>JAQPPZ010017033.1:9697500-11008750 GCA_028583015.1 Wollemia nobilis | reverse complement strand
AATCAAAGTAAACTTCCAAAGGAACGCCCTTAAATTCCTTCCAATTTAAAAACATAAAATAATCCATTAATTATTTTAAAACAAACCATAAAGGAACCCCACAATTCCTTCCAATTCAATAATTACTTTATTAAAGCAACCATAATTAGCACAATGACTATAAATCAATAGCACTTTATTAAAACTTTAATCAAAGTAACTATTTCAAATCAAAAGCACTTAATTAGTCTTTAATAAAAGCACACTAATCTAATGTAATTTAATAAACTTTAATCAAGGTACATTAATTAAAACCAAAAAACACTTTTAATAAAAATTTAATCAAGTGCATTAACAAAGAAGCCACAAGAACCCTAAGTAACACTTTGATGAGGATAAGCATTCAACCCATGTGACATAATCAACAAATAAGGGATCTAACTTTCACTTGAGAATGATATCAAGCTGTGCTTGAAGAGCTCAGGACACTTGGAGAAACACCACCAAGGAAAATTACGACGAGGATGTGCTTATCAATGCTAGCTCTAAACTAAGATGCTACGAAGAGCAAAATAGGGTCAAAAACACATGCCACAACAAATAAACTCATTGTTACCTTAAGGAAGGCAAATTCAAAGCTCTCAAGGTTGACGTATGTATAAATCAACAAAACCAAGACACCAACAAGAGGGGTACCATGTAACCAATAACAAAAGTTATAATACGCCTACATAAATCATAACGCAAATACATACAATATCCAAGCATGAAAATATAGGTCAACCATGTATACCAATGTAAAACAAGCATAGAAGAAAGAACAGGCACTCGATGGACGTCAATAATTCCATCGAAGCACACGTGAGCAAGAGGTCCAAAGCATCAATAAAAAAAATCAAAGCAATAGAGGCCCATCCAAAGATAGTTCCTATGTAGTAAGCTTGGATCAAGAAGCATTGGAAATATGTAGCACAAAACATGGGTGCACCTCCATAACACCATCCAACGTTCTCTAGAACATTCCAACATAGGCAACAACATAAGCATGCATGAAAAAAAATGACAAAGTAATAAAGGGATCACACATGATTACCAGCTCAAACCACTCAAAAAGCTAGAGATCAAATATGCAAATAGGGTAAGGATAACAACGAGTGCAACCAAAATCATGGATAAATACCTTTATGTAGAAAACTCGATTCACTTCATGCATCCTCCTCCTACTCACTTGGTTTTTCACTTGATGTTGCTACCTTCCTTGCTTCCAAAAATATCCTTACCTTATTTTCCCATTTTAGAAGCACCAATCCCTAACATTAATGCACCTCCATACTTTTATTTTGGCATGGAGAGACTGAGTGCCATCCAACATGGAGCACTCAATAGCATTCAAGAAAAATATTCCATGCACCCACTCAAGGCCACATTAAAGAGCCACTCTAGCATAGCAAGGGAAAATAAATGCAATATTCTTATTATTATTTTTTATTATACTAGAGGAATTGGTAACTCATTACAATTTTCTATGCCTCTTTATGGGTTCGAATCTCACTCCTTGTTGCCACTATAACCTCTAGTTGCATCGGGTAAATCTTTTACGTAGTCGGCTCCACTGACGCGACACACCCACTAGTACTACAAGGCCCGAGGGATTGAAACCCTGGTGTCCATGCTCCTACAAAAGTGTTTTGACGATTGAACCAAGACCTCGGACCCAACATTCTTGTTTAAGACAAAGGTGGTCCATATTTTTTGCTCTTGCAAATAGAATAATTCAAACATATAAAAACCAACACTAAACATGGTTTAAGACTTACTCAAAACAAACCTTAGACTTATTCGAAGATTAATATCAAAATTTGATTTAATACTTCAAGCATTCAAGAAAGAATCAATCCATATCTAGCATGCCATAAGCACAAACAAATACATTTTTCTTGATGTTCCACACCATTGTTTTATCCTTAAGTGGGTGGACTCTTTCAAGATAGATTATGCTATCACCGACTTAATTTAAGGAGATTCATTGTAAGTAACTTCCTAGTCCAATGGTACAAACATGAGCACAAGAAAAAAGTAATGCACCTATATGAAAGGTATTCATCCAATTTAACTTAAATTGTTTATTGAACAAGTCATCAGCATCATTTCCCTTTTAATATGGTCTCTCGTCCCTTGTGGTCAATTCTCTTATCCACCTGCGAGAGTGCTTAATATTGCAAGCATGCATAAAATCACTAGTATCATATCCTTATATAAAATAATCACAATAGTAAATGCATATATCCATCCAAAAGCATCAAATCTAAGCATTAAACATCATTTATCAATACATAGTCCATCTTATAAAGAAATTCCTTCCAAGGTGGGTCGTGACATACTACCCCCTTGGACTAAACACAATCCTTTGTGTTTCCTACAAAATATTACATTTTATCTTTATTTAAACAAATAAGAAAAATGTCTTTTCATCTCATCCACATTTCCCAAGTAACACTTTTCTCATAAAATTGGTCCCATTGGACCCTACATTATTCTAGAGTTCTTTTCCTCATTGCTTTGGAATGAAACTCTAGAATCTTCACTGGTCTCACTTCAATGATTGATAGATCTATCACATACAATTTTGAGACATCCCACACATGATTATGATTATAAATATACTTTCTAAGCAAGGATACATGGAAATAGTTATGGATATTTAACAGGTTAGGTAGTAAGGCAAGTTTGTAAGCCTTCAGACTGATCTTATCAATGATATCAAAATGCCCAACATAACGAGGATCCAAATTAGAAGACTTGATGGCACTCTTCATGGGTTTAACTCTTAAGAATACTCTATATTCCACAAATAATTCTTTAGGTGAATGCTTTAAATTGGCATAGCTCATTTAACAATCGATGGCTTCCTTAAGCCTTTGCTTGATCATCCTGAGTTGCTCCTCCATATTTTTGATCAAAACTGGTCCAATGATAATCCGATCCTCCATATTATCCTAGGATAGAAGAGTTTTGCACCTCCTGCCATACAAAGCTGCAAACAGGGTCATTTTCAAGGAAGCATAGTATCCATTATTATAAGCAAACTCAACTAGATGCAAAAATAATTTTCACTAAGAATTTTGGTCCATGCAGTACATGTGGAGCATGTATTACAAGATTTGGTTTACCCTTTTTGTTGACCATATATTTTTGGATGGTATGCAGAACTAATATTCAGTTTCATGCCAACTACACGATGAAGAGCCTGGCAAAACTCAAATGTAAACCTAGAGTCCCTATCTAAGATGATTACTTCAATGAAACCATGCAACGTGAATATCTCTTTGGAAAATATATTATCTCCTATCAGGGAATCATCCTTGGTATTCCCTAAAATAAAATAGGCAACCTTGGTCAACTTATCGACCATCACATGGATTGAATCATGTTGGTACCTAGTCTTCAGCAATCCCACTATGAAGTCCATAGATATCACCTACCATTTCCATATTGGTATGTCATGTGGGTATAATTGTCTTGCTAGATGCCTATGCTTAGCTTTCACTTTCTAGAATTCCAGGCATTGAGCCACAAAGTTAGTGATATATTTCTTCATACCCAACTAGTAGAAGGTCTTTTTCATGTTCTCCCTCATCTTTACCCCTCTTGGGTGAGCGGAGTAAGGAGATATATGTACCTCTTGCATGATCAGTCTCCTTAAATCACTAGTTTTAGGGATTACCATCTTGTCCTTAAAACATTAAAGTCCATCCTTTATGCCAAAATCCTCATTCTCTTCAAGATTCCCTTCCATTTTAGCCCGAATGTTACTACAATACTAGTCCTATGCTTGCATTTCTCTAGCTTGGTTCATTAATTCCATGTGACTATAGGTCAAAGTATCTATATGCCTTCTTCTACTCAAGGTATCAATGACCTTATTTTCCTTGCCTTTGATATACTCTAAAATTATATTCTACCAAGAACTTGATCCACCTTCTTTGTTGTGCATCAAGAATTGGTTGAGTAATGATGTACCTTAGGCTCTAATGGTCGGTCCTCAACTCAAAAGGCTTCCTTAATAGATAATGCCACCAAATATTAAGAGTGTGCACAATGGCTACAATATGTGTAGCATAGTTTACCTCATGCTTCTTCAGTTTTCTTGACTCATATGCTATGACTGAATCATCCTAGGAAAGAACCCCTCCCAAAACTTCCAAAGAGGCATAAATACACATTAAAAAGTTCCCCTAAGGGTCTAGAATCTTAAGAACAGGTGCGGTAGTAAGCTTTTGATTAAGCAACTCAAAAGTGGCTTCACACTTGTCTATCTATTTTATTCCTTTCCTTTTATTTGGAGGTTAGTTATGGAGTAGGCTATTTTGGAATAATCCTTTATAAATCACCTATAATACCCAATAAAACACATGAAGCTTCGTACTTAAGCACATTAGTAGGCATCGACTAGATCAAAATGGCTTCTATCTTCTTCGAATCAATAGCTACCCCTTTTGTAGGTATGATATGCCCCTGATACTACACCTTTGACATATAGAAGTCACATTTTGACAAATTTCCATAGAGTTGGTTCCTTCTTAACAACCCAAGCATAATCCTTAAATGTCTATCGTGCTCCTTATTTCATAAATATATCAAAATATCATTCAAAAATACTAAGACAAATTGATCCAAATGCTCCTTGAACACATTATTCATCAGATTCACAAATGATGTCAATGCATTGGTCAACTGAAAAGGTAATGCTAAGAACTCATAATGCCCATACCTAGTCTTAAAAGTATTCTTGTGAGTATTCTTCTCTCAGATTCTCAGTTGATGGTATCATAATTTTAGTTCAATCTTAAAAAATATGGTGGCACCCTTAAGTTGATCAACTAAATCTTCAATATTGGGTAAAGGGTACCTATTCAACATTCTATAGTCTATGCACAATCTCAGTGAACCATCATTCTTTTTGAAAAAAGTAACACATGCACCCCATGCTGACACACTGGGTTTAATCAACCCTTTTTTTAGTAACCTTTGAAGTTGTATTTTTAACTCCTACATCTTAATAGGATTCGTATAATAGATTCCAAACTCGACAGTAGTTCGATGGTGAAATAAAATTCATGCTTAGGTGGTAGCCTCGAAAGGTCTTCAAGAAAAAAATCCTTAAACTCATGCAATATTGGATGCTCCTTAAACAATTCCTCCTTCCTATAATCCTCGGTCTTGTGGTTCAACTTAATGACATAGACCATACCACCTTTCCTAATAGATTTCTTTAGCTACATTGTTGAGATCATATGAGGGTAAAAAGACCCCTACTCACTATGTATTCTCAGTCTCTTCTTGTCTTTATCTTTATAGTCTAACCATCTATCTTGGAAATTAATTAGGGCTCCATGAGCCTTTAACTAGTCCATTCCCAAGATGATATCGAAGGTATATAGCGGTGCTATATATAAGTGCGATAAGGTAGAACTGTTGGGTAAGGTGATATTAGTCATGGGATAACATTGATCCACTGAGTAGGTTTGTCTAGACCCATACTCAAATTTCCACCCTTGTGCCAAAACTCCTAGTGTTTCTGGCATATCCTCGATTATACTAGAATAAATCAAACTATCAGTAGCTCCACTATCTATCAAGATTTTAAATTTCTTGTTAAATAATTTTCTGTTCAAGAGTATAGGTGTGGCTTTCCCATGCAGATTTTGGTTTCTAATTACCGCGTAGATTGTGGTTGGGATCCTCTACCTTTTTCTTGGTCCTGGCCAATTTGGACATTTGTTTGCATAGTGAGGTCCCCCACAATTGTAGCAAACACTTTTTGTACCTGGGTGTCCTTCTTGTTCAGTCGTAAAGATGTTCCACCATTCCAATCCTATCTCCTCCAAATGAAGAGTGGCCCAAATTTTTTGGGTCACCAGGGAGTAGTTTTTCATGGAGAAATAGGTCTCCAACTCATTCAACCAAGCCTCAATCGAATCACCCCCATATTTTCTAATGAATTTAGAGGTATTTACATTCTTCCAATTGTTAGCTAGTTCCACCTCTATAAGAGACATAACTTCTTGCTCATCTATAGGAGGATTTCCTTCCTCTCTAAACTTAGGATTCCTATTATGTGAACTTTGACTCACTATAGTTTCCAAAAGTTGTTTTTTTTGATCAATTTTCTCCCTCTATTTTTTATTTTTTCCCTCTACTACTCTATTTTCTATTACAAAAGTGAGACAACAACATTGAGGTTCTCCACCTCTCTACTCAAATTCCCCAAACTTTCCCCTGGGGATCCATCCTCGACACTATCCTACCTAGCCTATCTTGGTGGTATGGAAGATCATGTTCTTCTTCTCCTCACCTTTGGTGCCATAGCTTCTTGCCCACATAAAAGTCCTAGGTTAGGTTGCAATTCTCCTTCATGCTTACCTTATAACTACTAGTTAGTTACATATTCCTTATGTACTAACAATTAAATACTATCATCCACTGATAGCATTGATGGACATTCTTACCCCACATAAAATTCCATCTCCCAAGAGAAGATCTTTCTTCCCAAAAGTCACCCATCAAGTCAATTCATCTCTAATTTCTTTCTAGGGAAGCTTCTAGTCCTATGACCTAGAGCTCTAATACCAACTATAGCTACCCAAAAACTAACCAACCATAGGGAGATATTTTTTAAAAGGTTCACAACGATTATCCATGGAATATGCTTAACTAGGTATAACCATATTTCGAGTCCATGATGTTGTAGACATATCTCAAGTGGATAGGAAAGGCCATGCTCTCGTAGGTACTAGGGTTTACCTTGTATACCTCTATGGAAATAAGGATGCCTCAGATGGTCACTCCAAAATTTTGGCATTCTCCATGAATGCAGTCTTCTTGACCATAACATTGGGATTATCCATTCTCAATCTTTTGAGAAGGGGGAACATCATTTCCCTCTACCAGACATAAGTCCTATGTTGGGTCCTTTTTGTTGTAACTCCTTGAGTTCAATTAAATGCACCTTCATGGTGAAACACTAAACCTTAATACTTATCTACCTCATCTTTGCTATGGGTGACCAAAGCATCTATCACTCCGCATGATCGTCTTCTCATGGACACAAGAAAACCAAGTGTTGTCTTCCTGCAACTACCTCAAGTTTGGGTTAAGAAGGGGAACTTTAATTAAGGTTACATTAGATTAACCCATTCCAAAAGAAACCCCAAACCCTTAAATATAACTCTCCCTCTCTCTCTAACAAGGATAGAGCATGCTAAAATAATAATCATCAATTAGAAACAATTACTTCTTATCTAAGTTGCAATGAAGCATGCAAATAAACCAGGGATATTATTTTAACCCAAGCATTGATTCCAATAGCATTGCTACAACATAAATAAGAGCCATGAATAAAACACCATTAACATAAGATATAGTACCAAGCATAATCATTATTTAAATTATATACATGAAAAGTCTTTGCTTCTATTACAATAAATCCTCTTTCACTAAGATTGATTTCCAACTTAATCCTTCCACAAGATCCCATAGAATAATTGAATAATTTGCTATCATGATATGATTGAAGAAATATTTTTTTCTTCCCTTGACCTCCATGGTAGGAATATAGGTAGGTAGGGATCAAAACAACTCTATATGATAATATGAATGCAATTCTATATGATTCTTTTTCAAAAATGAAAAACACCTTTCACAATCAAGCACAAAGAAGCCCATACTTCTTCCCATTGTTTTATCAACAAAACAAAACTATACATTCAAGTACCATCAATAGTTTACTTAGGAACCCATAATTCCTAAACCAAAGTAAGGAACCCCCGTAAATTCCTTCCAATTTAAAAAATCATAAAAGAATCCATAAATGCTTTTAAAACAAACCATAAAGGAATCCCATAATTCCTTCCAATTCAATAATTACTTTATTAAAGCAACCATAGTCAAGCACAATGACTATAAATCAAAATCACTTAATTAAAACTCTAATCAAAGTACCTATTTCAAAATCAAAAGTACAATATTTAATCAAAGCACACTAATCTAATATACTTTAATAAAATTTAATCAAGGTACATTAATTAAAACCCAAAATAAGTTTTAATAAAATTTAATCAAATGCATCAAAAAAGAAGCCACACAAACCCTAAGCGACACTCTGATGAGGACAAGCATTCAACTCAAATGATGCAATAAACAGAGAAGGGATCTTGCCTCCTCTTGAGAATGCAATTGATCCACACTTGAAGAGCTCAAGACACTTGGAAAAACACCTCCAAGGATAACCAAGGAAAAGGGCGACAAGGATGTGTTTCTCAACGCTGGCTCAAAATTGAGATGCTACGAAGAGTGACACAAGCTAACAATAATAGGGTCAAAAATACATGCCATAGTAAATGAACTCACTATCACCTTAAGGAAGGTAAAGATGAAGCTCCCAAGCTCGATGTATGTATACATATACAAAACAAAGATACCAACAATAGGGCCACCATGCAACCAAGAATAGACGTCACATGACACCTACATAAATTACAATGCAAACACCTATGCACATCTAAGCTTGAAAATGTGGGTCAACCACGTAGACCAATGTGAAACAACCATGGAAGAAATAAAATGCACTTGATAGATGTTGATTATTCCATAAAAGCATAGGCGAGTAGGGGATCTAAAGTATCAATAAAAAAACAAGGCAATAGAGGCCCATTCAATGTTATTTCCTATGCAGTAATCTTGGATCAGGGAGCACTGTAAAGATGTAGCACAAAACTTGGGTGCACCTCCATAGCACCAGCAAACATTCTCTAAAACACTCCAACATCGACAACAACACAAGAATACAAGGACAAGAAAGGAAACGATAAAGGAACAAAGGGATAACACATGACTACCAACTCAAACCACTCAAAAAAACTAGAGATAAAACATATAAACAAGGAAAGGATAACAATAAGTGCAACCAAAACCATGGAGAAATACCTCTATAATAAAATCTTAATTCACTTCAGGTATCCTTCTCCTACTCTCTTGGTTTGTCATTTACTTTTAATGCCTCCCCTGCTTCGCAAAACATCCTTACCTTATTTCCCCTTTTTAGAAGCACTAATCCCTAACAATAATGTACCTCCATACTTTTCCTTTGTTATGGAGAGACTAAGTTCAATCTAGCATGGAGCGCTCAATAATGTTCAAGAAAAAGTTCAATGCACCCACTCAAGGCCACATTAAAGAGCCACTCTAGCATAGCAAGGGAAAATAAATGCAACATTCTTATTTAAGACAAAGGTGGTCCATATTTTTTTTCTCTTGCAAATAGAATAATTCAAACATATAAAAACCAACACTAATCTGTTGGACATTTTGAGTGATAAGTTGTCATTGATGTCAAGAGTGAGTGGTCATTGATGTCAAGCTTTCAGCACCAATTAGTGGCAGTTTCAATGGGCAACATCAGTTTCAGGTTCTCCAATAAATGCAAAAGGATATCGGTTTCAGTTTCAAGACCCGGTTCCAGGAAGTCAGATGAGGTCCAAAGTGCAAGAAAAAGCCCAAATAAATAATATTATAATATTCTTTTATAATATTATGCAAAGGAAGTTTAAAATTAATTTATAAATTAATTTATTAGTTAATTTACTTAACTTATAAAGTTATTTAAATTAATTATTAATTAATTTAATTATTAATTATAAATTAATTTAAGCTAAGGTTAAATAACCCTAAGGTGGGTTATCAAAATTAAAATTCGAAATTTGATTTCGAATAACAAAGTGACGTGAGGAGAAATTAAAAACGTGTATATAAGGGGGAACTCCCACCCTACCAAACCTTACCATGCCTTCAAATATATTGCGAGCTTTAAGAATTGTGCATCCAAAGCGGAGATAGAGTGTGCAAGTTTCATGGAAATTCAAACGATGAGTGGAGGCATAAGAGGAAGGAACTCCTCCTTCCTTCACGTGGGCACTAGTAGCCCACGCGGTGGGCTCCCAAGCGCTAAGGCGCTTAGGCTTGAGGAGACGACGGATCGAATCTCGTCGAATCCCCTTTTGGGGAAAGAAAGAGGTATGCTTTAATATTGGACGCCAAAAATTTTGGGAATATAGTTTGGGCATTTAAAAATTAATTTTTGCATATTTTAATTGGTTCTAAGGTTGCAAAGGGAGTTATAAGGGTTTTGCAAAATTAAATTTTTAATGTTATTTGCTCAAATGTTTTGAAAGGATTGTAAGGTGTTTGGTTGATATTTTTATGGTGTTGGATATTATTTTAAGTTGGAGTTTATAAGGTGTATCAAGGAAATTATCTTTATGTATGGTATGATGAGTGTTATTTTAAAAGGGAGCAATAAGGCATAAATTGAGTTGTGATTGTTTTGTGTCCAAGGAATATTTTTGGGAAAGTGTTGAAGTAATATTGTTGTGTCTAACCATTGGAATTGGAAAGAAGAAAATTGTGATTGAGACAGGTTTTCTAAAGGTACTTTTACATCCAACAAAAGGTATGGGCATATTCTTCCTAGTGAGTGATTGTTGAAAATTGTGAATGAAAAGTTGGAGTGAAAAGGATTGTTTGGTTAGCATTGTTGAGAGTGTTTTTAATTAATGCTTCAAGGTTTTTTGGAATTAAGAGTTGTTGATAAAACCTTGTTTTATAAGCATTGTTGTTGAAGTGATTGAGTTGAGTAAAGAACTTGAACTAGGGTTTGGAAAGAACATGAGTATCATTGTTATGTGAAGATTGTTTTATAAGCATTGTTGTTGAAGTGAGTTGTTGAGTGAAGAACTTGAACTAGGGTTTGGAAAGAACATGAGTATCATTGTTATGTGAGATTGGTTGATAAAGCATTGTTGGAAATATTTGAGTGAGTGTTCATATGCTTGGACTAGGGTTTGTGAGCAAGGATTATTTTATTGAGTGATTGGTTGAGTAGAGTTGGTTGAGCCTAGTCAAGTGGATGTGTGAAGTGATTGTTCAAGTTCTATGAAAAAAATTATTCTATATTCTGAATTGATTTGAGAAAGAGGTTGAGTATTGATGAGTGTGAAACATATTGAGTCTCTAACAATTCTCTATATGTTTCTGATAAAAGAGTGATTGAAAGTGATTGAGTATTTAGGTGAATGTGAAGCATATTGAGTCTCTAACAATTCTCTATATGTTTCTAAAAGAGTGATTGAGCATTGTGATGAATGTAGAGCATATTGAGTCTCTAACAATTATCTTTATGTTTCTATGAGATTGGACAAGTTCTAGTGTGGACTTGTTGAGCAGATTTGAGGTAAGTCTTTGAGAAGACTTGTGGATATATTTGTGTGAGCTTTTGTGGAAGCTTACAATACAAATTGAGAGTAGATTTGGATAAGTTCTAGTGAGGACTTATTGAGTATATTTGGACAAGTTCTAGAGAGGACTTGTGGACAGATTAGTGTGAGATTTTGTGGAAGCTTACAAGGCAGATTTGAGATAAGTCTTTGAGAAGACTTGAGAGTAGAGTTGATTGATTGATTTGTTCAAACCTTGAGTTAAGGTTTGGGGCAGATCTAGTAGAGTTGATTTGAGATTGAGTCAAGCTTTGTGTTAAGGCTTGAGGATAGATATTGAGGATAGATTGTGCTAGAGACTAAAGGACTATGTTTAGTGCAGATATGAGGATAGATATTGAGGATAGATTTGTGCTAGACCGAAAGGATTGTGTTTAGTATAGATTTGAGGATAGGTTTGGTGAAGATTTGAGGATAGGTTTGTAGACAAAGATAGATATTGAGCAGATTTGTGCTAGATCGAAGGACTATGTTTAGTATATATTTGAGATAGAGATTTGAAGGTGATAGAGTATAGAGGATGATAGTATCTAGTGGATAGAGATCCATTAGCTAGGGTAGTGAGGACAGGTGTCTTCAGTGGATAGAGATCCATTAGCTAGAGTAGTGGGGGTAGCAGTTCTTCTAGAAGATCACCATTAGAGCTAAGGAGAAAGGAGTTCTCCTATGGATAGAGATCCATGAACTTGATTAGGGTATTGGTGTCTCCTTTGGATAGAGGTCCATAAATATTGTAATAGGGAAAGGATTCCCAAGAGATTTATTGAGAAAATATTAGTGAAATATTTTCTCCGTGGAGTAGCCCACATTGGGTGAACCACGTTAAATTGGTGTCTCTATTGTGTGTGATGATTTGTGCATTGCTTTGGTTATTGCTATTGATATTGCCATTGATTATATTGGATAATATTGTTTGGGAAAGAAAAGTAAAAAGTGATCTTATACTATTCACCCCCCTCTCAGTATAAGCTTGTGTTCTTCAATTGGTATCAGATTTGGTTCCTTCGAAAAAGGTTTAATAGCTTGAAGGAAGATCTTACAAGAACATAAATGGCAAAGAAAGGCAAAAGTAGAACCATGAGACACAAGAAGAAAAGAACACACATGGTCATGAAAGAAAAGGAAGATGAATTTAATGTTGTTGTTTTGGGAGGAAGAATGGAAATAGATTCAAGAGATGAATCAAGCAGTGGAGAGATAACCAAATTGATAAAGTTTTGTACCAGATGTAGGAAGATAGGTCACCTTGCAGCTCATTGTTCACAAGAAGGTGAAGAATATTTTGTTTGTGGTCAACTCGGTCATGATGCAGGTTATTGCAATGGGTTTAGTAGTGGTGAAGATGAAGATGATACTTTTAGAATTGAAGTCCTAGAGGTTGGTTTAAAAAAGGATAATAAGGATAGTCAAAATAGGTATGAAGAAGAAACTCTACTTTTAGTAATAGAAGAAAATGCTCCTATTGAAGACCAAATAAAAGAGAGAAATTTAGAAAAATAAAAGGAAGAAGCTACTCTTAAGGAACTTGTTGAGTTGAAAAAGGAGAACTTAGAATTAAAGGCTCAAATACAAGAGGATGAGAAATGTAAGACAAAGCTTCTACAAGATCTCTCTGACTTGAAAGATAAGGTTGAAAAGGTAAGGAGAGTTGAAAAAGATATGGTTGAACAATCAAAGGTAAAAGAGCAAGAATGTAAAAGACTTAGTGTTGATCTTAAAGAATTAAAAAGGGAGAACTCAAGATTAAGGGTTCAAGCTCAAGAAGATGAGAAAGCAAAAGCAAAGTTTCTACAAGAGCTCACCAACTTCAAAATTAAGGTTGAAGAGGCAAGAAAAATTGAAGAAGGTATGACTAAAAAATTAAAGATAAAAGATCTAGAGTGTGAAAGATTAGAACATGAGATAGTTTCACTAAGGATGGAAGTGAAAGACTCTAAGGACAAGCTACACAAGTTTGAGAAAAATTCAAAGACTTTGGACAAGATTATCAATGCACAAAGATCATCAATCACCAAAATAAGACTTAGTTTTGAAGAAGAACAAGGGAAACATGAAGCAAAAAAAGGAGAGTCAAGCTCAAGCACCAAAGAAGAAGAAGCATCAAAAGAAGAAAGAAAGAGTGAGACTTCTGAGGATAAGTTGGACAATAGAAAGTTCAACAAGGAAAGGAACAATGCACAAATAAGGAACAGATGGAACAACAAACATGACAAGGTAGAAGAGACTAAGAGACCAATGAGGTCAAGGCAAGGAAATTTCAATGGATGATGTTTCTCATGTCACAGATTTGGGCACATGGCTTCACAGTGCAGGACACATGAAAGACAAGAATATGGGAATTTCAGGAATAAACAACTTTTCCATGGGTATTGCTACTCATGTAATCAATTTGGTCACAAGGCAATGAATTGCAGGGTTCATGATAGGAATAGATATGGCTTCACTAGGAGAAATCCTAAGACATTTGCACCTCCAAGGAATAATAACATTAAGTGTTATAAGTGCAATAATGATGGACATACAACAAAGTGGTGTAGAGCAGACATTCCATAACCAAGCATGAACATGAACATGAATAGGAAAAAGGAATATGGATATGAACATGAACATGAACAAGAATAAGAATATGGACATAGAACATGAATAGGAATATGAATAGGAATATAGAACAAGAACATGGACATGGAATAGGAACAATCAAAGGAATCAAAAGGATCATATGAGAAGGAAAGAGGATAAAGGTAAAGACCAATGCTTGTTGGGAGTAGAAATACTCCCACCCCAGAATTAACCACCTCAAGAGGAGGTGGGGGAGGGGCTAAGCTAAGAGACTCATTCTTAGCCCCAAGCCCCAAAGGTGACCCTTTGCCATTGATGTCAAAGGGGGAGAGATTTGAGTAAGGGGGAGAGATTTGGTTTAAGGAGAGAGCATTGAGTCAGGGGGAGCAATTTCCTAGGGGGAGCAGAACAAGAAAAATGTCAAATATTTGGTAAAAAGAATTTGGGTTGCCATCAATGACAAAGGGGGAGATTGTTGGACATTTTGAGTGATAAGTTGTCATTGATGTCAAGAGTGAGTGGTCATTGATGTCAAACTTTCAACACCAGTCAGTGGCAGTTTTAGTTGGCAGCATCCGTTTCAGGTTCTCAAATAAATGCAAAAGGATAATTGGTTTAGTTTCAAGACCCGGTTCCAGGAAGTCAGATGAGGTCCAAAGTGCAAGAAAAAGCCCAAGTAAATAATATTATAATATTATTTTATAATATTATGCAAAGGAAGTTTAAAATTAATTATAAATTAATTTATTAGTTAATTTACTTAACTTATAAAGTTATTTAAATTAATTATTAATTAATTTAATTATTAATTATAAATTAATTTAAGCTAAGGTTAAATAACCCTAAGGTGGGTTATTAAAATTAAAATTTGAAATTTGATTTCGAATTACAAAGCACCGACGTGAGGAGAAAATTAAAACGTGTATATAAGGGGGGAACTCCCACCTTACCAAACCTTACCATGCCTTCGAATATTATTGTGAGCTTTAAGAATTGCGTTGCATCCAAAGCGAAGTTAGAGTGTGCAAGTTTCTTGGAAAGTCAAATGGTGGTGAAGGCATAAGAGGAAGGAACTCCTCCTTCCTTCATGTGGGTATTAGTAGCCCATGCGGTGGGCTCCCAAGCGCTAAGGCGCTTAGGCTTGAGGAGACGACGGATTGAATCTCGCCGAATCCCCTTTTGGGGAAAGAAAGAGGTATGCTTTAATCTTGGGCGCCAAAAATTTTAGGAATATAGTTTGGGCATTTAAAAATTAATTTTTGCATATTTTAATTGGTTCTAAGGTTGCAAAGGGAGTTATAAGGGTTTTTGCAAAATTAAATTTTTAATGTTATTTGCTCAAATGTTTTGAAAAGATTGTAAGGTGTTTGGTTGATATTTTTATGGTGTTGGATATTATTTTAAGTTGGAGTTTATAAGGTGTATCAAGGAAATTATCTTTATGTATGGTATGATGAGTGTTATTTTAAAAGGGAGCAATAAGGCATAAATTGAGTTGTGATTGTTTTGTGTCTAAGGAATATTTTTGGGAAAGTGTTGAAGTAATATTGTTGTGTCTAACCATTGGAATTGGAAAGAAGAAAATTGTGATTGAGACAGGTTTTCTAAAGGCACTTTTACATCCAACAAAAGGTATGGGCATATTCTTCCTAGTGAGTGATTGTTGAAAATTGTGAATGAAAAGTTGGAGTGAAAAGGATTGTTTGGTTAAGCATTGTTGAGTGTGTTTTTAATTAATGCTTCAAGGTTTTATGGAATTAAGAGTTGTTGATAAAACCTTGTTTTATAAGCATTGTTGTTGAAGTGATTGAGTTGAGTAAAGAACTTGAACTAGGGTTTGCAAAGAACATGAGTATCATTGTTATGTGAAGATTATTTTATAAGCATTGTTGTTGAAGTGAGTTGTTGAGTGAAGAACTTGAACTAGGGTTTGGAAAGAACATGAGTATCATTGTTATGTGAGATTGGTTGATAAGCATTGTTGGAAATATTTGAGTGAGTGTTCATATGCTTGGACTAGGGTTTGTGAGCAAGGATTATTTCATTGAGTGATTGGTTGAGTAGAGTTGGTTGAGCCTAGTCAAGTGAATGTGTGAAGTGATTGTTCAAGTTCTATGAAACAAATTATTCTATATTCTAAATTGATTTGAGAAAGAGGTTGAATATTGATGAGTGTGAAACATATTGAGTCTCTAACAATTCTCTATATGTTTCTAAAAGAGTGATTGAAAGTGATTGAGTATTTAGGTGAATGTGAAGCATATTGAGTCTCTAACAATTCTCTATATGTTTCTAAAAGAGTGATTGAAAGTGATTGAGCATTGTGATGAATGTGAAGCATATTGAGTCTCTAACAATTCTCTTTATGTTTCTATGAGATTGGACAAGTTCTAGTGTGGACTTGTTGAGCAGATTTGAGGTAAGTCTTTGAGAAGACTTGTGGATAGATTTGTGTGAGCTTTTGTGGAAGCTTATAATATAGATTGAGAGCAGATTGGATAAGTTCTAGTGAGGACTTATTGAGCATATTTGGACAAGTTCTAGTGAGGACTTGTTAGAGGACTTGTGGATAGATTAGTGTGAGATTTTGTGGAAGCTTACAAGGTATATTTGAGATAAGTCTTTGAGAAGACTTGAGAGCAGAGTTGATTGATTGATTTTTTCAAACCTTGAGTTAAGGTTTGGGGCAGATCTAGCAGAGTTGATTTGAGATTGAGTCAAGCTTTGTGTTAAGGCTTGAGGATAGATATTGAGGATAGATTTGTGCTAGATCGAAGGATTGTGTTTAGTGTAGATCTGAGGATAAATATTGAGGATAGGTTTGTGCTAGACTAGAGATAGATATTGAGCAGATTTGTGCTAGACTAAAGGACTATGTTTAGTATATATTTGAGATAGATCTTTGAAGGTGATAGATTATAGAGGATGACAGTATCTAGTGGATAGATATCCATTAGCCATGGTAGTGAGGACATGTGTCTTTAGTGGATAGAGATCCATTAGCCAGAGTAGTGGGGGTAATAGTTCTTCTAGAAGATCACCAGTCAGAGCTAAGGAGAAAGGAGTTCTCCTGTGGATAGAGATCCATGAACTTGATTAGGGGATTGGTGTCTCCTTTGGATAGAGGTCCATAAACATTGTAATAGGGAAAGGATTCCCAAGAGATTGATTGAGAAAATTTTAGTGAAATATTTTCTCCATGGAGTAGCCCACATTGGGTGAACCACGTTAAATTGGTGTCTCTATTGTGTGTGATGATTTGTGCATTGCTTTGGTTATTGCTATTGATATTGCCATTGATTATATTGGATAATACTATTTGGGAAAGAAAAGTAAAAAGTGGTCTTATACTGTTCACCCCCCCTCTCAGTATAAGCTTGTGTTCTTCATAATCATTGTTTAAGAATTACTCAAAACCAACCTTAGACTTCAAGCATTCAAGAAAGAATTTGTATATATCTATCATGTCATAAGCACAAACAAATGCATTTCCCTCGATGTTCCACACCATTTTTTTATCCTTAAGTGGACGATCTCTTTTAAGATAGACTATGCTATCACTGTCTTACTTTAAGGAGACTCATTGCAAGCAACTTCCTAGTCCAATGGTGCGAACATGAGCACAAGCAAAAAGTAATGCACCTATATGAAGGGTATTCATCCATGTTACCCTAAGTTGTTTGATGAATAAGTCATTGCCATCATTTCCCTTTTAATATGGTCTCTCATTCCTTGTGGCCAATTATCTTGTCCACCTATGAGAGTACCTGATCCTGCAACCACGTAGAGCATCAACAATACCATATCCTTATATAAAATAGACACAATAGTAAATGCATATATCCATCCAAAAACATCAAAGCTAAGCATTAAATATCATTTTTCAATACATAGTCCATCTTATAAAGTATTTCCAAGGTGGCTCGTGACAAGTGGTACTTATATCATTACCACCCATAAGACCAAAAATGCATTTGAATTATCAATGGTAGATAGTGATGCCTTGCCAATTTTCATAAATGGGATCTACTTGAAGGGCTATCGATATAATATATATATATATATATATATATATATATATATATATATATATATATATATATATATATATATATATATATATATATATATATATATATATATATATATATATATAAAAGAGAGAGAGAGAGAGAGAGAGAGAGAGAGAGATAATGTGTTTTGTGGAGAATTGTTTATTGCAGGAAGCACTTGGTGAAGAGAGGCTCGAAGTTGAGGCAAAGGTTGTAGAGGAATAAAAAGTGGTAAAGTTTCCCAAAGTAAGGGGTATGACTGAGAGAAAAGGTAGTTGTTAGATCAAGGGAAAATTCAAGGTAATGTGAACCATATGATTGCATGAGGTAAATGATCATGGTCGAATGAGTGGGCAGCCTACTCAAAAGAAAATGGAAGAGCATCAAGAGTACAAGCATGTGCCACAAGGGAAGATATCTTGAGAAACACATCCACCACCTGGAGATAATATGGTATATCATAAAATGGTGATTGTAGCTCATGTAAGATGAATATAAAGCAAAGAGAGTAGACAACCATCCCTTTCTAACTAGGCTTGTGAAAGTGGGTGTGCTACATGAAACAAATCTAGCAACAAGGGTAGGGACAACAATTTTCCTACATCACTACGATAGGGAAAAGATATACGGTCAAGTGAAATATTGAAGATAAAAGGATGCATAAATTCACATTAGGAGAATTCAATGTAGTTTAGTGTCACCACCATAAGAGAAAATTATATATAAGAACAACTTGCATTCTTTCCTTCACAAGCTAGAGCCATCGAGTAAACCAAACCTAAGATATCCCCTCTTTCTCTTTTGAGCTTATTTTGGTGACTCCATGCATAATAGATAAGGATTCCTATTGGAGGTCTAAGATGACCCCTATGCCCTAGGCACTACAACCACCCATGGTTGTAGTTGCTCTTCATCTTCTGAATGAGTGCATCTGATGCCTTGCACTACGTTCAGGGCACTAGTCCTAGGAAGTCCAGGGAGCATGGGATGCCATTCCTTTGGATGACCTTTAATATTTTTTATCAAGATCAGATCCTTGACTTGATGGAATATTTTCATGCTTCTTATATACTAGCCTTCTCTATTAGGTGTCTCTCCAGGAAAAAGGGAAATAAAGAAATCAACAAATTACTGAAAATCAAAAGTGATAAGAAAAGAAACTTATCTAGCCTAGCTAGCCTAGCTAAGGATGGTGATGTGCTGAGAGATTGTAATTTACATTTTGTGTCTCAATGGGATGAGTGAACACATGAACCAAGCAAGACAATGAAATTGAACATGGATTTAATTATACATGAATGCAATTTGAAAGACTTTCTACAAAAGCCAAGATAGAAATATAGAGATAGTCACAATGCCCTATAATAAAATATATGAAAACTTAGAACAAGATAAATTTTTTGGTGTAGTCACAACCCCTTGTATTCATATGAAAGCACATATTGCATTCAAAACACAATAAAAATTTCAAATATTCTTTTCTTGCCCTAAGGATAACTATTTATAATATTTACATGCAAAATTTGAAATTCAAAAAGCCCTCCAAAATGGGTATGGGTAGGATTGCCAATGTCATTCCTAGTTGTTGGATCAAGGGGTTGCACCACATTAATTTTTAGGATGTCCAAAGCTGATTGAGAGTTAAAACACCATAAATACCTCCATGGGTGGTATAGTCATATTTCTAGGGTCATCATTAATGCACCCAACTTTCCTCATGAAAATATGAGCCTAGGTGGCAGTATTTAATGATAGAGATATACTCTAGTGATTGTAAATTTGTGCCTCCTCAATCCCCAACCCATCTTGATGATTTACTACTTTATGTGCTAGCTCACTAGATTTCAATATTGGTTTGAATTGGGACCTCCCCTCCGATGATTCAATTTTTCCATTGGCTTCCCTCCTTGTGCTTCTGATTAGCCCTTAGCCTAGTTGATGCTACTTTTGATTTTACCCTTCTTCTGATGGCTGAATTTTTGAAGATACCTCTACACATGATTCCACCTGACCTCATTTGATGGGAATGCATTTTATCCTTGGTGTATTTTCCATGCTCTTCTTTCCCCTCCTACCTTTTATCTTCTAGGGGATATATATGTGGACCAACAAGGTTTGTTGTCCTCGTTGAGTCCTTACTTGACTCATCCCATCCCTCTTATTATTTCCCTCTAAGGTCTTTGGGATTTCCCTTATAGGTGTGTCACTCATGCCATTAAGCAACTATCCCTGGGTTTAACGAGTATTGCAACCCAATTACTAGGAGATGATGACTTTGTTGGAAACATGTTGAATATTTTCCATGTTATTCTAGCAGGGTTAACTCTAAAAGGTAGTGGACACTCGTAGGGTTTCTTAAGCTATTTTTAGACCCATATGGGTTGTTTAGGGTTAAATATTTGAACCCATGGTTTTTTGCCCATGGTATTGTAAAATTTGTTCTTGTGCTATTGTTATTTAATTACATTTGCATTAGGGTTTGAAGAGAGATGAGATATGAACATTATTGTATTGGAGACAGTTAAGTTCGTACAATAAGGAGATATTACTTTGTTGGGTTTTTTTTTTCGTAAGGGTTTCCTAGGTGAAATACTGTGTTGTGTATTTGTTATCTTCTTCTTTTTTCCTTTGATTATGTAGTTACTATTTTTCTATATTTAGCTTATCGAGACCTTTTGATCTTTAGGCTCGATTTTGGGTCTTTCTACCTGATTGGTACATAGGTCCCAGTGAACCAAGATTTTAGAGGCCTCATCATCAATGGAACCTTTTTAGTCACCAACGAGAAGGTTCTAAGATTCCTCTTGTGATGGGATGTGGCTTAGTCATCATCAAAAAGGTTGTAATCATTTATTGGCTTGATCTAGGTGAATGAATTTTACCTTGAAGTAAAGGGAGCTTAGAGCATGCTATAAGTCTTTGGTGTAGACTATCCTTGGTTGGTGTCTTCCTCAAATCAACTACTTGATAAGTGGATGGAGCTTTAGGGCCCCTCATCTGATTGGTTTTGATGGAAACTTTGATTATATTTCCTTTGGGGTAGGGATCTACTCAATTGTAGTGAAATTTTCACTACAGTTTGGTGACTCACAGGGGAATTCTACTTGTATAAGTTAAAGAACCCAACAAATGGTAGCCTTATCCTTTGGGTGTAGAGTCTCTAGAAGCTTGGGAACTCGAGAGAAAGTTTGGGATATTGAAGATGTATCAAGGGGGAGCCCTCCTTTTATAGACTTCTAACTGATAAAACATTGAAGGTATTTGTATTTTCTATCTTTCTCCTTAATATTTCCCATGTGACTGAATCGGTGATGGTGTCATGATCTGTTATGTTGTCACTTGTTGGTCATGGGAGATGTCCCTTCATGGTTTTTATAACCTTTGAATGAAACATAAGAAATTACTGCTTCATGCCACTCTTGCTAATTATTGGTCCTCCTACATCATGCAACCTCCTTTTCTTCACACATGTGGTACGTTTTCCAAAATATTTTGCATGAGCACTTTTACTTTCCACCCTTTAGTTAGGTGTTGCCTATTTACATTGGCCAATAAATGTAGTATTTGGTGTTTACCTTATTAATTTAAAATCTACCTATTTACACTATAGTACATGGTCTATGTGTTTGCACATGTTAGTATTATCTATATAGCCACTTCATCAAAACCTACAATGTTTGGACCATAGTGATCCAAACTTCTATTCATCATGGTAGATTGGTTGGGTGGGTGTGTGCACTCTTAGTTTTGATGGATGATGGATACTTGAAGGACTAGTGGTTATCTATGTGTTGGTCTCCTCTCCTTGTATTGGATATTCCTTAAGTACGGTTGTTTGGAAGTCTTTGTATAAGTCTGCTTCCCACGTGTCATCAACCACTTGTCCATTTGATCATCCAACACTTGGGTGTGTACCTGATCCTTGAGTGGTTTTGTCTCAATATCTTCTTTAGTAATTAGGAAAACCCATTCTCCTTTGGCCTTGATTGCTAGAATATGATCCACATGATGCATGTGGAAGGGTTCTAAAGGAACCTTCATTCTGGCCCCATAGTAAGTTCTCAAGAATATGTGGGTCCAATCCAGGAAAATGTATCCCTAATCTTTGTAGTGAAATTGAGGGAAAGGCATAGACCAAAAGAAATGACTAGATCAATCATGCCTACCTCCTAAACAATAGTTACATTGGGATAAGCATATAGGGAGAGTCTTAAATCTTTATGAAGGACAAGAATAGGGATTGGAGTCCCGTACAACTATACTACCTCTAGCTTGATTGGTTCATAGGCCAACTCTAGTGTGTTGGCCACCCTTTTAGGCATGAATGAGGTGCTCACCCTTGAATCCATCTTGCAATTATGAATGAGTTTGTCATTGCATGAGTGTCAAGTAAAATGATTGCAGCTTGGGTCTACTAGGTTCAGGATCATATATCTACAAAACAACCTGCTCCTTCTGCTTCCTAGTAATCTTCTGCTTCTCCAAAGCCTACTCTTACAATTTCATCTACTTTAGGAGGGTGAGGATATCCCATAACAACATAGGTACAATGGACCTCTTGAAGATGCTCAATCACATTAAATGTTCTAGTGGCTAGGCCTTTGACATGCTGTTTGAGACCCATGGTGGCTTGGACCTCTCAATGTTGATGTTTGGCACCTGGACTGGACTTAGTATTAGCCATCTTGGTGTTGATTACTCTTGTGTTGGCAGCCTTTTTCGGTCTTGATTTTCCCCTTGGGCTTGATTGGTCTCCAATCTCCTGACTTCCATGTAAGAATTGACAAGGTCTTACATGTGAGGACTAACGAGAAAATTGCTAATTGCCTGTAAAGTTCAAAATACTGTAATCCTCCAAGAGCACCATCTCGCCGTGAAAATTTACAATGTGGTTGCGCACGTTCATCATCTCGTCCTTATATTTGGTTTTAGAGGGAAATTTCCCATACGGACCGTATTTGTTCTCAATCATTTTGATCCTCTCCTGCAAAATCTGTCCAGACAAAAACATTTACTTTTATTGCCAAATTTCATTTTCGTCTTTGCAGTCTTTATGATCCGCCGCCACACATATTACAAGAAATTTAGCAACCTGCTGACACAAACTGAGCGTGTCTGTCAAGAGGAGAGTGTGGTGTCGGTGGAGAAGACAACCTGCTTACACAAATTTAGCAGTTGGCTCTCTCCTTCCATAGATATTATTGGACGATGGGACGCAGATTTTTAAAGGTATCGAAACTGGAGTAATCAATCCAAAGGTATCGAAACTGGAGTAATCAATCAACAAAGACTGGCTGTTATCATCCATCCTGTCCTTTTTGGGTAAGTTTTGAGGGCATCAAGTAATCAACCAACAAAAGCTGGCTGCTATCATCCGGCCTGTCCTTTTTGGATAAGTTTTGAGGGCATGGAAACTGGAGTAATCAAACAACAAACACTAGGCTGCTATTATCCAGCCTGTCTTTTTGGGTATGTTTTGATTTGAACCTTAAACCTCTTAAAAAAAGGCCAAAGCCTTAACATGTATGCTCTGATTTAAACCTTCAACCTTCTAAAAGAAAGGCCAAAGCCTTAATAAGTATGCCCTAATTTAAACCTTGAACTTCCAAAAAAAAAAACTAAAGATATATCACTAAATTATTCTGGTCAGACAAACTCTAACATATAACTTTATAAAAATGCTACACAGTTTTTTTTTAAAGTAATACAAAGTACAATTAAAATATTATTGGCAGTCATCTTTTCTGAAATACAATTAACATATTATTGGCAGTCATCTTTTCTGAAATACAATGGGAGATATATTTTTTAATAATTTAAATTTAAATATTAAAATTTAAATATCATAAATAAAAGTTCAACAATATTACCGTTGCTCTTACCATTGATTGAGATGGTGCTTTGGAAGGGGCAAAGAGATAAGAAACTTGAGGATTTCTTGGCGGTTAGCATAAAAATTATTTAAATGGCGTTATGTAAACTTACAAACTGACTGACAAGAGGGTGATGGTGATGTTGACAAAAGGCTGATGTTGACGTTGCTCTCTATCAATATGGATAAGATCCAGCTTTGGGGAGGGGATAGAGTCGGGAATATGCATTGATACGTTGAACCCAGACGCACTATTACAACTGCAGTTAAAAATAAATAAATTGGTCTAATTGATAGCAGATGGAATGGTGGTTGTAAAGAGGTTAAAGGTTAAAAGAGTGAGTTTTTGTTTTTTTTTTTAAATATTGTTTTTTTTAATATATGTTTAGATAATGTTAAGAATAAAAGATATGATCTAAGGACCTCATTTGCATTATGGTGATGTGATCAAGGTTCCATCTTCATGGTAGATGTGTATAAGAAGTATTACTCCCAAAAAAAAAATAAAAAATAAAAAATAAAAAAATAAATAAAAGATATGATTTAGTACTAGAGTTAGGGTGAGATATATGGAGGCATTGGAAGTAGTAAAAGATAATCAACAAAGTATGGAGGCATTAGAAGTAGTAAAGATAGTCAACAAGGGATATATGATTTTTGGAAAGTTTAATTAGGTTTAGTATCTCTATATGATTTTTGGAAAGTTTAATTAGGTTTAGTATCTCTCTTTGCTTATTATAGTATGAAGTATTATCTTTGTCATTGATTTTATGAAATAAGCTGGTGAATAGAGGAAGTTTAATAGGAGAGGTGGAGAACTTAATTAAAGTATAGTGGCCTTTGCCATTGATCTTTAAAAATAGACAATTGAATAGAGGAAGCTCAACAAGAGAGGTGGAGAACTTCAGTGAAGGATAACAAGAGTAGGATTATTTTATAGGTCGCAACAATCCTCATGGCTAGTTCGGTAGTCACTAGGTAGTACATGGGGCAAGTGAACCTAAAAAACAACTAAATCAATAAAGTGTTAATCCATTAACCAACAATTCATTGTAGAAATTATAATTTGTTGAAACTTTGTGATTTTCTTGAAAAAAAAAGTCAATTAATTTTACTTTCAACGTTTAATTATAAAATTGTATTTAAATGTATTAAAAATATGTAAATTTAATTTTTACATTTTTAATATAGAACTTTATTTAAATGTATTAAAATACATATGTAAACATAACCAAAAGAAAAATTAATATAAAAACATTTCCTACATGCATTTTACCCTTCTTGCCTGCATTTCCCCGTTTGTTTTCTACCCAATTTTTTTTCCTTGCCAGATTTAGGGTTGAAAACACATGTGCCCGCATACATTTTCCTCTTTCTGTGTACGTTACTTGCTTGTTTTCCACCCTATTTTTGTCTTGCCAAATTTAAGGTTTATTCACCGAACTTATTCGCTAGGGTTTTAAATTCAACGAATTTGATAACTAAGGTTATACCCTAAGAGTTTAGTGATATTTTTTATACTCAAGGGAAGAAATCCTCTATTCCAAGAGATACTTTAGGCTACAATGATCTATTTTAATTATGAAATGTTTACAAGTATGATTATCAATGGAGAACTACAAAGATGATAGCCATCATTTCCTTCTCATAAGTGGATTTTGCCAGATTTTGTACTGATAATTCCACTTATGAATACAAGGGGTATACTTATTACATAAGCATAGCCCACAACCCACTCATAATGCATCATTTTCTATTACAAAGGCCTTGGAAAAATTAATATTGTCAAAATTGGTATGTGGTACATAACATCCTTCAGAGTTAGAAAGACCTATTTTGTGTCATAGTTCCAAGTGAGCATATCCTTATGAATCATAGTTTTCAAGGGGCTACAATATTACCATAATACTTGTCAAACTTATGGTGATACCCTATGAATTCAAGGAATACTCAAATGTTCTTTAATATTTTGGGTTTGGGTCATTCCATCATAGCCTCAATCTTTACGGGCTCTATGTGCACATTGTCTATAGCCATAATGTGCCCCATATATTCTACATTGGTTGCCTTAAAAGGTGTATTTAGAATGATTGACATACAGTTGATTCTACTACAAAAATTCCAATACCTTGTCAATATGTTAAAGGTGCTCTTCCCATGTCCTGTTGTACACTAGAATATCATTAAAAAATAATTTAAATTTTCATAGATATGGATTGAGAACTGTAATCAAACGAACATCATTCCCATTGATAACAATTGAATAAATAATATAATTGAGTCTTAGAAAAGCCCAGAGGTTACAGAGCTAACAAGGTGTGAATAGGAGTTGTTATAACAATGTTACAAAAATAACAACTAAATGTTAATAATGTAATAAACCTAACATATACGCTAACATCCCCCATTTATTAAATTATTTTGCAATACATAGAGAGCTGTGAAACAATTCAAATTTGACACGTGCAAGTGCCTTAGTGAAAATATCTGCAACTTGAGCATCAATGAGAATGTACTGAAGCTGAATTCGGTGCCTTGGAACTTTGTCTCGAATGAAGTGATATTGTGTGTCAATGTACTTTGTTTTCTCATGATTCACTGAATTCTTAACAAGGTTCAAAACACCTTGGTTGTCGTAGAACAAGTGGATTGGATATTTTGATGGATGACCCATACTTGTCAAAATACGATGCAACCATATCACTTCACACACAGCTTCATGTGCGACGCGATACTCTGCCTCTGTAGATGAGATAGCAACCACATGTTGCTTATTAATGTGCCAAGAGACAGGACCGGATCCAAGATGAAATATATATCCTGAAGTTGACTTATGATCATCATATAACCCGACATAGTCAGAGTTTGTGTATCATTGCAAGAAGAATTTATCATTCTTCTTGTATTCTAGGCCATATTCCATTGTACCACGAACATAGTGAAGACCACATTTTGCTGTTTTTCAATGAGTAGTCTTAGGTTCCTACATGAACCTCGAAAGATAGTTGACAACAAATACGATATCTGGCCTAGTATTAGTAAGATATATGAGACTCCCAATCAACTATCGATAGAGAGTACCATATACTTGAGGTGAATCATCATATCGTGATAACTGAAGTCCTGATTCCATTGGAGTTGCCATCGAATTGCAATCAGTCATGTGATATTTTTATAATAGTGTCTTGGCATATTTTTTCTAAGTCACTTTGATGTAGTGCTCCTTCTGGCTCACTTCGAGACCAAGACAATAATGGAGAAGTCCGAGATATGTCATCTCAAAATATTTACACAAGTCTCTTTTGACAGCATAGATCATAGTTTCTGAACTCCCTGTAATGAGCAGATCATCAACATAGAGTACAAGCAACACTACCTCAAAACCTTATTTCTTGAAATAGAGGTTTGCATCTGGCGAACATCTCTTAAATCCATGTTGTAGGAGGTGATTATTCATTTTATATACCAAGCTCTAGGAGTTTGTTTTAAACCATACAAGGATTTGACCAACTTGCACACTTTATGCTCTTGGCCTTCCACTTCAAATCCTTCAGGTTGTGTCATGTAGAATTCCTCTTGGAGATCACCATTCAGAAAAGCACTCTTGACATCCATTTGGTGAACTTTCCACCCATACTATGCTGCCATAGCATAAAGAACTCGCATGGTGGTCATCCGAGAAGTAGGTGCAAAATTTTCCTCATAGTCAATGCCTTCCTTTTATGCATAGCATTTTGCAACAAGACAGACATTATGCTTATAAATTGTCCCATCTACCTTGTACTTGACTTTGTACACCCATTTTAAACCAATGGGCTTCTTTTCGTGTGGCAGATCGACAAGTTCCCAAGTTTTATTCCTTTTCAGAGACTTATACTCAGTATCCATAGCAGCCTTCCATTATGGCTCACTAAGAGCATCTTGTACAGAAGCAGGTTCATGTTCATTCATTGAAGACATAAACACCCTGTCATCATCTATATCCATATCCTTTGTTTCTCTCTTTGGATCTATAGAAAGTTCCTCAAAATATTGATAAATATCATCAACCTCAGTAGTCTCTACTGTTGCTCTTTCCTATCGAGCCATACGGCGAGTACGAGGTCTATCCAAAGTTAAATCTGGTGGAGTGGATAACTTAGAGTCTATGATTGTACTTGTATACCATTTTGGATTCTTCTTCTATGGTGATGAAGAAGCTGAAGAAGTAGAAGGACCTCCAGTCTTTGGTGACGAAGGGGAATTCTCAACTTTAGATTCCACAAGATCTAGGTATACATCAGATGTGCTTTGTGATGTGAAAGCCTCATCAACAACAACATCTCTACTGACATGAATCTTCTTAGTCAAAGTATCAATCAAACGAAAACCCTTAGAGTTCTCATCATAGCCAAGAAGAATACACTTCAATGTCTTCTCATCTAGCTTTTTCCTTTTCTCTTTTGGTATGTGCATAAAATATTTACATCCAAAAATGCGAAGATGAGAAATGAAGGGTTTTCGACCACTCCATGCTTCCTGTGGAGTCATTCCTTTTAGGGCCTTTGTGGGTGCCCTATTCAACAAATATACTACAATTGTGACAACTTTTGCCCAAAATTATTGCCCAAGACTAGCTCCTGTGAGCATAGAACGAATCATTTCCATGATAGAATGGTTTCTCCTCTCAGCAAATCCATTTTTCTGAGGAGTGTAAGCAGTAGTTAACTGCCTCGTGATTCCATGTGCAATCAAGAATGTAGAAAACTCTTTAGAGGTAAAATCCCCCCCTAGATCTGAGCAAAGGGTCTTTATAGAAGTCCCTGACTCCTCAATAGATTTCTTGAATTGTTGGAAGAAAATAAAGGCTTCAAATTTTAGATTAAGAAAGAACACCCACATATTTTGTGAGTAGTCATCCACAAACAACTGAAAATGCCTCTTCCACCCACAACTGATTGGTGTGAAAGGACCACATAGATTGGTGTGAATTAACTCCAAAGGTTTCTTTTCTCTTATAGAGCTCTTCTCAAAAGATACTCTATGTTGCTTTCCTGCCAAGCAGTCAGAGCACACTAGAAATATGGAAGAAAGGGAAGGAAGACCCTTTACCATCTCATACTTACTTAGCTCAAGTAAGTACCTAGAACTAATATACCCATATCTCTTGTGCCATAGGGAAGTTGCCTCCTTTGTAGAGACTGTCATGGCAACATGGGGAGTAGAGATAGCATCTATGGAAAATAAGCCATGCTTATATGAAGTTGTTGCAATGTTCTTACCCCTCCTGGTAATAGAACAACACTTCTTGCCATCCTCAATATGAAAGTTCACAACCATATCTTTATCCAAAATTTGTGTGATTGACAACAAATTATTTGCCAATCCTGGAACATAGAGGAATTTTTCAATCTGACACTTGCCATTAGGAAGAGTGACTGAAACTGTATCTTCTCCCTGAAACTTGTAGGTTTTATCATTAGCAATAGTGATAGGTTTGTCCTCCTTGGCCTCAAATTATTCAAACCATGATTTATCACTAGTCATGTGCTTACTAGCACCAGAATCGACATACCATACAAGATCCTTTTGCTTAGAGGTTGTGGTATTCATGAGCACCTTATGTGCCCACTCAAAATCCGAGTTAGATTATTCAACAACAAAATTCAGCTTGGGTTGCTTGTTATTATTTTGTGGTTTGTTTTGGCCTTTCTGTTTAGGTTGCTTATTCTTGTGCCAACACCTGTTTGTGTCATGGTTGTCTTTGTCACAAATTTTACAATATATTTTCATTTGTTGAGGTTTTTTAATTTTTTAATATTTGTGAGAATTCCCTCCTTTATGAAAATTACCCTTCTTAGAACCCTTCCTGTTGGAATATAGGGTTGTATTAGAAGAATCATCTCTCTGAAGTTGGCATTCCTCCTCTTCTTGAAGCAGATTGACCAACTCAACAAAGGTGACTTTTATTTGTGACACTTGAAGTGAGGTGATCAACACCATGTAAGAATCAAGTAAATCTCTCAATACAACTAAAGTAAGGAGCTTATCATCTACAGGTTCTCCCAAATAATTCAATTTTACTTTCAACTCAGACACTCTGCAAATAAAGAGTTCAACTATTTCACCCTGCTTCATACTCAAACTATGAAGTTGAGATTGAAGGTAAAGAATGGTGGAATCATTTTTTCCCTCATAAATGGTTTGAAGGGCATCCCATTCCTCTTTACCATGTTATTTGTCAGCAATATGAGGTTGAACTTCATCTGAAATAGCAATCGAGATGAGCACTCTTGCTCTACTATCTTTCTTGCCAAATGCTATCTAATCTGCAGTTGGAGCTGTGGCTGCTGTTGATCCATCCACTGGTGAAGGTCTTGTTGTTGTGCTATAAAAAACATCCCATAAGTCTTCCATGACTAGGATAGCCTTCATATTGTTTTTCCATGGTGTGTAATTAGGACCTTTCAATAACTGATGAGAATCAATCATTAACTTTGTAGCCATAGTGAGGGTTCCTTATAACACTTGGTCCCCCTTTCTATATAATTTTGTGCCAGGACTTTATACCAGAAAAAATACCCACACTTATGTGAGGGAGACTATAGGTATTTTGTGAGATGAGAAAAAATTACCCATAATCAAACGAACATCATTCCCATTGATAACAATTGAATAAATAATACAATTGAGCCTTAGAATAGCCTGGAGGTTACAAAGCTAACAAGGCGTGAATATGAGTTGTTATAACAATGTTATAAAAATAACAACTAGATGCTAATAATATAATAAAACTAACATATACGCTAACACCTATAGATCAAAAATGACCTCTGCTTCCTACAAACTATGAGATTCCTGTGCGCTCTGTGAAGGCTTCAGAAAAAAAGAATGCCTGATTGGTGAAGATATGAGGGCTTTATAGGAAAAAATAATCTGCCCAAAATGCTCAAAAATTCATGCTAGATCCATCCATGGCAAAAGAAACCAATTTCAACGTTGCATATTTTAACAAAAAATTCAGTTTCTAGTCATAGGTTGATGCCGTCACAGGTTGACACTGTCGTAGGTTGACTGGTTTTAAATTGTGCAATACAAAAAATCCCACATGCATGGGGTTGGGTAGCTATGAGGTATTTATAAGGGTAAACCCTCATTTTAGAGGGTGTCTCCTCTCGGGAAGACTATACCCGAGACGTTGCTGACTCTCACCCGTGTGGGGGTCACCTCTGCTGCCACGCTGGGTGGGGGATGCTCGTCTCCTCCGCTTTGACTCCCTTATCCGTTCCATGTCTATCAAATCTCGGTTATCTGGTTGATTGACCAAGTTTTTGGTCAGACCTATTACATCTGTCAACTTCGTTAGTGCCAACCACATTCTCATCACATCATCTAGGTCATGGGTCTCATCTTTCATCTTAAGAAATGTGCCTAAGATGCAGGTCCAGCCCTACCTCGGATAATGTGCCCAATCGGTCATCATCAATCCATCCTCTAAAAAAACTAGCCTAAAAAATCGAGCCTCCTCCATGGCTCTGATACCATGTAATCAAACGTACATCATTACCATTGATAACAATTGAATAAATAATACAATTGAGCCTTAGAATAGCCCGTTGGTTACGGAGCTAACAAGGCATGAATAGGAGTAGTTATAACAATGTTACAACAATAACAACAAGATGCTAATAATGTAATAAACCTAACATATACACTAACAAGAACTCTATTCATAAAACCTTAGGCAGTTGAGGGTGCATTAGTGATACCAAGAGGCATAACCAAGAACTCATAGTGCCCCTCATGAATCCTAAAATCAATTTTGGTTGTTTCCTCTTCCTAGACATGAATTTGGTGATACATTGACCTTAAGTCCAATTTGGTGAAATATTGAGCACCATGCAACTTGTCCAACAAGTCATCAATCATCGGAATTGGGAACTTATCCTTGATGGTGATATTGTTGAGCTCTTGAAAGTCCACACACATCCTCCATGATCTATCCTTTTTCCATACCAATAGGATGAAATCTAAAAAGGGCTTGTGATTAGGTGAATTAGTCTCGTATCCAACCATTTCTTTATGATATGCTTGATCTCATTCTTCTAATGATAGGGGTACCCATATAGCCATATGTTTAGGAGTCAAATCCCTAGTACCAAGTTGATTCTATGGTTCTCAGATCAACTAGGAGGTAACTTTTTAGGCTTATTTAAAACCTTATTATTCTTGGTTAGAATGGTTGACAAGTCTAGATGCTTATTTTCATCCTATATAGCATATAGCTACATTTACCAAAATCTATCAACCACTTTCCTATGACCCTTATTAATTAGTTGTATTTTATGGGACGTGATGACCTTGGGTTTTCCCTTATTGATACCCATGATGGTGTGTGTTATGTTTTTACTATGAATTACATCTAAAGCTTTGATAAATCCCACAACATAGACCCCAAATTTCTTATCCAGGGACATCCCAACATAATTTCCATGCCTCCCAAAGGAACTACATAGGAATCAATTTGAAATTTCTAGTCACCTATGGGTAAGCGAGCATTTCTACACTATCAATTAAAATTCTTGATATCCCCATTAGCAATTTTGACATTCATTTTATCATGTCTATAGATGAAACAATCTATCATTTTGGCTACATTGGGGTCAATAAAGTTATATATGCTTCTAAAATCTAATAGTATTAAGGTATTGTTCCCTTTGAGAAATCCTTGGATGGTCATGCATTAGGGTGTCTATATTCCTACCATAGAATTCAAATGAAGTATAAAAATGTCTTCTACTTGTGCGTCGAGTGGGAAATATTCCTACAATGATTTCAATTGCTCCTCTACTAAGTTTACAAACTCATCCCCTACGTTTGTAGAAGAAGATAAATCAATGCTCATGTCTAGAAGGAACATACATTATATTTTACATTTGTGTCCCATGGTCCATTTTCATCACAATTATAATAGAGTCCCTTGGCTTGATAATTATTCATATCCTTTGGTGTTAGCCTCTTAATTGTTGGAGTATTTCAAATATTATTGTATGTGGGGTTAGAAGTTTTATTATGGAATATGGAAGTTCTAGAGGATCTCTATTGGGCATTCCATTTATTCTCTACAAGTTTAGATAGCCCCATGGCAATCATGTATGTGGTTGGATTGAGAATTTGGACCTAATTCTAATTTCTTCATTAAGGCCATTAATGAAACAACTCTAAAAGAAGACATTAGAAAGACCTTTAGTTCTATTGAATAGCTTTTCAAAACTCATAATATATCCAAGTATGGTATTGATTTTTTGGAGCTTGGTAAAGGCTCTAGTAAAATATTCAAACTCTGACAGGAAAAATTGACCAAGGAGTTCCCTCTTGAGTTGTTGCCACCCAAGGTTTGGAGTACTTAAAGGTAAAAATGAAAGGAAAATTATGTTGGTAGTCTACTATCATGGTGGTGAGAGAAGATAGTTGGCCCTAGAGTTCAATTACGACATCCAACTTGTCAAATTTTTCCTCCATATTATGCATTATTACGTCCATTGCTTGAGTTTAGGTCTCCAATGAAATTTACTAAAAGTAAAATTATTGTTTTAGTAGTTACTACTTTTAGTAAGGGTTTTAAGAAAAATGTGTGGGTGCTATATACCAAAATGATCAACTTGAAAATATGATTGAAATGAGCTATACCACAAAATGATGATTTTGGGGTCCCCCAAAAAGTATGGATTCTATATACCAAAATAATCAACTTGATGAAATGATCACAATGGAATATAATCCAAAATGATATTTTTTTGGTAGTCTAGACCTTTTTTATTAGACAACTCTTTAGTCCTCTATACTCTTTATTTCTTTATTAGACATGGGTAGGGGGAAGACCGCTCAGGATTTCCCACTAAATATTACACATGGGATATATGGGGTCCATGCACACCTTAAAATGGGTTTGACTCCACTTTAAGGTTGACCATAGGTTGTGGTTAGGTCCACTCCATGCATGACTGCTTGTAGTGCTAGTTGGAGGCACATACACTTGGACACATGGTGTTTTTTGACCACTTGACCAACATGTTTGTTGATGCACCTTTGGTATTATTTATTTTCCACGTGGATGGGTGGTTTAATTTGTCTTTGTGCTCTCAATTGTTTGGAGGTGAATAAAACCTTTTTGGTTTTTAGAGTGGGATTAGTCCCACACTCCCCGTGTGGGGGAAACTTAATGCCACAAAAAGGGGAAGTCACCTTGTGTGGATGACCACCAAGCGGTGGTCAAGAAAGCCACTACTTAGTGAAGGCTAAGATTACCAATTTTTGGGTGCATTGTCACTATTTTATTCAATTTTGACTATGGAGATGTTTTAATCGAAGTTTGATTGTTGACTTCGCTTCACCTTGTATTGACCAATTGAACTTAGTGGTCAATTTTTGAGACACCCTTTTTATTTTAGGGTTTTATCCTTTTGAAACAAATTGATTTTTGTGAGTAATGAGGGGTTTTATTTTGTTGAAACAATTGCTCTTATGAGATAATGAACGATTCAAACTGATATTATCCTTTAAACATATTTTGTTTTGTGGGAAATAAACAATTCAAACATAGGAGAGTGAATAAATTGAAGCCTTGGTTATAGCCTTGTTTTGTGGGAAAAATGAATGCTCTTTACTATGTCTTATTCTTGATATATTGGATGCAATTAGAGAAAACTAAGGATTTATTTTGAAGGCAAAACTTGTAGGAAGTTATGATTGATGGGAATTTTGATTAATTGAAATAAATGCTCTTTGATGATAAGAAATGATTATAGGTAACTTTTTGGTTTATTTGAAAGGTAAATTTGTTATTTTGGAAATGTAATAAGCTTAAATATTAAATCTTTGTTTTCTTTATACAAGAGTAGAACTTGTTTATAAAGGAATTTAGTGGATAATATTAATGGAATTAAACTTATATTTATCTATGAATAATTTAGATTGATAAGTTTATACTTTCAAATGATGAGATTTGAATACATAGAGTTTATATTTAAGCTTTGAATTTATGGTTAAGAATAGATAGGTTAACTATTCTTAAGATAAGTATGGGCTTCTCTTGGTATGCTTCTATGAAAACTGAATAGAAGTAAATATTGGATTATTCTATGTTTTGGATTATGATAAATGACTTTCATTCTATGTTCATTTGAATGATAAATGATTTTCATTCTTGAGTGATAAATGACTTTCATTCATGAATGATGAATGTACTTTTGTGTGATTGATGAAAGAAATAATCTTGTATGGAAAAAATGGTATTAGATGAAAGAACACGTGTGGAATTCTTCCTTCGGGGAAATTATGGGGTTTCCTCTTTATGATTTATGCATGGTTACATTGTGGGGAGTGTATAGTTATATTATGGAATTCAATTTATAAATGCATATATTATATAATGTTAGATCATCTAGCAAATGTATTTAATTACATACTACATGATATCTATGAGTTGTCCTGGTCTCTTACTACCATCAAATTAGATATGGAGAAGCAAGAAGGAAAAATGAAGACTTATTTATTCAAGACATTGACCCCTTTGACATATATTGTAGTAAATATCTCATTATGGAAAGCTTATTGTAAAGTAGTTTCTAGCATGAATATTCTCCTAGTTTGGATGATGATGTAATGCTCTACTCTTTTATACTATGGTAGTACTTTTACCCTACATGGAATATGTAATGGTTGGAGTTATGAATGAAAAATGTATCCTTTAATTTGTTATTTATAAAATATCTATTATGCTTTGGTTTTGTAAATATATCATGTTTTGATAATGGAATTAAATAGGGATTACATATTATTCATGTGACTTCTTATTTGATGAAGTTGTAGATGTTATTTAATGTTTAATTAAGTAGATAGACTTAATTACATCCCTATTTAAGGAAGAGAGAAATGATCAAGAGCAAAATGTTAAAGTCCAATCTTGAGGGAGTTGCGAGGAGGCAACACCTAGGATGATTGCATAAGTTACACTATGAGTGTGGATCTCTAGTGGGATCCACATATGGTAGTATTTGGGGAAGTTCTAAAGTGGTGTAGCTTAGATCTTATCTCCTACCACAAAGGATAGGAGAGTCTTATGCAAGTAAGTTGGGTGATAGGCTTTAGGATATCTATATAGACTATCACGCGAAGTGATAGATGCTTTGGTTGGCTCATCACTTAGATGAGACAAACAACTAAAAATTCATAAATGGACTTATGTATGGTAAAGGAAGCATAGAAAACTTATACCACTACACTTAGTACAGTAATATAGATGGACTTATGTATTGTGTAGGTATGGGCATACCCTTTTGATAGAAAAAAAGGAATAAGTTGGGTCAACAAAGAGATGAGACTGATAACTTAATCATAAGGTATGACATTAATAGACACCTTCACAGAATGACTTATTTAAGATGGGAAGTTTTAGATCTTTATTGAGTAAAAAATAATTCTCTCTTGAGTTGGTTAATTTTTAGTTAGTATTTTTTTGGGGTTGTTACACTATTTGAATTAATTAATTATAACTATTATTTTGGAGGTTCCACTAGATTAGTTAATTGTTCAGGTATTACTTTCAATACATTGATATACTTAACTGTCTTCATTTGGTTGATATGTTTTGCTAATACTTTTAAACTTATTTTAATTAATTAACTTTATCTATATTTAATATTTTAATATGTGTTAAATTATTTGAACATTATTTTTTCAAAATAAATTGCATTGAATATTAATGTTATTTTAGTCTTATTTTGAATCAATTAATTTTATAAATTTTGTTTTAAACATTTTGAATCAATTGACCATTAGTATTGTCTTGTCATTGATTTAAATTTTACATAATATTTTTATAATTTATTATAAATATTTTTATTGAGAAAAGGGTTTTGAAAGGATCCCAAAACCTTATTACAAGCTAAAAAGGGAAGATCCTGGATGGAACCTTAACCCTAAGATAAACTATCCAAAAGAGAGGATCCTAGGTGGATGACCTCATAGAAAATAACACAACAGGAGCAAGGAGACACATAAGCCACCACAACCTCCAAAGAAGAGATATTACCACTACCAGTCAAACAAGGGAACCAAAAATAGAATAACCATAGAGAGGCCCACCTACTCTGAGCCCATGAGATAATCCTGGTCATCTCCATAATCCTTATAGATCCCCTCACCCAAGGTGAGCCACTTCTGGTTCTTAATATGATTAATGAGTTTTCCAACCCTAAGAAACATCAAAGTTTCAAGAGATACGATATCATCTAGGTCGACCATAGGATCAACGCCATCAATAGACTGAGATGATAACACACTAGGAGAAGGAGCCAAGATGATTTTTTGCATTTTATGAGGAGACGAGAAATATATAGAAGTGCCTTTGATAGGAAGGGAAACAATAATGTCTTTACATTTCTCCATTGAGTATTTCACACGAGATGAGCATCAACTAGGAGTAGGCACTCCCGAGGAAGATCCCAACAACAAATTATGTTTACTCGCCTTACCAGCCAATGCGACCTCCACATCAACCACCAGGTCACATGGCACCTCCTCACAAGTAACCCAGGGTGAGCTCAGGATGGGAACAAGAGGTATATTCTCCTCAATACTCCCAATAACGGTGATTCCCAAAATGTGGTCCTAGCTAATATATTTATAAATTATAAGATGTAGAACCTATTGTTTCAGGTGGGTCAACTTACCTTTCTAAATTCTATCAACTAAAATCTCCATCAAATGGTATAGGTATTTGGGGATGTTAATCACATTGACATCCCTCAGGAAGTTGAGGAATGCCATGTGAAAACTATTCAACAGTGAGGATGACTCGTTAAGCATGAAAAACTACATCATTGGAACCAACACTCTATTCCATGGTTAAGGGATATCCTACCGAACGAATTCGTTATACTTTTTGGCAAGAAACTTGCCTCTATCTCTGAAATACATCAATTCAATTTTCATCAAATGTTTATCTCACCTAAAAATTTTACCATCATTAACAAGCCCCATTATCCCAGCCAAGAGGTTAATAGTGATGACGAACGTAAGACCCCTAGGGTGATAGTGCCACTATCCCAAGTTTGAATAAATTCATTTGATAATTCTAGATCGTGTCCCTAAAATTTCTTCAAAAACATGAGAAGGCCACGTGACCCCAGGATATTCTCCACCACAGGGTCAAGCTGGAGATAATCAGGCTCAAAGAGCACCATAGATGACCTCATTTTGCACACAAAACTAGATATAGACTTATCCCATAACCCAAACTCAAACCACTCACCCAAAATCTTCAGCTTAAGCACAAACAAGAGCTGATGAGATGAGAATATCTGCAAATTAAAAAGGAGTTACTCATGAAGCAAAGGAGGAGAATGTTGTCACCCTTTGGGAGAGAACCCAATTTGGATCATTGATAAAAATATTTTATCTTGGAAATCCTTGTCACATGAATTTTTACATGATAAAGAATGATTATACTAATGATAAAAGTGATGGCTAAACAAAAAAGCAAGGTGGTGTGGATTAAGAGACACCACAAAGAGACATCAAGACTCAATAAATGGCTTGAGTTGGAAGATAAAAATTATCATTCAAGAGTTCGAGAGGTGGACCAATGATGTTGAACCTTAAGATGAGGTGAACTTCGAAGAAACCCAAATATCTAATCATAGGTTAAGAAGGGGTGCACCCGACCAGCCAAAGCAGAATGAAAACAAAAACCATAGAAGACAACGAGGCTAGACTTGTAAGATTGAAACAAAAAATTGGGAAAATATAGTTTAGAAAGAAAGCACATAGACCTATTGGGAAATCCACTGAAGGATAATGGATCAAAATCAAGCATGGTAGTTGGGTGACTCATCAAGGAAGCACAAACCCAACCAACATTTGGAGAATACTCAGATTCTAAAGTTCCTAAAAACTGATGACACCCTCTAACATGAAGATAGAGAAGGATCATACCACAAATCAAAGTACTCCATTGGGAAACGGAGTGTCACGATCCGTCACCCTCAAAACCTATCAAAAGGATCTTAATTGATCCTAGGGATCAATTAATGCTTAAAAAAAATGGTCATAGACCCTAAGGAATTTTACAAAATTCTAACTTAGGTATTTTGAATGGTTTTGGAGGAAAAGTAATTATTATGGAAATTTAATTAATTAGGTTTAATTAGGTTAATTGCATTTGTTTTTTAATGCAATTAAATATCCAATTCTTATTGGACCAAATTAAGCACTAGCACTAATTAATATTTTAATATTATTTTATTCATATCATGGCCTCATCTAATTGGTGGAAAGAAAAGAGAGATTCTTCCTCTATTTTTAAATATGGTCAAGAATGTAGGATGTTGGTCATAAGGGGGACACAAAAACAAGAAGGACATTCCCCCACCTCTCTTGGAATTTTTCCCAAATTGTAAATGAATAAATAGATTCCCAATCACATGGGGGAGGTGGGAATCAATATAGTATTCAATTGTAACACCTTTTTTAATATTTTAATAGGCCAATAGTTGGTTCATGAGAGGAGGAGTTCTCCTATAAATAGAGAGCCTCTTGAGAAGGGATCTAGGAAATCTAGGAGCTTAGGGAGTATGCTCTCCACCTTGGTGGATCAGAAACCAAAAGGCTTGAGAGATTTCTTAGTAGCAGAAAGAGGTAATCTTGGAAGACTAAGAGGGAAAGCACCCAAGGAGCCAACTCTTGAAGGGAAACATGAGGATTCAAAAATCAATGGAGGAAGATTAAGAAGAGGTCACTTTGAGGGCTTAAGAAGAATATGGATAAGGTTAGGCCCTTCTTGCATTCTAATCAAATATTGTTGAACATCTATAATGGCTATCCTATTTGATTTTTCTATAATTGCTAGTCATCTTAAACTCTCTAAAGATGTTTCATGATTACCTTAGAAAACCTTAGAAATTTTTTTTTGAACCTTTGATTTAATCAAAGACTTCTTGGATCTTTTCAATAAAATTACATTATTATATTCTATCATTATAAATATGGTATAGAATATAAAGAGGATTCGACCTTCAATAAAGTTATTTATTACATTCTATGATTATAAAATATGGATCGGCTTGGGGGACCGAACTAGAGGAGCCCTACAAATAAAATCATTGAACCACTGATTACTAATCAAATCAAATCAATCATCATTGAATCCAGTGTCTAAAGAGGTAAACTGTCACTATTATCAAGACCTCCATAACCACCATGAGGAGGTTATGTCGTATAAAGCGTGAAAACACTTTTAAAAGGCACCGTCTTTCCCATGCAACACATGTGCGATACATTTTCCTGTGCAAAAATAGGTTTAATAGATTAAATCAGGTTGAGACCACCGATGGTGGTGGAGCCTACCCCGTGGGACAATGCCAGTTGGAGGCACTGGCAATACCCTTATGGGTTTGGGAGTTTTTCCCAAGGCAAAAATGGGTATTCTTGTTTTAGCCACAAGGAGAGTGATCTTGCTGTTTAAAGGTGAAATGAAATAAAATCGTTTGGGTACATTCCTGTGCAAAATATGGTCTAATATTCAAGGCGTTCTATTTGTGGTTTAATTAATAAAATTAAAGCATTAAATTATTAATATATAACATTCTATTATTTCATCTTGTGATCAGTTTAATGCTAGCTGGAGGTGATTTTTATTATGCAATGTATATGCCTTCCTACAAAATCTTGGTCGATGGTTATTACACAGGGCGACTACCGTAATAGGTTTTGATAGATATTCGTATCATCATCTAATACTGGTATCACCTGATTGATACCTTATTTTCTCTAGACACAAATAGTGATGAAATATGGCAGTGGGAGGTCTTCTTAGCTTCCAACATCCTTTTAGATGCAGTTTGGATGAAAAGGGAACTCTTTTAATCGCATGGAGATTTAGTAGATGTTTTAGTTGGATTTAGGGAAATATCACCATTGAATGGTATGTTTAGAAGCACTGGTATATTCTTGGGTAGTCACATACGGGAAGGTCGTATTGGACTTCCTAAATTATCATCCCACATAAATGATGTGGTAGGTGCTTCACACCTTAAAAGGGAGTACTCACCCTTGTTAACCCAACCATCACTCGATGGTCGTAGATCTCACTTTGCATTGGTTGGAGACATTAGGACATGTGGCATTTCATCCTAAAACCTAGGGTGGATCGTTGTTTGCTAAGGTATTCACCATGTGTTAAAACCCAAACCCACCATAGGTTTGACAGTTGCATTCCTTTTATCGATCAATAGAAATAAATTGCCCCACATTGCGAGTGTGGGGAATCTGAAGGGGTTTATAAAGGAGCAAGCCCTTATAAAAAAATGACCATGAGAGGTGGTCAGTCTATTTATTAAGAGTAGTTAATCTAACCCTAGTAATTAGGGTGTCGATGGTTGGATGAAATCATTAAAAGGTATATGTTGTAGATGCATGATTTGACCTATGACGAGAAGTTCGATCGATAGTTGACTGTTGTCTATAGTTGACCTCTAGATTTTGTGGTACAATATTTTGGAATGAAAAACACCTTTAAAGGTATTAATTAAATTATGAGCCACTATGCTAATATATAGTGGCATAGATTCAAAATATCTTGCTATGGCCTTGCTAGAGTGAGCAACATTCGATTGAATCGAATGTTAGCATCACAAATTGGTTTAGAACAATATTGTCTTTCTATCTAATGGAAAATAACATGGTCAATAATCGACAAAGATAATTAAATAATCCTAATGGAACCATCTAGCATAGTAAAACTTTCTTTTGAAATTATGAAAAGAAATTTGTAGACCTAAAGTGTACTATTGGCTTAGATTATATATTAGTTATTGAAGGAAGAGATAAGGTGCTATTCTAGGTTTAGCATAGATGAAAGATTATATGAAATAAATACTACCTTAATAGGATTAAGGTTCTTAATGTTGATTGTGATAAGAATGGATGGAGAATTTATTTTCAAAAAAATACATTTTTATCTTCATATGATTAGTATGATTACTTCGCAAATGAAGGATTGAATGTGTTTCAATCTTGGAGAATGAATGGGAGTTCATTCTCAATGGAATTTATGGGGTTCCCTCTGATAACTGATGAGTTTTCTACTTAATATGAGACCGATGATCATTCATAAATATGTAAAAGAATTTGTGATATTCTTAAAGTTTTATATTGATGACTTAGAGAAAGGAAATGGGGAATTTCCTTAATTGCATCATGATTTTAAAAGGAACAGTTTGGTTCCTTAATTGTATAATTGATTTGAAAAGGATCCGTGGATGCCTTTCTATACTTGTATTTATGACATCTTAAGTTTATGAAATGAGAGGAGAAACATATTTTGGAGGTTGGGTTTATTCCCCATGAGGGTTCCCAGGATATATGTTGTGTCACTATATTTGTGGTTTTATTTGTTTTCATATCGATGTAGCAAATATTTCCAATGTGGTGATGATTAAATATGAATGTTGCATTTATTTCCTAGTATGTTGTTAGTAAATAGATTATGAATATCGCACTTATTTTTAATGTGTGATTGATTGAATGATGTAATTAGATATTATTGATATGTTATTTGCTTTAATGTAAAGATTATACAAACTTTTAGATAAATGAGATAATAATTATTATTTAATTTCCAAATTGAAGATGTTTTGTTGTAACGTTAGAAGGTAGACTCTAAAATTATGTTGTGCTGAAATGTATGCTTTACTTTAATAAGTTTTTACATGCTATTTACCTTTTAATGAGAAGTTACGAATAATTGGGATGAAATATTAAAGAATATAATGCATTGATTCATATAACTTGCTTTAGTAGATGTTAATAGTTCTATACTTTGCTTTATTGTTTGTTTATGGTCATGCAATAAGAGGGTAATGTGAATGAAGTGGTGTGGTGATACCGACTATACAACGCTAATAAATATTAAAATAAGTAAAGACTAAAGTATTGATATGTGAATGGATAACTAATATGATATAAACCTAGTTGGAGCTCGAAGTGGGTAGGCTTGAGTTGTAGCTCAAGAAAGGCCTTACATTCTGAGTTGGCGCTCGAATGAACATGTGGAGTAGCTTCTCCCATAATGGTGAACGAATACCTTTTGGTAATGAACTTAATTGATTCAGATATATAACAAAGGGAATGCCTTAAATATAAAAGTGATCAAATAAATCCTAAGAGGAATAAGGGAAGATAATCATGCTTAAGATGTCTATTCCAAGGATTGTGTAAGTTAATCATGGTTAGTGATTTATATCTTAGTGGCCCCATCATTGAGATGAGGGATTACAACCAAGGTGATGGTTAACCATTGGTATGGTTCTCCATATTCAAGGCATTCGCCTACATACTAGTCTTGGTGGACAGTATGGTGAAGGGCGATTTCTTTTGAAGAGGGATAATAACCTATCGATTTGGTGAGCGTTCTCATACCCTAGTGGTATGAGAATTTTGTAGAAGTTGGTCACTTCTATTCAAGAGTAACTCTGACCAAGTCTTAATACCTCTTGATGATAATTTTCTTGAAAAATTATTGTCTAGTTGGAATGATTTATCTTAGATCATGATTATGCCCCTACTCCTTGGAAAATAAATAAATATTAAAAAAAATAAAGTAGTAAAAATTGGAGTTGTTACAGTTGGTATCAGAGCCCAGGCTAACTAATGGATTCTAGTTAGATTTAGGTTAGCAAAAGATATGGGCAAGAGAACCATAGGTTGGTTCAAATTTATTGAATGCTCACTTGAGCTATGATTGAAACACTTATGTTAGCAACATGTTAATTGTTAAATTCTAGGTTAAATTATTATAATCACACCCAGACATTACAAGATAGCTATCAACAAAAGAATATTTTTTTATTTATAATTTTGGACAATGTTACAATACACTCTGGATATGGAAGCTATCACAATATTAGAATGGATGAACTTCATAATTTTCTTGACATAAAATTTTGATCCAAACCATATCAAAACTCTGCTAAACAACATTGATATCCCAAGTGTCCTGATTTTGCAAAGTAATAAGCCACCTGACCATTGGGTGATGGTTGAATGTATTAAAGTGTGTTATGCTACTTAAATCAGAAACTAACCACCATACCATGGATGTGGTATTATTATTACTACAAGAAAATTAACGTATAAGCCTATAATAGTTGGCATCACCATGATCTTAGCTGGAATCTGAGTCATCAAAATCCTCAATTGGAGAAAATTCATGCTCGTAATAGATAAATGGAGGCATAAAATTATAGTGAATTGTAATGTATCTATCAAACACATAATATGGCCAGGGAGTGCCATGATGTCCATATATGAGGAGATCCATTTCCATCAAGCATCGAGAATGAGAAAATCTATTCTCAATTTCCCATGATAAATGAGTCTGCACATATCTCTGATAAAGAAGACTGACAAATATCGCTATTAAAAGTTGCTTTTCCCATGGGAACATATTTCTTGACAACATCCAGATAACACTGAGGTAGAAAATCAAATGCAATATTTGAAGGATTTCATATAGAAGATAACCAAGAATCTCCAAATTGGACTTGAAAGGTCCAATTTGGCCAGTTGAAGAATTTTTCAAACCATTCAAAATGACTTAAGGGACTTTCATTAGCAAAATAATTTTGTGAATTATTTCTTAGCTAAATATTATAGTGTAAATCCTGAATAGAGGTTTCACAATAGATCTGATCCATGGATATGAGAGCATTACGAGCTTTTATAGCCTGACCTTGTAGGGAATTCTGCAACTCTTCTTTTTGTCAAAGCATATTTCAAGGAACCCAGACAAAAGAGTCATAAAAATCATATTGATCCTACTCATAGCAAAACATGTTGAATATTGTCTGAATTGCTTATCTACCAAAATAAGTAATGAGCATATTTCTTTCTTTTTGTTAATATGCTCAGTGTTGATAAGTACTTATGGCTAAATTTAGAAATAGTACTTGAGGATAAGATTCCAAAATAAGTGCATATGAAACCGTCCGTTGGGTCATCGAAGGGTCGATGATGGGACGTCGTGCTAAGCTAGAAAATCATAATGGGAAGGACATGTGTGTCATGATATTGAATTATAAGGCACATTGAAAGATGCTATTTCCTTGAGAACTGGAGAAAATCAGATAGCCCGAGATGATTGATTCATGATCTACGAAAGTGATTGGACCTCAATATGGAAATGAATAAACAAAACTGAAGTAATAAATTTAACATCATGGTATCAATTAAATGATACAAAATCATAACTCAAAAATTTTATCTCAATTTTAGTAGGAGAATTAACTTGATAATTACACATGGCATTAGGGTTCATCCTATAAGTATTGATGATAGTGGGAACAAACACCATAGTATATCTTTTGATCCTCTTACTTCTAGCAGCCAATCTGTTGGTACATATGCTCTAAGAAATAGCTTTCAACAGTGTGAAAACTAGCAATGGCAATAATGCAGATCTAGAAGAGGCAAGACCATTAAAGATTATTCGAGCATAGCTACATTTGAAGGTAATATTTTAGAATGCCAAAAATAGACTAGATGCAAATGACTGGAAATGGCTGAGAAATATTGGTTTGGAAGGAGTGACTCATCTAGAACCAATACAAATAGATAGGTATTATTTGTTAGCTCTAGTTGAAATATGGAATCCTAGTAGAGGGGCATTCCAGTTATCCACTGGAGAAATAACCATCAATTTGAAGGATGTGTATCAAATTTATTGGATACCAGTAGAAGGATGCACAATGATTGCTACCAATGAAGCAAAAATGGGGTACCTTTTGGAAAGAGTGTTCAGGGCTAAATGGAGAAGCGTGAATACTGATAAGGACAATATAACATTTGAATTGGACTATGTGAAGGGCAAATTGAAACATAGATGCATTTTTTTAATGGAACTCATATACCTACATTAAGGATTGCATAGTTTCCCTAGAATTTGTTGGGGATAACACATGATCTAATAGAGAGATCAGTTGTATATGCATGGCCTCCAACATTGTTAGCTCAAACCTATATAGAGTTGTTCAAGCTAAGAGAAACGAAGAAAATTGAGTTGAGTTGTAGTTTCTTACTACAAATATGGGCTTGGGAACACATCCGTAGCAAGACCCCAAGGACTACCTTATGATGCACATAAAATGGTGGGGTTAGAGTTTCCCTATGCATTAATATGGCATCAGGGAAAGGAGTGGACCAGTAACATGCCACTCAAAGGTGATAGAGAGTGGTTTTTCTCTATTTGGGATAATTTTAGTCCTAAGATGTAATCTGGAGGCCATGGAGATAGGGACCATCTTGGGTAGAAGATGAAGTACAACTTGCTTGTGTGCGACAAGCAAGATAGTTGATCAGATACACGAGTATGCAATACAAGTATTTTCAATATATTCGAGTATTGTGATAGTTTGGTATTATGCAACAAATACAAAATCCACCCAAAATCTATACAAGGAATGGGTAAAAATTAATTATACCTCCAACACTGGAACCACTAGCCTTAGAACCCAATGAGGCTGTATGGACACCAAAGGAGGATGATGCAGGGAGAACCCCCAACTATGATAGTTGGTGGGCCACACAACAGTGACAACAAGAGGAATATTTAGAAAAGGATTTGGAAGATAGCAAGAAAATGATTGAGGTTGTTGGTATAGAGGATGAGCATTCATTTTGGAGGGGAGAATATCCCAGAAGAAATATACGATATCGAATAGAGGTAGAAGCAGATCCATCAAACATTGAAGAAGATGAATCTTTGAGAAGGGCACAACACAAAGTGGAAGCACTAAAAGAATAAGTCTAACTATTAAAGATCTAATGGTTGACCCTTATAGATAAATGGGTACAAGAAAAGTTTAGATTGGAAACCGAGAAAGAATCTACCATTATAGAGTAAATGAGACTCCAGCAAGAATTAGCACAAATGCATTACTAGAGGGGTACAACAGTAGCAGCTCTGCATGCTAAAAATGTACAGTTATGGCAAGCAAGGGAGGATTACTGAACTAAATTCTTGGCTTCCTATTTTGATATACTAGTGAGTCATGGGTTGCTTGTTCCATCGTAGCTAGCTGTTAGTGAACAACGTGGATGTGGGAAAACATCTTGAGCAACTAGACTGACAACCCAAGATAGAACTAGGGTCGCATCTTGAGTAGTTTCTTCGGCAACCTCTCAAATAGGTGATGTAGACACAACACAACATGGATAAAGGACTGAGGGAAAACCTTAATAACCTTTCATTCAAGCTATCTTTTGTAGCCTATAGGCATGCATTGTATGTAGCCTATAAGTATTAAATGACTATGATTGCATATTTTTTTTTGTGTATTTTTGAGTAGAAATAAATAGCAAAATATTATGTGTGTAATCAATAAACATATGGACTATAGAATTTTGTTTGTATAATCATAAAATAGAAAAAGAACTCTATTTAGACTAAATAATTTTGAAGAATGTATTTGGTGTCCATTCTTGGAGAAGGTATGGGACTTATCCATAATTTTATGATAATGAAAACCAGGTGACATCTAGGTGGATGAATTGGTATTGGAAAATAGGTTTGCCAGAATGAATCATAGGATATGTAAACATCCTAAAATGAGATATATGAGATTATGTTTTTGTTTGGTTAACTCAGGGTAGGAGTTAAAAAGCCATATTGTGATATTCCTTGGTGGGAGTTTTGATAAAATTAATGAGACTTATTGTGTCTAACATATTTTGAAACATAATTTCATGACATCTATATGAAACCATTTTGGAAAATTCTATTATTGCAGTTATTTAGTACAGTTGATTGTGCAGTAATGGATGATTTAAAGAGGAAAATTTTGTGTATTTATGATGTTTTCAATACTTTTTGCTATGCAATATGGATGTTTTATTATTCCAAGAACATGGTACTACTGATATTTTGCACTTTTGTAGGTCCATGTACTCTTGTGGATGGAAGATACTGCTTGCCATCGAGAAAGAGATGCTGAAAATTAGAGAAGTTGAAGAATCAAATCATTTGTAAAAGAACAAAGTCTTGTTTAGTAATTTTATGCACTTACTAAGTTAAAAGATACGAAACACAGAGGACTGCGTTTACTCTATGGGGGTTGTATGTCACGACCCATCATCCTCGAACCCTATCAAAAGGATCTTACTTGATCATGGGGATCAATTAATGCTCAACAAAAGGGGTCATAGACCTTAAGGAATTTTACAAAATTCCAACTTAGGAATTTTGAAGGGTTTTAGAGGAAAAGTAATTATTATGAAAATTTAATTAATCAGGTTTAATTAGGTTAATTGCATTTAATTTTACCCAGGTGTTGTAGGTGAGTTGGAGAGGAGAGGGAAATATTTCAAGAGAGGTCCCAAGTTCAAATCTCCGCCCTAACAAAAAGTTGAATTGGGTATCCAAAATCCAATTGATAATGTTGGTGCCGGAAGGGTCGGGTGCGACTCCCGGGTTACTTTGATGGTGTAGAACCCCCTGTTCGTGGTCTCTCAGACCAAGGCGGCCCCACAAGGGGTTTTTCGCTTTAAAAAAATTGCATTTAATTTTGAATGCAATTAAATGTCCAATTATTATTGGACCAAATTAGGCACTAGCATTATTTAATGTTTAAAGATTATTTTATTCATCTCATGACCTAATATAATTGGTGGAAATAAAAGAGAGATTCTTCCTCTATTTTTAAATATGGTCAAGAATGTAGGATGTTGGTCATAAGGGGGACACAAAAACAATAAGGACAATCCCCCCCCTCTCTTGGAATTTTCCCCAAATTGTAAATGAATAAATAGATTCCCAATCACATGGGGAGGTGGGAATTAATATAATATTCAATTGTAACACCTTTCTTAATATTTTAATAGGCCACTAGTTGGTTCATGAGATGAGGAGTTCTCCTATAAATAGAGAGCCTCTTGAGAAGGGATATAGGAAATCTAGGAGCTTAGGGAGTATGCTCTCCACCTTGGTGGATCATAAACCAAAAGGCTTGAGAGATTTCTTAGTAGCAGAAAGAGGTAATCTTGGAAGACTAAGAGGGAAAGCACCTAAGGATCCAAATCTTGAAGGGAAACATGAGGATTTAAAAATCAATGGAGGAAGATCAAGAAGAGGTCATTTTAAGGGCTTAAGAAGAAGATGGATCAGGTTGGGCCCTTCTTGCATTCTAATAAAATATTGTTGAACATCTGTAATGGCTATCCTATTTGATTATTCTATAATTGCTAGTCCTCTTAAACTCTTTGTAAATATTTTGTGATTACCTTATAAAATAAATATTTGAACCTTTGATTTAATCAAAGACTTCCTGGATGTCTTCAATAAAGTTAAATTACTATATTCTATCATTATAAATATGGTATAGAATATAAAGAGGATTTGGCTTTCAATAGAAGTTATTTATTATATTCTATGATTATAAAATATGGACCGTCTTGGGAGGCTAAACTAGAGGAGCCCTACAAATCAAACCATAGAACCACTTATTAAAAATCAAACCAAATCAATCACCATTGAATCTAGTGTCTAAAGAGGTAAACCATCACTATGATCAAGACCTCTATAACCACCGCGAGGAGGTTATATCATATAACGCATGATTTTTTTTTTTAAATGCATTGTCTTTCCCATGCAACACATGTGGGATACATTTTCCTATACAAAAATAGGTTTAATAGATTAAATTAGGTTAAGACCACTAGTGGTGGTGGAGCCTACCCCGTGGAGAAACTCCAGTTGGAGGTACTGGTGGTCCCCAGGTGTAATCGAGAGTTCTGCCTAAGGCACAAAAGGATATTCTTGTTTTAGCCACAAGGAGAACAATCTTTTTGTTTAAAGGTAAAATGAATAAATCATTTGGATACTTTCTTGTGCGAAAGATGGTCTAATATACAAGGTGTTCTGTTTGTGGTTTAATTAATAAAATTAAAGCATTTACTTATTAAGATATAACATTCTATTATTCCTTCTTGCAATCAATTTAATGCTAACTAGAGATATTTTTGTTATGTAATGTATATGCCTTCCTACAAAATCTTGGTCTATGGTTATTACACCAGGTGACTACCATAATATATTTTGATAGATATTCATATCACCATCTTAGACTGGTATCACCTGATCGATCCCATATTTTCTCTAGGTGCAAATAGTGATGAAAGATGGTAGTGGGAGATCTTAGCTTTCAACATCCTTTTAGATGCAGTCCAGCTGAAAAGGGAAGTTTTTTAATCGTGTGGAGATTTAATAGATGTTTTAGTTGGGTTTAGGAAAATATCACCATTTAATGGCATGTTTAGAAGCATCGGTTTGTGCTCGAGTAGTCACATATAGGAAGGCCGTATTGGACTTCCTAAATCATCATCCCACATAAATGATGTGGTAGGTGCTTCACACCTTAAAAGGGAGTACTCACCCTTATTAACCTGACCATAACTCGATGGTCGTAGACCTCGCTTTGCGTCGGTTGGAGATATTAGGACATGTGACATTTCATACTAAAACCTAGGGTGGATCAGTGTTTTCTAAGGTATTCACCATGTTTTCAAACCTAAACGCACAATAGATATGGCAATTGCATTCCTTTTATCGATCAATAGAAATAAATTGTCCCACATCATGGGTGTGGAGAATCTGAAGGGGTTTATAAAGGAGTAGGTCCTTATAAATAAATGACCATAGGAGGTGGTCAATATATTTATGAAGAGTAGTTAACCTAACCCTATTAGTTAGGTGTCGATGGTTGGGTGCAATAATTAAAAGGCATTTGTTGTAGATGCATGATTTGATCTATGACAAGAATTTTGATCGGTAGTTGACCGTTGTCTATAGTTGACCTTTAAAGGTATTAATTAAATTATGATCCACTATGCTAATAGATAGTGGCATAGATTCAAAAGGCCTTGCTATGGCCTTGCTAGAGTGAGAAACATTCGATTGAATCAAATGTTAGCATCACGAATTGGTTTAGAACAATATAGTATTTCTATCTAATGGAAAATGAGATGGTCAATAATCAACAAAGATAATTAAATAATCCTAATAAAACCATATAGAATTAGTAAAAATTCCTTTGGAAATTATGAAAAGAAATTTGTAGATCTAAAGTGTAATCTTGTCTTAGATTATATATTAGTTATTGAAGGAAGAGATAAGGTGTTAGTCTTGCTTTAGCACAGATGAAAAATTATATGAAATAAATACTACCTTAATAGGATTAAGGTTCTTAATGTTGATTGTGATATGAATGGATGGAGAATTTATTTTCAAAGAAATACATTTTTATCTTCATATGATTAGTATGATTCCTTAACAAACGAAGGATTGAATGTGTATCAATCTTGGAGAATGAATGGGGAGTTCATTCTCAAGGGAATTTATGGGGTTCCCTTTGATAATTGATGAGTTTTCTCCTTAATATGAGTCCAATGATCATTCATAAACATGTATAAGAATTTGTGAGATTCTTAAGTTTTATATTGATGACTTAGAGAAAGGAAATGGGGAATTTCCTTAATTGCATCATGATTTTAAATGGAATAGTTTGGTTCCTTCATTTTTATAATTGATTTGAAAAGGATCCATGGATACCTTTCTATACTTGTATTTATGACATCTAAAGTTTATGAAATGAGAGGAGAAAAATATTTTGGAGGCTGTTTTTATTCCCTCTAAGGGTTCCCAAGATATATGTTGTATCACTATATTTGTGGTTTGCCTTGTTTTCATGTGGATGTAGCAAATATTTCCAATGTGGTGATGATTAAATATAAATGTTGCATTTATTTTCTACTATGTTGTCTAGTAAATAGATTGTGAATGTCGCACTTATTTTTAATGTGTGATTGATTTAAGGATATTATTAGTTATTATTGAGATGTTATTTGCTTAATGTAAAGATTATACAAACCTTTAGATAAATGAGATAATAATTATTATTTACTGTCCAAATTGAAGATGATTCATTGTAACGTTAGAAGGTAGACTCTAAAAGTATGTTGCATTGAATTATATGCTTTACTTTAATAAATTTATACATGTTATTTACATTTTAATGAGAAGTTGTTATGAATAATTGGGATGAAGGCTTAAAGAATATAACACATTGATTCATATGTCTTGCTTTAGTAGATATTAATAGTTCTATACTTTGCTTTATTGGTTGTTTATGGTCATGCAATAAGAGGATAATGTGAATGAAGTGGTGTGGTGATACCGACTATACAACACTAATAGTTATTAAAATAAGTAAAGACTAAAGTATTGATATGTGAATGGATAACTAATATGATATAAACCTAGTTGGAGCTCAAAGTGGGTAGGATTGAGTTGTAGCTCAAGAAAAGGCTTACATTATGATTTTGTGCTTGAATGCACATGTGGAGTAGGTGCTCCCATAATGGTGAAAGAATACCTTTTGGTAATGACCTTAAGTGATTCAGATATATTATAGAGGGAATGCCTTAAATGTAAAATTGATCAAATAAATCCTAAGAGGAATAAGAGAAGATAATTGTGCTTAAGATGTCTATTCCAAGGATTGTGTAAGATAATCATGATTAGTGATCTATATCTTAGTGGCCCCATCATTGAGATGAGGGATTGCAACTAAGGTTATGGTTAACTATTGGTATGGTTCTCCATATTCAAGGCATTCGTCTACATACTAGTCTTGGTGGACAGTATGGTGAAGGGTGATTCCCTTTGGTGAGGGATAAGAACCTAACACTTTGGTGAGCGTTCTCATACCCTAGTGGTATGAGGGTTTTGTAGAAGTTGGCCACTTCTACTCAAGAGTGACTCTAACCAATTTATAATACCTCTTGATGATGATTTCCTTGGAAACTTACAGTCCAGTTGGAATGATTTATCTTAGATCATGATTATACCCCTACTCCTTGGAAGATAAATAAAACAAAAAAATTAAGTAGTAAAAATTGGGGTTGTTACAAGGAGTGACAATGATTACAAACATGGTTCTTAGATGGATTAAGCATAATATGACAAGTCATTGGGAAAACACATATCAATCAAGCATTAGGGAAAGTCTCTCATCCATATCTTCAAGGATTCCTATAGTAGCCCATGGTTAGCCATGATGTTAGCCACTTTATTGCCTTCATGATACATATGCTAAATTAGGACATTATCAAAGTTATGAAGATAAATTTTAGATTCATTGATCAAGGAAGCGACACTCCACAAAGTGGTATATGTCCCTTTAAGGTAATTAATAGTGTTGAGGGAGTCTCCTTCAATGATGAGATTCTAGAATTAAGACTCCTTAGCAGCAGTAACCCCCTAAAACAAAGCTCCAGCCTCCTTGATGTTGTTAGATTGAAAACCTATTTTTTTTGCAAAGGCAAGGGCAATCCTGGATTTCTCATCCTTGATGATTCCCCCACAACTGGCTCTTCTTGGATTCCCTTTGGCTACCCCATTGAAGTTAAGATTGAACCATCCTAGGGGAGGAGGGGTCCACACCAAAAAGGACCTATCCACATGAGGATAATGTTGACTATTGGGATCAAGGGAGAGGTTGAGAAACCTCACCAAATTCAACTCATCCTGAGATCCTAGACTATCATCTGCAAGAAATAAATTGGCATTTTTAATAGCCATAGAAATAATCTTGGAGAAAATTGATTCAAATTTCCTGGTCAAATAATGAAAGGCTTTGCTATTATTCTCAAGCCAAAACTTTCATAAAAGTTGTGGAAGTATAAAAGACAACCATGACTTGAGGTGGTAAAACTTGAAAGTATTGGGCCACTAGATACAAATGTTAGCAAAAGAGTTGGGAATGATCTAGATAATGTCAACTAAGGAGAACATGGATGATAAGATACGAGCAAATAAGGGACACTCAAGAAAAGGTGGAAAACTGATTCCCTTGCAACCTAGAAAATATGACATCGATTTGAGATGATCATACCCTAATCCATGAGGTTATCGATAGTGAGGATCCTATTTTGGACAACCAACCAAAAAAAGTGCGTAATTTTAGGGATAAGGTTCTTCAACAAGATTCATTTTCTAGGGAACCAATTAAGGAAGGACTCCTCTAGGTTGAAATAAGTGGACCTAACTAAGAAAAGGCTCTATTCACAATGTTACCATAAGGGGGTGTCTTAAGTGGTATGACTTGGATGACATAAATTCTGCGTAAATTTACAATGAATTTACTAGCATGTCTCTGCTTTGGATTACCTTCATTCTAGAAAAAGGGTTTCCAAGTGGGATGGATGGGGGAATCCCGTGATATGAAGTCACCAACCTTACTTTCAAAAATAATATCAAAAAAAAGTTTAAAAACATATAAATATGGATTTTGGATTAGTGGTTGGCTTGATAACCAAGGATCTTCCCATAATCTAATTTTAGAACCATCACCGAGGCACCACCTTATGCCTTTCCTTATAATATGGTTCACTTGGGTGATGGACTTCCAGAAGGCAGACCCTTTAGGAACTGGGTTGTCTTCTAGTAGAGATATTCTCTTAAGATATTTGCTATTGATAATATCCACCCATAGGACTATGGATTTCATGATTTTCCACCCTTGCTTGCTTATCAATGCTAGATTCATCTTATGAATTTTCCTAAGCCCCAAACCTCCTTGGTATTTTTGCAAATAAAATTTATCCCAAGCCAAAAGAGGAAACTTAAATTTATCCTTTGATATGGTCCAAAGGAAGCATTTTTGGATTTTTTCAATTTTATTACACACTACCATTGGAGCCTTGAAGAGAGATACAAAATAAATATGGGTGCTTCAGAGGTAAGATTGAATCACAGTAGCTTTAACTGTTAAATTTAGGAGAGCACATTCCACCCTACCAACTTCTTCATAATTCTTTGGATGACACCATTTCACATACCCTCAGTAGGTTTCCCATGAAACAAGGGAAGTCTAAGATAAGTGGAAGGGAAGTTGAAGATCTCACACTCTAAAATATGAGCAATTTTAAGATATCTTTGCTTTGGATTTTTGATGAAAAAGAGTTTGCTCTTGATATAATTGAATTTTTGTCCAATGGGTTATTCGTAGGAGTTCAAAATAGATTTTATTACTCTAGATTCAGGGATAATGGAGTGATTTGCAAGAATGGTATCATCCACAAATTGTTGGTGTGAAATCGGTTGAAAGCTAGAAGAAGCTCTAATACCATAAATGGCTCTGAAGGAACAAGTTACCTTTAGAGTTCTTCCTAAGGAATCTGCAAGAATGATGAACAAGAGAGGAGATAGCAGATCACCTTGTCTAATACCTCAACCATTTATAAAGTAACCTAAACCACTTCTAAAGTAACCTACTATAGCTTCATTGATGATGACTGAAAACTAGACAGACGAAATGCAAGCTTTGATGAGATGAACCCATTTGGGGTGGAAGGCAAACTTGGTAAGGATAGCAAAGAGAAAGTCCCAGGAAACTCTGTCAAAGGCTTTATTCATGTCAAGCTTAAAAAAAACCTAGTTTTTCACTTTTTGTGACTAAATGGATTAACTTGTGGATGGTAATAACACTATCAATAATCACCCTTCCTTGAACATAATTTCCTTGATACGGATCAATGATAGAGGGTAGAATGTGCTTCATTCTATTAGCCATAGTTTTGGTTAAAATTTTGTAAATGACATTGCATAGGCTTATAAGACGATAATCAAACAAGGAGGAACAATCATGGGACTTAGGAATGAGGGTCAAAAATATTGAATTGACATCCCTTGGTAAAAATTTATTTTTTTGAATTTTTGAATGTTGAAAAAATATAGTTTCCTATAATATTATAGAAAGATTAAAAAAACCATGCAGGGAAGCCATCTGGGCCTGGGGCCCTGTTAGCTAGAATTAAAAATAGAGTATATTTAATTTCATCATGGGAAAATGGTTGAAGCAAAGAATCATTAAAGTCCTGACTAACAAGAAAAGAGATATGCTAGAGTAGGGAATTACAAATGTGGTCGGGATAGGGTTGAGAAAGCCCCAAAATATCTTGGAAGTGATCCACTACTTTCGATCTGATTTCCTCAATGTTTTTTGTAGAAGTCCCATCTCTTTTGTGAATATCTCTAATATTATTTCCACTTATATGCCTTAAGGTTGACACATGAAAATACTTGGTATTGGTATTCCCTTCTTTGAGCCAAATGGCTCTAGATTTCTGCCTCCAAAAGATCTCCCTAGAAAGGGTATTGTGAAAATCTGAGAGTAGATTCCTTTCTCTGAGTCTAAGGTCATGGTTGGAGCTCCCAGATTGAATCTGATCTTCAATTTATTTGAGCTGGTTGCATATGACCTTTTTAGATTAAAAAATGTTACCCAAGACCTCTTTATTCCACACTTATAGCTTATATTTGACAAACTTAAGCTTCATGGGAATTTGAATAATATGGAAACCATAAAGGCCTACTACCACCATTCCATAATACTTGGTCTGATATCTGAGTTTTAGAGCCATATAGACTCAAAAATAAAAGGAGGATTGAAAAAAGGGCTTGGTCTAAGGATTTCTAAGATAAGAGGATTATGGTTTAAAGTAATTATTGGAAGGGGAAAAAGTGAGGCATCGTCGAATAAAGGAATGACATCCTTGAAAATGAATAATCTATCTAATTCGAGTTGAATGAAATTATCCCCTTCCCTCTGATTAGTCCAAGTGAACATAGAGCCTTTCAATTCAACAATTATGAGTTTATTGGAATCTATGAAATCCACAAACTACTCATAACAATGAGGCAAGATAGGAGTTTCTCCAAGTTTATTAGTAGGATAAACGGGGTTGTTGAAATCTCCCGTAAGCATCCACTACTTACAGGAGAAATCATTCTTCATTTGGGATAGGGAAGTCCATAGAGATGATCTTTTAGAATGAATGTTAGGGGCATAAATATTGGACAGAACCCAACTTTTCTTGGTTTATTTATAATAGAAAAAAATGTTGATAACTTTGTTAGTAAGGGAAACCAATTGTCCATCCACCTTGAGAGGGTCCCAAAGACTTAAGAGGCCACCTGATATACCTCAAGCTAGAATAGCAATGAATTTGTGGTAGTTCCAAAGGAATTTGATCGCCCTGTTAGTATTTGTTGAATCCAACTTGGTTTCTTGAAGAATGACAATTGTTGGCCTAAGATATTTTCTCATGGACAAAACGACCCGCTATTTTTTTGCTCCATTGAGACCTCTTGCATTTCATGATAGGAATTTCATGTGATGAATTTAGAAGTTTTTCCCACATTTACCTTGGGAGGGTTTGGATATTTTACGTTCCTCTTTGGATATCTCTTTGATTGGCAAAGGGATGAGAGCAATGTTATTTAAGTGTTGTTTGCCATCTCTTCATCTATTTCTTTCTTTCTTTGATCCTAAACAGATGGTCTACATATATTTTTATCAACCCTAACATCAGCCTGAGCCTTTTTATGGCTCCTAGTGTTGGACATAGGGGGGCTATGGGAATCATCAAAAGTAGGTGAAGAAGGAACTATGGATGGAGATGATACTGATTTTGGAGAAAAACAAGGAAGCCTATGATCAGAGGAAGATGAGGACATACTGCACCAGTCAACACATTTTTTTATGAGAAATAAATGGGTATTTTAAAGGGGTCTTGTTATTGACCATTCTTGGGGAGCTTTCCTAGAGACTTGTACAATTTGGAGAAGGGATTTCTAAGGGACCATCCTAAATCACACCTTGGTTTTCTAGATAAATACCATGAGGAAATATTTGTTCAACAACAGGTTTTTCTTTAGAGAAATTCATGACAGGGGCCTCTATCCCCATAGAGTCTTTGCCTACCTCTTTAGAAAAAACCTCAAACTTATTAGGATTGGAAAAAAGTGTATATGCCTTATTTGAAGATAGAGGAGGAGGTTTGGAAGAAGACTCAAGGTTGGAGCTAAAGTTTATGTGCTTTCCTTTGTTTGTTTGGGTACCATTGATGCGAGGGCCAATGCTCTGTCGATAACTTAGAACCTTAAATTTTTTAAATCAGGACAAACAGATCTAAGCTCCTTCTTGAGAAGAGGATACTGCACTCTGAGATGACCTTACCTTTGGCATTCAATGCAAAATGTAAACTTGTTTTCATATTTAAAAGCTTGATATATATGGTAAGAACCGTAGGTGAGATCAATGAAAGTAGGAACCTCTAAATCCAAATTGGCCATAACATAGAAATGAGCATAAGTCATTCGAGACTAAACTTTGGAAGTCGGATCAAAGGCAACAAGGTTCACTATGGTGCGAGCAATGTTCCTGAGAATGCATTTTTCCTAAAACTGAACCGAAAGATCTAGGAGTCTAATCTAAATGGGAGCTGCATTAATACTTTGATTCTTCAAATTGAAGCTAGGATTCCAATGCTTGATAAAGAGAGATCATCGACCAAAAAAATATGGCCCTCCCATAAGGATATGGCGTGTGTCACTAGAATCATTCAATATTATGAGGAAAAACTCTTGATATAGAACAACTAAATCCATGTGACTAACTAATTTTCATTTGCTAAAAGCCCACCTATGAATGGATTCAATATCCGATCGAGATCCAGTGAAATTTCCCATGAGGGAAAAAGAGTTTCTATTAATTATGGACACCATAACATCAACTCTTTGAAATCCTAGGAAAGAGTCCTAATACCTGCAGGGGAATAATATTTAGAGGGTTCCAAGATCTTATTTACTATCTTCGTAAAGGAGACTTTTGGGATAGGGGAATCATATAGGGCCCCACTTGAGGATCATCCTGGAGATCACTAGGAAGGGGCCCATCAGGGGGGTCCCCCCAAAAACCTATGGCATCCACATATTCATTACCATCATCTTGGTTACTAGATGAGTCATCACCATCCCCGAGCTTGCCCAAGCCAAGACCGTGATCGCCTAGGGATCCACCATTGTTCCCACATTGCTAAAGTTTAAATTTAAAACACCTATTAGCTTGGGGTGATCCGTTGCACTCCATATTTTTTTTGTGTATGTAAGAAGGTAGCTCAACCAAAAAGCATTCTCACTAACATTTATAATTGATTATAAATGTTATTTTTATCCTTTGGTCCTTATTTTAAATTGTTAATTTATTTTTTGCTTTCATAATGGAATCAAATGGTTATGGTAGTGAAAATTCACTACACCTAATAATCTAGCCAAGAAAGGCAACTTCAAATAGTGTTGATTTGGAGGGGAGGAAAAAATAGAAAGATCCTAAAATATTATCAATTGTCAGATGGCTTATGCTAAGGAATCATCGAAAATAATTCCTTAGATATTGGAAAGGTTATGAAGCCACTTGGATAGCAAGGTCATGCTAATAATATAATTTAAATAGTTAGCGGCCTACATTAATCTCTCACAACTTTTTTGATGATAAATAAATCAAATCCTGCCATTGATAGAAGTTCAAGGAACATTTCAATGATAACTATCTACCATTGGCAAAGGTTTATCTTAGATAATGATTGCAAGTTTGCTCTGTTACCATATATATGAGCCTATATATATAATAATATTTTATATCTAACTAGGTTCGTAATGGTTTCCCATGTGTTCGTCATCTCTCCACTACACTCATAAGACACAATCAATGGGAGATCAAGATGAGAATAATTTAGTGGCTATAAAAGATAGAAAAGGACATAGAAACACTCATCATGTAGAATTTTTGTAAACCATTTAACTATGACATCTAACGGTCCTAAAAACACTAGAACATATAGCTATTTAGTGTTTAGTCAAAAGTAAAAAAGGTCAAACTCCTTTACATCAATGTTTCCATCAAGAGGATCTCAACACTTAATGGTTCACGAGAACATAGAGTTGTATTGGAATATTTTAATTTATAAAGCTTTGTGGGTTGTCCAATCTTGTTGATCCAAGATGAATGTTGAATCTCAAAAAATTAGAGTGGTGCAAAGGAAGCAAGGTGGCAAAGCAAACAATTCTATGGACTGTTAGATTCAAGATTGAAAAACCATGAAGTTTCATATAAATTATGGCCAATAAAAGAAGGTAAAAGTTCCATGAACCATCCTATCATGATGATTGATGAGCTGCATAATCCAAATATAAATAGAAAAGAAAAATATTTTGGATACTTTTGGATTCAACATCAATGTCCCATTGGGTATTAAGAAATTTTTGAGGATAATTGTCAAAATTTTCAAGAGAACCTTTGATGGGGGATGGAAAAAGAGTTTTTGAACACCATTAGATTTAGGATCAATGACCTATAGAGTTTCAAGAAGTTTTTGAGGGTAAATGGAGCGAAATGTTTTGAATTTTAAATCTTTTTAAGAGATGTTGATGAAAAAAATGGAGGAGAGGCATTGTAGACCATCTAAATCATAATCAATGGCTCACAAAACTTCAAGACACTGTCGAGAATGAAGGGAATTTTTTTTTTGGATGGGTTTTTTGAGAAAGGTTGATGAAAAAAAGAAGTGTTGAACTAAGAAATAATAGCTCATAAAACTTCAAGATGATTTCGAGGGCAAATGGACTAAAATTTTCCTATAGTTAGAGCCTCCAAAAGAATTCGATGAAAGATGTGAGAGGAATTTGTAGACCTTTTGAGAGAATTTTAGCAAGCCATAAAAGTATTATTAAATTTTGACATGAGAAAATGAGCAAAAGTTCTATTGACCATATGATTAGAAATCAACAACCTATGTTGCTTCAAAAAAATAGAAGAGGAGATGGGATATTTTGAGATAAAGGGCAAACATTCTAATAAGATTCTAAAAGTGACCAATGAAGAAAAGTAGTTTGACATGGTAGGTCCACAAGGGGTACAAGGTGATAATAGTAGCCTATCAAAACTCACAACAACTGATACCTAGAGACTTTATTGTTGGTGCACAAAATTTGATAAAAATAATTGAGCTCATCAAATGAGTAGTTGTTAAAAAACTTAAAGCCCCCTACCTGCACCACTTGGACTTGAAGAACCAAGGAGAATGGTTAGTCTATTATAGGCATCAATGTGGTAATCATAACAAGATCACCCTTGAGTCTAATAGTATTGATTATAATGGGTGCCTCTGTTGAGTCTCTAGGATCCCTAGGATGGTAGTTGAAAATATCAACAGTTGCATATATAAAGGCTCAAAATCATTTGACATTAATGATTCCAAATATAGAGACCTGAGAGGGCTAAAATGATTCTAAATCTAGAGAGTTGAGGGAGTAGTAAGAAGGTATTTTTTAGTTTTTGCATAGGTGTTGGAGGGAAAAGTCTTCCTAATATGTCTATAAATAGTAGATTGATATAATATTGTAGGATTGGTTAGCTACGTACTAGTGTCTATTATTAGTATTTCTATGTAACTCTCCTAAATTTTTATTTATATAATAGTATGGACTCAAGATTTGAGTCATTTTATGGGAAGTTGTTGATCCATTTAGTCTGGCATGACTATAATGTAATTTTTGTTGTATATCTATCTATCTATCTATATATACACAAATATAGGATTTATTTGCCTTTCTATCCCATTTCTTATGTGTATGTGCGTTTGTGCTTAATTGTTAATGTTTGAGGAACTTATGTTCACTTTGAGCTATTGGCAAATGATTCAAATGATTCCAAATCTAGAGATCTGAAACTGCTAAAATGACATAATGCAAATATAGTCATGGCAGCAGTAAGAAGGTATTGTTTAGTTTCTACATAGGTGTTGGAGGGAAAAGTGTTGGACATTTTGAGTGATAAATTGTAATTGATGTCAAAATTGAGTGGTCCTTGATGTCGAACTTTTAGCACCAGTTAGTGGCAAATAATTTGGTTTCAGTTTCAAGACCCATTTCCAGGAAGTCAGATTCGGCCCAAAGTGCAAAAAGAAGCCCAAGTAAATAATATTATAATATTCTTTTATAATATTATGCAAAGGAAGTTTAAAATTAATTACAAATTAATTTATTAGTTAATTTACTTAACTTATAAAGTTATTAAAATTAATTTAATCTAAGGTTAAATAACCCTAAGGTGGGTTATTAAAATTAAAATTTGAAATTCAATTTCGAAATACAAAGCGTCGACGTAAGGAGAAATTAAAAATATGTATATAAGGGGGGACTACCCACCTTACAAAATTTACCATACCTTCGAAAGTATTTGCGAGCCTTATGATTTGCACTACGTCCAAGGAAGATAAAGTGTGTGAATTTTATTGAAAATCAAATGACAACGGAGGCATAAGAGGAAGGGACTCTTACTTCCTTCACTTGGGCATTAGTAGCCCACACGGTGGGCTCCCAAGTGCTAAGGCACTTAGGCTTGAGGAGATGGCGGATCGAATCTCACCAAATCCCCTTTTTGGGGAAGAAAGAGGTATGCTTTAATCTTGGGCACCGAAAATTTTGGGAATATTGTTTGAGCATTTAGAAATTATTTTTTTGCATATTATAATTGGTTTCTAAGGTAGAAATGGGAGTTATAAGGGATTTAAAAAATTATATTTTTAATATTATTTTCTCAAGTGGTTGAAAGGATAGTAAGGTGTTTGGTTGATGTTTTATGGTGTTAAAACATTATTTTGAGTTGGAGTTTATAAGGTGCATCCAAGTAATTATTTCATGTATGTTATGATGAGTGTTATTTTTAAAGGGAACAATAAGGCATAAATTGAGTTGTGATTATTTTGTGACTAAAGAAATATTTTAAGAAAGTGTTGAAGTGATATTGTTGTGTTTAACCATTAGAATTAGAAGGAAAGAAATTGTGATTGATACAGGTTTTTCAAAGGCACTTTGACATCCAACAAAGGTATGGGCATATTCTTCCTAGTGAGTGATTGTTGAAAGTTGTGTATGAAAAGTTGGAGTGAAAAGGATTGTTTGGTTAACATTGTTGAGAGTGTTTTGATTTATTGCTTCAAGGTTTTCTGGAATAAAAAGAGTGATTGATAAAACCTTGTTTTATAAGCATTGTTGTTGAAGTAAGTAATTGAGTGAAGAACTTAGACTAGGGTTTAGAAAGAACATGAGTATAATTGTTATGTGAGATTGGTTTATAAGCATTTTTGTTGAAGTGAGTAACTGAGTAAAGCACTTGAACTAGGGTTTTGGAAAGAACATGAGTATCATTGTTATGTGAGATTGGGTGATAAGCATTGTTGGAAACATTTGATTGATTGTTCATGTTATTTGACTAGGGTTTGTGAGTAAGGATCATTGAGTTATTGGTTTAGTAGATTTGGTTGAGCCTAGTCAAGTGAATGTGTTGAAGTGATTGTTCAAGTTTTGTGAAACAATTTATTCTATATTCTGAATTGATTTGAGAAAGAGGTTGAGTATTGATTAGTGTGAAACATATTGAGTCTCTAACAATTCTCTATATGTTTTGGTGATAAAAGAGAGATTGGAAGTGATTGAGAGTTTGTGAATGTGATGCATATTGAGTATCTAAAAATTCTCTGTATGTTTCAAAAGAGTGATTGAAAGTGATTGAGTATTGAGGTGAATGTGAAGCATATTGAGTCTTTAACAATTCTCCATATGTTTTTAAAAGAGTGATTGAAAGTAATTGAGTATTGAGGTGAATATGAAGCATATTGAGTCTTTAACAATTCTATTTATGTTTCTATGAGATTGGAGAAGTTCTAGTGTGGACTTGTTGAGCAGATTTGAAGTAAGTATTTGAGAAGACTTATGGACAGATTTGTGTGAGCTTTTGTGAAAGCTTATAATACAGATTGAGAGCAGATTTGGATGAGTCCTAGTGAGGCTTATTGAGCATATTTGGATAAGTTCTAGTGAGGACTTGTAGAGAAGATTTGGATAAGTTCTAGAGAGGACTTGTGGAGATATTAGTGCGAGATTTTGTGGAAGCTTACAAGGCAGATTTGAGATAAGTATTTGAGAAGACTTGAGAGCAGAGTTGATTGATTGATTTATTCAAACCTTGAGTTAAGGTTTAGGGTAGATCCAACAGAGTTGATTTGAAATTAAGTCAAGCTTTGTGTTAAGGCTTGAGGATAGATATTGAGGAAAAATTTGTACTAGACCGAAGGAATATGTTTAGTACAGATTTGAGGACAAATTTTGGTGCAGATTTGAGGATAGGTTTGTGTCAAACTAGAGACAAAGATTGAGTAGATTTGTGCTATACCGAAGGACTGTGTTTAGTGTAGATTTGAGAGAGAGCTTTAAAGGTGACAGAGTATAGAGGATGATAGTCTCTAGTGGATAGAGATCCATTAGCTAGGGCAATGAGGATAGGTGTCTTTAGTGGATAGAGATCCATTAGCTAGAGCAATGGGGGTAATAGTTCTTCTAGAAGATCACCAGTAAGAGCTAAGCAAAAATTTATCCTATGGATAAATATCCATGAATTTGATTAGGGGATTTATATCTCCTTTGGATAGAGATCCATAAACATTGTAATAGGGAAAGGATTCCCAAGAGATTGATTGAGAAAATTTTAGTGAAATATTTTCTTCGTGGAGTAGCCCACGTTGGGTGAACCACGTAAAATATATTGTGTGGTGATTTGTGTATTTCTTTTATTACTGTTGTTGATATTGCTATTTATACATTGCATAATATTGATTGGAAAGAAAAGTAAAATTGGTCTTATACTATTCACCCCCCTCTTAGTATAGGCATGTGTTCTTCAATTGGTATCAGATCAGGTTCCTTCGAAAGAGTTTAAAAACTTGAAGGAAAATATTTCAAGAACACAATGGATTCTAAGAATGTGTCTTCAGATAATTCAACACCAATATTTGATGAATGTGATTATATATATTGGAGTATGAGAATGAAGGTTTACCTGATGACACTTGGCAATGAAATTTGGGAAGCAGTTGAAAATGGATACATACCACCAACTGATCCACCTATAGATAGGTAAGGTTCTAAAACATTACAATTCAAAAGCAATGAATGCACTTATGAGATGTTGCATAGAATAGAATCAATAAAATTTATGCATGGTAAAGATGCAAAAGGAATTTGGGATAAGTTGCAAAGCATATATAAAGGAGATAAAAGTGTCAAAAAGGCAAAGATATGAAATCTCAAAGGACAATTTGAATAATTAAGAATGAAGAATGAGGAAGAAATTAGTTCGTATATACTTTGGGTAGATGACGTTGTCAATGCTATGCAAGGAATTGGAATTAATGTGGATGAATCGAATGTTTGTGATAATATCTTATAGTCTCTTCCAACAAGGTTTAGTGAAACGATTTCAGTTATAGAAGAAGCAAAGGATGGTTATTATTTGATAAGAGATATGTTTCTTGGTATTCTTACACTTTTGAGTTAAGAAAAAAAAACCTAATCCCCAAAAGGAAGCAACCTTCAAAGCAATTAAGAAGATAAAATGTAAGAATTCAGAATCAAGAAATGAGTCATCTAGTGATGAAGAAGCTAATTATGGCAAAAGTAACAAGGATTAAAGAAGATTCAAAGATGCAAAATCTTGTAGATGTTTCAATTGTGAAAAGTATGGTCACTATACAACTGATTCTCAAGAAGCTAGAAACAACAAAGATGAAGAAAAATAGGATAACAGGATTAGGGAATCAAAAAGATACAAGTATCTAAAGAAAGGTAAGGATGAACAAAGCATACAAGGAAAGAATTTCTTTCAAATACAAAAGAGGATCTACTATGCAGGTAAGGCAAGTAAGTACTCAAGTGATAGTGATGCTAGTTCTTCAAGTAATGATAAAGATGAAGTCCTATTTATGATTGAATAAAAAGAAGTTAAGAAAAGGTCACCAATAATTCTCAAGTGTTTTAGATGTGGTAATTTTGGACATCTTGAAGATAGTTGTACAAGGAATGGTTTCATTTTCAGTGAAAATGAATAGGAGGATGCACTTTAAGGACTAGAAGAGAATCTTCTAATGGCACTAGAAGAAGAAGAAGATGATCCTATAGTAGACAAGTCAAAAGAAAATGAAGATGTAGACAAAGGCAAACAAATAGAGGAAGAATAAAAAAAAGAAGGATTTGATCTTAAGGCATAACTTATTTATGCTCTTGACACAGTAAAGAAGGTAAGAAAGCAAAACTCTAAAATTGAGTTTCAGTTTCAAGAATGTGATGAAGAAAGAAGAAAGCTTATAGAGGATCTAAACAAGTCGATGGCTAAGACAAATAATTTCAAGGATAAGTTAGAAGCAAAGGTCTTAGAATGTGAAATATTAGAACAAGGAGTAGCTATACTAAGGAAAGATTTAGAAAAATTCAAGGATAAGCTACAAAAGTTTGAAAAGAGTTCAAATATTGTGGATAAGATGATCAAGGTACAAAGAAGGTCAACAAACAAAATAGGTCTTGGTTTTGAACAAGCTCAAAAGAAATAAGAAGAAGAGTCAAGCTCAAGTTCTGAAGAAGAAGAAACTTTAGAAGAAGACAATGTAAGAGAAAGTGATACTTCTAAGGATGAGTTGGATAATAGAAAGTTCAACAAGGAAAGGAATAACACACAAAGAAGAAATAAATGGAACAACAATCAAAATAGGTTAATAGAGACTAAGATACCAATGAGGTCAAGACAAGGAAATTTCAATGGAAGATGTTTCTTATATCACAGTTTTGGGCACATGGATTCACAGTGCAGGACACATGAAAGACAAGAAAATGGGAATTTCATAAATAGGCAACTTTTCCATGGGTATTGCTATTCATGTAATCAGTTTGGTCACAATGTAATGGATTGCAGGGTTCATGACAGAAAAGGATATGGCTTGACTAGGAGAAATCCTAAGACATTTACACCTCCAAGGAATAATAACATTAATTGTTATAAGTGCAATAATGATGGACATACATCAAAGTAGTGTAGAGCAGACATTCCAGAACCAAGCATGAACATGAGCAGGAACAGGGACAAGAACATGAACAAGAATATGAATATGAATAGGAGTAGGAACAAGAACAAGAATATGGATATGAACATGAACAAGAACAGGAATAGGAATAGGAGTAGGAACATGAATAGGAATATGGATATGATCATGAATAGGAACAAGAATATGGACATGGATGGAAATAGGAACATAGACATGAAGAGGAGCATTCAAAGGAATTAGAAGGATCAAACAAGAAGGAAAGAGGACAAAGGTAAAGACCAGTGCTTGCTGGGAGTAGAAATACTTCCACCCCAAAATTAAACACCTCAAGAGGATGTGGGGGATGGGCTAAGCTAAGAGATTCATTCTTAGCCCCAAGCCCCAAAGGTGACCCTTTGCCATTGATGTCAAAGAGGAAGAGATTTGAGTAAGGGGGAGAGATTTTTTTTAAGGAAAGAGCATTGAGTCAAGGGGAGCAGTTTCCCAGGGGGAGCAAAATAGGAAAAAGGTCAAGTTTTGGTAAAAATAATTTGGGTTACCATGAATGACAAAGGGGGACATTGTTGGATATTTTGAGTGATATATTGTCATTGATGTCAAAATTGAGTGGTCCTTGATGTCAAACTTGCAGCACCAATCACTAGCAGTTTTAGTTGGCAGCGTCAGTTTTAGGTTCTCCAATAAATGCAAAAGGATAATTCAGTTTCAGTTTCAAGACGTGGTTCCAAGAAGTCAGATTTGACCTAGAGTCCAAAAAGAAGCCCAAGTAAATACTATTATAATATTATACAAAGGAAGTTTAAAATTAATTACAAATTAATTTATTAGTTAATTTACTTAACTTATAAAGTTATTTAAATTAATTATTAATTAATTTAATTATTAATTTTAAATTAATTTAAGCTAAGGTTAAATAACCCTAAGGTGGGTTATTAAAATTAAAATTCAAAATTCAATTTTGAAATACAAAGTGCCGACATGAGGAGAAATTTAAAAATGTGTATATAAGGGGGGACTACCCACCTTACAAAATTTACCATGCCTTCGAAAGTATTTGTGAGCCTTATGATTTGTGCTACGTCCAAGGAAGATAAAGTGTGCGAATTTTATTGAAAATAAAATGACGATGAAGGAATAAGAGAAAGGGACTCTTCCTTCCTTCATGTGGGTATTAGTAGCCCACGTGGTGGGCTCCCAAGCGCTAAGGTGCTTAGGCTTGAGGAGACGGCAGATCGAATCTTGCCAAATCGCCTTTTTGGGAAAGAAAGAGGTATGCTTTAATCTTTTTTTTTGAAAAAATTGAAAAAAACTTGTATTAAAACAAATATCAGTTACACAAGGGAGAAGACACTTCCCAGTCGAAAATAAAGAAAACACAAGATTGCAGGGCACGAAAATGCGACACAAACCACCTCTGACCGCAAAAAGTCAACAAGTCATGAAATTGTGACATGTCGCGATAACGCGGCAACTAACCATCCTTGATCACAACAGAGCGACATGTCACGATTTCACGACAACTATCCATCCTTGGCTGTGACGGGGCAACAAGTCATGAAATCGTGACATGTCGCGATATCGCAACAACTATCCTTCCTTGGTCGTGATAGAGCAACATGTTGCGATATCACGACATGTCGCGATATCGTGACAATTATCCTTCCTCGGCTGTGACAGAGCAACATGTCGCAAAATTGTGACAACTTTCCTCCAGTGGCCGCGATGGCGTAACATGCCGCGATATCACGACAACTTTCCTCCCATGGCTGCGACGGCACAACATGTCGCGATATCACGACAACTTTCCTCCGAAAATCGCAACGGCGCAACATGTCGCGATATTGCGACAGCTTTCCTCCAGTGGCCGCGATGGTGAAACATGTCACGATATCATGACAGCTTTCCTCCAATGGCCGCGATGGCAAAAAATGTCACGATATCATGACAATTTTCCTCCTAAGGCCGCGACTGCGCAACATGTCACGATATCATGACAACTTCCCACAAAAGGTCGCGATGGTGCAACATGTCGTGATATCATGATAGCTTCCTTCCAAAGGCCGCGATGGTACAACATGTCACGATATCATGATAGCTTCCCTCCACAAGCTGTGACAGTGCAACATGTCGCGATATCGTGACAGCTTCCCTCCAAAGGCTGTGACAGCGCAACAGGTCGCGATATCGCGAAAGCTTCCGTCTAAAGGCCGCGACGGTGCAACATGTTGCGATATTGCGACAACTTCCCTCCAAAGGCCGTGACGATGCAACATGTCACGATATCGTGACAACTGCCCTCCAAAGGCCGTGACGGTGCAACAGGTCGCGATATCATGACAAAAACTACCCTTAGCATTTTATTTGCTCATTGTCTCAAGGATCTTTCAAGACCCTGCCTAATCACCTCATCCTCCAAAGGCATGTCACCGTGTCACATTGCACCCTACCTCTTTCTCAGCACCCATCTTCGCCAAGAAATCGGTTGCTTTATTTAAATCTCTACTCACATAAAAGAGGATCACATCATCTAATTCCCTCCATAATTCCTTGATTTGAGAGACTAGAATCCTCAACCTCCATGCTTTCGAAGGTATGCTTTAATCTTGGGCACCAAATATTTTGGAAATATAGTTTGAGAATTTAGAAATTATTTTTTTACATATTATAATTAGTTTCTAAGGTAGAAAGGGGAGTTATAAGAGATATGCAAAATTAGATTTTTAATATTATTTGCTCAAGTGGTTGAAAGGATAGTAAGGTGTTTGGTTGATGTTTTATGGTGTTAAAAAATTATTTTGAGTAGGAGTTTATAAGTTGTATTATTTGATGTATTTTATGATGAGTGTTATTTTTAAAGGGAGCAATAAGGCATAATTTGAGTTGTGATTATTTTGTGACTAAAGAAATATTTTAAGAAAGTGTTGAAGTGATATTGTTGTGTTTAACCATTGGAATTGGAAGGAAATAAATTGTGATTGAGATAGGTTTTCAAAGGCACTTTGACATCCAATAAAGGTATGGGCATATTCTTCCTAGTGAGTGATTGTTGAAAGTTGTGTATGAAAATTTGGAGTGAAAAGGATTGTTTGGTTAGCATTGTTGAGAGTGTTTTGATTTATTGCTTCAAGGTTTTTTGGAATAAAAAGAGTGATTGATAAAACATTTTTTATAAGCATTGTTGTTGAAGTAAGTAATTGAGTGAAGAAATTGAACTAGGGTTTGGAAAGAACATGAGTATCATTGTTATGTGAGATTGTTTTATAAGCATTGTTGTTGAAGTGAGTAATTGAGTGAAGAACTTGAACTAGGGTTTTGGAAATAACATGAGTATCATTGTTATGTGAGATTGGTTGATAAGCATTGTTGGAAACATTTGAGTGATTGTTCATGTGATTGGACTAGGGTTTGTGAGCAAGGATTATTTCATTGAGTGATTGGTTGAGCCTAGTCAAGTGAATGTGTTGAAGTGATTGTTCAAGTTTTGTGAAATAAATTATTCTATATTATGAATTGATTTGAGAAAGAGGTTGAGTATTGATGAGTGTGAAACATATTGAGTCTCTAACAATTCTCTATATGTTTCTATGATAAAAGAGAGATTGGAAGTGATTGAGAGTTTGTGAATGTGAAGCATATTGAGTCTCTAATAATTCTCTGTATGTTTCAAAAGAGTGATTGAAAGTGATTGAGTATTGATGTGAATGTGAAGCATATTGAGTCTCTAAAAATTCTCCATATGTTTCAAAAAGAGTGATTGAAAGTAATTGAGTATTGAGTTGAATGTGAAGCATACTGAGTCTCTAAAAATTCTCTATGTTTCTTTGATATTGGACAAGTTCTAGTGTGGAATTTTTGAGTAGATTTGAGGTAAGTCTTTGAGAAGACTCGTGGACAGATTTGTGCAAGCTTTTGTGGAAGCTTACAATACAGATTGAGAGCAGATTTGGATAAGTCCTAGTGAGGACTTATGGAGCAGTTTTGGACAAGTTATAGCGAGGACTTGTAGAGCAGATTTGGATAAGTTCTAGAGAGGACTTGTGGATAGATTAGTGTGAGCTTTTGTGGAAGCTTACAAGGCAGATTTGAGACAAGTATTTGAGAATACTTGAGAGCAGAGTTGATTGATTGATTTGTTCAAACCTTGAGTTAAGGTTTGGGGTAGATCCAATAGAGTTGATTTGAGATTGAGTCAAGCTTTGTGTTAAGGCTTGAGGATAGAGATTGAAGACAATTTTTTTCTAGACCGAAGGACTATTTTTAGTACAAATTTGAGGATAGAGTTTGGTGCAGATTTGAGGACAAGTTTGTGCCAGACCAGAGACAAATATTGAGCAGATTTGTGCTAGACCGAAGGACTGTGTTTAGTGTAAATTTGAGACAAATATTTGAAGGTGATAGAGTATAGAGGATGACAGTATCTAGTGGATAGATATCCATTAGCCAAGGCAATGAGGACATATGTCTTTAGTGGATAGAGATCCATTTGCTAGAGCAGTGGGCGTAACAGTTCTTCTAGAAGATCATCAATCAGAGTTAAGAAGAAAGGAGTTCTCTTGTGGATAGAGATCCATGAACTTGATTAGGATATTGGTGTCTCCTTTGTAAAGAGATACATAAATGTTGTAATAGGGAAATAATTCCCAAGATATTGATTGAGAAAATTTTAGTGAAATATTTTATCCATGGAGTAGCCCAAATTGGGTGAACCACGTAAAATTGGTGTCTCTATTGTGTGTGGTGATTTATGCATTAATTTGATTATTGTTGTTGATATTGCTATTTATATATTGCATAATATTTATTGGAAAGAAAAGGAAAAAGTGGTCTTATACTGTTCACACCCCCCTCAGTATAAGCATGTGTTCTTCAAAAAGTCTCCCTAATATGTCTATAAATAGTAGATTGATATAAGATTGTAGGATTGGTTAGCTACTTGTTGGCCTATTACTAGTATTTGTATGTAACTCTCTTTTCATTTTTTCTATATAACGAAGCTAGGATTTATTTTCCTTTCTATTCCATTTATTATGTGTATGTGTGTTTTTGCTTAATGTTTTTTTGAATTTATATGGTGGAATCGGTAGCTGCCACAAATTCGGGTAGGTTGTTCAACTTTCATGGCTGCCACAATATTCTATGCTATCCACCCTAAAATCTACCACATAATTCTTCGTGTGGTCCATACCTATAACCACCATGCCACAACCATATTAAACCTTTTATTCCGCTAAAAGCACTAGGAAATGGAAAAGCATTCAGTCCAACGAGGTTTGAGATTTGAACCTTGGAGGTTTGTGCATAATTTTCAATGTTTGAGGAAATTGTGTTCACTTTGAGATATTGTTAAATGATTCACACGTTCATATAATCCCACTATTATGCAAAATAATATCATAATATTGGCACATCGTCCTCAATTAGCTTAGGAATTTTACTTTTTATTGTTCTATTTCCTATGGTTTTTCTTTCCCTTTTCCTTTGTGTACAAAAGCTAGTTAGATAGAAAAGCATTAAATATCACATCCTATAAGGAGCCAACCTTGTAAAAAACCCTAGAGGTCATCCTATAAGCCACATATCATTCTCTTAGGACTTCACACTATCTCTCTATGTGAGGCACGAGTGTTGGATGTATTTGACCATTACAACAAGAGACCACAATATTCTAAGTTAACTATAGTTTAATGGCACACCTAGTAGGACCAGGATGCACATATTAGGATGATATCTTGGTGAGGTTCTATGTTTATCTGCTTATTATATCATCTAGAAATTTCACCTAGGAACTCTATTGAAAAATATTACTCAAAAGAAGCCACTTAGAGAGATGTTGAATCAGGATTCTAGTGAAAATCTTAGTCTATTAGCTTGATGAAACATATTCAAATTCACCTAGCTACTATATTTAAAGCAAAGAACCTAAAAATTGATGAGTGCAAAACCTGCTACTAGATCCTATATAGTTACAAATCCTCAAGTGTTGGTACCCTCTCTTAACATAATTTTGAGGAGAATACAATATCAAAATATGGATGCATTACCTTAAATATTTCTTGCATGGAATGATAGTAGTTCATTACAACCATCAATTCCACCTACAATATGGAATGATATCCCAAAATTTGCATAAAATTTTCTTCTCTACTTCACTAACAAATATAACACCATACCAACCGAGCACCTGCAACACATGGTTAGCCTATGTGCATTACACAATATGATAGAATAGAATGTGGTGTTAATATTACTAGTGGTATCCTTCAAAAGCAAAGCACTAAGTGGTATGTCTCACTAGCCCCACATTTGATTACAAATTGGGATCAACTTGCCACCTTTTTTGTTGATAGATTTAGAGAAAAAGAAGATGAAGTGTCTCTCTTAGAATAATTATCAACTATAATTAGGGTGCCAATGGAGGCTATGGATGATTTCAACATATATATTCATAAAAATGATAGAATTCCTAATGAAATCCATCCCCCCTATGTATGTATTTTATATATTATTTTAAGGCTTTAGACTCAAAAATATTTATAATGATCAAAGCCAAGGGAGAAAGTTCTCTTCCAATAGCTTGTGGGATAGGCATCTAGGATAAAAATGGTTTAATATAGATATATAGGCTAGATCCTAGGCCCCATATGCCCCTATTTCCAATATCCAATAATTATACCATCTATCTCCAATCATTTAGCCAACAACTTTTTAGCAAATTCCCACTGTAAATTTGGCAACAACCCCCATTCATCTTATTGTTTCAATGCACCTTGCCATAAACATTCTTGAGTTGGAGGCAATGATAAAATTGTTGAAGACAGTATCTAAGGAAACAATAAAATACCTAAAGTTTTCAATACCAAAATAATCGAAGACCTCCCTTCCAATAGAATAATCAAGGCAATTAACCTCTATTTAATAGATATTCAAGGTCCCAATACTAGGTCAACAAGGATATAAAATAGGCTCAAAGCTATAATCAACAAATGGTACCCATTCCAACCCTACTACAAGAGATTCCTCCCAACTCATTAAAGATATAGTGGCCATACACAACAACTTTTTAGAAACCTCGGAGGCATGGTACTCTCCAGACCTACACCCTCATAATGTTTGCACTAAGAAAAACTAGTAGACCATTCAAGTCATTTTGAATGAAACCACCTATGCCCAACCATCTCCTTATCATACCTAAATTATTCAACCTTCATCACAAAAAAATTCCCTAGGTATAAATAATAACTCACCTAAACAAATTTTGGTAACATAAGATGAGGAAGAGGTATATGCTGTATTTGATAGAATATGAACTATAATACTTGCAAGGCCTCAAATTTAATTATATTATATGAATAAGACCTAAAAAATATTAGAGGAACAAGAAAAACCAATCAAATATTTCTCACAACATAAAAGAAGCCACTAGATCCCAAGAAAAATATTCCTCCAATAGTATAACAAAAATTCCTAGCACTAGCAAAAGAGGCTTCTCCTAAAATACTCAGTTAGGAAGAATGCAACCTAGTATGAACGGATATCATTCAAATGCTTGTACTAGAGAGGACTATATTGTTTGAGATATTACATTATTTGGTCCCCTTGTAATATTAGTTCATTACAAAATATTATAGAATATAATGTGGTGCTAATATTACTACTGGCATCCTTCAAAAGCAAAGCACTAAATAGTATGTCTCACTAGCCCCACATTTGATTATAAATTAGGATCAAATTGCCAAGTTGCCACCTTGTTTGTTGATATATTTAGAGAAAAGGAAGATGAAGTGTCTCTCTTAGAACAATTATCAACTATATTGAGGGTGCCAATGGAGGCTATGGATGATTTCAATATGTATTTTCATAAAAATGATAGAATTCCTAATGAAATACATCCCCCCTAGGTATATCTTTTATATATTATTTGAAGGCTTTAGACTTAAAAATATTTATAATGATCAAAACCAAGGAAGGAAGTTATCTTACAATAGCTTTTGGGATAGGTATCTAGGCTAAAAATGGTTTACTATAGATATATAGGCTATATCCTAGGCACCATATGCCATTATTTCTAATATCCAATCATTATACCATCCACCTCTAATCATTTTTTTTTTTTGAATTTACATGGTGGAATCGGTAGCCGCCACAAATCCGGGCAGGCTATCCAAATTTTTATGGCTGCCACAGTATTCTGCATTGTCCACCCCAGAAGCCACCACATAGATCTTCGTGCAGTCCGCCCCTATAACCACCATGCCACAATCATTTTAAACCTTTTACATTGTTGAAAGCACCAGGAAAGGGACAAGCGTTCAGTTCGACGAGGCCCGAGATTTGAACCTTGGACCTCCGCCCCCCTTATGGGGTTTGGATGAACCAATTGTTCTAAACCTTGGAACCATCCACCTCCAATCATTTAGCCAACAACTTTTTAGCAAATTACCACTATAAATTTGGCAACAACCTCCATTCATATTATTATTTCAATGCACCTAGCCATAAACATTCTTGACTTGGAGGCAATGATAAAATTATTGAAGATAGTCTCTAAGGAAACAATAAAATACATAGAGGTTTCAATACCAAAATAATCAAGACCTCCCTTCGAATAGAATAATCAGGGCAATTAACCTCTCTTTAATAGGTATTTAAGGTCCCAATCCTAGGTCAACAAGGATACAAACTAGGCTTAGAGCTATAGTCAACTAATGGTACCTATTCCAACCCTACTACAAGAGATTCCTCCAAACTCATTAAAGATATAGTGGCCATACAAAATAACTTTGTGGAAACCTTGAAGGCATGGTAATCTCTAGACCTACACCCTCATAATGTTTGTACTAAGAACAACTAGTAGACCATTCAAGTAATTTTTAATGAAACTACTTATGCACAACCATCTCCTTATCATACCCAAATTCTTCAACCTTCATAAAAAAAAATTCCCTAGGTATAAATAATAACTCACCTAGACAAAATTTGGTAACATAAGATGAGGAAAAGGTATATGTTGTATTTGATAGAATAGGAACTATAATACTTGCAAGGCCTCAAATTTAATTAGATTATATGACTAAGACCAAAAAAACATTAGAGCAACAAGAAAAACCAATCAAATGTTTCTCACAACATAAAGGAAGCCACTAGATCCCAAGAAAAATATTCCTCCAATAGTACCACAAAAATTCCTAGCACAAGCAAAATAAGATTCTCCTAAAATACTCGGTTAGGAAGAATGCAACCTAGTATGAACGAATATCATTCAAATGCTTTTACTAGAGAGGACTATATTGTTGGAGATATTAGATTGTTTGGTCCCATTGTAATATTAGTTTGGTAGATGATTTATATTTTATAATGTATGTGTCAATATGAGAGAAATTTCAAGGTGTTAAGAGAGAATGAAGAGTCACATGATATGTGGCAATATGAGAGCTTTATATTTATGAGAGGAATATGAAAGGTTGCATCTCCTAGATGCTTGAGGAGAGCAATAGTTAAAGTACTAAAAATTCATGTAGATTATATATTGGATGCAAAGCTCCATGCAATGTAATTAATCTAAATAATTCTTATGTTTATGTGATATTGGTTATATTTGAGTTGTATTTGTGAGATATTGATGTAATCAGATTCATTGTTAGTTATGAGATATTGTTATTGTTAATAACATTGATTTAATTTATTCTTGATCCTACATTGAACTTTATGTGAGTTAATCTATTAAGGAAGCTAGCAGTGGTATCAAAGCCACGAAGAACTATGGAGAGATAATATGAATGAAGGTATTAGGATAATCATTGCCATCCAATGACATGCTCATTTCAAGCCTGAAGGATGTTTTAGTAAACATTATATTCAAGTTGTTGTGAAGTTGCATACATAAAATAGGAAGATAAATTTGTTGTGTATACTCTAAGAATATTGCTATATTGTGAATGTTGTCCTATGAATTCTACCCTAAAATATTGGAAAGGAAGGAACGTCAGAAAGTAGAATTAAAGAGGTGAGTTTCATTGGAAAAGGAACACATAACACTATGATACATAACATTTTGGAGACATCAGAGTGCATTAGGGAAAAACAAAAAACAATACATATTAAAATACATTCACAAACATGAATATCAAGCCATTAAATTAGATATAATTAGGAGTAAAATAGAAGAGGATGTCGAGTTAGATTGCCTTGAATAGATTAGAGAATATAGCCTAATTGGTCACAACTGTAGGCTAGGACCCACCAACTTAATTATTCTATCATCAAGAAATTACCTTCTAAAAGCACAAAGAGGTTGTTATTAAAGTTTTTATACAAAGAAATCTTGCCATCACAACATTTAGAATGTCTACGCTTACTTTTGGATCTTGGAGGTTGGCCATAATTGTGCTTCATTTTTTTAAGTTACTTCCCCAAAAATTTGCCTTGGTTTCAATATATTTCTTCCATAAAATTACTTTTGCACTCCTCACACATTTGGAGTCTTGTAGATGGTTGTTAGGATAGTGAAAATAACGTCTCCATAAATTTCTAGAAAGGATATTATGAAACAAAAAAATAAGAATAGCACAAATACAAGGACAAACCGACATGGACCCAAAATCTAGGGTAGAATCATCTAAGGTGTTTAAGACAAAATTTGATTCCTAGTGGCTCAAATATAATGATGAGATATCATATCACTACCATGCAAGTGATGAGATATTAGGTAGCAAGATCAAATAAAATGAACCTATTTTTTGGTGCTCAATTCTCCAACGTTCCTATCAATGAGTTTTGATGCAGGTAGAAAATTGAAACATCTCAGCCTAGTTGTAATAGGCCAGAAGAAGCATAAGTTCTAAAGTGAAGGATAATTGAAATTTGAAAGCATAATATTCATTGCATGGTTGAAAGGTGCTAAATATTTTTATCCACATCTCCAAACTAAACATCTCATTAGCAAACAAAATGCTTGTTTAACAACATGGCTTAGAGGAATGTGTCAGGCAACAATGTTGCTAGATAAAGTACAAAGAGGCAAAAGCTTGGAGTGCAAGTTTTAACATTGAAGACTAGACTGAGAGATACGCAAATTTCCCAAGCACATGTATTGAGGAGGTAATCAAATTTTAGGGTGTTGATTTAAATTACACGAGTAAGAAGGTATTGAGGTTAATATTTAACTTTATGAATATTAAATTGAAGGAGTAATAAGGTTATTGATAATTAATTAATTTGGAGAAGAAAAAGGTTAATGTATCAATTTAGAAAAAACAAATTTGCAAACTTTGAATTTTCCACAAGTTTTTAAACATTAGGGAGATATAAGAAATTCTACTTAGAAACTTCAAACTTTGAATTTTCCACAAGTTTTTAAACATTAGGGAGATATAAGGAATTCTACTTAGAAACTTTAAACTTTAAAATTTTTGAAATTTAATTGGAATATTTGAAGTTTAGAAATTTTGAAAATTAAATTAGGGAGTCATAAGGATTTCTACTCCTAAAAGTTTTTAAAATTTTGATATTTGATATTTGAAGGTTATATTGATTTCATAGTTGTTTGAGAAAGTTTAAAAGTAGAAAAAATATTGAATTAGTGAATTATTGCAAATTTAATTATTTGGGAGACAAAAGGGTTTCAACCTCAAACTTTAGGAAAAATATAATTTTGCAAAATTCATTTGTTAGTTTCTAAAATTTGGGAGTTATAAGGTTGACAACTTCAAAGAAATATGGCAAAGAAAAAACAAAGGAAAAATGATCAAAAAATAGAAATACAAAAACCGGAAATACATGACTTGTCAAAAATAATTGAAATAGGAAACTTATATTTTCAAGAAGAACAAATATACATTCAAGATGACTCATTAGAAGAAACTAAGGAAATGTTGTAAAATTTGAAATGTTGTATCAAATACATGATACCAAAAATTGAAAAAAAAGGATACATTAGTGAAGGAAAAGAAAATCATACAATCAATCATGGGAGAAGCCAAATATGAATACTTTTCAATACTTCAAAATTATTTATGTTCAAGGCTTGAAGAAACAGTTGAAGACTCTAAAGGTGTTTTCACATTACCTAATGATATAGGAATTATAATGAATATGGCATTACTTTCTAATGAAGTTATAAAAGGAAAGAATAGAAAGCAAGAGGAAATGACTGCATATTTGGAAAATGAGCTTGTTGATATTATTAGTGAAGCAGAACATGGAGAATTTCTAATGCTTCAAAAATGCATGCAAAGTGTTCTTAATGATGCTAATGATTATTATGAAAACTTTGTTACTATACTTGTTCTTCTATAGAGAATAATCTACAAGGGAATAATTACTCTAAATGTTTCTAAGATGAGAAAGAAAGAAAAGGTTGAAGAATTAGAAAATAAAACCATTGTGAAATATGTTTCTTGTGATACAAAATATTTATGGTCCATGATGATAGATTCATGTTGTGATACTATAGAATTAAAACTATTGATTATAGATGCATGTTGTGCACTAGTGATATTTATTAGAAATAAAAATAAGTAAATTATGACTCTTATCAAAATGAAATAAAATATTATGATGCAAGAAATAATACTTGTGACTGAGGTTTCATGACAAAGATAGAAGAACCTATTACAAAAATAGATGCTACATGTGATACAAATAATTTGAATATAGTTCGTGATTTTTTAGAAAAGGCTTATGCTATCATAATTGATGTTGATATAAATTAAAATGATGATAGAGATGGTGATGCTTATATTTTTATTGATGTTGATAGGGATTAGTCTAATGATATTTTTAGTCATTTTGAAAAGCATACTAAAAGAAATAGTTCAAAGTTGTTAAATAAAATGGGATATAAATATACAGGTTTGGTAAAACATGGACAAGAAATAAAATAACCAATTGTACCAATACTAATACCAAAATATGAAGGTTTTGGATATATATGACATATGAGTAGCAAAAAATCAAGAACTAAATTTGTGACAAGAAATAGTAACATCAAATCTATGACAAAGATTGATAGAATTAGTAATAATGAAGGATAAAATAGAAAAAAGAATTTTGTAATAAAAAGCAAATGCAGTCTTTATGGTAGACATGGAAATAAGATAGAGAGATGTCAAAATCTCCATGGTTGTGAAATTTGTGGACATAATCATTCAAAAATATTTTATCTTCAAAAAGAAAAGAAAGACTACATATTAAAAATGGATTGTGGATGGATAAACATGAATGAATGGGATAAGATAAAAGGAATGTTGTATGGTTTCTACAAAAAGGAAACTAAGTATGATCAATACTTGCTAAGGATGTTTCCACTAGATTGAAGAATAACCAGTGAAGATTAAGTTTTATAGTTTTGAGAAAGAACCAACTTAGGAAAAATTTGGTCATTGCAATTATGCTATAGATATTAAATGTTTCATATTGGATTCTTAGGTAATACTAAAGAAAGCTATCTAAGATATTATTGTAGTAAAAATTGATCTTCAAAAGTTGAGAAGCTTCCTACAATAGATAGAGAAGACTTTCATCTTTGATTGCTTGAATACCGTGAGCTTTCCTCATGCAGGGATTGGTTTGAGTTGCGGTCAAGTAGATTTTGGATCATCAAAAATAGTTCTTGATAAAATAGATTGAATTTACCTATTCCAATAATATATTTGGAATAGAAGGTAGTCTATAATATTGATTCAAGTCTTGAAGATAGACCTTGATATTGAAATTAAAGACAGATCAAGGAGACTCATGGAAAGAGGTCCCATAGCAGATAGAGAGAAAGAAGACCCAAGTAAGGAGGTCCATCATAAGTATATTGGTCCTTAGTAAGAGAAGAGACCATTAATATAAGCTTGTTCTATAGATATAGAAAGCATTTGTAGTGATGATCCTATAGATATGATGATCTTATAAATGTTCTAGTGGATAACCTAGAGGTAGAGTTCTAGAGGCAGTGACCTAGAGGTAGTGATCTAGTGGTAGCAATCTAAAGGTAGTGAAGCAGAGGAAAATCCATTGGTATTGACCAAAATATAGAGACCTTGAGGTGACTTAGATACGTTGATCCAAAAGCAGACACAAATAGTTTATAAAGGAAGACCTAGAGAAGATTGTATTGTTGGCAATTTTGGGTTTGAGATCCTAGCTTCTTGTCTATGAGTTGTCATTGATGTCAAAAGGAAATGGCATTAATGTTAAGAGGATGTGTTGGCTTCAAAGGTGGAAGATTCCAAGAGAATATTTTTAAGAGAATCCAGAGAGATTCCATTGGCAAGGGTTTTTCATTAAAACCAAACCGGTTTTTATTAAAACCAAGTTAAATGGTTTTTATTAAACCCTTTTTGAAAAGACTTTTGATTAATTTTGAAATGGTCTTTATTTTCGTCGACGTCAAGGTGTCTTCGAAGAGACTATTTATTCTCCAACTCCTAAGGTTGGAAGGCTAATGAATTTGAAATTCCTCGACTATAATTTGTGGTGTTTGTGCTCTGTATTCGCTGCGATCAAAGGAAGACTTAGAAGCACGTGCGGTTGAAAAGTCTTCGGGAGTTTTTTGAGGGTGAAGTGGAGGGAAGTTCACTTGTGAATGTCGTAGCCCGCATGGGCTAGTGGTAGTGAAGGCTACTGTTGGGCGCTACATTGGCGGAGGTCACCGTTTCGAGTCTCACGGGGGTACTTTTCTAGAGTAACACACGTTTTTATTAAAACGTCTTTATGCCACGAAATTCGGAGTTTCTTGGACAACGATTTATAAAGTGTGATTAAATTTTATGAGTTTTGGATTTTGTGATTAGCATTGAATAAAAGCTTAGGAGAAATAAGGGCATTTTTCTTTGGATGTATTTTTAAGATTATTTTTTGCTATGCTAAAATTAAAAATGGAGGTATAAGGTGTGAGTCTATGATTGTTGATTTTTTGGCATGTTATGGTGGTTGTGTTTAAAGAAGTGGAGCTAAAAGGTATAATAAAGGAAGTTTATATTATTGCTCATTTCTTTTTATTCTAACCCTAACTTGGTTGGAAGTTTGAGAGTTGTGTGTGGTGACAGCTTGAAGGTTCAATTATCTTATACTCCAATAAGGTATGGGCACATTCTTCTTATGAGTATGATTGGTGTATGTTTTCTGAAATAAGGTTGGAGTGAAAAGGTATTCTACTAGGTATCCTTTGGCTAGGTGTAAATCCTATTTTCTGGTTTGTTGAAGACTACTTATGCATTGTTATCCTTAAGGAGAGTTTTTGGTGAATGCATAATTTTTGGTTTGAGATAGTGGAAGCTTTGTGCACTAGGGTTTATATTTGTGAGTCTAGCTACTTGCATTGAGTTTGTGGAACCCTTGGTTGGCTGTTTTGAGTTTGATGGTTGAGTTGCTTCCATAGAGGTTGTTTGATCAAGTTATTGCTTTACTTGATTCATGATATTGGGCTTACTCCATTGAGTTGATTTGAGCAAGTTATTATTTGCATTTGGTGATATTGTGTTGGTGGCTGTTTTGTTCAAATATATTTGGAGAGAAAAGGAGTTCTACTTGTTTCCTTTTGATGTTGATTGTGAAATGCTTCAAGGTTGTGTTTTGAGTTGAATGGTGTTGAATAAACCTTATTTGATGAGCATTGTTGTTGAAACCCTAATTGATGGTGAAAAGAACATGAGTATCATTGTTATGTGATTCTTTGCATAGTTGGCAATTGTTGGGGTTTCATGTTCTTGAAAGAAAACATTCTATCCTATCCATTTCAGATATTGACTTGAGTTTTTAGATTTGAGATTGAGATTGAGCTAAGTTGATTTGAGTTGAGTTTTGAGATTGGGATTTGAGTATAGAAAATATTGAGTCTCTAAAAATTATCTTTATGCTTCTATGAGTTTGAAAAATCACATTGGGTCTCTAACAATTCACTTTGTGATTTCCTACTAAGAAAGTTTTTCTTGGTGAGCTTGCTGAGTTTTTGGACAGGTTCCAGTGGGGACTTGTGAGCAGTTTTTAGACAGGTTCTACTGGGGACTTGTGAGCAGTTTTTGGATAGGTTCTAGTGGGGACTTGTGAGAAGTTCTTTGGATAGGTTTCGATGGGGACTTGTGAGCAGTTTTGGACAGGTTTCGATGGGGACTTGTGAACATATTTTGATAGGTCCTAGCAGAGGACTTGTGAGCTGAGTTTGATAGTTCTATCAAAGAACTTGAGGACAGAGGTGCATTGGTTCTATGAGAAGAACTTGAGGATAGTTTTGGCAAGTCTTTGAGAAGGCTTGTATGCAGAGGATTGATTTGTTCAAGAGTTGGACAGATCTAACAGACAAAGGAAGACTTGTACTAGATCGACTGACTGTGTTTGGTACAAGTTGCTGAGCTACTGTGGACGTGATCATAGAAGGCAGAGGTCTCTTAGGCTAAGCATTGAGGATAGGAGGTCTTCTATGGAAAGGAGTTCCACATGTTGGCAAGAGGTAGAGGAAGTTGATCTTATGAGGGATCATTTCTAAAGCAAAGGGGAAGGTATCTCCTTTGAGCAGAGGCTCATAAATTCTGATTGGGGGAAGGTATCTCCTTTGAGCAGAGGCTCATAAATTCTAATTGGGGGAAGGTATCTCCTTTGGGCCGAGGCTCATAAACATTGTAATTGGGAAGGATTCTCAAAGAACTTTGAGATAACTTTTAGAGAAAAGTTTTGTGGACATAGCCCAACCATTCTAGGTGAACCACGTTAAAATTGGTGTCACTTTATGGATGATATTGTGCATTGCTTTGATATTGCTTTGGGTATATTGCTTTACTATTTTGAAGTATAAAGGAAAAAGTAAAAAGAGGTCTTATACTGTTCACCCCCCCTCTCAGTATAAGCTTGTGTTCTTGAATTGGAATCAGAGCCGGTGCCTTCGAAAAGTTTAACAACTTGAAGAAAAAGCTAGTAAAGAACACAATGGGTCATTCAAGTGGCAATGCAGCACCTATTCTTGATGGGTCAGATTTTTGTCTTTGGAGTGCAAGGATGAAGGTTCATCTAATGACACTTGGTAATGAGGTATGGGAAGTAATTGAAGATGAGTACACTATTCCTGTACATGGTCCTAATACTAAAGAAGAAAGGCTCCTACATCACAACAATTCAAAAGCAATGAATGCAATCTTGAAAGGCTTACAAAAAGCAGATCTCACCAAAGTGATTCACTGCAAGACAGCTATTGAAATGTGGAAACAATTGGAGGTGATTCATATAGGTGATACAAATGTCAAAAATGCCAAGTTGAGACACTTTAAAGGTATGTTTGAACAAATCAAGATGAATGATGATAAAAATATTAGTGACTACATGCTTCGTATGGATGAGGTTGTTAACTCCATGAAAGACTTAGGTCTTGAGCTTGCTGAAAATGATGTTTGTGATAAGATTTTAAGATCTCTTCCTAATAGATTTAGTGAAAATATTTCTGCTATTGAGGAAGCTAAATATTTGGATAAGTTAAAAAAGGATGAGCTCCATAGTATACTTGTAGCATTTGAGTTGAGAACTCAAGTAAAGGTTGATGTCAAGAAAGAGGCAGCTTTCAAGACTACCAAGGAATCCAAGGGTAAACAACTTCAAGACAGTGATGAGTCTTTTAGTGATGAAGAGGCATATTACAACAAGAAAGGCAAGTTCTCTAGAAAACACAAAAGTATGAAAAATATAAGATGTTTCAATTGTGGAAAGTTTGGTCATTATGCTACTAACTGTACTGTTCCCAATAATGAAAGTGATGAATATAAATAGGATTCTATGAGCAAGGATTCTGAAATGCATAAGCATCACATGAAGAACAAATATGAGCACAACAATCAAGGAAAGAGGTATTCTCACAAGCACAAGAAGAGTTTCTACCTAGAAAAAGCAAGTAAGTGTTCTAGTAGTGATAGTGAGAGTTATTCAAGTGATAATGAAAATGAGATGTTCATATCAGAAAAAGAGGAAGAACTGAAACATAGATTCATTATCATGAAATGTCTTAGATGTGGAAATTTTGGTCACCTTGAGGATGATTACACAAATAATGATTTGGTTTCTAGTATGTATGAGGATGCTTGAGAAAACTATAAGGAAGATGCATGTATGGTTTTTGAAAAAGGTAGCACCTCTAGTGATAAGAAATCTGAAAAAGGCTTTGATGATTCGAAAAGCAAACAAATAAAGGATCTTGAAAGTGAACTTATTAGTGCTCTTAGTGCTTTGAAAAAGAAAAGAAAGAAGAATGCTAGACTCAAGGATAAGTTAGATGAATGTTGTATGGAGAGAGATGATCTTATAGAAAATATTGATTTTTCTATAGCTAAGACACAAGAACTCAAGGATGAGTTAGAGTCTAAGGTTCTTGAGTATAGTGAGTTAGAACAGAAAATGGCTTCTTTGAAAGAGGAAACTAAAGAGTACAAGGATAAGCTTTACAGGTTTCAAGATAGCTCCAAAAATGTTAAGTCACTCATCAAAGGTCAAAGAAAAACAACAAATAAAATAGGCCATGGTTTTGTTAAGCCACACAAGGAACAAGTTGGAGAGTCTAGTAAGAGACTCCAAAAGGAAGAGAGTTCTAATGAGGAAAGTATTTCAGATCATGAGTCCTTGAATGATAGATGCACAAAAACAGAAAATAGAATTTAGAATGAGAAGAAGAAGTTTTCAAAACCTAAGAGGTCAAATAAAGGAAAGTTTCAAGGCAGATGTTTTGCTTGTCATAGGTTTGGTCACATGGCTTCACATTGCATGGCTCAAGTGAAGAAGGTAAATGACAATTTTAGAAGTGCTAGTTTCTTTCAAGGGTATTTCTACTCTTGTCAATAGTTTGGGCACAAGGCAGTTTATTGCAAGGCAAATAACAAGAACAGGTTTGGCCAGAACATGTTTGGTCGAATGAGTTTGGTCGAAAGGGTTGGCGAACGGGTTTGGTCGAAGAATTGGCGTAACGAGTTTGGTCAGAACAGGTGGATTCAAATATTAGGTTTACCTCAGAGAAACATCATCATCAAGTGTTTCAAGTGCAACAATGAAGGTCACATAATCAGACAGTGTAGAGCTGAAATTCCAAAATATAGAAACAGGAAGAGTGGCATGATCAGGTCCAAGGATCAAGGCATGGACAAGAACAAGGATGATAACAAGAACAAGAACAATGATAGGAACAGGAATATGGACAAAGAGATCAAGAGAAGGCCCAGCAAGGAAGTTATAGACGCTGATGATGATCAGTGCCTAATGGGAGTTTTACTCCCACCCAAGAATTAATCACCTCATCAGGATGTGGGGGAGGGACTAAGCTAAGAGGCTCATTCTTAGTCCCGAGCCCCAAAGGTGACCCTTTGCCATTGATGACAAAGGGGGAGATATTTGAGTAAGGGGGAGAGCCTCAAGACAAGGGGAGCTATTTATGTTGAGTTTTTGTGTTGTTGAGAAGCATGGTTTGCCATCAATGACAAAGGGGGAGATTGTTGGCAATTTTGGGTTTGAGATCCTAGCTTCTTGTCTATGAGTTGTCATTGATGTCAAAAGGAAATGGCATTAATGTTAAGAGTATGTGTTGGCTTCAAAGGTGGAATATTCCAAGAGAATATTTTTAAGAGAATCCGGAGAGATTCCATTGGCAAGGGTTTTTCATTAAAACCAAATCGGTTTTTATTAAAACCAATTTAAACGGTTTTTATTAAATTTGGGATTTTTTTTTTTTTAATATTGGTTTTTATTTTTTTTTTTTATTTTTAAATTTTAGGGTACCCTTTTTGAAAAGACTTTTGATTAATTTCAAAATGGTCTTTATTTTTGCTAACATCAAGGTGTCTTCGAAGAGACTATTTATTCTCCAACTCCTAAGGTTGGAAGGCTAATGAATTCAAAATTCCTCGAATGCAATTTGCGGTGTTTGTGCTCTGTATTCGCTGTGATCGAAGGAAGACTTAGAAGCACGTGCGGTTGAAAAGTCTTCGAGAGTTTTTTGAGGGTGAAGTGGAGGGAAGTTCACTTGTGAACTTTGTAGCCCACATGGGCTAGTGGCAGCGAAGGCTGCTGTTGGGCGCTACATTGGTGGAGGTCGTCGTTTCGAGTCTCACGGGGGTGCTTTGCTAGAGTAACACACGTTTTTATTAAAATGTCTTTATGCTGTGAAATTCGGAGTTTCTTGGACAACGATTTATAAGGTGTGATTAAATTTTATGAGTTTTGGCTTTTGTGATTAGCATTGAATAAAAGCTTAGGAGAAATAAGGGCATATTTCTTTGGATGTATTTTTAAGATTATTCTTTGCTATGCTAAAATTAAAAATGGAGGTATAAGGTGTGAGTCTGTGATTGTTGATTTATTGGCATGTTATGGTGGTTGTGTTTAAAGAAGTGAAGCTAAAAGGTGTAATAAATGAAGTCTATATTATTGCTCATTTCTTTTTATTCTAACCCTAACTTGGTTGGAAGTTTGAGAGTTGTGTGTGGTGACAGCTTGAAGGTTCAATTATCTTCTACTCCAATAAGGTATGGGCACATTCTTCTTATGAGTATGATTGGTGTATGTTTTCTGAAATAAGGTTGGAGTGAAAAGGTATTCTACTAGGTATCCTTTGGCTAGGTGTAAATCCTATTTTCTGGTTTGTTGAAGACTACTTATGCATTGTTATCCTTAAGGAGAATTTTTGGTGAATGCATAATTTTTGGTTTGAGATAGTGGAAGCTTTGTGCACTAGGGTTTATATTTGTGAGTCTAGCTACTTGCATTGAGTTGGTGGAACCCTTGGTTGGTTGTTTTGAGTTTGATGGTTGAGTTGCTTCCATAGAGGTTGTTTGATCAAGTTATTGCTTTACTTGATTCATGATATTGGGCTTACTCCATTGAGTTGATTTGAGCAAGTTATTCTTTGCATTTGGTGATATTGTGTTGGTGGCTATTTTGTTCAAATGTCTTTGGAGGGAAAAGGAGTTCTACTTGTTTCCTTTTCTGATGTTGATTGTGAAATGCTTCAAGGTTGTGTTTTGAGTTGAATGGTGTTGGACTAAACCTTGTTTGATGAGCATTGTTGTTGAAACCCTAATTGATGGTGAAAAGAACATGAGTATCATTGTTATGTGATTCTTTGCATAGTTGGCAATTGTTGGGGTTTCATGTTATTGAAAGAAAACATTCTATCCTATCCATTTCAGATATTGAGTTGAGTTTTCAGATTTGAGATTGAGATTGAGCTGAGTTGATTTGAGTTGAATTTTGAGATTGGGATTTGAGTATAGAACATATTGAGTCTCTAAAAATTCTCTTTATGCTTCTATGAGTTTGACAAATCACATTGGGTCTCTAACAATTCACTTTGTGATTTCCTACTAAGAAAGTTTTTCTTGGTGAGCTTGCTGAGTTTTTGGACAGATTCCATTGGGGACTTGTGAGCAGTTTTTGGATAGGTTCTAGTGGGTACTTGTGAGCAGTTTTTGGATAGGTTCCAGTGGGGACTTGTGAGCAGTTTTTTGGACAGGTTCTGGTGGGGACTTGTGAGCAGTTTTGGACAAGTTTCGGTGGGGACTTATGAGCAGATTTGGACAGGTCCTAGCAGAGGACTTGTGAGCTGAGTTTGATAGTTCTATCAGATAACTTGAGGATAGAGGTGCATTGGTTCTATGAGAAGAACCTGAGGACATTTTTGGCAAGTATTTGAGAAGGCTTGTATGTAGAGGATTGATTTGTTCAAGAGTTGGACAGATCTGACAGACAAAGGAAGACTTGTACTAGATCGACTGACTATGTTTGGTATAGGTTGTTGAGCTGTTGTGGACGTGATCATAGAAGGCAAAGGTCTCTTAGGCTAAGAATTTAGGATAGGAGGTCTTCAATGGAAAAGATTTCCATGTTCTGGCAAGAGGTAGAGGAAGTTGATATTCTGAGGGATCATTTCCAAAGCAGAGGGGAAGGTATCTCCTTTGAGTAGAGGCTCATAAATTTTGATTGGGGGAAGGTATCTCATTTGAGTAGAGGCTCATAAATTTTGATTGGGGGAAGGTATCTCCTTTGGGCTGAGGCTCATAAACATTGTAATTGGGAAGGATTACCAAAGAACTTTGAGATAAATTTTAGAGAAAAGTTTTGTGGACATAGCCCAGCCATTCTAGGTGAACCACGTTAAAATTGGTGTCACTTTGTGGATGATATTGTGCATTGCTTTGATATTGCTTTGGGTATATTGCTTTACTATTTTGAAGTATAAAGGAAAAAGTAAAAAGAGGTCTTATACTATTCACCCTCCCCCCTCTCAGTATAAGCTTGTGTTCTTCATGTATATGTCCGTCCATGACAGAGTTAGAGCTGAAAGAGAATGAAGGAAAAAATCTTCCTACCAAATAATGTAATACAGGGGGGTGTTGGAGATATTAAATTATTTGGTCCCCTTGTAATATTAGTTTGGTAGATGATTTATATTTTATAATGTATGTGTCAATATGATAGAAAGTGCAAGGTGTCAAGAGAGAATGAAGAGTCACATGATATGTGGTAAGATGAGAGCTTTATATTTATGAGAGGAATATGAAAGGTTGCATCTCCTAGATTCTTGAGGAGAGCGATAGTTAAAGTACTAAAAATTCATGTAGATTATATATTGGATGCAAGGCTCCATGCAATGTAATCAATCTGAATCATTCTTTTGTTTATGTGATATTGGTTATATTTGAGTTGTATTTGTGAGATATTTCTGTAATAAAACTCATTGTTAGTTATGAGATATTGATGTTATTGTTAGTAGTTGATTTAATTTATTCTTGATGCTGGATTGAGTTTCATGTGAGTTAATCTATTAAGAAATATAACACAAACCCCAATGGATACTATCTACTACCGAAAATGTGTATTATCTAGAGGTATTTAAGATAGTAGAACACCTCAAGAAATATATTGTGACTATGTTTTTTTGGTAAGTAATATCTATGCTAGAGCAAATGAAGTGCTTGGAAGATGCACTAGAAAATAAAAAAATCTTGTGTAATCAAAATGCACATAGAGTCCTTCAAGTATCTTCTCCTAAAGTAAGCAAGCCAATGTTGATTTACTTAAACATGATCTATGGTGATAAGATAATTCATAATTATTTGGTAGATTATAAAGCAAGTACCTTGGTTATACCAAAAAGGGTGGTAGATGTCAATCAAGTTGTAGTTCATCTAGATGGAACACCAATCCATATATTTGGGTTGGTCAAAAATACATCTTTGATTCTATAAACATGTCCATGATTTTCCATCAAGACTTAGCAGTCATTGAACTCCTAGCCACTTTTAGTATATATATTTCATTGCTAAGATAGGAGGTTACCTATCCTTGGACTAGAAACATATGTTACTAAGGACCCAAAATGGTACTAAGATGAAGATACTATTAAAATCCCTCTATATTCATCATGTGGAGCATGTTCCTATAATCAAAATAGATGCTAAGCAAACCTATATCAAAGAAGAATAATTTGGGATAGAAGCATCGATTGAAGAAGTCCATTCTTATGTACGAGATGATCAAATAAGTCATTGGACTACTAACATGAGCAATTCATATCCATATGAGTTTTTTGAACAATTGGGAATGGGTACCCTATCCAATCCAAGAAAAAATCTACCTGTTCCTAAAATCACAAAGAGAGGAGAGCATCCCACAAGTTTGTGGAAATTATATTTTGATGGTGCTAAAAGCATAAAAGGAGCTAGTTTTGGTGTGTGTCCAATTTTTCTAGAAGGGAAAAAGTCATTGCAGGCATACCGACTATAATTTGGTTGTTCAAATATTGTTGCTAAATACAAAGATCTAGTACTTGGTATCCAAATGGTAGAAAATAGAGGTATTAAATTGCTTTACGTCTTTGGTGACTCTAAGCTAGTAATAAAGCAAGGTCATAGTGTTTGTAAAATAATAGACTAATAAAATATTATAAACATAGATTTTAGGATCTAAATGAGTCCTTTAATGCCATTAACTTCAGAGTCCTTCCAAGGATTCAAAATCTATATGTTGACTGCATGGCACTTATTGGATCACAATTTGATCCAATGAAAAACTTACTCCATAATCAATAGTTTGTAAAGCTAATAGTTAGACTAGCTATCATTGATAATAAAGTGAATTAGCAAGTGTTTGAAAGTGATGAACATATTGTTCATTTCCTTCAACAGATAGATGAATATGTTGAATAAATAGCTCCAAAAATTAAATGAACATATGGATATCAAGTCATCGAGATAAAATCCAACAAAGCTTCCAAAAGGGTTAATTACATTAGAATCCATGTGTATAAAGTTATAAACCATGCATCTACACTATTGAAAGCATATAACAATTTGACAAAGGAAATCAAGTAATAATTTTCACAAATAAAAGATATTAAAGAAATGGGGGTGATATTTTATTTTAAAAACGATGAAGCTCGATTACAATCTCTCCCTCTTAGGGAGTAACTGAAATTGAAACAATTGTTATAATAGTTGAGGCCCTTCAACAGGGAAAGATGCACTTGAATGGTCTTCAATTTATCACCAATTTGCTTGAGGGCTTACTAGGATGCCTCCTTATCAAATGTCAAGAGGAAAAGCCTTGAAAGAAGCTTTGTCTTTGAGAGATTTTTTATATGCATGTAAAGAAACAACAAAGCACATTAGTGGCACATGAAGCCTCTCATAATGAGGCTGATTTCCAAAAAAGGGTATGAAATGGAGTAAATATGTAAAGAATGCATGAACATATATAAATATGCATAATGTTGCCTTAAATATTAAAAAATAAGCATGAAGCAAATCTTGAAACATATAAAGGAACCAAAATATGCATATAATCTTGCAAATTAAGCATAAAGGGACCTAATATATGAAAGCATGTAAAGAAAATCATGAAGTGCACAAATGAAAGCAAAGATGCCTATGAAACTGCTAATATACTATGGAAATGCATGAAATGTGATAAATCTATGCTAATTTAAGCTAAATGCATGCTAAGAAATATAAATTTATGGCTAAATTGAAGGATTTTACATGTCAAACCTTGGCCGCTATAGCTCATAGTAGCTAGCTTTGCTAGCCGCTATTGAATCCAGTAGCTAAGCCTGCAAGTTGCTATTGAAAATAGTGACCATAGAGAAAGTTTTTGCTCTTGAAATTAGACTTGATGATGCACAATTCCTTTGTTTAATTGATTATCAAGGGTCATTGGTATGTTCAAACATAGATTTGTAGTTGAAATATCTTAAATTCATGATGGATTGATGTGGAATGACAAGCTTGCTCCTCAAGCTATTGGAAGCTCCATTATTGCAAATGCAGGTGTCAAAGTGTAATTAGGCAACATCTCACTACTTATCAAGTGATGTGAAATGGCTCTACAATTTAGCAGGGCTTCACTATATTCAATTCAAGATCATTATACCTCTTTGGAGGGTCTATAAATAGACTTCCAAAAATCCCAATATTGGCTTCTCAAGGAAGCCAAGATCAAGAATTAGTTGGTCTACATAGTTGGGAGGAACCCTCTGTAAGCTTTGCAGCCTAAAATTGCTCCAAAACCATTATAATTTGAGTTGTTGCAACTGATTTTGCTCTGCCCAAGAATATCGAGTTTGTTACAGGGCTAGTCACTCTTGCTCAATGCAACTAGGGTTATGCTTCCCTTAGCCATTGTCAACATGTGCAACTAGCATTTAGCCACTCTGATTATCTGTAGTTGGGATCTTAGCTACTGATGCTATTAATGACTAAGTCTGGATAGGCCTAGACTACCTAAAATGAGTGATTAGAACCACAGTTTGGTCTTGGAAAGGTCCAAGATCATTCATATGGTTTGGAACGGTGCCCATATGAGTAGTCTCTTAAATATGATGTGTTTTAGGTGTCTAAAAATACCCATTATGGGAAAACATGACGTTGAGCAAAAATAGACCACTTAAAGCCATATTCTAGGTTTTTTGATGTTCATTGATATTGTCAATGCTAGATGCCCCAATCATAGAAAGGGTATGCATCTAAAAATTATTGCTTACAATGGAATTAAAGGCTTAGATTGAGTAAATATTTGAACGTGATTTGCATGAAATTGATACAAATTTTTTTGACCAACAATAATCGAAGAATAGATTACAAAATATTTAGTTCATTACGTTTACTTTTTCCCCAATAGAAGGGTAATCTTGTGATAGTTGTTAGCAATGATTCATAAGATGAATGTGATTTACATGATTGAGTGTTCAATTGTTAATTTTGATTATGAATGTTGATATTATGACTACCCCCTCAAATGATGAGTCGATGAGAAAAGGACAAGTGATGAAAGTGACGAGTCACTTGACCATGATGAATAATCTAGATGATTAAAGACTATTGCATGTGTTAGTAGGTTGGTCCTATTACAACTATGATTTCAACCATTAATAGTAATTGTACATATGTAACCTGTAGAGTAGTCTGATCATAATAGCCTTCTTAGGGAATGAATATGGTAGCATGTTAGGACCCTCCTAACATGTCCTAATTACTTATATTATTTATTCATTATATTCTAGGGTCACAACCCTTCACTCTTAAAAATATTAGACTAGGTATTTAAATGCAATCCACATATGATAATAAGGCATCATAAAACAAATATATAAATTAAGTCTATTGTGGGTTTTCTACCTTACAATCAAAACATGATTCAATATAAAAACGATCCTGCTTCCTGCACAATTTAGTTTCATACCATCTAGATCAAAGCTAGATCAAGGAGCAAATTCACCATTAAAAATTTTTCCCACCGCACATTTCATCCAGTCCACATTCACGAGGACACAAATAGCATTCACGCTTCATGGATCCGTGTCAAAATCCTCGTAAAAAATTAAACCTTCTCCTAAGGTACGAATAAATTTGTCTTACACCCAAATTGCTCAACCTTTCGCATGGTGACCGGTGGATGTTTTGAAAAAGCTAAAACCTTCAACACAACATCAAGGTTTTCGACGTCCGAAATGCAAAGGAAAAAAATTAAAATTATTTTTTTATTTTTTTGCTCACTTGTACCAAGTCATATTGATCGTTACCCACACCAACCACAATGGCTAAAGGACGACGATCACTGGATTCCATTCATGAGAAACACGAAAGGCTCATTGAAGAAGTTCAACAAGAAAGAGAGGAGAATACCCGTACCACAAGAGAACTCTTCAAGAAAATATTTGCAATGGATGTTAAACTTGATACCATCAGTCAAAATCAGGAAACAACACATGCAAATTCACCCAACCACGGGTCATCAAACCGAGCAATGTTAGGAGGTCCACAAACTTCCATTCTACCATGGATGACCAAATTAGACTTCCCAAAATTTGAAGGAGGAGACCCTACAAACTGGATCTACCGAGCAGAGCAATATTTCTCACTAAATCAAATTTTGGAAATGCAAAAAGTGCATATCGCCTCCTTCCACTTGGAAAACGATGACATCCAATGGTACCAATGGTTCAAGAAAACTAATGGCACTCCGACGTGGTCAACCTTTACACAGAATCTATTAGTGCGATTCGGCCCTAGCAAGTTTCAAAGCTTTACAGGGGCCCTCACTAAATTATGCCAAACCACTTCGGTAAGTGAATACCAAGCAGAATTTGAAAGGCTAGCTAATCGAACATCTAGATTAGACACTGCCTTCTTTCAAGAATGTTTTGTCAATGGATTAAAAGAAGAAATTTGAATAGAGGTGCAAATGTATAACCCTACAAACATGTTAGAGACCATCGGCTTGGTGAAATTAGCGGAGGACAAAATCAAGGCACGAAATCGGTTCACAAAACCAACTTGGGGGAAACCATCAAACACTTATACCAACCCCAAACCAATACAAAATGGACGAACCCAAAACTCCTACACAGCCCCCAAAATTAACCCCGCTCTACCAATTAAGCATCTAAGTTTCGAGGAAATGAAGGAAAGACAAGTTAAGGGTCTTTGCTACCATTACGATGAGAAATTTGATAGAAATCATAAATGTGCCTCACGAAAATTATATATTCTAGATGCCAAGAGGAAGGGAATTCTACTAAAGATGAACCTGAACTCACAGTAGAGGTATTATCCAACACACTTGAAAGTGACAAAGAAAATGCACCAAAGGTTTCCTTCAACGCCCTTTTCAGATTTTTTGCCCCTCAAACAATGCGAGTTAAAGGGTATTTTAAGAAATAAAACCTTACCATGCTCCTAGATTCTGGTAGCATGCACAATTTTATTGATACAAAGGTGGCTAAACAAGCAAATCTTTTATATACCCTTGCAATAACTTCGAAGTGATGATTGGAAACGACAAAAAAATTACATGCAAATGAAAATGCAAAAATATAAAACTAACTATGGGGGTTTATAACATGAAAGGCGACATGTAAGTCCTACCCCTAGGTGGGTGTGACATTGTACTAGGCATACAATGGTTATGAACCTTCGGCGTAGTCCAATGGAAATTTGATGAACTATGGATGAAATTCATAACAAAGAACCAAACCTATATTATCCAAGGCCTGAAATCAGGACCTTCCCAAATCGTCAGCTCGCATAGAATGGACCATGGGAAGAACATTTGGACCACGTTAGACAAAACATGGGACCTTCACCCTTTTCTTCATAAATTTAGATTATTTTTCTTTGATGACATTTGGATTTATAGCAAAACATGGGAAGAACATTTGGACCATGTTAGACAAGAGTTCCAAATCTTGGAGGAAAATCAACTTTATGCAAAAAGATCAAAGTGTTCCTTTGGAAAACAAGAAATTGAATACTTTGGGCATATTGTCTCAAAGGAAGGAGTTATGGTGGATCCTTCCAAAATCAAGGAGGTGAAAAATTTACCTATTCCAAAAACCTTAAAAGCTCTACGTGGGTTTCTTAGACTAACGGGATATTATAGAAAATTTGTCCAAAATTATCGTAAAATCACTGCTCCTCTAACAACATTACTTAATAAAAATGCTTTCAAATGGTCGTCTAAAGCGTATGAGGCCTTTATCACCTTGAAAATTGTAATGTGTACCACCCCTATTCTGGCCATGCCCAACTTTTCTAAACCATTCGTCATTGAAAGTGATGCTTCAAGAATAGGAATGGGAGTCATACTCATGCAGGATGAAAGGCCTCTAGCTTTTATAAGCAAAGCATTTTCTCCTAAGAATTTATCTCGCTCTACGTATGAAGAAGAGATGTTGGTGATTGTCCATTCTATTCAACATTGGAGGCCTTACCTTATTGGCCAACATTTCATTATACGCACTGACCATCATAGCTTGAAGTATTTTTTGGAAAAAAGGACTAATACCTAGGAACAACAAAAATGGGTTACTAAACTTCTTGGCTATGATTATGAAATTACATATAAAAATGGAAAGGACAACATGGCAGCCGATGCACTTTCTAGAAAATTTGAAGATATACCTCAAGTCCATGCTCTTTCCTCCCTTATTCCTAAATGGGTAGATGAGGTGCATGAAGAATGGATAAATGATCCTACTATCCACGCCTTAATTCAACAACTTCAACATAATCCTAGTAGAAAAACTCCATACACTTGGAAGGACAATATATTAAGATACAAAGGGAGGATGGTCCTCACCCCCAATTCAACTTATCGTGAAAAACTTCTTCATGAATTACATACCTCACCCACTACAGGCCACTCAGGGTTCTTAAAAACCTATAAAAGAGCCACTACCTCCTTCTATTGGGTAGGAATGAAAAATTACATCAAAAACTTTGTAAAAGAATGTGAAGTTTGCCAAAGACAAAAGGGGGAGACCCTCGCTATTCTAGGATTACTTCAACCTCTTCCTATACCCACAAAAACATGGGCATATATTTCTATGGACTTTATTGAAGGATTACCAAAATCAGGAGGAAAAACAACCATTTTCGTAGTCGTTGATCGTTTATCTAAATATGCCCATTTTTGTTCCGTGGCTCATCCTTATATTGCTAGCACTATAGCCCACCTCTTCCTAGATAACATTTTTAAATTACATGGTATGCCCTCCACAATTGTTAGTGACCGTGACCCAACTTTCATTAGCACATTTTGGAAGGAATTGTTCAAATTACAAGGTACTCAACTTCGTATGAGCTCCGCTTACCATCCTCAAATCGATGGCCAAACAGAAGTTGTAAATAAATTATTGGAAACATACCTTCGATTTTTTGTTTCTACTCAACCACTCCATTGGGTAAAGTGGCTTTCACTCGCGGAATGGTGGTATAACACTTCATACCATACGTCCATAAAAATGACTCCTTACGAAGCACTATATGGTCAAACACCACCATCCCTCACTTTCTATATTCTAGGGACTACAAAATTCCATGCGGTGGAAACGAAACTTGCTAATACAGATGACATACTACAGATCCTAAAAGAGAACCTACACACCACCTAGCATCGCATGAAGCAACAAGCTGATCAACATAGAATCGAACGTAGTTTCCACGAGGGTGATATGGTTTTCTTACATCTCCAACCTTATCGTCAATCCTCTCTTAAACAAAAAGGTTCTCAGAAGTTAGCACCCAAATTTTATGGGCCGTATAAAGTTCTCCAACGTATTGGGACCGTTGCTTACAAACTAGAGCTTCCTCCCTCTCCCAAACTTCACCCCGTATTTCATGTATCTTACATTAAGCTTGTAGTGGGAGCCCATATCACGACACAATCCACTCTCCCTGAATTCTCCGATGATGGAGTACTTCTAGTTGAGCCAGAAGCTATCTTGGATCGCCGCTCTCATCACCTTCGTACTCATGATATCACGGAAGTTTTAATCCATTGGAAAGGTCTACCTTTAGAAGACGCAACGTGGGAAAATTTTCAAGATATCCAGCAGCAATTTCCAAATTTCCAGCTTTGAGGACAAAGCTCCTTTAAGGGGGGTGGCATGTTAGGACCCTCCTAACATGTCCTAATTACTTATATTATTTGTTCATTATATTCTAGGGTCACAACCCTTCACTCTTACAACTATTATACTAGGTATTTAAATGCAATCCACATATGATAATAAGGCATCATCGAACAAATATATAAATTAATTCTATTGTGGGTTTTCTACCTTACAATCAAAAAGCGATTCAATATAAAAACGATCCTTCTTCCCACACCATTTAGTTTCATACCATAGCAATTCCAATTAATCTTATGCTAAATCACTATGTTCGATGATCTGATAAAATTTTATAGGATAAATTAAATGAATACCTTGTTCCTGTGGGGTAGTTCGGCCTCCATGGCCTTCTTTGGAATTGAAGTGAAGATATTTCAATTCAATGATGAATAATTTGGTTCAAATATCCTTATGGTAATTTAATCATATTTTCAGATTGCATGGAGTGCAAATAATTACAACTGCCAAGTGTGTAGAATAAATAACTAGGTACAAAGTATATTTGAAATTTGATTTTTTTGTTATTTTTAAATTTTTTGAGAATTCTGGACCGGTAGATATTTATTATTTTCTATTTTGAAGCTCCTCATGGTGAAAAATTTGGAGCATTTATTGCTTGTTCCTAGCCGCTATCAAAAGCTATGACTGGTTTTTACAATTTTCTTAGCCATTATCATTGTTAGCAACTAGGGTTTCCCTGACCCACACCCGTCGTCATCGTCAACGACTGGGGTAAAATAAAAAAATAAAATAAAATTTAGGGTTTTTACTTTTCATTATTTCTAGCTGGCTTGAGATAAAGTGAGAGCTCTGAGAAGAGGGAAAAACATTTGACATGGAACGCTGCCAGAATTCATACCCACACTGATAGCAGAGCATCCAGAGGCATCAACGAGTGGTGAAGCCGATGCTCCTAAGGTAGACTTGAAATCCTTCACTCATGATTTTAGCAATAAAATGAACCTCATTAAGTAATTGGCTAAATGAACCTCACTAAATTATAGACAATTAACCTCACCCTAGTTAGATTTAGCATTAGGCTAGCTTAGTGGGAGGGTTTAATTTTATTTTGGGCTTTTTTGAGGGTAAAACACGACCTCACAAGGGGTCTTGTTTGTCAAAATGACCACATCTAGGAAAATAAGGAATAATCTCCTCCAGATACTAAGTGTAGAAATCAAAAGTCATGATGACGTGATATTTTGAAAGTAATGGAGCAGACCAAGACCAAAAGTAATTATGGCATGATATTTTGAAGGCCAAGGACCAAGCAGTGGCTAAAATTTGCGATGTCATGACATTTTGAAGGCTAAGGACCAAACAGTGGCTAAAATTCATGATGACACAATATTTTAAAGGCCAAGGACCAATCAGTGACCAAAAGTCATGATGACATGATAGTTTGAAGGCCAAGGACCAAGCAGTAGCCAAAAGTCATGATGGCATGCCATTTTCAAGGTCAAGGACCCAGCAGTGGCCAAAAGTCATGATGGCATGATATTTTGAAGGCCAAGGATCAAGAAGTGGCCAAAAGTCATGATGGCATAATTGAAGGCCAAGGACCAAGCAGTGGCCAAAAGTCACGATGGCATGACAATTTGAATGCCAAGGACCAAGTAGTGGCCAAAAGTCATGATGACATGATATTTTGAAGGCCAAGGACCAAGCAGTGGGTAAAAGTCATGATGGTGTGACAATTTGAAGGCCAAGAACCAAGCAGTAGCCAAAATTCATGATGGCACGACATTTTGAAGGCCAAGGACCAAGCAGTGGCCAAAATTCATGATGGTGTGATATTTTGAAGACCAAGGAGACCATGAAGTTTGAGAGATCGAATAAAGATTGATGTAACAAGAATATCCCAACCTCTTTCAGTTAGAAGCTCCATCACTCCTTAACTTTATTCTATACCATAATGAGCCTACGGGCATACTATTGTAACAAATTTTAGTTTTATGTTATGTAAAACTCTTATATATAGAATGAGCGACCCTTAGAAAAACAATCTAATGTTTATTATTCAGTAGGGGTGTTTAAATAGAGATTACAATGCCGGGAATAGCACCGGCATAAACAGAACTGTTACAGGAGTTGTAACAGCAAACCTAAATAATGAAATATAGACAAAATATATTATAGTACGCTAACATCCCCCTTTATTACATTATTTGGGTAATGTAATAACTAATAGCTATACTAACATCCCCTTACATCATTTTGCAATACAAAGAGAGCTGCGAAACAATTCAAATTTGACACGTGCAAGTGCCTTAGTGAAAATTTTTGCAACTTGAGCATCGGTGGGAATGTGCTGAAGCTGAATTCGGTGCTTTGGAACTTCATCTCGAATGAAATGACATTGTGTGTCAATGTGCTTTGTTCTTTCATGATGGACTGGATTCTTGACGAGGTTCAGAACACCCTGATTGTCGCAAAACAAGTGTATTGGAGATTTTTATGGATGGCCCATACTTGTCAGAATGCGACGCAACCATATCACTTCGCACACAGCTTCACATGCGGCGCGATACTCTGCCTCTGTTGATGAAATAGCAACCACCTATTGCTTCTTGCTATGCCAAGAGACAAGACCGGATCCCAGATGAAAAATGTATCCAAAAGTTGACTTGCGATCATCAAATGATCCGGCATAGTCAGAGTCCGTGTATCCTTGCAAGAAGAATTTGTTGTTCCTCTTGTATTCTAGGCCATATTCCATAGTACCACGGACATAGTGAAGAACACGTTTTTCTGCTTTCCAATGAGTGGTCTTAGGCTCCTGCATGAACCTCGAAAGATAGTTGATAGCAAATACGAGATCTAGCCTAGTATTGGTCAGATATATGAGACTCCCAATCAACTGTCGATAGAGAGTACCATCTACCGAGGTGAATCATCATATCGCGATAAGCTGAAGTCCATTCTCCATCGGAGTTGCCATTGGCTTGCAATCAATCATGCGATATTTTTCCAGCAATGTCTTGGCATATTTTTTACGAGACACTTTGATGGAGTGCTCCTTTCGGCTGAATTCCAGACCAAGACAATAATGGAGAAGTCCGAGATCTGTCATCTCAAAATATTTACACAAGTTTCTTTTGACAGTAGAGATCATAGTTTTTGAACTCCCTGTAATGAGTAGATCATCAACATAGAGTACAAGCAACACTATCTCAGAACCCTATTTCTTGAAATAGAGGTTTGCATCTGACGGACATCTCTTAAATCCATGTTGCATAAGGTGATTGTCCATTTTTATATACCAAGCTCGAGGAGCTTGTTTCAGACCATATAAGGATTTGACCAATTTGCAAACCTTCTGCTCTTGGCCTTCCACTTCAAATCCTTCAGGTGAGTCATGTAGACTTCTTCTTGGAGATCACCATTTAGAAAGGCACTTTTGACATCCATCTGGTGAACTTTCCACCCATATTGTGCTGCCATAGCACACATAACTCGAATTGTGGTCATCCGAGCAGTAGGTGCAAAAGTTTCCTCGTAGTCAATGCCTTCCTTTTGAGCATAGCCCTTTGCAACAAGACGGGCCTTATGCTTATCAATTGTTCCATCTACCTTGTACTTGACTTTATATACCCATTTGTAGCCAATGGGTTTCTTTCCATGCGGTAGATCAACAAGCTTCCAAGTTTTATTTTTCATCAAAGACTCATACTCTGTATCCATAGCGGCCTTCCATTGAGGCTCACTAAGAGCATCTTGCACTGATGCGAGTTCAAGATCATCTATGGTAGACATGAACGCCCTGTCATCATCAATATCCATATCCTCTACTTTTGTACGTGGAGTTACAGAAAGTTCCTCAAAATATTGACAAAGATCATCAACCTCACCAGTTTCTTTGGCTTCTTTTTCCTTTTGAGCCATACTGCGTGTACGAGGTCTATCCAAGTTCAAATTGGGAGGAGTGGATAAATTTGCGTCTCTGATTGTATTTGTACACCATTTTGGATTCTTCTTCGGTGGTGTTGAAGAAGATGTAGAAGGACCTCCTGTATGTGTTGACGAAGGAATCTTCTCTTCCTTAGATTCCACAAGATCTAGGTGTACTTTAGATGTGCTCTGTGATGTGAAAGCTTCATCAAAGACAACATCTCTGCTGACATGAATTTTCTTGGTCAAAGGATCTATCAAACGATATCCTTTAGAGTGCTCATCATAACCAAGAAAAATACATCTCAGTGTTTTCTCATCTAGCTTCTTCCTTTTCTCTTTCGGTATGTGCATGAAAGCGTGACATCCGAAAATACGTAGATGAGATATGGAGGGTTTCGACCAATCCATGCTTCCTATGGAGTCATTCCTTTTAGGGCCTTTGTGGGTGCCCTATTCAACGAGATATACTTGTAGTGGTGACGGCTTACGCCCAATATTGTTGCCCAAGAGTAGCTCCTGTGAGCATACAACGAACCATTTCCATGATAGAACGGTTCCTTCTCTCGGCAACTCCATTTTTCTGAGGAGTATAGGTAGTTGTTAACTGTCTCTTGATTCCATGCTTATCTAAGAATGCAAAAAATTCATTAGAGGTAAACTCCCCCCCTCGATCTGAGCGGAGGGTTTTAATAGAAGCTCTTGACTCCTTCTCAATGGATTTCTTGAACTGCTAGAAGAATGCGAAAGCTTCGGATTTCAGTTGGAGAAAGAAAACCCACATCTTTCGTGAGTAGTCATCTACGAATAACTGAAAGTACCTCTTCCCTCCACAACTGTTGGGTGTGAAAGGACCACACAGATCGGTGTGAATTAACTCCAGAGGTTTTCATGCTCTTGTTGAGCTCTTCTCAAATGGTACTCTATGTTGCTTTCTGCTAGCGGTCAGAGCACTGCGGCAATGTGGCAGAAAGGGAAGGAAGACCCTTTACCATCTCATACTTACTGAGCTCAAGTAAGTAGCCAGAACTAAGATGCCCATATCTCTTGTGCCATAGGGAAGTTGCCTCCTTGGTAGAGACAGTCATGGCAACATGTGGAGTAGAGATAGCATCTAGGGCAAATAAGTCGTGCTTATATGAAGCTGTTGCAATCTCTTACCCTTCTTGGTAATAGTACAACACTTCTTGCCATTCTCAACACGAAAGTTGACAACCATATTTCTATCCAGGATTTGTGTGGTGACAACAAATTGTTAGCCAATCCCGAAACATAGAGGACTTTGTCAATCTGACACTTGCCATCAGGAAGAGTGACTAAAACTGTACCCTCTCCCTGAACCCTGTAGGTTTTATCATCAGCAATGGTGACAGGTTTGCCCTCTTTGGCCACGAATGATTCAAACCACGATCTGTCACCAGTCATATGTTTGCTAGCTCCAGAATCGACATACCAAATAGGATCCCTCTATGTGGAATCTGTGGTAGTCATGAGCACCTTGTGTGCCCATTCAGAATCTGAGTCAGATTCTTCAACAACAACATTCACCTGGGGTTGCTTGTTTTTATTTTGTGGTTTGTTTTGGCCTTTCTACTTGTTCTTATGTCAACTTGTTGGTGTCATGGTTGTCTTTCTCACAGATCTTGCACCACCTCTTCTTCTGTTGAGGTTGTTTTCCTTTTCCTTTCATGTCTGTTGAGAATTTCCTCCTTTACTGAAAGTTGCCTCCTTTTTCCCCATTACCTTTCTTCCTAGAACCACTGCTGTTGGTGTATAGGGCTGTATTGGAAGAATCATCCTTGTGAAGTTGGCGTGCCTCCTGTTGTTGAAGCAGATTGACCAACTCGATGTAGGTAATTTGTCGTTGAGACACCTGGATGGAGGTGATCAACATATCAAATGAAGAAGGTAAAGCTCTCATCACAATTGAAACGAGAAGCTTTTCGTCCACAGAATCTCCCAAAGAATTCAATTTCTCTTTCAATTCAGACACTCTTGCACAGAAAGAGTTCAACTATTTCACCTGTCTCAAACTCAGGTTATGAAGTTGTTGTTGAAGATGAAGAATGGTGGAATCATTCTTTCCCTCATAGATGGTTCTAAGGGCATCCCATGCCTCTTTACCACTTGCTTTGTCAGCTATATGAGGTTGCACTTCATCTGAAATAGCAAACAAAATGAGCACCTTTGCTCGACTGTCTTTCTTGTCAAAAGCTATCTGATCAGCAGAAGGAGTTGTGGATCCTGATGCTGATGAAGGCCTAGATGTTACTCCAGTAACAATATCCCATAAATCTTCCATTTGGAGAATTGCCTTCATCTTATGTTTCCATGGTGTATAATTTGGACCTTTCAATAACTGATGCGGATCAGTCATCAACTTTGCAACAGCGGCCATAGTGAAGGTTCCTTATAACACCAATTGGTCCCCCTTTCGATATACCTTTTGCTAGGCCGTTATACCGTACAAAATACCCACCCTTACGTGAGGGAAACTATAGGTATTTAGAAAGATCAACAAAAATCACCCGCCCTTACGTGAGGGAGACTATAGGTGAGTTTTAGAGATCATACGATACGTGGAACATAAGCGATACTGAAAGGGAATCGCCTTGTTGATGGCACCTACCATAGAAGATTCTTCTCATGCGTGGGGCGTAACTTCCCCTAAACACTATGAAGAATACTTTGTCAGGATTTACGCCTAAACACAAGAGCGATTAAGGGTAGTGGATGGAGTAAAAAAATGCAAAAAATGGCAAACTTATTTCTCCCCGACGATTTATAGAGAACAAGCTCAGACGTCGTTGTAGCAGCTATATTAGGTGGCGGATACAGTAGCCCAATCATGACAGCTTTACCTGTAAGTTCTGGCCAGAGGTATCACAAATACCGAACGCTACAGTGCAATAAATTGCACGGATGGGTTTTAATTATTTCGGGGACTTAGGGAGTGAATTTGATTTTAATTTTTAATGTTATAGTGCAAAAGACAAATATGCAACATACAACAAAAAAAATGCCCACAGGAATAACCCACAAGGTGTCGGGCGCAGCTAAAAATGCACCTTTTACAATTCGCCAAATTGCTTTTTCAAAAAATTACTCACATTCCCCCTTTGATTTTTTGAAAAAAATATCCCCCCTTAAAAAAATTCTCTTTAACAAAGCATTTTAAATAATTATTATGTATTTAAAGTTAAAATAAATAATTTTAATTTATATAGTTTTTAAAACTTATGAAAAAATAAATTAAAAATAAATTTTAATTTATAAAGTTTTAAAACTATAAAAAAATAAATTAAAATTAAAAATTTTAACTAAAAAAATAATAATTAAAAAAACCTTTGAAAATTTTTTTTTTTTACCTTTGAAAGGGGGGAGTCGGCGGGATTTGAACCCCCGACCTGCAGGCTCCCAGAGCCTTACCGCACGGCTCACGACCACGTGAGCCAGCGGGCTGATCCGAAAGGATCAAGAGGCCCCCTCGTATTTGAGGAGGGTCCTCAGTCTGCTGCCCGGCCTCTGCAAGTTGGCCGCAGCAACCTCCTCTCATGCTCTCCTGTCCTCCTCTCTGCTTCCTGAGCCCACTATGGCTACCTCCGCAGCAACCTCCGCAAGCGTTTTTTTTTTTTTTTTTTTAAATTCGCCGGGGGCGCGATGCGTGCGTTACGCGCTGCGTATGCGCATCAACAGGGGGGCGTGGCACGGCATGAATGCACGTCAGTCGGGGGGGGAGAGTGGGTGCGCGGATAGACGTTCACGCATTCCGCTCAACCGGGGGGGGGACAGCGGACGTCCTGCGTCCGCAGTGCGTCCCTCCTACACGTCGCGGACGTCCTGCGTCCGCAGTGCTTCCCTCCTGCGCGTCCGCGGACAGGGAGGCGGGGGGGCGTGCGTGCGGCGTCCAGCTGCGCTGCGTCTTGCGTCCCACGGGGATGCAGCTCCCTGCGTCCTGTGTCCCACGAATTTTTTTTTTTTTTTTCAAGTTAATCACGCGATGGCGTGATTATCACGTCGCAAAAAAAATTAAAAAAATATTCGCACAGCTCGGGAAAAGAATGCATTCAGAAAAAAAAACGCAGCAGCTTTCTCCCTACAAAGAGCTTCCACCTCCAGTCTTCTCTCATCACGCTTCCCTACAAAAAAAATTGTCATAGCAATCTGGCTTTGATGCCATGTTAGAAAAAATGAACAAATGTTTATTATTCAACAGGGTGTTTAAATAGAGATTACAATGCCGGGAATAGCACCGGCGTAAACAGAACTGTTACAGGAGTTGTAACAGCAAACCTAAATAATGAAATATAGACAAAATATATTATAGTACGCTAACAAAAAAATGGTTGGCTCTTAGGCATTTACAAGGCTATGTATACAGACTTCTGAAAGCTAAATAAAGATCTACATTCTGGTTCTTGGCTCATTGGTGTTGTGAAATCAAGTATGTATGTGTTGTCTATTGCTAATTAAATCTAGTTTGAATGTAATCTGCATCAATTCTTGATCTGAATTCCTGCATTAACATTCTGTTAAGATCTACAATTTGACTTCGCAAATAGAGTTGTGTTATCATAAAGCATTCACGAAGGGTTTAAGTTTCTATGTTTTGGTTTTATTATGCTTATCTGCAAAAGGTTGTGGTAGTAGTTGTTTGTTGCTTAATCTATACCATTTTAATCCTCTAGCATTAGCTATATTTCCCTCTCTTTATGCATTTCCCTCTCTCTTTTTCCTAAAAGAAACAAAGGAACCAACCTCCTCTGGAGATTGAACCAGGTAGACTCTGTTCTGACCTGGTCCTTCAATGTTGGCAAAGTCTTGGGTGCAAATGTAACCAAAGGCAGATTTTTCTCCAATAGTTTTTGGCACGCCCGGTGGGACCCAAATCCCATGCATTATACAGATCAAAGCCCTGGTGAATAGCTTTGCCCTGTCAATATTTTTATATCACCTGGCGACTCCACACTAGAAGAGAACCTTAGAAAATCCCTTACCCAGATTCTGGTCATGAACCGTCTTTCATGATAACCAGATCTAAGGCAAAAAATTTAGAAGAACCCATAGAGTTTTTCGAACTACACCTTGGTAGCCTTTGGGCTAACCCTATTTTGGTTGCTAGAACAACTTTTGCTTACATCAACAATTCAAAACACTCTGATACTTCCCCTGTAGCCCTCCCTAGCACTATCGCTAGTGGATTTTTAGCTCCAGTTATCCATGCAACCGCAATGGCCGAGAATCTGCCTATTCTACCTTACCCCACATGGAACCATGCAGGCCCCTTGAACCTGGAAGTTCAACATCCGATCCCCATAGTAGCCCTGAAAGCTCTACCCCAGTATGATGGTACTAGAAATATGGCTTATGAACATTGTCTAGATGTGGCTACGTTGGCCCCCATCCATGACATTCAGGAAGAGGATGTTATGATAAGATTGCTAGTAATTTCCTTGAAAGGGAAAATGCTCTATTGGTATAGAGCTCTTGAAAATCAGTCCATAGCTACATGGGCCCAACTTGCTGGAAAATTAGTGGAAGAATTCAATGAGTAGATAGATCCCTTCTCCCTACTAAACTAGTTCACTATTGTTCAAAAACACCCACAAGAGGAGATCATAGATTTTAATATCAGATTCAGTAGAACTTGGTAGAGAGTACCTGATGGTTTGAGACCGACTCATGAGCAAGCAATGTATTATTATTTGAGAGATTTTAACTCAGATATAAGTATGGCGATTAGACAGTCTCATGTACGCACTTTCCCTGAGGTTTATCAAGAAGCACAAAGGGCAGAGAAAGACCTAATTGCTATTGGTCATTTTCCACCCAAATCCATGATGCCTATTTTTCCAAATCTACCTCAGGCATCAAATGCCACTTGCCCAACTAATACCAGTCTCCCCAAGTGGACCGGACAACCTAACATCCCATCAATACAAGCTCCTCCTACACTTCCACTACTTCCCCCTATCCCTGCACTCCCCATGGCTATGGTCCCATCAACCCCAGATCCCCAAATGGTAGTTCTGCAAGATCTACAAGCTTCTTATAAGACTCTAGAAAACAAGTTCATATCCATGGAATGAAGAGAGGTGAAAAGAAATTCCCAACCGAGAAGGTTTCCACAAGTGACTAGAGATCAAGCTTCTACGAGTGCTAGGAACTATGATAAATCTAGTATGGTTTATGCCAATGAAGATAGTGAGCCTGGTGATGCTTCAATGGAATCAGTGTTTTGGTGTTCCACATGCAATGACCCTCATGGTGAGACTTCTTGCATGATCCATCAACATCAAATATAGAAGACATCAGAGAAAAGGCTGAAAGAAGCCTAAAGGGCCAAGTTAACATAATCAGGGAAGAGAATCAGAATTTCATGATGCCTTCTATGGAACAAGTAGTCATCCTTACCAGGTCAGGAAAGAAACCTCTGTAGGTTGATCCCCAAGACCTCAACCCCTTGAAAGTACCTTCACCTTTATGGAACCCCATCGAGAAAAGGACTTCTTATGAAAGATCTCCCCCGAGTTCAAACCAGAAAGATATAGAGACTTGCAAAGAAGTACCACGGTAGAAAGAAACTAAAATGTAGGAGCAAGCCAGGGATAAATTGAGATATCCTTCTCTTACTAAACGTCAAAGGATTGATGCTACTCAGGGGTATAGAAACAAGTATGATGCAACAGTAAAGGAAAAGAGTGTTGAACCCCTCCCATTTAACATAGTTGAAGAAATGAAGAAAACTCCCTCTAAAGCAACTATGTATGAAACTCTGCAGCTTCCAGGATAGATTGATTTGCTGCAAGAATCTTTGAGGTCTATGAAAAATAAGAACAAGACCCCCACTCAGATGGATTCTGCACAAGCTAGTCTAACGTCCACCTCTGGAAAAAATAGACCTCCCCCCTTTTACTTGTCTCTCCAAATGGAGGGGTGGGTTGTTCACAACTGCATGATAGACTCCAGAGCTGCAACCACTGTGATGCCCAAAGAAGTATGTGACATCATGGGCATGGAATATACAAGAAGTAGTCCTGGCATCTTACAACTAGATGGGACCCCTATGAAAACTATAGGGGTAATCAAAGATATTCTGATAGTACTCCACAGGCTGCCCCAACTCACAGTCATACATGAAGTGGTAGTAGTGGACTTAGAGCCTTATTTTGGTATGTGCCTTTCCAGAGAGTTCACAACCAAGATAGGAGGATATCTATCATTGGATTTTTCACACCTAGAAATCCCTTTCAAAGGCAAAAGGGTGAAAATATTCAATGAAAAACCATCAACCTTCCATATCGAAAAGCTTGAAGATGAAAGTAAATAGCCCACCATAGTGAACATGATGATCGAGGAACTAGAAGACCTAAACTTGATGGAAGAAGCTCTTAATGTATTACAAGAAGAAGACCAGTTCTCCCTTCAAGATTTCAATGCTATGATCGAGACTGACATTGGGAGTTATACAATTCTGAAACCTGAGAAGAATGATCCCATTGATCCCCCTCTGGTAAACCAACCCACTGATCAGCTTTGGAAGCTTTTATTTGATGGGGCCAGATGTAAAAATAGAGCTAGAGCGGGTATCGTCCTAATTTCCCCAATAGGTGAGGAAAAGGTTTTTTCTTACCGGTTAACCTGGAGTTGCACTAATAATGCAGTAGAGTATGAGGCACTTTGTTTAGGCCTCAAGAAAGCTAAAAATATGGGCATCAAGCAACTACAGATCTTCGATGACTCTAAGTTAATAGTGAATCAAGTCACTAAAAAATGTGTAAGCAAATAACATTATCTTAAAGCTTACCGAAACAAAGTCTGGGATCTACTAGAATCCTTTGAATCTCTGAACATAAAGGTGATTCCTAGAGAGAAAAATACTCATGCAGACCTATTGGCTTCAGTGGGGGTAAAATTCTGTCCTATAAGCAATGTCATCCAAAAGTCTAAAATAGTCAGGCTAATTTATAGACCTTCTGTGCTAGATAAAGATACCTTCTGGCAAGTTTTTGAGAATGATCAACAAATAGTGGATTTCCTCATCCATGAGATGAATTGCTCTAACAATAGAATGGTTGAAGATGAAGAAGATGAGAACATCATCCAATTAAAAAATAACCACATCCCAAAAGGATTGGTTACTCTTGAAAGCCTATTTGACAATAATGATAGGTCGATCGGTCACAAAATGAAAGTCGACAAACATAGGTACAAAGAAACTCAAATGGAGCCTGACAAAGCTATCAAATTGGGAGTGAACACTATGAAAGTAGAAATGGAAGAAATCAGAGAATTGTGCAAGGAATTCCCTGACATCATTTCTTGGACCTATAGAGACCTGAAAGTCTATTCAAAAGAAATGATCCAGCACACGATCGAACTCGAGGAAGGTGCAAAACCATTTTGGCAAAAGAAGCGGCTAATAAACCCCAAAATTGAAGCCTTAATGAAACAAGAACTACTGAAACTCCTCGAAGCTAAAATAATTTACCCAATCAAGCATTCGACATGGGTTGCTAACTTGGTCCCGATCAGAAATAAGAATGGAGACATACGGTTATGTGTCGACTTTCACAATTTGAACAAGGCTTCCCTGAAGGATCATTATCCCCTCCCACAGATTGATCAGATTCTACACACAGTAGCAGGAGCACAAAGGTTTTCACTCCTAGATGGTTTCTCTGGGTACAATCAGGTATGGGTCAAAGATGAAGATCAGTTTAAGACCGCATTCACAACTAAGTGGGGAACGTTTGCTTACCAGAGAATGCCTTTCGGATTATCCAATGCTGGAGTGACTTTCCAAAGAGCTATGGATGTAGCGTTCGGAGAATTGGTGAATAAGATAATAGTGATTTACCTAGATGACATGATAGTTTTCTCTCACCTATAAAGGAGATCACATAGCACACCTCAGAAGTGTATTTGAAAAGTGCAGGGAGTTTGGTATCTCCATAAATCCCAAAAAATCTATTTTTGCTATGGAGGAAGGACTTCTACTTGGTCATGTTGTTTCTAAGTCTGGTCTAGCCATAGACCCTAATAGGGTGAAAGCACTGTTAGATCTTCCCCTCCCCCCAACAAAAAGGGCTTATAGTCATTCTTCAGCCAGATCAATTTTATGCTTAAATTCATAGCTGACTTTGCACAAATCGTCAAACCAATGATAGAGATTTTGAAAAAGGATGTCATGTTCAAGTGGATGGATGTGAGGAAATAAGCCTTCCAGCAGATCAAAGAACAGATAGCTCAAGCCCCTGTCTTAGTAAATCCAGACTATTCTAGGGATTTTATTTTATATGCTATAGGCGAACAAGAAAGCTACGTTGCAGTACTCACACAGAAGGGAGCTGACAATGAAGAAAGACCCATAGCTTTTCTGAGCCAAACTATGCAGGAACATGAAGAAAAATATAACTTCATTGAAAAATAGATATATGCAATAATGAAGTCTCTAAAAATTTTTAGGCATTTCTTATCATAGAGCAGGATAATCATCTACACCATCCACCCCGATGTACGAAGCTTCATCATACAAGGAGAGCTTGGTGACACAAGAGTCGGTTGGGTGACCAAAATACAAGAATATGATGTAGAAATACACCCGACCAAGCTAGTAAGAGGTAGAGCATTATGCCAAGAAATCGCCAAGCATGCTTCACTAGAGTACGTAGCGTGCTAGACTCAGGAAGCAACATTAGATGATGATCAACCCCCAAAATGGCTCGACTAGGCTGATGAATTGATCAAATACTTCCAAACTGGGAGATGCCCAAAAAATTTAAATTCCTCACAAAGAAGGAGGTACCGGATCCAGGCTTTGAAGTACACCCTACTTCCTGAAGGATTGTACAAAAAAAACTTGGATGGGGTACTTCTCCATTGCATAAAAGAAGAACAAAAATAGAAGATCCTGGAAGAGTTCCATGGGGGATTGTCAGGAGGACACTATTCGAGGAGAACCACTACCCTGAAGATCATCAAGACCGGGTGCTACTAGCCAACCATCTTTGCAGACACCTTCAAAATAACAAGAGGTTGTGAGGAGTGCCAAAGGTACATTGGGAGAAATAGAAATGCTCCATTACCCCTAAAGTCCATCCAGGTTGAAGAACCTTTCCAACAATGGGGACTGGATTTCATCGGGATAATAGAACCCAACTCATCCACTAGACATAAGTATATCTTGATAGCCACCGACTACTTCACAAAATGGTCAGAGGCTATACCCACCAAAAGGGTAGACCAAGAGGTCATGATAGAATTTGTGGAAAGTTTGATCACCAGATTTGGCATCCTAGAGGCGTTAGTCATAGATAATGGTTCATCCTTCGTAGGCACCAAGATGATTGAATTTACATGCAAATACGAGATTTATTTGAAAACATCCTCAAACTACTATCCTCAAGGAAATGGACTAGTTGAATCTACAAATAAAAACCTGCTCAAAATTTTGAAATGGACTCTGAAGGACAACAAGAGAAGTTGGCACTCCTTGATAAATCAAGCACTATGGGTTGATAGAATAACTATCAAGAAATCCATCAATGCATCTCCTTATTCCTTGGTCTATGACAAAGAAGCAGTCCTACCCATGCACATAGAAATACCAGCTTTAAAGTTGCTCAATCAAGCTGGTACAGAAGAGGTAGAGCCAATGGAGAATAGGTTGATCCAACTCCTACATTCAGAAGAGCAAAAGGAATGGGCCTACGATCACCACCTAAAACATGTTGTCACCACGAAGAGATGGTTTGACAAGAATACCACCCTAAGGAAATTTAAGGTAGGAGACTTAGTCCTCAGATGGAATGAGAAGAAGTCTAAACCTAGAAATCATGATAAATTTGATGCATTCTGGGAAGGCCCTTTTGAGATAATAGAAGAAAAGCAACACAACTCCTTCCAATTGAAATATGAGTAGGGCCATGTTCAACCTATCCCTGTTAATGACTTCCATCTAAAGTTGTACTTCAAGTAATAAGTTCCTCCTCCCCTTGTATGTATTTTTATGTAAATATGCATTTTCCTTTTCTTTCAAATTGTCATGATAGCATGAATTTTTGGTGTCCAAGCGCCCTTTCAAAGAAAAATGTCATGATAGCATGACTTTTGGGTAGTTGAGCGCCCTTTCAAAGAAAATTGTTGTGATGGCATGACTTTTTGGTGTACAAGTGCCCTTTCAAAGAAAAATGTCATGATAGCATGACTTTTGGGTAGTTGAGCACCCCTTCAAAGAAAATTGTCGTGATGGCATGACTTTTTGGTGTACAAGTGCCCTTTCAAAGAAAATTGTCATGATAGCATGACTTTTGGGTAGTTGGGTGCCACGTCAGATCTAGCACTCATGAGGCTGGTAGTGGGTGCCACGTCAGATATAAGGGAAGATTCTTTGAAAAGCACCATGTCACAATAGCCTGGCACTATTACAAGGAGTAGACAATGCCACGTCAGAATAGCAGGGTATTGTTGGTAATAAAAGTAGTGACCTCAAAACTCTAAAAAGTATCCTTTTTAAGGTACTATCATACCCACCAATTGGCACAAAGAAAAAATGGTAGAAATCTATTGGCCCAATATAGAAATGATGCCGATTTATTAGCCCAGTATAGTGGTAGAGCAGATCATTGGTCCTAACCAAAAATGGCAAGTAATGGTTGGTAGCTTTTTGAATACTGGCATATAGACCAAGACTCTAGGTAGTATTCAAAATCTACATTGAAATGAGTACCACCAACTAAAATTATTCCACATCAGTTTGATAGTTATTGCATGTCAGGTTGGCATGAGCATGCATAGCCCTTTTTTCGCCCACCTTCCATCTCCTTCCTTCACCTTCTACTTTTCTTGTGTCTATTTTCTATTTAGAGATCTCTGCAACACTGCTATTCACTCTCCCGATTGTTCTTAACTACCAAGTTACAAAGCATGATCATGGCGGCCACACCCCCAACTGCTAGTTCTTCAGCAATACCCTCTAAGAAAAAGAGAAGCTCAAGCAAAAAAGTAAGCAGCTTCGTGGACCCCAATGCTCATATTACAGATGTAAAGATAACATGGAAGGAGCCAGAACAAATTTGGAGGGATATAGCTACAAGAATCACCACAGACATATCTCTGTCTAGTCCAAGCACATTCTCGTACCACTCTTTGCTCTACTGGTACGTCTACCCCCAAGTTCACTCCTTTCCAGAGCTAATCCAGGCGATGGCAAAAATGTATGATGTCAAGAATAGGGTGGTAAAGAATTTCAAAGGGGAAGCCATGTTCACACTCGATCCAGATACGATCAGGGTCGTCTTCGCCTATGGAAGAAAACCTGTGGTTCCCCCCATCCAGTTCGACCCTAAAAATTCTGTGAAGTACTACACCAATGCCCCAAACATCAGGGCATTCCTACAATAGAACCTGTCAGACACTCTTTCGGAGAAGTCCATGCCCAAGTCCCCCATTCCCCTATCTAGATTCAAGAACAAAGAACTTTTCTCTATGCTGGCCATGGTGGTGGGATTGGAGGATGACACCCAAGTCTATGGGTGGCAGATCGTAGTAGCACAATGTATGTCTATTCCCTAATTCTATGATAAAGCATGCGTAGATCTAGACAGAGTGCCTATCTTCTTTGATTGGCCAATGTACCTAGCCCAATAGCTGCACATAGGCCTCTCCAAGCTACAAAGGGAAATCCCAGATACATTCAGGTATTCTTCGTATCTAGTATGGATATTTTTCTTCTTCCAAGCCAAGCATTTGGTTTCTATTTCTACCACCATGAAGGATCAGAAAGGGAACACTTACCAGTATGTGAATGGACACCGCTTCTTTCAAATGCGGGTTCATATTATCACTTTAACATGGAATTCTTGGGCCCTGCTCTAAAACTCATAAATGGTCAAATGCCAAGAATTCCTAAACAAATGGAGAACACCTTGAGACACCCCCATGCAGAAGAAGGGGATTGGTTCTTCCTAACATAGGGGGTAGTTATTAGGCTTTATGGCTTCATAGAGAAGCCTTTCCTATTGCCTTACTATGTCACCAAGTGACTGTTTGCTCTGGAGTACGTAAGGCAAATATAATTCATCAATAATAAATATGGGATAGGTGCTCAAAGGACACACACTTGCCTCATGCCTTTTCAATATGAGGGAGTGACAGTGTCGAAGAAGGGAGATCATGAGAAAATCGCTCAGGTTCTAAGAGGCCTAAAATTGGTAGAGTTGCCACACAAGTGGAAATATGATCTTGAAGACAAATTCGCCCAGAGGCAGGCCACCCTGAACAAGGCTCCTTTCAAGCAATTTCATGCCTCTGATAGGCAACTTGACAAACAGGGTAGGAACAATAGTGAAGACCAACCGCTAGAATGGCACGTTGAGAGGATGCAACCACTTCCTCCATGGCATGATTTCTATGAGCACCTGGCATATTGGAACCTAGAGCACAAGCTCACTGATAAAACCATCAAAAGGATGAAGAAAAGAGGACAAGACTGGGATCACGCTAAAATATTAGCATGGTGGCAAATGAGGTGCCACATTCAAACATTCACCAGGTATGGTTTGAATATGGACATAGAGTTCTACATGAAGTATGATGCAAGTCATGAGGAATGGTCTGAGACTCTAGCGGATAAGGTTCCCCTAGGAATTGATGGCATCCCTATCAGACAAGTTGAAGGTAGTACAGAATAAGATAAGGGGAAAGCAATAGCGGCTGAACAAGCAAAAACCCCAAAGAAGAGACGTCGAGTGTTCATCCCCCCTTCGGGATCAAACATAGAGTCAGATGATAGTGCTCAGCTTGAACATAGGAAAAGAAAAGTAGAGTCAAAGAAGGGTGGCTCCTAAAAAAGGAGAATAATAGAAACATCCTCGAAAGAGTCAGAATACGAAGAATCAAAACAAGATGAAGAGTCTAAGGAATACATAGAATCAAAAGAGCATGAGGAGACTAGAGATCAAATAAAAATAGGATATAATCCTGAATAGGCTTAGAAATAGAGGATTGATGAAAAAAAAGTTGAAAAAGAATTATAAAAATTAAATTTCAAAATAGGATTATGAAAAATTAATTGAGAAATAGAGAATTGATGAACAAAAGTGAATAGGCTTTTGAGAAATAGAGGATTGATGAAAAAAGGTTGAAATGGCTGAGAAACCTCCCTCGAAAGAAGCCCTTGGTAAAAAAATAAACCATTGGTGAGGTGCAATCCCTAACAAAGACAACAGCTGAGGTTGATAACTCAAGCCTAAAACAAATTGTAGAAGTCTACATCGAGAAGTCATAGGGAACCGAGGATGCCACTCCACCAAAGGCCTCAGGTATGTCTCCCATTGACCTTGATACTCCTTCTTCTTCTCCTCATTCCCAGAGAAATTACCCTCCCCATTCTGAAATATAAGGCAACCCATCATCTTTCGATCAACCTCCTCCATCACCTCCTCATCAAACTCCCCCTTCCACTCAACAAACTCCACCAACCAATCCATCAATATAGATAACTCCACCAACGTCTCCCCCTACTCATGAAGGGTCCCCTTCTAGATAATTAAGTATGGAAGCCTCTTTAGCCACCACTCCTTTCCCCTTCTCCGCCAACCTGTTAAGCTTCCAGGCCATGCAAACTGCTTCCCCCGCAAACAACCCTACTATTGCCAAATTCAAGAAATTGAAGAAGGCCAACATCAATTCTACCACATGGTTGAAGTCATGGAGCTCCCAAAGATCTATAGATGTAGCCCATATCTGAGAAGGAATGGTGTTAGATCCCATCAGCATGCAGCGGTCTACATTGAAGATGACCTCGCTGGTGCAGAAGCCAAAAAAGGAAATGACTTTGGAGGACTACCAGGCTGAGGTGACTCAAGAAGACATGACTCAGCTACCCATGGATGACGAGTGGAGCAAGGCTCAGTCTCATATGGGGACAATTTATCTAAACATAGAGTATTACAAAGAAAAATTCCTTCGGGTAGAGCAATCAAGAAAGCATTTAGAAGAAGCCCTTCACCAACAGAAAACCATAGAGAAGGCTTTGAAAAATGAAGCTAAGAAATGGGAAGAGAGGTTCAATGAGGCCACCCCTTACAAAGAGAGAGCAGCAAAGGCCGAAGAACAAATTCAAATGCTATAGCAACAAGTTGAAGATCTCAAAAAGTAGCTATCTGACAGTGCAGATAAGACCAGTGGACTGACCAAAGAGAAAGCAAAAGTAGTCCAAAAGGAGATGCTCGAAAAGGTCAGCCAAATAATCTTGAGGGCTAAACCCACATTAGCGTACCTACTTAAAATCCAAAGCATGCTAAGCTAGGTAGAAGACGAGTTCCAAGCATCAATCCAGCTCCTAGCGACAAGAGTGTCAGTCGCTAATAAAATTTAGGTCCTGGTGGATAGCACTCAGGCGATAGCAGGGTATAGAGCTCATGATGCAAATTGGTCTCAGGCCAAATTGGTTGCCCAAAATTTCTTCAAGAGACACAAGTTGATAACAAAAGCTACAAGGATAATGTACGAGCTAAAGATAGAAGCTAAAGCAATTACCAAACATGTGGGTATAGCCAAAAATTATGGCATGCCTAGCTTCTAGGATAGAAATTCACAGCTCCTGGCAGAAGATGAGCTGAAGGCCTCTTGGAGAAAGTTCCTAGAAGATGAATCAGATATTGACAGTTGGGAAGAGCCAGTTCAAGAGAATTCAATATTCACTATGGCTCAGGATATCACTCAGATGAACGCTTGTCTACACGAACTAAGCTTGAAAGCAAAATCTCTATCGTATGACAAGGTCGAAGAGCTAGAATACCTGTATCTCACCTTCAAGGAAAATACTGATACGGATGAAGAGACCTGGAAGAAGGCCTGCACCACCTACAATGAGGTCGTTCAAGAGAAGAACAAACAAGAAAAGGAGAAACAAATAAAATCCAAGAAGGCCTCATCCAACAGTGCACCACCTTCAGGTCAAAAGGAAACAGGAAATTCTAGCGGAAGCACTCTGGAAGAATGATCGCTTCAAAGCGAGTTTTTGTTTATTTTTCCTATCTACTTGGTATCTTTCCCCTTCTTTCCCTTCTTTTTATTGTTATTTTATTTTTTGACTCCGTTCCCCAATGGATAAAGGCTCTAGGTTCTAACATTCAACTGACAGAATTACCCCAGGAGGCGCCAAGAATGTTGGTCAAAATGACCACATCTAGGGAAAGAAGGAATAATCTCCTCCAGATACTAAGTGTAGAAATCAAAAGTCATGATGACACGATATTTTGGAAGTAATGGAGCAGACCAAGACCAAAAGTCATGATGGCACGACATTTTGAAGGCCAAGGACCAAGCAGTGGCCAAAAGTCATGATGGCACGACATTTTGAAGGCCAAGGACCAAGTAGTGGCCAAAAGTCATGATGGTGACATTTTGAAGGCCAAGGACCAAGCAGTGGCCAAAATTCATGATGGCATGATATTTTGAAGGCCAAGGACCAAGCAGTGGCCAAAAGTCATGATGGCACGACATTTTGAAGGCCAAGGACCAAGCAGTGGCCAAAAGTCATGATGGCACGACATTTTGAAGGCCAAGGACCAAGCAGTGGCCAAAAGTCATGATGGCGCAACATTTTGAAGGCCAAGGACCAAGCAGTGGCCAAAAGTCATGATGGCACGACATTTTGAAGGCCAAGGACCAAGCAGTGGCCAAAAGTCATGATGGCACGACATTTTGAAGGCCAAGGACCAAGCAGTGGCCAAAAGTCATGATGGCACGACATTTTGAAGGCCAAGGACCAAGCAGTGGCTAAAATTCATGATGGCGCGACATTTTGAAGGCCACGGAGACCACGAAGTCTGAGATATCGGATAAATATTGATGTAACAAGAATATCCCAACCTCTTTCAGTTAGAAGCTCCATCACTCCTTAACTTTCTTCTGTACCAGAATGAGCCTACGGGCATACTATTGTAACAACTTTCAGTTTTTTGTTATGTAAAACTCTTATATATAGAATGAGTGACCCAAACAAATGGTCGGCTCTTAGGCATTTACAAGGCTATGTATACAGACTTCTAAAAGCTAAATAAAGATCTACATTCTGGTTCTTGGCTCATTGGTGTTGTGAAATCAAGTATGTATGTGTTGTCTATTGCTAATTAAATCTAGTTTGAATGTAATCTGCATCAATTCTTGATCTGAATTCCTGCATTAACATTCTGTTAAGATCTGCAATTTGACTTCACAAATAGAGTTGTGTTATCATAAAGCATTCACCGAGGGTTTAAGTTTCTACGTTTTGGTTTTATTATGCTTATCTACAAAAGGTTGTGGTAGTAGTTGTTGTTGTTGCTTAATCTGTACCATTTTAATCCTCTAGCATTAGCTATATTTCCCTCTCTTTATGCATTTCCCTCTCTCCCTTTTCCCTAAAAGAAACAAAGGAACCAACCTCCTCTGGAGATTGAACCAGGTAGACTCTGTTCTGACCTGGTCCTTCAATGTTGGCAAAGTCTTGGGCGCAAACGTAACCAAAGGCAGATTTTGCTCCAACAGGTCTTTCCTGTAGTCATTGTCAACATCAATGGCTACCAATTTTCCAATTGGGGTTTGTTGTCATTGTTGACGACTAGGTTTAAATACCAACAGTCAAAAAATTGACCGTTGTTACTAGTCGATGTCGACGTTAGCAGCAACCACAATAGCTGCTTTTGATGTGAGCGACTAAGCATTCTTAGTCAAAATTTTGAATTTTTTTATTTAATTTTATTTATTTTTGATTTTGAGGTTTATTATGCACTTGGTTTTTCTACATATTAGACCTTTATTGCATAAGCACAAGAGCCTGATTTGCTACTTGAGTTGTTGTTCTAGTTAGACCGCACTAACTGGGATTGGTTTGGGGCCTTGGGCCTTGGCTATGTTCTGAGACTGTCGACCATCAGGTCAGACTAGAACATATATTACAGCCTTAGCCCATCGATGGGATGCTAGGATTAATACCTTTCATATTTCAATTGGACAAATGATGGTGACACTTGAGGATGTATACCAGATTTATAAGATTCCCATAGATGGAAGGGCGATCACCTATTCAGCTACTTCAGTGAATACTGCTATATTTCAAAGGTTTTTGGTGATAGATCTACTGAGGCACTAGGTAACATTAAGCACGGAGGGGTACCAGTGACCTATTTATATAGGGAGGATGTCTTCTCATGGTATCAGGCCATTTTGATGCACATTATCTATAATGTGCTTCTACTAGACACCTTGGGTGTGAGGTTCCCTTGGAACCTCTTAGCAATAGTACAAGACCTTCTCAAGAGCACTATAGAGGATCCACTCATCATGGCATGGGGGATTGCACTCCTAGCTCAACTCTATGATGAACTATACCGTATTAAATTATAGGGACGAGTAGGCATGGGATGCAGCATACTACTACAAATATGGGGTGGGATCATATCAATATAGTTAGACCTAGAGGATTACCCCTAGAGATTATAATAGTAGCGACAATAACCCAGTGGTATGGTGCTCGATGGCCATAGGATTCAAAGACACACAAGAGAAGGTCTCATGTTAGGGATCTACAACACTACATGGACTCACTGATAGGACTCCAGGTGGATTAGATCATATGGAGGCACTACTTGGGTTGTCCAACCTACGAGGAGGTAGACAGTTACCTAGCTTGGATGAGGCATGATAGATGGGTCATTGGGTGCAATATCGGGGTAAGGGAGTTCTTTCACTTCTCTCGAGTGACTAGGCAGTTTGGCTTCAGGTAGGATATCCCACAGAAGCCAATCCTCTATCAATTCTTGAAGGCAGAGATATAGCTTGCATGGCCTGAGGTCATAGCTTTGATAGATGAGAATGATGCTATAGGTGTTATAGGAATAAAAAATACTAGTACTGGCTAATTATGACACTTGGTGGACCACTAGGCTATGGTAAAGTGGTAGTCCTCTAGGTCACTCTAGGGATGGGAAGACTACGAAGTTTGAGGGAGGAAATGCTACTTAGGCTATGTTTGATGATCCACATGGATGATGAGTGTGTCCTAGGACTGAGGGCGAGTAGGGTCAGGATGACGCATAGGTGGAGGAGCCATAAGAGGAGGGAAAGGAGGAGGAGCCAGATGATGAGGTGTCCTAGCTGGAAGCTCATGTACACAGTCTATAGGCACAACTGTAGATAGCATAGTGGTAGATCCTAGAGCAAGATAAATCTTTGGTTACATATCGGAGTCAACTTTAGTAGGGCAGAGGTAGTGGCAAGGGTATGAAGAGGAGAGGACTGCTCTATAGGCATAGGTGGATTCAATTGGGACCACTATAGAGAAGATCACTGCATAGAGGGATCTTCTATAGGCTCAGTTAGATGCAAATACTATTGAGAGAGATACTCTCAAGATACAACTAGGACCCTTGCTACTTCTTAGGCTACACCATCCACTCCAGTCACTCATAGACCGATAGAATTGGATGCAGACATAGATATCAAGTGACTGAGAGAACTCCTAGAGCATATCACATCTTAGATGGTCATAGATGTTGCATACATTATATCTCTATAGGTTCATGTCAAGATACTAGGTGGCACTCCTCCAGAGTGGTCCATAACAAGGGGATCCCACTAGAGTAGGTAGAGCGAGTCTAGGCAGTCATCAGTGCGGCCCAGTCACAGTTCAGGTGCACAATCAAAGCTATCAGTGGGCACTAGATCTAGGTAGAATTACAAAGATAGAGCTGAGGGTGGAGGTGACTCAGGGGGCGCAGGCCCTGCATGATATGATATGATGTCTTTATATCATTTTTTAGTGTAAGGTCTAAGGACCTACACTATTGTAGCCTATGGGCATTTTGATCCCTCTATGTACATTTTGACACACATATTTATATATGATACTCCTTTATTTATGGCTCATTATGTGTATCATTTTATTGTTTTATGTTCTTGTTATGCATATGTATGAAATGCTTATATGATGTTTGGATTATGCTATATGGATGCGATGTACTAATAACATGCACTAGCTAGGTGATAGATGTATACTTAGTTGATGTGATCTAGATGTATAGATACACTACTATGTATGCATATATGGATGCAATGGTGAATGTTAAATGCATGTTTAAATTGTTTCAATTGTTTGTGCATTTAATCTATGTGATATGATATGATATATGATGTGTAATGTAATGCATTAATTATATGATGATGATATAATGCAAGTGAACCTATATTATTTAATCACTTAAAACATAAGAAATAAATATAACATATGTTTAAAAAACTATTGGATGACACCATAGAATGTATGAAAATCATGAATGAAAATGGTATCTTTTATCATAATAATTAATCATTTTAGCATCCATATGTGAGATGATATGATTGCGAAATATATGTTTTTTCCTTATAAGCTTCTATAAATTAAAAGATATACATAAAATAGTCAGTGGTCATCTAAATATCATTATTGATATCCATCTAGTATCTAACCTATTTCATGGACATCCTTAATAAACAAAACCTCATAAAGAAAATTAGTGATTGATTAATGAGATGATTTTTTGCTATAGGGGATTTTTGAGGATTTCCATGAGACTCAAACACCCTAGTTGATTAATCACAAGTTGTATAATAACTACACAAGACTCTTGAAAGATAAAATATTTTGTTATAAGACCAAGATATTCATTATCCCTGTGTGTGAAAATGAATATATTAGATGAGATATAAGACTACCTCATTTTCAGGTAGGATTCATCCATCCCATTATTGTAATGAGGATCACCAAATATTCACCATGATCCTAAGTTTGGATGCAGTTGGACTAGACTACTAGGTAATGCATGCCACCTAAAGCTAGCTTATTTGTGAATTTCTTAGAACTACCCCATTGCCAAGTGGGATTCATTCAGCCCATTTTTGTAATGGGGATCACTCAATAGATTTGAAATACTAACCATTCCAGGGATTTAATATCTTCACCCCCTTATTTTATTTTCATTGTTTGGGATACTTGCTCATGCTTAGTGATGATAATCACTATTTATTTTGCATTTTTGTTTTCTTTTGGAGCAATGGATTTGCTTTGATTTTTAAATTTTGCTTATTTTGTGTGAAAACAAGGGATTTATTTAGGTAGGGGGGAGCTTCTCCTTTTGCCAATGATCAACATCCTATACCATGTGCATCACAATATGAGCAAATAAAAACCTTTGGCTTAAGGTGACCAGGACTACTTTGTAATGTTCATATTTTCTTGTTCAAACTAGGACTATTAATGTTTAAAATTATGATGGGATTTTGACATATGCTAGGTGCTATCAAAACTAGACCTCATATCCAAAAGAAAAGATAGATTTCTACAAAATCTAATAACACCACTAGGTATCGCTGAATGATAAAAAAAACCTAGTATATTCCTTATAGCAACTGGATGGGTTGTGTTGAAAAATACAATTACTCACAGGGATGATGGATGATGATGAATGTAAGGATGCATGATTAGCATACAAACGTGGTGTCTTTTGTAAGATTGTAAATACAACCTATCCTAATGCAATGCAATTAAATGAATGCATATGTAAAATAAAAATGCAATACCAAATGTAAATGTTTTTGTATTTTTGATATTTTACAATGTTTTTAATTTTATTGCTTTTTGATTTGTTTGGATTTTTGGTGTTTTAAATTATTTTTGAATTTTGAGTACTTTTCAAATATTTTTGGATTTTTGATTTTATGTATGAAATTCCTTTAGATGAATAATGTTGAGAGGTTCAGGCTCTTTAACACCTTCTAGCGATGTTAGGTGATAAGTACCAGGTCCAATTTTCTCTGAAATGATGAATGGACCTAACCAGTTGGTCGTAAATTTATCTCGCAGATGCGATGGCAAGTTTGAGTTTTGTTGGTTCTCTTTTAGCACAAGATCCCCAAATTTAAAGTCTCTTAGATGGACTTTATTATTGTAAGCTCATTTTAGCCAATTTTGGTAAACTTGAAGATGATCAAGAGCATTCACGTGACGTTCATAAAGAAGCATCAATTGATCTAGGCAAGCTTACCACGTAGTGTCGTCATCGATGAACTCTTTCAATGTGACACACAATGTTGGAATTTCCAATTCCAAGGGTATGATGGCCTCAACGCCATATACTAGTGAGAACAGTGTTGTCCCAATGGGCATCTATATACTAGTCCTATAAGCCCATAATACAACAGGCAGCTGAATGTGCCAATATTTATGATTTTCTTGAACAATCTTCCTTAAGCTTGCTATCACTATTTTTTTTGAGACCTCTACTTGCCCATTTTCTTACGAATAATATGGAGTAGTTAAAATAATTTTGAATATTATACTTGGATGTTAAAGCCCTTACAGTTTTGTTTTTGAATGAAGTTCCATTATCCGATATTATTTTGGATGGTATCCCAAAACAACATATTATATTATGGAGTATAAACTCCACAATACGTGCTCCTATCATTATAGTTAAAGGGATTGCCTCCACCCATTTGGTGAAATACTCAGTGGCTATTATGATAAATGTGTGTCAACCTAAAGACGAGAGAGAGATCTTACCAATTAGATCCAAACCCCACTGAGAAAATGGCCAAGCCACTTGGATAGGTTGTAAGGCCTGCGATGGTAAGTGCGTAAGATTAGAATGGTGCTAACATTTAATGCATTTCCTGACATACACTGTACAATCCTTATCCATAGTGGGCCAATAGTAACCCATTCGAAGGATGCGCTTGACAATGGCCATGCCACTGAAATGACCACTACGTGTATTGTTATGAGCTTGTGAAGTCATCCAAGCCGATTCTTGGAACTCAAGGTAATGAAGAAGAATTATATCATAGCTACGATGATACTGGATGTCTCCTAGGAAGACATATCTAGTCACTTTTTTTTAAATACTATTTTTGTAGCATGCGACAATCCCTATGGGATTACTCCAAGCTTAAGGAAATCATGTAATTATGATAACCAATATTGATAAGCAATGGTTTCAACTGACTGGACGATGTGTTCCTACCATGGTTATGCATAAAGGGTAGTACTAAAAAAGTATTTATCAAATCAAGGTGAATCAACATGAAAACTGTATAAACTGTGGGGCAAATTTTTCAAATTTTTGAAGAAAATTTTTCAAAACATGGCAATTTTTTTTTTTCAACTACAAGTATCAACAAAATTATCAAAAGGTGACTGGCAAAAGGCGATTTATAGAAGGTGACTGGCATAAGGCGACTGAAAAAATATGACTAACACAGGGCGACTGGTAGAAGTCGACTGACACAAGGCAATTGGCATAAGGTGACTAACACAAGGTGACTGGCAAAAGGTGACTAGCATAAGGCGACTAACATAAGGCGACTGACAAAAGGTTACTGGTAGAAGGTGACTGGAATAAGGTGACTGATACAAGATGACTAGCAGAAGGTAACTGGTAGAAGATGATTGGCAGAAGGTGACTGGCCAAAGGCGATTGACACAAGGTGACTGTCACAAGGCGACTAAAAAAAAGGTGGTAGAAAGCGTTTGACACAAGGGGACTGACACAAGGCGACTGGTATAAGGCAACTGGAAGAAGGCGATTGGTAAAAAGCGGCTGACACAAGGCGACTGGTAGAAGGCAACTAGTAGAAGGTGACTGGTAGAAGGCAATTGGCACATGGCAACTGAAAAATGGTGAGTGGCACATGGCGACTGGTAGATGGTGAGTGGCACATGGTAACTGGTAGATGGTGAGTGGAAAAATGAGAGTGGCACTAGGGGAGTGGTAGAAGGTGAGTGGCACATGGCAACTAATAGATGGTGAGTGGTACAAGGTGACTGAAATATGGTGAGTGGCACAAGGTGACTGACAGATGGCGAGTGGCACAAGGCGACTAGCATATGGTGAGTGGAACAAGGTGACCGCCATAACTATAAATAATATGGTACCACGTGTCCTCCCTTCTACCATGTGTCGTTCATGCGTTAACTCCTACCATGCAAAAAATCTATAAATTCATTTGCAGAGTCATTTGCAGCTTTTCCATAGCAACTTTAAAAGCTTTTTCCAGTATTTTTAGGGCATTTTCCACAATGGTTTTAGAGCATTTTTAGAGCGTTTCCAAGCAATTTTAGTGCATTTTGGTAGCATTTTTAGAGCGTTTTGGCATTGTTTTTATAAGGTTTTGCCAGCATTTTCCTACTTTTCAGATATGGCTAGTTGTTCCTCCCCCCTTCCATACAAAGTTTATTTCAAGTACACCTTCTTCCCCAATCTCAAGAGCATTTTCAACAGTCCTGATAGATATTCCCAGTGGATTTACACTAATAGAATTGCTAGTGTGTTGAAGATGCCTCAGTTGAACATTAATGTTCAGTTGATGCAACATATCATTTCTTGTTACAACCATGATGTGTACACTATTTCGATCCATGTGGATAACAACAAAATTGTTTTTTTGGTTAAACCCTCCGATGTGCAACGACTAACAGGGCTACCATTTTTGGATGGTGTACTGGTGAACAACTAGTATGCCTTAACCAACGATGATAAATCCACCTTAGGAAACATTTACGTTGTTTATCCTGACAATATGAAAGGTATAATTTGAAAATTTATTTTTTATTTAACATTAAATATTGTTCTGCTATAGTTTCATTTCTCTAAAAATGTTCTCCTTGTTTTATTTTTATTTTTCTAATAATGTTCTCTTTTTTCAGTCAATTCTTCTAAGTCCAAAATGGGCTTAAACATTTCAAATGTTGGAGACAAATTTTTATATGCTTGCATTGAATTTTTTTAGGCAAGGCTTATTATGCAGGGGTGACTTACAGAAATGCATTTTTGGGCACTTTCTTTATTACTTCGTTGTATTGATGGCAGTAAATTTGACTGGTGCACGCACATTTCCAACCGCCTAAAGCACAATATTTTTAGTGCCCAAAAAATTCAAGCATCTGTTTACACAGTCACTACCAACAATTTTATTCTTTGTTTATTTCAGGAAGCTTATTTCAACCTTCAACAGAGCAGTCCTCCCACTGCATTGCACCCCAGTTTGTTGTCTATTGGCATGTATGATGGTGAGATACAGGTCAAAATATTTGTTGAAATATCTTTATTTTCTTTATTTAATATTATCTTTTTATTCTCTAATTTTGTTTTGAAAATAGAAAAGAGCATCTCAGTCTTCAAGTAAGAGGGATGCCACATTTAGGATTTAGGAAGTATTTGTTGATTCTGACACGCAATCACAGTCATCACCAATGAATCCCAACAAACATGTGAGGTCTTATGATGGTCCAATTTAGCATACACCTATGGCACCTCTTACTGAAGAAATAGTTACAGTCAACGTAGAAGAGGTTACCTCCAACCCACAAGGTAACCTTACTCTGCATTGTTCAAAAATGTTTTTTTAAATGATTTATTTTTTTGACTTAAAATTATGTTTTTTAATGTGTTTTACATATTTTGCAGACAAAGGGAAAATGGTTTAAACATCAATGGCTACAGATTCTGAGTCGGGTATGTATATTTTGAATAAATATTTTTTAATGCTATTGTTATTTACAAATGATTTATTTTATGTTCTTGTGTGAAATTTAACAGAGGGACCTCATAGATTCAAAAGGCTGAAAAAAAGGATGGCTCCACCATCTGACCCTCATTGACCATAACCACAACCACAACCATAGCCACAGCCACAGTGACAGCCACAGCCATAGCCATAGCCACAACCACATCCACAGCCACAACCACATCCACAGCCACAACCACAGCAGGTTCAGGTCCACCCAAATCAAGTTCAGGTCCATCCACTTTAGGTTCCACCTACAAGGAACCAATCATGCATGCATGGTAAAACATTCCTCACACCACCACATCACAATGCAAGAAGTGCTACAAAGACACAAAATGTGTCATCATCTAATATTTTTGTTGTACCAATATTAACCTTGGAGAATTTTTCAAATGTTGAGAGTGCATCTCAAATGCCCTTGGGAACTCTTGATTGTGACTTTCTTTATCAGGGTATGAATCCTAAAAATTTCCCTTTAAAGGCAAGTGATATTCTTGAGGATGAAGAGGGAATTGATGGAGAAGAAGATGATGTCAATGTAGATGTCACCAAAGTTTCCCCCTCCGCCCCATAGCAAGTCGTCGCCCGTACTATTACAGAAGATGATATCCTAAATATTTCTAAAAATGTGTTATTAGCCGATGCACGTAAAGCTGTAGTTCATAATACTCTTCTTTCGGATATTGATAAATTAAAGGAATGGGAATATCGAGCGAAGTTTTTGATTAAAGCCATCAATGGATGATATAAGAATTTTTCAAAAAGAAAAGAGTTGTTTCTCAAGATGGAGAATGATCCCAAAAATCTTGATGCCTTGCTACATAAAGCTGAATCTGGCACTATGGAGTCTAAGTCTACATACAGAGATGAAATTCTTGCTGTTGTTATGAATCGTTTGGAAAACCTCAATGCAGAAGCCCAAGCATATTTCAATGAATGGGCACTTGATCAGAACAAAGTAGCAGTTGCAGAAACAACACGACTTATAGCTGATGTAAGTTCTACATCTAACTAAATTTTTTTTTTTTTGTTAAATATGTTTTGTTTATAAATATTAACCTTTTTTTATTTCTGTTTTGTAGTCTAATTTCTAGCACCTAAAGCAACAAGTCAGTGCCATGAAATTTTTGATCAAGACTGCCAAAATTAGCATTAATAATGCTATTGAATTGAAGAAGAGGTTACAATAGACGATTAAAAAAAATAACTACCTAAAGAAGGTTATCAAATAAGGGGCCTGGATGTTGAGGCTAAACTAAAAGAAAATGAGAAGGATTTGAATGCACCTTTCAAAGAAGATCCAGCGAAGGAAGAGAGTGTCTTGTTATCGGGGATCAACACTATAGCAGAAAGTTTGGTTAGGGTTGGGAAATTAGAAGAAAATGATATTGAGGTAGATGTGGGTGGACCTTCAGGAAACATTGAAAAACAATAGATCTTTGTTGTGTTGGGTTTCAAGTGAAAAAAACTATTTATATATTTATATTTTATAAATATTTAAGACTGTTATTTTTTTGAAAATTGAAATAATGTTAGAGGCAATTTCTGAAAAATTCATATTATCATTTTGAAGTTTTGTTTTTAATTATTGTTATCTTTTAATTTGAAGCAAAATAAATAATGTTTGATATGTTTGATATCCTTTTTGATAATTGAAATCAATGAATGAGACTATTGTCAAAAAATATTTTATCTATTGGAAAATTTGTTTTCAATGTTGTTATGTTAAGATTATATGTGTTTATGTATTAAATAATTTGAAGTGGAAGAAATAATTTTTGATATGTTTTGTAAATTGCAAATGAATGGTATCATTTTTTAGAATTGAAATAATGAATGAGACTATTTTTGAAAAATATGTTATCTATTTGCAATTTTGTTTTGAATGTTGCTATGTTATGATTATGTGTTGATGAATTAAGTAATTTTAAGTGGAAGAAATACTGTTTGATATGTTTTGTAAATTGTAAATGAATGGTATCATTTTTAAGAATTGAAACAATGAATGAGACTATTTTTGAAAAATGTGTTATCTATTGAAAATTGTGTTTTGAATGTTGTTATGTTAGTATTATATGTGTTGATGTATTAAGTAATTTAAAACGAAAGAAATAATGTTTGATATATATATATCATAAATTGTAAATGAATGGTATCCTTTTTGAGAATTGAAACAATGAATGACTATTTCCAAAAAATATGTTATCTATTGGAAATTTTAAGTGGAAGAAATAATGTTTGATATGTATTGTAAATAACGAATGAATGGTATCTTATTTAAATATTGAATTCAATGAAAGAGAGTATGTTTTTATTATTTATGATGATGTAAAAGTTTGTTGTTCTTAATTTGAAGTGGAAGAAATAATGTTTGACATGTGTTATCTTTTTAAAACTTTGTTTTGAATGTTGTTATGTTTTGATTGTTTGTGTTGATATATTAAGTAATATTGAATTATGTGAATGCGGTAAGATGTTCTTTTATGTTATATGAATTAATTTGAAATATCAGAAAATACAGCATAGGCAATTATTTTCACGAAGAACAAATATTACAAGAAAAATAATGTAACATGTGAAATCAAATCAAATCAAATGATAGCTTTTTTTGAAACCGGGTGAGGGAAGAAAGTAGAGAGGGGAGGGCTCTGGTACCTCCCCTGCTCCCCCTCCCATGGCTCCTGGTTCCTGCCCAGTTCCTGGCTCAACCCAGGTCATCCCTCCCGGGGAGTGGTTGTTTGCAGATGATCTCCTAGGGGAGATCCTTCTCCACTATCTGTGCCCCTCCCGACCAACTAGGGTTTCCTTGGTTGTTTTTTCGGACTGGTGCTTCCCAGGGATCCCTGTTTGGTTGGGGATCCCTTCCCTTTTTCCCTCAGGCTTCCCCCTAGGGTTTTTTGCAGGTTATTCACATGGATCTGGTCCCCTGCGTTTCTCGGTGCGGTGGAGGTGATGGTTTAGGGTTTGGACAACTTCCCCCTTTTTCTTATGAATCCTCGGTGGGCTCTGTGCTTGGACGGGATTCTTGGTCCCTGCTGCTGGGATCCTCTTCTGTTTTCTCGGGGTGGGTTCTTTGTGGTGCAACTCTTTGGTCACTTCCTGATGGGATGGATCCTCTCTGTGCTGGCTGTCGGCTTCCTGCAGGATGGCTCTCGCTGAACGAAATGTTTTCCCGATGGGTGGGATGGTTTCTCCACAGGGCGGGATCCGCCAAATCCGCTAGTTTTCCCGTGAGGCGGGATCCTTTCTTTTCTGCTGGTTTCTCGGATGGCGAGATTTCCCTGTTGCTTCCCGCTAGGTGGGACTATTTGTGGTGGTTTTGACTGCTTCCCGCGAGGCAAGATTTTATTGTAACGGTTTTTCTTTGCTTCCTGCTGGGCGGGATCTTCTCGATGGTGGTTTTTGGCTACTCCCTGCTGGGCGGGATCTCCAAAAATACTTTCTTTCTTATTTGTCCGTTTCCCGGCGACGAGGATTGTTTCATGCTTACTGTTATCGCTAGGCGGGATTTCTGTTTTGGTGTTCAGTTTCAAGGGATTGATGCCCTAGGCCCATTGCTTATGTAATCGAGTTTTTTTTAGGGGTTACGTTTTCTATAATAGGCTTATACATAAAACCAGGAGGCATGATGCAAGGCTGATTTTGTACATAAGGTTTTGGGATCCTCTATAAAAACCCTTTTTTAATATACTATAATAATTACCAAAAAAAAAATCAAATGATAGCATCCTTTCATTTAGATATGTGAAATAAAATAAAATAATAACATGTGAACTCAAATTAAATCAAATGAAAACATCCTTTCATTCAAATATGTGAAATCAAATAAAATGATAATATGTGAAATCAAATCAAATAATAACATGTGAACTCAAATCAAAACAAATGATAACATCCTTTCATTCTGATATGTAAAATAAAAACAAATGATAGCATCCTTTCATTCTGATATGTGAAATCAAATCAAATGATAGCATCCTTTCATTTTGATATGTGAAATCAAATCAAATGATAGCATCCTTTCATTCGGATATGTGAAATCAAATCAAATAATAACATGTGAACTCAAATTAAATCAAATGAAAACATCCTTTCATTCAGATATGTGAAATCAAATCAAATGATAATATTTGAAATCAAATCAAATAATAACATGTGAACTCAAATCAAAACAATTGATAACATCCTTTCATTCTGATATGTGAAATCAAAACAAATGATAGGATCCTTTCATTCTGATATGTGAAATCAAATCAAATGATAGCATCCTTTCATTCAGATATGTGATATCAAATCAAATAATAACGTGTGAACTCAAATTAAATCAAATGAAAACATCATTTCATTTTGATATGTGAAATCAAATCAAATGATAGCTTCCTCTCATTCTGATATGTGAAATCAAATCAAATTATAATATGTGAAATAAAATCAAATGAATGCATCCTTGCATCATAATGCTGGAATCTGGAACAAACTCTTTTCAGATTGTACAAAATATTCTGCATTCATTCCCAAAATTTATGTCATCACAATCTGACCAGTGTTACCATCATCCTCATCATTATCAATATTTGTTACACCTCTTCTCTCTACCAAAGAACTCCAATGTGAAAATTGCTCTTTCGTAAGGAAACTCCACCTCATAGGTTGACACATATACTCTCAAGAAATTCTCCAAATTTTTGTCCAGTGTATTTCAAACTTTAGATTTTATATATGAAAGTGCACTGAACACCCTTTCATCTTCCACGAATCCCAAAATCATCATTTGACATAATTCATATAAATGAAAATATTCACTCATAGTATGTTTTAAGACAGTACTTGGTTGTAATATTCTCCAAAAACGTGAAATAGATCCTGCTTCATGACGGTTAGAGAGTTGTGAAACTTGAGCAGACATTGTTGTTCCAAAATAGTTGGATTGTTTTGTCAAAAGATCTTTGTTCAGAATGCCATTGATTTCAATGCCATTGACTACAACACTTTGACTAAAATGGCCAACAAGTCTGCCCATGTATTTGAGGAACAAAGAATTTATAATCTGGTATTCATTACAAGGATCCCAAAACATTGGATTTACCACATCCATGGCCTCTAGCATTTCATCTCTTTGAAAACGGTCTTTGATTTCTTTTGTCAATGATTTTACTAATTGTTTTAGTTTAATTTTTGTATCATCCACAACCACATGAAATATATTGTAGGTTATGGGCATTTTCTCAACTTCATTTGTAGCTATATCCAATCGCACACCATAAAAATATAAAGGTATTTCATTTTCGTGGACATTAATACACATATGATCGTTAATATTGAACTTCAAAAAGCTCTGAGGACTATTCACACTTGTTAATGCTCTCCAACTATCAAACAAGGGGTCCATAAAATTTTGACCAGGTGCATACATCATATCAATAGGCATGCAAATTTGTATTCTCGCCCTGATGAAATCCACAATATAAATCGATCTTTCTTGTGCAATTTTGATCAAAGTATTTATTTTTTCCAACATTGGAAGAATTCCACACAATGTGAGAAGAGTTTCAAAGTCACTCATTCAAAAAAGTAAATATTTAGCCTTATCAACCGCCCTACAATTTGCATACATAAACCCTATCAAGGATTGATATTCTTTGAAAACTCTTAATACCGATAGATAGATCGAAATACACCTAGTATCCACATCTTTCAACAATTTTTTACCTTCGGTAACTCCTAGTGCAATCTGTTGAAACTCTAAAAATGTTTTTGGACTACGTGAAAAATATTCATGAATTTCACGGATAAACTCTTCCACTCTGGCAACATTTGTAAATGTATCCACAATTTTGTATGCAAGATTCATTATGTGAGCCATGCAATCAATAGGGATAAAATATGGGGCAACCGATGTTTGTAGTCTAACACAAAGACCATTCATGTGTCCTTGCATTGTAGCAGCACCATCAACTCCTAAATATATTAACTTAGTGGCTATTTCAATTTCATTCATTCTTGCTTCTTCTTTTAAACTAGTTACAACAACATTGTAAATGTTTTCTGCATTACAATTTTCCACCATTTTACGTATTCCTAGTAAATGAGTTTGCCTTGAATGATTTTCCAATGTGTAAACATGCATGCAAATCCAAGATGTATTGTCAACTACAGTCACCTCATAAATTGAAAGTGAAATAAATTTTGCCTTTTTTACTTTCTCTATGAGGTCATTCTGCTCAACCAATTACAAATATTTTGCCATTTCCCAACCACTTCGATTTGACCAATGAGCGTTGGGTAAAATCTGCACATTACCTAGTCGAAATAGAGATTTATAATCTATGAAATCAGACATAGGTCTACCCTCCTTAAGAATAGAAAATACAACAACAAACTGCAAACTTTTTGAAGCTAAAGTTAACTTATTCTTTTTTTGAAATTGGGCTTGAATTGTTGCACCTTTCTCAAACAATGTTTGCTTTTCTTTCATTTATTTATCATATTCTTCCACATATCTCATATGTGCGCACTTTGATGCATCCTTCCACCTATAAGTTTTTTGTGTTTCTCGATCACCTTCTTTTGTTTTGATATAAACCTTTCCACAATGTTTTTCTACTGTATCTTTCTTAAGTTACAATCTATGCTCCTTTCTGTGTTTCCAACTGCAAATTACACATCTTAATTCTGTTATATTATCACTACTATTATTTGGTAGCACTGGCTCAATAAATGGAAATTCTGATATTCAATCAATCTAAAATGATCTGTTAATTGTCTACCTAGATAACCTTGCACGTTTATTTTTTTAGATGAAGATTCTTCGAAAGTAGGGACTGCATAATAACTATTAGCTTCTTTTCCACTTGGCATGTTAGATTCATGAATCTCTTCATGTTGTTGTTCAATTTTATTGAGATTATCTTCATGTGTGGATTGTTGATTATCGTGGATATGTGGAAGTGGAGGAATACTAGGGTTAACAATGTTTTCTATAGAGATAATTCTAGTGTCAATAGTAGATTCATTATCACTATGGCATTTAAAATCATACTAGTGTTTTCTATAGATAAAAGTGAACAAAGCCATCAACCAAAAAACACACTTCTTTATGAATTGAGGACATTATATTTAAAATTAACAAAGTAAAAAAATTAACTAGTGAGTAAAGGTGTTCATACCTTCAGTTTGTTCAGATGTTGATGGCAGACTGGGTTTTGAAATATTAGGAAAGTATTTGAGGATACTCCTTTTATTGGAAGACTCTCCTCCCTTCTTTCCACTACTTGTAGGTGACATTTTTACCTGTATGAACAGAAGAATAACATGAACAAAGAGCATCATTTTTAAATATGAAAATAATAGGTATAAAAGAGAACTACTGCTAGAGACAATAGAATCTGTGATTGTCCCATGAATATTGTTCACAGGTAGAATAAACCTACTTATTAAGTGTCCATTAATAAAATGAAAAATGAAATTTAATGGTAAAAGAAGCATACAGATAAATTGAGTCACCTTCTGAAAGTTGCCTTCTGCCAATCGCCTTATGTCGATCGCCTTCTGCCAGTCACCTTCTTCTAGTCACCTTATTCCAGTCACCTACTGTTAGTCGCCTTCTGTTAGTCACCTTCTGCTAGTTGCCTTTTGTTAGTCACCTTCTGTCAGTCGCCTTCTGCCAGTTGCCTTCTATCAGTCGCCTTTAGTCAGTCACCTTCTGCCAGTCACATTCTACCAGTCACCTTCTGTCAGTCACCTTCTAGCAGTCATGGACTCTGGTTTTGTTAGTAATCTGCTTTGTATCACTCGCTATCTGGAAAAAATGTTGTAATTGTATGGGAGTCATTGTCAGGGTTAGCTATATATAATGGGGTACAAGGGGTGATTTGGGCGGAATATTTCTTATTTTAAATAAATTTAGGGGAAAAATTGGGCAGAAAACCTTATGACAATGGGACGAATTTACCCTAAAAAATATTAGATCCCAAAATTTTTGGGCGAACGGGCCAACCTCTATGGTCCCAAAAATTGCAAAATTGACATTTTGGAAATCTGAAAATTCGTGCTAAATTGCAAAATTCACCACTAAGCAAAACCTTGGTTCTTGCTACAATTTGACTTGCATGAATGCGGATTAGGAAAAAACCTTATGGAGAATAATGGTACCATTCTTCCTTGAACCCTACAAAAGCAAATATCCCCAAGGCACCTTCTTTAGAAAGTCTCTAGCTCTATATAACCACTCATGGTTTGGTTTTATATGAATCATGTGGACTGATTCATGATTTTCTTGAGCCTCACATTGTATCATGGATTGTGATAGCATTTTTACCTAGATGGTAGTGAAGTCAACAGACAAATTTTGAGGGATTAATGATCCCAAAGATGCCATAGTGTCTGTAAATCTGTTGGACATTAGAGGAATTGCCTCAATGTCATACCACTCCAGTTGGTCTAAGTAAGTGTCCACAAGTTCCTTGTATGCTTTAAATATGGGACACCTGCACTGATAAATTCCCCTAACTTGATTTACTATGAGAAGGGAGTCACCAAATATATTCATCTTTCTAATCTTCATGGTGAGCGTTGTTTGGAGACCCAAGATTAGGGACTCATATTCAATGTTGTTATCGATGCAAGGGAAGTTGAGTTTAGATGATAAGTGCATTAGAGCACCTTGTGGTGTGAAAAAAACAATCCCTGCATCACCCCCTTGCTCGCATTTTAAACCATAAAATAACAAAGACATATATGCTTTATTATTCAGTCCTTCGGGTTCGGATGACTTTGATAATGCAAATATTGCATCATCGGGTAGCTCTATGACAAGAGGCCTATGATCCTGAAGAGGAGAGTCTACCAGTTGATCAGCTATGACTTGTGCCTTGATTAATTTTTGACTGATGAATTCTAGGTCAAATTCAGTCAATAGCATGATACACTTTCCGGTATGTGTGTTATGATATGTCTTGCTCATCATGTACTGCAAAGGATTTTGTTTTGATATAATGTACGTAGTATGACTTAGTATGTAGTGGTGCAACTTCTTGGTTGCAATTACGATTGCTAAGCACAACATTTCTACATATTCATATCGTAGCTCATAAATTACCAAGGTTCAACTGATGTAGTATATCACTTGCTCTTTGTCTTGCATGTTCTTCTGGGCTAGCATGGTTCCTAGTGCAAAGTCTATGGCAAATATATACAACAAAAATAGCACATATGGTCTCGATGGATCTAATACTAGCGGTGATGCCTAGTATTTTTGATCTCAAAAAAGGCTTTTTGATAGTATTCATCCCATTTAAATGGTACCCCCTTATGTAGCAGTTGATTCATGGGTCGATATTTATTTGATAACTATGTGATGAAGCACTTTATATATACTACTTTGCCCTGTAGGCTTCTTAATTCCTTGATGTTTATGGGGGGACACAATTCTAATATAGCCTTGATTTTTGTTGGGTCAAATTTGATCCCTCATTTAGAAATGATGAATCCCAATATTTTACCTGAAGTTATGCTAAAGATTCATTTCTTAGGATTCAACCTAACATTATGCTCAATTAGGTGATCAAAGACTTTCCTTAGGACCTCAGTGTGCTCTTCACGCATCAATGACTTGGCCAGTAATTCATTGATATAATATTCTAAAATTTTTTCCATATAGTCATGAAAAATGTATGTCATAGCCTACTGATATGTGGCACCAATATTTTTGAGGCCAAATGGTATAACTTTATAGCAAAATTTTCCCCATGGAGTGGTGAAAGTGATTTTGTGTTGATCTTCAAGTTTAATCCAAATCTGGTTGTAACCAAAAAAACCATCCATTAGAGAGAGCATTTTGTGACCTATAGTTGCATCTATAAGAGCATTGATATTATGTAACATAAATGAATCCTTGTGTGTTGCCTTATTAAGGTCCCTAAAATTTGTGCATATGCAGATTATTCCATCAGGTTTTTCTATGGATACCATGTTTGATACCCATTTTGGATAGTCGATGGGAATTATGAACTCTACATTCAAATTTTTTTTGTAGCTCATCTTTAACCATCAAGGCGATGGTTGGATGCATCTTCCTAAGTTTTTACTTGACCGATTTCTTGGTAGGGTCCAATGAAATGTTATGAGTAACCAGTTTTGAATCTAGACCCGACATGTTCTTATATGTCTAAGCAAAGAGATCAGGTCTCTCATTCAATAGAGGAATGAGGTTGGTATACTCCTTAGGAGATAAGCTCTCAAAATTTAAACTTCTTTGGATTGGTGGGATCATCATTGATATCCACTTCAAAGATTTCCTCTATTGACATGTGTGATCCCTCCTCAAGCTAATGAGGCGTAGGGATCAAATGGATGTCATTTGTTGGGTTTAAAGATTTCACAAAATTAATATTGACCTCAGCATGATAGACATCGTGTACATAGGCTAACACAAAATGGAACAATTGCAAAATTTCTTCATTAGGTAATAAATATTCAGGCTCTAGGGGTGAATTGACACAATCAAAATCAATGACCTCGTGATTGAGGTGCAAAGGTTTTGAAGGGTTGAATGGATTGTGAAGTGGAGTGGTCATATCTATGGAGATTATGTTAATGGAATGGAATAAATATCTAGGACCACATGGATGAAATTCAATAGTTCTGGGTTCTCCCTCATGCTCTAGATGTGGCTTAGACGGTATAGTGATCATCGAGTCTGCTCTAGGAGTAGATACAACAATTGGATCCTGAGAGGAAAGCAATTACCTTAAGTTTGAAGGACCAAGAAAAGTTATATGATATATCTGTTCTAAATTCACTGGTCTCCTTTGGATGGGAGGGCCTAGGAAGATTGCATGATAAATTTGTTTCATGTCCATAGTCTTCCTAATATGACATAGATCTTGAGGTCCTACGTAGTCCATATTTATTTTTTCCTCATATTCCTCATCATCTGAGAAATACTCACCATCATCTTATTCAGAGTTATGCCCTGATTCATCTTCTTCAGAAGTGGATTCTAAACCATACTCTTCATTTAAACTAGGGCTATGAGGTTCAATTCCAATGTCATTGGCATACTCATTACTTTTGATAACCAATTTGATCCCTGGGATGCTTTTTGGGATAGCCTCCATAGAAATATTCTCATGATAAACCAAGGGTGACTCTATGGTAACCACGATCACAGACCAATTACCCCTTCATGAGTGCAAAGAGTTATAATAGATATTCCAATCATTGTCATCCCTAAGGTTAAGGTTCAAATGATCTAGAGATATAGCTAATAACTCGTCCTAACCTCTAATGTGATAACCTAGACCAAACCTATCAATCGGTAATTATTGTGGTTGATACTGAGTTCAACACCTCTGCTCAAATAAACCTATTCCGTAACCATACCAATGGTAATAATCAAAATACCTAAGGGTATAATCTAGGTTCGATAGATAATGAACATTTATGGAAAAATTTTCATCATCTTCTTCTTCCATGGGTAAGCAATCTATGAGTTGATCTAAATCCCCATAGATGAAATTTATTTGATTGGGTGGCACCCCTAGTGATACCATTGTCCCAACAGGTAAGCTATGAGCTTGAGGCCTTCCCATATCCTGTGTAGATTCTATGATCAGTTTAAAATTTACGTTTTACACTAGGTATTCAGCTAACTCGAGGTTGACCAGGTGAATCATAACCTATGATGCAGATAACACGGTTGATGACACAGGTGAGGCAGGCTGAGGTACCTTGACTACACTGTGTAAATTTTCCTCTTCCATAAAATTTGGAATTTTTGTGGTTGCAATGTTTGGAATTACCTTAGGTTCCTTTTCACCTAAAACTACTTTTATCTTTTGATCATTCTTTAGCTTTGATGATGTTGTAGTCTTTTCATAAGAAACCATTGTACTAGGGGTTGGTTGTGATGTCAACGTAGAAGGATTGACACACAGTGACTTTGACTTACCCACTGGATGTTGGATAGGAGATGTACACTTAATATCCAAGTGAGTAGATGGGAGGATGAAGTCTCCTAGAAATTCAACCTGATTGACATATTTAAATGGCTCTTCATCTGATAGGACCATGTGTACTTGTCCCTCATGCACATACTTGATGCATTAGTTCAAAATTGAGGGGACGCAACGCATGTTCCTTATCCATGGATGATCTAGGAGAATGTTGTACTACATAGCACCCTCTATAACATGGCACATCATAGGGATGTTTTTTAGCCCAACCTAAATAGGAAGGACTATTGTACCTACTATCGAGCACAAAGCATCGTTGAAATCTCACAACGTAAAATTTGAAGGTACAATATGCAACTTAGGTAAGTTCAGGTGTTTGAATGCCTTTGTGGTTATTATATTGATTGACGATCCTGTGTCAATCAAAACCCATTTGAAAAGAGTGTGGTTCACACATGCAATGATTGTAGTGGTGGATCCTCTATAGCAATGGAAACCATTTTGATTTCATGATCATAAAATTGGATCATAGGTTCCTAGAACTGCTACACATACCCCAAAAAGTTAGTGAAAACTTTAGGATCATGGGGTTAAACTTCTATGGCTCTTAATATTTCCATTAGAATCTCCCTATGCCTAGGAGATTGTTGTATGATATCATATATCGATAATTTCATCGAGGTTTTTTGTAGACTCTGGATGAGTCTATTCCTCATTGTTACCACTGATCTTGTTGGTGGGTCTAACAATGGGTTTTGTGTTGGCCTCTAATAAGGCATAAATTATATTCAAATGGGTGTTGTAGGAGGTTTTTGTTGGTTATAACTCCTATTTCTAGTGACCACATTCACCATATCGATAAATCCTCGAGTAGACGAATCAATCTGCACTTAGTTGACTTGTTTGCCATTGTTCCTTGGTAGCTTGTGATTCGGCAAGGGATATTTGAAGATTCATATATTTTGGTTTTCTGGTGCCAAGGGGTTGTCTATCCATAGCTGATACTTATTAATCATATTCTACACCACATGTTTAAAACTATGGCACTCTTCAATTTCATATCCCTTTTGTCGATAATACAGGTAATAATAATCTTCTCTAAAATATTTGGGTTTAGGATGGTTAGGATCCAACAACTATACTTTAGGTAATCATAGTGCCTCGCATAATTGATTGAATATTAATGCCAAATTCTTAGATAATAGCCTAAATTTGTGAGGTGGGTGACATTTCTTATATTTTCCCTACTTCTTATTGCATTGATTGTAATGCGCAAGGGGTGGTTGTTCCTGATAATTTTACGGTTGTTAGTTTTTTTTCTCCTTTGGAAGGGTCAACATGATTTGATTAACATGCGCATACTTGGCTTGATGATTTTGATTACTTGTGTTCTTATTGTTTGATTCTTTCTTAGTCCAAAGTTTCAAGTCTCCTTCTTGCAACTTGATACCCTTAATGACTTTGGCTTGTGCAAAATCCCCTTCAAATGTTTGTTACTATTGTAGTTGTAGCAATAGCGAAATGTGCTTCATGCATATCTTAGTAAACATTCATGTTAACTCTATAGTTTGGATGGAGAATTGAAGTTTGGTCATTAATTTTCTCCATATATTACCATAGTTTGTGACTGGCTCATCATTGTATTTCTTTAAAGTAGCCAGATCGGACAAATTGGTCTTCTTCTTAATGCCAAATGAGAAGCATTCAATAAAGGCATTCACCAACTGTTCAAATCTGGTGATGTTATACATCTTCAACTTATTGTACCATTCTAAATCTGGGCTTGAAAGGGTTATCATGAAATTCCTTAGCAATAAGACATCATTTTTTAGAATCTAAAAGCACATATTCATGAAACTGGTCACATGTTCTTGTGCATCATCATCACCTCAAAATTTATCTAGCTTTGGCATCTCAAAATTTTTATGATATGCCATACTGGGGACCTACAAAAATAGAGGCTAATTATGAATCTTTTTTAGGGTAGGATTTTGATAAGCCATCCCCTGTTTCTCAATAGCTTTTATTTTCTTAGCAAGGACTCTGTATGCTTGAGAGGATACAATTTCCTCTTCTCTAAGTGACCTCTATGGTGCAAGCGAAGGTAAATTTCTCTAAGATCAATATGGACGATTGTGTTCATCATCCATATCTACAAAAGAGGGTTCAGGATATTACTAATCTTGGCCATCTCTTTCTTATTACTCATACTAACTATGCCCAGGTTGTCTAGCATTTGACATTGTTGTTACCTTGGAGTGTGTTGGGAAGTATGATGAGTGTGATTCTCAACTTGCCTAGGGTGTATATCTAGATGTGATACAACACATCTAGTGTTACGTTACTCTCTATATTCACTAATTGGAGGTATGTTAGCCTTTGCTAACCTATCATCTCTCTATTCATAATCCTTCTGATCAAGGATGCGTAGCTCCCGCAAGTGATGCTCATATAAATATTATGAAAGTAATATTTTTCATTGTGTGTCATCTTGCATGAGCAAGGCAAATCCTCCAATTTATATTGGACTATTTTTTATCTCTATCTTGAACAAAGCCTACATACCTAATTTACGTGATCGGTTGTGTAGGGTCTTTGGCTTTATAATTTCATGCGAGGAGCCTTATGGGTATGAGCACCAATAGATTTGTCTGCTACACTTTTGCCTTTGTCTGTAAAGATTACATTGGTGTTGTGTTGAGGCCTTTGCTTTGTGCTCATATGTGTGGGTGGGGCATGTGTGCTATGAGATCATTTTGAGCATTCCTCATGGGTATAGGTATGCACCTCTCTGTTATCACTACATGTACTTGTTGGTCCGGCTTTCATGCACACCCCGAGAAAAGGGATGAAGGCAAGGAAAGCTCCGGAGACACCCACGGGACTGATCCCACTCATCTTTAGGATCTAGCTGGTTATCCAAGGTGCGAGTTACAGAGTTGGGTCGAATGGCAATTCACTCTTTTCCACTTACGGAATAGATTTCGATATGGACTGCTCTGTTACCTTACGGGGGTTCTGAACTTGTTCGGTAGTTGCAAAAGTTGTTGACAATCAGATTTGACTTGAATTCTTTGATCTAGCTCTCATGGGTCGGCAGATTTAAATAAAAGGCAAACAAAGAAAATAAAAATGGATCATTCACGGAAAGCAAAGAGAGGGTAGGGTAAGGCAGAAAAGAGAAGTTTATCAAACATCAATTGTAAACCCAAACTGTCAATCTTATCTATGCTATCAGCTTCACAACGAGAACAAATCCCGAGAAGAAAGTGTCCGGTCGGTCTAAGATCACTTTCAACTAAGAGCACAAGGCGAGTGAAACAGATCTAGCGAGAAAATCATAAATCCAAGGGCAAGCTGGTTAAAGCTGGTATCTTTCACCGGCGAGCCTAGCTCGCACGGTGAAGACAGAGCAATTAGAACAAACTTAACCTCAAATCTGTAATTTCCCCTAGCAGACAATAGAACAACTGAAGCCTAACAGCATATTTAATCTTGACAATGGCGGATTTACAGCATATATCTAACAAACTTTAAATGGAACGGATAACAAAAGAAAATACACTTATCACACTCTGCAAAAGATTAGGCTCCTGGCCATGCTATCACAGAAAAGCTAAAGCACATCAACTCCAAGTCCGAGAAACAAAGGATTTCACAAAATTTGCAAGAAATTGCTTATAAGCCTTTATTTCTAAGTCTCAGCCTCCTGCGATTACATTTAGAATTTGTATTTATAGACTCAGGACAGACCCTGATCTTTTCCAAAATATCTTGCTCAAACCCTAAATCTTATCGCACTTAAACCCTAGGACCCGGGTTTTACAATAAAAATCCATTTAAAAATCAAAGTCCGAATAGAACTTAACCCTTCGGCAAATCTGTGCAGTCAGCTGCCATAAATGGAGAAGATAAAATAAAATGCAACTTGCATTCATTCGCAGTTGCAAATAAATGCTTTCATTAATTCTGCTGGTGAGCCGGATGAGTCACCACTTCTCCATCAATTCGATCTCCGCAAATCCATCCCGAAGTTGAAATGGTCTTCATGCTATCAAGTCTGCAATAAATTTGTTGTTGAATGCTCTCACCGGCAGCTTCTCTCCTAGCATGGCGGTCCTTGACTAAATCCGCACTTTATCTTCGCCTTTATGGTCTTTCCCGGTTGTTCCGTAAGTGCCAGATGGAATCCTGCATGAAAGACAAAAAGATGCATTAGATTAGCATTTTAATTAAATCGAAGCTTAAAACATTAAAAACAGATTAAATCCGCAAAATAAGCTTGCATGTCGGCTTCTGTTTGTCCCATTCACGCTTTGACACGTGTCGCTACCCCGGGAAGCCTTCTGTTTCCCGCCGGAATGCACTTTCAGGTCAACTATGACTTTCTCTCTCCTACCGCGATTCTGCGACATGTCGCGATTTCGCGACATGTCGCGAAATCGCGACCACTGCAGCGCATCGGCAACTTCCTCCCTCGTCGGCCGCGAAACGCGACATGTCGCGATTTCGCGACATGTCGCGAAATCGCGACCCTTCCTGGCCTCCGTACGCTTCTTGATTTTCAGCCGCGATTTTAGAACACGTCGCGATATCGCGACAGTTCCCCTACCTGCATGCGTTGACCGCGTTGACCGCGATTTTGGAACATGTTTCTGACTTAGCCGATTTTTCATCCTGCAGCCCATTTTCTCTCTCCTGCCGCGAAAATACGACATGTCGCGATTTCGCGACATGTCGCAAAATCGCGCCCTCCGTACAGCTTGCTTCTCTCTCCCAAAAACTGTCGCGATTTCGCGACATGTCGCGAAATCGCGACCTTTACGGCACTTAGCCGCATTTTGACTTACCAGTCGCGATATCGCGACATTTCCGAAAATGGAAGTGTCGCGATATCGCGACACTACCAAAAATGGAAAGTTTGATTTTTCAGTGAATTTATGCAACTGTTTTACGGATTTTTCTCGGTAACGGTGCAAGATTTTCTTGTGCATGAATGATTCTAGCATGTAAAAAGTGAATTCTTGGATAACACAGCTAGAATGCAAGAAAAAGCACAACTTTAAAAAGGAGGCAAGCAAAATATGGATTTAAAACCTGAAAAGATCAAGAGGGTCCCTGCTCCAAAAATGGAAGTTCATAATTTTCTAAGGATGGAATCTCATTTTTCAGTGGGGGTGTGTTGCTTATCAACAAATGGCGATATCTGCGGGTAAAATAGTAGCACTATTTTAGAACCCAACACTCCGGTTTCAAAACAAAAAGACCATGCATCATGCCTTGCCACAGGCATTCTTCACAATAAATTGACTACTAATTGCCAAGCTGTTAAAATTTCCCAAGGACATACTGGGCTGGATTACTTCAAGGAAGATTTCTGATGTGCAATTACAAGGGTATAGAACTTTCTTCAAGGATGACTAAATTGAATGATAAACTTGGATTAATCAACTTTTCTAGATTGTAAAAGGGGAAACCGAGTAGAGCTACGTTTACTAGTTTAGCTTTTACGGACCTAGACGAGTTACCCTTTAGATTTACACGACCCAATTTACAACTGTAGGGCAGAATCTAATATTGGCTGCCTCTTTTGATCATATAACTCTTTTTTTTTTTTTCTTTTTTTCTTTATCTCTTTTCTTATCTCTCTTTTTTTATCTCTCTTCTTTTTGAAATATATCACTATCCGGAAGACCTTAGAGAAATTACAATTTTCTTTTAATATTTGATCAATCCGGAACTGTTTCGGTCTAGGCATTGATAGCCTCCGGTGACACCCAAATAATTGCATGAACCATAGTCCCCTCTTATAACCTGACTTTTCTTGGATTCCCAGGAGTTCCTCCAACTAAACGACATAGCAGTTTTTCTATCATTAAAATAAGCGTGGCAAGTAAGACACAAGATCCAATCATCTCTCTACCTTCATCCTGGATAACAAAATAGTTCCACGATTCGAGTGCAAGCGAGACTATCTCAATTAGAATGGTGAACATCATGGGCATTGGATGGAAACTGGATTGATCGGCTTAGAATAAAACAATTTTCAGCGGTGACTTTTCATTGATTGCTCGAGCGAAGGCAAAGGACAGAAAATTTTAGAAGCCAAAGGACTTTGTACAGGCTTCCAAGGACAGGCACAGGCTTTAAAGCAAAACAAAATAAAACTGCACAGACTGCAAATAAAACTGCACAAGCAACAAAATAAAACTAAAACAAAAGACTGTATAGACAACAAAGAAAAGGAAAAGCAGGGAAGAAAATAAAAACTGTACAGGCAATAAAAGAAATAAACTAAAAGAACTGAAGCAAATAAAAATTGTTGAACTGCAGCAAAGCTAAACTGCAACAGCACTGAAATAAACTAAGCGCAAGCTGAAATAAAATAAGCTAAGACTAAATTGATGAAATAAAATATAGCTATGTACGAGACAAAAGAAAAAGAAATGCAATAAAGAAAAGTGTATCTGAGACTAAAATAAAAGCAAGCTAAAATAAAAAGACAAAGAAAGGAAATAAAAAGCAACGACAAAAGAAATAAACGCACAAGCTAAAGCTGAAAAACAACTAAAGAAAAGCGAAAAAGCAATTGTACTGAGACATTTAAAAATAAAAGCTGCACCGACAAAGAAATAAAGCTGAAAAACAAATAAATTAAAGCTGAGAGCATTAAAATTAAGCTGAAGCAGATTAAAGCGCACGAGACATTGAAATAAAAACTGCAGCGACAAAGAAATAAAGCTGAAAAACTTCAAAGCTTATTTACAATGCATACATATGTTACAACTTCCCTTCATACTCAAAAAATGCGGCGAGTTGGGAAAGCGAGAGAAATGGTGCTTTAAAAATATTTTGACCATGCAAGTAATTTAAAAAAAATTACCTTTCGAGTCTGTTGACGAAATGCACTCCAGATTGTGCTTCAAAAATTTGCTATCTGGGAAAGACTTGGGTTTACTGTCTTCCCTGTCCCATTTGAAAAACAAATCTGCAACTCCTTCAAATTAAACAAATCATATAATAACAAATCATATGATAACATGTTTATGCTTCTAATTAAAGGGTTTGCGAGTTCTTTCAAAAGGATTTGAATGTAAAAAACCCCCAGGATCAAATACTTTAAAACCTTGACAGACCCAGACCACCACATTTTCAAATTGATGTGACAGCTGAAAGAAATCATGTTTTATCTGTATGCCCTGGTTCTTAACAACTTGAACATTTTGTGGTTGCTTTGCACTTGCTTCAATATCCGGGACTTCAATTTTTATCCCTCTAGGAGAATGCTTACAATTTTCCTTTTCACTTGAGCCTTGCTTAGACTTAACCTCATCAATGTGCAATGTCCAAACATCATTGTTGTTATTGATTAGGGCTATAATTGTTCTCACCTTTTCAGTTGCCAAATCATAAACTCCAATATCTGCATCAACACAGTTTATAGCCTCATCTTTGATATTATGTTCGAAGTTGCGAGGCTTATGTTGAGACGAGTTCATCAATTCCAAGTTGGTGACCACATTCATATTTACCATCTTTTCCTCCTTTTCTTGAAATTCAACGGGTGGTCCAGAGTAAGCCTCAATCAAGTTAATGTTTTGTCCAACAATCTGAGGCAGTTCATAGAGGGTGATGTCAGCTTTAAGTTCCCTCATATCCTCAATGATGTTATCCTCCTCAGTTACTTCTACATAGTGAGATTGAATCTCACTTTCATCATCCTCTGATGAGGAAGGATCATTATTAAGTTATGGACTCTCACATTTCAAGTCATAACTGTCCATTTTGAGCTGTTGAAAATCTTGCATTTCATCCACGAGGTCACGTACAAGACTTTCTGTCTCTTCGGGAAAAGTGACAGAATCTGAAACCCTGGTTGTACTATTTTTGGGTGAACTAGAAATATCAATATTTCTTTGATTTCCAGGAAAATTTAACTCACCAGGAAAAACTTCAGATTTGGGTGGTGCCAGATCACACCTGTTCAGTTCAAGCACCTGCACTTTGAATTTGTCAAAACTTTTCTCTGTATTTTGCACATGCTGAGTGGATGTCACAGTTAACGGAGTCTCCTTGGGTAGAGCATGACATGTTGGCATTAACTCATGATGTGGAATGGGGTCTGGAACAGGCATGTTCTGTGTAACATAGGATATCAAAGGGTTGCTCAGAATTTGAGGTCCTAGCTGTCTTTCAAGAATTAAGGCTTCTTTATAAGCCCCTGCCAGGGTTGTAATATTAATGTCTCTCTTGAGGAAAATAGAGGTCACCGAATCCAATGCATTCTTGTAGATTTCTAAGGCCGATTTGCATTTGGGATGTAATGGCCGATCATTCTACCGTAAGCTCTTTGGAACCTCATATTGAAAGACACGACGGTTTCTCCCGATTCTCTCTTGATCCTTTGGAAAATTGCTTGATATAAAATCTTGGGATCTATCACTTCACCGAACCGTGATATAAAAGCTTTCTCTAGATCATCCCGACTAGTAATGGAATTCTTTGGTGAGGTTTAAAAACCAGTCATAAGCTCCCTCCTGGAGAGTGAACGGGAACAATCTGCAGGCAACATCTTCATCTTTGTATATTTAACAATCTTAAAGCATTTTTAAAAGCTAGCGAGATGTTCTTCTCCGGTTCTTGTCCCATCATGTTTGTACCTAGGGAGGTACCTTTACGGACTTCGGGCGGGTCATGGGCTATACCCGGAATGTTCAAAGCGGTGGAGCCCAACCAATTTGCCATTAATACTTGGGTGACGGTGATGTTACGATTTGTAATTGGATAAGCGCAAGTGATGATAGAAGCTGTTCTTAACAAACCACTGAACTTAAGGCCTTCTCTGGCAATTTTTAAAAACTGTACTGACAACTTTCAAAAATGCACGACAATTTAAAAGAGACAATTTAAAATGAGACAATTTAAAAGCTGTACGACAATTTATAAAGCGAGCACGACAATTTAAAAACTGCATTGACAATTTAAAAACATGCTGACAATTTATAAAAGCATGCTTGACAATTTATAAAACTGCATCGGAGTTCACTTGTGGGTCCTTCAAATGTTCTTTGTTATGCCCTTACAACACTTGAACTGAGTTCATGCCCTCCTTCTAGCGCCAATTAGGTGTTGGCTGAGGAGGAGGGGAAAATTGGCTACCAGACTTTGGATAAAATACAGCTTTACAGTTCCACATACAGTCGGATTTCTCAACTCAAGTGCACTAAGAACGGATGTTCAAGCCCTCCTTCTAGCGCCAATTAGGTGTTGGTCCGGCTTTCATGCACACCCCGGGAAAAAGGATGAAGGCAAGGAAAGCTCCGGAGACACCCACGGGACCGATCCCACTCATCTTTAGGATCTAGTTGGTTATCCAAGGTGCGAGTTACGTGAGTTGGGTCGAATGGCAATTCACTCTTTTCCACTTACGGAATAGATTTCGATATGGGTCGCTCTCGTTACCTTACGGGGGGTTCTCGAACTTGTTCGGTGAGTTGCAAAAGTTGTTGACAATCGGATTTGACTTGAATTCTTTGATCTAGCTCTCATGGGTCAGCGATTTAAATAAAAGGCAAACAAAGAAAATAAAAATGGATCATTCACGGAAAGCAAAGAGAGGGTAGGGTAGGGCGAGAAAGAGAAGTTTATCAAACATCAATTGTAAACCCAAGCTCGTCAATCTTATCTATGCTATCGGCTTCACAACAGAACAAATCCCGGAAGAAAGTGTCCAGTCGGTCTAAGATCACTTTCAACTAAGAGCACAAGGCGAGTGAAACGAGATCTAGCGAGAAAATCATAAATCCAAGGGCAGCTGGTTAAAACTGGTATCTTTCACCGTAGACCCTAGCTCGCACGGTGAAGACAGAGCAATTAGAACAAACTTAACCTCAAATCCGTAATTTCCCCTAGCGAGACAATAGAACAAGTGAAGCCCTAACGACATATTTAATCTTGACAATGGCGGATTTACTGACATATATCTAACAAACTTTAAATGGAACGGATAACAAAAGAAAATACACTTATCACACTCCGCAAAAGATTAGGCTCCTTGGCCATGCTATCACAGAAAAGCTAAAGCACATCAACTCCAAGTCCAGAAAACAAAGGATTTCACAAAATTTGCAAGAAATTGCTTATAAGCCTTTATTTCTAAGTCTCCGCCTCCTGCGATTACATTTAGAATTTGTATTTATAGACTCAGGACAGACCCTGATCTTTTCCAAAATATCTTGCTCAAACCCTAAATCTTATCGCACTTAAACCCTAGGACCGGGTTTTACAATAAAAATCCATTTAAAAATCAAAGTCCGAATAGAACTTAACCCTTCGGCAAATCTGTGCAGTCAGCTGCCATAAATGGAGAAGATAAAATAAAATGCAACTTGCATTCATTCGCAGCCGCAAATAAATGCTTTCATTAATTCTGCTTGGTGAGCCGGATGAGTCACCACTTCTCCATCAATTCGATCTCCGCAAATCCATCCCGAAGTTGAAATGGTCTTCATGCTATCAAGTCTGCAATAAATTTGTTGTTGAATGCTCTCACCGGAAGCTTCTCTCCTAGCATGGCGGTCCTTGACTAAATCCGCACTTTATCTTCGCCTTTATGGTCTTTCCCGGTTGTCCCGTAAGTGCCAGGTGGAATCCTGCATGAAAGACAAAAAGATGCATTAGATTAGCATTTTAATTAAATCGAAGCTTAAAACATTAAAAGCAGATTAAATCCGCAAAATAAGCTTGCATGTCGGCCTCTGTTTGTCCCATTCACGCTTTGACACGTGTCGCTACCCCAGGAAGCCTTCTGTTTCCCGTCGGAATGCACTTTCAGGTCAACTATGACTTTCTCTCTCCTGCCGCGATTCTGCGACATGTCGCGATTTCGCGACATGTCGCGAAATCGCGGCCCTGCGACGCATCGGCAACTTCCTCCCTCGTCGGCAGCGAAAACGCGACATGTCGCGAAATCGCGACCCTTCCTGGCCTCCGTACGCTTCTTGATTTTCAGCCGCGATTTTAGAACACGTCGCGATATCGCGACAGTTCCCTTACCTGCATGCGTTGACCGCGTTGACCGCGATTTTGGAACATGTTTCTGACTTAGCCGATTTTTCATCCTGCGGCCCATTTTCTCTCTCCTGCCGCGAAAATACGACATGTCGCGATTTCGCGACATGTCGCAAAATCGCGCCCTCCGTACAGCTTGCTTCTCTCTCCCAAAAACTGTCGCGATTTCGCGACATGTCGCGAAATCGCGACCTTCACGGCACTTAGCCGCATTTTGACTTACCGTCGCGATATCGCGACATTTCCGAAAATGGAAGTGTCGCGATATCGCGACACTACCAAAAATGGAAAGTTTGATTTTTCGGTGAATTATGCAAATTGTTTTATGGATTTTTCTCGGTAACGGTGCAAGATTTTCTTGTGCATGAATGATTCTAGCATGTAAAAAGTGAATTCTTGGATAACACAGCTAGAATGCAAGAAAAAGCACAACTTTAAAAAGGAGGCAAGCAAAATATGGATTTAAAACTGAAAATGACCAAGAGGGTCCCTGCTGCAAAAATGGAAGTTCATAATTTTCTAAGGATGGAATCTCATTTTTCAGTGGGGGTGTGTTGCTTATCAACAGTACTCTTAGAATGGGAGTTAGTAGAGGTCCTACACCCCAATATTCCTAGCACTTTATCTAGTCTATAGAGTTGACCAGTTCTCCAAGGTTGGTTAGGAGGCATACCATTTACCCCAATAGTATTGAGATCTATCACAAACCTCTTAGGTTCGGTGTGGTTTGGAGTCTTTATGGTTTTGTTATCTGACACAACCCTTTCATCTTACACCTCATTGGGAAGATATTATCTATGCCTATCTTGTGATGGTGAGGTTATTGAACCACCCTCATTTTTGTCATGCGATGATCTTGTAATTTTATCCTCTAATTTGGGTATTCTGATGAGAACCCCATGAGTTGAGTTATCACCTCTAATGCTAGCTGAATTTCATTTAGGATCATTTTGTGTGGGAGGTTCAACTTTATTGTTTTGTGTTGGTTGGGGCATCAATTTTTACCTTTATTATAGATCGAGGATGATGACCCCGTGTATTAACCATAACTTATGAATTATCTCATATGTAAGTTTTAAGGCAAATAAATTATACATAATGATTATCTCATTTAAGTTTTCTTTGTGATACCTAAATCTGTTTGCTGCATTTTTATTTTTTGAGTATACAATCTAACTATTATCGTGTTTTGTAATTATTGATGTACTCTCTTAGATTGTTAAAGGTTTTCACCTATATACTCGCATCGAAAAACTCGGTAATGACATCCATGTTGTCTATCCCCTGAGATATGGAGATAAAATCCATACTCAAGAAAGGAGCATAGGTACTACTGATTCTCACCCAGCACATTGTGGTTAGTGACACACCCCTCTGCAGAGGAGTGCATGTAATTTTACATGGATAGGGTAGTTCTTGAATCAACCTTGGCCACGGATGGGTCTTGATGATACAATGTCAAGCAAGCCAACCGAGAGGTAATAACTTCCACCATTGGTCTTCATCAATGGGTTGGATGTGAAAGCCCAATTCCATTGATTTTTAATTTGGATCATGGTGTGTGTATGTTCCTTTTAATTTTTCATTAAGGAAAGATGCATCAGGAAGCATTCATGATTTTTTCTCTACATGCCTAGAAAATATTAGTTCATTTTTATAAAAATGTAAGACTAATGCTCTTTAAAATTTAGAATGTCTAATATAAAATTAACATGAGATTGGCCTTTGATCAGGCCCCAAAAAATTAAACCCTAACATAGTCTAAACAAGGGCCACTACTATGTATAGTAGGTAACAGACTCAACTGCTATATAGAGTAGCAGTCAAAAACCTAGCCATAGCAGGTAACAGACTCGGATACTATACAGAGTAGCAATTAAAAAACCTAGCCATGGGATTTTAGGGTAGCTAACAATATAGGCCACTATTCCTAAAAGAGGCTAGCAGCAAACATAAAATTTTCACAATTTTACCCTCAACATTTTGCTATGTTTGCTAATTAATCTATAATTTGCACTTAGATAGACAAAATACAAATAGAATACAAAAAATGCATAGAAGACCACTTACCATGGAATTCTCATATGATGAAGAAACAGGTTGCTGACTATTTTTATGTGTGTTCTTTACTGGTCATTGTTAATCAGGGTTGCCGCGATGCTAGCCATTGATGATATCCATGACTAGGACTGCTAGCCACTGTCACTCAAAGTGGATGAGTCAGCAATAGGGAAAACATAAAAACCTAAGCTAGAAGTACAAAAATAGGGCTGGTTTGGTCGTGATCGCCACTTGTATAAAGGTAAAAACTATGCATCTACACTATTGCAAGCATATAACAATTTGACAAAGGAAATCAAGTAATCATTTGCACAAATAAAATATATTAAAGAAACGGGGGTGATATTTTATTTAAAAATTATGAAGCTCAATTATAGTTTCTCCCTCTTAGGGAGTAATTGAGTCCCCTCAATGGGGAAAGGCACACTTGAATGGTCTTCACTTTAACACCAATTTTCTTAGGGGCTTACTAGGACGTGTCCTCAAATATCAAGAGGAAAAGTCTTGAAATATGCTTTGTCTTTGAGATATTTGTTATCTGCATGTAAAGAAACAACAATGCACATTAGTAGCATATGAAGCCTCTCATGATGAGGATGATTTCCAAGAAAGGGCATGAAATAGAGCAAATATGTAAAGAATACATGAACATATATAAAGATGCATAAAATTACCTAAAATATTGATAAATAAACATGAAGCAAAGCTTGAAACATATAAAGGAACCTAAATATTCATATAATCTTACAAATTAAGCATAAAGGGACCTAATATATGAAAGCATGTAAAGGAAAGCATGAAGTGCACAAATGAAAGCAAAGATGCCTATGAAACTAGGAATAAACCATGGAAATGCATGAAATGTGACTAATCTATGCTAAGTTAAGCTAAATGCATGCTAAGAAATGTAAATCTATGGCTAAATCAAAGGAATTTGCATGTTTAACCCTGACCGCTATAGCTCATAGTAGTTGGCTCTGCTAGTCGCTATTGAATATAGCAACTAAGGCTACGGGTTGCTGTTGAAAAGAGTAACCACAAGGAAAGTGTTCTACTCTTGAAATTAGGCTTGATGATGCACAATTCCTCTATTGAATTTATGATTAAGGGTTGTTGGTATGTCTAAACATAGATTTGTGGTTGAAATGTCTTGAATTCATGATGGATTGATGTGGAATGGTAAACTTGCTTCGTAAGCTATTGGAAGCTCCATTATTAAAAATGCAGGTGTCAAACTGTAATTGAGCAGCATCTCCCTACTTCTCAAGTGATGTGAAATGGCTCTACAATTCAATAGGGCTTTGTTGTATTCAATTCGGGATCATTATACCTCTTTTGGGCGTCTATAAATATACTTTTCCAAATCCCAATATTGGATAGTCAAGGAAGCCAAGATCAGGAATTAGTTTGCCTGAGCAGTTGGGAGGAACCCTCTAGAAGCTTCGCAGCCCGAATCACTCCAAAACCATTACAATTTGGGTTGTTGCAACTAATTTTTCTCGTCTCAAGAAAGTCAAGTTTTTTATATGGCTAGTCGCTCTTATTTAGTGTAGCTAGGGGAAGGTTGCCCTAAGCCACTGTCAACAGGCATGACTAGCGCTTATCCACTCTGATTTTTAATTACTGGGATATTAGTTGCTGATGTTATGAATGACTAAGGCTGGATAGGCCTAGATTGCCTAAAATGATTGGTTAGAACCATTGTTGGTCTTGGAAAGGTCCAAGCTCATTCATATGGTCTATAAAGTTTCCCGTATGAGTAGTCTCCTAAATATGACATGTTTTAGGTGTCTACACCATGTTCATCCTAAATGATAGATTCAAAGGAAAAAGAGAAACCATTGTTGATAAGAAAAATTACCAAGAGATAGAAATTTCCCTAAGGAAAGCACTAAAGATAGGCAAAGTGGCTACTAAGATAGAAAAGTAATATCTTGTCCACTTGTGCTAGAAATAAAGGGGAGTAATGGCTTAGACTTATGAGGATATTAAGGGATACAATAAGAATATTATCCAACATAAAATTAAGCTAGATCATGAGGGTAAGATTATAAGATAGAAATAGAGGCTATGAATCCAAAAATTGAGCCTATCATGTGGAAAGAACTTTATAAGTTGATTGAATCAAAGATCATATATTCACTCAAGCACACCATAGGGATCTCTAGTTTAGTACCCATAAGAAAACATAATGGTAAAATTAGATTGTGTGTTAACTTTAGAGATCTTAATAAAGCCTCATTAAAAGATCACTACCCCTTGCCTTTCATGGATCAAATTCTCCAAACTATTGTAGGCTATGAAATATTCTTACTATTGGATGGATTTTCTATTTTAAAAAAATATAGGTAAGAGATGAGGATCAACACAAAGCAACTTTCACCATTAAGTGGGGGTCTCTATATATCAACAGATGCCTTTGAATTGACTAATCCTAGAGCAATATTTCAAATAACCATAGACATTGCTTTCCTATATTTGATCAATAAAATAATACTAATCTTATTGGATCTCATTGTCTTATCTAAACACAAAGAAGTTCACTTAAAGCACTTAGAGAAGATCTTCAAGCAATATCAAGAATTTGTAATATGCCTCAATCCAAAGAAGTGTGTCTTCTTTGTCCCTCAAGGTAAATTATTAGGCCATATAGTATCAAAATATGGTATTTCCATAGACCCTGATAGAGTTAAGGCTATTGCCATCCTTTCATTTCGATGACACAAAAAGAGCCTACAATATTTCTTTGGCCACATAAATATTGTTAAAATTTTCATCTTAAACTTTGTATCCATCATAAAACCATTGATACTTATGCTAAAGAAGGACCAACCATTCAGATGGATAGAATATGGAAGTAAGGCCTTTGAATAAATAAAAGAAAGCTATAGTGGAAGCTCTATTGTTGGTGAACCCAAATTTTGACAAGGAATTCATTATTTATGCATATGGAGAACTCAGTATAGCAGTATTGCTTACACAAAAGGATGATAATCAACAAGAGTGCCCAATCACTTTCTTCATCCAAACTCTGAAGGGATATGAAGAGAGGTATAACTTTATTGAAAAGCAAGTGTATGCTTAGGTTATAGGCTTGAAATTTCAAGCATATAGTCTTAAATAGTAAAATTATGGCTTATGTCATTCACTCCAGTGTCAAAGAATATATAATTTATGGTGATATTAGTGAAAAAATGCTAGATCAATCACCAAAATTTTAGAATATGATAATTAAATTAAGCCCACAAAACTGGTCAGAGGAATAGCACTCTACCAAAGACTAGCTAAGGATATTGTTAAGGAGAAGTTGATTTGGATAGATGTTTAATTAATGATGATGGAGAGGATCCATATTGGGTGGATAAAAGGATTGAATATATACAAACAGGTAGGTACCCCATTGACTTAGATAATGCTCAAAGGAGAGATTTTTGTTTACATAATGTAAATTACATACTAATAGGTGAGGTTCTATTTCTAAGGAATTTTAATGGAGTTCTACTTAGATGTGTTAAGAAGGAAAAAACTTGGTCCCTACTCTAAAAATTCCACCAAGGATTCTCAAGTGGGCACTTCTTAGCTTAGACAATGTCTAACAAGATCATGAATTCAAGTTACTATTGGCCAAATTTGTTTGTATATGCCCATCATTGGATAAGAAGATGTAATAAATGTATGTTTTTCATCAAAAGAAATAACAACACACCTATACCCCTAAATCCCATAACAATAGATAAACCATTCTCCCAACGGGGATTAGAATTTATTGGAATTATCAATCCACTACAAGCAAGAGTCAGAAATGGATTCTCATTGCTATTGATTATTTAACTAGGTGGGTTGAAGCAATTTTACCAAAAAATACCATTGAGTGAGTAATCATAGATCTTTTGGAGGACATCATTACTAGTTTTGGCATTCCTAATACAATAATGATTGACAATGCCAAGGCATTAACAGGTTCCAAGAGTACTCAATTTACCTTTTAGCATGACATTTATCTAAAGGACACTTCAAATTACTACCTATAGGGTAATGGCTTAGAAGAATCTACAAACAAAAAGCTATAGCAAATCTTGAAAAGGATTAGCTCAAAGAATCAACAACAATGGCATTTTCACCCTAGAAGAGCCTTATAGGTAGATTTCATCACTCCAAATAAGTCTTTAGGATGTTCTCCTTATACTCTTGTATATGGCAAAGATGCCAAATTGTCTATATCTATTGAACTACTTGTGCTTGAGTTGTTGCATCAACTAGAACTTTAGGAGAATGATGCCATGACTGTAAGGATGGGATAACTCCTCAAGCTTGAATAACTAAGGAAAAATACCAAAGAGAATATGCTAAGACACTAAGAAGTGGTTAAAATATGGTTAAATAAGATATCCACCCCTTATAACTTTAAGGTTGGTGATATGGTGCTTAAATGGGATGAAGACAGAAGCAAACTAGGTTATCATACGAAGTTTGATGCAATTTGGAGTTACCTATTTATCATAGTTTCCTATAAGGACCAAAATTCCTTTGAGCTTGATACAATGTGATTTATTTGAAAATTTATCCTTAAACTCTTTGTGCCTTTAATTATCTATCTATCTATCTATATATATATATATATATATATAGATAAATAATTAAAGGCACAAAGAGTTTAAGGATAAATTTTCAAATAAATAATTATCTATATATATATATATATATATATATAGATAGATAGATAACTAAAGGCACAAAGAGTAATAATACATACATACATACATACATACATACATACATACATACATACATATATATATATATATATATATATATATATATATATATATAGATAGATAGATAGATACTTAAAGGCACAAAGAGTAATAATACGGACATACATACATATATATATATATATATATATATATATATATATATATATATATATATATATATATATATATATAGATAGATAAATTTTCAAATAAATAATTATCTATATATATATATATATATATATATAGATAGATAGATAACTAAAGGCACAAAGAGTAATAATACATACATACATACATACATACATACATACATACATATATATATATATATATATATATATATATATATATATATATATATATATAGATAGATAGATAGATACTTAAAGGCACAAAGAGTAATAATACGGACATACATACATATATATATATATATATATATATATATATATATATATATATATATATATATATAGTATACATATATATGTATACATATATATATATATATGTATACATATATATGTATACATATATATATATATATGTATACATATATATGTATACATATATATATATATATATATATATATATATATATATATATAGTATACATATATACATATATATATATATATGTATACATATATATGTATATGTATGTATGTATGTATGTATTATTATTATTATTATTTTATCAATGTGATTTATTTGAAAAGTTATCCTTAGACTAGAAGCAAGTCTCAAAACCCATGAACAAGCAAAAATTGCGAGCAATTGGAACCCATGATCCACACTATATATATATATATATTGTTGTTTTTATTTTTTAGTAAGCTAGAAGTAAGTCTCAAAACTCACAAATAAGAAAAAATTATGAGCAATCAAAATCCATTACAATCCACAAGCCACACTAAGAGGAACATTTATGTGAGCTAAAGATAACCATTAGGTAAGAAAAGAGAAATCCAAGATAATATGATCCATCCAATTATTTTGAATCATCGGACAACACATGTAACTGTAATCACATGTGATAACAACATTGGTAAAAAAATAAGTATGCATTAGAAAAGGTAGCTCTTAAAAATAATAAACAACCAGTAGAAATTCATTCAATCAATGATAAGATGACAGACTCAGAATGCATTATGTGTTTTTAATACAAAAGGTGGCAACATCTTCCCCTTTCTTCCCAATCACATGGAAGAAATAATTTTGCATAGCATAAATCTAGTACTTCAAGAATTTTCCTACATCACACTATCAAAAACAACGTAGATCCAAGTTAAGTGAAAGGATGATGGGCAAAGAAGGTGTAAATTCAAATGGGATAAATTCAATGCAAGTAAGTGTCATTGTCTTAGAACAAAATTCTATAGAAGGATTACCTTACATTCATATTTTCCACAAATTAGAGTTGTGTTAGCTGAGTTTGCAATTTTTCCAATTGCCTTTGAAGGACTCCATGTCCAATATATAAGGCCTTTATTTTCTAGGTCCATTATCTCCTACAAGCAAAAGATCCATGTAAGCCACAAAAGCTATAGTGAAAATTCACTACACTTGGTAATCTGGCCAAGAAGGGCAAATTCAACTGGTGTTTATTTGGAGGGAAGGACAAAATAGAAATATCCTAAAAAATTATCAATTATCAAATGGCTTGTGTTGAGGAATCACTATAAATACTTCATTAGAGATTGAAAATGGATATAAAGTCACTTGGGCAGCAAGGCCATGCTATTCATTAAATTTTAATAGTAAGTGACCTGTAGTAGTCTCTCATAATATTTTTGGTGATAACTAAATAAAACCCCACCGTTTATAGAAGTTCAAGAGGTCTTTTGGTGATAACTACAGTGACTAAAATCAACTACGGTTTGACCTAGACAGTGGCTACAAGTTTTCTCTATTCCCATACGAACAAGCTTGCAAACCTAATAATTATTTTCATTGAACCAAGTTTGCATTGGTTTCATATGCATCCATTATCTCTCCACTACACTCATAATACACAATCAATGGGAGATCAAAAAAGGAAGAATTAATTGGTTTTAAAAGATAGAAAAGGACCCAGAAGCACTCATCATGTAAATATTTCATGAATCATTTAGCTATAGCATCTAACAGTCCTAATAACCCCTACCATAGATAGCTCTTAGTGTTTAGTCAAAAGGAAAGAAGTTCAAACTCATCTACATCAATATTTCCATCAAGAGGAGCTCAACACTTAACAATTCATTGGAACATAAAGGTATATTAGAATATTTTAATCTAAATTCATGCGTCGTTTAATCTTGTTGATCTATGATGGATGTTGAATCTCAAAAAATTGGGGTGATGCAAAGGAAGTGAGGTAGTGAACCAAATAGTTCTATGGACCATTAGATTCAAGATCGATAGAATATAGAGTTTCATAAAAAAATCAACCAACTAAAGAAGGAAAAAGTTTCACAAACTATCTAATCATGATGATCAACAAACCATGTAATCTAGAGATGGATTGCAAAAAAATATTTTCTACAGACCATTAGATTCAACATCAATAGCCTATGGGGTCTTATGAAATGTTTGAGGATGGATGGAGACAAAAAAAAATTAGGTTAGAGCTTCCAAGATAACCTCCAATGGGGGATGGTGAAAGAGTTTCTTCGGACCATTAGATTTAGGATCAATGAGCTACAGAGTTTCAATGATTTTTTAGGGCAGAGGGAGCAATAGGATGAGGAGACAAGATATTCCAAGATAAGGGGTAATCATTCTAGTAAAATTACAAAAGTGACCAATAAAAAAATCAGTTTAACATGGTAGGTCCACAAGTGATAAAAGGTGATAATAGTAGCCAATCAAAACTCACAACTCATCCCTAAAGACTATTACAAGTGCACCAACTCTTAGAGAAGTAGTTGAGCTCATCAAATGAGAAATTGCTAAAAAACCTAAAACCACCTACCTACACGACTTGGGCTTGATAATTTAATGAGAATGGTTGGGCTATTTATAGGTAGAAACATGGTAGCCATAATAGAAGCATCTTTAAGTATGCTAACATTAATTTTAGTGGGTTCCTCTTCTTAGTCTCTAGGATCCCTAGGATGGTAGTTGAAAATATCGACAACATTTGCACATCTAGAGGCTCAAAATCATTTGTCATTAATGGTTCTAAATCCAAAGACCTCAAAGGACTAAAATGACATAATATGGATATGGTCAAGGGAGTATTAAGAAGGCATTGTTTAATCAATACACAAGTGTTGGAAGGAAAAGTCTCCCTAGTGTGTTTAGAAATAGTAAATTGATATAATATTATAGGCATTGGTTAGTTGCTTATTTGAGCCTATTACTAGGCCTTGTATGTAACTCTCCTTTCATTTTCTTTTGTATAATATTCTGGCCTCAATCCCTAGGCCATTATGTAGGAAAATTTTCAATCCTTTTCTTCTTGCATGATTGTAATGTAATAATTATTGTAAATATATATATATATATATATATATATATATATATATATAAGTTGTGACTATTTGTCTTTCTATCATGTTTATTATGTGTATGAGTGTTTGTGCTTAATTATTAATGCTTTGAGGAAACTATATTCACTTTGAGATATTAGAAAATGATTCACATGCTCATCTGATCCCACTATTTTGCAGAATAATCTCATGATCTTGGTGGATCACCCTAGTTAGTTTAGGAATTTTACTTTCTAGTGTTCTGTTTCTTGTGGTTTTTATTTCCCTTTTTCTTTGTGTACAAGAGCTAGTTATATAGGTAAGCATTGAAGATCATATCCTATAAGGAGCTAGCCTTGTAAAAAATCCTAGATATTATCCTTTGAGCTATGTCCTATGCTCTCAAGAATTTATATTGTGTCGCTTTATATGAGGCACGAGTGTAGGGTACATTTGGCCATTACAATGGGTGACTGCAATATTCTAAGTCAACAACATTTATAAATTTATTTATTCACTTCTTTCTTTTATAGGTTCTTTATTGCTTTTAATCTATTAACTATCAATGTCATCTTGGTCATGATTTTAGATTAGTTATTCAATTGTTTTCAAAATTAATTCACTTTCATTGTTATTTTTTAAAGGATCAAGCAAGAAAATTTTCTTTATATTCATTCTTTCAAAAGCATATATAATACATTATATCAATTACATACAATCTATACCAAATAAAGATACTATTATGGATCAAGAAAGATGATGTAACTAATGTAACCTCCTGTTAGGTGTAATAATGCAATAATTACCCAGTATCCCCCCTTATTACATTATTGGGTATGGAAAGAGAGTTGTGAAACAATTAAAATTTGACACATGCAAGTCTCTTTGTGAAAAATCCGCAAGTTGATATCTGGTGAGAATGTATTGGAGTTGAATTTGGTGATTTAAACTTGTTCTTGAATAAAGTGACACTGAATTTCAATATGTTTTATTTTTTAATGAAAGACTAGAGTCTTGACCAATTTGAGAACACCTTGATTATTGAAATTCAATATTGTCATTCAATTTTTCCATACACCTATATGTGATAGTACATGACATAACCATATTGGTTTACACATAATTCCTTATGCAACACAATATTCTACCTTTATGGATGACAATGATATTTCTTGTTGTTTCTTGATGTGCCATGAGATAAGTCTAGATCTTAGATGAAATACATATTATCAGGTACCTAGGGATAGGAATATGGAAATATAATATTGTATTGCATAGTCATCATAGGCCCACACATAACCAAAGGCTAGTTATATTATAATAATGAGGAAGATGAAGGGCTTAGGAAGATGGGCATATAAAGAAGGGATATTATCATTGTAAGGGATCATATCAAGTACTTTTGTAACAATCTTGGCTCATGGAGTAGATTGGAGTGATTTCTTCCTTAAGGAGTATTTTTTGGTGTTGCCCTATCTCAAGGGTATTATCTATATATGTGTCTATATTTGTGGTTGTTACTATGTATAATTATTTGCGGGTGAATGAATTGATATTTTTACATATTAAAGAATTATTTCTTGATAATAAGAATAGAGATTCATAAAAAATGGCATCAGAGAATGATTTTGTCAAAATGAAGATTGTGCTTTTTTATGGATAGCAGAATTAGGGAATTTTTTTTTAAAAAGTCACATTTTGTAGGAGCTATATTTTTTTAGTAGTTATATTCAAAATGTTCTTGCACCATCATTAGTGAATTTTGAGTACTATAAAAATGACTATTCATATGTTAAATTATGATTAGTATTGAAGGAGTTATGACTGTTTGAATTGGGTCATCAATGTTGTTTTTTGGCTATGGAAAAATTCATCAAAAAATTAAAATAATAATTAGTCCAACAGATGATTCTTGTACTATTATGTTTTAAAATGAAGAGCTTTAAAATGTGTGGTCATATTAAGGAATCCAAGCAGTATCGAGGGATCCAAAACAAGGGCAATGGCAATTTTTCAAACCACGTTTTTTTAAAACAAAATTTGAAGATATTTATCAGTTGGGGTAAGCAAATCAGTTGTAGTTTATTTTTTTTTGAAGAAAATTTTTAGATTTAATTGTTTAAATAAAAGAATAAATGAGAGTTGAGATAGTTTATTTTTGAAAGAAATTTTAGCTTATTGAACTCTGGCTACTTTAAGATTTTTTTTTAGGTTGAGATCATGGAGTTACAAAATTTTTATAAAGATTTCACCAGAGGCCTCACTAAGTTTAGATTTGCACTTAAAGCCTATATAGAAGAATTAAAAAAAGAGGTCATGATAGAATGAAAAAATACAAATGGCAATGTGCAAGCTGAAGGAACCACATCATTGATGTTTGATAAGCCAAAATATGATTATAGGGATTTGTTCAATGTTAAAAATTCTATTTTGCAGGTTCATGACTACATTTAGAAGTAAAAGGTTATTATTTCCATTAATACTATAAAAGGTACAATTTTATTAATATTTATTTGGCTAAAAGGCTGTAGGTTCAATCAACAAAAATTAAGGACATAAATCTTGAAGGTAAGAATGCTCAAAATTTTCAAGATTTGAATATCACCATGGAGAACTATGTTTTACATTCAAATTTTTATGCTATTGAGATAAGTGATGACGATATTACTTTGGATTATCCTTAATTAGATTTGGGTATTGTTAACATTAATGTGCAAAAGAAGTTCATGAATTTTTGGTATAAGAAAAAGAAGATAACAATACAAGATATTTCTTAGTGTAAGAGGCAAGGATCCAAGAAAAAATAGGAAGCTATTGTAGGGAAACAAATTGAAGAACAAGCAGAAGAACCTAAAAGAGAGTCTAAGAGATAATAGTAGAGGTCAAAGAAGAAGCAAAAATAGATTTCAATGACAACCCAAAGGGTGGGAGCAAGAGAGAAGAGCATAAAATAGAGGCACAAAATAATGAAGAGTCAAAGAAAGTCAATTAGTTGACTAAGATTGTAACATATTACTATCCACACCATCATGAGAGGCTAGATTTATGGAGATAAGGCATAGAGCAACAAAATAAATACAATGAACATATATAGAACGATAGGAGCAAAACCTATGGATATTAGAGTGGCACAACAAAATCTTGGCATCAATGAAGACTACCACCAATCAATATTTCACTTGGTTGGTTGGTTGATCAAGAATGGTACAAATTATCCACCATGATTAGAAAATCATATTATTTATTTTTTCTTATGTTTTGAGGATGAAATATTTTCTAGTGGGGTGGAATGTTAGGTACCTAGGGATAGGAATATGTAAATACAATATTGTATTGTATAGTTGACATAGACCCACACATAACCCAAGGTCGGTTATATTATAATATTATGTTATAATAATAAAAAATATGAAGGGCTTAGGAATATGGGCATATAAAGAAGGGATATTGTCATTGTAAGAGGTTATATCAAATATTATTGTAACAATATTGGCTTGTAGAGAGGATTGGAGTGATTCCTCCCTTAAGAAGTATTTTTGTTGCTGCCTTACCTCAAGGGTATTATCTATATCTATGTCTATTTTTATGGATTGTTATTATGTGTAATTATTTATGGATGAATGATTTGATATTTTTACATATTGGACAATGATTAATTGTTAATAATAATAGAGGTTGATAACACATATCTAGATATTGACCTCCTATGATCTATAAATTCAATATAATCTAAGTTCGTATATCCTTGTAGAAATAATTTATCATTCTTCTTATATTCCAAACCATATTCTACTATACCATGGACATAATGTAGTGTCCTCTTTGTTGCCTTCCAATGAATCACCTTAGTTTCCTACATGAACCTCGAAATATAACTCATAGCAATGTTGATATCAAGCTTAGTATTTGCCAGGTATATGAGACTCCCAATCAATTGACAATAAAATGTACTATATACCTGAGGTGAATTATCATATCGAGATAGTTGTAACCCTTAATCCATTAGTGTTGTCTTAGGTTTACAATCTGTTATCTAGTATTTTTCTAGTAGTGTCTTGGCATACTTTATCTATTAGACCATAAGGTGATTATTTCTTTACCATACTTCCTAGCCAAGATAATAATCCAAATTATCCTTTCACCATTTACCAAATAATCTGAGCTACCAGTTATAACCAAATCATCAACATACAAACAAGTATCACTATCTCAGATCCAACTTTCTTAATATAAATATTTACATCAAAGGGAATTTTAGTGAAACTATGCTACAATAGGTGATTAATAATTTTGACGTTCAAGGCTTTAGGAGCCTACTTCAACCCATACAATGAATTTTTTAGTTTTTGAACTTTTCGAAGTTTTCCATTGACAAAAAAGCCTTTAGATTGAGTCATGTACATCTCTTCTTTGATATCACCATTCAAAAAGGTACTCTTGAAATCCATTTACTAAATATTCCAATTGAACTATGTTGCCAATGCATAGAGTACATGGATGATTTTAATATTCATTATAGGCGTGAATGTCTCTCCATAATCAATTATTTCCTTTTGTGCATAGCCCTTTACAATGAGTCATGCCTTATACTTATCAATAGATCCATCTACCTTGTATTGGATTTTGAAGACCCACTTGCAACCTATGGGCTTCTTTCCTTTTTGTAGATCAACCAGATTCCATATATTGTTCTTCATTAGATATTTATATTTTGTGTCCATAGTTGCCTTCCATTGTGGCAAAATAAGTGTATCGTTCAATGATGCTAATTCTAAGTTCTTCATCACTAAATCCATCAAGCATAGATTTACTTCCTAATAAGTACTACTATGAGTACATGGTCATGTGAAAGTAAGGCTAGGTGGTGCATCAAGTTTAGCATCTCTAATGGTATTGGTGAGTCATTTTGGAATCTTTCTATGTTGAGATGCAGCTGTAGGTACATCAACTGCTATAGGTTCATAAACAACTTCTAAAACTTCCTCATGAACTTCTTCATCTAAATCCAAACTCACATATAGAGATGTAGCATCTTCAGAATCTTTAGTATTTAACTTAATTTCAAATTCTTTATTATACACAACATATCTACTTATATGTAATTTCTCGATGACTGAATCTATCAATCGATAGGCTTTTGAATCATTATCATACCTAAGAAATATGCATAATAGGGTCTTCACATCCAATTTGGTCCTCTGTTGCTTTAGCACGTGTATGTATACCTCGCTTCCAAAGACTTTGAGATGTGCAATGGAAGGCTTCCTCCTAGACCAGGTTTCTTCAAATGTAACTCCTTGTAATGACTTTATGGTACTCTATTTAGAAGATACATTATAGTAAAGGTTATTTTAGCCCAATACTACTGCTCCAAATTATCGCCTATGAGCATGCAACAAACCATTTATGGAACAATTCCTTCTTTTAACAAACCCATTTTGTTGTGGTGTATGCTATAGTGCGTTGTCACTTGATCCCATTTTGAATGAGAAACCTTGAAAATTTTTTGGATGTATATTCCCCCCCCCCCCAATTAGAGTAGAGAACTTGAATAAAACACAAAGTTTCAATTTCTACATGCATCTTGAATCGTTAGAAATGCTTGAGTTTGTCTGACTTAAGTTGTAAGAAATACACTCACATCTTCCTTATGTAGTCATCTACAAACAATTGAAAGTACCTTTGTCCACTAAAACTGGCTAGCATGGGTCTACACAAATTGGTGTGTATCACATCCATTGGTGCTTTGGCTTTGTGAGTGCTTAGTTCAAAATGTACTCTATGTTATTTTCTTACTAACAACCTAAGAATAATGGCAATGTTAATGAAATGTTTGGCAAACTGGATACCATATGATGTTTACTCAATTTGAGTAAGTATCCATAACTTAGATGAGCTTATCTCCTATGCCAAAGGGAGGTAGCATATGTCATGGATATTTATAATGAAATATTAGGATAGGATATGATATCGAGTGCAAAAAAGCATTTCTTATAGGAACTGATTGCCATATTCTTTTCATGTTTTATAATAAAACACTTGTTGCCATCAACAACTTTGAACTTGACCACCATGTTGTGATCCATAATTTGTGGTATAGACAATAAATTGTCTACCAGTCTAGGTACAATACTTTTTCAATGTGTATATACCTCTAGGAATACTGAGAGGAACATCTGCCACTCCTTTGACCTAATAGGTTTTGTCATCTATAATTATGACTAGTTTCTCATATTTGGCTTGTAATGAATCAAACCATGCTTTCTCCCCTATCATGTGCTTGCTAGTACCTAAATCATTATACCAAACATCATCCTTCAATATTATATTTACTTTGAACACTACCACATTATATTCATGTTCTAATTTTGAAGTTGATTCTTCATACACAACATACCCTTGTTGTCATTTATGCTTGGGACGCAGTTTGTATTATGATTTTTTCTAGTTTGGTTGGACTTGATTTATACCAACAACTCTTACTATCATGTCCTTTATTATAGATATGGTAATATTTATTTTATTTCTTAGATTTTTTTGTGATGATGATGATGATGAAGGACACTTCTATGACTATGTTTTTCCAAACTTCTTAGAAATAAGTGCATTATTTGTCAACTGATCTCTCAATTTGTTGGTTTCTTCTTCTTATTGAAGCATATTGACCAACTCATCAAAGGACAACTTATTAGAGACTTTTAAATAAGTGATCAACACTTGAAATAAATTTGGTAATGCTTAAAATATGATGGGTAGTAAGAGCTTCTCTTCCACTGTTTCACCCATGGAATTCAATCTAGCTTTCAACTCTACAACTTGATGAAGAAATATCTCAATGCTTTCTCCATCATGAACTCTCAGTGTGTAGAGTTGAGACTAAAGATGAAGTATTATTGATCTATTTTTCCCTTTGTAGATGGTAGAAAGTGTGTCTCATGCCTCAGATGTTTGTGCTTCGTAAATATATGGATGAATAACATTTGTTGTGGCAAGGGTGATGATCATCAATGCTCTAGCATTTGCATCATAAAATTTGTGTTGGGCATCTTCATCCTCTTTAGATCAATAGATTATGCCAATGACAATATCCCAGAGTTTCTCAATTACTAAGATGGTTCTCATCTTAGTCTTCTAAGGTCCAAAATTGAACCTTTGAGTAGTTGGTATTTAGTAAGAATTTTATTTTATGTTTTCATAGCAAGAGTTCCTTATGAATCCTAAATGATCTCCCTCTCAACACACCATTAGTTCAATATACTAAACCTTTCTATATACCTACCCTTCCTATATACTCGTCGGTACATGGAAGAAGCTAGTCCTCTCGATATGCGTGGTTGTACATGAAGAGACTTTAAGGTATGTAAAAGAGAATGATATGAGGAACCAAGGCAGTATAAAAAGGGAATTTCCTGATGGATTTTAAAGCCTTAATACTACCACAAATATCACAAGTTAAATATCACAGGATCGAATATAATATAACCACAATATAATAAGGTCAAGATAATGATATGAGTAGAATAATATGAGCAAATTAATATGTATATCAAGGCTTATAATAAATCAAATAACACTCAATAATATGTTGCAATATAAATGTAAATAGTTTGAATCATACATGTACTAAGCATGTAGAACAACTTACAATATTAATTGCTCAAAATGTATGCAATCTTTATTACTCCTCTTTCTCTTACAAATATGATAGTGATGTTCACTTTCCTCTATAATGTGTTATGATCTATGGAGTACTATCTCCATAATATAGCCATAGTAGTGTGACTCTTTGGATACTTGACTATTCCTTTCCATATGCCAAGTCTCCAAAATCTTGGCTTCTCTACTTGACACTTGCATACTTGATGAACACTTGACTCTATATTGTATGCACACCTATACATGACTCTTACACTTCCATAACTTGCACACTCTAACCTAAGACACTTGTGCACATAGACTCAACTTAAACTTGCACACTAACTCACATGACACTTGTGCATTTCTTGCACATTACAACTTTACATGACACTTGACTCTATATTGTATGCACACCTACTTAAAGAGAAATCCTTGTATGCAAGTGTAACTTCTCTATATACTCATAATTTCTTAATTTTAGGGTTGATGTCTACTGATAGTGATGAATAGGATAGAATGATGGACTGAAAGTATCAAGAAAATATGACCTTATCGATGATTTAAAGGGTTGATGCCCAAACATCATTATGACAGCTTTTTTAGGCTATAGACACATTAGCTCAACATGACAATTTTACTTGTAAACACAAGCTAGAGGTGTTGATATTGAATGTTGCTTGTGTTCTTAAGCATGTGTTTAATTGATATACAAAATATGAAAATTTTCAAGCAAATATTTAAAATTTTGAAGATGTCGATTAACACCGAAAATACACTTTTACAACAACAAAAAAATCACTACCCCTCCCTTAATTTTGTAAAATATTTACTATAATTAATAATTTGAAAATTTTCCCAAAAATTTACAAAAACAAAATAAAAAATGACCTTCTAAAGTAGTAAAAAAAAAAAATTGGATCTTAGTGGGTTTTAACCTCTTACTTCAACTTTAAAGTGCCAACTCTCCTGCTTAATCTCATAATCATGGAAAAGAAAAATGTTGCTTTAAACCCTTAAAAAATGATAAAAAAAATTTAAGAAAAAAATTTAGAAAAATAAGGAATTGAGTTTGAGACCTCTAACTTTAGAGTCTTCAAGGTTACCTCGATGTAACCTTTATCTATTTATTTCTTCCAATCCAATATGTATTTATTTCTTCCAATCCAATATGTGTTTATTTCTTCAAAGATTTGTAGTATTTCCTAAAGGATATTTTTTAAATTCTATTCTAATACAACCATAATGTCAAAAGGATTCTAAAGCTAGAAGCTCAGAGCCTCACTCAACTGCTGAAATTATTTTTCTATACCTTCGATAGATCTTTGAAAATGTTGAACGTGGTGGGCCTCTCCTTCTCGTCATTCAACACATCTTACTTTTTAATTATCAATTACAACTAATGTTCCGCTAACTCTTTCTCCCGTAGCTCAATAGCCTCGCGTTGGGTTCATCCGCTAACTCTTTCTCCCATAGCTCAATAGCCTCGCGTTGGGTTCATCTCTGTTAGTGCCACCCACAAGTTCCCCTATGCATCAATGCATCGTAGAAATGACGAGAACTCTGTTAGGGTTACGAACCTCTTAGAGGACATGCACAATCTCCAAACCAATGTCTTCATGGGAAACCTATGACAAAGAGGTCTATGACTTCGCCAAGGGTAGTGTCTGGGTCTGGGTCTTCGCCTCTTCTTAAAATTATTTCCTCGCCAAAACCTAAAATATCAAACATATAAAAATAAAATATTTTAAATTTATAATAAAAGTTATAAATTCATTGAAGAAAATAAAAGTTGTACAATAATTTTTTTTAAAGTATTATTTTACTCTAAAGTAAATATAAAAAGTTTTAGCAAATTATTGTCAATCGTCCATGTCAATTGTCCACAAGGCCTTGTATCAATGGAAGTTCCAAATCCAGTGACATAATGCAATCCGCACTAAAGTTCAATTTCTAATGATAACAAAATATTTGGATTGCATTAGTTCTAACCCTTTAATTCCTCAACATAAAAAAAAAAAAAAAAATTTCTATTTCAAATAATACCAAAATATTTGGATTGCATTAGTTCTAACCCTTTAATTCCTCAACATCAAAAATAATCTTGCCAACAATCTTGCCAACTATTACTATATAAGTCAATCAAAAAAAAAATCTACATTAGTAATTAGCAATTTAATTGCTTTTTCAACTAAAGCAATCATCTCTTCTTGGAATTTTACCTTCTAAATTTTGTTTGCTCGTATACAATTAATAAAGCCAATGACGTGGCATAACACAAAAATACAGCAGTTTGGGTGCAGACGGTGTCAGCTCTGCGGGCAGATGGGAGTCGCAGAAGAAGGCAAGACGCAGGGCTTATCGTCATGCACGAGCAAAGGCAAGTGCAAATCCCTTAAGCTCAATGGCGGCAGCGACAGAGGGCTGTACGTTGAACTGCCCTTGCGCATTTCAAGCATATTGCGGAACGCCGCCACGGCGCTTCGATACATCTCCTCTTCCCCCAAATACACCGCCCCTTCCTCCTCCGCCGCCGCTGTCTCTTGCTCTGGAAATCCTTCTTCGTCCGCGGAAAACAATCTCTGGAGGATTTCCTCGCATTCCTTGACGAGTTTGAAGAGAAGCTCCAGCGTAAAGAAGGGCTGCTCCAACACCCTCTGAATGAACGCCAGGCGAAGTCTGCCGCCGGTTCTCTTATCGTATTTCTTCAGAATTTTCACCAGACCTGAACAAGTAAAACAACAGGACAGATTTTTTTAGCCTTATTTAACTCGATTTTAAACTTTTTAGAATTTTCCCCCAAATGAGGAGCGCAAAACGCTTTACCTGTGTAATTCAGGACGCTGTAATTCTCCAAAAGAACCATCTCCCCGTGAAAATTCACGATTTCCTTGCCTACGTTGATCATCTCGTGCTTGTATTTAACCCTCGAAGGAAATGTACCCTGCGGGCCATATGCCTCTTTTATCCTCTGTATCCTCTCCTGTATCTCCTGTAACAGAAAATAAAAATAAAATTTAAATTTATGCATTAAAATTTAAGCCGGCACACGAAGATCCATGGAGAACCATTCCAGGGGAGAAAACGAAAACTTTATATACCTTTTGACGAATAATGTATTCCTCTTCTTTATCCGTGAAGAAGAGATTGAACTTTTCAAGCTCAGGGTTAAGCAGCTGGATAAAGTCGGTCTCCTCGGCTGTCAATTGGTACCGGAAACCCTCGCGGTCCGGGGCCCCCACAGCTTCGGCTTGATTTGAGCCATCGCTGGATACGGAAGACTCGCTTCTTCCTTCCGCCACGCCTGCCGGTGCTTCCTGCGGTTCGATCCTTCGTCGCTTACGTGGCGCTTGCGACGCGCCTTCCGTCTCCTTTGATTCCACACCGATAGGAGACATAAGCTTCAAACGCTTCTTCAGATCTTTGTATGACAGGAACTTGTCCCGCCATTCCGGCAGCGCTTCTTCGATCAGGTTCTGCAGATTTTTACCGAATTTCATTATAATAACTCGGATACTTTTCCTGTCCTCTCCTAAGTTCCACAGAACCGTGGCAGATTCGTATTATTTTCCGACTTCCTACTTCATTTAACACACTTCTACCAAAACCGGACCAGTTTAGAAACCGACTGCCAAATACCTGAGATCCAACCTAACCGCATAACTGCAAGCACCAAAAACAGACTAACGAATCTCATATGAATCCCATCCAAATCGGAAAATACAGCGCCGGACTTGAAAAACAAAAATATTAACAGAAACTAGACCCGCTTGCGATACTGGAATCGCTTGTACACAAGAGAAGAGATACGATATACCTTTATAAGTGTCTGCAACACCGGAGGTTTTGCAACCTTGAGATTTAATTTAGAGGTGAAGAGCAACCGCTAACGTAAAAAGTCGTGAGCAAGGGGAATCACGAGGTAATATTCGGAAAGATATACCGGCGCATATTCCAAGGACTGGATTTCCAGAAGCATATTCCTTCAAATCTTCTTTGCTTATAATTTGAACTGACCCCTGTCTCTTTCACGGAGACTTGCCCTTTTTTTTTTAACATAAAATGACACCTAAATGGCCCCATGCCCTACATTCACTGACAGGGCGGCACGTGCACCCTTCTTATTAGCTACTGGAACCACACTCCACCCACAGATTTAGCCAGAGCATTCGATTACCATGGTATAAAATGCTGTGTGTCTGTCCAATAAGAGTAAAAGGCGTGTTTGTCTTATCAAAGGTAAAACGCCAAGATAAAGTAGGAGGTCTGACTCCAGGTTATATCCGGATTTAAATTATAGTTTATCTAGAATTTTTGTGGTTCCGAAATTAAATTATAGTTTATCTAGAATTTTTGTGGTTAAGTGTTTGTTAGTTGGTTGTTTTTGGAGAGTTGGAGTTTAATGCTTTTGAAAGTTGCTTTTCCAGAATTGTAATGGTCAATGTTTGTCAGTTGATTGATTCAAAGTTCTAAAAATTGGGATTAAATACCTTAAAAAAAATGAATGTTTGTCAGTTGATTGTAATGATCTTGTCAATTGATTGATCCAATGTTCAAAAGATTGAAATTCAATACCTTAAAAAAATAAATGTTTATTAGTTAATTATAATAATTAAATTTATAATATTATGTCTTACCTTAAAGATAAATTAGATAAAGGTATTAGTGATTATTATGTATATATAAAAAAAATTGATGCTCAAATAGTTTTAGCAAATGTTTAAAGGGTCTTGTGGTTTTGAATTTACTTATTTTTTATAAAAATCTAAAAATATAATAATGTATGGTGTCCGAACGCAGACAAATACTAGGTTTTATAATAATGTTGTGGTGTCCGAAGAAAAACAAATAAATTATCGTTATAAATAGTATTTATTTAAAATATGATTTCTCAAAAAATCCAACGAATAAATGATGGTGTGGCATATTGTTTCTATTGTTCTGACGCGGTTATGTTTGGCTTCCATGAAACGATTTTTTCGCATTCCCTTAGGTGGGGAATACGCCGGCCGGTTGCACACCCCTCTGCTTATTGTGCCCGGTTTTATTTGTTTTTTAATCCTGATAAGGAGGTTAATTATATTTTAATAAACAATCAATGTTATCCACGGTAAGTTGGAGAGGGTAGGGCAGGTAATCTTCCAAGGAAGGTTTCTGGTTTGAATCTCCAATTTACTAAACGCACATGGGTACCCAAAATCCAGTTGATAATGCTGGTGCAGTCAGGCTGGCAACAACTCTCAAATGATTTTTATAGTGTAGAACCCCGTGGTTTCTCAAACCAAAGCGGTTTTACAAAAGATTTTTCCTTAAATTAAAAAAATAAACAACCAATGGTAAGGGCAAAATCTTTATATGGTAAGTAAGGATCTAAGTTGAGTGGAAGGGTTTAGAAGAAAAGTATAATTGATTATTTTATTTTTTATATTCATTTATTATTATGGATAGAATTGAAGTAGAGGTTTTTGGTTAAATTAAAAAAAAAATAAACAAGGACTGGATTTGCAGAAGCATATTCCATAAAATCTTCTTTGCTTATAATTTGAACTGACCCCTGTCTCTTTCACGGAGACTCGCCCTTTTTTTTAACATAAAATGACACCTAAATGGCCCCATGCCCTACATTCACTGACAGGGCGGCACGTGCACCCTTCTTATTCGCTACTGGAACCACACACTCCACCCACAGATTTAGATGGTATAAAATGCTGTGTGTCTGTCCAATAAAGGTTAAAGGCGTGTTTGTCCTATCAAAGGTAAAACGCCAAGATAAAGTAGGAGGTCTGACTCTAGCTATATCCGGTATAAATTATAGTTTATCTAGAATTTTTGTGGTTCCGGATTTAAATTATAGTTTATTTAGAATTTTTGTAGTTAAGTGTTTGTTAGTTGGTTGTTTTTGGAGAGTTGGAGTTTAATGCTTTCAAAGTTGCTTTTTCAGAATTGTAATGGTCAGGTGTTTGTCAGTTGATTGATTCAACGTTCTAAAAATTGAGATTCAATACCTTAAAAAGAAAATGAATGTTTGTCAGTTGATTGTAATGATCTGATCAGTTGATTGGTCGAATGTTCAAAAGATTGAAATTCAATACCTTAAAAAATGAATGTTTATTAGTTAATTATGATAATTAAATTTATAATATTGTGTCTTACCTTATAGATAAATTAGATAAAGGTATTAGTGATTATTATGTATATATAAAAAAACTTGATGCTCAAATAGTTTTAACAAATGTTTGAAGGGTCTTGTGGTTTTGAATTTACTTATCTTTTACAAAAATCTAAAAATATAATAATGTATGGTGTCCGAACGCAGACAAATACTAGGTTTTATAATAATGTTGTGGTGTCCGAACAAAAACAAATAAATTATCGTTATAAATAGTATTTATTTAAAATATGATTTCTAAAAAAATCCAACGAATAAATGATGGTGTGGCATATTGTTTCTATTGTTCTGACGCGGTTATGTTTGGCTTCCATGAAACGATTTTTTCGCATTCCCTTCGGTGGGGAATACGCCGGCCGGTTGCACACCCCTCTGCTTATTGTGCCCGGTTTTATTTGTTTTTTAATCTTGATAAGGAGGTTAATTATATTTTAATAAACAACCAATGCTACCCAGGGTAAGTTGGAGAGGGTAGGGCAGAGCGAGTAATCTTCCAAGGTAGGTTTTTGGTTCGAATCTCCAATCTATCAAATGCACATCGGCACCCAAAATCCAGTTGATAATGCTGGTGCAGTTAAGCTGGGCACGACTCCTATGATTTTTATAATGTAGAACCCTGTGGTTTCTCAAACCAAAGCGGTCTTATAAAAGATTTTTCCTTAAATTAAAAAAATAAACAACCAATGGTAAGGACAAAATCTTTATATGGTAAGTAAGGATCTAAGTTGAGTGGAAGGGTTTGGAAGAAAAGTATAATTGATTATTTTATTTTTTATATTCATTTATTATTATGGATAGAATTGAAGTAGAGGTTTTTGGTTAAATTAAAAAAAGAAATAAACAACCAATGTTAAGGACAAAATATTTATATGGTAAGGATCTAAGTTGAGTGGAAGGGTTTTGGAAGAAAAGTATAATTGATTATTTTATTTTTTATATTAATTTATTATTATGGATTTTTTTTTAATAATGAATATAGAATTGAAGTTGAGATTGCACCATTCATATGTAAAGTTTTCATGTTTATTTAATTTTGAATATGAGTTTTACAGATATTGTATTGCTAGTGCATAGTGGTATTAAAATGATATTTTGATAATTATGTGTATGTGGTTTGTCAATATTTGAATCTTGGTTTTCTTCTTCAAAGTTTTAACTAATTGAGCTTATGTTATTTGGTTCTAAATGTTAAGATTTATTCATAGGATTAGAACCTTGGTTTAGGGTGAGAAGCTCTTTATTATCCATGGTTTTCCCAAGAATGATTGGGTTAAACATTAAGTTTCACCCATGAGATAGAACTTTGGTTAATGGTGGGAAACACTTTACTTCTAACCGCATACTCAAAACCCATGGCCAACACAAAACACACACACAAATATGTATGTATCACTTGGCAAGATTTGAACCTAGGTCTTCTCCTTGAAAGTTGAGGTATTTAAATAGTTGACCTCATGCCATCTGATAAATGTTAAGTTTCACCCATGAGATTTGAATCTTGCTAAAAGACGTGAAACTCTTCACTCTCAACTAATTGTTCAAAACTCCATAGGCTAACAAATAATATGTTATTAATGTGGATAACATATGTCCCAAGGGGGCAACGTAATGGTTTGGGCTTTAGCTCTTCTCTGGGAGGTCCAAGGTTCAAATCCCAACATGGATAAGTGTCTGAGGGGGTGTGTGTGTGTATGGTTGTGTGTTTGGCCCCTATTGATAAGCTCAACTCTCACCCTTACGAGAGGTCATGGTTGGGATGGGGATGCACAACCTTGAGCGTTGGTTGTAGGGGTTTCTCACACTGACCTCAATAAAAAAATGTGGATAACATATTGTTTTTATTTTCATCATTAATAAGAGTGTTATTAATTGATTTTAGTTCATGTATTAAAATTAGTTATAAGTACCATTTTTCATTGATTGTACTGGATTGAAATGGGCTCATTCATGTTACATCATCACCACATAGTGGTATTATAACAACTTGGTTATTATGCATGATACGCTTTGTAAGATTTGGACTTAGTTTTCTTCAAAAGTCAAGGCATGTAACTAGTTGAGTCAATATCATTTTATTAGTTTTAAGTACTAGTATATAGTCAATTATTTACATAAAACTACTAAAAATAAATATATCTAAAAACAAAGTAAGAAAGAGTGAGAAGCAAATGCGAGCAAGGAGGTAAGGAGGAGAGAGCTTGACATTTTTTGTTCCAAATATTTGGAGAATTTACAATATGAAATATTCTTACGAGTGAAGAAAAGTTAGGTAACAAGGAAGGAAGATAATTTATGGAAGTTCTAATTGGATGTAAGGATGTCCTAATTAAAGTTAAGATGCCTTAAGGACGAGAGGAAGAGAGAATTGATGGTAATCCCTATCCATGTAATAAATTTTCCACTTGAAGTTATTATGAAAAACAAGATCATCAAGCACAATATAATGATTCTTAAAAGTAGATAATTAATTTTAAGTTCCATGGATTCTGGTGAGGTTTTACAAAGATTCAAAAGTGGATTAAAAGGAAGTAGGAATTGAACTCAAATTATTCAATGATTTTCATTTCAAAAGGAATATTTTTCATCATCTTATTTAATTTGAAAAGTAGGGATAAAATAATGGGTAGTGGTCCATGGTTTGTGGATTGTATTTAAGGCCATGGAATGATATACTTTTCGTGAAAAAAAAAATTATTAAAATAATTATAGTGTGGATTAGAGTTTTTAGATTCCCAAAGTAGCTTATTTGATAATAATATAAGGGATTTCATCTAGGATGTGTATATTAGGATATGTGTTGCCATAAACATTTCAAAACCTTTTACAAAATCCATTAAGATTAAATATGAATCAAGAAAATGGGATCAACAAGTATATTATGAAAACATTGCATTTTGATGCCTCAAATGTTATGAAATTGGACACATGTTAAACATTACAAAGTGAAAATGATCAATAAAGAGATAGAAAGTTTTGTTCATGAGGTAAACTTACTTCAAGATGATGCAAGGCTATCATATTGTAGTAGGAGTTGGTTTACATTGAGGATTTTTTACTCATCAGATGACAAAGATCTTCACGGTTCATTTAGAGCAACCATTGGAAAAAACTAAGGAGACAATTGGGGATGAGTAAAGTAGTAATCCATGATATCTCATGTTACCAAGGTACATGCTATTGTCACTACTTGAAATTGTGATTGTGAGTTGTATTGTGAGTCATGTATGCTTATATGTGAAGGTCAAATTGAATTTTATGTATTGTACTATTCTAAGGAGAGGACTTCAAGTTCATGACAATGGAAATCCTTCACAATTTTAAAACAATCTTGAATAGATCTTTTAATTTTAGTAAGAAATATTATTTAAAATAAATACTACAATAGTGTTTTGAAACATGGGAATCACCCCTTTCTATACAAGAAGATACTTTGGTTGATAATAAAGTACAAACTTTATTACAGCTACCCTTGGCACCATGGAATATATATTAATAAAATAACCCTTCCAACTAAACTTATGGAATTTAAGATTTCCATTTCCTTTAGATTAGATGGTTTAAGACTATGGTAGTAGGATAAGAAGGCGGATAAGTAAATGATTGCACCACAAACTACTTTAGTGTATTTGAAATATGACTCTTAACATAAAAGGAAAGGTGGTTGACGTGTGGGAAGTGAGAAGAGATGGTTGGAGGAAAAATGAAGAATGGGAAAAAGGAAACAAATAAATTGGGGAAGACAAGGTAAAGAGGCAATTGGACATAGAGAGTAAGGGCACATGACAAATCCAAGTTTGGCACTAAAACAAAAGGGAGAGAGAGATAGAGAGTGGTGATTTGTATGAATAGAAGAGTGTGTATATTAATCAAGTCTGCATAAAGAGTGAATTGTGAGGGTTATGCATACTATAAAAGAATAACACAAAGCATATACATACAAAGTAAAGGTGATGAAAGAGGAATAGGAAAGAAGCTACCAATAAATACAAGATATGGCAATAAATATGGAGTTGGCTCAAAAAGAGAAATGAATATATTATGTGTAACAACCCATAAAAACAACCCAAGGGAGAGAGTAAGAAATGACTTACAAAGAATTCCTAATATTTTTCAGCATTATAAGGTATAACCACAAATTGAGTTCAATATCACTGCATACAACACTCAAGTGGATAAGAGTGACCAAATTTTTGTACTTTTGGGGTTCACCTTTCGAAACCTCATTATTTAGAAAGAACATCGATAGTGGTCCCTCCACTTTTCCTATACCCTCATCAATATTGGACAACTTGACCATGAGGTAGGGATTATCCTTTAAGGCCCATAACACTTAAATAGGGACACATATTCCTAAACCCTACATCAATTCATCTATGTAGGATTATTTGGATGTAATGCCTTAGTGCGTAGTTACCACGCCTTCGCGAGCTAACTAAGGCCATTACCACTCACTTGGAAATGAGCATAGTCATCCAATCCTTGTCGTTCAAGGTGCCACCACTATACTATCTTGTGAATTATTCCTAGACCTCATTGGTAGGAATATGTCCAAGAATCACCACTTAGGACTACCCAAAAGCCTCACTACTTTGGGAACACCCGAGCCTTACCATTCAAGGTGTATCATTCACAAATATCTGGTTATTGCATCATCATAATTTCTCCTAGATTCATAATACTTGGTTATTACATCATCGTAACTACTCCTAGGCTTGGGAACATCTTGACTCAAAGGTTTTATAATATGGCTTTAGATTCATGCCCAAAAACCTCACCAACCCAAGAGTCTAAGCATTTAAAAGAAATAAACATCTCTCCCAAAAGGAAATAAAGTGTTATATTAATTCATAAATTCAATTCAATATAACACATTGCTAAAGACTAAAAATTTAAATACTTTCAAATCATAATACTAGCATTAGCCTTTCCAAAATTACAATGAAAAATAACACATCATTCAAGGATTTATATTCATAAACCATATTCTTTCCATTTTTCCCAAGACCAAAAATTCCAAGAACTTACATAAAATAATAGGAACAACAATTATTATTCTCTCTTCATAGAAAGAAGCTCATAAAGATCCTCACCCCAAAAATACTACATTTCAATATTAAAAACATAAGTAATCATTCATCTTCATCAAGGTATTCACTTGTTGAGTCTTCATCAATGAACTTGAAGTATGTTTAGGGATCAAGACAACTCTTGAATATGCATATGCGAATCTTAACGTGCATTAAGCAAGAAACAAACAACCATGCAAGATATATATTCCATTCAAATGAGGAGAGAATCCCATACTTATCTCAATAATGGATTCCTTTATCTACTCAAGCCTTAGGAACCAATTATTAAATATTAAATATATGCAACTAAGGAGAGAATCCCATACTTCTCTCAATAATGGATTCCTTTATCTACTCAAGCCTCAAGAACCAATTATTAAATATTAAATATATATTCCATGTAAATCTTCACAATAAGCTTCTCTTTTCTTGAACCAATTTATATCCTTGACATTTAGCTAAAATAACTCATGGAATATCCCAATATTAATCTAATAGTTTACAACATTACAACTTGATAAATAATGATTAATGAATACATTATTAAAATAATATTACAAAAACAAAGGTCTTTCTTCTAAATATTACATTCCAATAATATCCCATAGGTCGTTGGTAAGTTCTAAAAATTTAAGCATAATAAAAAGTATTTATAAGCTCTTTTAGTTTTAAGACTATGATTATTTACATTATTAAATTACATACTAGAGGATATTTAAAATTTAATTAATGTACTGCTTCACATAGGATGCACAACAAATATGCGCTTCTAACTTAATATAACACTAGAAATGAAAACTAAGTTGACAACTCAACTCAATCCTTGTTGGATTAGAATCTTCGATGGTTATGACTCAGGAGTGATGAATTAAACTCCAAGGATCAACTTTAAGGCTCTAATACATGCATAAACTAGAACATCCATATGGAGCCTATCACTGTAATGGATCCTACTAGCCTTCTCAGGTCACAATACCACCTTAACCTCTCTAAAATGTGCAAACAAACTTGTAACAACCAACTTAAAACAATATCAGAGGAACAAAACAACAAAGCCAAACCATTAATTAATAGAGTAGGGGGTAATAGAGTTCTAGCAACAACATACTCTTCCTTTATTCTATCCACTATTTCCATAGAACACAGAGAACATAGAATCAGACGTCGCTACGGATACTAGACATGGTCGACAACAATGAGGCAACCAAAAGCATTAAGCCTACTTAGAGATTGCTACAACGCGTTTGACCTACAAAAGGGAGCATTACTCACCTTGACTTACAACTTCTAAAGGTTTTAGACATCCTCAAGAGTAGAGACTTACAATAAGGTGAAAGCCACCTCTAGAATGTCTACTAGAAATATAGACTTAACACTCCCATACAAGGTTCTTGCAAGGGGGACCGTCCAAACCAAGATATTCTACAGGCTTGATAAAAAAATCCTACCATAATTGAGGCTTTTAAAAGATTAAAAACACAAAATAATCCTACCCCAAAGTTGAAGAAAAAATATCAAGAAATAAACCATACATGAAGCTACAAAAAATCCTTAAATTATGACATAAATTACTTCTATTATCACAAACGTAAGAAGCAATCATTTTCTTGGAGATAATCTAGGGAAACCAAGTATATTAGTGATAGCCTCTCTAGGTAACTCTTCCCTTTGTCTATAGAATATCTTCTAATTTCCAATCTTCTTCTTTAGTTAGCTCCAAAACTTGGCAATCCTCTCAAATGTATATTCTCCAAAGGAACCAAAAAGAATAATGTAGGAAGCCATTATTTCTAGCATGCAACCCATTATGCACAAGAGAGTAACACTTCCAAGATTATGTTACAAGATTTCAATATTACCATTTTGCCAACTTTCCAAATTCAATATTCAAATATAAGCTCTATATTTTATCAAATATACTCAAATTTTATTATTGCTTGCATTACTTTAATTAATGACCTTTGATCTAGTATTAATTAAATCACTTTCTTAAAATTTATTTCTTTCTAATGCTACCCATATTAGAATAATTAAATTAACTACTCATCTAATTAATTTAATTACTATTGAATGTTAATATTAATCATTGACATCGATATTAATAATTCCACATACAACAACTCAAGGGTTCTTGCTAAATCATCTATATCCAACTAGGATGCAATAAAAAATATACACAACAAAGTTTTTTTGAAGTAGAAGGTTTTATGATAACTACAACATTATCACCCTTCTACGAAGGATGACTCTTTTGCTTAAATAACAACCTCCTTGCCCAATGGTGCATTCAATCAAACATACACATATGCAATGCACCTACATGAAGGGTTTCTTTTTACCCTTGAGTTGTCAATGAGAATTTCATCCATCATTTTCTTTTTTCTCTCAACTGTGGTGGTTGTCTCATTACAATCATCTCGTGAGAGTATGTGGTCTTGCAACCACAAATTTTATTAGTAGTGTCATATTTTAAAAGTAGTATAATCAAAGCATAAAGTGCAACTATCAACACCTATTAATAATATAAAATGAGATTATGTATTTGATATCCACAAATCAATACATAAATCAAGTATTAATAATAGATCTTATCAAGGAGGATCATTACATACTCCTACCCTTGGACTAAACATAATTTCTTGTGTTTCTTAAAAATAAAGCATATATTTTATTCAAACAAAAATGAGAATTGCTTTCTTATTTCCTCAACATCTTCCCAAGTTGCACAATATCTATAATAATGGTCCCATTGGACCTTACATTGATCTAGGGTTTGTTTTCTTAAGATATTATAAAGAAACCCTAGAATTCTTACTAGTCGCACCTCAATTGATAAGGGATTTGCCATCTATAATTTTAAAATATTTCAAACATGAAAAGAATAGACAACATGGATCAACAACATACTTCCTAAGTAGGGATATATGAAAAGTGTCATGGATCTTTGATAGGTTGGACGACAAGGTGAGCCTATAAACTATTAGACTAATCTTATCAATGATTTCAATAGGCCCAACAAAATGAGAATCCACCTTAGCTGACTTGATAACATTTTTCATGGGTCTTACCCTTAAGAAGATTTTGTTTCCCATAGAGAATTCTCTTAGTGATCTTTTCAAATCAGCATAGCTCTTTTGATAATCGGTTGCTTCATTGAGCCTCTATAAAATCACTATGAGATATTCCTCCATCTCTAATAGTGTCCCGTCCGATCAACACTTGATATTTCATATTATCCCATGATAGATATGTTTTGTATCTTCTATCATACATGGCTTCAAATGGAGCCATTCCCAAGGATGCATGGTATCCATTATTAAATGCAAATTCAACTATATACAACAATTCTTCCCATTTAGACTTTTGATCTATGCAATACATGCAAAACATATCTTCAAGAACTTGGTTAACCCTCTTCGTTTGCCTATTTATTTTTGGATGGTAAGTAAAACTAATATTCAGTTTAGTGCCCACTACACGATGAAGAGCCTAAAATGTTTTTGATGTAAACCTAGAATATCTATCTAATATGATCACCTCAAGACAACCATGTAACCTAAACATTTTATTGGCAAAACTATTTACCACAATTGGTGCATCATCTTTGATATTCTTCGATATAAAATGTGCAACTTTAGTCAACTTATCTACCACCATAAGTATTGCATCATGTTGGTACCTTGTCTTAGGTAAACCCACAATAAAATCCATGGATATAACCTTCCACTTTTGAGAAGGTATATCATGTGGGTATAATTTTCTTGTTGGATGCAAATATTCTACCTTAGCCTTATGGCATTCTAAACATCTAACAATGAAACTAGTAATATCAAATTTCATTTCAGACCAATAAAATATGTTTTTCATGTTTTCTCTCAACTTTGCACCTCCAAAATGAGTAAAATAAGGAGAACTATATGCCTCCATAATCATTCTCCTTAAATCACTAGTATTGGGTATGACAACTCTATCTTTGAAACATAAAAGTCCATATTTTATGTTAAAATCCTTATTTTTCTCATGATTTTCCTCAATTTTAGCTTGGATTTCAATGCAATACTGGTCCTATAATTGTATTTCTCTGACTTTGTCCATGACTCTACGTTAACACTGCTATATGCCTTCTACTCAATGCGTCAACAACCTTGTTTTTCTTTCTTTTGATATACTCTATACCAAACTCATATTTGACTAGGAACTCTATCCACCTTACTTGCCTTGCATTTAGCATAGGTTGGGTAAAGATATACCTTTGAATTTGGTGGTATATTATTAGCTTGAAAGGTTTCCCCAAAAATTAGTGCCTCTAGATCTTAAGAGCAAGTACAACCACTGCTACCCAGGTGTTGTAGGTGAGTTGGAGAGGAGAGGGCAATCCTCCAAGGGAGGTCCCAGGTTCAAATCTCCACCCTACCAAAAAGTTGAATTGGGTATCCAAAATACAATTGATAATATTGGTGTAGGCAGGGTCGGGTGCGACCCTCGGGTGACTTTGATGGTGTAGAACCCCCTGTTCGTGGTCTCTCAGACCAAGGTGACTTCGAAAGGGGTTTTTTCGCTTAAAAAAAAGTACAACCACTACTTGCTCTAGGTCATATGTAGCATAATTTAACTCATGCTTCTTGAGTTTCTTGGGTTCATATCCTATTGTAGCCTCATTTTGAGATAAAACCTCTTCCAAACCTTCTAAGGAAGAATTTGTACATATTGTAAAATTCTCAAGAGGATTTGGTATCCTAGGAATTGGAATTGTAGTCAACTTATTCTTTAGAATTTTAAAAGTGGCCTCATGCTTATCCATCCATTTGAACTCTTTTTCTTTTATCTAAACGTTGGTAATAGAGTAGGTAATTTTTGAATAGTCTTTCACAAAATGCCTATAATAACCAGTGATTCCCATGAAGCTTCTAACCTCAGACACATTAGTGGTTGCAAGCCAACTCAAAATGGCTTCAATTTTTTTATGATCTACAATAATCCCTTCTACAGATATAATATACCCCAAATACTAAACATGTGAGGCATAAAACTCACATTTGTACAACTTTTCATAAATTTGGTTCTTTCTCAACACCTCTAGCACTAACCTCAAATATTGGTCATGCTCTTCTCTGGTACAATAATATATTAAGATATCATCCAAAAATATCAACATAAACCAATCTAGATATTTTTTAACACACTATTTATTAGATTCATAAAAGTTTTTGGTACATTTATTAATCCAAATGGTAACACTGTGAACTCATAGTGTCCATATCTAGTCTTAAAAGTTATTTTGTGAGTATCCTCCTCACAAATCCTTAATTAATAATATATTGATCTTAAGTTAATATTTGAAAAGTTAGTGGTATCCTTTAAATGATCAAAGATATCATCTATCCTTGGTAATAGATACCTATTATTGATGGTGACCTTATTCAACATTTTGTAATCAATACACAATCTTAAGGAACCATCATTTTTCTTCACAAATAATACTAGAGCACCCTAGGGTGACACACTAGGTTTTATCAAACCCTTATACAACAGATCTTGGATTTATACCTTTAGCTCTTGTAACTCAGTATGAGGCATTCTATAAGGTGTCCTTGCAATAGGTTTAGCTCTAGGCATTAATTCATTGGTGAAATCAAATTCATGTGGAGGTGGTAGTCCTGGGAGATCCTCTGAAAACACATCCCTAAATTAATGTAGAATTAGATGTTTCTTAAATATTTTTACATCTCCATTATTGCCTTTCTTTCCATTTATCTTAACTACATACAATATCCCACCTCTCTTGATTACCTTCTTAAGTTGCATAGTTGACAACAAATGTGATCGAAAAGATCCTTGCCTACTTTGAACCCTTATTCTCTTCTTATCCTTATCACTATAGTCCATCCACCTTTTTTTTAAGTTGATTAAGACTCCATGAGCCTTTAACAAATCCATCCCTAAGATAATATTAAACACATGTAGCAATGCTACATATAAGTGCCAAATGGTTGATTCCTTGGGTAAGAAAAATCTCAACCATAGGTAAACATTGATCCACTAAATTTGTATAGATCCATACTCAAATTTCCATCCTTGTTCCAAAAATCCAAGTTTTTCCAGCATATCCCCAATAATACTAGTGGAAATAAAATTATCTGTATCTCCACTATCAATTAAAAAATTGATATTCTTATTGAACAACTTACCATTTAAGAGCATGGGAGTTGCCTAACCCTTAAGGTTTTAACTTCCTATAACTGCATAGATTTGGTGTGGTTGCTCCTACTTGACTTTGGTCATTGGGGACACTTATTTGCATAATGGAGACCCTTGTAAACAAAACAACCTATTTTGGGTGCATAAGTGTTTTTATGTATCTCTCCTTATGTCAACACTTCATAGTTGAAGGTCTTCTTAATATTTTGATTTGTCTCCTTTTGATCCAAATCATATGCCTTTTATAGGGTTTTAGGTTTAAATAAATTGATTACTGTTAGGATTTTAGGATTTAGTCCCAAAATGAACTTATGAACTTTCAAATTCTTCTTTGTCTCATCTTTAGGAACATATTTAAAAAACTTGATAAATTTTTGATAATAAACTTCCATAGTCATGGTACCTTGTGGAAGTGTAGAATAATTCTCAAAATTTTCTATATCAAGTTGATATGATAGGAATATTTCCTTGAATGCCCTTACAAAATCATCACATTTTAGGTCCACCACTTGGATTCCTACCTTGAATGTACTCCACCATCCCAAGGCTATATCATGAAGATGAAGGGTTGCCCAAATAATATGGGTTTTAGATGAGTAATTCTTCATGGAAAATAAAGTTTCCAACTCACTTAGCCAAGACTCTACTACCTCACCCCCTTCTCTTTCATTAAATTTAGATACATTAACATTATTAAGGTCCTTGACAAGTTTGACCTCAATTTGAGCTTTACCCTCATGGATTTCTCTAGCAGGATTCTCTTCTTGTCTATCCTCTAAATCCCTATCATTGGTTTCATTATTAACCAAGGTTTCTAAAATTGTCATTGCTTCTCCATCTACTCCTAAAGAAACTTAACCACTGAAGAAAGGTTTTCCACCCTCTCACAAGAGCCTACTATTCTTCCAATTTTCTTGTTGGAGTCCATTGTTCTTTTAGACTTTCTACTAGAGTCCATTTTTCTTTTAGATTTCTTGTCAGAGTCCATTGTTCTTCCAAACTTATTTTGAGGATGTACTACAACTTCTTCTTGTGTGGTTAATCTCATCTTCTTGGATGATCCTCATCTCAAAATAGGTGTCATATCCTATCCATAAAAAGGAGTTGGATAAGTTAATTTTTTTCTAAAATTGTACTTACAAATAGTTAGTTTCATCTCTCCATGAACTAACCTAGACCATTATCACTCACCTGATAATGATTATGGTTACACTTGCATATCCTTAAGGTGTCATCTTGGGTATGACAATTATCACTCACCTAATATTGATCATGGTTACACTTAGCTCACCGTACGGTGCCATCCCTAATAAGAAATTATACTCTCAAGGATTTTTACCCCTTGGTTTGATCGATCAAGATGGTGTGCAATACCTACTTTGTACCAAATCAACATAAGGTCCCTAAAAGAGTAAAAATCCCCAAAGTAGAATATCAAGTCAAGGTTCAACCTAGGTTATGTCCATAGAAGCTTCTCGTCCTACGATCTAGGCTCTGATACCAACTATAAAAACCCACCAAATTGACCCAAGGAAGATATTATTTTTCATTTTCACAAGGAATGGCTTACAAAGAAGTCCTAATATTTTTTAGCATTGTAAGGCATAACCACATTTTGAGTTCAATGTCGCTATAGACAACACTCAAGTGAATAGGAGTGTCCAACTTCTTGTACTTTTAAGATTCACCTTTCTAAACCTCATCGTTTAGAAAGGATATTGATAGTGGTTATCAGTATTGAATATGGTGTAGGGATTATCTTTTAAGGCTTACAAAACCTAAATGAGGATGCTTATTCCCAAACCCTACATAAGTTTATCTATGTAGGATTATTCTAGTGTAATTTCTTAGTGCTTAGTTACCACACCTTCGTAGGCTAACTAAGTCCATTACCACTCACTTGAAATGAGCATGGTCACTCGATCCTCATCGTTCAATGTTTCACCATTATACTATCTTGTGAATGATTCATAGACCTCAATGGTAGGAATATTTCCAAGCATCACCACTTAGGACTACCCAAAAGCCTCATTGTTTTCAAAATACTTGAGCCTCATTATTTAAGGTGTATCATTTATAATATACGGTTATTGTGTCACATAAAATTTTATAGATTCATAATACCTGGTTATTGCATCTTCACAACTCCTCCTAGGCTTGGGAACATCTTGAATCTAGGGTTTTCTAATATGGCTCTAGATTCATGCCCAAAAACCCCACCAACCCAAGAGTCTAAGCACTTAAAAAAATAAACATCTCCCCCAAAATGAAATAGAGTGTTGTATAATTCATAAATTCAATTCAATATAACACATTGCTAAAGACTAAAAAATTAAATATTTTTAAATCATAATACTAGAATTAGTCTTTCCAAAATTACAATTAAATAATATCACAACATATAAGGATTTATATTCATAAACCATATTCTTTCCATTTTTCTGAAGACCAAAAATTCCAAGAACTTACATAAAAGAATAACACTAAAAATTTTGTTTTTACAAATAATAATATAAAACAATGATAATTTTATCTTTATAACAAGAATCTCATAAAGATCCTCATCCTAAAAATATTACATTTCAATCTTAAAAACATAAGTAATCATTCATCTTCATCAAGGTCTTCACTTGTTGAGTCTTCATAAATAAACTTGAAGCATATTTAGGGATCAAGACAACTCTTGAATATGCATATGCAAATCTTAACATGCACTAAGCAAGAAACAAACAACCATGCAAGATATATATTCCATACAAACAAGGAGAGAATCCCATACTTATCTCAATAATGGATTCCTTTATCTACTCAAGCCTCAAGAACCAATTATTAAATATTATATATATATATATATATATATATATATATATTCCATGTAAATATTCACAATAAGCTTCTCTTTTCTTGAACCAATTTATATCCTTTACATTTAGCTAAAACAACTCATGGAATCTCCCAATATTAATCCAATAGTTTACAACATTACAACTTGATAAATAATGATTAATGAATACATTATTAAACTAATATTACATGGACAAGTTCTTCGACACTTTGGCGGGAGGATGTCGATGGGCGGGAAGTTTGCAGGGGAGATCGGGAGCGGTAGTGGTTCGGTTCTTGGACGCAGCGGAGCAATCGAAGGGCATCATGATTCTGGGGGAGTGAAAATGCTCGGGCCCATTGAAGATGACCGGGCTGGCAACGGTTTTGGTTGAGGTAAGGACCCACCAAACAAAGGGGGTGGTGGGGCTCAAAAGTCTTATGCCCAGGCAGCGGCCTTAGAAACCCTAAATGGGTTTTTTACCAAAGAGTTATTTTTGGTTGGGGATGAGCTGGACATCCCGACGGAAGTTCTTTCAAGCTTCATGGAGTTTGAGAAATTTACCCTAATAGGTAAATTCATTGGAGGCCATCCTGAAATGGAAACTATCCAAAAATGTGCAGCAAGCAAATGGAGGACTTCTGGGCATTTGGAGCTGGTGGCCCTATCCCGAGGTTTTTTTGCCATTAGATTGAACAATAAGGATGATTACTATAAAATTATGGCTGGCGGGCCATGGTTTTTAGGTCGCAGAAGTTTATTTCTTAGGAAGTGGGACATGGATTTCAGTACTGAGACCCAAAACATCAACATTGCCCCAATATGGGTTAGGCTCCCGAATCTTCCCCTCTTTGGCTGGAATGAAAATGTCATAAGAGGTATTGCACGTTCCATTGGGGAGTTGGTCACCATTGACCCTCCCATCCAAGCTCGAACAAGGTTTGTCCAGACCCGATTTTGCGTTCTGGAAGATTTGGAGGCATAACTCCCAACTTCCATCACTCTTCGGTCTAGAGGCACCTTTCTTCATAAAAAAGCTATTGTCTATGAAAATATACTAGCTTTCTACACCCAGTGTCGGTCCCAAGGGCACCTCCAGTCCTAGTGTCCTCTTCAAAAACTAGGAAAACAAAAATGTGAAAACGATAACCCCCTGAAGCACAAGGAAGATCAGGCAAAGCAACCAAATATTCTAGACACGAAGGGCCATGTATCCCTAGGCCCCTCTAGAGACTATGGCGGACTCTCTCAGCCTGAAGAGAATCCCTCTCTCCAATCGGACCCCGAGCATCTTGAGGCTGACAACCAACAAGGAGCAGACTCCCACTTGGAAAGTGAATCACAGGAAGAGATGGAACGGACCCCTTCCAAAGTTTTGACTCAGGTTGTTCCTCTGCTCCAAGATATAGGTCATCCCAATTTTAGTCAGTCACAAACGCTGCTAGAAGATTACCTCTTAGGAAGGAGGGGTGAACAATCCAATCACATTAGCCCCCGAATACGAGGAGTCGAAAGCAAAGTGTGGATTTTGGTAGTGAGAGGAAGCAGGGCTATCCTCCTAACAAGGAAAGGCAAGACAAAGAGACTACAACTGACGTTGCAAATGGAACCCAACGTTTGCTGGTTCTGGATGACTGTGACACATAGTCGGACGAAGCTCATGCATCAAAACCTCCCCCTCAACAAGGAAAGGGAGGCAAGAAAAACTTCAAACTGTCAAGATGAAAGTCCTCTCATGGAATGTGAGAGGACTGAACGGTGCAGCCAAGCGAATGTTAGTGGCTGATCTCCGTAGGAGGATTAACCCTTCTATCCTTATTTTGCAAGAGACCAAGCTTGATGCTATCTCCTCTGACAAAGTGGCGAAGGCCATTTGGGCCAGGGCAAATTGTCTATCCAGCCCTGCAGTGGGAACAACGGGAGGACTCATGGTTCTGTGGGACCCTTCAAGGTTTGAGGGCAGCTCGCTGTCAACTTCCAACAGAATCATCAATGTACTGTTCCAATCCAAAACCTCCAATTTTTCCTCGATTCTATCCAACGTTTATGCTTCCAATTCTGCCACAGAGAGAGCAAAAATGTGGAAAGCTATCTCTCTGATGAGGGAGAATTTTAGCAACTTTCCTTGGGTTTTAGGGGGTGACTTCAATTGTCCCCTTCATCCTTGGGATAGAAAAGGAGGGTCTGACCACTCCAGCCACAGCTTGGAAGATTTCACAGATTTTGTCTTTGCTAATGGCCTGCTTGACATAAAACTCAAAGGGGCTTCCTTCACATGGAGTAACAAAAGGATTGGGGGCGGTTTGATTCAAGTCAAACTTGACAGATTCTTCATTTCCCTAGAAGCCATTCCCATCCTTTGCGGGGCTATCCTTTTGGCTCTTCCAAGGATTGGGTCTGACCATAACCCTATTTTATTGGAGGTGAACGATGGGCCTATTTTTATGACCCCTTTCAGATTCGAATCCATGTGGATTTCCCACAAAGACTTCAAAGGATTGGTTTCAGCGTGGTGGCAATCGAAGGTGGAAGGAAGCGCTCCTAAGAGGGTGGCTTTAAAGCTCAAAATGGTCAAAGAAAAACCGAAGATTTGGAACAAAGTGGTTTTCGACAACATTTTTGAGTCCAAAAAATCCATCGCTGAGAACCTGAAGGCTGTGGAGGAAAGGATGGCTACCGAAGGTTACACTGAGGGTCTCAGGGAGGAAGAGCGGAGCCTTTTTGTGGAATTTAATTCTATTCTCGCTAGGGAGGAAACGTTCTGGTGCTAGAAATCTCATGACCTGTGGTTGAAGAATGGAGACTCCAACACGAGATTTTTTCATGCATCTACTATGAGGCACAGAGGGGCCAACAAGATCATAGAAGTAACTTGTAAGGGTGGGCACATTACCAGGGAGATTGAGGAAATCAGGAGTGAAGCGGTTAATTTCTTTCAGGATTTGCTTGGCACTCCTCCAGATAGCAACCTCCAGGTCCAAAAATCTATGCTCGCCAATTTTTTGACTAGAGTTCCCCATGAGGTAAACATGAAACTTTTGGAACCTTTTTCCTCGTCTGAGATTAAGGAAGCATTGTTCTCCATGCAACCAGATAAGGCCCCTGGGCCTGATGGTTTCCCTCCTCAATTATTCCAAGTCATGTGGTGAAGAACACAAGCTTATATTGAGAGGGGGTGGGGTGAACAGTATAAGACCTCTTTTTACTTTTTCCTTTATACTTCAAAATAGTAAAGCAATATACCCAAAGCAATATCAAAGCAATGCACAATATCATCCACAAAGTGACACCAATTTTAACGTGGTTCACCCAGAATGGTCGGGCTACGTCCACAAAACTTTTCTCTAAAAGTTATCTCAAAGTTCTTTGGGAATCCTTCCCAATTACAATGTTTATGAGCCTCGGCCCAAAGGAGATACCTTCCCCCAATCAAAATTTATGAGCCTCTTGCTCAAAGGAGATACCTTCCCCCAATCAGAATTTATGAGCCTCTGCTCAAAGGAGATACCTTCCCCTCTGCTCTGGAAATGATCCCTCAGAAGATCAACTGCCTCTACCTCTTGCCAGCCACGTGGAACTCCTTTCCATCGAAGACCTCCTGTCCTCAATGCTTAGCCTAAGAGACCTCTGCCTTCTATGATCACGTCCACAGCGGCTCGACAACTCTGTACCAAACACGGTCGAGTCGGTCTAGTACAAGTCTTCCTCTGTCTGCAGATCTGTCCAACTCTTGAACAAATCAATCCTCTGCATACAAGCCTTCTCAAAGACTTGCCAACTGTCCTCAGGTTCTTCTCATAGAACCAATGCACCTCTGTCCTCAAGTTCTCTGATAGAACTATCAAACTCAGCTCACAAGTCCTCTGCTAGGACCTGTCCAAATCTGCTCACAAGTCCCCACTAGAACCTGTCCAAAAACTGCTCACAAGTCCCCACCGAAACCTGTCCAAAAACTGCTCACAAGTCCCCACTGGAACCTGTCCAAAAAACTCAGCAAGCTCACCAAGAAAAACTTTCTTAGTAGGAAATCACAAAGTGAATTGTTAGAGACCCAATGTGATTTGTCAAACTCATAGAAGCATAAAGAGAATTGTTAGAGACTCAATATGTTCTATACTCAAATCCCAATCTCAAAACTCAACTCAAATCAACTCAGCTCAATCTCAATCTCAAATCTAAAAACTCAACTCAATATCTGAAATGGATAGGATAGAATGTTTTCTTTCAAGAACATGAAACCCCAACAATTGCCAACTATGCAAAGAATCACATAACAATGATACTCATGTTCTTTTCACCATCAATTAGGGTTTCAACAACAATGCTCATCAAACAAGGTTTAGTCAACCAACACCATTCAACTCAACATCAACCTTGAAGCATTCAACCAATCATCACAAGAAAAGGAAACAAGTAGAAATCCTTTTCCCTCCAAAGATATTTGAACAAAACAGCCACCAACACAATATCACCAAATGCAAAGAATAACTTGCTCAAATCAACTCAATGGAGTAAGCCCAATATCATGAATCAAGTAAAGCAATAACTTGATCAAACAACCTCTATGGAAGCAACTCAACCATCAAACTCAAAATAGCCAACCAAGGGTTCCACCAACTCAATGCAAGTAGCAAGACTCACAAACATAAACCCTAGTGCACAATGCTTCCACTACCTCAAACCAGAATTATGCATTCACCAAAACTCTCATCAAGGATAACAATGCATAAGAAGTCTTCAACAAACCAGAAAATAGGATTTACACCCAACCAAAGGAAACCTAGTTGAAAACCTTTTCACTCCAACCTTATTTCAGAAAAACATACACCAATCATACTCATAAGGAAAATGTGCCCATACCTTTTTGGAGTAGAAGAAAATTGATCCTTAAAGTTGTCACCACACACAACCCTCAAACTTCCAACCAAGTTAGGGTTAGAACCAAGATAAATGAGCATATATAAAAACTTTCCTTAATACACCTTTTAGCTCCTCTTCTTTAAAAACAACCACCAAAGAAGCCAAAAACACAACAACCAAAACTTACACCTTATATCTCCATTTTTAAATTTAGCATAGCAAAAGACTAATCTCAAAAATACAACCAAAGAAATATCCCCTTATTTCTCCTATGTCTTTTAAACAATGCTAAACAATGCCAAAAATCATATCAAGAAAATAATCACACCTTATAATGGCTGCCCTTGAAGAATCCAAAATTCGCGGCACAAAACACGTTTTAATAAAAACGTGACTAATCCATGCACAGCTCCCTCCGCGGGGATCGAAATGCAGACCTCCGCCTACGCAAGGCCCAAATGCAGCCTTCGCTGCCACTAGCCCACAAGGGGCTTACGAAGTCCAAGACGGACTTCCTTCCACATAAACGGTCAAGCTTTCGAAAGCTTTTCAAACCACGAGCTCTCCTCTTTCGCTAGCGTAAACAGAACATTCGATCGCAGCCAAACCAATTAATTGCCTTCGATTTTCCAAGTGGGTTTAACCTTAGGAACCTTCTCATATTTATAGTCCATACGTGGACTTTAGAACACGTCAGCTGCAAAGAAAAGTAATTTCGAATTTAATCGAAATTTGCTTTCTAAAGGGTTTAAAAACCCTTAAAGTATTTTTAATAAATTAAAAATAATTTCTCCCTTAATTAATTAAATAATTAATTAATTAAAACCTTGAAGGGTTTTAAATAATAATTAAATAAATAATAAAGAGAACCTCCATTGGTTTTAATAAAAACCATTGCCAATGGAATCTCTCCGGATTCTCTTAAAAATATTCTCTTGGAATCTTCCACCTTTGAAGCCAACACATCCTCTTAACATTAATGTCATTTCCTTTTGACATCAATGACAACTCATAGACAAGAAGCTAGGATCTCAAACCCAAAATTGCCAACAATCTCCCCCTTTGTCATTGATGGCAAACCATGCTTCTCAACAACACCGAAACTCAACATAAACAACTCCCCCTGTCTTGAGGCTCTCCCCCTTACTCATATCTCTCCCCCTTTGTCATCAATGGCAAAGGGTCACCTTTGGGGCTTGGGACTAAGAATGAGCCTCTTAGCTTAGTCCCTCCCCCACCTCCTGTTGAGGTGTTTAATTTCGAGGTGGGAGTAAAACTCCCAACAGGCATTGATCATCATCAGTGTCTATAGCTACCTTACCATGTCTTCTCTTGTTCTCCTTGTCCATATTCCTATTCCTGTTCTTGTCACTATTTCTGTTCTTGTTATCATTCCTGTTCTTATCCATGCCTTGATCCTTGGACCTGTTCATACCACTGTTCCTGTTCCTGTACCTTGGAAGTTCAGCTCTACATCTGTCTAGTTGTGTGACCTTCATTGTTGCACTTGTAACACGTAACAATGTTATTTCTTTTAGGCATACCTGTTCTTTGAATCCACCTGTTCTGACTAACCCTGTTCCTGTTATTAGCCTTGCAAAAAATTGCCTTATGCCCAAACTGTTGACAAGAGTAGCAATACCCTTGAAAGTAATTAGCACTTCTGAAACTGTCATTTACCTTCTTCACTTGAGCCATGCAATGTGAAGCCATGTGACCAAACTTGTGACAAGCAAAACATCTGCCTTGAAACTTTCCTTTAATTGACCTCTTGGGTCCTGAAAACTTCCTCTTCTCATTCTGAATTCTATTTTCTATTTACGTGCATCTATCATTCAAGGACTCCTTATCTGAAATACTTTCCTCATCAGAACTCTCTTCCTTTTGGAGTCTCTTACTAGACTCTCCAACTTGTTCCTTGTGTGGCTTAACAAAACCAAGGCCTGTTTTATCTGTTGTCTTTCTTTGACCTTTGATGAGTGACTTAACCTTTTTGGAGCTATCTTGAAACCTGTAAAGCTTATCCTTGTACTCTTTAGTTTCCTCTTTCAAAGAAGCCATTTTCTATTCTAACTCATTATACTCAAGAACCTTAGACTCTAACTCATCCTTGAGTTCTTGTGTCTTAGCTATAGAGAAGTCAAGACTTTCTATAAGATCATCTCTCTCCATACAACATTCATCTAACTTATCCTTGAGTCTAGCATTCTTCTTTCTTTCCTTTTCCAAAACACTAAGAGCACTAATAAGTTCACTTTCAAGATCCTTTATTTGATTTCCTTTTGAATCATCAAAGCCTTTTTCAGATTTCTTATCACTAGAGGTGCTACCCTTTTCAAAAACCATACATGCATCTTCCTTATAGTTTTCTGAAGCATCCTCATACATACTAGAAACCAAATCATTATTTGTGCAATCATCCTCAAGGTGACCAAAATTTCCACATCTAAGACATTTCATGATAATGAATCTATGTTTCGGTTCTTCCTCTTTTTAAGATATGAACAACATCTCATTTTCATTATCACTTGAAGAACTTTCACTATCACTACTAGAACACTTACTTGCTTTGTCTAGGTAGAAACTCTTCTTGTGCTTGTGAGAATACCTCTTTCCTTGATTGTTGTGCTCATCTTTGTTTTTCTTGTGATGCTTGTGCTTTTCAGAATCCTTGCTCTTAGAATCTTGTTTATCTTCATCACTTTCATTCTTGGGAACAGATCTGAGTCGGTAGCATAATGACCAAACTTTCCACAATTGAAACATCTTATATTTTTCATACTTTTGTGCTTTCTAGAGAACTTGCCTTTCTTGCTGTAATATGCCTCTTCATCACTAGAAGACTCATCACTATCTTGAAGTTGTTTACCCTTGGAATTCTTGGTAGCCTTGAAAGTTGCCTCTTTCTTGACATCAACCTTCACTTGAGTTCTCAACTCAAATATTGCAAGTATACTATGGAGCTCATCCTTTTTCAACTTATCCAAATCTTTAGCTTCCTCAATAGCAGAAATATTTTCACTAAATCTATTAGGAAGAGATCTTAAAATCTTATCACAAACATCATTTTCAGCAAGCTCAAGACCTAAGTCTTTCATGGAGTTAACAACCTCATCCATACGAAGCATGTAGTCACTAATATTTTCATCATCATTCATCTTGAGTTGTTCAAACATACCTTTGAAGTGTCTCAACTTGGCCTTTCTGACATTTGTATCACCTGTATGAACCACCTTCAACTGATTCCACATTTCACTAGTTGTCTTGCAGTGAATCACTTTGGTGAGATCTGCTTTATGTAAGCCTTTCAGGATTGCATTCATTGCTTTTGAATTGCTTGTGATGTAGGAGCCTTTCTTCTTTAGTATTAGGACCATGTTCAGGAATAGTGTACTCATCTTCAATCACTTCCCAAACCTCATTCCCAAGTGCCATTAGATGAACCTTCATCCTTGCACTCCAAAGACCAAAATCTGACCCATCAAGAATAGGTGTTGCATTGCCACTTGAATAATCCATTGTGTTCTTTACTAGCTTTTCCTTCAAGTTGTTAAACTTTTCGAAGGCACCTGCTCGATACCAATTGAAGAACACAAGCTTATCTTGAGAGGGGGGTGAACGAGTATAAGACCTCTTTTACTTTTTCCTTTATACTTCAAAATAGTAAAGCAATATACCCAAAGCAATATCAAAGCAATGCACAATATCATCCACAAAGTGACACCAATTTTAACGTGGTTCACCCGAATGGCTGGGCTACGTCCACAAAACTTTTCTCTAAAAGTTATCTCAAAGTTCTTTGGGAATCCTTCCCAATTACAATGTTTATGAGCCTCGGCCCAAAGGAGATACCTTCCCCCAATCAAAATTTATGAGCCTCTGCTCAAAGGAGATACCTTCCCCTAATCAAAATTTATGAGCCTCTGCTCAAAGGAGATACCTTCCCCTCTGCTCTGGAAATGATCCCTCAGAAGATCAACTGCCTCTACCTCTTGCCAGCACGTGGAACTCCTTTCCATCGAAGACCTCCTGTCCTCAATGCTTAGCCTAAGAGACCTCTGCCTTCTATGATCACGTCCACAACAGCTCAACAACTCTGTACCAAACACAGTCAGTCGGTCTAGTACAAGTCTTCCTCTGTCTGTCAGATCTGTCCAACTCTTGAACAAATCAATCCTCTACATACAAGCCTTCTCAAAGACTTGCCAACTATCCTCAAGTTCTTCTCATAGAACCAATGCACCTCTGTCCTCAAGTTCTCTGATAGAACTATCAAACTCAGCTCACAAGTCCTCTGCTAGGACCTGTCCAAATCTGCTCACAAGTCCCCATCGAAACCTATCCAAAACTGCTCACAAGTCCCCATCGAAACCTGTCCAAAACTGCTCACAAGTCCCCACTGGAACCTGTCCAAAAACTCAGCAAGCTCACCAAGAAAAACTTTCTTAGTAGGAAATCACAAAGTGAATTGTTAGAGACCCAATGTGATTTGTCAAACTCATAGAAGCATAAAGAGAATTGTTAGAGACTCAATATGTTCTATACTCAAATCCCAATCTCAAAACTCAACTCAAATCAACTCAGCTCAATCTCAATCTCAAATCTGAAAACTCAACTCAATATCTGAAATGGATAGGATAGAATGTTTTCTTTCAAGAACATGAAACCCCAACAATTGCCAACTATGCAAAGAATCACATAACAATGATACTCATGTTCTTTTCACCATCAATTAGGGTTTCAACAACAATGCTCATCAAACAAGGTTTAGTCAACCAACACCATTCAACTCAACATCAACCTTGAAGCATTCAACCAATCATCACAAGAAAAGGAAACAAGTAGAAATCCTTTTCCCTCCAAAGATATTTGAACAAAACAGCCACCAACACAATATCACCAAATGCAAAGAATAACTTGCTCAAATCAACTCAATGGAGTAAGCCCAATATCATGAATCAAGTAAAGCAATAACTTGATCAAACAACCTCTATGGAAGCAACTCAACCATCAAACTCAAAACAGCCAACCAAGGGTTCCACCAACTCAATGCAAGTAGCAAGACTCACAAACATAAACCCTAGTGCACAATGCTTCCACTACCTCAAACCAGAATTATGCATTCACCAAAACTCTCATCAAGGATAACAATGCATAAGAAGTCTTCAACAAACCAGAAAATAGGATTTACACCCAACCAAAGGAAACCTAGTTGAAAACCTTTTCACTCCAACCTTATTTCAGAAAAACATACACCAATCATACTCATAAGGAAAATGTGCCCATACCTTTTTGGAGTAGAAGAAAATTGATCCTTAAAGTTGTCACCACACACAACCCTCAAACTTCCAACCAAGTTAGGGTTAGAACCAAGATAAATGAGCATATATAAAAACTTTCCTTAATACACCTTTTAGCTCCTCTTCTTTAAAAACAACCACCAAAGAAGCCAAAAACACAACAACCAAAACTTACACCTTATATCTCCATTTTTAAATTTAGCATAGCAAAAGACTAATCTCAAAAATACAACCAAAGAAATATCCCCTTATTTCTCCTATGTCTTTTAAACAATGCTAAACAATGCCAAAAATCATATCAAGAAAATAATCACACCTTATAATGGCTGCCCTTGAAGAATCCGAAATTCGCGGCACAAAACACGTTTTAATAAAAACATGACTAATCCATGCATAGCTCCCTCCGTGGGGATCGAAATCAGACCTCCGCCTACGCAAGGCCCAAACGCAGCCTTCGCTGCCACTAGCCCACAAGGGGCTTACGAAGTCCAAGACGGACTTCCTTCCACATAAACGGTCAAGCTTTTCGAAAGCTTTTCAAACCACGAGCTCTCCTCTTTCGCGAGCGTAAACGGAACATTCGATCGTAGCCAAACCAATTAATTGCCTTCGATTTTCCAAGTAGGGTTTAACCTTAGGAACCTTCTCATATTTATAGTCCATACGTGGACTTTAGAACACGTCGACTGCAAAGAAAAGTAATTTCGAATTTAATCGAAATTTGCTTTCTAAAGGGTTTAAAAACCCTTAAAGTATTTTTAATAAATTAAAAATAATTTCTCCCTTAATTAATTAAATAATTAATTAATTAAAACCTTGAAGGGTTTTAAATAATAATTAAATAAATAATAAAGAGAACCTCCATTGGTTTTAATAAAAACCATTGCCAATGGAATCTCTCCGGATTCTCTTAAAAATATTCTCTTGGAATCTTCCACCTTTGAAGCCAACACATCCTCTTAACATTAATGTCATTTCCTTTTGACATCAATGACAACTCATAGACAAGAAGCTAGGATCTCAAACCCAAAATTGCCAACATGTGGGAGGTCGTGGGCCCGGATGTGTGTGATGCTATTCGGGTTATCCAAGCATCCAGATATATCCACCTGAAACTCAATTCCACCTTTCTTGCCCTCATTCCTATGTCTCCTTCCTGCAAAATTTTCTCTGACTATCGGACCATTAGCCTGTGCAATGTTTTTTACAAGATCCTTACCAAGTCTATAGCCAATAGACTCAAAATAGTCCTCCCCCTCCTGATTGATCCTTGTCAGGGAAGCACCAAAGGCAGAAACATTCTTTATGGTGTTATCACTGTCCATGAGACCCTTCATTCTGCTTACCGCTCTAAGAATTCTACTCTTTTTCTTAAGATCGACATGAACAAAGCCTTCGACCGTGTTGACCAAAATTTTTTGTGTGCAGTCCTCCTCAAGTTCGGTTTTCATCCCCACCAGATTGACCTTGTCTACAGCTGTATATCCATTCCCTTTTTTTTTGTCTTGGTCAATAGGTCCCCAACTGGGTATTTCCAAAGCTCCAGAGGCCTCATACAGGGCGATCCTCTTTCTCCCATCATGTTCATTCTTCTGGCGGAGGTTCTGAGTTGGTCCATGAAAGAGGATCTTCGACAGAACAAGATTTATGGCATCTTGCCGACTTCTAGAATTAATCCTGTCACTCATCAGCAATTTGTGGACGACACCCTCATTTCCACTAGGGCATCCGTTGCTCAAGCCAAGTCACTCAAGAGGATCCTATACTGTTATGAGCAAGCTGCTGGACAAAAGGTCAATTACATCAAGAGAAAAATTTACTTTATTAACACTCCTATGTGTAGACAAATTTGGATTGCTAGAATTCTTGAATGCACTATTGATTCCCTACCTACGTCCTATCTGGGGTTGCTTCTATCTTATAGCGGGCGGGCCAGTGGGGACATGTGGAACACGATTCTTGAGCGCCTTCACAGGAAACTCGGCACTTGGAAGGGCAAAATCCTATCGTAAGATGGGAAAGCCACCCTTACCAAAGCCTGTCTTCAGGGGATCCCGACCTACTTCATGTCGGTGTTCATGCTTCCGAGTGCAGTCCACTCAAAGATTGAGAAGATTCAGAGGACCTTTCTTTGGTCTGGTAATGAAGAGAAATCTAGACTTCCCCTTGTAGCCTGGGACAAGGTGTGTTCGAGGATAGATCAAGGCGGCCTGGGGTTGAGAAGATCAAGACTTATGAATCTAGCTCTGATCGTGAAGCATGCTTGGAGGATTATGTCTAGCGACCCAGTGGAGTGGGTTATGCTGGTTAAAATGAAGTATCTTGGCCCCACCCCCTTATTGGATGCTGAAACATCCTCTGTGGCATCAATATTTTGGAAATATATGCTCCAAACCCGACATATGATTAGTCTAGGAGCCCGCTGGATTTTTGGTGATGCCAACTGCATTTCCTTTTGGAATGACAGATGGGCGACTGAAGAAGCCCTTGGGTCGAGGGAGGACCTTGCTGGACTGAGAAGCTTGACAGACCCTAACGCCCAACTCAGGGTGGTGGATCTCATTGATCGAAGCACCCGTTTTCCTCGATGGAAGCTTCCTGTTGTGGAGGGGTTTAATAATGAGATTACCTTCCTTGATAATATCCTTCAGTCGGTTTTAATTCCTTCTACCAGGAGGAATGACAGGATCATCTGGAGTGGTACGAAGGATGGGTGTTTCTCTGTTAAATCAGCTTATGAGCTTCTCACCACCAAGACTGCTCTGGACTACAGGTGGAATACTATTTGGAGGAAAGGATTTGTTCCTAAAATCAACTTCTTCATGTGGATTGCTTTCCACAATAAAGCCTTAACTATTGACAACCTTCACAAGAGAGGTTTTGCCTTCCCCAACAGGTGTTACTTGTGTTTAGCAGATTGTGAGACGAGGGATCATTTATTCTTGCATTGCCCGTTTTTCCACTCTATTATGAGCATTGTCCTATCCTCCTTCCAGATCCTTTGGTGCTCTCCCCAATCCCTTAGATATGCTTTTCACCAATGGCCTAATCCTTTCAAGAATCCCAAGCTTCGCTTCCTCCTCCAGGCCTCCTTCCACCATTTAATTTGGCAAATTTGGTTAGAGATGAATGCCAAAATCTTTGGCAGAGTTCCTAGAGGGCCCCCTTATGTCACTCAAAGGGCGTTATCTTACGCCATTGAGAATTCTATTATGGTTCCTAGTCCCCATCCCCATATTTTGAGTGAAGAAGCTATTCTCAAAATGAGGAATCTCTGGCCGTTTCTGGAGGTTGTTAAAGGGCCCTGTTGAAGGAATGTTGTGTGGACCAAGCCCCCCATGGGGTGGACTAAATTAAACTTTGATGGAGCGGCTAAGGGGAATCCTGGACCCGCTGGCACTTGTCGGGTTGTCCATGATCATGACGGGAATATTATGATAGCCTATTGTGAAGATTTGGGCTCCCAGATGAATCACTATGCTGAAGCCCGAGGACCTCTTATCATTGACGGTGACTCGCTCAACATCATGAATTACCTTCTTGGTACCAAAAATCCATCTTGGAAAGTCTACAACATCATCCTCGAGTCTAGATCTCTTCTCTCCTATCACTGTAGATGGGAAGCAAATCATATTTTGAGAGAAGGAAATTGTGTGGATGACCACATGGCCAATAAAGGGCTTGCGACCACGTGTCCGGTTGTGTGGCAGTCTCGCTTCCCATCCGAGGTGGAAAGGTTGGCCAGGGCAGACATCACTTCCTGATGTTTTCCTTGCACGGTTTTTGGAAGGCCCATTCTGACGTGTTTTGGGGTGGCGTGGAAAAGAAGCTATTGTTCGTTCCTGGCAGATCTTCCCAACGCCTACGAAAAGTCAGAAAGGTGGAGAAGGATGTCCATCCGTAACACATCCCATTGGACATAGAGAGCGACAAGGAGAGTCATGGTAATTCTCTCCTGGACTTGGCTACTTCCATTCTTACTTTTGTCAACTCCATGATTTCTATCCTGAAGCAGAACCAGAAGCGCCCAAATTCGGGAGGACAGGAGGATCGTTATTAGCATTCCATGGTGTATGTATCCTTGTTTTTGACCTCTTTTTGGGTTTCTCTCGGGTCTGTCCTTGTATCGCTCCAAATTTTTCACACCCTTACCTTCAGGCTATAGGATCCATGCCCGAAAGGGGGATGTGAAAAGGATGGCATGGTACCTCGGACTGAGAGGACTTGCGAAGGTCCCGCCTCTCAAGGGAGGTGTATTATTGGTGATTTTTCAACGGATGGTGGGTTCACTAGGAAACATTCAATGGCAGTTTCCACGCCTAGGTTGGGAATGTGTCTTCATGTGTTCGTTTTTAGCCTTAAGAATTCATATCCTAGGTTTGGACAAATGAATTTAAATTAATCTATATGAAAGTGCAGATTTAATGAATACAAAGAACAAATTTAAGATAGAAAAACAGAGAAATTAAGGAAGAATACCTGATTCGGATGTTTGATGGAGATTCTAGTGTTTGAAGTAGTCAGGATCATCTAGAATTCGACAGAATCGTCTGAGATATGACGAATTCGTCAGAGACCTGCAAACAGAAAAACAGATGCCAAATACAAAGAATACCACTATGATGACAGAGGGAAACAACACAAAATGACAATATGAATACTAAACAACAGTTATGAATAGAAATTCAAACAAATTATGATATTCTAATGAGAAATTATAATCTTATCATGCAATCTAAGCTAAATGGGTGAACTCCAAATGCAAAATAGTAAGAAATAAGGATAAAACTAACTAAAATGTAGAATAAAACAGCAAAAGGAATAAGAGAAAGCGCAAACTCCAGGCACTGATTGCCCCCAATGCAGATTGCAGTCAAAATCATCTGGAAGTAATGAAATCGTCTCGAATTGCGACAGGATCGTTCGAGATTTGAACGAGATCGTCTACAACGATTTGAGCTTGCTTCAGCTGAAAATCAATGAGGTCCCTGCAAGAAAACTTCAAAATAACAAAGGCAAAATGATACTCTAGGTATTCTAATGCACGCAAAATCAAGTTACAAAGAAATTCAGCCAGGGGTTGGGAAGGGAAGGTCTTAAGGATTAAATAGGCTTAGGGGAGTAGTTAGGAGGTTGGAGATCATCCCTATTTGGGAGATCTCCAATAGGGGAGGGTCCCTAACGATGCAGACACGCTTCTGCCTGGATTAGAGACCCGTTGGAACAGAAGCTAATTGTGCAAAATTAGTTTTGCGACAAGATTGTCTAGACGTCCTAGCCCAGACGAAATCGTCAGATCTGGGGTGATATCGTCTGATCGGCGATGATATCATCAAACGGTCAAAACAACCTCTAAAAATGGCACGAAAAAGGGGAAAGGGATTACCCAACGGTTAACGGGCGGTTTGGGAGGTTAAAATTTGAATTTAAATTATTTACTGGAGTGAATGTAATTACTAGAATTTCACTGCGCCAATTTTAGGGTGCTACATTTTGCCCCCTCTTTAGCGAATTTTCCAAAGAAAATGCGTTAAAGATGAGTTCTTCTCGATCTACAAGAAAGCAAAAAAATTATTCCCATTTTTAGGCGACGATTCTTGGTCGAATTGTACAACAGCTTACTAAGGTGCCCCCTCCGTGTTTTTAGCCAAATCGAACATTTGAGGTAAAAACACGAAAAAGCAAAATTATTTTTGAATAAAATTAAGAAAAATAGGGTAAAACCCTAATTCATTTTTACTGTTCATTTTACTTGGTTTTAGAGCTCTAAAGCAAAAAAATGGTGGAGACGACGCACAGATCAACAGAGGTCCAGCACGGGCTACGGGTAAGAGTCTAAACTTAGTTTAGAATGCTTTAATTTGATTTTACATGCTTTTTAGGTAAATTTTAGATGAATTTTGAGCATCGTGGCCGTTTTTGGGCCGTCGACGTCGTCGGGATGAAATTGTCCCGATTTCGACGAAATCGTCTCAATTTTGCCAATTTCATCCGAGGGCGAAATCGATGAAAGGGGGACGATTTCGTCAAGTTAGGGACGATTTTGGCTTGAGAAATCGGAGACGATTATGCTTAAATTTGGGACGATATCGTCCAATTGTGGACGATATCATCATTTGATTAAATTGAACTTATTTTACTTGCATTTTTAAATACTTGAATTGTTTATTAATGATTGTTTGTTGTTTTGTTGTTTATGTTGCAGAGAGGTTTACTAAAAAGCGGGGAATAGAAGTATGGAGGTTTGAGAGATGACTTGGCCGCTCTTACACGAGCAGAGCGGGATTAGGCGGGCACGAGTCGGCTTACGGCATGTGGCAGAGATGCCATAGGTGTCTACAGATATGGGGCTATTGACAGCCCTAGCAGAGAGATGGTATCCGGGTTCGTCATGTTTTCGGCTATCGACAAGGGAGATGACTCCCACTCTAGAGGATGTATGGAGGATTCTGAGAATCCCCATACAAGGACGATTGATTACTCCTACAGACAATTAGGGCCATGCTATGGGACGATTGTGTGGTGACCTGAGCTTCACCCTGGAGAAGGGTGGAGTTAACATCGAGGTACTGCGTCAGATGCCAGGGCATCTAGACTCACACGGGTTCTAGCTGGAGTAGTTGGTGGACTTCTGCTGTGCCACCAGAGCGGATGCAGGGTACCATGGATGCTGGCAAATGTGATCTATGATATGCGAGACCATGGGTACAGATTCTCTTGGGGCAGCTTTGTACTATGCCAATTGTATAGGATCCTACATGGGGTAGTGTACAAGGGCGGTCGATGTCTGGTGATGACATCGCTCCTACAGGTTTGGTGCTGGGAGAACATTGTAGTGCGGAGGTCGGTAGGGCTTCCTCTGATAGGGATTGATGGGGAGAGGCCCCGAGTTTTCTACTTGTGGCTCCAAAGAGGGTCACAGTGGCGGATCGACCTTCCTATGTCCCGGAGACTGCTAGATGACCTAGTCCCAGACTAGATTACCTAGAGGCCATGGAGGGAGCATCCAAGGTGGGCCGAAGATGGACAGGAGTTGTCTTGCATTAGGCGAGTGTGATGGCTACGGATGGAGAGGGGAGAGGTGGAGCTCCATCGCTATGACCGAGTTTTGTGACAGTTCGGTCTGTAGCAAGGGATCCCATCTCTTAGGGATTACGATTTTTCTTGGACTGTTCGAGATAACACCACAGTGAGCGGGGCTCCAGACATGCAGTGCTTCTGGAGTCAAGACACAGATGATGCCCCCATTCAGCCAATGGATGGGGACGACGCAAGGGTAGCCGACGGCTATGATGCCTGGTATGCAGGCACCCGCCCTCCTCGGATGATGAGGGCTCAGGGTTCGATACATGTAATCATGCGTCGGATAGGGAGGCGGTGCCAGGTGGCTATGGAGGCGGCCCAGGGTCATGGTGGGAGAGAGATGAGGAGGAAACAGGCACAGGAGAGGCCATGACAGAGGGAGAGGAGGGAGGCGAGACCCCCTTCTCCACAGAGAGAGAGGCCACCATCGCCCGATAAGGGCAAGGGTGTTGACATAGGAGATAGTAGCGAGATGGCTACTCTCTGGACAGAGAATATCCGTCTCCAGGCACAGGTGTAGGCTCTACAGGATGAGGCTGCATGCCATCAAGCTAAGTCTACACAGCTCAGAGACGAGATTGCACACCTCAGGGCACAGGGCGGAGGGGCGAGCACTTGGGAGCTGACACGGGCTATTGCCCAAATTACTTTCTACTAGACTTTGTACTATCAGCTGGTTCCAGAGGAGGATAGACTACCCCTGCCAGCTAACATCGCAGAGCCGATCAGGATTGGGTCGTTTAGGACTTTGTCCTGATCGAGGACTAGGACTCACAGTACTACATAGACTGCGATGGGGCCACCTCGTCCACCTCAGGGCAGGGGAGGAGATGAGGCTGAGAGCTCGAGGGGCTCTCGAGGCTAGAGGACTGCATTACACTGTACAGATTAATATGTAGGTTTATTATTTTTGATAGAGGATTGAGTATGCCGAGGTACAGATTGTGGCATATCGATCCAGTTTTGATGATGTATATATGCGGTTGATATATATATGAGATGATATAGTTTTGATCATATGACTTGTGTTATGTGTATGTTTATGATGTTTTTATGTTTGATTGATTTGATTTGATAATTGGATTGAGGATTCATGAAATTATGTCATTTTGAAAATTTATAATTTTGATGTCATGCGGTAATATTTTAAATGAAATAATCTAATGTAACAAATGGATTGTTTGTAATGTGATGTGATAAAAGAAATAAAAAGAGACTTCTAACAATAATTTCAAAGGACATTGTCGCTATTATAGACCATTTCATGGAGTCGTTGCTCACTCGGTCGTCAAGCTAATCCCAATTAGAGAAATATTGTTAAAAGTAAAAGAGTGCTTAAGAGACTGTCTTAAGACTTTGGTGCAATGGTGCAAATGATGATGATGATGGTTTGCTTTCGGATTTTTCATAAAAATAGTATGCATGAAATAATGATTTTTGCTAGGCATAAATTCCTAAGTGTGATAATTTTTTTGGATAATTCTTTAGGAATTATACCATCTTTGCAAAATTTGAAGGTTAACATAATGAAATGAAATAATGAAAATGTGTTTGCTTTTTAAAAGCATAATTTGTGTAACATAATGATTTAAGTCATATGGTTTTCATGATTTTTAAATAAAGGGGGAATAACATTGTTGCAATGATTTGCACTAAGCATAGAATATGTAGGTATAGACTTATACCATCATCGCGAAAAAAAAAAAATAGATAGTTTTATTGCATGATTGACTTTTAATAAACAGAAAATATGAAGATGAGGACTTGCGCTAGGCATAAAATTCCACTTTTGGTTTTGGAATTATACCATCGTCGTGAAAGTCAACCAGATATATATGTTTTGATTGTATATTTTTGAAAGAAAATTTTGATTTTTCTATTATATAGTTATCTTTATGCTAAACAAATGTACTTGAATTATTCCAAACAAGTTGCAAAAAAGAATATTTCAAGGTATTTTGAAGACAAAATTTAGATTTATAAGGAATCCCATGTGCATATGTGAATTCATTTCCGATCTTGATTTATCATAATGATACACAAAATATCTCAAATACAAATGTGTGTGCAATTGCTTTGTGCATTTACCAGTTTTGAGCAAGATAATATGATACGAGTGATTTGAAGAAACCAAATAAGTGTTCATTAACCATGATGTAGATGCATATAACCATACTAGACTACTATGTAGGTCGGATTATCAAGAGCTAGCTAATCCATAGCGAGACATAGGTCCGTACAAAATAAGGTCGCTAATGTGACAGACATATCACCACGCTAGGAGTTACCCAAGGCCAAGTAGGTTGGGCACAAACCACTTGTTATGGGGCTTACCTCACAGTTTTCGAATAATTGAGAATTCTAGGGATTCAAGCTCATCAACCCTTCTTTTCTTTTCAAAGGGTAGGGAAAGGGATTTTATTGCTTTCTTGATTTCTGCTTTCTTTTGCTTTTCTTTTCTTTTCCTTTTCTTTTTCTTTTCTTTTTCTTTTTGCTTTTCTTTTTGTACTTTTGCTTGATTTTTGAGATAGTGCTTGAAATATTGCTGTAATGATATAAAATAACATTTTTCTTTTCTCTTTTTTTTTGAACTTTTATTTTATTTTTCTTTGCTAGGGATACTTGCTCGGATTAGCTCTAGAGCAAGGGATTTTTATTCTGGGTAGGGGTGAGCTTGTCTTTTTGCCAATTCTCAAAGATTCTAGACCATGTGCATGATAGGATAGCAGGGGAAACTTTTCGCTCAAGAAATCACTTCTACTATGTAGCAAAACATGGAAATTATAAATATAATTATTTTATTGTGAAAAGATGTGCTTGGTTTAAGTAAATAACAAGATCAATTCTCTATGCTCAAAATTTATTTAATTGAATTTTGTGAACTTTGATATAAGAGAGATTAGTAATCATGCCAGATAAAATCAAGATATTTATTTTTGTGAGTGTGCAAGTGAGGGATTCCAAATAAATGCTAATTTATCAAAAATAATTTGAAACATATAACTGCAACATTTGTAAGAAAATATATATAAATACTTTTTGAGAAGTTTTGAGAATACTGACTCTTTCTTTCTTCTGTATATTGTTTTGGTTTCGAAAGAGTCAAGCATATTGCTGTTTTTATATTTTTATCATTATTATTTTTTTTTGGTTTTATTTTTGTTTTTGAACAAAAAAATTTAACAAGTGCCATAAATAAATGCAACAAATAGTTTTGAATATTTTTGATGATTATGAATGTTTTTGATGTTTTTGAATTGATAAATTTGAAAGAAATACAAGATAGTGATATATACAAGGATGAAATGACCAAATTTATGCATAGTAACGTTTAAGATGCAAAATATTCATGGGTTCTTTAAGTTCTTTGCCATCTAAGGTAGACAATTTGTATGCTCCTGATTCAAATTTAGCAGTAATAATGTATGGTCCAAGCCAGTTGGGCTCAAATTTACCTTTAATGTCCTTAGTTGCATTTATATTTTTTTGGTTTTCTTTTAAAACAAGGTCGCCGATCTCAAAGGATCGATGGCGAATTTTTTGGCATATGATCTTTTAAGCTTGTTTTGGTAGGCACGAGAGATGCTCCAAAGCATTGATGCATTTTTCATCTAGGAGTTCCAGCTGACTAAGTCTGCCAGAACGATATTCATCTCCTACTTCAGTATCTTGAAGTAGCAGAGCCAAAGAAGGAACTTCTAATTCAAAGGGAAAAATTGCTTCAGCACCGTAAACCAAAACAAATGGTGAAGTTCTAGTGGGGGTTCGAACACTAGTTCGATAGGCCCACAAGGCTGGATATAATTGAATGTGCCAATCATGGCCAGTTTTATTGACCAATATTTTGAGAATTTTGATTAAGGTTTTGTTAGATGCTTCTGCTTGACCATTACCCTGAGGATAATAGGGAGTGGACCATGGATGTTGAATCTTATATTTTTGGCATAATTTTTTAACATCTTTATTTTTGAAACAAGTTCCATTGTCAGAAATGAGATTTGCAGGAATTCCGAACCTACAAATAATTTGATTAAAAATAAATTTAGATACTTGTGTGCCAGTGCAGGAAGCTAAAGGCATAGCTTTGACCCATTTCGTGAAATACTCAGTGGCGGTTATGATGAACTTGTGTCCATCAAATGACACAGGATTGATTTTGCCAATAATGTCTAAACCCCACTTGGAAAAGGGCCAAGGAGATGAAATAGCCTGCAGTTCTTGTGCAGGCGCATGGAAAAGTTCTGCATGTTTTTGACACTTGTCGCAATGGCGCACATACTCATGTGCATCCGTTTCCATGGTAGGCCAAAAGTATCCTATCCGAAGGAGCTTTTTAGCAATGACGCTACCACTAAAGTGTCCTCCACAAGATCCCTCGTGGGCTTCACTCAAGGCTAATTTAGACTCTTCTAAGTTTAAACATCTTAATAGGATACCTTCAAAAGATCTCCTATATAAAGTATTGCCAATTATTACAAATCGACTTGCTCGTCTACGTAATAACCGACGCTGGTTGCTAGTAGAATTGGCAGGGAAAGTCCCATTTTGGAGAAAATCAAATATGTCCGTATACCAAGGTTCAGGAGTAGTTTCATTGATTAGAAACACATCCAAATGTTCTAAGCATGACTTATTTGAAGCGGGTTCCTAGAGTCGATGAATAATGATAGTGGCATATTCGTCATCTAACTCCAAGGGCAGGAGAGATGTAGCTGCGGCCATAGCATCAGCTACACGGTTGCTAGTTCGAGGAATAGCTTCCAAGGTAACTTGATCAAATAGAGACATTAATTGTAAAACATAGGCCTTATATGGATGCAGTTTGTCATCTCTGGTCTGATAAACTTCATTAATTTGGTTTATAACCAGTTGAGAATCACCATAAACTAAAAGGTGTTTAATTTTTAGCGCCAAGGTAGCTCGTAATCCAAGGATTAGATCTTCATACTCAGCAGTATTGTTGGTGCAAGCAAATGTCAATTTGAAGGACAGAGGAATAAGATGTTTTTAGGGGGATATTGAAATAATTCCCGCACTAGACCCACTCATGCATCGGGCTCCATCAAAGTATAAGGACCATTGTTCAATATGGTCTGCCTCTGATTGAAGGCATTCATCCAAAAATTGGATGATGAGGGGATGGGCAGAATCTAAGGGTGCATCAGCTAATTGATATGCTATGATTTGACCCTTAACAGACTTCTGTCCTATGAATGTGAGATCAAACTCGCTTAGAGCAAGAACCCACTTGGCTGTGCGACCTGATAAATAAGGTCGACTCATGAGATACCTTAAGGGGTTGTATTTAGCAATGACATAAGTTTTCTGACTAAGCATATAGTGTCATAATTTTTGCATAGTAAAAATGACTGCTAGACATAGTTTTTCTAATGCTGTGTAGCGGGTTTCATAACTGATGAAGGTTCGGCTAATATAATAATTAGCACGTTCTCTCTTTTCATCGTCAAGTTGAGCTAACATAGATCCTAAGGCAGAATCTGAAGCTGAAATATATAGGAGGAATGGGCGATCAGGTTTAGGCGATGAAAGCACAGGTGGATTAAGGAGGTATTGTTTGAGAAGTTCAAAAGCTTCTCTACATTCGGTGTCCCAATTAAAAGGGACATCCTTCTTAAGGAGTTTAAGAAAGGGACCGGTTTTGTCCGCCAGCTTATCGATGAAGCGACGGATAGCTTGAAGCTTACCTTGTAAACTTCATAATTTAGATATATTAGTAGGTGCGGGCATATCAGTGATGGCCGCAATCTTGAGAGGGTCAATTTCAATACCACGAAAAGAAACTAAAACCCCTAATAGTTTTCCGGACTTAACTCCGAATATGCATTTTGCTGGATTTAATTGAATAAGATATTCTCGTAATCGATTAAAAACTTTTCTCAAATCATCTAAATGATTATCTTCAATAATAGAGCGAGCTATAATATCATCTACATAATCGTGTAGGATATCATGCATCATATCATGAAAAATATAAGTCATAGCTCATTGATAGGTTGCACCTACGTTCTTTAAGCCAAATGGCATCACTTTCCAACAAAAGGTACCCCAAGGGTAATAAAGGTTGTTTTAGCTCTGATCTTCGGGAGCTATCCTGATCCGATTATAATCGGAGAATCCATCCATTAAGGACATCATCCCACTCCCGACGAGTAAAGTCAATGATTTGATCCATGTTTGGAAGAGGAAAGTCATCTTTAGGGCATGCGGCGTTAATATCTCTAAAATCTGTGCAAACCCTAACTTTGGTAGCTTCTTTCTTGGTGACTGGAACTACGTTTGAGATCCATTCAACATAATCAATAGCTTGTATAAAGACAACATTCAGGAGTTTTTCTAACTCCCCTTTGACTAGCAGAGCCACTTTGGGATGCATTTTTCTAAGTTTTTGTTTAACGAGTTTAGCATCCGGATGGACCACTAGATGATGCATGACTACAGAAGGGTCTAGACCTGGCATATCTTCATATGTCCAAGCGAAAACATCTTCATACTCTTTAAGGAATGCAATGTATTGTTCTTGTTTTTCTTGACTTAATTCTGATCCAATATTGATTATGTGAGGATTATCCTCAGTTCCAATATTAATTTTAATGACATTTTCTACCTCCATGTGTAGGTCTCTTTCAAAGTTAGGTGGGGCGGGTGAAACGCCCAATTCTTGTGATTATTGTAAGGTTAATTTGGATAATTCATCTTGAGGATTAGTGGCCTCAAGTTGGGCTATAGTTGGTATAGAACCATCAAAATAAAATCCATTGTGTAAAATCTCTTCAACAGAGACATCATGGAAGATATCTCCTTCCAAATCTTCATTGGAGTTACCAATCATTTCAGGATAAGCTATGGATAGCATGTTACATGAAAACGACTGATTTTTAAGAGGCAAATCATCACACCTATCCAAATAATATTGATAACATATGAGATGATCATCATATTCAACAGGAAAGGGTTGACCCTTACTAGGAAATAGGCCCACACCACAGCGAGCGAGGCCACGGTTCTACCTCGAAAGGTTCTTTCATGCCATTTTGGAAAGGTCCCAAGCCTTTCCCTTTATATCCCATTTTAAGCATCATGGGTTTAGCTTTAATATATTCATTGGTAAAATAACACCGAGCGTATCCCTCATGATGAGTTTTGATATTCCGGGGGATTCTTCCCCAGTCATATCCTTTATAAATGAAGGCGCAACTCCCGACTTGGTAAGTGCTTCCCATAGGTTGTGGGAGGCCCAAAGTACGAGGAGATGGTGGTAAGTTATTTAAAAGAATAGAATATTGCATGAAAGCATTTGTTTTTTCTGATATTAATGTTGTGGATAAATCTGGTAAAAGTTCATTAGAAAGGGCATAAGATGTAGAAGGATCATTTCCTATATCTTGAGATGTGGAAGGTATGATTGATGTGTTTATAGGTTTTGAAATTAAAGGAAGAGAACATGAAGGATTGGTTATAGATTTAAGATCTTTTTGAGGTTCTAAAGTGATTTGTTTAGAAAATTGTTGATCTATATAGGAGGATGAAATTACTGGAGGGGAAGTAGGTGAGGTTGTGGGTGTGTTTTTCACACGTTTAGATGAAAAATAAGAACTAGGATGTGTGGATGACAGAGCAGGGCAAAATTGCACTCCAACAGGTTCTGCCAAAGCACACATATCAAAGGGTCTAGGGTCACCATGGATAGTGACCAACTAATTTTTAAATTCAAACTTAACACATTGGTGTAAAGTTGATGGGACAGCCCGCATTGCGTTGATCCAAGGGTGACCCAAAAGTATATTGTACGATGTTGGGCAATGTACAATAAACACTGTTGTTTCTAGGGTTCTAGGACTAACTTGCAATGGGAGGGTAATAAATCCACACGTTTCTTGTGTTTCGTCATTGAAAGCTTTGATAATCATATCAGTTTTCTTCATTTCATCACTTCTAAAGCCAAATCGTTGGTACAAGTCAAAAGTGCAAATGTTTAGAGATGAGCCATTATCAATCAAGACTCGTTTGACAGCTACATCTCCAATTAGAGCAATAATGTATAAGGGATTGTCCTTATGTAAACTGTGTTGTGGTATATCTTTATCCCGGAAGTCAATACAATCAACCTCTCGAGTGATGATAGTATTGGCCATAGCTTCAGGTTGGATGTTTCGAGGTACCATAATTTGGCTTAATGTAAGCATCAACTCATCCCTATGGGTGGGAGAAGATCTTAACAGATCCAAAAGGGAAATTCTGGCTATAGTATTGGACAATTTCTCATTAATATTGTAAGGGGGTTTAGGTTGAACATTAGGAGCATGATTCCCTTTATTAGGATTTTTCAAAACGAATGGAGCCGATCCATCGTTCTGATTTGATTCTTGTTGGGAATTTTGAGCTTGTTGTCGGGTAACGACTCCAATGGTACCTACAATGTTATATTGAAGACGTTGAATTGGTCTCGGTCTAGCATTTATGGCTTGTTCATTTGAGAGGAATTGATTAGAAGAGGGTCGAGTAGTAACTCTTCTAGGAAATGGTTCTTTTGGAACCATAGCATCTGTGATGGGTTGAATAGGATCTGATTTGTTTTCAGAACTATTCAATTGGTTTGAAGTAATGTCTAGTTCACTTTCACTATCTGATTCTACATCACTAGAATCAGAAGTTTGAAAGTTATGTAAGGGCCTGGTCGTAACCAGGGATAAGGTCGTGTCAAATATTTGAGGATCTTGAACAGGTAATTGTCCGCTAATGGTTCCTACATATCGAGTAGGAGGGGGAACGTTATGATGTTCGATTTGATTGGCTACATCTTTACCATGTCTTGGTAAAGGGTGTTGAAATATGTCTAATGTTTGATTAGCATTTTGATTTTGATTTTGGGGAACGATATTTTGAGTATTATTAGGAGGGTTTTGTTTAGGTTGGAAGGCTTGCACTTCCATTTCATTATTATCAATAAAATCTTGTATTTTATGTTTCAACCTTTTACAAGCATTGGTAGAGTGTCCAGGTCCTCTATGGAAATCAAAGTGTAAGTTAGCTCTGTATCCGGGTATAGTTGGATCAGGTTCCCGGATAGCTGGTAATTGGATCAAACCTCTTTCGAGTAATTGAGGTAAAATAGTTGATAAGGGTTGGTTTAATCTAGTAAATTCTTGAGGAGGCTTATCAGGAGGTTTCAATATAAATTTTTCTATTGTCTTTGTTGCATTGATATTAGCAACATTTCTGCTATCAGTGACTCCATCACCAACAACTTGTTTGTTTTTATATTGATTTCCGGATGTTTTCTCATCATCCTTCTTCCTAAGTTGGCCTCTCCTAATGAGGGCATCTTCTACTCTTCGAGCTAAATCTATAGCTTGATCGAAGGTAGTTAAAGTAGTAGTTGATAGCTCATAAGATATTTGTTCTTGTAAATTATTGATAAAAATGTCCAACATTTCCCTATAAGGTAGCACAAAGTGCAGTTTTCCTGTCAATTGCCTCCATCTAGCTAAGAAATCAGAAAAACATTCATCCTTGTCTTTTTTTAAGTTGTATAAATCTTTAATGGTTACATGCCTCTCGATGTAGGCACTAAATTGATGGACAAATGATTCAACTGTTTCTTCAAAGTTTCTCAAGGAATGAGTGGGCAATTGATAGTACCACTCTAATGCCATTCCACCTAAACTTTTTGGAAACATTTTTAGTAATAGCAAGTCATCATGTGACATATCATGACATGCTATCCTAAACATGCGAAGATGCTCTATGGGATCTTCGGTTCCTTTATATATAGGCAAGATGGGCATGGGAAAATGCTTAGGGTATGGTTGAGCTACAACTATGGGATCCAAAGGTTGACTACAGATCTCTCGATAATTGTATGAGGGATGGTAGGGATCTATCTAGTCCATACGTGAAGCTAACTGTTTCACCATGGTTTCCAGATTACTAGTTTGCCCCCCATATTGGTTTGGTAGGGCATTGACATGGGTTTTGTGAGCATATGATGAAGGGACATGAATATTAGATGCCATGTTACTATTGTGTAAATTATTGGTAGGAAAAGTGTTATGAAGGAATTTTGAAGTTGTATTATGATGTATTCCAGATTGTTGAAAATTGGTATTTGGATTCGTTTTAGGTTTTTATTTACTTGAAGCATATTGCTCAATAGTTTGGCAGAATAAAGTAGTGAAGGAAGGTTTCTTTTATGTGGGAATGATTTTAGGTTGAATAATATGTTCCTTAGGAGGTTGGATAACCTGTTGCTTTGACATGTTTTGAATCACAGTGACCATGTCTGTATTGGATGGCCCAGCCTTGTCACTTTCTTGGTCAATGAAATACAAGGGATTAGTGCGCACATCATACATATATTCCATGGCTACTTGAGTGTTACTAATTTGCACTTTATCCATATGAACTGCCACATTAAGGGCGTCAATGTTATCATCAAGAAATTTCTTGAAATGATCTATGTTGTCAAAAGCAATAGTTCCATCTAGAGCTACTCTAGGGGATGAGGATCCATCCTCTTTAACACTTCCTTCTTGTTCATTGTCTTCACCTAGGTCATGTTCTGATTGATCTAGAGTTTTTCATTCCGAAATTGGATCTCCAGGAAGGACATTTGGGTCTCTAGTTGTATCTTGTAACCAATATTCTTCTTCTCCTAAAGTTTCTTTACCATTCCTAAGTTTAGTCATGGTGCTTTAATTTTGATTTAAGCAAATATATATATATATATATATATATATATATATATATATATATATATATGCAACAAGATTAAGAGGTATATATTTACTATATACCTACTACAATATTTGAAATGAAATTTTTAAGTTTTTGCTATGTTTTTTAGTTTTTTGTTTTTGAAATAATGTTGTAAAAATGACACACAATAAAATAAATGCAAGAAATAAGACTGAAAATAACAATCTAGTTTTCTATAAACAATTTATAAATATCGTTAATGGGCTCAAGTTCTTCAGGAGTCATGAAGTGTTCTTCTTCAAATTGAAAGTTTTCTTTTAAAAATTTAATGAAAAGAGCTATAGTGATATTATCTGTCTCAGATGCTGGTTGATAAAAGTAAAGCTCGTGGTAATACTCTTGATATAACACAACTCGAGGAACTCTATTCCATATTTCCCTATCTATAAGAACAACCTCTTGGTCTTCTACAAGACCTAGGAACTGGTGTACAATGGCTGCGTTCTCGAGGTATTCCTCGAAGGTGAACAATTCTGAAGATACAAGAGCTCTCCTATAAGCTAACCATCTATGGCAGGCTCTCTGAAGTTCATGATAAGAGACAAGTTGATGAGGATCCGGGATTCTATCTAGGACTAGCCTTTTGATTTGCTTAAGTTGTGTTGACCTAGATGAAATGACACTAAGTCTCCTATCAAGTTCATCCCACAAGAGTTGATTTCTATCTGTTTTAGGCACACTAAGTACAGAATTGACTTCTATGGCTACCAATTGGTTTTCTACATTTATAGTAACTGCTAATATTTTCTTAGGAGCTACCATCTAAACATGATATTAAACTTAAATGATTTTAAAATGCATCTATGTTTTAGTTGTTCTATTTTTTTTTTGTTTTTTTGTTTTCAAAAGGTTTATAATGCATTCACGTCGGGTTCACCAAAATGTATCGCTCCAAATTTTTCACACCCTTACCTTCAGGCTATAGGATCCATTCCCGAAAGGGGGATGTGAAAAGGATGGTGCGGTACCTCGGACTGAGAGGACTTGCGAAGGTCCCACCTCTCAAGGGAGGTGTATTATTGGTGATTTTTCGACGGATGGTGGGTTCACCAGGAAACATTCAATGGCAGTTTCCACGCCTAGGTTGGGAATGTGTTTTCATGTGTTCGTTTTTAGCCTTAAGCATTCATATCCTAGGTTTGGCCAAATGAATCTAAATTAATCTATATGAAAGTGCAGATTTAATGAATACAGAGAACAAATTTAAGACAAAAAAATAGAGAAATTAAGGAAGAATACCTGATTCGGATGTCTGATGGAGATTCTAGTGTTTGAAGCAGTCAGGATCGTCTGGAATTCGACAGAATCATCTGAGATCTGACAAGATCGTCTGAGATCTGACGAATTCGTCAGAGACCTGCAAACAGAAAAACAGATGCCAAATACAAAGAATACCACTGTGATGACAGAGGGAAACAACACAAAATGACAATATGAATACTAAAAAATAGTTATGAATAGAAATTCAAACAAATTATGATATTCTAATGAGAAATTATAATCTTATCATGCAATCTAAGCTAAATGGGTGAACTCCAAATGCAAAATAGTAAGAAATAAGGATAAAACTAACTAAAATGTAGAATAAAACAACAAAAGGAATAAGAGAAAGCACAAACTCTGGGCACTGATTGCCCCCAATGCAAATTGCAGTCAAAATCGTCTAGAAGTAATGAAATCATCTCGAATTGCGACAGGATCGTACGAGATTTGAACGAGATCGTTTGCGATGATCTGAGCTTGCTTCGGCTGAAAATCAATGAGGTCCTTGCAAGAAAACTTCAAAATAACAAAGGCAAAATGATACTCTAGGTATTCTAATGCACGCAAAATCAAGTTACAAAGAAATTCAGCCAGGGGTTGGGAAGGGACGGTCCTAAGGATTAAATAGGCTTAGGGGAGTAGTTAGGAGGTTGGAGATCATCCCTATTTGGGAGATCTCCAATGGGGGAGGGTCCCTAACGGCGCAGACACGCTTCTGCCTGGATTAGAGACCCGTTGGAACAGAAGCTAATTGTGCAAAATTAGTTTTGCGACAAGATCGTCTGGACGTCCTAGCCCAGACGAAATTGTCAGATCTGGGGCGATATCGTCTGATCGGCAACGATATCATCAAACGGTCAAAACAACCTCTAAAAATGGCATGGAAAAGGGGGAAACGGATTACCCGACGGTTAACGGGCGGTTTGGGAGGTTAAAATTTGAATTTAAATTATTTACTGGAGTGAATGTAATTACTAGAATTTCACTGCACCAATTTTAGGGTGCTACAGTCCTGTTTTCTTTGTTGTTGGGTCCCCAGGCCTAAAAGCCCTTTTTGTTGTTTTCAAGTCTACAACATTAGGATGGTTTTATTTTCATTTAGGTTTATTGTTACAACCAAGAGGTATGATGCATCATTAGAAAGTTGGCTAATTTTGTACATAAGGTTTTGGGATCCTCTATAAAAACCCACTGTTAATTTATTATAATAATTACCAAAAAAAAACTAATATTACAAAAAGGTCTTTCTTCTAAAGATACATTCCAATAATATCCATAGGCTATTGGTAAGTTCTAAATATTTAAGCATAACTAAAAGTATTCAAAAGTTCTTTTAGTTCCAATACTATGATTATTTACATTATTAAATTACTTACTAGAGGATATTAAAATTAATTTAACCTATTGCTTCACCTAGGGTGCACAACAAAAAGGCACCTCCAACTTAATATAACACTAGAAATGAAAACTAAGTTAGCAACTCAACTCAATCCACATTGGATTAGGATATTCAATGATTACAACTCAAGAGTGGTGAATTAAACTCCAAGGATCAATCCTAAGGCTCTAATACATGCATAAACAAGAATGCCCATCTAAAGCATATCACTCTAATGTAGCCTGCTAGCCTTAGCTCAAAATACCACCTTAACCTCTCTAAAACATGCATACAATCTTGCAACAACCAACATAAAACAATATCAATGGAGCAAAATAACAAAGACAACCATTAATTAATAGAGTAGGGCAATGATAGAGTTTGAGCAGCAACATACTCTTCCTTTATCCTATCCACTATTACCATAGAATAACACAAATAACATAGAATCAGAGCATTGCTGAGGATACCATACATGATTGGCAATAGCAAGGCGACCAAAAGCATTAAGCCTACTTAGATATTGTCATTGCACTTTTGATCCATTAAAGAGAGCATTATTCACCTTGGCCTACAATTTTTGAATTTTTTAGACGTCCTTAGGAGTAGAGACTTACAATAAGATGAAATCCACCTCTATAAAGTCTATAAGAAACATATACTCAACACTCCCATACAAGGTTCTTGCGCGGGAAACCAACCAAACCAAGATATTCTATAGGCTTGATAAAAGAAGCCTACCATAACTAAGGCTTCTAAAATATTAAAAATGCAAAACAACCATACCCCAAAGCTAAAGCAAAACAACAAGAAATAAACCATACATGAAGCTACAAAAAATTCTTAAATTACAACATGAATTACTTTCATTGTCACAAACATAAGAAGCAATCATTTTCTTGGAGATAAGCCAAGGAAACCAAGTACCTCTGCATTAGCATATCTAGGTAAATATTTCCTTCATATCCAAAACTTCTCCTTGTCAATATTCTTCTTAAACTAATTCCAAAACTTGAAAATCCTCCCAAACATATATTCCCCATAGGAACAAAAAATAAAAATATAGGAATCCATTCTTTCTAGCATGCAACCCATTATGCACAAGAGAATAATGCTTCCAAGATTCCAATATTGCTATTTTTCCAACTTTTTCGATTCAATATTTGTAATTAAGCTCTATATTTTATCAAATATACTCAAAGTTTATTATTGCTTGCATTACTTTAATTAATGCCCTTTGATCTAGTATTAATTAAATCAGTTTCTTAACATTTATTTCTTTCTAATGCTATGCACATTAGAATAATTAAATTAACTCCTCACATAATTTAGTTACTATCGAATGCTTATATTAATCATTAAAATCGATATCAACAATTCCACATACAAATAAAGGGCTTTTGCTAAGTTGTCCATACTCAATTATGATGTAACCAACAATATGCACAACAATTTTTTCTTAAGTAGAAGGTTTTATGATAACTACAACGTTATCATCCTCCTACGAAGGATGTCTCTTTTGCTTAAATAGAAACCTTCTTGCACTATGGTGCATTCAATCAAACATACACATATGCAAAGAACCTACATGAAGGATTTTATTTACCCTTGAGTTGTCAATGAGAATTTCATCCATCATTTTTCTTTTTCTCTCAACTCTGGTGGTTGTCCCATACCAATCCACCTATGAGAGTATCTGGTCTTGCAACGACAAATTTTATCAGCAGTACCATATTTTAAAAGTAGTATAATCAAAGCATAAAGTGCAAATAACAACACATATTGATAGCATAAAATGATATTATGCATTTGATATCCACATATCAATACATAAGTCAAGTATCAATAACAGGTCCTGCTAAGGAGGGCCATTACATTATGTTTAGAGTGTTTTCCAAACATTGTATTTGTAATTTATGTGAAAGAAGAAGTCATTGATATTTAAGCAATCTAAACCAAAATATAGTTTTAAAGGTAACTTAATTTCATATCAAATCAATTATAAAAGTTAAAATAAGAATTGAGTTGCATAAAAAATAATATCTCTACTTAACTCTGGTCTGTGACTTAATGCTTGTAAATGAGTTGGGGAATTTGATTATGTTTATGTGACCCATACCATTTTATGTTTATGAGTATATAGATGATTGAGCTATTGTGGTTGAGGTTCAAATCCAATTATTATTGCTTGTGTAGTATGTTCTAGGTTTGATTTAAATGTTATATTAAGTGTATTAATTTTTATAGTTAAGGTTTCATGTATGGGGTTAGATGAAAGGGTAGTAAGGCATGTCAAGATGTATAGCATGGAGTGAAGTGGTAGCTTCTCCATTATGGATTTCTAAATAGAGAAGAGAGGGTTCCTCTTGAATTATAAATTTTTGGTATGGGTGAAATGGATTTACCATTTTGTTTATACTAGATCTAGTTGGGCTTTTTTGAGGATGTAAATAGATTTTGGGATGAGCAAAGTTGGTATATTATTTCTAATCTAATTATGAGGATACAAGGATCCTTAATGTGCTTGTTGTGTTGTTATAAATTTTTAATTTTATAAGTTTGATGTCAAGTTAGGTGAGGTACAACATATCCCATCTCTCTTTAGTTCTACACCTCTTGTAGGGTTTGAGGGAAGGTAGGGCAAGCCTCAATTCCAATTATGATTATTAAGGAGCATAGTATATACAAGATACATCAAAGTACATGATGTCAAGTCTTTGTGGAAGTCCCCATTATTCTATGATAAGATGAGTCTTTGTATGTGACTATGAACAATGTTCAAGTATATATATATATATATATATATATATATATATATATATAAACTTTCCACAAGTCTTATTTATACCCATACTCAACCCGTATTATAAAATTCAAACTTATCCCAAATAGATTGATTATAAGTTTGAATATTATAATAAATCTATTTGGGATAAGTTTAAATTTTATAATACGGGCTGAGTATGGGTATCAATTAGACTTGTGGAAAGTGTTTAAATGTATGTCAAATGATGAAAACAATTTGAATTCTTTGTGTATTTTATGAAATGAGATTTATTTTTTTGAGATGCCTTCTAGAAAATGGTTAAAAATCTAATTGAGATTCAATTGAAGTCATGTTTGCAATTAGTGGATAAAGAGTTTTTGGTTTGGAACAAAAAAAATGATATTAATTTCCTTCTCATGAGAAGATTAAAAATTGATTTTTTTACACAGGTGCACACACAACATATATAAGCTGAGTTATTTATATAAATTTTATTTTAAAAGCAAAAGAGTGATTTCATTTTGTTGAAGCTTAAATTAAGTTCTAGCATAAAGATGCATCTTAAAGCTATATTGCTTTTAGTAAAATTGATGATTAGTTTTTTCACACACATGCACCTACACAACATATATAAGTTAAGTTATTTATATAATTTTTATTTTAAAAGCAAAAGAGTGATTTCAGTCCGTTGAAGCTTAAATTAAGTTCTAGCTTAAATATGTATATTACAACTATATTGCTTTTAAAAAAATGATACATCATCTTCTTAAATTGTGAGAAATTCATATAGAAGTTTTAGTGAATTTCTTGTACGACTAAATCCAAATTTATTTATATTTATTCTATATATTTGAAACATTTCAGATCTTGTTAAATTGCAAAAATGTCCAACTTCTTATGTGCCCACAATTCTATTTCCAATAAAATTGTATGTAAGGGATGATTCCTCTTCTTGCCTTATAAATTAGGTCATCTCTCCACGATTCTGATAAAATCTAAACTAATCTAATATATTTGCATAAAATAAAGTGTAGAAAAGTAAATGCAAAAATTAAAATGCATGAAAATAAATTTAGAAGTTTAGGGTTTGAGAGATTGAAAGTAAATATAATTGTAACCATAGCAAGTAGGGTGTGTGATCAATCAACGCATGATAAAACTGAATAACAACAGTGTATTGTCATTCTTGTGAAATGCAATTATGAAAGGAATGATAAGATGGACAAAAGGCCAATGCCACAATTATCATGCATTCCACAATCTAAGAGGGTGGTTCCACTAATGAAAAGCAAGAGACTTATTAATTTTTCATTAACCTCAAGAAGAAATAACACAACACATGTCTCATATAGTGTAACTCTAACCTTCTCAAAGCTAAAATATGTCTACAATCAAGGCCATGGCTCCTATTTATAGGAAGAATTCACCCCTATGTTACCTTGGGTTAGAACTTCATACTCCTATTAAAAGTAAATATTTTGGGGGAATGTCTAACAAAATGATGCACCTCTAAATATTACATGCCTCTAATTACACTCCTAAATGAGTTAGAATTCTTTTAAAATTATTGGTGGTACTACTATATTCCACAATGTTGCTTTCCATATATTTTCCTTAGGGTTTGTGCATATTTTTTACCCCTTTACTTCTCCATCAACAATTCACTCTAGGATATAAGAAAATCACTCTACTTTTCAAGTGTTTTACTCCTATTTGCTAGCACTTAGCTCCTATAAGTCAATTGATCCATCAATATAGTAGATCACTATTATGAGCAAATCCCTTCCCTTTGAGCAACTTTGGTCCTTTGGTACTTCACAAAATTTTGGTGTTTTGGAGGTTTTATTTAACTATTTTTGAAAGTTTTATAACCTTTCAAAATAGAAAAAAATCCTAATGTAGTGACTTCTCACTATATTTTAGTGACTTTATGTGGTGCCAAGTTCAATTGGTGAGAGATCCCATATCTTGCCTTTATTCTTAGGCATAGAGTTTAAAATTTAAAACTTATTACTAAAAAATTACAAATTGTTGGTGCCTCTTATCTTATGATAGCAACCCCAACAACTTCTATCACTCCTTGTTCCTTAGTAGTAATATTTCCACAAGGTCTTCTACATCTTTGACCATGTCCTCATATGGGTGTTTAGATAGTCATTTTTGTTTGTTCACCATTTCTTGTAGTTTGGTAAATAACATTTCCAATTGTTTAGCTTGATCCATTGCTACTTTAGGTCTAACCTTGGCCATTTATACTTTGATTATTGAATTAAAAATTCCTTTATTGAGAAGTTTATTCTAATGGTTAAAAACATCAAGAAAACTAGAAGTTACTAGCTCCTAAGTCTCCTTTTAAATTTCTCATAAAAGAGCTTCTAGAGAGCCCATTATATCTTTATAGGTATAAATATATCTCTAGGTGTCAGGTATTTTATTTAATCTTCTAACAAGGTCCTTGCTATCTATTTCCATATGCTATACTTGAGTGTTTGTCATCATGGCCATTTATTTGAGTACCTCCTGATACCTCTCCTTCATATACAATTCCTCCTTCATTTTCTTAACAATCCTTACCATTAAAATAAGGTTTTTTTAGCATTAGCTATAAATTTAAAGTACGTCTTGGAACATACTACCTTAGTCTTAATATCACCCCATAGTGATTTCACATTTTTGACTTTCAAGGCCTACCCTTGGTTAGTTGTTGCTCCTTTTATTTTGGTGATATCCTATTGGAGCTCGAATCTTTAAAGATATTTCTTTTTATAGGATTCCTATAGTTGTTTCAGTTGACTCTCCAATTATATTTTTTCTTATTCAGTTTGTTTCTTTAGTTGGTCTTATCCTTACTGCTTCTCCCTATTGATTTTAACAAGTTGGTACTTGAGGTTCTCAACCTACTATTATAGGTTATCCTTCCCAATGACATCCTTTCTAAGGGCCTCATTCTCCTAATAGAGTTTTGTATTTTCTACTTTCAACTAATCCAGTGCTACTTCCATTTCTACTACTCTTCTTCCATGCCTTATTCTCCATTACTATGTATCTAAATTTCATATCAACACCAATGAAGAGTTGTTTCAAAAGGATAATATAGTAAGGATATTTTCTAGTTAGATCCAGATTCAACACTCAGGTAGTAAAGTTGATAGGTGTTGTGGTGGGGTCTAGATGGGTCATTGAGAATTGCATCTACAATAAGGACTTTCCCACCTCTATATTCTAGCTAGGACTACATTATGATTGGTTGTTACAACCATAATATAGCATAGTCAGCTATATTTCCAATTGTAATTACTTTTCATCGATTTCATTTATATATAGGAATAGAGTTATTTGATTTATTTTCATCATCGAATCATTTATCCAATTGTGTATCACTTCAAGAGACTTCACCCTCTCTGTGGCTATGAGACTTTTCCCCCTATGAGTGGTTTTACTTCTATTGATTCACTATAGTATTTGATCGAATTGTTATTTTCTTATCAATATTATTTGTTTAATACATTGTTGAAAGTTGTTTCACTTCAAGTGGTATCATAGCCAAATGATCTGAGAAGGAAACAATGAATTGTTTTCATTTTGTAGCCATATTGGTTCATTTGTAACCAAAATTTTTGAGCCAAAATGCATGGTTTCAGTGTGAAGTACCCTTCGCTCGCATTGCGTGGTTTCATATATCCAATAGAAGAAGACTTTTGATGAGAGAGCAGGCGAATGAACGATAACAAATGTCATTTCGCTTGCATCGTGTGGTTTTAGAACTCCGATGGAATTAGTATTTCAATAAAAATAATAGGTTAATAAAAGGTAAATTTATTAAACCAAAATCCTAAGGTTCATATTTCCACCAATCAGGTGCAAGAAAATTAAACCCTAAAATTCCATCCTAATACTATGTGACATTTGGTGTTTTCCAGTTCACAATTTATAAACTCCGATGATGACTCTAAAGGCGGTGGTGATTTGTTTTTTCGTTGCCATGGTGCATGCTTCTGGTCAAAATGATATAAGAAATATTGTGCTATAAAACTCTAAAAAAACCCACCAATAGGAGCACACCATGAATACTAAGGTAAGCAATTCCTAAAAAATTATTTGTCAATTATGATTGTTAAGCATTGATGAATTGGGTGCACGACACATCGTTTACCTTCACAAATTTTTTTATGGGATATTTAGTCCCACATCATCACATTGGGCATAAAATAATTTTTTTTAAGCACTGAAGTGCACTAGGTGTTGCAACCACCATACGGTGGTCACATTGGCCCTCTTCCTCACATGTTTGTGTCCATCCTTCTGCCACCAAGTATCCATTGCAAATTTGTAGTTGACCTTGCTGACTTATCCTCATTATTCATATCCACACTGTTATCCCTGCTATATTGTCCTCATCATTTGTTTCCACTATGTTGTCCCTCAATTATCATCCACTCAATCACCTTCATTATCCACTCCCTGTCCATGTTAGTCATTGTCCGCTCCCTATATGTGTTAGTTCATGTTAGTCATTGTTTGTGACAGTTTTTGCTCCCTATTCATGTTAGTCATGTCAAATGCTATCTGTGTTAGTCAGTCGTGTCCACTCCCTATCCACTTCTTCCATGCTAAGTTGTTCTATGGGTTTTCACCAAGTAACCATTGTATTTATCCACCTCACCCACCGTCCAACCATTGTAGTTGACCGCCAAGTGACCATTGCAGTGATTGCCAAGTGACCATTGTAGTTGACCATCACACCCACCGTTCGACCATTGTAGTTGACTACTAAGTGACCATTGGAATTACAGTATATTTGAATTCTAATATCCAATTGCTTAGGCAAGAAATATTTTATTTTACTACCGTTGAAAATTTAAATTAATTGTTGGTAGAGACAATTCAAAATTTTTGCCACCAATTCTAATTTTGCTACAAGTCTAAGTGCATGATAGTATATGAGTGATCCTACTTCCATTGTTGATTTGACAAGAGGAGAAGATAGAATATTACACTGCACTGATAGACCAAATTATGTGTCTATGAGTAACAAGAAATGATAGCCTAGAAATCAAGGTACGTATCATAATACCTCCCTTAGAATTAATAGCTTTGATCCACACCACAAGTTATCCCTTAACTCCATGGATTAACCTAATAACTTTGGGTTACCATATATAAATATTGATAATTCCACTCCTACACCAACCCAAAATAACCCTCTACCTACCCATAACAACATCACTCAAATTCCCAATAGTGTTGACCCCCATGTGCGCCAATGTCTCTCACAATAACAAATAAACATTACTAATATTTTTTCCATACTACAATGACTTGAGGCCTCGATTGATAAACTTACCCCTCCCAATAATCAAACATCATAAAATATCCTCAACCCACAACCTTTAAATGTTTATCAAATACCAGAGTCTACAGATTCTACCTTTGATTTTGATCCTTCGACAGGAGGTGCTTCTAAATTCTTGGAATGTCATTAGGATGTTCATTTCCTCATACTGACATGCCTACTTTTGAAGGATATGATCCTAGAGGATGGATAGCCAAAATGGATGGTATTTTTCATCTATACCATATACCAAAAATTGGTCTTGTCACATTTACATCTTCTAAACTAGGTACACAGGCCTATCAATGGTTTCTATGGAAGCTTCGTCAACATAATCACCCTCTTATGTGGCCTAAATTTAGGGAACTATTCCTTAAAATATTTGATAAGGGATCTTCCTCATCATACATGGTTCACCTCATGGAACTCAAGCAAACAAGTTTAGTAGAAGACTATGTTGTTGAGTTCACAAGTCTTCTCACCTATACACATGAATTGAATTCAATAGTAGTGGTCTCCACTTTTCATCATGGTCTCAAGGATAAGATTCAAAAGGAAGTCAACATGCATGATCCTTTTACTCTTGATGATGCCACACGTATAGCTCAAGAAACCAAAAATAAGCTCCAAGATGTTGTTCCCTATAGACGTGATTATAACTTTCATTGTCCTTATCACAATAATGATTGCTCCATAGGATATTTCTACTATAAATATCATTCACATCATTTAAGAGATCAATCTTGTACAAAACATAACAAATTTCTCATGGAATATGACAATGCATCAATTACTGATGAAGAATATTTAACTCAATTAGAGCCACTCACAAATCTAGGATAGCAAACAACATACATAAACTAAGTAACACACAAAGATGATACTATTGCTATTTTTATTCATGTACTTGTGGGACTTCAAGCTCATCATACTATCAAGGTACAAGGATTCATTAGACAAAAACATATTCATGTGTTGATTGATTTTGAAAGTACACATAACTTTATAGATTTTAAGACAACCAAATCCTTGGGCTTGTATATCAATACTTCCAATCAAGATAAGTTTCAAGTACTGATTGCAAATGGTGGTAATTCTCAATGTGTTGGTCGAACATCTCAAGTTACTATGCAAATGGGAAATTATAATTGGTGAGGTACTCTATTCGTTATGAACCTAGGAAGCTCAGATGTCATTTTAGGAGCACAATGGCTATATCAACTAGGTGATGTTACTATTAATCTACAAAAATTATACATCAAGTAGACAAAGAATGGGAAGGTCATTTATCTTCAAGTAATTCAACCTCCTCCTTCCAAGGTTGTGAGTTCACATAGCATGGAGAAGATATTGAAGAAAGGTGGTTATGGTTTTATTACCCAAGTGAATTCCATCGAGGCTCAATCATTGGATTCATCTATTACAACTCTTCCAAAGGATCTTCAAAACATAGTGGATAGTTATGAAGAAGTCTTCTATGAACCAAAGGGTCTACCTCCTAGGCACACTCATGATCATGCTATACATCTAATCCCTATAAGTGTACCTCCTAATGTGCATCCTTATCGTTATCCACAACCCCAAAAGTTAGAAATTAAGAAGTTGGTTCAAGATATGTTAGAGCATGGAATCATTCATCCAAGCATTAGTCCTTATTTCTTGCCAATGGTAATGGTACGTCGTAAGGATCACTCATGGTGCATGTGTCCTGATTTTTGTCCTCTCAACAAAATCACTATCAAAGATAAGTTTCCTATCTCTATTATAGATGATTTATTAGATGAATTACATGATGCTAGTTATTTTACCAAACTAGACTTACGCTTTGGTTCTACCAAATTTGGGTTAGATATGACTATATCCCTATAATTGATTTTTGTATACATGAGGGTCATTATGAGTTCCTAGTCATGCTCTTTGGTCTCAGTAATGCCCCTTCTACCTTTAAAATTCTCATGAACCATGTATTTCGTCCTTTTATTCCTAAGATTATCCTAGTTTTCTTTGATGATATCTTAATATACGACAAATCTTGGAAGGATCACCTAGTTCATGTTGACAAAGTCCTTCATATTTTACAAAAGGAAATACTCTTTGTTGAACATTAAAAATGTGCCTTTGGGGTAAAAGAGGTAGAATATTTGGGTCATATAATATCTCATGAAGGATTCAAAGTAGATCCTAATAAAATCAAAGCTATTCAAGATTTGCCCTTACCAAAATCCCTCAAAAAGCTTTGTGGATTTCTTAGACTCATAGGATATTATATAAAATTTATCCACAACTATGGAAAGATTGCAGCCCCTATCACAACTCTTACCAAAAAGGATGCTTTTATTTGGAATGGCGCTACTTCTCAGGTCTTCCAATCCCTCAAGGAAGCTATGTGTTCCACTCCAATTTTTCCACTCCTGATTTTAACAAGCATTTTTTCATTGAGTGTGATGCTTCTGGTATAGGTATTGGTGTTGTTTTAATGCAATAAGGTCATCCATTGGCTTTCAAAAGCAAGCAACTTTTAGGTAAGAATTTGGTATGATCTACTTATGAGAAGGAAATGCTAGCTATTTTACATGTCATAGAGAAATATAGGCATTATTTATTAAGAAATCATTTCATTATTAAGACTGACCATAGTAGCCTTAAGCGTTTCTTAGAACATCTCTCAAGCCCTAAACAAAAATAGTGGATGACCAAACTATTGGGTTATGATTTTGTCATTGAGTATAAGAAAGACAAAGAAAATGTGGTAGTTGATGCCTTGTCTCGAAAATACAAGGATGAGGTGACCATCAATGCCATCTTGGGTCCTTGTCCCCAATGGTTATCTCAACTTCAAGAAGAATGGTTGGCTAATTTAGAAACCGCTCAAATTATTCAAGATATGAAAATAGGATCAAAACTACATTCTTACTTCTCATATTTAGATGGAATGCTTTGCAAGAAAGATCACATCTATATTTCGTAGGGTTCCACTATTAAATCTATGGTTCTCCAAGAATTGCATGCATCCCCTCTAGCAGGACACTTTGGATTCTTGAAAACATACCAATGGGTGAAACAATCATTTTCTTGGAAAGGCTTAAAATATGATGTCAAGATATTTGTGGTTGAATGTGAGGTATGTCAATATAACAAAGGTGAAAAAAGTAAATCTCCAGGGTTGCTACAACCATTATCTATTCCGAACTACCAATGGGAGCACATATCCATGGATTTCATTAAGGGTCTTCCCAAATCATAGGGTAAAACAATGATATTTATGGTTGTGGATCATATTTCCAAATATGCTCATTTTTATGCACTACAACATCCCTACTCAACAAGTAAAGTGGCCAAGGTATTTCTTGACTCCATTTTCAAGTTACATGGTATGCCCAAGACTATTGTGAGTGACCATGATCCTATTTTCACTAGCAAATTTTAGAAGGAATTATTTCATCTTAGTGGTACCAAGTTGAATATATCTTCTTCATATCACCTCCAATATGATGGTCAAACAAAGATAGTTAACAAATTTTTGGGTACTTACCTTCATTATTTTTCTCAAGATAAGCACTATCATTGGATTCAATGGATTTCATCACCGGAATGGTGGTATAATACTTCTTACCATTTTCCCCTTAAGATGTATCCATTCGAAGCTTTGTATGGTCAAAATCCTCCAACAATCACAGACTATGTTCCAGGATCTTCCAAAGTAGCTCAAATAGATGATTTGTTACAATAAGATCAGATGATGCTTAAACTTATTAAAGATAATTTGACCTAGGGACAGAATCGTATGAAGCAACAATAGGACTTACATCATTCAGAATGATAATTCAACATAGAAGATATGGTCTTTTTGCACCTACAATATTATAAGCAGTTATCCTTGAAGATCAAGTCTAATAAGAAGTTGGCTCCTCGATTTTATGGGCCCTACAAAGTAGTTCGTCGCATTGGTGAAGTCGCATATCAATTGGAGATTCCATCCTCTTCTCATATACATCTAGTTTTTCATGTATCTTGTCTCAAATAAGTGATTGGCTAGAAGGTGCAATCCTAAACAAAGCTTCCATTATTGGATGAAGAAGGTTAAATAACTCTTCAACTTGAAGAAATACTACAATCTAGAGTATGTCATCTTTGATCACGCCAAATTCAAGAGTTCCTAATTAAGTGGTAGGACCTTCCAGAATAAGATGCTACATGGGATTTTGAGAGTATTTTCCAATATTTTATAGCTTTGAGGACAAATATTTTTGAGGAGGGGCCATGTTACAACTCCAATATAGCATAGTCAGCTATATTTCCAATTGTAATTACTTTTCATCAATTTTATTTATATATAGGAATAGAGTTATTTGATTTATTTTCATCATCGAATCATTTATCCAATTGCATATCACAACAAGAGACTTCTCCCTCTCTAAGTGGCTATGAGACTTTACCCTCTCTGAGTGGCTATACTTCTGTTGATTCACTCTAGTATTTGATCTAGTTGGCTATTTTCTTATTAGGATTATCTATTTAATACATTGTTGGAAGTTGTTTCACTTCATTGGTTTTGAGGAGGTCCTATTCTTTAGTTTTTTATACTTATTGAACATTTCTCTCATTCACTTAGAGGAAGTCATATGTCTCCTATACATATGTATCCTCTAGTACACTATAGATGCCCTAGATGAAGGTTCGGCTAAGCCCTATGGTTGTGCTTGAATCTCGGGCTATTTTTGTAGGATTTATCAAAGGATTGTGCATGGGTAATATCATTTCCTATAATATGAGTTGCTTTTCCTATGTGGTAGGATGGAAATATGGATGAGATAACATGGTTGTTGAAGCAAATTATATGCAAATAGGGGAAAATAGATATATATATATATATATATATATATATATATAGGGATACCATAGTTATCAATCAAACCAATGATTCAACTAGTGTGGATACTAGTTGTGAGGGAGATGAGCTTGTAGTATATGATACCAAAAATTACAATATGTTGATGGAGGGTGAGAGGAAAAAAGTGGTGGAAGTGGTGATAATGAATTAGATTGAGGTGGGAGGTGAAGTGCCTCCAAGATAACCATTGACTACTCTTGTGGATGGTGAGGGGAGTGTGATAGAAGAAGGGATAGAAGGAAGAAGAAGAAGCAAGAAGAGAAACAATAAAGAGGGATAAAAATTAGGAGCAATCAAAAGTGAAAGGGAATTAGTGGTAGAAGAGGTAGTACCCAAAGCTTAAAATTTGGTTGTTTTCAACTCTATTGGAGTTCCTCCTTGAGTGATTTCCCTCTCCTCAAGCTAGGTTTCTATTTGTTTCTCTGTTGTAGGTTGTTATCCTATTTTCTATGCTATCTATTTTCTAGAAATTAACCCTTTGGGTCACCTTCCTACTTTTGGAGTTCCTTCTTTACTATCTCTTACATTATATACATTATGATTGTAAATGTTTTTGGCACTATAGATATGGTTATATTAGGTATAGTGGCAAGATGTGGACTTGGTTAAATTTCTAGGGATTCTCCTACTATTCTCTATATTATTGTGTCCATCCTATTTTTCTTGTCCTAGATAGCTAAGAATTATTCATTTTAGGGGATGTTATGCATTACCCTTTTGGTGGTCCCAATTTCATATCTTATACTTTTCCAAAAAAGGATCTTCCTCCTTGAGTATTTCAGGTTCTTCCATTTCTTCACCACATGATTGTTAGCCTTGATATCTATATAAAAGTTATATGTGGCCTTCACATAAATGTAGAAGGTAAACAACTCTATTGGGTTGGAATACCACTACTAAATTTTATCCTTTTTTTCTTCTCCAAGTAGCTGGGGCTACTTTCTTAGATTCATGTACCTTTTCTCATATGTGAAGAAGATGTGTAAAATATTATATTCTAAATATTTTTAGAAGAAACCCTTTGGATCATATTACTAAATATCTTAAAGTTGTTCGACCATCATGTGTCTCAATTTATATTGTAATTCTATATGGAAGTCTCACACCTTGGGTGTGACTTGCAATATTTGTTGCTTTAACTAGCAGAAGGTGGTCTTCCTTTACCTCCAAAAATATTTCATGTCCACATAATCTAATTGAGTCTAGAATTTATGCATGCAGCTCAAAGGGTATGACTAAGAAGCAAAATAGGAGGATTAATGATCATGACCAACCTAAGTACTATTCTCTATTCCATCATTCTTTTAACTCTAACAGGTTCCAGGTCTTATCCAAAATACTTGGTGTCTTTCCTTTTAGTTTATCCACAATAACATCATATATTGCATCATATAAATGGTAAAAGGTCTTCTCTAATTCTTAGCAAGGTAGGTGTGTGCAATCTACCACTGATAAAGGTTTTTTATTTGGCCCATTTTATTTTAGTTGGAGGGAGTAGAACTAATCTTTCAGGTAGTACAAATGATTCAAACTAGGTCGGAGGTATACATAAATTTTCTTTCCTCCTTGGATTCCTTAAACCATTGATTCATTTGAAATGATATGTGTCTAACATAGACAATCATCTGAGAGTGCTTTAGATTATTTTCAAATGCATGGAGAAGGGCCAATTGTTCCTCAAATACCACTGCATCTATTATTTCCCACAAAACTATTGTAATTACTAACAAGAATAACTAGACATCAATTTTAAACTATTCTAATTCCAATGGAATATTGATGTCAAGGAATTTGTGAGGGTCCTTGACTCCTTAAGATGAGGGATTAAGAAATCTAGCTAGTAATTCTAGTCAAACCTAGAATAGTAGTCTTTTTTCATTTGAGGTTGCAAGTGAACCACATAGGAGGGTCATCAACTGCATTCAACATCATTCAAATATCATCTTCCTAGATATAAAATTAATTGTCTATCCATTATGGAGGTTTGATACTCTTACCATCAAAGGCATACCTTTTAGCACATGCTTACATGAGCTTCGGGTAGTTCTGTACTTGGTGTACTTGGTTCATTACAAACATGATGTCTAGAATTGGCTTATTATTTAATAGTCGATCTTTGGACCTAAGTTAAACCTCAACATGGATTACTTTCTAACTTCTATAAGAGAGCATTTAGACTTACCCTTCTCTATCCTCCTATAATATTCATCAAACAAATCCTTGGATCTTTTCCTTGCCCCTTCATGGACTTGCAACATGCATTTCCATTTGAATAGGGGCTATTGGTGCTATGGATGATGGAGTAGTAGTTGTAATAGGTGGATTCATGGGGCTGAATTTTAGCATGGACAGGTCTATGGAGGAAAAAGTGGTATCCATGAGCGAAAAAGTGGAAAATGGACAAGCTTTTAGAAAAAAGAGAAAATTTTACTATCTTGAATGTCTTTTTCTATTTCTTTTTCCAAAGAAATAATGCATTTAATTGAGTTTGGATCAACTCAGTGTTAGTATCTTTAAGCTACAATATCTATGATATTTAGATATAAGGAAGTTCTATTGACTGACAACACAACCTCCTTCCTACTAGCTTGTAAGGGGATGATCCTATGGAGGATTTAAGTGTTACTTGATATTCCCATAGTGCTCTCTACAACTTAGTCTACCAGTACCTCTATGATTCAACTGTACTCTTATTTAGAATCCTCATAATATTTTTTGTTCATAAATTCTACTAAACCATTACCTTGGGGATAGTATTTAGAGGATGTATTAAGCACAAACCCATATTTCAATGCAAATTTAATCACTTTGAACCCTGTAAAAAAATTGGTATTATCAATGACAATTATGGATGAATTCCCAAACATGGTAATAGTATCCTCCAAAAGTTGAATAAATACTTTTGTATTTGCTAATTTTATTGGTATTGCTTCAACCCATTTTGTGAAAAAAATGGACTATAGTAAAAATCCACCCATGTCCTACATTGGATAAAGGATTGATCTTGTTGATGATATTCAAACTCCACTATTGGAAGAGATTAATGACTGTGATAGGATTCAAAGAGAGTCCTTTCATCCTTATTCCAATGAATGTGTAATAAGATTTGCAATTCATGACCCATTAGAAGCAATCAAAGAAGATGGTAGGCCAATAATATATTACTCTCAAGATCTTGTGTTGTGGTTGACAAAAATTAATGATCTCCTTCATCATGGTCCTACTGGATTAGGATTTTTGTTCTTTCTTCTTCAATGCATCTTAGCATGACATCATTGTATCATTTTTAGAAAAGTATGCCATCCAACCATGCATAGTGTGTCGTATTATATTTGAATCAAACCTTTTATTTTAATGTAAATCCTTCTAGAACGTGTCTAAATATCATATACCTTCTAATGCCCCAAATCCATCCTGTCTGATAATCAAGATCAATTTTTTTCCACTAGTGTAAACTGGTATTCCAAGATAGACATTGCAAATTTTCACAAAATATTTACTTTTGATCAACTTAGTGGGCTTACTCTCTATATCAAATTCCTAGATTTTTTTTATCCACCCTACTCTTTTTCTCCTAGTTCACCATATAATACTACAAATTGAAAATCATAGTGAATGATGAAGATGATATATTTGGTTTGGGATAGGTAGTACAAATTTTCTTAGGGATTTCATAATGACAAGCACCTATTTTTCAATGAATTTATATCTCTCTTCATAGTTGTGAAGGACTTGACTCATGAAAGAAATCAAATGTTCTTCATCTTGATCATTCTTTTGAGTTTGTACAATAACAATGCTTTCATATGTACTATGCACATAGAGTTTAATATTTTTGGAGAAATTATGAGTGATGAGGAATAGGTCTTTGGTAATGGTATATTTTTATCTTTGAAGTCATTTTTACTATCTTTGATCCATACGATCATATGCTTTTTCAATATTTTAGTGATTGTATTTACCAAGTATGCAAAATGGATTATGAAATTGGCAACAAATTGATTTTGACCTAGGAGGGATCATATCACTTTGATAGATGTGGGTAATGGTATCTCTTAAATTGATTTTATCCTATCAAGATCTATGGATAGGTCATATTTAGACACCACATGTTCTAATAATTTTCCATTTTAGAGCATAAAAAGAATCTTTTTAAGGTTAAAAGGTAAAGATAAAATAATTTTTAACATCCACGAGACCATGGTCCATATGAGATGACCCTCATAGATAATGCTATTTACCTAATACATATTTATTCAACCAAAATTTGGGTTCCAAAGTATGGTGTAAAACTCTACCTCTATTGGATTCAAACTTTGAATCTCCTATTTAGAGTTCCAAAGTCTTACTATTAGGTCCACTCAAGTAATGATATACTTTGCCCCCTACACCTTTGAAAGATAGATTCTAAATGTTTAATATATGTGTTTTTTTTTTCTTTTAAAAATATAGGTAAATTATCAAGGTATACAAGAACAATCTCATAGAATAGTCCCACAAAGGTAATGTCCTTAGCTCATTGAAATATGACCCCTATATTTGATAGCCCAAAAGGCATTATTTGGTAGGCAAAGGTTCCTAATTTGGTTGTAAAGGTAATCTTGTGTTGATCATCATATTCGATCCAAAATTGATTATATCTTGAGAAACCATCTAGAAGTAACAATATCTATGATCTTGCCACTGTAGGCCCAAAATGGCCACATACTTAGGAAAATTTTGAAATTTTTTCCTAAGGCATGAAGATCTCATTCCGCACATTTTGCAGTGTATTTTGGAGCAGATCCGCAACGAAGGCCACAAATATGCCCAACACTTGGTGAATTTTTACACTTGGAGCAATTCTGCTTAGTTTCTTATGTTCTTGGCTCTAGACTGGCGACGTGCCCCGAATCTGCAAAAGTTTTTGAAGAAGGATGATGTCAGCATAAAATAAGTGTGGATTGGTGACCACTTTATATTTTTTGATATCTTCTAAGCGGCTAAGTGTTGGAGAGATTGATTCCAGGAGACGCATAGAATATTTTTGCCCGAAATGGTGTCAGAAGGTGGAAAGCAAAGTATAAGAGATGCGGATTTGTGACAAAGGGTATTTTGACTAACTTTCGCTCAGAATGGTGACAAGCAACATTTTACTCTGAAGCCAGTGCAGAATTGAGGAAGAGTCACTTTACACTACGATGGGTCCGAAGTGGTGTTCGTAGTCCAATACACTTGCTTAGGTCCAAAATGGCATTCCACAATTTCTAAAGCATAAAAGGTGATGCCATAAATTTTAAAAGTAGAATGGCATTGTGTTATCTCTCCACCATTATATCAAGCTTATGTCAGATTTAATCATAGCCATACGATGGGGGAGATCGACGGTTGAGATTTTACCAAGAATTTTGAAGCATATAAAAGTAATTTCTTGTCAAACTTAAAACAGTCAGTTGGAGGAGGAAGCCGAAATATCGAGGGTTTCAAGAAGACAATAAATAGAAATGGTTGCAGATCTACAACATCAAAAATTTTCCAAGATAGATCAACGTTGCACATGTAGTATTCAACGTCCATAACTTCAGTTAGTACCGAAAAACCAACAAGTTGTAGAGATTTTAAGCTGCCATGGCGGTCCACTTGCAACGAATTTCCTAAAGGTTGAACCAGTAAGAGAATGCCAACAAGAACTCTCTTCTAAGTTGTTAAAATTTAATCTTTGTAATGTTCCTTATTATTTTAATTTTGCAAAACTATAAATAGAGGTCGAACCCTCATTTTTAAGGATCAGATCTAGTGTGTTTGCCTATTCTACTGTAAATAGTCCCAAGGGCTAATGAAAGAAGCATTACATTGATTTTAACCTCAAGTTTTACATCTTCATAATTCGATATCAGAGGTTTGAATTCTTAAGTTGTATTTCTATGAATACTTGAATGGTTAGTTTGTGCCATATTAATGGATTACTAACTATTAGGGTAGTTGAAATATGCTTTTAAATTAGATCTTTGTTGTTAGGGAGTGCATATCTGTAAAATATATATATTGATTAATTCTACTATTTGGATTATATTTGTTTGGATATTGAAATTACTATCTGCAATATTTATCTACTATTATTTAATGAATGAAAGTGCATTTAATTTGAGATAATGGTGATCTTAGTAATGTGCATTCAAATTGGTTTATGAGAGATTTTTGATGTAGTAATAATGTTGTTAGCCTCTCCGTCCATTGTTGTTCACATTTTCTAATCCTAATATTTTCTTACCCTAATATCTAAAACCCTAAGTGAGCATAATTATGTCAACACCCTATTTAAGTTGATAAGGAACAAACCTACTCTGGAGGTTGGATCTGAAACCCCTATTTTAGTCCGTCCAATATTGAGTGCTGAGCTGTAGTTATCGAGTGTAAGCTTGGATAGAAATTAGGAAGATAGATAGCCACAATATTGAGTAAATCTTGATGCAATTCAGTGCCCAATAGGTTTTGGCACGCTCGGTGGGACTAGTTCACAAGGAACACAAAAAAATATCATATGAGTTATTGTTTTATCTCTACCCATATGAATCAAGATTTGGTGAATTATCTTGACTTTGTAAGTGGAGAATAGCAAATTCACCTAGCGACTCCCTGGTCCTTAAACCTAGAAAAAGAATTACCCTTGTAGACCAGTGTCCTTTCATGTATACTAGGTCATTCAAAAGGAATAACCCTAAATCCTATTTCTATTGTGAATTACCTTATAGATGGTCTATTTTTGTCAGAAGTTTGAATCAAGATTTCCTCTTAGAAGAGGAGCTTCCTGAGGAAAATCCTATAGTTAATCCAGTATCCCTTCCAACAAGACCTACATCTAGAAATATGGCACAAAATGTGGTCTCTGATCAACCATTACAGAAGTTCCCCAACTGGAACATAGCTGGTCCCCTGAGATTAGCCCAAATGAATGCCATCCCCTAGGCTATATCTAAATCTATCCCCACTTATGATGGATCGGGGAAGACAACTTATGAGAACCATCAGGATATTTTAAATTTGGCAGCAATTCATAACATAAAAGAGGAGGATATTATTGTAATAATTCTAGCTCTATCCTTCAGAGAAAAGATTTTGCATTGGTTTAGAACTTTGGAAGATAATACCATAACTTCATGGCAAGCATTGGCTAATCCATTTGCAGAAGAATTTAATGAGTCCGCTGACCTTTTCTTCCTACTCAACCAGTTTACATCCATTCAAAAATCTTAGCAGGAGACTATCTTAGATTTCAATTTGAGATTTAGAAGAACCTAAAAGAGAATTCCCCCTGCAGCTAGACCAACTGTATGTTTGGACTATATGTATTACATCCAATCTCTTGGATTAGAGTTAGGCTTGCAAATACAACAATGTAGTAGTTCATGCTGAGAATATCCTAATTAATGTGGGGAGACTACCCCCCAAAATTGTGCAACCTTATAACTCAGAAACCACTAATGGCCAAAGCCAAACTACAAAACCATATTACATGGACCCTATTTCTCTATCATCACCATCTCCACAAATGAATGCAATCCCTCAGCCAAATCCATCATCCTTTGTAGTTTCTTTCCCTCCCCTTCCTTCTCAAACATCCCAAGAGTTTTTTGCTATTTTTGATATACAAAATACTCTAAAAATTATGAGTAATAGAATGAATTTGATGGAAAAGAGAGACCAAGAAAGGTCACAAGAAAGGAGATTTCCATATGTGAACAAAGATTAGAGATCTGGTCCTAGTAACAGTACTGGGGTCAGAGTGAATGCAAAATATGATGATCCTGAGTGTTTTTCAGATACTACTCTTGTAAATATCTTGTGTCTAATGTGTAATGATCCTCATGAATCATAGTCTTGTGTTATGTACCAACACCATGTCCAACAAGCTATGGATCAAGCTGAAAGAAGTCAAAAGGGGAGAGTAAACATGTTATGGAAACCTGATCAAATCATGGTTGGGAAAGAGCTGGATGAGGACAGCCCAATTGTTGTTATGACAAGGTTTGGAAAGAAAACCTTGCAAGTAGATCCCCAAAATATGGGGCAATTCCAAGTCCCTTCTCAAAAAAAAAATGACCCCCTTCCTCAAAGCAGTGATACCTTCCCCATTCCTTAAGCTAAAGGAAAATAGAAGATAGACAGTCTTCCTAAGAGGTTGGAAAAGGAAACTAAAGAAGACCAAATGAGATCTAAATATGAGGCTCAAGAAATGCTTAGATTCCTCTCTATTACCAAAAGGTAAAGAATAGAAGCCACTCAACAGTATAAAAGAAAATACGATGAGACAGAAAGAAGGCCTGAAAGACCTCCCCTGGATAAGTCTGAGTATAATATTATCAAAGAGATGAAAAAGATTCCATGAAAATATAGTATGTATGATACTCTATTCATTCATGGTCAGATTGATCTACTTAAGGCTTCCCTCAATAAGTATCCACAAGCTAAACAGGCCACTACAATCCTTAGCATGTCATCAAAAAAGAAAGAAATGCCCCCTGCTATTTTAAAAAATAAGCCCCCTCCTTTATATATATCTTTGAGAATGGAAGTATGGGTAGTTCAAAATTGTATGATATATTTAGGACCATCAACCACAGTTATGCCCAAAGCAGTTTGTGAAGAAATGGGTATGAAGTATACCCGATATTGTCCTAGAGTATTACAATTGGATGAGACACCTATTAAGAAAGTGAGGGTCATAAAATATTTTTTAATGAGGCTTCATAGAGCCCCTGAGGTGACAATAGTCAAGAAATAGTGGTGGTTGACCTAGAACCCTACTTTGGATTATGGATTTCAAGGGAGTTTATTGCAAAACTGGGTGGATGTATGTACATGGATTATTCTAGTATGGTAATTCCTTTCACAGGAAAAGATAATAGGGATAACACATGAAAAGACAGTAGCTTATCATATTGAAAATATGGAGGAAGACATGTGCAATCTTACTCCCCTGGAAGAATTTGAGCTGGTTGAAAATTTTTAGGAGTTGGATATTAAGGATGACTTACCTTTCATAAAGGATTACAGTCTGTTTGGAATTGGTATGGGGACATATACCATCTCAAATGAGTCAGAGAAGAAAATCCTTGCTATATCCAACCAATCTATGAGAGAAAAGAAAACATGGATCATGCACTTCAATGGTGCTAAATGCAAAAATGGTGCAGGAGATGGTTTGGTTTTACAGTCCCAATCAGAGGGGACAAAGAATTTTGCCTATAGACTAACATGGTCATGTATAAATAATGTTGTAGAATATGAGGCCCTGTATCTCGTACTGATGCAAGTGAAAAGCATAGGCATTAAAATTTTGAATATATATGGCAAATCTGAGTTAATCGTCCATCAGGTAAGAAACAGGTGTATTAGTAAGCACCATTACCTAAAAGCTTACAGAAATAGGTTATGGGATCTGATGGAATCCTTTGATGCCCTTAATATAAGTTTTGTTCCTAGAGAGAAGAATACTCTGACAGATTCCTTAGAAACAAAGGGAGCTAACTTCAACCCTTCTGTAGACTTTGGAATCAAGAAAGCCAAGGGAATCAAAATGATTTTCAGACCTGCAGTACTAGATAAGTAGATTTTTGAAAGTGATGAGCATATAATTGACTTTCTGGTAAGAGAAGCATGTCTCTCCACTATCCAAGAAGAGAATCCATAAGAGATTTATCAACAAGATGTTATTCAACTAAGAAACAATCACATTCCTAGAAGGTTGGTCACCTTAGAGATCTTGTTTGATAATGAGGATAGAAAAAAGACTAGAGCTATGAAAGTCAATGATAAATTTATAAAGAAGTTGAAGTTGGTACTGAAAAGAAGCTCAATATTAGAGTTTGATGTTCACTAGAGGAATCAAAAGATATCAAAGCCTTGTGTTTAAAATACCAAGATATTGTGGCTTAGTTATATGAATACCTCAAGGTATATGACAAAAAAGTTATCCAATGTACTATTGATCTAGAGCCTGATGCAAAGAATTTTAGGCAGAAGCAAAGGCCTATAAATCAAAGGATCGAATCCATTATGAGAGAAGAGCTCTTAAAGTTATTAAAGGCTAAGATTATATACCCAATAAAACATTCAACCTGGGTAGCCAACTTGGTACCCATGAGAAAAATAATGGTGATATACACTTGTGGGTAGATTTTAGAAATATTAACCAAGCATCCCTTAAATATCACTACCCCCTCCCTTATATTGATCAAATATTACAGGTAGTGGAAGGAGTAGAGAGGTTCTAATTACTAGATGGCTACTCTGGTTACAATCAGATTTGGATGAAAGATAATGATCAGGTCAAAATAGCATTCACCACCAAATGGGACATATTTGCCTACCAAAGAATACCTTTTGGATTGTCCAATACGGGAGCCACATTTCAGAGAGCCATGGATTATGCATTTGGGTTACTGATCAATAAAGTAATTCTGATCTATTTGGATGATATGACTGCATTTTACCATGATAAGCAAGATCACCTATCACACATGGAGCAAGTTTTTCAAAAGTGCAGAGAGTTTGGTATTTCACTCAATCCTAAGAAATCATTCTTTGCAGTTCATGAAGGAAAGCTACTAGGTCATGTGGTATCAAAAGAAGGTATGCCCATAGATACAAATATAATTAAGTCCATTCTTGCTCTCCCAATGCCTACAAAAAATAAGGCCTTACAGTCCTTTTTGGGTCAAATCAAAATTTTCAAGAAATTCATTTCTGACTTTGCACAGAAAGTAAGGCCTATATCTGAGCTACTCAAGAATAATGCTGAGTTTAAGTGGAATGAGATCAGAAAGAAAGATTTTGAGATTATCAAGCAGTTAATTGCAACAACCCCAATATTAGTAAATCCAAATTTTAGAAAAGATTTTATCCTTTATGCTTATGGAGCTGAAGAAAGTTATGCCTCAATGCTCACTCAAAAATATGATGAAGGCAAAGAACATCCTATATTATTTTGGATCTAGAAACTCCATGACTACTAGGTAAAATATAACTTCATAGAATAAAATTATTTGCTATGATGAAGTTACTTAAGAAGTTCAGGCAGTACTTGGTACAGAGTAAAACCTTGGTATATGTTGTTCATCTGGATGTAAGAAGTTTTATCCTGTAAGGTGAACTAGGAGATAAGAGGGCAGGATGGATTACCAAAATCCAAGAATATGATGTAGAGATACATCCCACCAATTTTGTAAGAGGCATAGCTCTATGCCAAGGTCTAATGGAGGTTGCAATATTAGCAAAAGTGACAGCTTACTAGGCAGCAGAAGAGAATCAGGTTGAAGGAGTACAAACTGTAGACTCTGATTGGGTTGATCAGATGATAAAATACTTATAAACTGGAGTATGCCCTCCTAATATAAATACTTACCAAAGAAGAATATACAAGATTCAGGCTTTAAAATGTGTATTTCTTCCAGAAGGTCTATACAAATAAAACTTGGATGGAGTCCTTCTAAAATACTTAAAATATAATCAACAACAGAGGGTTATGGAAGAGTTCCATGGAGGACCAACTGGAGGACATAGATCAAGCATAATTATAGCTTTGAAAATCATAAGAGTAGGCTATTATTGGCCTACTATATTTACTAATGCTTTCAGGGTTACTAAGGCCTATGATAAATATCAAAGATATGTTGGAAGGATGAGGAATTCTTCATTCCCCCTCAGGCCAATACAAGTTGAAGAACCCTTTCAAAAATGGAGGTTGGACTTCATAGCGGTTATCAACCCTAATTCCTAAATAGAGAATAAGTTTATCCTAACTACCACATATTACCTTACTAGGTGGGTAGAGGCGATTCCTACCAAGAAATCATATCAGGAAGTTGTGATCAATTTTATGGAAAATTTGATTTCAAGGTTTGGATTTCTAGAAGCCTTGGTGAGTGACAATGGCCCAACTTTCATAGGAGCCAAGTATATTGAGTTTTACAACAAGTATGGAATCACTCTTAAGAATACTTAAAATTATTACCCACAGGGTAATGGACTTGCTGAATCTACCAACAAAAAATTGTTAAGGATTTTGAGGAAATATCTTTAAGAAAATAAAATAAGTTGGCATCTATTGTTGGACCAAGATCTATGGTATTATAGGATTACTATAAATAAGTCCATTAAAACTTCTCCTTATGCTCTAGTGTATGTTAAAGAAGCAATATTACCGTTCCATTTGGAAATTCCAACACTCAAGCTGGTAAATATAGACGAGGAAACAAAGGAAAATCTAGTAAAATAGGCTGATCCACTTATTGTAGCTTGAAGGGAACAGAGCTCAAGCTTATGAAAATTTTCAAAAGCATTCCTCAGATATCAACGTATGGTTTGATAAGAAGGCTAGATTTAGAAAATTCCAAATTGGGGATACAGTTCTCAGGTAGAATGTTGACAGAGCAAAATCGGGTAAGCATGAAAAGTTTAATTCTTTTTGGGATGGCCCTTTCAAAATAGTAGAGGCCAAGGAGTCCAATGTGTTCCAGCTTGAAGATATAGAAGGGAATATACAACCAATTCCAGTGAATGGTTTCCACCTCAAACTCTACTATGATTGAAATCATAAGCTCATTGTAACATATGTATATACATAGTATTATATTTCCTCTTCTTTAAGCACTTTGTATTCAAATTTTCTTTAACATCTTGAAAAGATAAAAATATTTGCAAAAATGGCTAAGTGTTGACAAAGAATTTAGCAAGGTTCCATTCCGCACGTGAATACATGTAAAGAGTAGTGGAACAGTGAGCATCTCTAATCTGCATCAAAATACACAAAGGTCTCAACAGAGCGAAACCAATATGATTATCCATGCATGAAATGAGTGTTAGAAAAATCAAACGCGTCTTCAATCCATTGGTTTCAAGACTAAGGTGGAGCAAAACGGTGATTTTGCAACCATGCCACGTGGAGGGGAAAGGAAAATCCTGCATTCAATGGTAATGAACCCATGCTCAAACCAAAGAGTAGTCGAAGATAGACCACAAGGTGGTAGCTAGATTTGAATTTTCATCCAATAAGAAATAAGAACGCCACCTTCGAGCTACTAAAAGGAATGACTGGGAGTTGGAAAGCATGCCAGTGGGTAGATTGCATAGTAGCTACACTAATGGTGGAAGATATGCATACATAGAGAAATAAAAGAATAAAAAAGAACTAGCAATGTTCATTTAGTGGTAAATCGCGTCCACATAGGAGAAAATAGTAAGACAATACTTAGAGATATTCACTATGAATTTTGGAGAGTACACGAGGTTGTTACTAGAAATATGGCTTTCAAAGATACCCAAGAAGCTGAAAACCTAGATAGAAGGATAGTGGCTCTGTACATCAATAGAGCATAAGCTATGGCAGATACCAAAATGGTCTTGACAAAGAGAACAAGGCTCAGAAGGAGCATGAACGATAGATTCAAGGAAAGAGCTGCTTTTTCGGTGGAAGGTAGATGTGTTGTTCTCTCTTACCTGTCTTTTTACATTTGTGATTTTATTCACCCTTGTCTAAAATTAATAGCTACAATAATTAAATTTTATGACCCAATGGCCAAAGCAGTGAAAACATCTAACTACAAAACCCTATTTAGTATCACTACTACCTTTTGTCATAATATTTTCACCCTAGGATCTAAACCACCAGTAAGGCCAAAATAATTTAGGGTGACTGACCAGGCTGGGTATTACTCTCTGGAGAAATGAGCTAATGATAGTGAGTCATTTAAGATGTGGGTTTACAAATATCTCGATGCAAAAACCAGGAAGAAATTACTTGAAGTCCCAATCCCCATTGATGAATTTCCAAACCCTGTACTGTTCTCTATGTTGGCCTGTATGGAGGATTTAGATTCTGACAAAATGGTGCATGGCTGAAAAATTGTCGTAGTCTACTGTATTTCGAATGAAAGAATGTATGAGGAAGGTGTGAAGGAAAAAGGGACTAGGGTTATCTATTTTTATTGGCCAGCCTTTATTACTCAAAGGATATATGAATAGTTAATAAGAATGAAAAGGGGCTCTGATGCTCCTAGTTTCAAACATTGCTCAAGCTTGGTTTATATGTTTTATGATGTCATTAAGGAAAAGATGCCTTGGATTTCGGTTAAGGAAAAAACCAATTATGGGGAGCCCTTACCAGTTTATTATTGGACAAGTAATTTGAGAAGTAGTGAGTCTGTTTATAGTTTCAATTTGTAATTCCTTGGAACTGTTTTAAAAATAATGTATGGAGAATGCCCTAGATTTCCACCCTTATCTAAGAAAATTCTGAGAGCAAAGGGTGCCAATGAAGGAGATTGGTACCTTTTGACCAAGGGTACAATAATTAGACTATATGGTTTTATGGGTAAACCTTTTCTCCAACCCCATTTTATCATAAAAAGGCTCTTTGCCTTGGAATATTTGAGGTAGGCAAAGTACATTGATGTGAATTATGGTTCTGGAAGAAAGAGAAAATATCTGCTAACCTACCACATTGTGGAGGATATTACTATCACAAAGAAGGGGTAGAGTGAGCAAATTGACCAATACCTTGATAGGTTAGGTCTATTTTATATTCCCCAAATATGGAGTTATGACCCTGATGAAATTTTCACCAAAAGGAATGTAGCCCTAAATGGAGATAAAGCTTATAAATTTGAAAAGAGACCTAGGGCTAATTTTGAACAGGGCATAAATAATGATGAGACCGCTCTTTTGGAGTGGAATGTGTCAAAAATGGGTCAAATGCCTCCATGGTTAGATTTCTATGAGCATATTGTGGATTTTTATCCAAACAAGAAGAAAAGTCATTGACTGACAGAAGCCACCATTCATGACATTGAAGATAAAACAACAAAGAAAAAATACCCTTAACCTGATGAGGACACTGCTAAAGAGGTAGAAAAGGGAGAACAATGGAATGTAGCAAAGATATCAGATTGGTGAAGAATGAGAATTGAAATTGAAAAACCTAAGTCCAGGTTTAGCATGAAGATTGATAATGAGTTTTCTAAGAAATATGATAAAAATATCAAATCCTGGAAGCAAAAGGACATAAAAAATATAGTGTTAATAGTTAAAAAGTCCTAGAATGGTTTTGAATCTCTCTCTCCACCCATATATCAAGAAGCTCTAGAAAAAGTGCATGAAACTCCTTTGACAGTAGCTGAGGTCCCAAAGACATTATAGCCTACCACTGAATAGGTAGAGAAGTTTCCAAAGGGAGCACAACTTCTGAGCAAAATGCAATATTCTAGTGAAAAAGTTGTCAGTACTCCTGTCATTGAAGCAGTGACTAGGCCTAAACGCTTAACTCTGGAAGGATAGCCTCTAGACATAGATATTGACTAGAGAAATAAGGATGAGAGTTTCTGTTCAAACCCCTTACTTTCACCACCACAACATCAGTAGATTTGCACCTTATTTTTGAACAAGCAACGCTTATAGGAGAAGTACAAGGAGAGGTATCTAAGGAATATTTAGATACTAAATCAACTTATTTTCAATTGATTCATAGAAGAGCTAAAAGAGCTCCAAATATATGGGAAAGAGAGGTTTCAAAGAAACAAAGGTTGGATATAGAGGAGACTGCTAAAGAGGTAGCTATTCCAGCTGCAGAAGAATTGACTCATCAAGAGCAACAACAGGATATAGAGGCAGAACAAGAACACCCTACATCTGTAGGTGAAGGTATGGTCTCTAATCCTTTTTCTCTTCATCCTCCTGAATCCCCAAGAAAGTCTCCCTCCATTTATGGTCAAGAAAATGTGACAAAGGTACCTTCTCTCTCTCATAGTTCACCCCGCATTTCATTGGTCATCACTGAAGTACAAGTCACCCATTCTCCCCCAAAGTCACCCCAAATCCCACTTTCATCATCTGAGTTTCCCACTTCATCATCTCCCATAATTTCACCTTCATCATTGCAATCACCACCATCAAAGGGACAAATTGTTCCAAGCACCCCCATTCATCCAGTTGTTAGTCTTGCTTCAATTCCTATGAGTTTACCAATAGCAACCACAACAATAGTTACAAAGTCCACTGTTGTTATAGAGACTATTGTAATTACTTCTACAATACCATCGTCAGTGGTTGGGTCCACCCTTACATTTCTAGTATCTTCATATCCCATGACTGCCAATTTTTCAAGTTATATATCTTTGCCAAAGGAGCAAGCAACCATACAAAAAATAAATGATTTATGAGCAAAGAAGTTGTCTAAGCCTTCCAGTAGGATGGCTATAAGAATAAGAAGCATGTATATTGATCCAGTCTCAAGGCAAAGGATATCCAGGTCCATGGTCCCACTTGTAAGCAAGCTTGAAATTGAGATGACTATCTAGGATTATCGAGTTGAAGAAATAACATAAGATATTGAGAAGCTTCCTGAAGAATATGAGTTGGTAATGGCCAAAGCCCACTTAGAGAACTTCTATGTGAAGAATAATATATCAAAAGAGAAGGTGGGTAAACTGGAGAAACAGATTGAAAAGCTTCAGAAGACTCTGAGAAATCAAAAGGAAGTGAAAAAGGCTTTGATAAAAGAGACCAAGAGCTGGCAAGAAAAGTTCCAAGAAGCAAATAATCTCAAAGATCAACTAGGAGAGCAAAAGAAGCTGAATGAAGAACAAGCAAAATAAATTTAAAGTTTAAAAAATAGCTTCAAATGGAGAAAGCTAAGTCTTCTGGCTTTTATAAATCCATATTAAAAAAATATTAGAAAAGAATTGATCTCTGAGGTCCAAGATAAATGTTCAGGGCTTCAGCTTATGATTGACTACCTAGATGATGACAACCGCTTACTCCCCAATGTTTAGAAATATTTAGATCAAATCAATGGAGATTTGCAGCCTATGGTGATTTTGATAGAATATATGTACAAGTTGGTTGATAATAGACTCAGTAATTTTGCTAAACCAATTCCTAATAAAGAATGGAATCTCGCTAGAGTTGCTGTTAGAACCATGGTCAAGAAGCACATGGTACTTCAAATATCCTAACTGTTATTTGATAAGATTGAAGGAGTAATTAAGGATGTTGTGAATGTAAACAAAAAAATGATTCAAGTTGGTTTCAAAGGTCTACGAATGGAGGATCATAACTTGCTATCTATGGAAGAGATCCAGAAGAGCATTGATGAAAATATGCTGGATGAATCTAGAATTGATTCTCTTGAATAACCACTACACCAAGAGCAAGCTACCCAATTGATTGTTGATTTTTCCAGATTAAGAGATATTATGGAAGATCTGGTGAACAAAGGGAATTTTTCTAATTATGATGATAGTGGAGAATTACAATATATTTACAAGTAGTTCAAAGAAACATCAAAACCTTCTGAAGCAGCCTAGAAATAGGCTTTACAAACTTTGAAATTGATGATTCAATTGTTTGGTGATAATTCTGGAGGAAGAAATAAAAAACAATCTTCTACAAAAGAAGAAAATGAAGAAGAAGAAGAAGAAGAAGAAGAAGAAGAGAATGAAGAGGAGGCTGAGGAAGAGGCCCACCAAGAAGAGGAGCAGGATGGAACTGTCACAGGCTCGGAAGGGGCACACACTTAGTTCATTTTTGTTTTTTGTACATATGCACAAGTTTTTGTATTTTTGTTTTGCTCTGATAATTGTTAGAAATAAACAATAAAGGCATAAATCCTAAAGAGGCGCAAAGAGTAGCAGATTTTGTGTGAAGGCATTTTTGTGAGTAGGCCTTATAAGAAGAGTAGAATTGTATTTTGCAAAGATAGTGAAGCAGTTTTGCTATGAGGACACAAACATAGATTTTGGAAACAGAGGAGGAACATGTGTCTATTGCATAGTCTACATATTAGCAGTTATCCTCTGTGTTTCTTGAAGCATGGTCTCGATGTGAACTTCTACTCTCTAAGAGAACTATATTAGAGGGTAGTGTTCATATAGAAATTATTATTTTAAGCACATTTTTGAAGATGAGCATTTTTTGACTCTTGTAGCCCAATGGATAAGACTCTGAGTTCTATGGCTTTGCAAGCAAATCCACCCGGGAGGCACCAAAATGTAGGCCCAAAATGGCCACATACTTAGGAAAATTTTGAAAATTTTACCTAAGGTATGAAGATCTCATTCCGCACACTTTGCAGTGTATTTTGAAGCGGATCCGCCACAAAGTCCACAAATCTGCCCAACACTTGGTGAATTTTTTCACTTGGAGCAATTCCGCATAGTTTCTTATGTTCTTGGCTTTGGACTGGTGACGTGCCCCGAATCCATAAAAGTTTTTGAATAAGGATGACGTCAATATAAAATAAGTGTGGATTGGCATTTGCTTTATATTTTTTTATATCTTTTGGGCGACGAAGTGTTGGAGAGCCCGATTCTAGGAGACACATAGAACATTTTTACCCAAAATGGTAACAGAAGGTGGAAAGAAAAGTACAAGAGATACAGATTCAGGATAAAGGGTATTTTGACGAAATTTTTCCTGAAATGGCGACAAGCAACGTTTTACTTTGAAGCTAGGGCATAATGCAGGAAGAGTCACTTTACACTACGATGGGTTCAGAATGGTGTTCGTAGGCCAATGCACTTGCTTAGGTCCGAAATGGTATTCCATAGTTTTTGAATCGTGAAAGGTGATATCATCAATTTTAAAAGTGAAATGGCATTATGTTCTCTTCCTGCCATTATATCAAGCTTATGTCAAATATAATCGTAGCCATATGATGAGGGAGATCGACGGTTGAGATTTTTCCAAGAATTCTTAAGCATATAAAAGCAATTTCTTGCCATAATTAAAAAAGTTAGTTAGATGAGGAAGCCAAAGCATCGAGGGTTTCATGAATACAAGAACCAAAAATATTTGCAGATTGACGGTGTCAAAAAGTTTCAAATATAGATCAACGGTGCACATGCAGTCTCCAATGACCAAAACTCTAGTTAGCGTCGAACAACCAGTAAGTTGCAGAGATTTCAAGCTGCCATGGTGGTCCACTTGTAGCATATTTCTTGAAGGTTGAACCAGTAAGATAATTCCAGCAAGAACTCTCTACTAAGCAGTTAAAATTTAATCTTTGTAATGTTCCTTATTATTTTAATTTTGTAAAACTATAAATAGAGGTCGAACCCTCATTTTTAAGGGTCGGCTCTAGTGTGTTTGCCTGTGCTACTGTAAATATGTCCAAGGGCTAATGCAAGGAGCATTACATTGATTTTTATCTCAAATTTTGCATCTTCTTGAGAACGTGCTCTTTGGTACTACAAAGTCGGTCTGGTTATTTTGGGTGAGGTCTGTGACCACGATCTTCGTCCCTGAGTTGCTGCATAGTTTTGGATCCAAACATCTTATCTGCAATGCAATTAGCAATACATTAGGGAGCCAGTGCTTCCAAGCCCAGGAAGGATAGAAATAAATAAAAATGCTTCTAAATTAGATCTTTGTTGTTAGGGAGTGAATTTATGTAAAATCTAGATATTGATTAATTCTGCTATTTGGATTATCTTTGTTTGGATATTTAAATTATTGTCTGCAATATTTCTCTGTTGTTCTTTAATGAATGAAAGTGTGTTTAATTTGAGATAATGTTGATCTAAGTAATGTGCATTCAAATTGGTTTATGGGAACTTTTTGTTGTAGTAATAATGCTATTACCCTATCCATCCACTGTTGTTCACATTTTATAACCCTAATATTTTATTACCCTAATCTCTAAAACCCCAAGTGAGCATAATTGTGTCAACACCCTATTTAAGTTGACAAGGAACCAACCTACTTTGGAGGTTGGATTTGAAACCCCTATTTTAGTCCATCCAATGTTGAGTGCTGAGTTGCAGCTATCGAGTACAATCTTGGATAGAAAGTAGGAAGATAGACATCCAAAATATTGAGTAAATATTGATGTAATTTAGTGCCCAATAACCACCATTTGTAAAATTTGATCAATGATAGGTATTAGCACCCATTTTAGTTTCTTAAAGTCTACACACAACCTAATGTTTTCATTTTTATTGTGTATTAGCACTAGGTTAGCTACCAATATGGAGTGCTTTATGGGAAAGATGATTTGGATTATAAAAGTTATAAAAACTCCTTTTCATAACTACTTAAATTTTAGGACTTATAAACCTCTATTTATATCTAAACAACTTCATAACAATTTTAAGTTCAATGGTATGCTCTATGATATTTCTATAATATAATTTTAAATCTTAGTATAACATTGTGATGATGTCTGTATACTCCCCACAAAGTCTTTAGACAAGCGTGTTTCCTCTTCAGTGCATTCCTTACCTAGGAATAAATTTTTCTCTTCTATTATCTCAATAGGGTGATAGGAGGATGCATTCACTTTAATGCTACATTAATTTACATTATCATTTAGATTAAATAAGCTCTCTAGTATGATCACATATTTTGGAAATTAATTTATCTTCAACTAAATTACCCCATATTTTATGTCATCCCCATATTCATTCTTGTCTTCAATATGTTGAACTTCTTTAATGAGAAACTTAATTATTTGCTCATCATTATTAAATACTTGTCAATGATTAGAATTATCAGGGACTAAAAGCTTGAAGACCATATCTAAATATTTTGTTTTATCACAAATTTTAGTAGTGGGGTCAAAATTTACTTCCATGGATGCTTGCTTTTCTACCTTGGCATTTAATTTTTAAGAAATAGCCTTGATCTCATAACTATTGAAATTTTCTAGCAAACCCTAGAAATTATGCTTGTATGACTTCAAGGTACTTATTCTTACTGGCATAATATGAATTGACCTGATTTACTACGAGCTTTGAGTCACCAAATACCTTTATATTCTTGATTTTTGTTATTTTAGCTTTCCTCAAATCAATGCATAGTGCTTCTTATTCATATATGATATTTGTCCAATAAAATAATAGCATATAGGATACACCATTGGGCCTTGTGCATGTTGGTTGGTTAGAGGTGAGATACACACTTGTTATTTAGATATAAGGTAATTTCCTAGCTCAATTTATTTTAAGTTTATCTTTTTCTTCATCATCTTGAAGTACACTGATAATCAAGTCAATTTTGGCCATCTCATAATCCTCCAAGACTTCATAATCCATAAATTCAGGTAATTTATTCTATTTAACCACACCATCTTCATTCCTTATGTAGTAATAGTTATATGGAGGCATATTTTTAATCTAAATCATCTTCCTATCTTAGGGTACCTTCATGTGGATATATGCCATTACTAAGTATCCATCCCTAGATAGTTTATAAGTCCATTTTCTAGATAAAAACATACCAAATATGGGTGAGATAAATCATTATAACTTCCTATACCACTACTAGCTTAGGATGTTAGTAAAAAACCATGATCAAGTCATTCAAAACTCCTACAACATTCACCTAGATACCATCCATCTAGATTGGACTCCTAGAAATATTTGTGTAAGGTAATCCTATTTCTTATTAGATAATGTTAGGCATGACTGTTATAGTAGCCCTTGAGTGAACTAAGCAACTCCTTAGTAGATGATTATCAATTTTTAGGGTCATATAAAATGGTGGTGAATTCAAGGATATATGCTTTGGAAATTTCAAGATGTCTATAACATTGTCTTGAATATCAAAATATTCTCTTCTATCAAGTTCTATTGATTTATTAGATTGGACTGAATAGGCTTAGAAAACCCACTTTTGGCATAACTTATTTCTTATTCCTTGAGATCATCTTGGAGTAGGTCCCTTTAACCAAGAAGGGCTAGGGCCTCTGGCATGCTCACCTTCATAAGAAGTTTCTTCATTTCCTTGGCTAAATTGAATTTGAATTCAATGGAGCTACTTTCACTATGCGTTGTGGAATTTCTATATTATTTTGTTGCTATTATGCATTATTCACTAGTGAGAGAAGGGTATTTGAGTCATTGTTCAACCTCACTTTAGAGCTTATATTTTTTTCTTACTTCTCCTATATTTGGACTTGTCCACCTACTTTTAATTGCCCTCTTCAATTCCCGATTCCTTTCCTCTATCCCTCTATTTTTATTTGCTAGGTTGTGCACTTGCTTTGGAAGCATATATTGAATATTTCCCAGTTTTTCCATTCTATTTCTATTGTTGTGTTGTAGTCACTAGCCTTTTATATGTTTTATGTAGAGGTTGTCTTCCATTCTTAGTACTATTGTACCTTTGTCATCCTTAACTTATTTCTAAACTAATGCTTACTCTTTTGTGGATTTTCTCTTTGCTTGTATATCAAATCCTTATTGATTTCCACATACATGATTATGCTCAAAGTATCATATTCATCTCCTTCAATCACACTAAAATTGATAAAGACCATATTATTAGGGTTTGGTAGAATCGGGGTAACCTATTGCACTTGATTTGGGGCTTGATAGGTTGATTTTTTGATTGGTTCATGATAGGTGGCTGGTAGGTAGGTTGATATCGTTGGTGGCATTTGATACATGGTGGTGACTTGTTGAGCCTGGTATTGTAAATCATACTAATGTTTTTTAATATCAAATAGCCACTGCATAAATTGTAGGATTGTATCCTATGTTATATGAAAAACACCACAAGGTACTGGTTTTTGAATTGGTGTTCACGATGTTATTCTACACCTTATTCATGTTAGGGGTAACATTTTGTCATGACACTTGATCTTTGGTAAGGTAATAAGTTTTCCTCATATACTAATATTATTGTATTTTCCATCCTCTATTCTAGTACCATTACCTCTTTTTTATGTTATTTTGATTTACCAACGCTTTTACCAAGTATATATGTATTTCATATTGAAATTATATTTTTCCATGTGTCATATATTAGATTTAACATCATTTATAGTTTGTGATTGGACAAGTAAATCTAGAAATTGGGCTTAGAAAATAATATTTTATGGTTAATGTTAACTTGTATGTGTCACAATGTATGGATTAGGGGTTGGATTTGCAAATGATTAGGTTTCTGGAATGGATAAAATAGAGGGAATAGACCTAGAAATTTATAGAATGACATAAGGCATAGATGAGGTAGGTGGAAATTTACCCACTCTACTTAGGACATATTATATGTGGGATACCTCTTCAAAATAAATGACTAAAGTAATATGGTTAGCATTGCAAACCATTAACAATAAATCAGATTGTAAGCCTTTGATGTAATATGATAATGCATATTCTTCATTCAATCTAACATTTGGAGGAATTAAAAGCAAAGTATTTAAAAATCTAATGTTGTAATCATGTATATTTTTATGATGATGCCTTTGCATAACATTTAATTGGAATAAAATAGAGTACCCATTACATATACTACCAATCTATGCATGAAATATTCTACAGTTGATGCCTAATTAGTAAAAAATCATCTAGTAATTCCCTATATACCATAAATTAATTCTATCACATAATAAATAAATAAGTATATCATAATTTATTCCTCCTAAATGTGATAAATCAACTTAAGCATGGATAAATTTTTTAAATGATTCAAAATTATTTTTATTACCACTCCTATGAAAGGTAGGTAAGGCTTTCATAAAAAAAACTAGAATGGGTGAATAGATCCTTATATTTAATAGTCCTTAATAGGTCCAATATGGGAGTTGATTTAGGAGCCTAGGAGGTTTAGGCACTAGATTATTTTAGGAGGTTGACTATATTGCATAGAAAAAAGTATATTGCATACTTCTAAGATGAGGCTACATGTGATAGATATGGAGGCATTTGGGGGAGTTTTATGGTGGAAAACCTTGACGACACTAAAATGCAATGTAAAATGATGGTAGAAAATAGGATTTAGATTTTGAAAAGGTGGAATATTAGGATAGGAAACTTGATAACTCATAGGGGTTTACATATTTTAGAATAGATGAGGATATTACAAACATGTTGAGGGAATTCTTGATTTTAAAGAGACATGAGATAGTATAGGTTTTGTGGTGGCTAACTAGCTAGAGGTGGCATTTGGCCCAAGGTGTTTCCCTATTATTTTTATGTCTTAATTCGATTAATCGACACTTATAAATTCTAATCAATACCTTATCTATAGTTATGAATGAAAATTTATCCCAAAGTATTTACATTGGGTGGTATAAACTATCTTGTTGGAGAATATTACATTATTTAGTACATGTTAATGTACCCTCATGGTACCCATGGCACTATTATAAATATTTTAAATATTAAATTAAAGTGTGAGTCTATAGTTTAGGGTGTGTAATTTATATTTTTTCTGAAGTACATGTCTATGTGTAGGATGTGTACAAGTGTCATGAGTGAGAAAGTGTGCAAGTGAATAGAAAGTCAAGAGTCATGTATACAAGTTTCAAGATGTAAATAAAAGGGACATGAGAGGTTTATCTTATGTGTGGAATAGAAAAGGATGCATCTCCTAGATATGTGAGGAGAGCAATAGTCAAGTATTGAATACTTACGTCTTGAAGGTTATATTATGGAGAAAAAGCTCCATGTATTGTGTCAAACAATGATCAAATTATTGTAACAAAAAATTCATCAGAGAATATTGAAGCTTGTATGTAATATCTTTGAGCAATTATATTGTAAGTTTGCTTATGCATATCGTTATTGATATTGACCAGTTAGTTTATATTATTGTTATTTCATGAATGTTATATTCATTGATATTAGCCATTTATATTAATTGCTCTAATATTTGAGTCTACTCAAGATCATGGATATTGGGACTTGTGATTGAATATGGCTAAAAATCCAACATATCCTAATGATGAGATTGTTAATTTGAATGTGTTGTTTGGTTGAAACGTTATATGTAGACTTTAAGAGAATGTTGTGCTTGTAGGAGGATTAATCTAAACATTATATGCTAGAGTTTAGCTCACATTATTTGATTTATTGAAAGAAACAAAAAGATTATTTCTTGAAGGGATTTTTACATCAATAAATTTCATTCCTTATAAACTATTACTGTAAATCATACTGGCTCCCATATTGATCAAAGTTTTATTATAAATAATAGAGACATAATCATAAGGAAAACTAGAAGAGACCATTGCTTGAGATGCAATATTTTGGCTTGTTTGATTAAGCATTGAAAACTTTCCATTTGACAAAGTGGGATTTGACATAGGATCTTTAATCTCTTTATTGATATACCCATGTAACAATTTGCTCCTTTATTTTCCTTTCATGTTCATTCCTTGGTATGCAATTCATTTTTCTAATTGAAACTCTTTTCCCAATAATTAATATTTTGAATGCAGTCATAAGCATGAGTTCCCTCATGTACATACTTGCATAGATAGGGTTTTTAGGTTAATTTCTAAAATTTAGAATTTTTTTCTTATGGAGCGAATCACTATCTAACTAGAATAAATAACTCTAACAAATTTACTTAGAAAATATCTGTAAATCAAGGGCCAAGCAAATTGCTCAAAGGGAATTGCTTTAATGTTGGAGTGAATTTTTCTTCTTGAAGGACTTAGGAATATTTATTGATCTTCCAAGCTAATCACTCCTTAGAATTCAAGCAAATCGTTACTTTGATTCTAGTTTGAGGAAATCTTACTATTATGGAGTAAATCGCTAGTGGATAGATTAAATCTTTAGTTGGATTGGAATTTCATAGGTTTTTCAACTTTTTAGGTGATTGGCCTCAAATATAATGAATCACTCCTATTTGATATTGAGTCATTTCCTTACTAAGTATTTGGAAAAATATTCCAAATTCATCCAACTACTTTTTGCCTATTATAAATACAAATTTGGAGCCAAAGGTGAAAAATCTTGTCAACCTAGGACTTCCTTACTTATTTTCCTTGTGAAAAACTTATATTACTAAAGTTCATAATAAATTTGACATTCATAAGATCAAGTCCTTGGTCCCAATAAATCACTCAACTTGGAAAAGTTATTCTCTTTTGGAGCAAACTGCTAGTGTACTAGAGTGGATCAATCCCTAATTCTAACTTGAAATATTTTATTTGTTTTTAAGGTGATTGGACCCAAGCAGAGTAAATCCCTCCATGTAGGAGTGAATCACTTCATGAATGAGGCCTTGAAAAAATATTCCAACATCAAGCCAATGACTATTTGTCTCTGGCAAATGCACATTTTGCACTAAAATCAAGAAATTAAGCTAATTAAGGAGATAAAGAACTTGGTACCCATTGGGTGTGCCAAAATATATGTTGAATTGTAAAAATATCCAACTTATGCACCCACAATTCTAGTTTTAACAAATTGGAATGGAAGGGATAATACCTCTTCTAACCTCTATATTTAGGCTAACTCCCCACTATCCTTGCTAAAATTTAAACTAATCTAATGTAATTGAATATACTAAAGTACAAAAAAGTAAATGGAAAAATTAAAATGCATGAAAGTAAATTTGGAAGTTTAGGGTGTGAGAGACTGAAAGTAATTACAATTGTAATTTTAGCAAGGAGAGTTTTTTATCTATCAATACATGAAAAATCAAATAATAATAATTAATTTTTATTCACATGAAATGAGATTATGATATGAATGATAATATGGACCAAAGGGTAGTGTCATGATCATCATGCATTCCACAATCCATGAGGGAAATTCCACTAATGAAATGCAAAATATTTGACAAATGCTCATTAATTTCAAGAAGAAATAATATAATATGGATCTCATAGAGTGTTTTTTATTGATAAAAGGGTTTTGAAAGGATACCTAAATATTAAACATGCTAAAATGGGAGAATCCCAAGAGGACAATCCTAGGAGGAACCTCACCCTAAACTAAAATAAACTAAAATGATGGATCCTACCGGAAACCTCGCGCTATTGAAACAACACAACAAGGGTAAGTTAGAACTAGGAAACAAAAAAACCATTTGAGAAAACAAAGACCTAGAGCCAAAAAAATGAGGAAACCAAAAACGTAATAGACCTAGAACATCCTGGATATTGTCATCCACATTCAATATATCATCACCCATAGTGACCATCTTATGATTCTTGATTTGATTGATGAGTTTTCTAGTTCAAAGGAGCATTGAGGTCTCTAAGAACATGATGTCATCTAGGTAAGCCATAGGGTTGACTTCCTCAAAGGAATAGAGAATGCACTAGGGGAGGGAGCCAAAGTGATATTTTGCATCTTACGAGCCAAATACAAAAACTAAAAAGAAGTAGCTTTCACAAGATTGAACAGTGCAATGCCTTTCCCTTTCTCTGTATAGGACTTCACATGTGATGAATACCAGTTGGGAGTCAACATAGATGCGGATGATCCCAATAGCAACTTTTGCTTACCACCTTTATTGGGAAATATTGTCTCTATATCAACAATCTGGTCATTGGGCACATCCTCTTGAGTAGCCAAGGGTGAGACCAGGATGGGAGCCAAAATTTGAACCTCCATAACACCCCCAGTAGGAGGAGCAACTCTTTGAATCTGGTTCTAGTTGATATAATTGAAAACTATTAAATGCAAGCCCTGCTGCTTAGGGTGAGTTTATTTCCCTTTCCTCACACTATCCATTAAGATCTCCATTGAGTGGAACAAATATTCTAGGATGTTAATCACTTTGACATCTCTCAAAAAGTTGAGAAACACCATGTGAAAGTTGTGAAGAGGCAAGGATAGCTCGTCAATTATGAAATATTGTATTATTGGAACAAGGACTTTGTTTCATGGGGATGAGAGATCCTCCCTAACAAAACCATTGTCCTTAGAAATAAATTTGCCTTTGTCTCTAAAATATATCAACTTGCCCACCATGGAGTGCTTATCATATTCAATGGTTTTGCTATCATTTATAGTACCAATAATTTTAGCAAGAAGGTTAATTGTGGTAGCGAAAGTAAGGCAACAAAGGGTGACAGTGCCATTTTCCTAGGAATAAATAAATTCCATAGACAATTCTGGGTCACAACCTTGGAATTTACTCAAAAATAGAAGAAGATCATGGGATCCAAGAATGCCCTCCACCACAGGTCAAGCTAGAGAGAATCAGGCTCCACGAGTGCCATCCTTGATCACTTCTATCCAACATATATAGAACCCAAACCACTCCTAAAATCATACAAGAAATTCCTCTCAAAAAATTTAGAAGAACCATGAGCAAGAGCAAAGAAATTTATGAACACTTGCAATTTAAATTTGATTTACCCAAATAGCAAAAGAGGGACATACCATCACAATTATGGAGGGCAACCAATCTTGACCATTGATGAAGAGCTTAGATCCAGTTAAACCTTAGCATATGTGCCTTACCATAATCAAGAAGGAATTCACTAGTAAAAGGAAAGAGAGGTTAAAAATAAGGCACACCGAGCCTCCACAAATAATCATTGGAACTCAATGGTTGGCATGAATTGAAAAAAGAGAACTGCCACTCATGAATTACAAAGGTGAGCCAAAGAAAATGGGTCTTGGGATGAGGAACACTCCATTGAAAATAAATTTCCAAGTAGAATTTGATGAGGGGCGTACCACACCAAGATGACCACTATGGGCATCAACCAAATTCAAATGAAAATTAGTACCAAGGAAGATAACAAGACTAGACTTCCAGAGGTAGCACAAAAAAATTGAAAAGATCCACGAGGAAAGATAGCAGAAGGTTAGATTGATAAAATCAACACAATACAAAGGAAAAAGTCATGAGTTGCAAAAACTTGAACAAATATAGGACTCAAAAATGCTAGATGGAAGAGGGAAACTCATAGGGAATACACGTGTCCAACAGACATTGGGGGAACTCCCCTATCCAAATTCTTAAGGGTTCTTCACTTAAACCATGGTTGGCCATAGTATCAACATATTTATTACCTTATTAAAAAATATACTGGATAAGAACTTTGTCAAAATTATTAAGGCAAAGCTTAGACTCTTGGATCAAATTGAGGACACTCCAATGAGGGGTTTGGGATCCTTTTAGGTAGTTAATGGTATTGAGATTCTCCCTCAATTATGAGGTTATAAATCCTAAGCTCCTAGGTAACAATGAGATCTTGAAAGAGTGCCCTAGCTTCAACACCATTGTTCGATTGGATGATTAAATTCTCAGAAAAAGTGAGGATAATCCAATATTGGTCATCCCTAATGATGCCTCCATAACTCACTCTACCAGGATTACCTTTAGCAACCCCATAAAAATTTAATTTAAACCATCTTGGAGGGGGAGAAGTCTAGACAACCAAAGACCTATTAAATTTTGATAGGGGCTGGCTATTAGAGTCAATACTTAGGTTAAGGGTAGAAGCCAGCTTGGAATCAAACTTGATGCAAGGAAAGTCAAAACTTAGGTTAAGGTTTGTATTTTCAAATGCAACAGAGAGGATCTTGGAAAGGATAGAGTTATGGTCTCTAGACAGGTCACAAAAATCCTTGTTATTCCTTTCAAGTCACTCTTGCCATAAAAGTGGGGAAGGATAAAATATGAAAAGTATCTAAGATGGAAAAAATTAAAAGGTTTTGGTCATTGAGCACAAAGGTCAGCCACATAATTAGGGATGGTCCACGTAATTCCAATAATATAAAACAAGGAATAAAGGACTTGGGTTGAAAAGGGACACTCCAAAAAATATGATTGATTGAATCTTATGTAGACAGATAGAGGAAGCATCAGTTGGGAAGAATCATGCCTTGAGACAAAAGTTATCAATAGTTAACACTCTATTTTGGATAACCAACCAAAAAATATGAGCAATTTTGAGGATGAGATTCTTCAAACAAATATGATTAATAGGAAACCAACTGTCATAGGGCTCTGTTTGAAGGAAATACATAAACTTGATTGAAAAGGAGACCAGAATCATAGACCTTCCAAAAGGGAGTATATTGAGTGGGATTCTTTGGGATAACAAAGATTTTGAGCAAATCTGAAAGACTCCTACAAGAAGACTACAACTCTGTATGGTCATGGCAAAAGGGGAGAACTTTCCAAATAGGTAGAAGTTGAGGATCACAGGAGATGAAATGGCCCACTTTGCTACCAAATAAAAGATCTGAAAAAGTTTTTAGAACACAAAGGACTGGGTCATTAATCAAAGGATGGCCTAGGAGCCATAAATATTCCTAGAAACATATTCAAGACCCATCACCAAGGCACCATCTAATGCCATTTTTAAGAATATGAATGATTTTATTAACAAAATTCCAAAAATTTAAGCCTTAAGGAAGGAAATTAAGATCTAACAAGGAGCTTCCTCTCAGATACTCTCTCTTAATGATGTCCATCCAAGTGATCCTGATGTTCAAGATAATTTTCCAACCTTATTTACAAATTAAATTTAGGTTCATTCTTTGGATTCTTCTAAAGCTCAACCCACCTTGACTCTTCTTAGAATAAGCTTTATCCCATGCCACAAGAGGGATTCTAAATCTATTATTATATTTGTACTAGATAAAGAATTTCTATATTTTATTAGTTTTGTGACACACCGACATTGAAACCTTGAAAAGTAAAAGGAAGAATATGGGGATACCTTGGAGGAAGTCTTGGACAATGGTAGCTTTGGCTACTTGACTTAGAAAAGAGTCCTTCCAACATGCCAACTTTTTCATCATTCTTTGGATGACAGTGTTCCATGTTCCTTCGTTCGATTTTCCCTAGAAAAGGAGTCCAAGGTAAATGGAAGGAAATTTAGAAATGGTGCAACCCAATATTCTAGTGATTTTGATCTATCTATCATTGGGAATGTTGATGAATAAAATACTACTCTTGTTAAAATTGACTTTTTGACTTGCAGCTTCTTCATAGACATCAAGAATAGATTTGATGGTTTGAGCTTTAGGAATGATAGAATGAGTGACAAGGATGGTATCATCCACAAACTATTGATGGGAAATGGGACTAAGGCCAAAAGAAGCTTTGAAATAGGATATAGTTTTAGAGGAACATGCAGCCTTAAGTGTTCTCCCTAAATAATTAGCAAGGATATTAAAGATAAGGTGGACAATGGGTCACCTTGTCTAAGCCCTCTCTAGCTTTTAAAAAACCTTGTAGCTGATCCATTAACCAGAACCAAGAACTAGGTAGATGAGACACAAGCTTTAATGAGGTTAATCTATCCCGAATGGAACCCAAACTTGGAAAGGATAATAAATAGAAAGTCCCACTAGACTCTATCAAAGGCTTTGTTCATATCTAATTTAAGGAAGAAGCCTAATTTTCCACTTTTGGTAATCGAATGGATGAGCTCATGGATGGTAATAAAACTATTAGTGATAAGCCTTCCATTAATAGAACTTCCTTGATAGGGGTCAATGATAAAGGGTAAAATGCTCTTTAGTCTATTAGAAATGGTTTTTGTTAGGATTTTATAAAGAAAAAAATTTTAATATAATAGGATGACAATCGAACAAAGAGGAGCATTCATAGGATTTGGGGATGAGAGTTTAAAAAGTTGAATTGAGACTCCTTGGAAAAATATTTATTTGTTGGACTTCTTGAATAGCAGTAGTAATATCATTGCCAACAATATCCCAGAAGGCTTGGAAAAACCTGGGAGGAAAACCATCTGGACCTGGGGCTTTATCAATAGCCATGGAGAAAAGTGCATATTTGATTTCATCCTGGGTAAAAGGTTGAAGAAGGAAGTTATTGGACTCTTGACTAATCAACTGTAGGATGTGTTGGAGAAGAGAGTTTGAAATATGGGTTGGACAAGGATTAGAAGGGCCTAGAATATTTTTAAAGTGATCAACCATGTCAGATCTGATGTCAACAATGTTATCAATGATCGATCCATCATCCTTGAAGAGCTCTCTAATTTTATTGGCACTTTTGTGCCTAAGGGTGGAAGCATGGAAGTACTTGGTGTTAGGATCTCCCTCCTTTAGCCATAAATCTTAGGATTTCTACCTCCAAAAGATCTACTCCTTGGCTAGAATATTGTGAAAATATGACAACAAAATTTTCTCCCTGAGTTTGAGATCAGGATCAAGAATTCTAGATTGAAATTGATCCTCAATGTCCTGAGTTGGGCATAACTTATATTTTTAGATTAGAAAATATTACCAAAAACTTCCTTGTTCCAAACCTTGAGCTTCTCTTTGATAAACTTGAGTTCCAAAGCTATCTGGTATATGCGAGGACCCTTAAACCGTTGGCACCACCATTGTGTAGCTTTGACTTCCTCAAGGCCAAAAAAAAATAGTACAGTCAGTGGCTCCTATTTGTAGGAGGAATTCAACCCTAAGTTAACTTTGGGTGAGAAATTATCACTCCCGGTAAAAGTAAAAGTTTGGACATCTCTAAAAAAATGATGCACCTCCAAATATAACATACCTTCAATTACACTCCTAAAAAAGTTAGAATGCTTCTAAAATACTTCCTAGCACCACTACATGACAAAATATCACTTTCTAAATATCTTCCTTGAGATTGATACCTATTTTTACCCCTCTAATTATCCATGAGAAATTCACTCTCATATACTAGTGCTTTCCTTATATGAGCCAATTGCTCCATCAAGTTAGTGAATCATTTCTTTAAGCCAATTGCTTCCTAAAGTGTTGTTTTGGTACTTAGCATAATTTTGGGGTTTTGAAGGTTTTAAATGATTGTTTAGTGAATACATAAGGTAATGACTTGTCAATATAGATCCAAAGTAAATGCTTAACTTGAGTAGTTCAAATTTGAAAAGAGTATGCCCTTTAATTTGTCAAGTTTTTCTCTAAAGGAGAAAGTTCAAATTGAATTTTTTTTATGCATACTTTGGTATATATGTAGTATATATAGTGGTAGAGATATCATTTACATTATTAGCTTAATAGAAGCTTAAATGGTTATTGTGATATTTTATTTTTCAATAACTATGAAGTCTAAATGAGATGAAAGTTTAATTTTGGTTGGGAACATACTTCTTATATGAGTTATACAATGGTTAAAGAAATAAATATTCATGCATATTAGCTTTCTTGTTTCAAAAATATAAATTTAACAAACATTAAGAGTTTTGAATTACCAATTTACTTACTACAATTCTCACAAAAATTAATTTCTTTGGTTGAGATGGAAGAAGATATCAAACTAAAATGCAAATTGAGGAATTGATTATCTCTTTCTTGAAAATTTGTCACACCCAAATGAAATGTCCTCTTTTCAACAATAGAAAATATAGATCTAGTTTTTATTCAAAGACCTTTGAACTTGAAATTTACTCTTTATATTTTCTATGTCTATTTGAAGATGTTGAGCAATTCAAATCGATGATGCCTATTTTCCCTCATGAAGCTTGATAAGAGAAAAAATAGTGAGGAATAAGATCAAGGGTCTCCTTATGAGTGGACATCTTATGATGAGTCAGATTATGAAAACATGGATGTTTATTAACCAAGTAAGTAAAATTTTGATGGCCTTCAAATCATTCAACTTAGTTTGTTATTCATAAAGAAAAGAAAACTTTTATTAGTTGTTTCTCTTATGTTTTTTTAGAACATTATCCAATCACTTTTATAGTCATTTGCCAAAATGGAAAAATGTTTAAATTGAACCTATTATGGAGAAGATGATTCTCTTAAGATGTATTGTCTTTGACTTTGTTTTCTATTTATATGATCATTTTGTGTTGACATGTAGCTCTCATCACACCCAAAACCTCTCTAAATACCTCATGTGGGCATATTCATGTAGTAATATATACTAGTTGCTTGGTCACAAAGGAAGAAATTTTTCTATGGACCAAATCTGTCTTAATCTATTTTTTATCACTTTGAAGCACTTTTAGATTATATATATATATATATATATATATATATATATACACCTAATTTTGACTTCATGGAATGAACTTACCTAATCTCCACTCATTCATTTAAATAATAGTTAAGTAGATTAACAAAATAGGTATATTATATGTTGATTAATAAATCATTATTGGTCTCAATGAGAATAAGTTTTAAGTCTAGTTAGATCAATTAGATATTAAATGGTAAATTTTAAGGTACACGTAAGAGCTATGTAAAATTAATAGTACATTATAAGTTTTATTAGTTATTAAAATAAAATTTTGATTATTAGAGAAATATTAGAAATTGACTAAGGAGTTCTCTAGATAAAAACATATAAGAATATTTAAATTTTATTAGGAAAATATTTTCAATGGTAATAACATAAAGGAGGAAAAATCTTAAATATGATCAATTATTTAATTAATTAATCCTATATTTGTAAAAAATTGACATATATATATATATATATATATATATATATATATTACAAGAATAAATAGTAGATCTAAGAAGAAACAAGTAATAGTGGAGCTGACTTGAAGGTTTGTAGATCTAAGAGGATACAATAGGTCATGGTAGAACTGGCTTAAAGGTTTGAATATCTAAGAATAAATAATAGGTCATGATGGAACTAGGTTGAAGGTTTTTAGATCTAAGAAGAAACAACATGTCATGATGGAGCTAGCTTGAAGGTTTGTAAATCTAAAAGGAAACATGTCATAGTAGAGTTGGCTTGAAGGTTTGAAAAACTAAGAGTAAAAAACAAGTCATGATAGAACGAGCTTGAAGGTTTGTAGATCTAAGGAGAAACAATAGATCACAATGGATTTGGCTTGAAGGTTTGCATATCTAAGAAGAAACAATGGATCTAAGAAGTGATAGTAGATCTAGCTTGAAGTTTTATAGATATAAGAAGAAACATGAGGTCATGGTAGAGCTAGCTTAAAGGTTTATAGATATAAGTAGTCATGGTATAGCTGGCTTGAAGGTTTTCATATCTAAAAGAAAATAATAGATCATAATAGAGTTGGCTTGAAGGTTTGTAGATCTAAGAAGAAACAATAGGTCATGATAGAGATGGCTCTAAGTCTTGCATCTCTAACACATCAAAGGAATAAATAGTAGATCACAACAAATTTGGCTTGAAGGTTTGTATATTTGAATAGAAATAATAGGTCACAATAGAGCTAGTTTGAAAGATAAATGGGATCATCATCAAAGAAGTGTGGCAATAAAATTTGATAGAAAAAAAAATTACTTGCACTTGAGCAAATGAGGCTCTCGTAATTTAGTTTTTCTTAATAGGGCCAAGAAAGAGAGGGAAGTACAAAAATTTCAAAAAATAATTTAGTAAGAACTCTCAACCAGTGTAGACTTGACCCATTGATAAATGACAATGGTAGGATAGTTGAGTCAATGATGTTTTAAGATGATGTAGTGGACTACAATGAAGTGCTTAAGGAATATATGAAGGACTCGATTTTTTTCTCCAAGGAAGAAACTTTTGACATTTTGCATAAGGGGACAAGGTATGTGGAGAACTCAACTTAGATCCATGCCCGAAGGCCCAATAAACATAAAACCATAACCATAATGTATACAAGGGGGTAATGGAGAATGGAAAGTGCCACTGAATGAACCAAAAGAAACACTAAAAGGTAGTCTAGCTAGATTGGAAGATAAACAAACTAAGCAAAAAAGAGAGAAAAGAAAGCAAAAACACTATATTAAATTATGTAAGGAGTTGGTATGAATGGATGTAAGTGAGGATCTGATGCTAGAGTGGGTTATGTAATTGAAGGACAATGCTTTTGTAGGTGGATTTATGGGCCACTCCATAAAACCAAAAAAAATTCTAGAATGGATCAAGGTTACCTAGTTCAAGTTTTTAGGCTAAATTCCTACATATCATGTGATGACGAAGGGTTGGATGGTTTTTGTCTTCCAAAATGTATAAGAATCTATAATCATTAAAATAGAAAAGATGGATTTTGGGGTTCAATATTTTAAATTTGAAATTTTGGACTCCTAGGTTTGATCCATGCTTTGAGAGGACTAATACCCAGTCTACTTGGGTTAAGCTACCCTCTTTGAGATTTGTTGTTGAGCATTGTTGGAAATATTTTGAGTTGGTGATTACATGCTTGGACTAGGGTTTGTGAGAAAGGGTTGTTTCTTTGAGTGATTGGTTGAGTAGAGTTGATTGAAGCCTAGTCAAGTGGATGTATGAAGTGATTGTTCAAGTTCCATAAAACAAACTATCCTATATTCTGATTTGAGTTGAGAAAGTGATTGAGCTTTGAGTATAGAACATATTGAGTCTCTAACAATTCTCTTTATGATTCTATGAGATTGATTTGAGTTGAGAAAGTGATTGAGCTTTGAGTATAGAACATATTGAGTCTCTAAAAATTCTCTTTATGCTTCTATGAGATTGATTTGAGTTGAGAGAGTGATTGAGTATAGAACATATTGAGTCTCTAACAATTCTCTTTATGTTTCTATGATATTGGACAAGTTCTGTGTGGACTTGTTAAGCATATTTGAGGTAAGTCTTTGAGAAGACTTGTGGACTGATTTTGTGTGAGCTTTTGTGGAAGCTTACAATACATATTTGGTTAAGTCCTAGAGAGGACTTATTGAGCAGATTTAGACAAGTTCTGAGTGGACCTATAGAGCAGATTTGAGCAAGTTCTAGAGAGGACTTGTGGACAGATTGGTGTGAGCTTTTGTGGAAGCTTACAAGGTAGATTTGAGATAAGTCTTTGAGAAGACTTGAGAGCAGAGTTGATTGATTTTTTCAAACCTTGAGTTAAGGTTTGGGGTAGATCCAACAGAGTTGAGTCAAGTCTTGAGTTAAGGCTTGAGGATAGAGATCGAGGACAGATTTGTGCTAGACCGATTGGACTATGTTTAGTGTAGATTTGAGAGCAGATTTTGGTGCAGATTTGAGGATAGGTTTGTGCTAGACCAGAGATAGAGATTGAGAAGATTTGTGCTAGACCGAATGGACTATGTTTAGTGTAGATTTGAGTGGACTTGTTGAGCAGACTTGTGCTAGACCGATTGGACTGTGTTTAGTGCAAGAGTTGAGCAGAACTGTGCTAGACCGACTGGACTGTGTTTAGTATAGAATTGAGATAGAGCTTTGGAGGTGACAGAGCAGAGAGGATAGTAGTCTCTAGTGGATAGAGATCCATTAGCCAGGGTAGTGAGGATAGGTCTTCTGAGTGGGGACAAGAGTCTTCAGTGGAGAGAGATCCACAAGCCAGTGTAGTGGAGGTAGTAGTCTTCTAGAGGATCACCAACTAGAGCAGAGGAGAAGGAGTTCTCCTATGGATAGAGATCCACAAACTATATTTAGGGGATCAACATCTCCTTTGGATAGAGGTCCATAAACATTGTAATTGGGAAGGATTCCCAAGAGATTGATTGAGAAAATTTTAGTGAAATATTTTCTCCGTGGAAGTAGCCATCTTTGGGTGAACCACGTTAAATTGGTGTCTCTATTGTGTATGGTGTTTTGTGCATTGCTTTGATTACTGCTATTGATACTGCTATCTATACATTGCATAATATTGATTTGGAAAGAAAAGTAAAAAGTGCTCTTATAATGTTCACCCCCTCTCAGTATAAGCTTGTGTTCTTCAATTGGTATCAGAGCGGGTGCCTTCATAAGAGTTTAACAGCTTGAAGGAAAAGCTAACAAGAACACAATGGATCCTAAGGAGGTGTCCTCAAATAATTCAGCACCAATATTTGATGGAAGTGACTATATGTATTGGAGTATGATGATGAGGATCTACCTAATGGCACTTGGCAATGAAGTTTGGGATGCAGTGGAATTTGGATATGATCCAGCAGTCAATCCTCCTACAGATAAGGAAGGTAAGCTTCTACAACACTATAATTCAAAAGCAATGAATGCACTTGTGAGAGGTTTGCGTAGAACAGAGTCTATGAAAGTTATGCATTGTAGAACTGCAAAAGAAATGTGGGATAAATTGCAAGGTATATATGAGGGAGATAAAAGTGTCAAGAAAGCAAAGATACGAAATCTCAAAGGACAATTTGAAACATTGAGAATGAATGAAGAGGAAAATATCAGTGCTTATCTAATTTGAATTGATGAGGTTGTTAATGATATGCAAGGACTTGGAATGAAGATTGATGAATCAGATGTTTGTGATAAAGTCTTAAGATCTCTTCCAAATAGATTCAGTGAACAGGTTTCTGCTATAGAAATTTCATTGGATGGTGATACTTTGACAAGGGATAAGTTTCTTGGTATGCTAACAACATTTGAGATAAGAACAAAATATCCTACTCCCCAGAAGGAAGCAACATTCAAAGCAATCAAGAAAACAAAGGGTAAGAAGTCAGAATCAAGCAGTGAGTCATCCAGTGATGAAGAGGCTAATTATGGTAGAAGAAATAAAGGTTCCAAAAAACCCATAGATCTAAGATCTGTTAAGTGCTTCAATTGTGGAAAGTTTGGACATTTTGCAATAGATTGTAAAGAACCAAAGAACAACAATGGTGAAGAAAAACAAGATCACAGGTACAGGGAATCAGAAAGATATAGGCAGGATAAGCATCAGAAGAAAAGCAAGGATGGACAAAGCAGACAAGGGAAGAAGTTTTTTCAAAGACAAAAGAGGAGCTACTATGCGAATAATGCAAGTAAGTACTCAAGTGATAGTGATGCTAGTTTTTTAGACAATGATAGAGATGAAGTCCTATTTATGATTGAAGAAAAAGAACCAGTTAAGAAAAAGACTCCAGTTATTCTCAAGTGTTTTAGATGTGGTAACTTTGGACATCTTGAAGATGATTGCACAAGGGATGGTTATAGTTTTAGTGATGATGAGTATGAGAATGCACTTGAAGGACCAGATGAAAATCTTCTAATGGCATTAGAAGAAGAAGTGAGTGATCCTATAGAAAACAAGCCTAAAGAGAGTAATGATGTGGACAAAGGCAAACAAATAGAGGATTATTCAAAAGAGAATGGTTATGATCTCAAGGGAGAACTCATATATGCCCTTGACACGGTAAAGAAGGTAAGGAAGCAACACTCTAAACTTGAAATTCAGTTTCAAGAATGTGATGAAGAAAGAAGATTGCTTATAGAGGATTTAGAAAAATCAAAGGCTAAAGCAAAGAAGTTCAAAGATAAGTTAGAAGCAAAGATCTCAGAATGTGAGAAGTTAGCACAAGAAGTGGCACTACTAAAAGAATATTTAGAGGACTCCAAGATCAAGATGAAGGGATTTAAAAATAGCTCAAAGAACTTGGATAAGTTCATCAAGACACAAAAGCCTACATCAAGCAAAACAGGTATTGGATTTGAACAGGTTCAAAAGAAATGGGAAGGAGAGTCAACTTCAAGTTTTGGAGGAGAAGAAACCTCAGATGAAGATACTTCATAAGAAGACAATGTAACAGGAAGTGAGACATCAAAGGATGGGTTGAACAATAAAGGGTTCAACAAAGACAGGAACAATGCACAAAGAAGATACAAATGGAACAACAATCAAAACAGGAGACCAATGAGGTCAAGACAAGGAAGCTTCAATGGAAGATGTTTTTCATGTCACAGGTTTGGGCACATGGCTTCACAGTGCAGGGCACATGAAAGACAGGAATATGGGAATAGACAAATTTTCCATGGGTATTGCTACTCATGCAATCAGTTTGGTCACAAGGCAATGAATTGCAAGGTTCATGATAGAAGAAGATATGGCTTCACTAGGAGAAATCCTAAGACATTTGCACCTCCAAGGAATAATAACATTAAGTGTTATAAGTGCAATAATGATGGTCACACAACAAAATGGTGTAGAGCAGACATTCTAGAAATAGGTATGAACAGGAACATGAACATGAACAAAAATATGAACATGAACAAGAACAAGAACAAGAATATGAACATGAATGAGAACAAGAATAGGAAAAGGAACATGGATGAGAACAGGAATAGGAACAGGAACATGAATGATGATAGGAATAGGAATGATGACAGGAACAGGAATGATGACACAGATAGAAACAATCAGAAGAATAATAAAATTCAGAAAATAAGGGAAGAGGATAAAGGCAAAGAACAATACCTTTTGGGAGTAGAAATACTCCCACCCCAGAATTAACCACCTTAACAGAAGGTGGGGGAGGGGCTAAGCTAAGAGGCTCATTCTTAGCCCCGAGCCCCAAAGGTGACCCTTTGCCATTGATGTCAAAGGGGGAGAGATTTGTGTAAAGGGGAGAGATTTGATATTTGAGAGAGCATTGAGCCAGGGGGAGCAATGTCCAAGGGGGAGCAAAACAAAAAGAAAGGTCAGGTTTTGGTAAGAAGAGTATGGGTTGCCATCAATGACAAAGGGGGAGATTGTTGGACATTTTGAGTCCCTAAGTCAAAGTTGTCATTGATGTCACCAGATAAAGTCATCATTAATATCAAGGAATTCAGCAGGAAACAAAGGGGTCAAAAATGGTTATTTGATATCCAGGAAGCAGGCCAAAAGATCAAGAGAATCAGTGCAAAAAATAGAAGTTAAAAAGGAGATATAATATTTATTTTATAAATAAATATTATTTACGACATGGAATGTAGTGAGAAGGAAGCAATTTATCCAAGGCATCAAAAATATAATATTATAATAATGGTTATTATAATATTAAAGTGATATGGTGAAAACCCAAATAAAATATTTATAATTCTCATTATAATATTTTATAAAGCAAAGTGGGTTTTATAAAGTTTAAATATATTTTATAAACCCAAAGGTTGGGTTTAAGACAAAAGGCATTCGAAGCCTTTATAATCTTCGTCGACGTCATGGAAGATAACATGGAGAGCGTCGACGTCTTCAAAGTAATGGAGGAAGCATATAAATACAACGCCCAAAGTCCAAATTAATTATCCTTGCTCGAAATTAAAAATATTGGCATGCGAAGATAAGAGCTCGTGAGTTTTTGCGAAAGTCGTGACAGCGAAGCGTTTAAAGGAGGAAGCTTTAATCCTTGAAGTCACATAGGACAGCATGGCCTAGTGGTATTTTGGGAAGCGTAAAAGCATTGGCTTGCGAGAGGGTTTGCGTTCGAATCTCGATGGGTGCATCGTGAGTTGTGTTGGTTAAGGCATCCACGGTGCACATTATTTTGCCCAAGGTGGAAGGTGTTAGGAGATTAAGAAGCACGTGGTGCTTCGTTAATCACAAATGAGTGCATGGCTCATGCGGCGACTTTGACCATGGCTAAGGCGCACGTTGTGGGCAAGGTTGAGGGTTCGATTCCCTCCAAAAATGAGGTAAATATTTTTGCATTAAAGTTTGTTATTTGCCTAAGTTGGGAGGTATAAGGTTTGATTAATGGAATTGTTTGGTAAGGTTGCTTTGTAGAAAAGTGGTGGTTGTTGAGAATTATCATTTGGAGCTATAAGAGGATTTCTGGTTTTAATTTTTAATAAAGTCTTAAATTGCTATATTGATTTTTGGAGGATTAAGACTTTGTGGGTATTGTGTTAATTTGAATTAAGGGTTTTTATGATTATTGTGAGGGTGTTGATTATTAATTAAGTTGGAGTGATAAGGTGTAATTTTGGTATTATTTTTGTGTTATGTTGTGTTGAGAAAATTATCTTCTAACCCTTATTGAGATTGGCAAAGAAGTAATTGTGAGTGTGGCAGATTTGTGAGATCAACTCCTTGTCAAGCAAAAAGGTATGGGCAAATTCTTCTTTGGTTGAGTTGGTTGTTTGAAAATAAAGTTTGGAGTGAAAAGGATTTGATTAGGGTTTCCTTTTCAAAAGTGTTTGAGTTATTGCTTCAAGGTTTTTCTGAAATTGAGAGTTGTGGTTAAAACCTTGTTTGATAAGCATTGTTGTTGAGATCATTGGTTGAGTGAAGTGTTTGAGTTATTGCTTCAAGGTTTTCTGAAATTAAGAGTTGTGGTTAAAACCTTGTTTGATAAGCATTGTTGTTGAAGCCATTGGGTGTGTGAAGAACTTGAGTTAGAAAAGAACATGAGTATCATTGTTATGTGAAGATTGTTTTATGAGCATTGTTGTTGAAGTGAGTTGTTGTGCAAAGAACTTGAACTAGGGTTTGAAAAGAACATGAGTATCATTGTTATGTGAGATTTTTTGTTGAGCATTGTTGGAAATATTTTGAGTTGGTGATTACATGCTTGGACTAGGGTTTGTGAGAAAGGGTTGTTTCTTTGAGTGATTGGTTGAGTAGAGTTGATTGAAGCCTAGTCAAGTGGATGTATGAAGTGATTGTTCAAGTTCCATAAAACAAACTATCCTATATTCTTATTTGAGTTGAGAAAGTGATTGAGCTTTGAGTATAGAACATATTGAGTCTCTAACAATTCTCTTTATGATTCTATGAGATTGATTTGAGTTGAGAAAGTGATTGAGCTTTGAGTATAGAACATATTGAGTCTCTAAAAATTCTCTTTATGCTTCTATGAGATTGATTTGAGTTGAGAGAGTGATTGAGTATAGAACATATTGAGTCTCTAACAATTCTCTTTATGTTTCTATGAGATTGGACAAGTTCTGTGTGGACTTGTTAAGCATATTTGAGGTAAGTCTTTGAGAAGACTTGTGGACTGATTTTGTGTGAGCTTTTGTGGAAGCTTACAATACAGATTTGGTTAAGTCCTAGAGAGGACTTATTGAGCATATTTGGACAGGTTCTAGAGAGGACTTGTAGAGCAGATTTGAGCAAGTTCTAGAGAGGACTTGTGGACATATTGGTGTGAGCTTTTGTGGAAGCTTACAAGGCAGATTTGAGACAAGTCTTTGAGAAGACTTGAGAGCAGAGTTGATTGATTTGTTCAAACCTTGAGTTAAGGTTTGGGGCAGATCCAGCAGAGTTGAGTCAAGTCTTGAGTTAAGGCTTGAGGACAGAGATCGAGGATAGATTTGTGCTAGACCGACTGGACTGTGTTTAGTGCAGATTTGAGAGCAGAGTTTGGTGCAGATTTGAGGATAGGTTTGTGCCAGACTAGAGATAGAGATTGAGCAGATTTGTGCTAGACCGAATGGACTGTGTTTAGTGCATATTTGAGTGGACTTGTTGAGCAGACTTGTGCTAGACCGACTGGACTGTGTTTAGTGCAAGAGTTGAGCAGAACTATGCTAGACCGACTGGACTGTGTTTAGTATAGAATTGAGACAGAGCTTTGGAGGTGACAGAGAAGAGAGGACAGTAGTCTCTAGTGGATAGAGATCCATTAGCCAGGGTAGTGAGGATAGGTCTTCTGAGTGGGGACAAGAGTCTTCAGTGGAGAGAGATCCACAAGCCAGTGTAGTGGAGGTAGTAGTCTTCTAGAGGATCACCAACCTAGAGCAGAGGAGAAGGAGTTCTCCTATGGATAGAGATCCACAAACTAGATTTAGGGGATCAACATCTCCTTTGGACAGAGGTCCATAAACATTGTAATTGGGAAGGATTCCCAAGAGATTGATTGAGAAAATTTTAGTGAAATATTTTCTCCGTGGAAGTAGCCATATTTGGGTGAACCACGTTAAATTGGTGTCTCTATTGTGTATGGTGTTTTGTGCATTGCTTTGATTACTTCTATTGATACTGCTATCTATACATTGCATAATATTGATTTGGAAAGAAAAGTAAAAAGTGCTCTTATACTGTTCACCCCCCTCTCAGTATAAGCTTGTGTTCTTCATTTTGATGTTGTTTTTGGGTTGCATGGGGAATTCATGCAAAGGGAAAAAATTATATATCTCAATACAAATAAGCAAATCAATTGACGTTTGTTTTATTAATATAAATATAAATATAAATATAAATATATATATATATATAAATATATATATTTATATATTTATTTATTTATATATTTAATTGTTTGAAGAAGGGAATAGATGAGATTTGAGAAATTTTATTTTTGAGATTTTTTTGTTATTTAAAAAAATAGTTGCTTTGGGGGAAAAATGGGGGATCATACAGTTACATATATTCACTAGAAAGAATAATAGTGATGCTAGGTAAAGTGGAAAATTTTTTATTTAAATTTTTCTAAGATAGAAGGGAAAATGAAGATTTAGAATTACTTGGGATGGGAATCTATTCTTGGTTTTCAAACTTTGTGCAAGCTCATAAATATATATACATAGAGGAAGAATCTGAAGTTGTACTTTTAAGCAAATGGGGATCACAAGAAAAAAAATATGTAGGTAAAATAAAGCACATATTTAGTGTGTGATAGAACAAACAATGGTCAAAACAAATTGGAATCTAAAAAATCCATTTTGCAAGTTCATGGTTGCATTCAAAATAAAAACTTTATTGTTTCCATAAACCTTAGCAATAAGTATAACTTCATCAATAGGGACTTGGCTAAGAATTTGTAGGTTCCAAAAACAAAAATTAAAAACATTAAGCTTTAGGGTGAGGATGTTCAGATTTTTGAAGATTTAAAGATCACTATAGATAAATATGTTTTACGTTCAAATTTGTATTCTATTGATATGGATGATATGGATATTTTTCTTGGTTATTCTTGTTTGCATTATTTGTGCACAATTAACATAAATGTGCAAAATAAATTTATGAAATTTTGGTATAGAAAAAAAAAATGATTTTGCAAGATATTTCTTATCTTAGAGAGAAATGATCAAGGGAAAACCAAAAAACCATTGTAGGAGAACAAATTGAAGAAGCAAAATAACTTGAAATATAATCTAAGGAGGTAGTGGTAGAGATGAAAAATGAAGCTAAACCAAAGTGAAATAATGAGCCAAAATATGGGAGTAAGAGAGAATAGCAAAATATATAGGCATAAAATATTGGAACATATCACCATCCAAACCATCATGAGAGGCAATGAACATGGAAATAGGGTTCAAGGGAACATAAAAAATATGAGAGACATAAATAAAACAAGAAGAGTAAAACTATGGGTATTCAAATAGCATAAGGGCAACTTGGAATCCTCATAGACTACCATAAATCAAAATTTCATTTGGATGGCATAATTAAGATTGGTACCAATTGACAACATTGCTTAGAATATCATATTATTTAGTTTCTTCCTATATTTCAAGGATGAAACATTTTTGTAAGGGGGATGGAATTCAAGGTCCCTAAGTATATGTTTGTGGGGATATAATATAATATTGTATTATGGCATGGATCACACATAAAATTATAATAATATATAACATAGTGCCATATTATAATAGTATACACTATGTAACTCATGGAAGGTGAATCACTACATGGATGACCTTCTAACCCATCGATGTTCAACAATAACATTCTTGTATAAAGAAATATATACCCCCAATTGTAAAGGAGAAGTCATATGAAGTATTCTTGGTAGGATTCTTAGCTCATGGAGTTGGAGATATTGTGGAGTGATTCCTTCCTTAAGGAGTATTATTGGTGTTGCCCTACCTCAAGGGTATTATCTATATCTATTTTATTGTATGGAATGTTATTATGGAATTTATTTGTGGATGCATGTTAAATATTTTTCATATTGGTGATTGATTTATTGTTAATGAGAAGAGAGGTTCATAACACTTCAAATCTCCATTATACAAACATATCTTCTAGAAGATATGCCCTAAGAGCCTTAGAAAAAGGTAAAGGAGACACTAGGTATGGTTAGGTATTAGGGGGCTTGGGTCTTGAGATAAGTCAATTTCAAGAGTTTATAGTGAAAATCCTACTTAAAAATTACAAAAAAATTTGAGAAGGAAATTTAATTTGGTTAACAAAAATTCATAGTTGGGGTTCTTAGAGCAGAACAACCCTAAGGAAAAGAGAATAAATGGTCATCCTATAGACACCTAAAATGTGTTATCTCAAGGAGAATCCCAAAAATCCTCCTTTCCAAACCACACAATCCATTTTATCAACTTCAAGGGTAAATTCATGGATTTCTCCAATAACAGACAATATTCTACAAAAATATTCATAGTAGGTGAAATCATCTCGACCTGAGATGATCATGTTTCCCCACCATATTGATCTGATATGGTCACAAAAAATCAAAATCAAAATAATAAATCAAAATTACAGGTAGGTGAACCACTTGTCAACAGTCGCATCTCGTGCCGACACCAATCACCTACTAATAACAATAAAACTTACAGGAAACAATCAAACCTGTAGTCAACCTACCATCTATAGTCACCTATTGGTAGAAAATTAGACTACCTCTAATTACTCCCTTTCTCTCACCTACCTCCTACCAAGAGGCCTATAAATGGGTACCCTCCCTCATTTGAAAAAGAGAGAATATAACGAGTTTCACATAATAAAGTGTTGTCAAGAATCCGCCAAACCCTCTTGTCATAAATGAACTGCTACCAGATTGCCACCAAGGATTCAAATTAAAATCTCCTATTTCTCACACGTAAACTCTCCTCACCATATCATCGATCTTTGACGCTCGTTTTGTCGCCCTCCCACATATATGCGATCATCAAAACCTTTGTATTTCACCCATAGACCTGCAACAGTAACCATCTCACCCTAAGATGGTCTATAGACCAAAACCATTTTGAACTGAGATGGTCACCATCAACCAGACAAGTTATAAGTTTTTAGTTGCATTTTTAGTTTAAATATTTAATACTCCATGCATTTTTCTATTTTCTATATCGTTTTACATTTCTAGATCGGATATGGATCCAAATTTAGTGGACCCTACATATGTTACCGATTCGTTGTTTTTTTCCTTCATGTGCAGGTGATAGGGCTCAATGGTAGTGAAAGAATCTAGATCTAATCCTTTGTGATGATCGCAAGAAAACCTACTCCCCAAATGATGTGTTGGCATAGAAAAATCTAAATTGCACCCAAAGACATTCTTTATTAAGAAAAGGAGAATAATACCCATTTTGTAATATTTGTATCATTTGTAAATTCCTCTCAAGAGGAATCTCTTGTAACGCAAAAGATGCATTGTAACATTCATATATAAAATAAATTTTTTTAATAATCAATTTTTATAAGTTTTAGTGTAAGGTGCAAATTTCCATCCTTAAAATGTTGATCACGGTGGGACCTTTGGATCCCCTTTTTTATCATATTATTATTTTATATATCTACAAATTGATTAATTTTTATTTATTCTTGTGATTGCAAGTTTTAGGATTAACTGTCTCTATCCCAAACGGTCCTAGCTCTGAAACCATCTCACCCTGAGATGGTCACTGATCATAAGACTGAAAAAGTTGCACATTTGCATTTCAACACTGATTTTTGCATAGGTTGTCATGGTTAGGATATATTTTCTTTCCTTTTTTTGCTATCTATATTTCTTGTATTTTAGGATTCATTCATTTTAATTTTTTAAATTTGTTAGACTGCCATTGTCTTAGTATGATATGATCTCATATCTGCAACCGTATCAGTAAGATATGGTCTCTACATTCCATTCTATTTTATCTACATGGCTACCTATTAAAATATAGATGATAACATAAATAAAATATTTCTTTTTTGTTTTAAATTCTGCATCATTAAGATCATTGTATGCTTCTTGATTTACTTATTGCAATAAAATTGAATCACACACTCATGTTAAATTTAAATATAGGTAAGTTGGATTTCATCACGAACTGTTGATACCAATCACATGACTTGGACCTTCATCTCCCACTATGAATTGGCCCCCTAAAAACCATAGTAGCTCCTATGAGTGTTTTTTCAAACTTCATCATTGAGAAGCCCCCTACTCTTGGGTATGTCTTGAATTCGGTTAGGTTTAAATGCCCTCTACCCATATGGCTTAATAATTAGTGGAACACAACTATCATTCTTATCCAAGCTTGCTCGAGGGTGAAGCAAAATATTGACTTGGCAAGTAGAAGGATTCAGATAGTATGATCCCTTATTGGAGGGGTATCTTATAATTCCTGTAAAGATACCTATCATCTATATATCATCATAAGAAGTTATGTTAACCATTTGTGTCACATTCCTCGATAGGGGTTGTGTGTAAACTATCTTTCTTTGTAGCATTCATTTCATCTTACCTAGTCATTGTAGGAATATGATTTCAAAAAGCACATCAAAAACACACAAAAAATTGAAAATAAAAGAAAATATTCCACAAGAAACAATAATTTTAAATGATAAGATCATATTTCTTGGTTTCTTTGCTAGATTTGTATGTGTAGTTTAGAAAGTGCATTCAATTTACTTAGCTTATGATCATGACACATAGTCAAGCTCAATCATGAGTAAACACTCCTAATACAACACCAAGATTCATGGATCATTTCCAACGATATCAACAAGGTAGCTTGCCTAATGTACCCTCTCAACAAGAACTTGCCCCACCTGAGTGGCAACATGTCTAAAATTACTTGAATATCATCTACCATCCCACTGATCCTAACATATCAGGAATCACTATGTTGAATCCATCCACATTTCTTGACATTGATCATGATATTGACTATTTGGACCATGTCACCCTATGTGCCCTCTATAAGGACACTTACTTATACATTGAAGTACCTAGAAGGTTTTTACCATGCATTCACATTTCATATCACCCTACATCTCCATTGGATCAAGAATAGGTGTACACTCCACACCAAAATAGGGATGCTCAAATTACCATAGCTAAACACCCATGGATGAACCATGAATATGATCATGTGGACACATACAATGGCCAAAATCATAATACAACTTCTATGTCTACTCATGCATTGATGGATTTTTATCCTAATCATCCCTCCACCTCTTATGATAAAAGACCCACTTAGGTTCATTGTGTTTCTACACCTGTGAAACCAACCATTCACCCCCAACATCAGGTTAATGCAGCCTCACATGGTCATGGAAAAAAATATCGACCTTTCTAGGGCTGATGCACAATTCACACATATTGACATTACTAATACATGCATGAACCACCCTCATACAATCGACTAGGTCAATCACTTTCATCAAGAAACCAAATAAATCCCTGGTCATTAGCAACATTTACAACAAATAGTCCACCAATCTCCACTCACATTTGTGCATCAAATTCAACAAATCCAACATCATCAAGAGCACCCATTGAACACCATAATATTCCACCTTGTTCAAATCAAAATATTCTACCTTGTACATGCCAAAATCTACTTCACCCTCAATATTGTAGGTCTTCGCTCACTCATTACCAATAACCACATATACTCGAACAACATCAACCACTCTCCTATTAGCAAAATTATGAAGCCTATGAAAAATTTCAACCAGAGTACCAGGACCAAATTGACACATATCCTGATTTACCTTATAGTGAAATTCATGTTGATAACACACATCCACCACATCATCAACATAAAAATTCACCACTTCCACCCCATCAAAGTCAAAAGTGGATGATCAACATAATTTCTTCAAAAGTCTATCAATTATTGATTGAATGTATCAACTCATTGGATAAGCAAGCCTTTGGCATGGGTTATCAAAAACCCACCTTACGATAACTCAAAAATCAATCCATTCACCCATATGTTCCCTCACCTCCATATCCACCCTATTTTGAGATGCCCAAATTGGACAAATTCAAAGGTGAAGAGGATGCCCAAGAACATGTGAGCAAATTCATAAATGTTTGCTTCTACCTTTAGGATAATAATCCCCTAATGCTTAGGATGTTTCTTATAACATTTGTTAGGGGTGCTTTGGAGTGGTACAATCACTTACCACACCATAGAATTTATACCTTTGAACAACTAGCCAATGCATTTTTAGAATGCTTCTCCTTTAGCGTTAAGAAGAAGACTACCTTGACTGACTTGTACAATCTTCATCAATTTCAAGATGATCCAATAATGGATTATGGTAATAGATGAAGAGTAGTTATCATAAAATTGCACTTCACCCTACCCATTATGGAACTCATTCATATGTCCACCTGAAGTTGCTTGAAAAAAATCTCACTTTTACTCTAACTTGAACAATATCAAAATTTTGAGGAAGCCTTGGCCCAAGAAAAAGTTATCAAAGACATAAAAATTTAAGAAGGAGACAACAAGATCTGAAATAAAGAATAGCCTAACAAAAATGCTAGAGGCAACCAAACCCAACAAAAGGCATCTCCCATAAATCAAGTTGTTTTGAGTGCCCTTGGACCCTCTAATCGAACCCCACCACAACCTAATTATCAAGCTCAGCCTCCACCTTCCCAATATCATCCTCAACCACCTCATCAACCACTACAAAATCAGCCTCCAACTCAACCACATTGCCCACCTCACCAATATATACCAGTGTCTAAGCCCTTGGTGATAATTTTTCATCATTTGTATGAAGCGCAAGTGATATCTCTCCTTGATATTCACCCAAAATATCCAAACTGACCCAAATATAATTCTATAGGGAGGATCACTACTATATTTTTCATAGACAAAAGGGTCATTATATCCAATCATACTTCTAATTCAAGAACTTAGTGCAAGATATGATCAAAAAAAAGGAAATTCAAATTGATAACCCTCTTGCATCTTCCAATAAAATCATTGTTATTTACCAAGATCCATTACCTCAACATGGGGCACCCATAGTACCTACCATTACATCTGAACAACCCAAGTAGGTCAATCAAGTACACATCACCCCGCACAAACAACATTTTTTTGGAATGATAAACATCATGACGAGGAATCAAAGATATCTAAATTGACCCACACAACTTGTGGGTCGTTCTAATATCCCCTCAATGTCACATACAACTCCACAATAAAATTTGGTCATACCTTCTTTTCCTCACCTGATCCTTACATTGAGAGATAGTTTTACTCAAAGTCTTAAAGTGGCATCGATAAAACTCTCTATTTATGAGCGTATACAATAATCAAATCCACATTGTGAAGCTCTAATGGAGATTTTAAAATATATCGAATCACAACCACAATACTCTAATGCTTATGTCAACTTTGTGGGTCACATTTAAACTTGCAAATATCCTATAATATCATAGTGGAGAATTTATTTGATTGGAAAAATGAATCCAAACTCTTTAGGAGGTCATAGGTGGATTATAATAGCTACTATATATTTCACTAAGTGGGTAGAAGTAGCTCCTTTCTAGAAGTCAACCATAGAAGTTGTAATCAATTTTTTAGAATAAAATATATTAACTAGATTCGAGGTCCCTAAGAAGATAGTTATCGACATTAGAAACTACTTCATCTCAATTGAAATGAGAGAGTTTTATGCCAAATATAGTATAGATCTTTCACATATTGCACATTATTATCCTCATGGGAATGGTCTAGCTGAGTTCTCAAATAAGAATTTTATTACCAAAATCAAGAGGTCACTAGGCAAGACCAAAATAAGTTGGAATAGTGAACTAAAACTTGCTTTATGGGCAGATAGGTTGTTTATCAAGAGAAACACAAGAAATTCCCCATATGAGATGGTGTTTGGTGAAAAGGCTCTATTGCCTCCTTATATAGAGAGCAATTCTTTATCTCTACTTCTCTAATACCATGAAAATCTAGATGCATTACAAATAATATTAGATCATATTACATAGCTGCAAGAATACTTAAGAGAAGCCCTCAATAGAATGATCAATCAAACACATAAAATAGTGCAGTTATTCAATAATAAATACAAAGGAAAACCATTCATGGAAGGATATATAGTTATATAATAGGATCCAAAAAATGAAAAACATGGTGAAAGGGGTAAAGTAGAGCCCAAATGGTTAGGGCCTTATTAGGTAGATCATATCGTTGGACAACACACTTATAGGTTGTAGACTCTAGAAGGAGAACAAATGCAAATCCTAATCAATGGCTAACATCTAAGGTTGTATCAACCCTATTTTAGTGTTAAGAGAGTGAAGTTGCACACTTCCAAAAAAAAAGAAGAGATATTAGTATTTCAAGTCCTTTGAGTTTTTTACCTAGGTGATTAGGTAGAGGAATATATTTTTTATGTTTCAAAGCAACTTGTTGCAACTTTTTTCTTTCAACTTTTTATTCTTAGGTGATTAGGTAGGAAAATTTCCTTGTCTTTTCAATTTGTTTTAGGTGATTTTAGGGAAAATATAAAACAAATATTATAGGGTCCTCAAGTGCTTCAAGTTTTAACCTCTTTTCCTAATCATAGTCTGTGTTGGATCCTCAAAATCCAACTTAAGAGTAACCCCTAATTTCAAAATTTTGGGGGGTCTTGTAAAGTCCTAGGTCTAGGTGATTTTGTTAAGTCAAAGAAGGATGACTTTCAAATTTTTGCAATAGTCATAAGAGAAGCCACCTCATGTAAAATTTCATCCAAGGTCATGTCTAAGAAGTCCCTTTGTAAATTTGTGTCTTGGTGAAAAACATCCCCCTTCCTTAAGGATCTTTGGTTCGAACTTTCTTTCAAGGTCCTCAATGCCTTAGTCTCTTGCAAAGTCATAAGTTTTGAGTCTTAGTCCTTCAATGATTTTTTTTTAGTCCCTAAGGTCATCATCGAAAATTCCATTATTCAAATATTGGCCTCCAATCATAGTCCCCCATTTCATAAACCCTTAAAGCTAAGGTTCACCAAATATTTTTCCTATATCATAAATCTTATACCTTAGGCCCCTTAAATATCATTTTTCCTTCATCGCATCCTATATTACCATAAATCATGCCTTAAAAGCCTTCCAAAAAATCATATCTCCCCAAATTCCTAAGGTTCACAAGACATTATCACATAAGTTAAATCTTTATCCCTTTCATATCACACCCTTACATTCAAAATTTTCCTAAGGTCCCACTCCCTAAGTCCTAAGTCTAAATATTTTTCTCCCCCTTATTGCTCTAACCTTAGGGATGATACTAACTATTTTTTGGTCATATTTTCCTCTCCTTTTTAAGATTTATGCATGTTTCTTATCTTATTTGAAAGATTTGACTGTTAGGAGGTAGGGCCAAAAAATCTATGGTGTGAAGGGGTAACCTGTGATCTAAAATTTAATGATAGCCTCAAGGCTCTTTATCTTATGTACACCCATATCTAATGGTGAAAAATTAGGGCCTGTATATCTATAGTTAAGAAGCAATGTTGGTGGACAAGCAAAGGATACAAAAGCTCTTTATATTATTCAAATAGATCTGATGGTTAGGAGGCAGGGCTAGGAAATCTATGGTGCAAAGGAAAAACCTATGATCCAAAGGTTAATGATGGAATAAGAGACTCTTTGTATTATATGCACTCAGATCTAAGATTAGGAGGTGCAACACAAAAAACAACGACACTAACGGGAAACCTACAATCTAAAAGATAATAATATTTCCTTGTCGAGGTCAAAGTGATTTGTCTTATCTACATCAAGATCTATGGTTAGGAGGCGCAACCCAAAAATATATGATGCGAAGGGGCAACTAACAAAAAAGGAATAATCTTTAGGACCATGACTAAGTCAAAGTATTTCATCTTATATATGCTCAGATCTGACGATTAGGAGGTAGGACCGAAGATCAACGACTCAAACCCATGGTCAGTGAAACTAAGAAGCCTGAAATATAATTTCTAATTAAAAGGTCCTCAACCTTAGTTTGCATTATTCAAGTTATATATATATTTCTTAAGGTTATAAACCTAAGCTATAAGAAATTATAAAGTCTTTTGAAGGCCTAACCCTTGTTTCCAAATCCCTCATAATTCCTAAGGACTAGAGTGGTGGATTTTTCCCCCTTCCAAAAATTTAGTCTTTTACATAACATGCCTTAAGCCATTCATTTTGTCTAAACAAGCCTAAAGTTATGACTTAAAGAAATAAAAATATATCACCCCCCTTTCTTTCTTATGTCCATGCACCCCCTTTAAAAAACCTCGAGCAACTTAGCCAGATATTATGGTTAAGAGGTGGGACTAGTAAATCAATGGTGCAGAGGGGTAGCCTATGTTCCGAAGGTTAGTGATAGTTTGAAAGGTTGTTTGTCCTATTTTCACCAAGATGAACAACTAGAAAGAAGAGCTCGTAAATCAATTACATGGAGGGGCAGCCTGTCATTCGATAATTAACATAGTCTCCATCAAGTCAAAAGGGATTTATCTTATCTATACCTAGATCTAATGGTGTGGAATCAAAATCGATAGATCAATAACTCATACTTGCAACTGGAGAAATCAAAGGTGCTAAAAGTATTTATCTTATTCTTGCACAATCTTGGTAAATCTGACACCATTATAGACTGTCAGAGCTAGTAGAATTGTTAGAGGTTGAAAGGCCAATAAAATGATCTAAATTAGATCTATAGTAGGAATAATTCTTCAAAAATGAAATAAAATAATGAACAAGACACCTTTGCCTATTATGAGACTATAAGTCCTGACAAACAAAAATATTCATTCTTGATTTTGTTTTTACTAACAAGTGTTTGTATTTTTATAAATCCCATGCAATGATAAGAGAACCATTTTAGAGCCTATAAATGACATAGTTAGAGAATCAAAAAATATGAAATATTAAGACCATGCACTCATATACACCTTTGGAAAGCAATGGCACACATTTTAAAATCAAATGGGTCAATTACAATATGATAACATAGTATTAAGACAGTTAGATCCATTGAGAATGATAAGGTGGTGCATGTAGGGTGGTAAAAAGAAGAGACAATAGTTGGTATCATAAAAGATAGATCATGCAAGGAATCCCATCGACTCACTATAAGTAAACATACAAGAAAACCATAAAATCCTCACAACTCGTTGTATTGCAGAGGAAATGTTAGAGGTAAAGAGCATTAGTCTTAGAATAGAAGATAAGCATATCATAAAATAAAAATAGTATGGCTTCTTCCAGAACTTAGCCAAAATTTCTTGAAGGTGTCATCGCCCACATTAGCAAGCTCACTAAAAATAGCTCGGACCAATCTCTCCTTGGGCTAGCAAGCACCAATTAAATGTTGCAATACATACAAGGATCAAGGCTTGATGGACAAATTACTTTAGCTCAGATATGGGAAGAAAACAACACAATTGTAGATTCTTATGGGATGGTAGAAGAAGATAAAAAAAAACACCTGGCTATTCTCATGGGACTTTTCAAATAAGCTCATCGATATAGGACATAAGACAAGCCATACTGCAACCAAAGGACTAGCAACTTGGGATGAATTATTCCAAAGTATATTTTTTGTAGACTTGATATCTTGGCTAGCAATGGCATACAACCCAAAAAGGAAGCAGTTCAAAAAACATGATGATAGGCCCTCTATAAAAATCATGCCTAAAATTTTCTAAAAAGGATTTAACTTAGGCAAAGCTCATTTGACGTTAGATAAGATAGTGTTGAAGGGTCAAGCTAATCAGGTATTGTTCATAGGCTCCTACCCTAATTAGCTATTCTAGTATGATGTAGGTGTATCTTATAAAATGCCTCTTAGGAAAAAATTTCTACAACCATGGGCTATGGATTATGCAAAAATTATTAATATAGCACTAGTCACCCTTGACTTATCCAAAATATCCAAAGAAGTAGTCTACCTGATAATCCAATGTAATATAAAATATTAAATGCCCATGTACTATTAGGAATAAATCATCATTGAGAGGATGCATATAGAACTGATAGCCCTATAGAAAGACATTAAATAAGGGAGAGAGGTAATGCCTTGATTCATACATTACTCCATCTTGGTCCATTTGCTTATTGGGTATTTAGAAAGGAGCAAAATCAAAGAAATAGAACGAGTACCAGAAGTACCTAATGCACAAAATAGACTACCATGGATTCATGAGGAAGGATCTAGCCATGCCCATTTCCTAGGAATATTTCTACCCCTAGTCCATGAATACCTCTATGGTTACTCTCCCAGTAGGATGCTCAGAGGAATTGTAAATTTTTTGAATGAAAATAAAGTAGGGGACTTCTTCATTACTGAAAATTTCACTTACATTAGACTATATGGGGCCAAGATTCCTCCCAAAATGCTCCCATCATATTACAATTTTTCTATAGTTGCCTTAGAAATTACCAGACAATTAGTGGAAGAACCCAAAATGAGGGTCGACAAGAAGGTAAAGAGAGTCCCCTAGTTTAGACTCCCTTACAAAATGGTCACATATATTTTCAAAGGATATCCTAGTTTACTGAGAGCAATGTGGTGGAGAATGGATGAGTATGGTTTTCTAGAACTTAGTTGGAGGTCATATGATCCTCATGGCCATTATTGAGAAACCGTATAAGGCATGAAGTTTTCTTGGGTTAACCATAGGTCTGATTCATTTGAATATTACCTATAGGAGGCCATTAAAGGAAGTCCCTAAAATATATGTGGAATCAATTTGAAATTAATTCAAGGCCTATGTACCTATAATTATACTGATCTGATATATTTAAGTGGAATCAATTCTACTAATTTGATATCTTTAAGAAACAATTTAGTTGAGGCCTATACACCTATAATTATAGCCATGTAGGAAGAAGAGTTTCAAGATACAGTGTTAGAGGATATCAATACTTATGAGCAATAAGTATAAATCCTTATGGATACACTGCATTTAGCTGAAGCAATAGCTGAATTAGTCCAACTAGCCTTAACAGGACTAGAAAGCACCATAACTCCTACTGAAGAAGGGCCTCTTGAAATCACATCTGTAGAGACCAAAAATATAGAACAAAGGCCACCATAAAAATGTAAAGAAATTATTTCTATTTATTCTCACCAAGAATAATCCATTGTTCAAATATCCCCTAGGAGCCAAGTGTCTGAAGAAGACCAACTCCAAAATAGTAATACAAAGACCATATTTTGTACCCAAGGCCATGGTGATAGATAACAAAGAGAGAAACATATATTCCTTTATACAAAAAAATATTTAAAAAGCTGGAGGATTGACCACCCTCCTAAGGGAACATCATGTTAGTATGTTCAATCCTTCTAAATCTCTAGAACATAAGAAAGCAAGCACTGTTGACCCTGTTACAAAAAGTATGAAAATCATTAGTCTAGTCAGGGCAGAGGAGGTGATCTCCATTGATGATTTTGATGAAAAGTAGTTACAATCCATGGAGGAAGGAAAATACCCTAGGAGCATCACACATCCAGTTAAATATAGCCAAACTGCATCATAATAGGCTGCATAATTACAATTCCCAGGTCAAAAAATATTACTACTGTCCAAATCGATCAAAGAACAAGGGATGTGCAAGTGTTTGGCAAGCTCATAGATATATTGAAAATAGGGAATCACATTCAAGAACAAGCAATAGAGCTCATTCTATAAGAAAATGAGGAGTTGAAATCAAATGTGCAAACAATTCAAATAGAAAAGTAGAAAATGTAGGCTAAAATAAACAACCTAAAGAAGCAGCTATCTGACTCATAGGTCATAAATTTGTAGGTAGAACCCTAGATTGTAATTAATATCATTGGCTACTCTTATTTCATTTCTAAATTAAAAATAGAGATGCAAAAAAAAATTGAATATAAGCTAAGGGATATAAGAGAAATATTCTACAACATAGGGTTGATCAAACTCACTACAAATGATCTAAAACTCCTCTTAGAAAAAGAAGACCAAGAGTGAATACAATATACCCCACATTTGAGATGTTTGAAGAGTACTACGAGGAGATTAGTGAAGGAAATAGAGTAATGGTCGATGGAACCATCATCTTATATGCTGAGGAATTTGCAAATATCTCAATATTTCTAACAAACAGGCTAGAATGTAAACTTGGGAGATAAAGGTGGTTGAATGGGAAAATAAGTTCAATGAAGAGTTGTCTGAAGTAAAGATCACTTTAGAATAATGCTTACAAGTAGACAATATCAAATATTTAATCATAAACAAAATACAAAGCTTCAACTATGATACTGATAATGAAAATGAACTGTCCAGGTAGACCAAATTTTTTGTGGAAACCATAAACTCCTTATGCATATTTTCTTAGGATAAAAAATAATGGTCTAAAAATACTAATAATAAGATTATAAAAAATATAAATATGCTAAAATTTGCCATGAATTTTAGTGATGAGTCCTAGGAGCATATTGACCAAGATGTGAAGGACATTTGAGATGAAACCAATAAGGGAAAATTTATAAGAAAAAAGTAGCCTTAAAGTTTCCACAGTCATGAATGCTCAAGATCAGAACCTAGAGCAAGGGCAAAGTTCACAAAAATACAAGGCTAAAGAGGTTAGTTCTAGGTCCACCACTAAAGAATATATTGACCAAGAGGCTGGCTAGTAAATGCCATACAACTATTTTTCAGTTTTTTGTTAAAAATCCAAATTCCTATAAGTAGGCAAATGGAGAGGGCAAATTTTTGAGTAAAATAGCCATAAGATAATTATGTGTTTGCTATAATGCTGTATCGCTCCAAATTTTTCGCATCCTTACCTTCAGGCTATAGGATCCGTGCCTGGAAGGAGGATGGGAAAAGGATGGTGCAGTACCTCGGACTGAGAGGCCTTGCGAAGGTCTCGCCTCTCGGGGGAGGTGTATTATGGTGATTTTTTGACGAATGGTGGGTTCACCAGGAAACGTTTGAATGGTAGTTTCCACACCTAGGTGGGGAATGTGTTTAATGTGTTCAATTTTATCTTTAAACATTCAAGTCCTAGGTTTGGCCAAATGAATCTAAGTTGTTCTATTATGAAAATGCAGATTAAATGAATAAAGAAAAACAAATTAGAACAGAAAACAAAGAAAGTAAGCAAGATTAAAAAGCCATACCTGATCCGGATGTCTGATGAAGATTTTGATTCTTGAAGCAGTCAGGATCGCCTATGATTTGACAGGATCGTCTGCTATCAGACAAGATCATCTGAGATTCTAACGAATTCGTAGACGAATTCGTTAGAGACCTGCAATCAGAGAAGTAGACACAAAATGCAAAAAATGCAACTATTCTAACAGAGGGCAATGATGTAGAATAACAACAATAACATTAAAATGATGATAATAAGAAAAATACGAGTGCACTACAATGATTTGATGACAATTGGTGACTTTATTATGCATTTAAAGCTACATCGGTGAACTCCAAGATGCAGAATAACAGAAAATAATAAACAAACTGACTAGATGCAAAATAGAATAGGAGATGAAAGGAGAAAAATGCAAACTCTGGGCACTGATTGCCCCAACGTTGATTGCAGTAAAAATCGTCTTGGATTGGTATGAAATCGTCTCGAATTGAACAGGATCGTCCAGGACGAACTGAGCTTGCTCTGGCTGAAAAACACTAAGGTTTCTGCAACAAAATTTGGATAGGACTAGTGCAAATAGTAATTTGGGATGTTTCAATGCATATAAAGTCAAGTTACAGGAGATATTAGCCAGGGGTAGGTTAAGGGGAGGGCCTAAGTTTAAATAGGCTTAGGAGGGAGGTTAGGAGGTTGGAGATCATCCCAATTTGGGAGATCTCCAACGAGGAGGGTCTCTAACGACACAGACACACTTCTGCCCGGATTAGAGACGCCATTGGAACAGAGGCTAATTGAGAAAAATTAGTTTTGGGACAAGATCGTTTGGACGTCCTAGTCCAGACGAAATCGTTCGATCTAAGGCGATATCGTCTGATCGGCAATGATATCGTCAAACGGTCAAAACAAACTCTAAAAATGGCACAGGAAAGGAGGAAATGGGTTAAACGACGGTTTGGGAGCGATTTTGGGGGTTAAAATTTGAATTTAAATATTTACTAGAGTAATTGTAATTATTTAAGGTTTTACTGCGCCAATTTTAGGGTGCTACTTTTTGCCCCCTCTTTAGCGAATTTTCCCAAGAAAATGCGTTAAATATGAGTTCTTCTCGATCTACGAGAAAGCAAAAATTTATTCCCATTTTTAGGCGACGATTCTAGGTTGAATCGTACGACAGCTTACTATGGTGCCCCCTCCGCGTTTTTACCCAAATCGAACGTTTGAGGTAAAAACATGGAAAAGCAAAAATTTTAAAAATGTTTTTAATTGTTTTTGAATAAAATTAAGAAAAATAGGGTAAAAACCCTAATTCATTTGTTACTATTCATTTTCCTAGTTTTTAGAGCTCTGGAGACAAGATGGTTGAGACAACGCACAGATCAACAACGGTCCGGCGTGGGCTATGGGTAAGGATCTAAACTGAATTTAGAATGCTTAATTTTAGAATTTCATGCTTTTTAGATTAGATTTGATTGATTTTTGAGCATCACGGCTGTTTTTGGGCCGTCGACGTCGTCGAGACGAAATCGTCTCGATTTCGCCGAAATCGTCTCGATTTCGCCGAAATCGTCTCGATTTCGCCGAAATCGTCTCGATTTCGCCAAAATTGTCTCGATATCGCCGATTTCGTCCAGAGGCGAAATCAACGAAATGGGGACGATTTCCTCAAAAAGGGGACGATTTCGAAGATGAATTTTCTCAAATTTGGGACGATATCATCCAATGGACGATATCATCATTTATAAAATTGAACTTATTTTGACTTGCATTTTTAATTAATGATTTATTAATGATTTTTATTGTTGATTTTGTTTATTTTGCAGAGAGGATTACTAAAGAGCAGAGAATGGAAATATGGCGGGTTGAGGGATGACTTGGCCGCCCTGTCGCAGGCAGAGTGAGATCAGCTGGCTCAGGTCGGCTTGCAGCATGTGGTAGAGAAGCCACAAGTTTCTACAGATATGGGGCTATTGACAGCCGTAGCAGAGAGGTGGTATTCGAGTTCTTCATGTTTTCGATTACTGACAGGGGAGATGACTCCCACACTAGAGGATGTATGGAGGATTTTTAGGATCCCCATACAAAGATGGTTGATCACTCCTGCGACCAATCAGGGCCATGCAATGATGCGACTGTGTGGCGATCCGAGCTTCACCTTGGAGAAGGGCGGAGTGAACATCGAGTCACTATGCCAGATGCCTGGGGCATCTAGAATCACATGGGTTTTGACTGGGGTGGTAAGTGGACTTCTGCTGTGCCACCAGAGCGGATGCAGGGTACCATGGGTACTGACAGATGTGGTCTGCGACATGAGAGACCACAGATACAGATTTTCTTGGGGGAGCTTTGTACTCTGTCGGTTGTATAGGATCCTACATGGGGTCGTATACAAGGGCGACCGATGTCTGGTTATGACATCACTACTACAAGTTTGGTGCTAGGAGCACATCACGGTGCGGAGGCCGGTAGGGCTCCCACTGACAGGGATAGACGGGGAGGGGCCCCGAGTTTTTTACTGGTGGCTCCGAAGAGGGGCACAACGATGAATAGATCTTCCAGCATCCTGGAGACTACTAGACCATCTCTTCTCTGACCAGATCACCTGGAGGCATTGGAGAGATCATCCAGGGTGGGCCGAAGACGGACAGGAGTTGGCTCGCATCAGGCAAGTCTGCTGGCTAAGGACGGAGAGGGGAGAGGTGGAGCTCCACCGGTATGACTGAGTTTTGAGGCAGTTCGGTCTACAGCAAGGGATCCCATCTCTGAGAGACTACGAGTTTTCTCGGACTATCTGGGATAACACTACAGTTAGCGGGGCTCCAGATATGCAGCTATTCTAGAGTCAGGATGTAGATGATGCCCCCATTCAGCTAGTGGATGGGGATGACGCTTGGGTAGCCAATGACTATGATGCCTGGTACACAGGCATCCGCCCTCCTTGAATGACGAGGGCTCAGGGTCTGATTCACGCAGTTGTGTGTCGGATGGGGAGGCGATGCTAGGCAGCCATTGAGGCAACACAAGGTCACAAAGGGAGAGAGCAGAGGAGGCCACAAGCTCCATAGAAGCCATGGCAGTGGGAGAGGATGGAGGAGAGACCCCCTTATCCATAGAGAGAGAGGCCACCATCACCCAATAAGGGCAAGGGTGTTGACACTAGGGAGAGCAGTGAGACAGTGACTCTCCGAGCTGAGGTTTCCTGCCTGCGGGCGTAGGTGCAGACATTGTAGGATGAGGCTACACGGCTTAGAGATTGGGGCAGAGGAGCGAGCACTCAATATTTAGCATGCGCTACTGCCCAGGTTACATTCTATTAGGCTCTATATTACCAGGCGATGCCAGTAGAGCAGAGGGTGCCATTACCATCTCATATTGCAGAGCCTGTTGTGATGGGGTCATCTAGGACATCATCACGATCGACATCCAAGATTCATGGCACCACACAAACTGCAATGGGGCCACCTCCTCCACCTCAATGTGGGGGAGGAGATGAGGCTGAGAGCTCGAGGGGTTCTCGAGGCTAGGCTATTGCACTACACAGAGATTGTATATTTGATTGAGAGGATTGAGTATGCCAAGATGTAGATTGTGGCATACCAATCTATTTTTGAGATGATGTACATATATTTGATATATATATATATAGATGAGATATTTTTTGATCATATGACTTGTCTTATGCGTTTGTATGATGCTTTTAATGTTTTGGTGTGATTGATTTGATGATTCATGTAATTATGTCGTTGGAAAATATTATGGTTTAAATGTCATGCTTTAAAAATTTAAATGAAATAATCTGAAGTAACAAATTGGTTGTTGTGATGATAATTTGATAAAAAATAAAAGGGACTTTTAACAATAATTTCAAAGGACATTGTCATTGTTATAGACCATTTCATGGAGTCGCCGCTCACTCGGTTGTCAAGCTAATCCTAGTATAGAAATATTGTTAAAAAGTAAAAGGGTGCTTAAGAGACTGTCTTAAGACTTTGGTGTGATGATGCAAATGATGATGATGATGATTTTGTTTTCAGACTTTTCATGAAAATATTATGCATGAAATATTTTAAAATGATTTTTGCTAGGCATAAATTCCTAAGTGTGATAAAATTTTTGGATAATTCCTTAGAAATTATACCATGGTTGCAAATTTGCATATTGACATAATGACATGAAATAGTGATAGGTGTTTGTTTGTTTTAAAGCATAATTGTATAACATAATGATTTAAGTCATATGGTTTTTATGATTTTTAAATAAATGGGGAATAAAATTGGTATAATGGTTTGCGCTAGGCATAGAATATTTAGATATAGACTTATACCATCATCGCAAAAATCAAAGAAGAAAATAGATTGTTTTATTGCATGGTTGATTTTTAATTTTTTGAAAATAAACAGAAAATATGAAGAGGAGGACTTGCGCTAGGCATAAGACTCCAATTTTAGTTTTGGAAGTATACCATCGTCGCGAAAGTCGACAATATATAAATATGTGTTTTTATTGTATGGTTTGAAAGAAATTTTGATTTTTGATTATGCATGTAGTTGTATTTATACTAAACAACTGTACTTTAAAGAAGAAAATGAATTTATTCCAAACAATTTGCAAAAATATTTCAAAGTATCTTAAAGACAAAAGTTAGATTTATAAGGAATCCCATGTGCATATGTGAGTTTATTTCCAATCTTGATTTATCATAATGATACACAAAATCTCTCAAATACAAATGTGTGTGCAATTGCATTGTTCATTTACCAGTTTTGAGCAAGATAATTTGATACAAGTGATTTGAATGAACCAAATAAGTGTTCATTAACCATGATTTAGATGCATATAACCATACCAGACTACTATGTAAGTCGGATTATCAAGAGCTAGCTAATCCATAAGTAGACATAGGTCTGTACAAAAGAAGGTCGCTAATGTGACAGACATATCACCATGCTAGGAGTTACCCAAGGCCAAGCAGGTTGGGCACAAACCACCTATTATGGGGCTTACCTCACAGTTTTCGAATAATTGAGAATTCCAGGGATTCAAGCTCATCAACCCTTATTTTATTTTCAAAGGGTAGGGAGAGGGATTTTATTGCTTTTGCTTTTGCTTTTATTTTGCTTTTCTTTTGTATTTTTGCTTGATTTTTGAGATAATGCTTGAAACATTGTTGTAATGATATAAAATAACATTTTTCTTTTTCTCTTTTTCTTGAACTTTGCTTTTCTTCCTATACTAGGGATACTTGCTCGGATTATCTGTAGAGCAAGGGATTTTTATTCCGGGTAGGGGTGAGCTTGTCCTTTTGCCAATTCTCAAAGATTCTAGACCATGTGCATGATAGGATAGCAAGGGAAACTTTTCACTCAAGAAACCACTTCTACTATGTAGCATAGCAAGGATATTACAAATATAATCATTTTATTGTGAAAGGATGTGCTTGGTTTAAGTAAATAACAAGATCAATTCTCTATGCTCAAACTTTATTTAATTGAATTTTGTGGCCTTTGATATAAGAGAGATTAGTAATCATGCCAGATAAAAATCAAGATATTTATTTTGTGTTTGTGAAAGTGAGGGATTCGAAATAAATGCTAATTTATCCAAAATAATTTGAAATATATAACTGCAACATTTGTAAGAATATATACAAATACTTTTTGAGAAGTTTGGGAATGTTGACTCTCTCTTTCTTCTTTATTTTGTTTTGGTTTCGAAAGAGTCAAAAATATTGCTGTTTTTATTTTTATTATTTTTGTTTTTTTTTGTTTTTGTGTAAACAATTTGATATATTTTTGAAATAAGACAACATGCAAAATATGTACAAATGATGAAATGACTAATTTTTGTTACGCATAGTAACGTTTAAGATGCAAAATGTTCATGGGTTCTTTAAGTTCTTTACCATCTAAGGTAGATAATTTATATGCTCCTGATTCAAATTTAGCAGTGATAATGTATGGTCCAAGCCAAATGGGCTCAAATTTACCTTTAAGGTCTTTAGTTGCATTAGTATTTTTTTTATTTTCTTTTAAAACAAGGTCGCCAATCTCAAAGGATCGATGACGAACTTTTTTAGCATATGATATTTTAAGCTTGTTTTGGTAGGCACGGAGATGCTCCAAAGCATTGATGCGTTTTTCATCTAGGAGTTCTAGCTGACTGAGTCTGCCAGCTCGATATTCATCTCCTACTTCGGTATCTTGAAGTAGTAGAGCCAAAGAAGGAACTTCTAATTCAAAGGGAAAAACGGCTTTAGCACCATAAACCAAAACAAAAGGTGAAGTTCCAGTGGGAGTTCGAACACTAGTTCGATAGGCCCACAAGGCTGGATATAACTGAATGTGCCATTCGTGGCCAGTTTTATTGACCAATATTTTGAGAATTTTGATTAAAGTTTTGTTAGATGCTTCTGCTTGACCATTACCCTGAGGATAATAGGGAGTGGACCAACGATGTTGAATCTTATATTTTTGGCATAATTTTTTGACATCTTTATTTTTGAAACAAGTTCCATTATCGGAGATGAGATTTGCAGGAATTTCGAACCTACAAATGATTTGATTGAAAATAAATTTAGAGACTTGTGTGCCAGTGCAGGAAGCTAAAGGCATAGCTTCAACCCACTTCATGAAATACTCGGTGGCGGTTATGATGAATTTGTGTCCATCAGATGACATAGGATTGATTTTGCCAATAATGTCTAAGCCCCATTTTGAAAAGGGCCAAGGAGATGAAATAGCCTACAACTCTTGTGCAGGCGCATGGACAAGGTCAGCATGTTTTTGGCACTTGTCGCAATGGCGCACATACTCATGTGCATCATTCTCCATGGTAGGCCAAAAGTATCCTATCCTAAGGAGCTTTTTAGCAATGACACTACCACTTAAGTGTCCTCCACAAGATCCATCGTGGGCTTCACTCAAGGCTGATTTGGATTCTTCTAAATTCAAACATCTTAATAGGATACCTTCAAAAGATCTCCTATACAAAGTATTGCCAATTATTACAAATCGACTTGCTCGTCTACATAATAACCGATGCTAGTTTCTATTAGAATTGGCAAGGAAAGTCCCATTTTGGAGAAAATCAAATATATCTGTATACCAAGGATCAGGAGTAGTTTCATTGATTAGAAACACATCCAAAGGTTCTAAGCATGACTTATTTGAAGCGGGTTCCTGGAGTCGACGAATAATGATAGTGGCATATTCGTCATCTAACTCCAAGGGCAGGAGAGATGCAACTGCGGCCATAGCATCAGTCGCACGGTTGCAAGTTCTAGGAATAGCTTCCAAGGTAACTTGATCAAATAGAGACATTAATTGTAAAACATAGGCTTTATATGGGCGTATTTTATCATCTCTAGTCTAATAAACTTCATTAATTTGGTTTATGACAAGTTGAGAATCACCAAAAACTAACAGATGTTTAATTTTTAGTGCCAAGGTAGCTCGTAATCCAAGGATTAGAGCTTCATATTCAGTAGTATTGTTGGTGCAAGCAAATGTTAATTTGAAGGACAGAGGAATAAGATGTTTTTGCGGGGATATTAAAATAATACCCGCACCATCCCCACTCATGCATCGGGATCCATCAAAGTATAAGGACCATTGTTCAATATGGTTTGCCTCTAATTGAAGGCATTCATCAGGAAACTCAATGATGAGGGGATGGGTAGACTCTAAGGGTGCAGTAGCTAGTTGATCTGCTATGATTTGACCCTTAACAGACTTTTGTCCTATGAATGTGAGGTCAAACTCGCTTAGAGCGAGAACCCACTTGGTTGTACGACCCGATAAATAAGGTCGACTCATGAGATACCTCAAGGGATCATATTTAACAATGACATAAGTTTTCTGACTAAGCATATAATGGCATAATTTTTGCATAGAAAATACGACTGCTAGACATAGTTTTTCTAATGCTATGTAGCGGGTTTCATAACTTATGAAGGTTCAACTAATATAATAATTAGCACGTTCTCTCTTCTCATCATCAAGCTGAGCTAACATAGCTCCTAAGGCAGAATCTGAAGATAAAATATACAGGATAAACGGACGATCAGGTCTAGGTGGTGAAAGCACCGGTGGGTTAAGGAGGTATTGTTTAAGAAGTTCAAAAGCTTCTTTACATTCGTCGTCCCAATTAAAAGGGACATCCTTCTTAAGGAGCTTAAGAAAGGGACCGATTTTATCCGCCAACTTATCGATGAAGCGACGAATAGCTTGAAGCTTACCTTGTAAACTTCGTAACTCAGATATATTGGTAGGTGCAAGCATATCAGTGATAGCCGCAATCTTGAGAGGGTCGATTTCGATACCACGTAAAGAAACTAAAACCCCTAATAGCTTACCGGACTTAACTCCGAATATGCATTTGGTTGGATTTAATCGAATAAGATATTCTCTTAATCGATTAAAAACTTTTCTCAAATCATCTAAATGATTATCTTCGTTAATAGAGCGAGCTATAATATCATCTACATAATCATGTAGGATATCATGCATCATATCATGAAAAATATAAGTCATAGCTCGTTGATAGGTTGCACCTGCGTTCTTTAAGCCGAATGGCATCACTTTCCAACAAAAGGTACCCCAAGGGGTAATAAAGGCTATTTTAGCCTGATCTTCAGGAGCTATCCTAATCTAATTATAATCGAAGAATCCATCCATTAAGGACATCATCCCACTCCCGACAGTAAATTCAATGATTTGATCCATGTTTGGAAGAGGAAAATCATCTTTAGGGCATGCAACGTTAATATCTCTAAAGTCTGTGCAAACCCTAACTTTGGTGGCTTCTTTCTTGGTGACTGGAACTACATTTGAGATCCATTCAGCATAATCAATAGCTTGTATAAAAACAACATTCAGGACTTTTTCTAACTCCCCTTTGACTAGAAGGGCCACTTTGGGATGCATTTTTCTAAGTTTTTGTTTAACAGGTTTAGCATCCGGATGGACTACTAGATGATGCATGACTACGAAAGGGTCCAGACCTGGCATATCTTCATATGTCCAAGAGAAGACATCTTCATATTCTTTAAGGAATGCAATGTATTTATCTTGTTTTTCTTGACTTAATTCTGACCCAATATTGATTATGTGAGGATTATCCTCAGTTCCAATGTTAACTTTAATGACGTTTTCGACCTCCATGTGTAGATCTCTTTCAAAATTAGGTGGGGTGGGTGAGACGCCCAATTCTTGTAATTCTTTTAAGGTTAAGTTGGATAATTCATATTGAGGATTAGTGGCCTCAAGCTGGGCTATAGTTGGTATAGAACCATCAAAATAAAATCCATTGTGTAAAATTTCTTCAACGGAGACATCGTGGAAGATATCTCCTTCCAACTCCTCATCAGAGTCAACAATCATTTCGGGGTAAGCTATGGATAGCATGTTACATGTAAATGGCTGATTTTTTAGAGGCAAATCATCACGCCTATCCAAATAATCTTGATAACATATGAGTTGATCATCATCTTCAAAAGGAAAGGGTTGACCCTTACTAGGAAATAGGCCCACACCACAGCGGGGAGGCCACGGTTCTACCTCGAAAGGTTCTTTCATGCCATTTTGGAAAGGTCCCAAGCCTTTCCCTTTATATCCCATTTTAAGCATTATAGGTTTAGCTTTAATATACTCATTAGTAAAATAACACCGAGCATATCCATCATGATGAGTTTTAATATTTCGGGGTATTCTTCCCCAGTCATATCCTTTATAAATAAAGGCACAACTCCCGACTTGGTAAGTACTTCCCATGGGTTGTGGGAGGCCCAAAGTACGAGGATATGGCGGCAAGTTATTTAAAAGAATTGAATCTTGCATGAAAGCATTTGTTTTTTTTTATATTAAGATTGTGGATAAATCTGGTAAAAGTTCATCAGAAAGGGCATAAGATGTAGAAGGATCATTCCCTATATCTTTAGATGTGGAAGGTATGGTAGATGTGGATAATGTGGAAGTGTTAATGAATGGGTCTATAGGTTTTGAAATTATAGGGATAGAACATGAAGGATTGGTTGTGGATTGAAGATCTTTTTGAGGTTCTAGAGTGGTTTGTTTAGAAGATTGTTGATCTATATATGAGGGTGAAATGAATGGAGGAGAAATAGGTGAAGCTATGGGTGTGTGTTTCATAGTTTTAGATGAAAAATAAGAATTAGGATGTGTGGATGACAGAGCAAGGCAAAATTGAACTCCAATAGGTTCTGCCAAAGCACACATATCAAAGGGTCTAGGATCACCATGGATAGTGACCAACTAATTTTTAAATTCAAATTTAACACATTGGTGTAAAGTTGATGGGACAACCCGCATTGCATTGATCCAAGGATGACCCAAGAGTATATTGTACGATGCGAGGCAATGTACAATAAACACGGTCGTATCTAAGGTTCTAGGACCAACTTGCAATGGGATGGTAATAACTCCACATGTTTCTTGTGTTTCGTCATTGAAAGCTTTTATAATCATGTCAGTTTTCTTCATTTCATCACTTCTAAAGCCAAATCGTTGGTAGAAGTCAAAAGTGCAAATGTTTAGAGATGAACCATTATCAATCAGGACTCTTTTAACAACTACATCTCCAATTAGAGCAAGTAATATATAAGGGATTATCCTTATGTAAACTGTGTTGTGGGATATCTTTATCCCGGAAGTCAATACAATCAACTTCTCTAGTGATGATAGTATTGGCCATGGCTTCAGGTTGAATATTTTGAGGTACCATCATTTGGCTTAATGTAAGCATCAACTCATCCCTATGGGTAGGAGAAGATCTTAATAAATCCAAAAGGGAAATTCTAGCTATAGTATTGGATAATTGCTCATTAATATTGTAAGGGGGTTTAGGTTGAACATTAGGAGCATGATTCCCTTTATTGGGATTTTTCAAAACAAATGGAGCTGATCCATCATTCTGGTTTGGTTCTTGTTGAGAATTTTGAGCTTGTTGTCGAGTAACGACTCCAATGGTACCTACAATGTTATATTGAAGACGTTGAACTAGTCTCGGTTGAGCGTTTATGGCTTGTTCATGAGGGAGGAATTGATTAGAAGAGGGTCGAGTAGTAACTCTTCTAGGAAATGGTTCTTCTGGAACCATAGCATCTATGATGGGTTGAATAGGATCTGATTCATTTTTAGAACTATTCGATTGGTTTGAGGTGATGTCTATTTCACTTTCGGTATCTAATTCTATATCACTAGGATCTGGAGTTTGAAAATTATGTAGGGGCCTGGTCATGACCAAGGATAAGGTTGTGTCAAATGTTTGAGGATCTTGAACAGGTAATTGTCCACTAATAGTTCCTACATATCGGGTAGGAGGGGGAACATTATGATGTTCAATTTGATTGGCCACCTCTTTACCATGTCTTGGTAAAGGATGTTGAAATATGTCTAATGATTGATTAGCATTTTGATTTTGATTTTGGGGAATGTTCTTTTGAGCGATTATTAGGAGCATTTTTTTTAGGTTGGAAGGCTTGCACCTCCATTTCATTATTATCAATCAGATCTTGTATTTTATGTTTCAACCTTTTACAAGCATTGGTAGAGTGTCCGGGTCCTCTATGGAAATCACAAGTGTAAGTCGGCTACGTATCCGGGTATGGTTGGATCAGGTTCCCGGATAGTTGGTAATTGAATCAAACCTCTTTCGAGTAATTGAGGTAAAATAGTTGATAATGGTTGATTCAATCTAGTAAATTCTTGAGGAGGTTTATCAGGAGGTTTCAATATAAATTTTTTTGTTGTCTTCGTTGCATTGATATTAGCAATATTTTTGCTATCAGTGACTCCGTCACCTACGACTTGTTTGTTTTTATATTGATTTCTAGATGTTTTCTCATCATCCTTCTTCCTAAGTTGGCCTCTCCTAATGAGGGCATCTTCTACTCTTCGAGCTAAATCTATAGCTTGATCGAAGGTAGTTAAAGTAGCAATTGATAACTCATAAGATATTTGTTCTTGCAAATTATTGATAAAAATGTCCAACATTTCTCTATAAGGTAGCACAAAGTGCAGTTTTCCTATCAACTGCCTCCATCTAGCTAAGAAATCAGCAAAACATTCATCTTTGTCTTGTTTTAAGTTGTATAAATCTTTAATGGTGACATGCCTCTCGATGTAGGCACTAAATTGATGGACAAAAGATTCAATTGTTTCTTCAAAATTTCTCAAAGAATGAGTGGGTAGTTGATAGTACCACTCTAATGCCATTCCACCTAAACTTTTTGGGAACATCTTTAGTAATAGCAAGTCATCATGTGATATATCATGACATGCTATCCTAAACATGCGAAGATGCTCTATGGGATCTTCCGTTCCTTTATATATAGGCAGGATGGGCATGGGAAAATGCTTAGGGTACGGTTGTGCTACAACTATGGGATCCAAAGGTTGACTACATATCTCTCGATAATTGTACGAGGGACGGTAGGGATCTATCTGGTCCATACGCGAAGCTAACTGTTTCACCATGGCTTCCAGATTACTAGTTTGCCCACCATATTGGTTCGGTAGGGCATTAATATGGGATTTGTGAACATATGGAGGAGGGACATGCATATTAGATGCTATGTTGCTATTGTGTAAATTGTTGGTAGGAAAGGTGTTATGAAGAAATTTTGAAGTTGTATTATGTTGTATTCCAGATTGTTGAAAATTGGTGTTTGGCTTCATTTTAGGTTTTTGTTTACTTGAAGCATATTTATCAATAGTTTGGCGAAGTAAAGCAGTGAAGGAAGTTTTCTTTTGTGTGGGCATGATTTTAGGCTCAATAACAGGTTCCTTAGGAGGTTGGGTAACCTATTGTTTTGGCATGTTTTGAATCATAGTGACCATATCTCTATTGGATGGTCCAGCCTTATCACTTTCTTGATCAATAAAAGACAAGGGATTAGTGTGCACATCAAACATATGTTCCATGGCTTCTTGAGTGTCACTAATTTGCCCTTTATCAATACGAACTGCCATATTAAGAGTGCCAATGTTATTATTGAAAAATTTCCAGAAATGATCTAAGTTATCAAAAGCAATAGTTCCATCTGGAGCTATTCTAGGGGATGAGGATCCATCCTCTTTAACATTTTCTTCTTGTTCATTATCTTCACCTAGGTCATCTTCTGGTTGATCTAGAGTTTCTCCTTTCGGAATTGGATCCTCAGGAAGGACATTTGGGTTTCTAGTTTTATCTTCTAACCAATCTTCTTCTTCTCCTTCAGTTTGTTTACCATTCCTAAGTTTAGGCATTGTGCTTAACTTAGATTTCAGCAAATATATATATATATATATATATATATATATATATATATATATATATATATATATTATATTATATATATATATATATATATATATATTTTTTTTTTATATATATATATATATGCTATAAGCTTAAGAGGTATATATTTATTATATACCTACTACAATATTTAAAATGAAATGTTTTGGTTTTTGTTATGTTTTTTTTTAGTTTTTCTTGTTTTTGTAATAATATTGTAAAGATAACAAACAACACAATAAATGCAAGAAATAATACTGAAAGCAATGATCTAGTTTTCTATAAATAATTTATAAATATCATTAATGGGCTCAAGTTCTTCAAGAGTCATGAAGTGTTCTTCTTCAAATTGAAAATTTTCTTTCAAGAATTTAATGAAAAGGGCTATAGAAATACCATGTATTTCAGATTCTGGTTGATAATAATAATTCTCACGACAATATTCACGATACAACATAGCTCTAGGAATTTTGTTCCATCTTCTTCTAATCATAAGATCAGTTTCTTGGGATTCTATATGAACTAGAAATTGGCGTACCACAACTGTGTTCTTGAGGTATTCCTCGAAAGTGAAAAATTTTGAAGACACAAGAGCTCTCCTATAAGCTAACCATCTATGGCAGGCTCTCTGAAGTTCATGATAAAAGATGAGTTGATGAGGATCCAGGATTCTATCTAGGACAAGCCTTTTGATTTGTTTAAGTTTTGTTGATCTAGATGAAATGACACCTAGTCTTCTATCAAGTTCGTCCCACAAAAGTTGATTTCTATCTGTTTCAAGCACACTAAGCACATAATTGATTTCTATGGCTGCTAATTGGTTTTCAAAATTTATAGTAACTACTAATATTTTCTTAGGAGCTACCATCTAGACATGATATGCAACTTATTAGTTTTAAATGATTTTAAATGCATCTATGTTTTTTGTGTTTTTTATTTTTATTTTTGTTTTGTTTTCAAAAGGTTTTAAATGCATTCACATCGGGTTCACCAAAATGTATCGCTCCAAATTTTTTGCATCCTTACCTTCAGGCTATAGGATCCGTGCTCGAAAGGAGGATGGGAAAAGGATGGCGCGGTACCTCGAATTGAGAGGCCTTGCGAAGGTCCCGCCTCTCGGGGGAGGTGTATTATGGTGATTTTTTGATGGATGGTGGGTTCACCAGGAAACGTTTGAATGGCAGTTTCCATGCCTAGGTGGGGAATGTGTTTAATGTGTTCATTTTTATCTTTAAACATTCGAGTCCTAGGTTTGGCCAAATGAATCTAAGTTGTTCTATTATGAAAATGCAGATTAAATGAATATAGAAAAACAAATTAGAACAAAAAACAGAGAAAGTAAGCAAGATTAAAAAGCCATACCTGATCTGGATGTCTAATGAAGATTCTGATTCTTGAAGCAGTCAAGATCGCCTCTGATTTGATAGGATCATCTGCTATCAGACAATATCATCTGAGATTTGATGAATTTGTCAGACGAATTCGTTAGAGACCTACAATCAGAGAAGTAGACACAAAATGCAAAAAATGCAACTATTCTAACAGAGGGCAATGATGTAGAATAATAGCAATAACATTAAAATGATGATAATAAGCAAAATACGAGTGCACTACAATGATTTGATGACAATTGGTGACTTTATTATGCATTTAAAGCTACATGGGTGAACTCCAAGATGCAGAATAGCAAAAAATAGTAAGTAAACTGACTAGATGCAAAATAGAATAGGAGATGAAAGGAGAAAAATGCAAACTCTGGGCACTGATTGCCCCCAACGTTGATTGCAGTCAAAATCATCTTGGATTGGTACGAAATCGTCTCGAATTGAACAGGATCGTCCAGGACGAACTGAGCTTGCTCCGGCTGAAAAACACTAAGGTTCCTGCAACAAAATTTGGATAGGACTAGTGCAAATAGTAATTTGGGATGTTTCAATGCGTATAAAGTCAAGTTATAGGAAATATCAGCCAGGGGTAGGTTAAGGGGAGGGCCTAAGTTTAAATAGGCTTAGGAGGGAGGTTAGGAGGTTGGAGATCATCCCAATTTGGGAGATCTCCAACGGGGAGGGTCTCTAACGGCGTAGACACGCTTCTACCGAGATTAGAGACATCGTTGGAACAGAGGCTAATTGAGAAAAATTAGTTTTGGGACAAGATCGTCTGGACGTCCTAGTCCAGACGAAATCGTCCGATCTGAGGCGATATCGTCTGATCGGCGACGATATCGTCAAACGGTCAAAAAAACTCTAAAAATGGCACGAGAAAGGAGGAAACGGGTTAAACGGTGGTTTGGGAGCGGTTTTGGGGGTTAAAATTTGAATTTAAATATTTACTAGAGTAATTGTAATTATTTAAGGTTTTACTACGCCAATTTTAGGGTGCTACAAATTCATTCAAAGAATCAGTGGCTAAGAAGTCACCAGATGAAAAAATCCACCACAATCAAGCCATAACAGAATAAGAGCTCTTGAAATATATAAATGGAGCTTCTACAACTAGAACAAGGATGAAGCTTTTTGCGTAGACATTTTTCTAAATGTATACTAGAGCACCCTTGTCTTTCCATTGTATTCCCTTTTGTGTTTTTTTTGCTTTGTTATGTATTATTCCTCTCATTTCTGTGTAGGTATTTGTAGACACCAAATCCTAGCCACTTGTCATCCATTCGCATCCTCAAATCACATCCATTCATTATATATATGTATTTATTTATATATATATAAATATAAATATTTTATATTTATATATATATATATATATTTATTAATAAATATATATGTATGTATATATATGTGAATAAATCTCAGCCACCCATCACGACTTAATCTTGACCATTCATTCATCATGATCCATGTCACTTGTTCAAGCTCAATCTCAACCCTTCATCATGTTTTAATCTCAGCCGCCCGTTGGTGTCATCAAAACCCTAACATGATCAAGGGAAAATTATAAAAGATGATTCATTTTTGTGAATCAAGGTCCCAAAAATTAACATTCGAAGAGCATTGATCATTTATCCACTCACAAACCCTAGCATTCTACTAACACCTCCCATATTCGCCATCGCCCAAAACCCTCATTGTCATATCCACCATCAAAACTTCTATGAACCCTACCCAGATTTCATAGAGTATCTCCCATCACCCACAAATGCTCCTGGGCATTCCTTGAATATTGTAGAGCATTTTTGAAATATTGCAATGCGTTCAGAGCCATCCCTAGATGTTGTAGGGCATCCACCGTTGACTGATTTGTAGTCGATAAACCCTCGAATGCTCATGGGCATTCATGCATCATCAGATCAAGGAAGCAAAAGTATGGATCAGAAACATAGGTATATTCTTGACAAGGTATCATTTGTTATTGCTTTACTTACATTTTAGTATATCTACACTTTATTTTATCAAGTATTTCAGTTAGGGTTAATATTGTATACTTTAATATTTTAGTGGACCTCACACTATGGAGGCCTTACAGGTATTACTAACCTATTTTTTGATCTATTTGTGTGTAGGTTATAGGGAGCATTTACATTGATGGTTGTTGTAGCCATGAGTGGCCCTATAGGGATATGCAAGCCCACTCACAAATTTTTTTGAGTGAAGATGACCTAGAGACACTGAATATTCATTTGAATAAGGGTTTCAAACCCTCTAATTGTAAAATAATTTGTATCAACACAAGTTGCATTGTAATAGTGGAGATCAAGGCTCCCACAATATCAATATAATATCATTTCTTTATTGTGCAATATTTATTATGTTTGATCTATTATTTTTATCTTGGTGTTGTTCATTTTTACTTTACAAAATGGTGATCATGGTGGGACCCCCAAAGGGTTTCACATTTTAACTTACCTTGTCAATATTTTTGATCTATATTTTCTATTTTTGTTGCAGGTTTCAAAAATCCATTAGCATGAAAATCATGAGATCTAGGGCTAGGGTTTCTAGAAGCAGTAAGATTTGATCTATGGTCATGCGAATGCCATCTAACATTTGAGGGATGCCACACAACATCCATGTGGATGCTACAGAGTATCCATGGGTTTTGATAGAGAAAACTATGGGTTTAAGTTTTGATAGAGAAAACTATGGGTTTTGATAGAGAAAATTATGGGATTCTACACCACGTTTACAGAGTTGGAGAAAAATATGTAGGACTTCTGGTAAGTCTTATTTAAACTCTACTCACATTTTTTCTTTTTAAAAAGAAAGAAAATAAAATAAATATTTATTGTTCTATTTAAAAAGCAACATCTTGCATTGTTAAACATCTTAGGCATTCATAAGCATTTTCAAAATCATATAGAATTGCACATAGGGATAAATCTGCATCTGTGCATTCATTTTAGTTGCATTAGAACATTCATTACACTAGATTCAAGTTTTTGTTGTCTTTCATGGTGTTTTTGCTTTTTACCTTGTGTGTTGTTTGCAATAAATGAAAAAAGCATAGTAGCTGCACTTTAGGCTAAAGTTTCCCACTTTTCACTTTTCTAAGTTGGAACAAGTCATTGGTGCTCAAGCTTCCTCCCACTATTGGAAACACTTGTTGATTCAGAGTGGATCTTAAGAGGTGTACCCTAGACTCTTTTGAGGGGCTTGGTATTAGTGTTCCTAGTCACCAACTTGGTTGAGTGAAATAGGGTTTCTTTTGTGAAAAACACCATAGACAACAAAAATTTAAAAAGAATCCACACACTTTGCATGTTTCATTTTCAACATCAGTGAGTTGGATTTCATCACCAACCACTGATCGAGACCAATGATGGTGGGCTTCATCTCCATCCATTGTCTCACCCCATAGATACCTTAGTAGCCCATGAGTGATTTTTTTAGATTTCATCACTAGAAAAATCCCCACTTGCCATCCACCTTAGGAAGCCACCTTGCATAGTTGTCTAGGCTTAGGGTTCACATCAAAACACACAAACCACAAAAAAAATCAAAATAAAAAACATTGTTGCAAGACATAGGATTCAATTGTTTGTTTGATTTTATGTGCTTTTCATTATCATTTCACCTTTCCACACACATCCCTCACATTCACTACCCTTGCTTGCTCATAGCTTATGGTATTGACCAAAAATCAAGCTAGAGCCATGAATCAAGCATCAACCTCATCCATGGAGTGCTCCACTCCTTCCTCAACCACTTTTATGGCTAACCCAACTAGCCTAACATAGACAAGCTATTTTGGTTTATCTATAGGACCTTCACACATAGTATTCACTTTGAATGTTGATGTGATGCATAGAGCCATTCACACCTCCATTCTAGAAATTGAGCCATCCACACCCACTGATTCTCGTATCACCTACATAGACATGGATAAAGTTGGAGCTTACTTAAGACCAACCAAACTAGTCTTAGAATGACTTAACATCCCACATGAACAAGTTCCTTCTTCTCATTAGGAACTTGCTCACTCACATCCCAACAGTTTTAGCCAAGTCTACACCAACCCTCTTTTTGAGGTAACATCTACACCTTCACACCAAATTCCTCCACCATAATGTAGCCAAATCACTTCCATCCCATCTACCTACACCACTACCTATTCCAACCCACTCTATGAAGCACAAGTTAATGTTGCTTCATAGATTCCATCCACCATTCCATCCACCACCCCTCATTCAGTTGTGATTCCCTTCACAACTTACCCTCCATTAACCTCAACCAACATTGCCAACACTCACACCTCACCCACATCCACTTCCACCACAACCACACAATCTGCATCAAAAATTGCCATACAATAAGCATGGCAACACCTCAATCAATTGCTCATGGGCCAACAAGATGCTCATTCTTACCCTCAATAATAATCATAAGTGGCATATTTCAAACCCCATTCCATTCCAAACCAACACACTTACTTCACCCTTGATCCATCTTAGGTATCACAATCTTCTCAGGTTTCTATACCCACACCCCCATTCACCCACATCAACACCACTTCCACAACCCAAAACATTCACATCCCCAAACCTCATCTCCACTCCATCAACAATAGTTATTCCACCACCAAGCCCAACAACATACCCAACATCATCAAATACCCCTCAATCCATCAGGCCATCAATATCACATTCCATCTCAATAATTCACCACTCCACACACCCCACCTCCACACAATCATCAAATAATCCAAGGCTTCCATACACACGTGGAAGACCCTAAAATCCAAGCCATGCAACAACATATTGACAACTTGATTATGCATACTCCTGGTATGATGTACCAAAAACCTACACTGAGATAACTGATCAATCAACCTATTCATTTTTTGGTACCATCACCACCTTATCCGATAGACTTTACAATACCAAAATTTGACAAATTCAAAGGGACTGAGGACCCTAGAGAGCACATCAACACATTCATACACTCATGCTTTCAAATTCAAGAGAATGATGCATTAATGCTCAAAACATTTCCTCAGACATTGGGGGAGATGCCTTAGATTGGTATAATCATCTACCACACCATAGCATTTACACATTTGAACAATTGGTAGATAAGTTTTTGGAAAGGTTTTCCCTCAATGTTCATAAGAAAACCACATTGACTGACTTATATAATCTCAGACAATTTGAAGAAGAGTCAGTTTATGATTTTGGAAATCATTGGAGGGTAGTTATCACTAAGTTGCCATTCTCCCTACCAATGGAAGAATTGACCCAAATGTTTGCAAGGAGTTGTCTAAAACCCATATCCTTGTTATTGCAACTACAACAATATAGAACATTCGATGAAGCTCTCGCCCAAGCTCACGTAATCGAAGAGATAAAAATCCAAGAGGGTGAGATAAAACCAAAGAAAAAAGAATGGCAAAATAAGGGCCAATCTAAAGGAAATTATTCTAGCCAATCCAAACCAGGACAAGTGAATCAAGTGGTTTTGATTCAAACCCAAATGACTCAACAACCCCATAGTCAACCACAACAATCATTGCAACAACCACAACAAGTATCTTATCAAGTGGTGCCCCCACCACAACTTCATAACATAGTGCCAACTATGGACAATCATCAACATCGATAATCTGTTTGACAAAATCACACCTACACACCCTTATCCGAATCATATGCATCCATATTCCATAGGTTGTATGACACAAATGCACTTACCTTACCCAAAGTTAAACCAGATGATCCAACCAAACATGGCAAGGGCTATAGGGAACATTTGTTTTACCCTTACCATCGATAGAATGGGCATGACATTAACAACTACTTTACATTCAAAGACATTGTGCAAGACCTAATAGACCTAGGGGCCATTAAGTTTGATAGTCCCTTGGCACAACAAAATCAAAACCTTGGTATATACCAAATACCACTTCCTCATCATGAGGAACAACAACAAATGATAGGGGGATCAAATACCATGACTCCTCCTAACCAAGTTAATCATGTGCAATAGTACCAAGGTTTTATGGGGGCTATCCATGTAGTCACCCGAGGTCAAAGAAGCACCAATCGACAAAATGAACAACAATAGGTAGTTCAACCTCCTATGGCACCACAAGCAAGTGTGTCTCCACAACCTACCAATTCATCATCACCCATCCATTTTTCTACCAATTCATCCCAACCCATCCACCTTCCAAGTCATCCATCCCAACCTATCCATCCCCCAAGCCATCCACAAAGACCCATTATCTCATTGAGTAGCCATCTAACAACTAGCCTCAAAATGGCTTCAGCAAAACTATCCATCTATGAGCTCATACAACAATCTCCCCCACACCATGAGGCATTAATGGAAATTTTAAAATCCATTGAACTTCAATCCCAAGACACTAATACCTTTAACAATTTTATGGGGAGTATTCAAACGTGTATGGAACCTTCTATCACATTCTATGATTTTGAAATTAAATCAATATCATCAGAATCATTGGACCCTCCATTACACATTATGGCTCAAGTTGATAGGAAGCCCTTTAAATGAGTGTTGATTGACATCGACTCATCCATCAACATCATCACCACCTCCACCCTTCAACATCTCAATCTTCCACCCTCACACATAACCAAATCCACATTCACCTTGAGAGCATTCAATGATGCTCTTTGTTCTACAATTGGCACTATCATCTTACCTATAGAAGTGGGGGTTAAGATGTTGCATACCATGTTCCATATCCTGGAGGGGTCCATGGCTTACAATGTACTCCTTGGATATCCCTAGATAAGGGAGATGAAATGTGTCCCTTCAATATTGCATCAATGCTTAAAATATGTACATGAGGGATAGATTCATTGCATACCAATGGACATCAAACCATTTAAGTACTGCAACTTCATTTCCAATCCATACGAATCCACACTTCCATCCATTCACCTATTCTTAACCCCATCAACCACACCATCCACCTCACATCACAACACTTCTTCATCAAAATCTCCTATTCTTGAGGAGCTCCCTATCACTACCCCACATCAAGCTTCCACTTCCACACCCCCACCTTCATCACAGTTAGCTACATGTACATGTGGTCAAACCCAATCCACACCTTCCACATCCACACCAGGGGGACATACCTCCATACCTCCACATCATCAACATCAACATCACCCATTATCACCACTCATTCATCATCATCCATCCAACCAACTCCACAAACACCCACTATCATTCCATCCACATCAACATCATCAACCATCCATCAAACACCTCAACCAAATCCATCTTCATCTCCACCAGTTGATGTCTCACAAGTCGATTTGATAGACTATGAGATGCCATTTCATCATACATCTCTTCCCTCATTGGAGCCACAAGCTACCCATGAGCCCCATACTTCCACATCCACTCCATCCACCTCATCCACATCCACACAAGTTGTAGTCCACCTCACTAATCCTAGCATTGGTGAATACGTGGTCCAATATGTCATAGTTACACCACTAAGCATCCAAACTATTAGGGATTATGATCATCCATGTGACCCACCCTTATCTATAGGAGTAGTGTACAACATGGGTTCAACACCTAATAAAATTAATTTTATGTATGGGGGGTTGATTCATCATTCGATCCACCTCCCCTAGATGAACCCAAGCAACCATCCTCTACCAACCCTAAAAGCATGATCATTTTTTATTTTCCATCATGATACTTTCATCAATTTAATTGGCAAGGATATGGCCTAGGATGACATGAATAGGGTATGCACAAAATCATCGAGCCTCAATATCGAGAAATGCATGACCATTCAGGATTGGGATACCACTCACAATCTATCGATTCCTCTTTTGAGTGAGCCTTTCAATGACTCCATCTAGATCATGAAGAGGATAACAATCATAATGATGAATTTGAGGAGGAATTCTATGAAGAATATGATATCATGTTGATAGCTTCTGATGAATCCAAAGAGGAATCAGTCCCAATCACTCCATTCATTGAATAGGATGAGTATTATCTCATAATATTCCCTATTCATCAACCCATTTTCCATTTGCTCCTCCCAAGGGAGTGAGCTGAACCAACTGGTGAACCACCACCACCACATCATCCTTTTTAGTGAAACAACATTTTGTAACATATGTACATAAAAAAAAAATTAATATTTTTATTGCATTTGCATGGCCTTATCATTTGCGTTTACACGTGTTGCTTGTTGCTGTCTAGGTTCTCAAGGTTCCTTCATCGATTCTAGGAGATAAGACCAACCCACCCTTCACATTGCCAACCACCATCTCCCACTAAGTCAACATGAATCCTGTTGACTTATTCACCCCACTCCGTAATCCATACGATTTGGCAAAACCAATTCCTATTGACATAAGCCTCATCGATATGGAATGGATTTCATCACCACCATCCTTATCCGAATTCATCCTTTCTGAGGAATTTTTAAGAGCTTCAACTAATTACATTCCTCTTTCACCTTCACCTTCACCTTCATCTTCACCCTTGGATCCTACTATTTTCTAGGTAGAAATGGAAGAGACTGTGCTAGAAGAGTTTGACAATATCATTGATGATATTCATCTGATCCCAATACCCCATCATCTTGAGGAAGGTTCACACATGGCCATTGAAGATACTATAGATGTGAACCTTAGTATAGATATGGACAATCCACAAATCATTAAACTTGGAAAAATTTATCCATTGATGAACAAGAGCAATTGATAGCTCTCCTCAAGAGGAAGAAGGGCATATTTGCATGGTCCTATAAAGACATGCCTGGTCTTGACCCTAACTTGGTTGTCCACAACTTAACCTTGCATCCTGATGCTAAGCCGGTCAAACAAAAACTAAGAAATTTACATCCTACCATTGCCCTCATGGTCAAAGAAGAGCTTCAAAAGCTATTAGATATGGGTTTCATTCAACCCATTGACTATCCTGAGTGGCTTTCAAATATGGTACCCATTCGTAAGCCTAACGGGGTGATACACATTTGCACTAACTTTTGAGATCTTAACAAAGCATGTCCTAAGGATGACTTTCCTCTACCAAACATCGATACTCTTGTCGACACTTGTGTTGGCCATGAAATGCTTTCTTTAATGGATGGTTTTTCAAGATATAACCAGATTCGAATTAATCCTGATGACCAACACAAAATAATATTCACAACACCTTGGGGGACTTTTTGTTACAAGGTAATGCCATTTGGCCTTAAAAATGTAGGTGCTACTTATCAACGTGCCATGACATACATCTTCCATGATTACATGCATAAGATCATTGAAGACTATGTGGATGATCTATTGGCAAAATCTAAAACCCAACAAGAGCACATTGGTGTCTTAGAAAAAGTTTTTGATCGACTTCTAGAGCATAATGTAAGGTTGAACCCCAAGAAGTGTGTCTTCGGTGTCACCTCAGGAAAACTACTAGGATTCATTATCTCCAAGAGAGGCATTGAAGTGGACCCAAACAAGGTCAAGGCCATTATGGAGATGCCTCCCCAAAAAACTTGAAAGAGTTGCATAGTTTACAAGGAAATATCCAATCGATCCATCATTTCATTGCACAACTCTCAGACAAATGTAGGCCATTCAATCACCTACTACAAAAGGGGGTGACATTTTCATGGATAGATGAATGTCAAAAATATTTTGATGACATCAAGCAATACTTGGCTTCTCCACCAGTCTTAACTCCACCTCACCTAGGGGTCCCCTTCCATATTTATGTCTCAGCAATGGATTTTGCATTAGGGATAATGCTTGCACAAAAGAATGAAAACAATCATGAGCAAGCAATTTACTATATTAGTTGAACATTGGTAAGCTATGAAACCAGATACGCTTATGTGGAAAAATTATGCCTAGCAGTGGTTTTTGCCACTAAGAAACTCAGACATTACATGCTAAGTCACACCACTTATGTCATAGCTAAATAAAACCCTCTACGTTACATGATGTCTCACACTTACAATAACACCCACACCACAAAATGGATAATGCTTCTAATAGAATTTGATCTTGAGTTCATCAGCCAAAAATCCATTAAAGGTCAGGTAATAGCCGATCAGCTTGTGGAAGCTCCACTTCCTAGTGATCAACCCTTGATTATTGAGCTCCTAGATGACTCGGTATTTACCATCACTGAATAGGAGGAAGATGTCATTCCTGAAGAGGATGTGGATATCACACTCTTCTTTGATGGTTCTAAGTGCACAAAAGGACAAGGTGCAGGAGTCATATTTCATACACCATAGGGGGTACCTATCCCCTTATCATTCAAACTTGATTTCCCATGCACAAACAATAATGCAGAGTATGAAGCCTTAATATTAGGACTTCAAGCAGCCATAGCTATGGGCATAAAGCATATCAGGATATTTGGTGATTCCCAACTTGTCATTCATCAAGTAAACGGATCATACCAATGCAAAGAACCAGTCATAAAACTTTATCATGAAGTAGCAATGAAATTGCTTGTAAAATTTGATTGGTATGAAATTGATAGTTTTACCTCGTTCGACTAATAGATTTGTAGATGTGATGGCCTCTCTAGGATCATTGATTCCAAAGAACTCCGTAGGAGAGGTACAACCTCTAATCATCACAACAATCTCTAAATCTGTAATTTCTCGAGCTGAGTCTAAATATGAGAAGGATATTTGCTTTATCCATGTAGAGTCATATGAGCCTTGGTCTAGTCAAATAAAAGACTTCCTCAAGTTTGGAACACTCCCATATGATATGTCATGAACTACTAAATGAACTTTCAAACAAAAGGTAGCTCGTTTCACTCTCTTGGGGGATGTGTTGTATAGATATGGTTATGATGGAATCCTCCTTCATTGTCTCGAGCCTGTAGAGGCCCAAAGAGCAATATCAGAAGCTCATGATGGTACTTGTGGTGGTCACTTTAGTGGAATGGCCATCGCAAAGCATATTTTATGCATGGGTTATTATTGGCCCACCATGGAACATGATTGTTGCACTTATGTCAAGAAATGTCAACAATATCAACAACATGCTAATTTAACTCATGTACCATCACAAGCATTGCAACCTATTCAGAGTCTTTGGCCCTTTTCACAATGGGGTTTGGACTTGATTGGTAAAATCTCACCTCCTTCCTTGGGACAACACACATTCATCATCACTACCACTGAATACTTCACAAAGTGGGTCGAGGTAATTCCTCTAACCAGTATGATAGGACCTTGAATTATGGAGTTTATACTTCAACATATCATCTATCACTTTGGTATCCCCTCAAAAATAATCTCTGACAATGGTAAGTCTTTCAAAAATAAGGATGTTCGAGCACTTTGCGAGAAGATATAATATCCAACATAGTTTCTTGACTCCTTATTACCCATAGACAAATGGATAAGCTGAGGCAACCAATAAGACCTTGATTACTATTCTCAAGAAATTAGTCAAAGAAAATCATTGAGATTGGCATACTCAGATCCCCTTGGCATTATGGGCTTATCGAACAAGCATCCACATGCCTACTGGGGCAACACCATTCTCATTGGTCTATGGTGTCGAAGCCATCATGCCTCTTGAGCTCGAGATCCCCTCACTATGTATTTCATTGCAAGAATTCATAGATGATGATATTGCTAGACAAGCACATCTTGACCAACTCACACTCCTTGATGAAAGGTGAATCAATGCCTTGGAGCATTTACGAGTATATCAGGATCATTTAAAGCGTGCTTACAATGCCAAAGTCCATCTACATGAATTCCAAGTAGGAGATCTTGTCCTTAAAGAGAATCAACAAAACACCAATGCATTACCGCATCTTCATGATAAATTCATGGCTAATTGGTTAGGTCCATACATTATCAAACAAAATGTGGGTCAAGGAACTTATAGACTTGCTAGTCTAGAGGGAGTAGAAGAGCTCGAACCACTAAACATTATCCACTTGAGAGCATTCTATGCTTAATGCATTTTATATATGTATATATATACATGGCTAATACACAAAAACATCATTCATACACATTGCATTTCACACATTCATTTTGCACAATCACATTCATTGTCATTCGATGCATTTCATCCACCATATTAGGGGTCATTTATTAAGTTTAGACAATAATTGATCCAATAAATCTTGTCACCTTAATCAGGGGCACCCTTAAGTCAACATCCATCCCATTGCACCACTTCATACGTCCAGTCATCATTTGCACTACAAATTTCCATCATCCCTAGGTATTTTTGGTCACTCAGCCACTCCTAGTGTTTCAAGCAACCTCCAATACATGTCAAGTTTTCTCTAGGACCAAGACACATTTTCACTAAGAAAATATTGAGTTCTGGGAGTTGACTCTAACATTCTTGAACCAAACACATCTCACACATATTAAAAACATCTTGTGTCAAAGAGGGATAACACCATGATTGGGTTGAACCTCGAAGCAAAAAAGTCATCTTTGCTTGTCCCATTATGCACATAGTCCAAAATAAAAAATAGTGGTCTTCACCACTATCAACACTTCCAAATAAAAGAATGAGTAGTAAGGATAGGGTAAAATTCTCATCACACTTCTAGGTTGAGAATCTGATTCCCCAAAGCTCTAATTCTTTTACATATCACACACCATAGATCCTCAAGTAGTAAGGATAGAACTACATTTCCATCTAGATGGTTAGGTAGTCCGAATCCCCAAAGCTTAGAGATCAGATCATTGGACTATGGAGCTAATCTCCACCAGGGCTATAGATGCTTGACTGGTAGTGGAGTATGCTCATGCGTGGTGACACGTCTCTCTTGAAGAGACCTCTGATCACACATAAGGACAAGCTAGCTTCCTGGTCTCCTCCATGATAGGTTTCATCTCAATTTACTCAATATGGGTTAATGAACTCACTTGCACACACATTGGTTCTTGATTGACTTGAGTCATTACCATGCTCATGATTGGTAAATGAACATTCACTGCACACACATTTGGTCTTAGAGAAATTAGACAGAACTTAGTGAGTTTGTTTGATATCACTAGGATGTTTGAGTCTCTACAAAACAATCCATCAAAAACCCAAAACAACATCCATATCATTATCACATCATTACATGAGTCTTCCATTTCACATACCACCATTTTGGTGTCCCTAATTAAGCAACAATGATAAAAATGGTCAAGCAAAATATAAACTACTACAAATGATCATTAGAGCATCAGTTCATTTGCATTATCACAATTCATACACATCATCATTACATTATCATCCATCACATATATACACATGCATTCACACAAAAATTCATAACATAAAATAAAAGCCATGTATATATATAAATATCACATGTACAATGAATGCTCAAAGGCTATATACAATGGAGCACCAAGGCTCATATACAAAAAGTGCCACACAACACTAGCTAGCACCCATAGGTAGACCCCTATGACCTTGATGGAGCCCTAGACTGAGAGACACTATGCCTAGAGTCACTACACCTAATAGAACCTACTAGGGAGGAGGAAGGCTACTTTGGTAACCCAATGTTGTGCTACATAAGTAAGTACTCTAAATCCTATATATACCCCTCTCGAGATCAAAGGCATAGCACATCCTACCTATGATGAGTGTTCCTCTGTGCTAAATATTCTTGGAGCCTCGCTATCGTACCCCTCATTAGCCCTCACCACCTTAATACGTGCAAACCCCACCAATCCCACTTACTCTAACCAATCCCAATGGTCCTTATGTAGTGCCTTTCTCACCCTTGGTATGATTGGCTAGAATCGATGTTGAGTCTTCAAGACCCTTAATTGTAACACAACAAAACACACAAATGCACATTATCATCACATTCATTGCATAAAAAAAAATATTACACAAATCCAAAAAAGGGAGCTAAGGACACTTACCTCCACCACCTGCACCTCCACTCCTGTTTTCACATCCACTCCCTCCATTGCCATCACCCCTTCACACTCCTTCATTCTTCCTTGCTTAGATGTTGCTTCTGGAACTCTCAAATGAAAGAATGAATCAAATTTTACCTATGTAGCCCTTTTATTATCAATTCGGGTGCACTCAAACACCTTTGGATATCTACTTGGTGCGTTCAAATGCCCTCTTACATTTACCAAGTGGCAAACACACTCTCGCGTCTATCCATGATGTGGACGCTAGCCGACGTTTGGCTCCAAAAAGTTGCAAATGGAATCAAAGGGCCTCAAAATGTAGAAAAACCCTATAATATCACCTCAAAATCCATCCATTCATGCATTACATCATTCCATCCCATTTTATGATAACAAGGACTAATTTGGATGTCTCATTTTCAAATGTGACCAAAAGTCACAAAAACTCCTAAATCACATACAAATGCCTCAAAATAACCCAAAATTCCACAAAAACTACCACATTCACTATTCTAAACATTCATCACATCATTCCATTATATTTTGTGGTAATGTGAATTGATTTAGGTATTTAATTATTGACTGCGATCAAAAAGTCATAGAAATACCCTAAATTGCTTCAAAATATCCCAAATAAAATTCCAAATTTTGTAAAAATCATCAAATTCACCCATAAAACATTGCATCATTTACATTCATGATGCCATTCATATTCATATTCATTTATATCATTCATATCATCCACAATTCCATGCATTTCCACTCAACATTGTCAAAATCACTTGCATTATCAAGCAAACCTTGTATCTAGTGGTTTACCCTATTCCCCTGGTGATTGTAGCGATTGGTTATCCATGCAACTCGGTAGGATGGGTAGATCACCATAAGGATTCTTTTTCATTCACATTAATTTACATCATTTATATCATCCAATCAAAATCCCTTTCAATTAGGGCAAAAGCAAAAATCAATCATTGCACTATTCATAATCAACACACCATTCACATGCACTACATCATTCACATTCATTTACATCATTCATATCATCCAAGTGAACCTTGTATCTAGTGGTTTACTCTATTCCCCTAGCGGTTGCAATGATTGGTTATCCATGCAATTCGGTAGGATGGGTAGATCACCATAAGGATGCTTTTCCATATCATCATCCAACATCCTCTTGTTTGAAAACAACATCTTGTTGGTCCCTCATTTTTTGAGTGAGACTATGCTCAGACTAATTTGCTCAAAAGCTATCATTGATGCCCTTTTTTGTGGGGTCACAAACATGAATAACTTTTACTACATCATTCACTTTCACATTAAAGAATTATGCATAGTCACTAGGACTTTTACTCCTAGCAGTCACCCGATCTTAGGATGATTGGTTCTTGTTACTTCATGTTTTGCATTTTCATCATTTTGCATTTCAATGATGCCAACAAACATGTTTTTCAACAGCATAAAATCACCCCAAACTTGGGGTAACCTAATTTGATTTTTTTTCCCACATTGGGATAAAAACACATATTCACAATCATTTACATCATTCATATCATCCACACTTTCAAAAACTCTTTTTATATTGGGGAAAAAGTAAAATCATTCATCACATTCAATTACATCATACATATCATCCACACTTTCAAAAACCCCTTTTTTGTTGGGGTAAAATTAGAATCAATCATTGCACCTTTCATAATCATTGCATATTCATTTACATCATCCCCATTTGAAAAATCCTTTTTTCTATTGGGGTAAAAATAGAATCAATCATTGCACTATTCACAATTACACCATTCCCATATACTACATTATTCACATTCCTTTCCATCATTCATATCAGACTTATTTCTATCAATTGGCTTATGAGATTCATTCTTCACTTATTCGCCAATTGAGAGGGTAAGCTACAACAACAATTTTTATCTTTAGGATCTTCTTGCACACCAAGGAAAAGAAGTTGCTTCACCAAACTAGGTGTCTCTTGTTTTTGCATCGCATTGTGTTTCATGCAATGCAATACAAAAGGGATATTTGTAGACACCAAATCCTAGCCACTTGTCATCCATTCGCATCCTCAAATCACAACCATTCATTATATATATATATGTATTTATTTATATATAAATATAAATATTTTATATTTATATATATAATAAATATATATTTTTTATATTTATATATTTATATTTAATAAATATATGTATATATGTGAATAAATCTCAATTGCCCATCATGATTTAATATTTACCATTCATTCATCATGATCCATATCACTTGTTCAAGATCAATCTCAATCCTTCATCATGTTTTAATCTCGACCGCCCGTTGGTGTCATCGAAACCCTAACATGATCAAGGGTAAATTATAAAAGATGATTCATTTTTGTGAATCAAGGTTCCAAAAATTAACATTCAAAGAGTATTGATCATTTGTCCACTCACAAACCCTAGCATTCTACTAACAACTCCCATCTTCATTATTGCCCAAAACCCTCACTACTGTATCCATCACCAAAACTTCTATGAAACCTACCAAGATTATGTAGAGTATCCCCCACCATCCACAAATGATCCTAGGCATTTCCCTAATGCTATAGAGCATTTCCAAAATGTTTCAGGGCATTCATAGCCATCCTTGGATGTTGTAGGGCATCCATCGTTGATTTATTTGTAGTAAAAAACATAGGCATATTTTTGACAAGGTATCATTTGTTATTGCTAAACTTACGTTTTTGGTATATCTGCACTTTATTTTATAAAAAATTTCAATTAGGGTTAATATTGTACACTTTAAGATTTTAGTGGATCTCACATTGTGGAGGCCCTACAGGTGTTACTAACCTATTTTTTGATCTATTTGTGTGTAGGTTACAGGGAGCATTTACATTGATAATTTTTGCAGCCATGAGTGGCCCCACAGGGATACACAAGCCCACTCATAAATTATTTGGAGTGAAGATGCCCCGAATATTCATTTGAACAAGGGTTTCAAACCCTCTGATTGTAAAATCATTTATATCAACACAAGTTGCATTGTAATAGTGGAGATCAAGGCTCCCAAATTATCAATATAATATCATTTTTTATTTTTGCAATATTTCTTGTGTTTGATATGTTATCATTATCTTTTTGTTGTTCATTTTTGCTTTATAGTATTGATAGGGAAGTATTCAGGAACTGATATCATTTCCAGCTACCGAGTCAAAGGTTTGGAGGCCTTACTATTACTAGATTGGAACAGGAGGGTGAAGGATTCTTGTTACATCATTTGAACAAGAATTGTTATTGTATTAATCTAAAAATAGCTTTATGGAAATTCAAGCTAGCTCTCATTGTAAAAATCATTGATATTAATACAATTCCAACCTTCTTCCCTGATTAGTTCTTTGTATTCAGTATTGTGTGTGTCTCTTTTATATGTTACATTATTTGAACATATAATTGATGCTTTCCTTCATTGGTAATCAGTTATGTTTGTTACATAATTTGAATGAACATAATTGACTCAACATATTATTTCTCTTTCTTTCTAAATGCATTAATGTGTTTAAAATCTTGCTACAATGGGCAATAAATAGGGCATCGGTATGATATAAGGCACAATTAAAGAGTTATGCAAATCTTGGTCAAAGAATAACAATTTTACACTTTTTTATCTAGATGAACATGAACATATAAAGAAATATTATAAGTTCACTTCAGGGGTATCCTAACCCGATTTGTTTTGTTTAGAGTCAGTGTGATAGTATTTTCTAAAATCAAAGAGGCAGATCCACGAGAGTCTGCAATATTATTTATGAATCAGAAGTATTTTTTGGTGTGACAACTAGAATTTTTAGGATACAAAATAATTCCACAACAGTGAGAAGCTTCCTATGGAGGATAGATAAGAATTTCAACTTCTAATGAGCAAAGAATATTGATACAGATAAAAATATAGCTACATATTGAGAAGTGTTCAAAGCTTCCTAATAGAAGAAGGAAATCATATTGATAAAGAGAAAAATATAACAGTGGATTGAGAAGCATTTAGAGCTTCCTAAGATAAAGAGAGTAGAATAGAAGAAATAAGACAAGTATATCATTCTTGAAGAAGGATAAAGAAGCATCTAGCTTACTTTATATTGCTTCAAGTATTAGATTGGGGTATATCATTCTTGAATAAGGATAAAGAAGCACCTAGCTTACTTTATATTTCTTCAAGCATTGGATTAGTATCTACATTGATAAGAGCTACAAAATATTAAGAAGATTTAGGTTCAAGAAATCAATATTGAATAATAAAGACCCTTAAGAGAAAGAGGTTCATATAAGGAAATATTGAGGATTAGAGACCCTTCAAAGAAAGAGGTTTGTATAGAGAGATATTAAATAAGAGAGACCTTTCAAAGAAAGAGGTTTGTATAGAAAATATAGAGGTCTTTATAGTGGAAATCAAAGAGGCCCTTATACAAAAAAGAGAAGCCCTTTATAGAGCAGAAAAGAGGCTTGACTATTGAGAAAGAAATTGAAGCCTTTGAAGAGACTAAGAAAATAGGCCTGAGGTATAATAGAAAATATAGATATATGCAAGCAACCATTATAGAAGGATAAGAGTCTCATACAATGAAAAATAAAGAGAGGCTCATGTAGTGAATAGAGTAAAGAAGAGGCCCGAGATACATTCAAAGTAAGAAGGGGCTCGAAATATATTTAGAGAAAGAGAGGCTCGAGATACATTCAGAGTAATAAGAGATCCAGACACATATAGTGATAATAAATAATAGAGGTAAGCTACATATGAAGCTAATCTAAGAGGTAAGAGATAGAAGACTCAAAAAAAAATTCAGACTCATGTTAAAATAATAAGGTGCCCCTACTAGAATATCAAGATAGCCTATATTGATTGAAAAGAAAAGTAGACAAAAGATACGATGGGTCTTAGAGCAAAGCAAGAGTGTGAAATGAAGTCTTACGAGAAAAGCAAAAATATTACAAGAAAATCAACAATGTGTTAGAATACAAAACTAAGTTACAACAAAAGGAATAAGGTGTATTCAAAGAGTTGTCGAATATTGTATAACATCAAGACCTATAAAAACAACAAAGTACAGAGCAGTGAAACATTAGGCTAAAGTTCAAAATTAGAAGAAGCAAACTAGCATGCTAAAAGGGAAATAAAGGTTGGTATCACTCATAGGAAGCATTGAAGGAGAGTCAAAACTAAAGTGTTGAAGTAGAGCCAAAGCCAAAGTTAAAGCATTGAAGTAGAGCCAAAGCCAAAGTGTTGAAGCAAAGCTGAATTCAAACCATTGAAGCGAAGCCAAAGCATTTAAGATAAACAATTAGCTAGAAGCCAAGGAGAACAATATGCTGGAAACTAAGTAATTAGGCACTACGTTGGAAAGATACAAGTGGAGCATTACAAGTTGGAATGTGAGTGAACGTTGGATAATAAAGTGATTATAACACCTAAGCGTTAACATAGAAATTTTAGAATTAAATTCCCAATTAAAGTATTAATGTGGATTCAAAGCAAAGGTTTAAGAAAATGCCATTTAAGGAGTTACGCACCCGAGGAAGAAGCAAGGAGTTACGTTCAACCTACCTAAGCAATGTGTCTAAGAAAAAACGTTATAACATTCCAAAGAAAGTGAAACAATAGTCCTTCTCATGCATGCTTACAAATGTAATATGGAAAACAATGTTTGCTAAGCTTGAAAGAAAGGGCAAACCAAGTTTGAAACTAACATGAAGGACATTTGAAAGGGAGCAATCAAAATGAACGTGCACAACAAGAAGAAGAAGATTGGTAGTTACATTTTAGGGTTTATTCATATGAATTTGAAAGTTTAAAGTCTAAAGTAGGAGAGATACAGTTTGTTTAAAGTTTTTAAAGGTTTTATATTTGGAGTGATAAGGTTAATAAATTAAAGTTATTTAAAGTAGGGTTTGATAGTTTATTTATTTTATAATATAAGGAGTAATAAGGTATTTAGGAATTGTTTGAAAGTTTATTATTAGATTGGAATGATAAGGAATTCAACTAGGCTATTTAAATAATTTTGTAAGTTTTAAAAGGATTTGAAGGTTTTGAAAGAATGATTTATTTTTGGGTTTATTTTTGAAAATAAAAATAAAAATGAATATATTAAGTTTTTGCAAATTTATTTATTTGGGAGATAAAAGGATTTCAACATCAAAACTTAGGAAAATAATAAATTTGCAAATTTCATATTATTAGTTTCTAAAACTAGGGAGACACAAGGTTTACTACTTCATATAAATTAAATTAGGAAATTTGAATTCTCTAAACCTAGGAGTTATAAGGTTGCCTACAAAGGAATCAAATTGTATCTAGAAAATATAAGTGTTTTTGAACTTAAATATAAAAATGAATAAATGGTCAAGAGGAACTTATCATAGACAACATTTTCAAAATGCAAAGCCATATTTCATAAAAGGAAAAGTTCAAAAACAAAATCTAGATCAAAGAAAATTTCCTGAATTTAATGGACAACATCATAAGAATACTTTTCAAAACTCTTATCAAAGATGCAAGATAGTATCAAGTGAATCTAACCAAATAGTTCAAACAAAAAAAGATATTTGGCATATAGATTTAGGAGCTAGTCATCATATGGCCAATAATTTGAAATGGTTTGAGTGTCTAGAAGTCAAGGATAATTTCTATTTAAAGATTGTAGATGATAAGAGATATCTAGTTCATGGAATTGGTAGAGTAACACCTAGTATACCATTTTCAGATTTTGTACTAGAGGATGTTATGTATGTTCTAGGATTATCAACCAATCTCATTTTAGTTACTAAATTGGTTGAAAGTGGAAGATCAATTGAATTCAAATGTATAAATGAGCACAATAAATGCATTATCAATAATCAAAATATAATAGAGGCTACAAGATCAATAAAAATGAAATATATGCTTTAGATTCACTTGGTTTATCTCTAGATGAACTTGTTGATTAATTACTTGAGTTATCTAAAAGACAAAATAAAAGAAATTGGATTCAACAACCTTTCTACCAACACAAGCATTGGATGAATCCAAAGTTCAATATGATGAAGCAAATATGAGAAAAATAGAAGATCAAATGCATTACAAGGTCACTTGAAGAATAAATACAAAGATGTATAGGATGTGTTGGAGTATATTACATTACTTGGTGCATGCTAATGTACCCCCATGGCACCTTCATGGTATATTTGTAAATAATATATTAGGGTTGAGTCATAGTTTAAAGTGTGAGTAATTTTTCCTCCTTTATGTAAGTGTGAATGTGAAGGAAATACACAAGTGTCATGTAAATTTGTAATGTGTAGTAAATGCACAAGTGTCATGTGAGTTAGTGTGTAAGTGTAAGTTGAGTCTATGTGCACAAGTGTCTTGTATGTATGAGAACAATATGTAATGTAAATATGTGCACAAGTGTATTATATTAGAGTGTGCAAGTTAGAGAAGTGTAAGAGTCATGTATAAATGTGCATACAATATAGAATCAAGTGTTCATCAAGTATGCAAGTGTCAAGTAGATAATCCAAGAGTCATGAGACTTGGCATATGGAAAGGAATAGTCAAGTATCCAAAGAGTCACACTACTATGGCTATATTATGGAGATAATACTCCATAAGCAAGTATCACATACAGTCGTGATCATTACTAGCATTACTTTGTAAGAGAAGAGGAGAAATAAATATTGCATACATTTTGAGCAATCTATATTGTAAATTGTATTACGTGCTTAGTATATGTTTATTAAGGCTATTTACATTCATATTGTTGCATATTATTGAATGTTATTTGATACATTATAAGCCTTTTTTACATATTAATTTGCTCATATTATTCTACTCATATCATTATCTTGATCTTATTATATTGTGGTTATATTATATTCAATCTTGTGATATTTAACCTATGATATTTGTGGTAGTATTAAGGCTTAAAAAGCCACCATGTTTTACCTCAACTATGTTCTCAATTCTAATCAGTGGTACCATTGCTGGTTTTTTAAAGGCAATGGTACGACAAGGTATACGATAAGGGGATCCTCTATCCCCTATATCTTTTATCATCCTAGTTGAGGCCCTTGGGAGGACTATTTCAAAGGTTGTGGAAGAAATAAATTTGGATGGTATTAATCCTGCTTCCACCCTTAGTCCCATATCCCATCATCAATTTGTTGATGACAATGTTATAACTTCAAGATCCTCTATCCTACAAGCAAGAGAGTTGAAATCTATATTGGAAATCTACAAATTAGTGACTAGGCAAAAAATTAACTTTGTAAAAAGCAAAATCTTATTTTTAAACACCCTTGTTAGGAGGTAGATGGAAATTGTAAGTATATTTGCATGTGGGGTTGGGTAACTTCCTTTGACTTATCTTGGGATGACCATGTTTAAAGGCATATATTTGGATGATATGTGGAACCCAATTGTAGATATGCTTGCCAAGAAACTAATGATATGGAAAGTAGCTCTTCTTAGTCAAACAGGGAAAGCATTTTTGGTGAAATCCTCTCTCCAAAGTATCTCGATCTATTTTATGTCCCTCTTTAATATGTCGACTAAATTTTGTAATAGAATTGAACAGATTCAAAGGATTTTTCTATGTACTGGATCGGAGGACAAAAGGTGTCTCCTACTGGTAGCTTGGAAACAAGTTTGCTAGAAAAAATTAGGGGGCTTAGGGTTGAGAAGATTGAGAAAAATGAATAAATCCCTCTTGGGAAAGTTTGGCTATAAATTGATAAGGAATGAAGAGGTAAGATGGGTGAAGATTCTTCAAGCCAAGTATTTGAGAGATGATGATTTTTTAGAGGACAAGGACTTACCCAAGGGCTCCAAATTTTAGAATAATCTCCAAATTGTCAGACCATTTTTGCAGCAAGGTTAGCAATGGAAAATTGGAAGAGGTAACAAGGTTTTTTTCTAGAAATATTCCTGGCTTAAGAGTACTCCCCTTAATCAAGACTTGGAATTTGTTGTCTTGGAGAATGAGGTTTCTAATATTTATGGGCCCGTGGTTTTTAGTTTTCAAATAGATGCATACTTATTGAATGTATGTTGGAAGATGTTAACCATTTGAGCGTGAATTACCCCCTTTGCTCAAGAAGTCCTCCATATGATTCTCAATAGATTCCAGGTTTCTTGGATCTACCCCAACTGCCCTAGTGATCTATGTCTCCAATGGAAATCCCCTTTCAAAAGTAAGGGATGTAACAATTTATGGGACTTTAGTCTTCCTCATTATTATGGGCTCTTTGGAAAAAACAAAATAGTTACATTTTCAAGGGGAAAAAAAGGGACAATCTTTTTGTAGCCAATAGGATTGTCTCTCTTACTATGGATATTGCTAGATTGATTAAGTGGAAAGAAGTTTGGGAAAATCTGGGAAACACAAAGGGAAGGTATAATTACAGTCGATTGGGATCTTGACTAAGTGACACGTATGCTTAATCCTCCTTAAAAAAATTTTAAGAAGACAATTAAAATGGACCCCCCTCTGGATGGTATGCTGAAATCGAACTTTGATGGGGTAGCTAAAGGGAATCATGGACTTTTTGGGGTGGGAGGTATGCTAAGAGATGAAAATAAAAATATTTTTATTGCTTATGCTAAAGCCCTAGGGAACCAGTCAAGCCACTTTGTAGAAGCCCATGCAATGTGTGTGGGAATAAAGTTGGTGAGTAATATTCAGGTTAAGAAAGTAATTATAGAAGGGGATTCCCTTAACATGATTAATATTATGAAAAAAGATATAAAAATTAATTGGAACTTAGCCTCTATGATTGATGAAGCTCAACATAATATGAGGCTTATGGAGGTAGTGGAATTTAAGCACATTTATAGGGAAGGGAATGGTAGAGCAGACTGTATGGCTAATATTGGAATAATACAAGAATAGCTTAGTGTTTGGGAAGGAGACTTCCCCAACAAGTTATTGTAATTTCTAATAATGATAAAATAAATGAGATTCACATTGATTAATCTTTTATTCCTTAACATTGTGTCTGGTTTATTTCATAGAAGGATGTGGTGGGATCCTGAAAGTAGTAATCGATCATGTGAATAGATGATAGGGGGAAAGTTTGAAAATAAAATTTGGTACAACTCTTCTAATGGTGATGCCACCATTTTTTACTTGGTTTTTAGAACAAGGATCTCTAGTAGTGTTGGTTCCTAGTTGTACCACTATTTTCAAAGAACATTTAGTAGTTCAAGGTATTTTGAGTTCAATTTTTCTAGGAGCTCCTTGATAATTACCATGGCTACTTAGGCCCCCCTTTTTTTGTCAACATTTATTTTCAAAAGTTTTGGTTTGAATATGTTGTTTGTAGGTGAGGACCTTCCCCAAGTTGTTTTGACCTAGGTAATCTACCCCACTATATTTTGTTATTGGATAGTACTTTTTTAAGTTCGAAGGACAGAAGACTTGCAAGGCTGATTCAAAGAGTATTTCCTATAAATATTATCCATATGTTCCAGTTTGTAGTACATTTTGTGATCCTTATTTCTCCTGGTATGAACCCACGTGTTGCATTGATTGTTATTTTTGGTATGTTCTACATTAGGGTTGCTTCCTAGGTGGTAGAGGATGCCAAAGATTACTTCTTATGGTGGTTGTGAAAAGAAAAGAACCAAAGAGGACCTGGAGTACTCATTGCCAAGAACTAGAAAAAGAGTATATGTGTGGGAAAGGCTCAATAGGTTGAAAAGGAAGATGTTACTCATGCACTGGAATCACAAATAAGTTCAAACAACAGGGTTAAAACTCAAGATAGAAAAACAAAATATGTAGATTTGCCTAACCAAAATATGGATAATCTCAAGTTAGAAAATTTTGAGGAAGTTAATAGGGAGGTGCTTGTGAAATTATCTTCGCTGAAGGGTGAGAAATCTCTTAAGAATGACCAGATGCTAAACCCGAGGCCTGTTGGAAGGAACTTGGATGGTGAGCCCCTAGGGAAGTACATAATGGAAGGTTTAGAGAACATCTATCTCACTTTGAAGGACCTCAGTGACACTTTGAGGAGACTAAATCACTGGTTGGTTGGTAATGTGGATAATACTCTGAAGGACCTAAAAATAAGATTACCCTTCTTAAGTCCTAGATTGAGGGTGTGAAGGAGGATGGAGATATTTGATCCATGTTGTTCCTCTCCTTTGTTGCTTCAGTTTGCTGCAGTGTTTGATGTGTTCATTAGTTGCTAGCTGGTTTATGGTGTGGGCTATTTTTCTAAGTTTTAGTTGTTTGTATGGGCATGGAAGGATGCATGTTTGTAATGTTTGTGTTTCTCTTAGAAACGTCAAGGTTTATCTGCTTGTAACAATTTTTTAAAAGGTTTGGGAACCCTTTCAAAACCCCTTCTTCTACCCTAATAATAATAATAAAACTATTAATGCCATCTTGGTCATGATTATGAATTAGTTATCCATTTGTTTTCAAAATCAATTCACTTTCATTGTTATTTTATCATTTAATCTAATATTTACTCTCATACTTTGTTCAATCAATTGGTTGGCACTATTATTGTTGTTCTTAATCAACTAAATATCTAGTTGATCATGGTTTTAAGTAAGTTATCCAATTGTTTTCAAAATCAATTCACTTTCATTGTTATTTTATCATTTAGTCTAATAGTTACTCATACTTAAGATGTCAGATTAAGAAATCTAGCTTATATAAGGATATGGGCCCTTTCAAATCCTATTTTTACCTTAAAAAAATATATATATATATAAGTGTCTAACATTACAAATTATAGCTACCAAAAAATTAGATGTAAATCATGCGAATGTAATTGGAGATTCATCATTAAAGTTGAGCAAGTCAAAGGTTAAGTTGAATCTTTTAATTCACTTTCATTGTTTTCAAAATTAATTCACTTTCATTGTTATTTTGTCATTTAGTCTAATAGTTACTCTCATACTTTGTTAATCAATTGGTTGTTTGTTGTTTTCAATAAACTAATTATCTAATTGCTTTATATCATACTTTTTTAATCAAGAAAGTGATTATGTTATCCTATCTATATTACTAGGGGGTTTTAGTCACTTTACTAGTTAAGTATGACATCGATTTTAGCAACATTTGATATATCCATGGACATGTTTAGGACACACAACAATATTTTATTTTCTAAGAAGTATAGTTTGATTTATCAAGACTTGTCTACGAACATGTTCATAATCTGACTTGTCTTTAGATCTTAAGACTATTTTATGTATTAAAAAATGGATTTTTTATTTTAATTTTAAGATTGTTTTCTTTACTAAGGAGTTTAATTTGATTTATCGATTGTTTAATGCATACATTATCTAAGCTTGTTTGAATATTAAATAATAAATAAAATTGATTTTCTAATACAATACTTTAAATAAAAATATTTAAAAAAAAATTATTGATTAATTTTTTTTTTGGATTTGGTTATTGTGAGAAACCCTCTATGACCAACTTAAGCAGTCTCCTCCTCACCATGACCCCTCCAAAATTCGAGAGCTATACTTATCAATAGGGAGCCACGATTTGAACCTTGGACCTCCCGAAGAAGAGCCAAAGCCCGAAACATTGCGTTGCACCCCACGTGCATTATTGATTAATATTTTTTAATTCATTTTTCAATGATTGAGAGGTCTATTCTTAAAAATTTTGCTTAATAAAAAATAAAATATTAAAAAATCATAAAAATGCATATATAAATAAAATAATATAAGTTTATAATAAAAAGTTGAACAATATAATTTTTTTTCTTTACATGTTGGATAGGCGTCACAAATCCGGGCAAGCTGTCCAACTTTTATAGCCGCCACAATATTCTGGTTTGCGTCAAAAGCCACCACACAAATCTCTATGGAGTACACCCCTATAACCACCACCATGCCACGATCATTATAAATATTTTATGTTGTTGAAAGCATCAGAAAAATGGACAAGTGTTCAATCCAACAAGACTCGATATTTGAACCTTGGACCTGCGCCCCCTTTACGGGGTTTGGAGGAACCAATTGGTCTACATCTCGAACCTTACAATATAATTTTTTTTTTAAATATTTATTCCAATTTAAAGTGAATATAAAAAAAATATTTATTCCAATTTAAAGAGAATATAAAAAATTATAATGGAGGCCTTACATAAATGGTTGAGACATATGGATGATGCAAAACAACCCACACCCAACTTCAAATCCTAATCACACCAAAATTTTTATTTTTATTTTATTTATTTACTTTTTTGAAAAATACTTCTTATACACATCAGCAGTGGGGTCACATCATCGATAATGTAATACACCAAAAAATTTTAATCAATCAACTATCTCAACATTGTTATCAAATGACATTAACTCAACTACTTAGATTCCTGAACATTCAAGAAAAATCTTACCAAATGATACATAAATAATATTCAAGCTGTAATACAATATAGAATGAATTCATAAATAATTTCCAAACTCAACCAATATCCAACTAAATATTGGTATCAAATGTCATTAGTTCAACCAATTAAATTCCTCAACATTCAAAAACTACATAGTAACAATATATAAAAGTCATATCCTAACAATATATAAGAGTCATATCCTGTTTCAGTCCCATTGCATGTTTAATCCTAGAAAAGAAAAAAACTGTCACATTGTTAACTAACAAATTAAATAAATCTCTTCTTGTTACTATTTCTCAGTAATCATCTCTTGTTGGTATTTCACCTTTTTCTTGTTTACTCGGTTTGAGTGTGGTTTATTGGTTTAAAGAATATCACTTAAATTATTGGATGATGAGATGAATATTTGTATATAAAAATATTGATTAAAAAAAAAACTAATGACGTGGCATAGTAAAACACAGGGTGCAAACAGTGTCAGCTTTGTGGGCGGATGGGAGTCGCACAAGACGGCAAGACGCAGGGCTTATCGTCATGCACGAGCAAAGGCAAAGTGCAAATCCCTTCACCTCAATGGCGGAAGCGACAGATGGCTTTATGTCGAACTGCCCTTACGCATTTCAAGCATATTACATAACGCCGCCAAGGCGCTTCGATACATCTCCTCTTCCCCCAAATACACCGCCTCTTCCTCCTCCGCCGCCGTTGTTTCTTGCTCTGGAAATCCTTCTTCGTCCGCGGAAAGCAATCTGTGGAGGGTTTCTTGGCATTCCTCGACGAGTTTGAAGAGAAGCTCCAGCGTAAAGCAGGGCTGCTCCAACACCCTCTGCATGAACGCCAGGCGAAGTCTGCCGCCGGTTCTCTTATCGTATTTCTTCAGAATTTTCACCAGACCTGAACATGTAAAACAACGGGTCAGATATTTTTAGCCCTATTTAACTCGATTTTTAATTTAAGTTTTTTTTCCTCCAAACCAGGAGCGCAAAACGCGTTACCTGTGTAATTCTGGACGCTGTAATCCTGCAGAAGAACCATTTCCCCTCCAAAATTTGCGATTTCCATGGCCACTTTGATCCTCTCGTGCTTGTATTTGACCCTCGAAATAAATGTACCCTGCGGGCCATATGTGTCTTTTATCCTCTGTATCTTCTCCTGTAGCTCCTGCAACAGAAAATAAGAGTAAAAATTAAATTTATGCATTTAAAGGTAAGCCGGCACATGAAGATCAACGGCGGAACGCTTAGGGGAGAAAACGAAAACATTTATGTACCTTTCGACGAATAATGTATTCCTCTTCCTTATCCATGAAGAAGAGATTGAACTTTTCAATCTCAGGGTTGAGCAGCTGGATGAAGTCGGTCTCCTCGGCGGTCAATTGGTACCAAACCCTCGAGGTCCGAGGCCCCTTCCTGCGATTCGACCTTTCGTCGCTTACGCGGCGCTTGCGACGCGCCTTCGGTCTCCTTTTGTTCCACTCCGGTAGGAAACATAAGCTTCAAACGCTTCTTCAGATCTTTGAATGACAGGAACTTGTCCCGCCATTCCGGCACCGCTTCTTCGATCAGGTTCCGCGGATTTTTACCGAATTTCATTATAATAACTCGGATACTTTTCCTGTCCTCTCCTAACTTCCACAGACCCGTGGCAGATTCGTACTATTTTCCGACCTCCTACTTCATTTAACACACTTCTACCAAAACTGGACCAGTTTAGAAACCGATTGCCAAATACCAGAGATCCGACCTAACCGCATAACCACAGGCACCAAAAACATACCAAAGAATCTCATATGAATTCATTCAAATCGGAAAATACAGCGCCGAGAGTTGAAAAACAAAAATATCAAGAGAAAGTAGACACGCTTGCAATACTGGAATCGCTGATACAGAAGAACAGAGCAACAGCAATAAGTGTCTGCAACACAGGAGGTTTTGCAGGCCTGAGAATTAATTTACAGTTGAAGAGCAACCGGAAACGTAAAGAGTCGTGAGGAAGTGGAATCACGAGGTAATATTCGGAAAGATAATACCCGGCGCATATACCAAACGACTGGATTTCCAAAAGCATATTCCTTCAAATCTTCTTGGCTTCTAAGTTGAACTTTCGCAGTCCTTGTCTGAAAGTTAAATCCAACGAATGAATGATGGTGTGGCATATTTTGTCTATCGTTCTTTCCCAGTTGTCTGACGAGGTTATGTTTGGCTTCCATGAAACAATTTATTCCCATTCCCTTTAGTTGGGGAATACGCCGGCCGGTTGCACTCGCCTCCGCCAATTGTGCCCTGTTCTATTTGTTTTTTTATTCTGAATAGGAGATCAATTATATTTTAATAAACAACCAATGGTAAGGACAAAATCTTTATATGGGAATCAAAGATGAAAGTTGAATGGTTTGGTTTTTCTTCTTTGGAAGAAAAGTATAATTGATTATTTTATTTTTTATATTAATTTATTATTATGGATATTTTAATTTATTTTTTAATAATGAATATGGAATTGAAGTTGAGTTTGTATCATTCATATCTAAAGTTTTTATGTCCATTTAAATTTAAATATGAGTTTTATCATAGTTGTATTAAAATGATATTTTGATAATTATGTATATGTAGTTCTTTCAGGGTTAGGTGGATTGGTAAGTGTCTGTCTGGCTAGGCATTTACTAAGAAGATACTTAGGTTCGAATATCGGGGGCAGCCTGTTTGCAAAGGTAGTAGTCTGATCTAAATCTTTTGAGTGCATGCTAGATCGATGATGACAGTACGAATCCCGAGTGACCGGTGGTCCCCTTCACGTTGAGTCAACAATAACGAAACGGAATAGGTTTGGTGGAAGCAGCCCATGTGGTTTGAACCTTGCACTTATCAGTTACTAAAAATAGTGTGGTTGTGACCAACTCTTCTATGTAACCGAAAAAATTATGTGTATGTAGTTTGTCTAGATTCAAACCTTGGTTTTCTCCTTGAAAGTCTTCAAAGTTTTAAATAATTGATCTCATGTCATTTGCTTCTAAATGTTAAGATTTATCCATAGGATTAGAACCTTGGTTTATGGTGAGAAGCTCTTTATTATCCATGGCTTTCTAATTGGGTTAGACTTAAGATTCACCCATGGTATAGAACTTTGGTTAATGGTGGGAAACACTTTACTTCTAACTGCATACTCAAAACTTATGGACAACAAAACACACACACACACACATATATATATATATATATATATATATATATATATATATATAAGATTGTAACGGGTCCTATTGACTTTATATCAATGTCAATCTAGCTAGTAACCTTCATGTGTTTATTTCTTCAAAGAATTGTAGTATTTCCTAAAGGACATTTTTCAATTCTCTTCTCATACAACCATAATGTCAAAACGCTAGTAGAATTAAAGACCCTCTTAGAGACCTACTAAATGCCTTTGATGTATCTTTGAAAATATTGAATTTGGTTGACCTTTGCTTTTCGTCATTCACCATATATCTCCCTTTTTAAATTATTGATTATGGTTATTGTTCCACAACTTTTTCTCCCATAGCTCAACAACCTCGTATCGGGTTCATCTTCGTTAGTTCCATCCATAAGATCCCCTATGCATCGATGCATCATAGAAACAATGAGAACTTCAATAGGGTTACTAACCTCTTGGAGGACACACACAATCTCCAAATTTATGTCTTCATGGTCAGCCTATGACAAAGAGGTCTACAACTTTGCCAGGGGTATCATTGGGGTCTTGGCCTTTGTAAGTGCCAACATGAGCGTCCATGTCTTCGACCTTTCTAAATTATTGATTATGGTTATTTTTCCACAACTCTTTCTCCCATAGCTCAACCTCGTATCGAGTTCATCTCCGTTAATTCCATCCACAAGTTCCCCTATGCATTGATGCATCATAGAAACAATGAGAACTTCATTAGGGTTACTAACCTCTTGGAAGACACACATAATATTCAAATTAATGTCTTCATGGTTAGCCTATGACAAAGAGGTCTACAACTTCGCCAAGGGTATCGTTGGGGCCTTAGCCTCTGTAAGTGCCAACATGAGTGTCCATATCTTCGACCGTTTTAAATTATTTATTATGGTTATTGTTCCACAACTCTTTATCCCATAGCTCAACAAACTCGTATCAGGTTTATCTTCGTTAGTTCCATCCACAAGTTCCCCTATGCATCGATGCATCATAGAAACAATGAGAACTTCATTAGGGTTACTAACCTCTTGGAAGACACACACAATCTCTAAATTAATGTCTTCATGGTCAGTCTATGACAAAGAGATCTACAACTTTTCCAAGGGTATCGTTGGGGTCTTGGCCTCTGTAAGTGCCAACATGAGTGCCCATGTCTTTGACCTTCATGATACGAAGCATCACACATATCTCTGGTTCAATATTTGGACATGAACTAAAGGATTCTAAGAGTGAAGAAGACATGACACAAAAAATCACATGGATTTAATCACAGGGTGCAGGAATTCATTGTATAAATCATAGGAAAGGGGAATCTCCTCATCTTTAGATTCATTCAACTTGCCATTATTACCTGCTCTAATACCAGATGAAAAGGATCGATCCAGAAAAACTTCTTATTATTCATTCTTTCAAAAGCATATTTAATACAATAGATCAATTGCATACATCTTGTAATGAATCAAGATACTATTATGGATCAAGAAATATGATGTAACTGATGTAACCTCCTATGAAGTGTAATAATATAATAATTACCTAACAATTTTATCAAATATATAAGACGGTCTTTGATATGAAGGGGGATAAAGCCCCTAGGCTAGATGGTTTCTTAGTTGACTTCTTCCAACATTTTTGGCACATTGTGGGACTTTATGTCATTATTGCAATGAGGGAGATTCAGAGGAATCGTCATATTCCTAGGGATGTGAATGCTACCTTCTTGGCACTTATTCCTAAGGTTGCATGAGCTAGAACTTTTTTTTATTTCCATCCTATCGGCCTATGGAACATGCTATATAAACTTGTCTCCAAAACATTAGTTAATAAAATTAAAGTTGTGTTACCATTTATAATAGACCAAAATCAGGGTAGGTTTGTGAAAGGAAGGTAGATTTTAGATAATATAATCAAAATTCATGAAATCATCCATTCTATAAATAAAAGTGGGGAGGAGGGGATGCTTCTTAGGGTGGATATGAGCAAAGCATATAACAAGGTTTCTTGGAAATTCCTCATTAGAGTATTGAGAAAATTTGGGTTTCAGTAGGACTAGATTGACTTATTGGCAACCTATTTTTTTGGAGTATATTACATTATTTGGTACATACTAATGTATTCCCATGGTACCTTCATGGTACATTCGTAATAATATATTAGGGTTGAGTCATAGTTTAGAGTGTGAGTAATATTTCCCCTTTTTATATAAGTGTGAATGTGCAAGAAATGCACAAGTGTCATATAAATTTGTAATATGTAGGAAATGCACAAGTGTCATGTGAGTTAGTGTGCAAGTGTAAGTTGAGTCTATGTGCACAAGTGTCTTATATGTATGAGAACAATATGTAATGTAAAGATATGCACAAGTGTCTTAGATTAGAGTGTGCAAGTTAGAGAAGTGTAAGAGTCATGTATAGGTGTACATATGATATAGAGTCAAGTGTTCATCAAGTATGCAAGTGCCAAGTAGATAAACCAAGAGTCATAAGACTTGGCATATGGAAAGGAATAGTCAAGTATCCAAAGAGTCACACTACTATGGCTATATTATGGAGACAATACTCCATAAGCAAGTATCACATACAATCATGATCATTACTAGCATTACTTTGTAAGAGAAAGAGGAAAAATAAAAATTACATACATTTTGAGAAATTAATATTATAAGTTATATTACATGCTTAGTACATTTTTATTAAGGCTATTTATATTCATATTGTTGCATATTATTGAATGTTATTTGATATAGGATAAGCCTTATTTTACATATTAACTTGCTCATATTATTCTACTTATATCATTATCTTGACATTATATTATGGCTATATTATATTTGATCTTGTGATATTTAACCTATGATATCTATAGTAATATCAAGGCTTATAAATCCATCAGTGGTGTCAGATCTACCACCTAACTCTATCTAGATTGACAAGTTTATTTTATCCACTTTTATAAATTGATTTTATTCAGTTTGATAAAGTCGATTTGGTGTTTGTCCACTTTGAAGATAGGGAGACTCATATTCTATTATAAGGTCATATTGAGTAGAAAGGCTAGGGTCATTCCATTAGGTTGAAGGAAAACTAGTGAAGAATAAAGGCTCAATTAACCAACTCAGAAGAAATTTGGTCATTCAGGAAACGAATATCTTGACATTGATAATATTGGATTCTCTATTAAGGATAAGAATCATATTGATTTCTTAGGTGTGACCTAAGACTATTGATTTAAGAAAAGAGTTGCAATAGAGATTAAGCTACATAAGTGTGAGAAGCTTCATATAGAGGATAGATAAGAGTTTCAACTTCTAGTGAGTAGAGAATATTGATACAAATAAAAAGATAGTTGCAGATTGAGAAGCATTCAAAGCTTCTTAATAGAAGAAATAAATCATATTGATAAAAAGAAAAAGATAGCAGTGGATTGAGAAGCATTCAGAGCTTCCTAAGATAAAGAGAGCAAAATAGAAGAAAAAAGACAAGTATATCATTCTTGAAGAAGGATAAAGAAGCATCTAGCTTACTTTATATTGCTTCAATTATTAGATTAAGGTATATCATTCTTGAAGAAGGATAAATAAGCATTTAGCTTACTTTATATTGCTTCAAGTATTGGATTAATGTCTACATTGATAAGAGCTACAAGATATTAAGAAGATTTAGGTTCAAGAAATCAATATTGAAGAATATAAACCCTTCAAATAAATAGGTCCATATAGATAAATATTGAGTATTAGAGACCCTTCAAAGAAAGAGGTCTATAAAGAGAAATATTGAAGAAGATAGACCTTTCAAAGAAAGAGGTTCATATAGAAAAGATAGAGGCCCTTATAGTGGAAAGTAAAGAGGATCTTATATAGAAAAGAGAAGCCTTTTATAGAGCAGAAAAGAGGCTTGAATATTGAGAAAGAAACTGAGGCCCTTGAAGAGAATAAGAAATGACACCTGATGTCTAATAGAAAAGATAGAGGTCTGCAAGAAACCATTATAGAAGGATAAGAGTCTCATACAATGAAAAATAAAGAGAGGCTCATATAGTGAATAGATTAAAGAAGAGGTCTAAGATACATTCAAAGTAAGAAGAGGTTTGCAATATATTTAGAGAAAGAGAGACTTGAAATACATTCAGAGTAAGAAGAGGTCGAGACACATATAGTGATAGTAAATAATAGAGGATACAACTTACATATGAAGCTAATCTAAGAGGCAAGAGATAGAAGATTTAAGAATTTTTTGAGGCTCATGTTAAAAGAATAACAAAAGTAGGCAAAAGAAACGACGGGTCTTAGAGCAAAGCAAGAGTGTGAAACGAAGTTGTACGAGCAAAACACCAATATTACAAGAAAAGCAATAACATGTTAGAATACACAACTAAGTTACAACAAAGGGAATAAGGTGTATTTAAGGAGTTGTCAAACGTTGTATAACATCGAGACCTATAAAAACAATAGAGTACAAAGTAGTGAAACATTAGGCTAAAGTTCAAAATTAGAAGAAGCAAACCCACATGCTAAAAGGGAAAGAAAGGTTTGTAGCACTCACAGGAAGCATTGAAGGAGAGTCAAAGCCAAAGTGTTGAAGTAGAGCCAAAGCCAATGTGTTGAAGCAAAGCCAAAGTTGAAGCGTTCAAGCAGAGTCTAAGTCAAAGCTTTGAAGCAGAGCCGAAGTCAAAGCATTGAAGCCAAACAATTAACTTGAAGTCATGGAGAACAATATGTTGGAAATTGAGTAATTGAGTGCTACGTAGAAAGATACAAGTAGAGCGTTACAAGTTGGAAGGTGAATGAACGTTGGACAACAAAGTGATAATAATGCCTAAGCGTTAACGTAGAAATTTCAAAGTTAAAATACCAATTAGAGCAGTAACATGGAAGCAAAGCAAATATTAAAGACAACACCATTTAAGAAGTTACACACTCGAGGAAGAAGCAAGGGGTTATGTTCAACCTACTTGAGCAACGTGCATAAGGAGGAAGTGTTATAACATTCCAAAGCAGGTGAAACAATAGTCCTCCTCATACATGCTTGCAAATGTAAGATGGAAAACAATGTTTGAGAAGCTTGAAAGAGAGGATAGACCAATGCGAAGGACATTTAAAGGAGAGCAATCAAATCGGATGTGTGAAAAAAGAAGGTTGGTAGTTACATTTTAGGGTTTATTAATATAAATTTAAAAGTTTAAAGTCCAAAGTAGGAGAGATAAGGTTTATTTATTAAAGGTTTTATATTTGGACTAATAAGCTTAATTAATTAAAGTTATTTAAAGTAGGAATTGTTTGAAAGTTTATTATTAGATTGGAGTGATAAGGAATTCAACTAGGCTATTTAAATGTTTTTGTAAGTTTTTAAAGGATTTAAAGTTTTTGAAAGAATTTTTTATTTTTGTGATTTTTTTTGAAAAAAAAAGAATATATTGAGTTTTTGCAAATTTATTTATTTGGGAGGTAAAAGGATTTCAACATCAAAACTTATGGAAAACATAAATTTGCAAAATTTATATTATTAGGTTCTGAAAATAGGGAGACATGAGGTTTACTACTTCATAGAAATTAAATTAGGAAATTTGAATTGTCTAAACCTGGGAGTTATAAGGTTGCCTACAAAGAAATCAAATTGTATCTAGAAAATATAAGTGTTTTTGAACTTAAAGATAAAAATGACTAAATGATCAAGAGGAACTTATCATAGAGGGCCATTTCAAAATTCAAAGCCATATTTCATAATAGGAAAAGTTCAAAAACAAGATGTAGATCAAAGAAAATTTCCTGAATTTAATGGACAACATCATAAGAATACTTTTCAAAACACTTACCAAATATGCAAGATAGTATCAGTTGAATCTAATCAAATAGTTCAAACAGAAAAAGATATTTGGTATATAGATTTAGGAGCTAGTCATCATATGATTGGTAATTTGTAATGGTTTGAGTGTCTAGAAGTCAAGGATAATTTCTATTTAAATATTGTAGATGATAAGAGATATCTAGTTCATGGAAGTGGTAGAGTAACACCTAGTATACCATTTTTAGATTTTGTACTAGAGGATGTTATGTATGTTCCAAGATTATCAACCAATCTCATTTCAATTACTAAATTGGTTGAAAGTGGAAGATCAATTGAATTCAAATATATAAATGAGCACAATAAATGCATTATCAAGAATCAAAATATAATAGAGGCTATAAGATAAATAAAAAACGAAATCTATGCTTTACATTCAATTGTTTTTTTAAAATCTTATTTTATCTCAAGATGAGCTTGTTGATTACTTACCTGAGTGATCTGAAAGACAAAATAAAATAAATTGGATTCAACAATGTTTCTACCAACACAAGCATCGGGTGAATCCAAAGTTCAAGATGATGAAGCAAATACGAGAAAAACAGAAGATCAAATGCATTGCAAGGTCACTTGAAGAATGAATATAAAAATGTACAAGGGGTGTTGCAGTATATTATATTATTTGGTACATGCTAATGTACCCCCATGGTACCCTTATAGCACATTTGTAAATAATAGATTAGGGTTGAGTCATAGTTTAGAGTGTGAGTAATATTTCCTCTTTTATGTAAGTGTGAATGTGTAGGAAATGCACAAGTGTCATGTGAGTTAGTGTGCAAGTGTAAGTTGAGACTATATGCACAAGTATCTTATATGTATAAGAAAAACTTGCTATGTAAAAATGTGCACAAGTGTCTTGTATGTATGAGAACAATATGTTATGTAAAGATGTGCACAAGTATCTTAGATTAGAGTGTGGAAATTAGAGAAGTGTAAGAGTCATGTATAGATGTGCATACAATATAGAGTCAAGTGTTCATCAAGTATGCAAGTGTCAAGTAGATAAACCAAGATTCATGAGACTTGGCATATGGAAAGGAATAGTCAAGTATCCAAAGAGTCACACTACTATGGTTATATTATGGAGATAATACTCCATAAGCAAGTATCACATACAATCATGATCATTACTATCATTATTTTGTAAGAGAAAGAGGAGAAATAAAGATTGCATACATTTTGAGCAATTAATATTGTAAGTTGTATTACATGCTTAGTACATATTTATTAAGGCTATTTACATTCATATTGTTGCATATTATTGAATGTTATTTGATATATTATAAACCTTATTTTACATATTAATTTGCTCATATTAAGTTACTCATATCATTATCTTGATCGTAGTATATTGTGGCTATATTATATTCGATCATGTGATATTTAACCTATGATATTTATGGAAGTATTAAGGCATAAAAAACCACCATATTTTACCTCAACTATGTTCTCAATTCTAATCAGTGGTAATGTTATTGGTTATTCTAAAAGCAAACAAGGTATACGATAAGGGGATCCTTTATTCTCCATATTTTTATCATCCTATTCGAGGCCCTTAGGAGGACTATTTCAAGGGTTGTGAAAGAAATAAATTTGGATGGTATTAAGCCTACTTCCACCCTTACTCCCATATCCCATCATCAATTTGTTGATGACATTGTTATCACTTCAATATCCTCTATCCTGCAAGCAAGAGAGTTGAAATCTATATTGGAAACTTATGAATTAGCAATTGGATAAAAAACTAACTTTGCAAAAAGCAAAATCTTCTTTTTAAACACCACTATTAGGAGGTAGATGAAAATTGTAGGTGTCTTTTGATGTGGGGTTGGGGAACTTCCTTTGACTTATATTGGGATGCCCATGTTTAAAGGGTAGATCTTTGGATGATATGTGGAACCCAATTGTAGAGAGATTTTCCAAGAAACTAATAGGATGGAAAGGAGCTCTTCTTAGTTAGACAAGGAAAACACTTTTGGTAAAATCCTCTCTCCAAAGCATCCCGATCTGTTTTATGTCCCTCTTTAAGATGTCAAGTAAATTCTATAATAAAATTGAACAAATTCAAAGGATTTTCGTATGGACTGGATCAAAGGATAAAAGACGTCTCCCATTGGTAGTTGGGAACAAGTTTGCTAGAAAAAAGTAGGGGGCTTGGAGTTGAGGAGACTGAGAAAAATGAATAAAGCCCTCTTAGGAAAGTTTAGCTAGAAATTGACAAGGAATGAAGAGGCAAGATGGGTGAAGATTCTTCAAACAAAATACCTAAGAGGTGATGTTGATTTTTTAGAGGACAAGGACTTCCCTAGGGACTCCAATTTTTAGAATAATCTCCAAATTGTCAGAATGTTTTTGCAGTAAGGTTTGCAATGGAAAATTGAAAGAGGTAACAAGGTTCTTTTATGGAAAGATTCTTGGCTTTAAAGAGCATTCCCTTTAGTCAAGATTTAGATTTTGTTATCTTGGAGAATGAGGTTTCTCAACTTTATGGGCCATGGTTAGTGATTATATTTTAAGGGAAGATACTAGACCCATATGGAAACAATTTGAAGTTGAAGGTTTGGACCAGAGAAGGAATCGGGTTCTTAGTAAGTTGAATAGGATGATGTAGGTTTATTCCCTAAACAACCTAGACACTCAAGATTCTAGGTGGTGGAAATTATCAAAACAAGGGACCTATTTGGTCAAATCTAGTTACTATTTGCTAGAAGGAGAAGGTCCTTGTTGGTTACCAACTTCGAATGTTTGGTTAAAGAATCTTACTCCTAAAGTTACCTTCTTCTTCTAGCCCATCTACCAAAATAATATCCCTACTATGGATATCCTTATGAAAAGAGGTTTTCAGTTTTCAAATATATGCAACCTTTATGAATGTATGATGGAAGATGTTAACCATTTGAGTTTGACTTGCCCCTTTGCTTAAGAAGTCCTCCATATGATTCTCAATAGATTTCAAGTTTCTTTGGTCTACCCCAACTACACTAGTGATTTATGTCTCCAATGGAAATCCCCTTTCAAAAGTAAGAGGCTTAACACTTTATGGGGCTTTAGTCTTCCTCATTCTTTATGGGCTCTTTGGAAAGAACAAAATAGTTGCATTTTCAAGGGGAATAAAGGGCTAGTCTTATCGTAGCCAATAGGATTGTCTCACTTATTGTGGAGAATGCTAGATTGATTAAGTGGGAAGAATTATGGGAATCAAAGAGGGAAGCTATGATTGCAACCGATTGGGGTCTTGATCTAGTGACATGTATGCTTAATCCTCCTAAAAACCTTTTAATAAGGTAAACAAAATGGACCTCCCCTCTGGGTGGTATGCTAAAATTAAACTTTGATGGGGCAGCTAAAGGGAATCTTGGACTTGTTGGGGTGGGAGGTTTGATAAGAGATGAAAATGAAAATATTTTGATTGCTTATGTTGAAGCCCTAGGGGACCAGTCAAGCCACTTTGTGGAGGCCCATGCTATGTGTGTGGTAATAAAGTTGGTGAATAATCTTTAGGTTAAGAAAGTAATTATAGAAGGGGATTTCCTTAACATGATTAATAGTATGAAAAATATATAGAAATTAATTGGATCTTAGCCTCTATTATTGATGAAGCTCGACATATGAGGCTTATGGAGGCTATGGAATTTAAGCACATTTATAGGGAAGGGAATGACATAGTAGATTATATGCCTAATATTGGAATAACACAAGGACTCAATGTTTGGAAAAGAGACTTCCCCCAATAGGTTATTGTAATTGTTGATAATGATAAAAGAAATGGGGTTCACATTGATTAATATTTTATTCCTTAACATTGTGTCTAGTTTATTTCATAGAAGGATGTGGTGGGATCCTGAAAGTAGTAATCGATCCCATGATTTGATGATTGGGAGAAATTTTGAAAATAAAATTTGGTACAACTCTTCCAATGGTGATGCTACCATTTTTTGCTTAGTTTTTAGAATAGGGATCTCTGGTAGTTTTGGTTCCTAGTTGTACCACTCTTTTCAAAGAACATTTAGTAGTTCAAGGTATTTTGAGTTAAGTTTTTTTGAAATTTCCTTAACAATTACCATGGCTACTCAGGCCCCCCTTTTTTGTGAACATTTTTGTTCAAAATTTGTGGTTTGAATATGTTTTTTGTAGGTGAGGACCTTCTTGTTGGTGCGAAAATTGGCACCAGACAAGCGGGAGGCATGCCTGAAGGTTCTCGATCAGCATTGAACGGTCGCCCAACTCGAGAGAGGCAGAGGTGGTCGATATCCAGAGAAGGCCGACTCCTTAGGTTCCAGATACCTACGCAACAAAGGGGGAAAAGGATAAAAGGGAAAGAGAAAGAAAGCAAAGGAGTTCATAGCTAGAACTAACAAGGATGGGGTATGGCCGCATCAAGACGCACTCCTACAACTTCACCTTTGTCCTTTGTTTCTTTTTTCGGATTTCATATATTTAACATCACAACCCAATGGATAAGGATAAGACAACACAAAAGGTGGCACAAATTAGCAACTCACACTTGGCCAATTCTTTCAATAAAAGCACCTATTCCATCGCACCTCCTCCTATATATGCATTCCCAGCAGTGATCTAAAAGAAGGAATGAATGCATACAAGTAGTTGAAGGACCTCATGGTGTGCTCATGGTGGAGGTAGTTACTACTAAAACCTGCATGGTGGAAAGCCAATTCAAGAATAGGTAGATTACCCAAAATAGTTTTTGACCTTAGGGATCATAATTTTTGGTAACCTGTCTATTATTGAATCAACTTTGGGATACAACAAAATATATTTACAAGTGTACAATGCTTTGGGGTATCCTATGGATCAAGATATTCAGTCTATAGCTCTAGAGGTTTATCTCGTGGATCCAGTAGTTCTACTTCTTTTTTTCTTAAAGATTCCTTAGTATTGTGTCCCCTTTTGTTCTTTCCTTCCATCCTATTTTCCCTGTTTGGCTATTCTAATGGTTGCTGAATTTTGCAACCATCCTACGGTCGTTCCATCTCCTCCTTTATTTCCTCTAAAGTTTCCTCTCCCTTATGCTTTCCTTCTTTATTTTCTTTTTGATGTGCCCCATTCTGTTCTTTTCCATGTATTCCCCCCATTGCCCACCTCTCCTTGTTTTTTGTCATTGTGTCTTATTTGTCCTTTCTTTCTTATTATCTTTGTTCAAAAGTGTTTTTGATGGTTGAAGGCTTATTGGCTCTTGTTCTTTCCTTCCATCCTATTTTCCCTATTTGGCTGTTGTTCTAATGGTTGCTAAATTTCACAACCATCCTATGGTCGTCCCTTCTCCTCCTTTCTTTCCTTTGAATTTTCCTCTCCCTCATGCTTTCTTTCTTATGTTTCCTTTATGTCCCATTTTGTTCTTTTCTACGTATTCCCCCCATTTCTTGCCTTTCCTTGTTTTCTATCATTGTGCCTTGTTTGTCCTTTCTTTCTTCGTATCCTTGTTCAAAAGTGCTTTTGATGATCAAAGGCTTGTTGGGTTTTTTTTTACAATATGAAAAACCCCTGTAAGTCGCCAAGAGTGTGGGTGATATTTTGTGCCTCTTCACCCAATTTTCCTTTTTTGGAAGATGAGGACATATTAGAGCCGACCAAATAAGAGGCATTAATGGTTAATGCAAATTTCAATGGACGAATGAGAAAATAGGTAGGGGTTTGCTCAAAAGAAGAATCCCAAAACCCCACCCTACTTGGACAAAGGATTGTGAATCTCAAATCCCTGGGAAAAATAATCAGACTAGGGCAAGGAGATCGCATGTCCCAAGTTCCCATCCTTTAAGACAGATGAAACTTTGAGAAGACAACATTAAGGGTCCAAGCCTGATCTTCCATCCACATCAGGATATGATGAGTTGAATATTGGAAGGTTGGTACAAGGAGTGTGCCCAAAATTTCATCCAAAGTTGAGATCACCACATAATAGGATGGAAGCTTTGAGGATCCCCATAAGCGAGCATTAATGACATCAGTTTCCTGATGCAGATTACTGATGGGTGTGAAGAAGAAAGATTTGAAAGTGCATAGCTTCAAAGGTAATTAATCTATGACCTCTCTATATCACAAAGGGACAAAGTATATTGGAATTTAAAAGGCTATTGGAATAACCAAAGGCCCAAATTTGTGTAGAGACACCCAAATCCTTTCGAATGATCACCATCCCTCCTGGAGTAGAGCATCATTAGATCTTCTAACTATTCCAGCAAGATTCTTTCTGACGAATGCCATTAATGCTTAATTTTGAATCTATTGTAAAATATTCTATAAAAAGTGGAATGCTTGGCATTCCAAAGCACAACTCTGTAGCCTTTACAATTCATATGTAATTCTTCTTCGCTTGTAAATAGTAGTGAATCACTGTTTGGTCTCTCAATATGTCTTCCATTCTACGTTTGCCTCTGTGTGAATGTTTATTTCTACAATGGTCATCTGAGTTGGTTATATTAATTCTACTATCTAAATTTTGTGAGCCTAGTTGGGCAGTTATGGAATTCACATTCACCATTGGACGTCGAGGTTTATTTCTATTAAATCCAATTGGGTGGGAGCGCTCTAATTCTGCTGTTTGGATTTCATGCACCCTCCCACTAGTTCTGGAATTTGTCTCTACACATTGCACCGAAGGAGAAGTGATAGACGGGGTAGGCTAATCTATTAGGTTGTTCGTTGTTGTTTGCACTGGTGAAATATGCATCAAAATATACATGGAGGTTGTAATGACTGGAGTGCTGACACTAAAATATGAATTACAAACATGTATATATAGCCCCTTTCAAGAGAAATATTTTTGAAAACTTAATTAATATTTCATTAATGGTGGATCAAGATATCATTATTCAACTTTTTTGAGTGACCTCTTTCGCGATTGCTCTGACACAAAAAAAATATTCTTCACTGCATTCAAACAAAAATTACTAACATACCCTGCCTGGACTTTACTTGCTAATCAATTCATTTGATTCCACCACTGCTTTTGAATGCTTTTGGGTGATCTAAAGTATCTACTATGCATCAACTCCTCAACTATCGCCTTACATACTTGATCTGATTAGTCATTAAATTCACCCATCTATTGCACCCTTGGATTCAGTGATCAAATAAGCTTAGCAAGAGGAGGAAGTTCAAATTTGAAGAACTATCTTCATACCTGGGCCTTCATGCATTTATTGTTGGATGGGATGAAGATTTGTATTGGGAGTACACCCGGGTTAGTCTCCCTTCCTGCATCTTGGTTATATTTCTTTGGTATGGGGAAATGGAAACCCTTGTACATATTCTTCTTTTCGCACTTTCCTCCTTCACTATGGCTGAACGAACCTTGGATGGGACTTTGGGTCTGCTTCTTCCTAAATCTACCTCCATATTTTTCATCTCTATGATTCAATTTCCTAGGTAGCAATTCAGGACTTTCCTCCTTTTTTATATCCTCCCGTTCGCTCGTCCAATTCTTTTCTCCTTCGAACGAAATTTTGGGAGTGCTTATGATGGGAATTGCTGCCCATTCTTCCATCAAGAATATCTCCAAATTGTTGTCTTTTGAGCTAGACTTTTAGACAATGAAGGGCCTAGATGCAACCCATTTCTCCATTCGACCTTTCTCTTGGTCGTATTTCAAAATAACCCCCCCTTTTTTCTTTCTCTTTTCCTTTATTTGAATAAAATAGTGGGTGCATAAAATATACCCACATTCTTAGTGACTTATGGGGGGCTTTTACTCGCTAGAAGGCACAAAACCTAGCTAACCATTGCCTATCAAAGCTTTAAAATAAAACATCAAACAATCAAACAAAACTTCTAGCCACATCCATTGGGCCGTAGAGTCTACCATATCAAAAATGAAACTAAAAAATGGAACATGAAAAGTTGTCTTTCATGACTTAATCTAAACCCGATGGGTCTTTTGATTTTTATGTTAATATCTAATATGACTCAACATGAGGTACGACTACTTGAGGAAACTACTCCACTTTGTAATTTGTTACACATCTCCGTCTAGTTTCCCATGGAAGGGACATGTGCACTTTTCATTTGTTCCACAATGTACTTGAGTCTGCACTGCTCCTGGTCGGGCGGGTCTTTGTATCTTTCAGCCATTTGATTGGAAATGATTGAGAGGCTAAATATTTTGGAGACTAAATTGAAGAGTTGATCTGGTGTTATGGGTTCTTGCAAGGTCATGATCATAATTTTATCTTCCTCAAGATCTTGAAATAGATTTTGAAGATTTTGCTCTGAATACAATTGATGGTTGCTGCCCCAAAATCTGGGTAACCCAAGTGTTTTGAGTTGTTCATTAAACTCATTCATTACCCCAAGCTCCTTATTTAATATATCCAAAAGCTTGGAGCCTTCACAATATAAATCAGTCAAGTTTAAATATTGTTGCATCATGACTTCATATTGTTCCCTCTCAAATATTTGATAATCATGGGGACTAGCGTTGTGATTGCTTAGCATTATTCGCAAAGCAACCACCTTTGGGTTTATATTTTGTATGATCCCCTTCCCTTTGTTGAACTCAACCTTTGCCACCATTTAGATTTTGAGACTGCTTTCTACTGTCAATGTAAAGGGGGAAATAATCTCCAAAGCTGCTTTGCTTTCCTCAAATGGATGAGCTTGACTCCCTTAAATTGTCCTTTAAAATGATGGACCTAGTAGGCTTCTCTTTCTCCTTTTGTAGCTCTTCAAGAAGGTGATTAAACTCATTCTCTTATTGTTGCATATTTCTTCTGCATTCACTGAGTAGGAGCTCTTGCTGATGTATCTTCAATTTGGATTCCTCATTGCATTTCTTTAGTCTATTGTTCATTTCTTGCAACCCGCTCTTGATTTTAACAATCTCGTATTCCTTTTACCACAGCAACTCAGATGAGGGGGCTTTATTCAATGTATCACTTAACATCTTGTTTCTACTTTTGATGGTTTTCATTTCTCATTATACTCGGTGATACTAAGCCTTAAAGTTCTTCGCTGCTTTCATATTCTTTTTAGCATTTTTTACTTTGAGATACATATAATCATAGCTCACATGTGACACTTTCAACACTTCAACAGAGGGGATATCATCAATATGCCTAGTGAGGATCTCAAATTCCTAGTCATCACACTTCATGTTCGCTTTTGCCTTCTTGAATCTTGATTTAAATGGGATGTAAATCTGGCCAAACCAGGGGCTCATGATAAGTTTGATTCATTTTGAACTAGGCCATATCTCATTGAGGAATGCAAAAATTCAAATGTGTATCAATTATGGGATTTGGAGGGCAAGCTGAGGTCAATCCCAGTGAATGAGAAACACCTGAAACACTATTCCCAATATGCATGGAGCAGTTGTATACGTATGTATATATTTTCCTTGTTTTACCTTGTATAGAAGTAGAGTGTAGTTTTCCTATTTATTGTATAGCTAAGAGCCCTAAGCCTTTCAAGTGCCCTAAGAAGTTTCTCAAAGAATGATATTTAAATTCAGAAGTGGACGGGAAAATGAGAAGCATCTAATTAAGTGAATGATCTCAAAGCCCGTCTCAAACAAGGACGAAGAAATGAGATTGATATGGATAAAAAGTAAAGACCAAAATGTCATTTGATTAGGAAAAGAAAAGAAAATTTTGGCCTACAACTGTAAACTCCATGATTCATCATAAGAATTGATGATCAAGTTGGAAATAGTGCCCAAAAAGCATAATTACATGTGTACAAATGATCGATGCTTCGTCCTGATAAAATTGAAAAGGAAGATCGTGGGCAAGTACATTAAGTGGCCTTAACATGCATAGCGACTAGAAAAGGGCGTGGTCGTCCAGCTGGAACCTATTGAAGAGGTGCATTTATATAAAAGGTGGCAAAAGCACATTCTTTAGGAAAATTTAAGCATGTGTAATGAATTAAAGAAGAATCAAGTCTGAAGCAAGATCAACCTAGGAAAATAGCAATCCAACTATTTCTAAAAGGAGATGTGTGAGACAAGCAAAGTCTCCCCAAGATCGAAGAATGCTCCACAAGATCAATCACACATAAAAGAGGTAAACCCACAACACAAATATTGAGTGGTAAAACCCTACTTCAAATGAAGAAGGGAAACATCCACTATGAAGCTCACTATATTACTCAATGATTCAACAAGTACAAGAATGCTTCAATGTTATGCAACAATATGCATCAACATAAACTACAACACAAGTCAATATGACAAGATATGATAAGATATGATAATATGTAGTAGAAAACACCCCTATTTAAAGAGAAGCTTTTCTACTACAACCCTAAATCTTATCACAATCTAATCTTATCACAATCTATCAAATATTAGAAAGTGCTTTAGTTACTTTCTAATTTTATCACAATCTAATCTTTGAGATATGTGATAAGTGGCATCTATCAAATATTAGAAAGTGATTAGTTACTTTCTAATATTTGCTAGAAAAGGGAAATAACTTTTTCCCAAGAAATTAAATATTCCTAGCACCCTTAATTTATTTATTAATTGGGTGGGAATATTTTACATAAGATAGAATTATATTCTAATTCAAATATTATTCTTTAGACTTTATATTTTAGTCTAAGAATAATTTACACAATGTTGCATTACATATTCCAACACTCCCCCTTAATGCAATATTGGGGAAAGGAATTATGAGACAAAGAAACATTCTCCCCCTAAAGATACAAACGGGGATGAGAATCAAATGAGTAATATAGTTACAATGAGCTTCTATGACCAAGAATGGTCTACAATAAGGCACCAATACAAAATGGGCCAAAATGAGACTACAAGCCCCCAACGGAGTAGCTTCAGATACAAGCAGCTTACAAAGCCATCCATCAACCACAAGTGGTTGCAAATGACAAGAAGAAAACATCACAAGGGTGTCTTCAGTAAGCCTGCAAAATCCCAAATGGAAGTACCTACAAGCTACAAGCAACTCAACATAAGATCAGTTAGATACATCATCATAAATATATTCACCACAACATATATGAATATCCAAAGATGATAACAAAACTGATCTAACAAATAGTGAACTATAAGTCATCACAAAAAGATGCCAAGCCATACTTATAGTCACGTGCTATATAGTTGATCAAAAAATATCATGTACAAAGTTGCATAAAGCAAACAAGGAGTACCATGATAATGCAAACTCTAAAGTACCATGTACAAAAGTAGCACAAGGCTAACAAAAAAGTACCATGTACAAGAGTTGCATAAGGTATATGAAAATAATAAAGTGTGCACACCGGTTGCATAAAGCCAACCATAAAATATCATGTACAAAAGTAGCATAAATGCTAACAAGAAAGTACCATGATAAACCAATTGCATAATGCCAACTACATAAAAAAACATGTACAAAGTTGCACAAGGCAACAAGAAAGTACCATGTAAAAGAGTCGCATAAAGCAATTGCATCATATACCATAATTGCACAATGCCATCTACAAAGTAACATGTACAAAAGTTGCACAAGGCAAACAAGAAAGTACCATGTTCAAAAGAGATGCAAAAAGCAATTATACCACCAAAGATCAACTCATATATATAGCACAAAACACCTCATAAGGATGAAGTTGTCATCACACAAGTGTAACTACACTTCATTCCCCCTTGAGGACAACTTCACCAAACCAAGTGAGTCCCTCACCTTACAAAACTGCTCCTTGGGAAGAGGTTTGGTGAACAAATCAGCAGAATTAGAAGATGATGGGCAATACTCCAACTGAATAGTCCCATCCAATACCTTCTCTCTGATAAAATGGGCTTGGATTTCAACATGCTTTGTCCTTTGATGCATTACAAGATTTTTAGCCAAGGCAATAGCTGATTGATCATCATGAAAGATAATCATGAACTACTATAACCATCTTGCAATAAACAACTATAACCATATTGCAATTGAATAAACCAAGATCAACTTGCAATAGATTAACTTGCAATAAGAAGGTAACTAACCATAACAATCATCTTGCAACAAAATAAACTAACTTGAATTGAACCATAAAACATTTGTTAAATGTTAGATAGTCAATAAGTTAGTAAGTTAGTGTTCATTTTAGGTTTTGCTATAGCCTAATGAATTGCCAATTCATCTCACCCAAGGTCAACCAAGCTACCCAAAAGGGTACGAGTACGAGGACCCGAAAAGGACTTGCTATCGATAGAGCGAATTCTTTTGGATTCAATAGGTGTTTAGCAAATATAAACTATGTTGCAAGATTAAGTAAATTTTAATCAAATACTAAAGTTGTGGTTAGGAAGTTGATTCATTTTTAACCTTCTTGATTAATATGAAAATTAGTAAATTGCAAGTTAGTTGGTTAGTAGATTGTTTAGTAGCAAGTTAGTAGTTAGATTAGTTGAGATGCAAAATGTAAGAAAGATGAACAAGAGATAGTGGAGACACAAAGCAAAACACAAATACACACTCTCTCTCTCTCTCTCTCTCTCTCTCACTCTCACTTTCATTCTCTTTTACTTTCATAATGAGAGATACAAGTTACATTAATTTACAGTATGCTTCAAGCAAATACTGGAGAGAGATTAGAAGAAATTAATAAAAATAGGGGAAGAGAGTGAAAAAGTTGATCCGAAATTGCCTTGTATACTCCAAAACATACTTGGATAACCTTGCAAAACAAGCAAACTCACAAACAACCATTGTTAATGTGAGACAAAAAAATATTGCATTTTAAGGAGAATAATAATAATTTTTAATACAAAAAATTGCTTAAAAAATGCAATTAAATTAATAAAATTTATTTTATTAATAAAAAAAATGGCATGAAAAAGTTTAAAGATTTTTATAAAGCAAAACTTTTCAAAAAAACAAAACTATTTTTTTTTTTATAAAGCAAAACTGTTTTTTTTTTTAAACAAAATTGTTTTTTTTATAAAGCAAAACTGTTTTTTTTTTATATATATATAGCCGACTGTTTTTTTTTTAAATAAATAAAAAAATGACTATATATGGAAATAGGGGTTTTTGGGTCTTCCGAACGCAACCATGGGGTCCGTTTGGCTCCAAAAACCTTTCCAACAAAAGCTTAATGCCAAAAAATTTTTTATAGATTTAAAATGAAAATATTGTTTGCAAAAGATCTAACAACTAGATCTAAAAACATAATAAATCTATAAACCCTAATGGCAGATTTGCAAAATAAGTTTACATAAAATACCCAAATATCAAATGCATGCAAAAAAAATATATACCTTAATGGGTTTTTCACCTCAAAGGATTGAAGACACTTGATGGAGATCCCAACCACTCTGATACCAAATGTGAGACAAGCAAAGTCTCCCCAAGATCGAAGAATGCTCCACAAGATCAATCACACATAAAAGAGGTAAACCCACAACACAAATATTGAGTGGTAAAACCCTACTTCAAATGAAGAAGGGAAACATCCACTATGAAGCTCACTATATTACTCAATGATTCAACAAGTACAAGAATGCTTCAATGTTATGCAACAATATGCATCAACATAAACTACAACACAAGTCAATATGACAAGATATGATAAGATATGATAATATGTAGTAGAAAACACCCCTATTTAAAGAGAAGCTTTTCTACTACAACCCTAAATCTTATCACAATCTATCAAATATTAGAAAGTGCTTTAGTTACTTTCTAATTTTATCACAATCTAATCTTTGAGATATGTGATAAGTGGCATCTATCAAATATTAGAAAGTGATTAGTTACTTTCTAATATTTGCTAGAAAAGGGAAATAACTTTTTCCCAAGAAATTAAATATTCCTAGCACCCTTAATTTATTTATTAATTGGGTGGGAATATTTTACATAAGATAGAATTATATTCTAATTCAAATATTATTCTTTAGACTTTATATTTTAGTCTAAGAATAATTTACACAATGTTGCATTACATATTCCAACAAGATGTGTCTGGCTAAATCATTTCATTGGCCCAAGGTCCACAATCCAAGAAGGGTTGGTGAAAGAAATCTAACAAGACTCTGCACTTTAATTGGATTTACCTCGAGGAGAGTGATATTCTTTGCAATAGCTTTGATCATCAATCCTATCGATCCTACATTTTGACATTATAAGAAGGCAATGCTAGTAGAAGCTTCATGATGATGTAGTGGCTACTAAGTGTTGTTCATGCTCTCTAGAAGAAGGTTGGTTGATAATATGATGGGCTCCAAGCCTTCTGAATCTTATAGTTCTTGTGAATAATAATAGAGCTGAGCAAAATGACCAAGGCAAGGTTGAAGAAGAGGCTGGAAGACTCATTTGAGAGAATCATGAATACATGCATCACTCTGAAGGCCAAAGCAAAGCTATCTCGAATGGGAGTGGAGAAAAATGCAAAGGCAATAAAATCCAGTATCACTAGGGTAGCTCCATGGAACACATAATTGGCGATGTTCCTAACAATTCTTATGCATTCTTGTCCCAAGCTGGTGAATGTTGTAGCCAAATTCTATGATGCAATTACAGGGAAATTCAGAAAACAAGATGGATGACCTCTATTTTAGATAACTACTCAGAATGTAAGAAAAGTGTTCACAACCCCAAAGCCCTCTCTCGAAGATGTATCCATTAAACATCTCAGAGTCATTTAGAAAAAGTCCAAAGAGAAAAGCTTGCAGAGGAGGGCCCAAAAACTTGGATGAAAGAAGTCTTAATATTAAGAAGCTTACCTAAGGACTATTTAGAAAGGACCTAGAAATTAGGAAAATTCAAGGAAGACGTTCAACTAGTCTTGAGCAAGATAGCTATAATGCAAGGTGTTGAAACATATAAAATAATACTTCCAAAGCAGATAGTTTTGGTGCACACTATATTAAGGGTTAACAGGTCAATAAAGCTATATTGGGCCAAATTTCTAGCCAAGAACATGAGGAAGCAATTAACAGAATATCAGTCTAAGCAAAGTATGAAATATTTTTTCCCCTCTTAATTAGCCTGGTTATTTCTTTTCTTTATGCCTAGAACATCACATTTTGTGCAAATTACAGAGGTTGATCCTCGCATAGTCGTTTACTGGACACATTCCCTTAGGAAAATCTAGTCATATCTAGAGTTTAATAAAATTTTCCTTGGTCCAGCCTTGGCATATGTTTATGGTAGTTGTCCTCTTCTATATAAAAGAGTTGTGCAATTTTTAAGAACAAGATTTCTTGAAGTAGGGGATTGGTATTTTCTACCAGAAGGAACATGCGTAAAACTTTATGGCTTCTCTGGTTTCTCCTTTCTCCTTCCTTATTATGTACAAATTTGATCTTTGGGCTTGAATTTTGTAGCGAAGCCATCGTAATAGAAGATAAGCATGGTGAAGGAGCAAAGAAGAAAATAATATTTCAATTTCTTGTATTATATAGTCCCATATGTAATCCCTTTAGAGACCAGGCTACATATTTGAAATTGGATAATAAGTTGTGTGCTTTAGGCCTTGAAATAATACCTCCTCGGTGGAATTATGATCTTGATGGTGTCATTAAGAATAAGGTTGCCAATAATTTCAAACCCCGACCATTCGAATATCAGGAGAATGAGGTGAATTCAAGTGTTCTACAATTCAAAAATATCCTAAAGGATCGGTTGGTTTTATTTTTTCAGTTTAAATTTCATAAGCACCCACCATGGAGGTCCTCATATCCATACAAGAGGGTGTTTGACGCTGAGAGGAACCTTGATCAAAGAATAACAACCACTTTATTTGAATGTGTTGAGCAGTAGAAGGGTTGGAATGATGAAGAGAAGGTGGAGTAATGGTGGATAATGAAATGTGAGAAAGAGGATCTTAGAGAAATCCTCTCGGGAGTGACATATGTTAAATTTCATACATAATTTATGGCTCACATTGATCAATGGAGGGAGAGAAAGGATGATAATATTTGCCCAAAATTGTTAAAGAAATCCGACCCTATGGAGCCTATTGTTGGACGAAGCAGTGATGATCAAGAACTGGAGGGCACAAATTCTCAAGAAGAATTCAGTGATATGGCCCATGGAGCGCAAGCTGAACCAAAAGTCTCTTCCTCCCAAAAATTGCAAAGTAGTAGGAGAACAAGGTCAAGTAAAACCCTTTAAGAGACTTGTCATTCATTCGGGTCCTCTCATCAAATATCAATGCATAGAAGAAAGAAAAGGACCTGCTCAAGTCCAGCTGTTTCAAAGGAGCAAGAGCTAGGGCACAAACATCAATGATTATAATCTAAAGTGGTGCAAGTGAAGAAATTGAGAGCATTGACACATCATTCTAAGGTTACTCTAAAGATTGCAGAGCCTATTTAAGAACAAGTTCCTTTATAGGTACAACTCAATACCCCTTCTCCAAATCAAGATCTTCCCAGCAATCCACTGAATTATCCTCCCCTTTTTAATGATTTTTTCCTATCTTCTGAAGGATTACTGACTACAAGGCCTATAGCAGAGAAATATTTGGATCTTCCTCCCAATACAATAGAAACATCCATCATTGTATCCTTTTCCAATCCATCAGTTTTTCCCACATTCTTTGTCACCCCTCCACCTCCTTCACAAATATTGTCCCAAAAATTTCCTCCTTCATCAGTGTCAATCATTACCAAAGCAATGAGTCAATCAACTGGTACAAACCAGAAACAAGCATTGGCAACACTTACTTTATCCCCATTGTCCTTTGTGATGTCTTTTCCACTTTCATCTCAAGAGATATAAGCAAGAGACAATAAGAATAAATTGGTAGAAGAGCAGCTTCAAAAGGAGCACCAAAGCCAAGAAGAGGCTACTATGATGGTTTTACATGATCTTGACTCGATTGAGGGAAGACAACACAAGTGATTGTCAAACCTAGAGTCAAGAAGGCAAAAGTGGACATGAAGTATGACAATTGGGAATTTGAGCTCCTCACTAGGCATATTGATGATATCCCCTCTATTTAAGTGTTGAAAGTATCACATGTGAGCTCTGATACTTTGTATCTCAAAGTAAAAATATTGAAAAGAAGATGAAGCAATGGAGAAAAAGGTGAGAACTTTGAGGCTCATTATCACCGGGTACAACAAGAAATGAAAACCATCGAAAGTAGAAACAAGATGCTGAGTGGTACATTGAATAAATCTCCCTCACCTGATCTACTATAGCAAAATGAATACGAGAATGTGGGTGATATTTTGTGCCTCTTCACCCACTTTTCATTTTTTGGAAGATGAGGACATATTAAAGCTGACTAATTTTGAGACACTAATGGTTAAGGCAAATTTCAATGGATGGATGGAAAAATAGGCAGGGGTTTGCTCAAAAGAGGAATCCCAAAACCCCACCCTGCTTGGATGGAGTAATGGGAACCTCAAATCCCTGGGCGAAAGAATCAAAATAGGGCAAGGAGACCACAAGTCCCAAGTTCCCATCCTCAAACATAGATGTAACTTTGGGAAGACAACATTAAGGGTCTAAGCTTGACATTCCATCCACATTAGGATATGATGAGCGAAAGACTAGAATGTTGGTACAAGGAGTGTGCCCAAAAGTACGTCCAAAGCTAAGATCACCACACAACAGGATGGAAGCTTCGAGGATCCCCAAAAGTGAGCATTAATGATCTCAACTGCTTGATGCATATTACCGATGGGTGCGAAGAACAAATATTTGAAAGTGCGTAGCTTTAGAGGTAATAAATCTATGATCTCTCTACAGCACGAAGGGAAAAATTAGATTGGAATTTAAGAGGCTATCGAAATAAACAAAGGCACAGATCTGTGTAAAGACATCCAACTCCTTCTGAACGTCCGCCATCACTCCTAAAGCAGAGCGTCATCAAATATTCCGAATGTTCCAACAAGATTCTTCCCGTTGAATGCCATTAATGCTTAATTTTGAATCTATTGTAAAATATTTTATAAATAGTAGAATGCTTGACATTCCAAAGTGTGGCTCTGTGACCTTTACATATCATATGTAATTCTTATTCGCTTGTAAATAATAGTGAATCACTATTTGGTCTCTCAATCTATCTTTCATTATGCTTTTGCCTTTGTATGAATGTTTATTTATGTTATGGCCATATGATTTGGTTTGCTTAATTCTGCTATCTATATTTTGTGAGCCTAGCTGGATGATTCTGGAATTCTCATTCACCATTGGGCATCGGGTTTTATTTTTGTTAAAGCCAATTAGGTGGGAGCGCTCTAATTTTGCTGTCTAGATTTCATGCACCCTCTCACTAGTTCTGGAATTCACCCTTGCATGCTGCACTGAAGGAGAAGTGATAGATGAGATGAGCTAATATATTAGGTGGTTTGTTGTTATTTACACCGACGATGTTGGAGGAGTGTGTCTTGATGCGACCATACCCTATCCTTATTAATTTCAGCTATGGTCTCCTTTGCTTTATTTCTCATTTCCTTTCCCCCTTTATGGTGTAGGTAGCTGGAACCTAAGGAGCTGACCTTCGGAGATCGACTGTCTCTTCCTCTCCTGGGTCAAGCGGTCGTTCAATGTTGGTCAGGAACCTCCGAACACGCCTCCCGCTAGTCCGGTGCTAATTTTTGCACCAATAATTTTTGGTGACTTTGTTGGGGAACTCTATGAGTTTCCATGTTTGAGGAAATCAGAGTTTTGTGATACTTTGATTTACCCATATCTTTGCAAATCACCTGGCGACTTAGACCTTGTAGAATCTTCACATCATCAAATTAGTTGCCTTTTTATGCTAAATTTTTTTATTTCTCTGAGGACCCAAGGTTTTGATGAGCAGCCTTGACCTCATCAACGAATAAAGCATGTTCATATGGTGAATTAGACTTAAACGCATGAAGCATGACCTCTAAAGGCAAGTGCCTCAATGGCTTATCTAAGCTACCCATAGTGGAATGACCCTGGTCCATTAGACCTCCAATGCTGGCATGAAATTTTTGAAGGTGCCTTGGAAGCTCTGACAAAATACAATGGCACCTTAGAAATTGCTCGAGAGTACCTTGAATATGTCACCGCACTAATGCCCCTCCATGGAATAACACATGAAGATGTCATGATCAAGCTCCTGGTCTTGTATCTAGAAGGGAGGGTGCTATGGTGTTACCGTACCCTTGGGCAAAGAATTGTCTTCTCATGGACAGACTTAGCGGGAGCCCTTACTGACACATTTGATGGCTTCATGGATCCTTTCCAACTCTTGATGTATTTCTCATCCATAAAGAGGATCCCTTTTGAATCTATCGTAGATTTCAACTTATGATTTAGGAGGATTTGGGAGAGGATCCCCTTCAAATACCAGTTGTCACCCACCCAGGATCACCTATACTATGTCCAAGATTTTAGCTCAGACATAGGCCTCTTGTTGTATCAGACGGGGGAAACTAGATTCCCTCAAATCTTCCAAGAGACCATATGGGTAGAGTGACTCCTTCAAGCAGGAAAGGCATCAAGATATTCACCTTTTTTGCACATATCTTATTTTGCTATTGTTACCCTTCTAATCACGTAGTATCTACCACGAATGCCACCTCAATCTACATAGGAGCAAGTGCTATAGTAAAGTAGAACTCAAAAGAAGGATATCTTCTCGATCCTATGCATAGAGGACACAGGTACAAATACTCCATGAACAATGATATTGCTTGTGCCTTCTCTCAGTAAACGGAGGTCCCATTCTCTGCAGGCTCAATCAGTAAGGCTTGCAAGAAAAAATGCACAAGGACAACGGAGGCGTGCAAAATCAATATTTTACAAAGGGAGGATCCTGAAGAATGGCAACAATGGAGCCTATTATTGCATGAGTCGATACCAGTGCTTGAGGAAGGCTCCTGCGTGGAAAAATTTATTACCACAATAATCATCAATTGCATGGGTACTGGAAAAAGTGATGATTCATCAAGTTGTATCCTCAGTACAACTTGGCAAACCATGGGAAAGTGTTGAAAATATCAAGTTGCAATTGATTTCAAAGGCAAAAATATATTCAAGAAGGGAATTGCAAGTTGTCAATAATGTCAAAGGCAAAAGAGTATTCAAGGATGAAATTGTGAAAGGTCTATATTATGGTACTTGAGAAATTAAAGTACTTGAGCAATTAAAATGGTGATGACTTTAATATTTAAATTAAATATTTAAATATTAAGGTAAAGGTTTAAAAGTGGAAATATTAAGGTAAAGGTTTAAAAGTGGGATATATTTAAATCCAAGGATTTAAATATAATTAAAAAAATGAAAGGGTCAACTTTATGTTTAAGATTCAAAAATTTATGTTTCATATATATATATATATGGTTCTAACATTATGGTGGAGTGATTTTGGAGTGATAGTGCATTCATATTGCCTTCAAAGAAAAAGGAGCATTCGTTCGCAAGCCTTCGTCTGCATTCGAAAGAGGGAGTGAACTTGAGCGTTGAGAGACCTGTCGTTCATGAGCATTGAGAGATCTACTGTTCGTTGAGCATTGAGGGAGAGTTTCCATTTTTTGAGTGCATAGAGAGCTACCATTCGTGAGCATTGAGATAGAGGTATCGATTGTGAGCGCTGAGAGAGCTACCATTCATTGAGCATTGAGGGAGAGTTTCTATTCGTTGAGTGTGGAGAGAGCTATCATTTGTCGAGCATTGAGGGAGAGTTACCGTTCATTGAGCATGGAGAGAGTTGTCGTTCGTTGAGGGAGAATTATTATTCGTTGAGCGTGGAGAGAGTTGCCATTCGTATTGAGTGTGTGAGGGTGTTGTTCATTGAGTGTTGAGAGAGCTACCTTTTGTTGAGCATTGTGAATGTGTTGTCTATTTGAGTAGGAGTAGCATTCATGCATGGAAATTGTGCCTTCGCTTGTGGAGTTGGTAAAAAAGAGAAAAAAAGGGTGAAAATTGTTCTTTCGCTTGTGGAGAAGTGAGTGACTTCAAAAGAGTGTTGCAGTGTGCATTGAAATAGAAGCTTTGTTGGAGTAAAATCAAGCTAATAACGTTTGTATCTAGTGAAAAAGAGAATGTGGTAGATTTTGCAAGATAGAGACTTGCACAGTGCCAAATATAAAGGTATTATATTGGTTTGTTCATTTGCTTTATGATTATTGATGTTGTGAGGAAGTGTTGGTGCTTGTAGAAAGACAAAGTAGGATACCAAGGCACAATATTTAATTGCAATAGATAAAAACCCTAATTCAATGAATTCAAAGGTAGTGGAGGTGGCAGTTGTGTAACATTCAAACTAAACCCTAAAGCAAATAGAAGAGACAGCAGTGTGAGAAGCCCAAGCGTTGGATGCATGAGAGATAAAGTAGAGCTAAAATGTTTGAGTTCGATGTGCACCTGAGTACATTTTGGATTATAGGGCAACGTCAATGTCTTCAAGACTAAAAGCATGGAACCACCTTCCATCCGGTGGTGTAGCTTGGTTGGTTCATGGCTAGCCAATAAGAGTTGTGGATGAGAGACTGGGGTTCAAGTTTGAGTGCCAACAAAAATATTTTGAAGAGATAAGTATATTTTGTTTATACCTGGGAATGAAATTTTTATTGATGAAAATTTATGTATGAAAGTTTCCCTTCAAAAGGCAAAACATAGGAAAGTGAGAAATTATTAATGCACTAAGGTTTTTATGAATGGAAGTTTCTTTTTGTAAGAACAAGAGAATAAGTGCATAATATTTTTGGGCAAGGTGTGAAAATAGAAATCCAAAGACAAAGTGTTTTATGTGGGCAGCCATGAAAGCATTGTGAAATATCTCTATGTGATATGATTATGATTTGTTGAGTTGGAGATATAAGGATTAAGTTTATGTGTATTGTTGGAAATATATGTGCTAGGGTTTGAGAACATAATTATGCATTGCTTTGAGTGAAATTGAAGTGAAAATTTGCAAGGGTTATAGACCAGTTTTTGTGAAACAAATTTGTGCATTATTGTGATTGATATTGAGAGCAAATTTGCAAGGGTTATAGACCAGTTTTGTGAAGCAAACTTGTGCATTGGTTTGATTGGTTTTGGGAGTACATAAGAAGGTCAATTATCAAGTGCTAGACTAGAGCTACCTTTAAAATGAAATAAATGTGAGATATGTGAAAGTGATAGACTTAATGAATGTGAAGAACATATTGAGCATTTGTTAGTGCATATCATTCTCTATATGTTCAAGAGGTTAAATGAATTCTGGGTAGAATATGTCTAAAATTCTTTAATTAAAGAAAGCACATTGAAGGTTAGATAAAGCACTTGATGACATTATTATGAAATATTTGGGAATAGATGAACATTATTTGTATACAAGATTTGAGCAGGTTTTGGTGAGCAGATTTGAGCAAGCCTTGTGTGTAGGCTTGGAGCATATTTGAGCAGAGTTGAGAGTAGATTTTGGAGCATATTTGAGCAGAGTTGAGAGCAGGTTTTGGAGCAAATTTGAGTAGAGTTGAGAGTAGGTTTTGGAGTAGATTTGAGCAAAGTTGAGAGCAAGTTTTGGAGTAGATTTAAGCAAGCCTTGTGTAGGCTTGGAGTAGGTTTGAGCAAGCCTTGTGTAAAGGCTTGGAGTAGATTAGAGCAAAGGGGATTGGTGTCTCCTGTGGATAGAGGTCCATAAACCAAAGAAAAGGGGATTGGTGTCTCCTATGGATAGAGGTCCATGAACCAGAGCAAAGGGGATTGGTGTCTCCTATGGATAGAGGTCCATGAACTAGAGCAGAGGGGATTGGTGTCTCCTGTGGATAGAGGTCCATGAACCAGAGCAAAGGGGATTGGTGTCTCCTGTGGATAGAGGTCCACAAACTTGAGCATAGGGGATTGGTGTCTCCTTTGGGTTGGTGCCCATAAACATTGTAATAGGGAATTGGTTCCCAAGAGATTTGTTGAGAAAATTTATAAGAAATATTTTCTCCATGGATGTAGCCCACATTGGGTGAACCACATTAAATCTATGTCTCTTATGTGTGTGATGATCTGTGCATTGTTTCATTATTGCAATTGATAATATTGGATAATACTTCTTTGGAAAGAAAAGTAAAAGTTTTATCTTATACTATTCACCCCCCTCTCAGTATAATCTTGTGTTCTTCAATTGGTATCAGAGCGGGTTCCTTCGTGAAAGCCTAACAACTTGAAGGAAGATCTTACAAGAACACACATGGCTCATAAGGAAGGGTTTTCATCAAATAAGGCTCCATTGTTTGATGGGACTAACTATGCTTTCTGGAGTGTGAGGATGAAGACTTATTTGATGGCACATGGATATGATACATGACAATCCATTGAAAATGGATTCACACCATCTACAACTCCTCCTACAGATGCAAGTGGTAAGAAACCATATGAAGATAATGCCAAGGCAATGAATGCAATTTTGAGTGGGTTATGTGAATCAAAATTTGTGAAGGTCATGCAATGTACCTCAACAAAGGAAATATGGGATAAGTTATAGAGAACATATGAAGGAGATGACAAGGTCAAAATGGAAAAAATTCAAACACACAGAAGGAAGTTTGAAGACTTGAAGATGAAATATGATGAAGATATTGCTATGTATCTACTTCGTGTTGATGAGGTTGTCAACACTATTCATGGACTTGGAGAAAATATTGAGGTCACTCCCTATGAGGTATGATGCAAAGGTTTCAGCAATAGAAGATATGAAGGATCTCAAAACTTTAAGCATGGATGAGCTACATGGAATTCTCACAACCTATGAGATGAGGATAGAAAAAGAACAAACATAAAAAAGAGAGGCAACATTCAAAGCTTCAAAGAAGGAAAATAATAAAGAACAAGAATCAAGTGATGAATCAAGTAGTGAAGAAGAGGCTAACTTTGTGAGAAGAAATAAGAAGGGTCCAAGAAAACACAAAAATATGCAAACTATGAAATGTTTTAGTTGTGGTAATATTGGTCACTATGCAGCTAATTTTCCACAAAATGAAGGTAGTAGTAGTGAAGAAGAAAAGAATTACAAGAAAAATAAGGAAAGAAAGTTTTATTATGAAAAGAAAAATAGGCATGGTCAAGGCAAGCATGAGAAGAAGATTTTTCAAAGGCACAAGAAGAGTTTTTATGCTGAAGAAGAAAGCAGTACTTCAAGTGAAAGTGATGAAAGCTTCTTCGATAATGAAAAAGAAGAAATTCTATTTTTGGCCATAGAAGAGAATGAAGATGCTCCTATTGTCAAAGACCAAGAAGAAGAGAAATAAGATGCTCTTGTGATTAAAGACCTAGAAAAAGAGAAATATTCAGAAAATGAAGAAGAAACCATGGTTAACATAGAGGAGGAACTTAGTGCTACTCTTGGAGAATTGAAAAGGGTTAGAAAGAAGAATTCAGAATTGAAGGCTCAAGTTCAAGAGGATGAGGAAACAAAGATGAAGCTCCTACAAGATCTCATAGACTTAAAATTTAAGGTTGAAGAGGTAAAGAAAGTTGAAGAAGGTATGGCTAAATAGTTAAAGGCAAAAGAACTAGAATGTGAAAGACTAGAACATGAAGCTGAAATTCTAAGGAAAGGACTTGAGAAATTCAATAATAAGATATATCAGTTTAGGAAAAGCTCAAAATATTTGGATGATATTATCAAAACATAGAGATCTCCATTTATGAATACTGGACTTGGTTATGAGGAAGGTCAAGAGGTACAAGAAGAGGAGTCAAGCTCAAAAGAAATAGAAGCATCAAAGAAGGTATTTGAAGAAGAGCCTAAGACCTATATTGATAAGTTGAGAAGTGGTAGTATCAAAGAGGAAGCAAACAAAGAATCATCAAGGAACAGGGACCATCACAAGAAAAGCAAAGAAAGAACCATGAGATCAAGGCAAGATGAATATTTCTTCCAAGGTTATTGTTTCTCATGTAATCATTTTGGTCATAAAGCTATACATTGCAGGGTTCATGATAAAAATGATTATGGCTTCAACAAGAGAAATTTCAAGTCACTTGCACTTTCCAAGGACTACAACATCATGTGTTTCAATTGCAATAATTTTGGTCATAAAGCTATACATTGCAAGGTTTATGGTAAGAATGATTATAGCTTCACCAAGAATTCATTTGCACCTTTCAAGGACTACAACATCAGGTGTTACAAATGCAATAATTTTGGGCATAGAGCAAAGTGGTGTAGAACAAAATTTCTAGAACTTCCAAAGACAAGCAAGAAAAAGGATGCTCAAAATATTCAAAGAGGTATGACTTCAAAAGTTTGGAAAAATATTGAAAAAGAAGAAGAGCATTGTAAGTTGGGAGTAGCTTTACTCCCATCTCAAAATTAATCACCTCAAGAAAAGGAGGTGGTGAGGGGGCTGAGCTAAGTGTTTTATTTTTAGCCCCAAAAGAAGCCCTTTGCCATTGATGTCAAAGGGGGAGAGAATTTAGTAAGGGGGAGATATTTTATTAAGGGGGAGCGGCTTGTCAGGGGGAGCAGTTTGGGAATTCAGTTGTAGTAAAATATGATCGGCTGTAGAGCTTACATTTAATTTTATCAATTTGAGGGAAATCAATGTTAGATTTAAAGAGTAACAATCCAATATAGATTATATCGTAGGAGTTAATACTAAGCTTAGCTCAAGTTTCTTTTCCAGGCTTCACGTATACAGAAAAGTAAATGAACATAATCAAATTTGTGCAAAAATGAACGATGCAGGATATGATGAATGAGTGCAATTATGTTTTACTTTTATCGATGAATTTATTTATCGATGCACTTAATTACCGATGAATCGATTTACTGATGCACTTAATTACTGTAAACATGATTTAATTTATTTGTGAGGATCCTCGTACAATCTATTTTATTTTATATAATTTGAAATGCAATTCTAACTAATCCTAACCTAATGCAGGGACGAGAGCCCAGGGACTATCTATTAGGAGTGGGCCCTGCCTCCTAAAAGGCAGTGTAAGTCTTTCTCCCCTAGTTTACCTTATCTCAGTAACTAGATTTTATATCTAATACTAATATTATGATTATTCTATGAATGCAGGTAACAAATAAACACAATTTACATAACAAAAATCAAACAACACATGAAATTGATACAAATTACAATCCTTGAAGAACAAAATGCTATTTTATTACTGGAGCTTCAACTGTACATGTTGAACGCGTTTCTTCAAAATTGTAAACTTGGAATAGACTGTAATGTATCAATAAACGCAACAGAGAGTAGAGTGTACAGTCCAACATCCAAACCTCTTTTCAGGTCTTCTATGTAATTTATATTGTAACTAATATAATTCTAAATAGTATTCTCCATGTATTTGTCATGCGGATTTTGTGGACTGATGACTGTACATTAATCAAAATAATCTAAAACCTAACATAATATGTAATCCTTCTTGGATGATATATATATATATATATATATATATATATATATATATTAGAAAGAAAAGAAACATTTCTAACCATTGCAAATACTAACTGTACATATTACGTAAATGGTGCAAATACTAATTGTACATCAACTTTTAAAAATATATAGATAAAAATGTTTCTAATACTGCCTGTACATATGCCATACAAATAAGATATATAAAATATATAAGTTTGAATATTTTAATAAAAATCTTTAGTCATTGTTCATTAATTTTGAGCCTATTGAAATAATATTCGAGAAGAGATTCGAGATGATCGTGGTCTTGCTCCCGGTAGTCTTTGTTCCTTTTTAACTTTTTGTACCTACTCCTTAGCCTTCTGATCTACAGATGCTACGACTGTTGCAACTGGTGTTTCCACCATAACCGTCTTAATATGCTCAACCTCTTGAGCACTTCCTTTCTGCTCTGTATCCTTTGTCTGTGAAGGATGAAGTTCCTCATTGTTAATCTTTAGATCAGGCTCTAAAGACATCCCGACATCCAAGAAAAGACTTTTTAATGCATTTCCTTCCTTGGCGAGTAGATCTAGTTTTGTAGGTTGGTTTTGTTGCATAATATTAAGAATTTGTTGGGAACTGTCCTCCTCGAGGATCTTTGAAAAGTCAATTGGTTTATCAGTGTAAAACTATTTATTAAAGTTTACCAATTTTTTAGGCTTTTTGCCAGAAGTAGAGCTCTTATGTGGGGAGACTTCAACATGTGGCAGTCGGTTGACAAAGTCCACAGGCTTTGGTGTCTTATCCGCAGAAAGCTGCTTAATTAATTCAATCTGAACAACAAGGGCTCTTTAGATAATTTTAGATTATTTTGTAAAATCCTCTCTTAGCCTCTCGATTTTCATTTGCAACACTGTATTTTGTGCATGAAGGTAGGATAGGGTCTCTACAGTAGACTCATTTATAGGTAGTTCTTGTTCAGGCCCTTGTTCATCTTCTTGTTCAAAATTTTCTACAATTTTCTTTTGCCTTCTGATATTTGGTCGAGATTTAAATTTCCCAGATTTACATTTTCATTTTGGGCTTTCAGGTTCTTCATCCTGGCTATCAGAATCATGTTCTTCCTCTATTGACTGATCTCCCTCAGACTCAATGGATTCTGAGCACTCAAGTACGTTGGATTCTTCCACGATCCGACCCCAAGACACTTTCATTTCATGAGCCTTTTTCAAAATAATTAATTTAATCAAGCCATGGTGAGCAATCAGGTGTAGCTTAGGTTTTTCCTAAGAACTTCTAGGTTTTACTCCTAAAATAGTTTACTCCAAATATTCGAACAAAAAATAAGGGAGGTTGATAACATAGTCAATTTTATCTAGATATTTCAAATTTATTAACATTCGAATGTGATAGGCTGATAAAATAAACATTCGTCCCTCAAGAGTGAAAATTTTAATGATAAGGATAATGACCTCTTGCCATAGAAGGGGGAGTGTAGAGGTTGAAACTCCCTTGATTGATCCTTCCTTATCTCTTAGGATTGTACACTTCTCACCAAATTTGGTCACCAGCTGGGTGACACTTTTCAAATTTTTGTAGAAAGGTAAACCAACCTTTAGGTAAACCCAATATTTCAAAAATCAGACTCGGGTTTAATTCTAACTGTAAACCTCCAACATGGGTGAGCATAGTGTCAGGGTTACATTTTAAGATAAATTGTATTGCCACCCCTAAGTCATGGCCTCTAAATTTGGTTAGTGCTTCCCACCATCGAGCATTTTCAAAAAATTCAATTAAAGAGTCACTCGAGTTTTGTGTGTCGACGGACGACGACTCACTACGCTTTTGGAAGACAGGTTTAAGCATGGTTATGGATGAGGATTGAGCAAAGTTTATTTTTCATCAAGAACCCTGCATGTTATATATAAACAAAAGTATTATTTATAAGTCGACAAAACCCTTAAAAACTTATTGTCTTGTTTTTTTTTTTAATTATTTAGAATGTTTTCTTTATTTTACCACAAAAATAAAATACAATATATTCATTCTTAAACAGAGAAAAACGTAAATACTGAGCATATATCTTTAAACAAACAAAAACGTAAAAATTTATAACACACAAGACCTTTTTGTTTTTTTTTTAAATCCTACTGTTACCAGATCGAAAAATGTAAATCTTATAATACAAAAATGTTTTTCTTTTAAAACAAAGTCTTACTATTATAACATCGAAAAACGTAAAAATTTAAGATACAAAATCCTACTGTTATAACATCAAAAAAACATAAAAAATTTAAGATACAAAATCCCTAATTTATACCATGTTCTGGTGTAATTTACCAGATAATATTCATGATTCAAGAAAATGTAAGAGATTTCCTAAGATGAAAGATAGTCGCTACAATTTTACCATATAATTTCAAGCAATTTTACAAAATAAAATATTTCCTACAAAGAAAAATAATTTCGGTAACAAACTGCAAATTAACGCAATTTGGCCGTATAATCAAATTGTATCATTTTCCCCAAATTTACCCTAAAATACAGTCTTAAATTTTTGTCGAATTATATCTTAAAACAAAATTTCACATACTTCCCTGATGTTACCCTAAAATATAGCTTCAAAGTTTTTCCTAATTTTAACTTAGAATGAACTTTCGTGTATTTCCCTACTATTACCCTAAAACTATTTTTCATAATTATAATCAAATTCCCACCTAATTTTGAAAAAATTTCCTTAATCTCTCGAACTCCAATATTAGCCCTAATTTCTATCTAATTGTAAAATTTTAAAATATTTTATTCGTATGTATAGATAAAAGGAATCAGAAAAGAGGAAAAGAAAAAGAAAAAGGTCTTTACCTGTCACTTTCGCTGAAACTTGACCACCTTTCGATGTCGTCAACACTTTATTCCTCCAAAAACTATCCGAATTCAACACTAAAATCTCTCAAAATCACGTATTTTTGCCTTTCACTCAAACAATGTCTGCAATTATACAAACCCTCATGATTCTATTATAGTTCACGATGGAATTCGACATGGTTTTTGAATTTTTCCCTCTGCATGGCTACATGCAGTGTCGACGGATAAAGATTTTACCCAACGACAAAAATATCACCCTAAACTTATCTACGGCAAATAGAAACTCATCTACGACAGGTAAAAAATAACCCTAACATCATCGACGACAGATAAATGTTGAGAATCTATCGATGACGATGGTATTTACCCTAAAATCTACGACGATTAGGGTTTTTAAGTGTTGAGGCAATGTCATTCGTCGATCCTATGTTAATTGATGATGGTAATTAAATAGTGCATGCTCGTCGCTTTATTGGACAAGAAAGGGACACGTGTCATTGAGTGATCGCAAACACAATCGCGATACCCGTGTTTTACCTCTTTCCTCCTCAACGCTTAATCGTGTGTTAATCGATGGCAAAAAAATTTGATCCATGTCATTTCTCCTGATTGGTCGGGCAGAGTCACGTGTCCTGCTAATGTAACACCTCGCATGGTTGGAGTGAGAAAGTGCCATGCTTTGATTGGTTGAGGTGACAGTTTATTATAAATGCCACGCTTCCTTATGCTGTATTTGTGGCGTATGAAAAAGGCCCACAACAATACGTTATAGTCATATATTGTATTATATAGTTTTAATTTTATTATTAATATTATTATATTATAGCTTAATACATTGTATTATATATATGTTATTATATTTTTATTTATTTTTAATGTTTTAAGGTATATATGGTAAAGTTATAATATATTTATTATTATTATTACAATATATAGTATTATTATATATTACAAGTATTATTATTTATAATATTATTTCGTATTCTAATTTTAAATATATTTTATTTTAATTATTATTATTAATATATATATATTTTAAATCGAAAAACCCCTTGCAGAGCCGCCTTGGTCTGAGAGACCATGAACAGGGGATTCTACACCGTCAAAGTCACCCGAGGGTCGCACCCGACCCTGCCCACACCAACATTATCAATTGGATTTTGGATACCCAATTCAGCTTTTTGGTAGGGTGGAGATTTGAACCTAGGACCTCCCTTGGAGGATTGTCCTCTCCTCTCCAACTCACCTACAACACTCGGGTATTAATATATATTTTAATTATTATATAAATATATATATTTTTAGACTTTGCTATTTTTATGGATGATAACTACAAAAGGGTATTACATAATAGTATTACTGATAATGGTATTACAAAAGCTTGTATAAAAAATATTTACAAAAATTATCTACAGAAGATTCTTACGAAAAATGCTTACATAAACTACTTACGGAAGATGCTTATGAAAGCTACTTATGAAAGACATCTACCAAAACCATTATAAGAGTTAAGAAAATACTTTACCTATTTTTTTCCCCCAAATTATGAGCTATATATGCCTTTATCTATCCTCCCCCAAAATGTAATTTTGGCTATATAGCCAAAACAAAAGGAAGGGTACTATCTATTTTGTATGGATAATATAATAATGATTTTAAATATGGGGGTTGATTTATAAGTTTATTTAGTATGCTTCTTGTATGGCATTAAGAAGTTTCCAAAGATAGAAAAATATGTTATATAAAGTCTGATTTCAGCCTTCTAGGAGACCTGAATTCATACGAAAAGAAAAATGGATATGAAGATGGCTTTCTTCTAAAGGATAAAATGTGATGGACACAAGCCATGGTTTTGTAGAAAATATTGAAATCATAGTACTTTCATGAGGATTTACTTTGAACTCTTAGCTGCATATGATGTCTCTAGGGTTATCATCAAGCATCCTAGCAATTTTGAACTTCATTTACTTCTTTCACAAATTAATATAGTGTTAAAGTTGTCCTAGTAGTTTCAAGCCTCTTGCAAGACCAATTGTGTGTACAGTAAAGATTCATTTCCCATTATGAGTAAATATTGAAAAACAACAAGTGTTATATATGCCAAAAAGTTAGCTGATCTTATAAGCATCTAGAGGTATTATCTAGACTTATTGCTAATATGAAAGGATACCTTAAGAAAGAATACCCCATGGTGTTTGAAATACTAAGAATTCCAGGGATTCAAGCTCTTTTTGCCCTTTTTGCTTTATGCTTTATTTGGGATACTTGCTTAGCAAGGGATTTTTAGTGCTTTGTGAGGTTCTTGCTTATTTTGAGAAGCAAGAAAATTTTCTTAACTTTTTGGGGTTCTTGCTTATTTTAAGGAGAAGCAAGAATTTATTAGGATACTTGCTCGATTAGATAAGGAGCAAGGGATTTTTTTTTTTGAAGGGTGAAGGGCGAGCTTGTCCTTTTGCCAATTCATTAGTACTCTAGACCATGCATAAAAATAGATAAGCAAGGAAAACTTTTTTCACTTATGGCAAAAATAACATATGAGTTAATTTTTCCAAAACTTCACAATGTTTTTAAATATGTAATTGTGTGTGGTCAATAGAGAAACTTGATCAACTAGGGGTCACTTACAACATTTTAAAATATTTGCTTCAGTTCCAATGAAAATTTTGCCCAAAATACTAGATATAGTTTGAGTATTTGAAAAATACTTAGATTTCATCAAGCAACAGGGTACTAATTCTCTTGGTGCTCCAAAGCGTTGCATTATATTTTTATAAAGAAAATCAGCTACTGGTTCATCTTGAGCTCGAGGAAGAGCTTTAACTTCAGCCCACTTGGTAACATAATCTGTACATACAAGTATGTGTTTATTACCATCACTTGGAGGGTCTATTGGTCCAACAAATTCAATTCCCCATTTTTCAAATGGTTCAAGATATATCTGTGGAACCAAAGGCATTTCCATAGAAGGTGTAGACTTGCTATCTCTTTGACAAGCATCACATTTATCAATAAATTGATGAGCATCTTTAGTCATGGTAGGCCAAAAGTACCCAGTTTGAAGTATTTTCATAACTATTCTTTGAGTGGCATAATGACCTCCACAAGGTTCTTCATGTGCTGCCCTGATAATATCATATACATCATTTTCTTGCACACATCTCCTAATGATTTGGTCAAGACATTTTTTAAACAAAATTCCATGAATCCATGTAAAAGGAATACTTTGATGTATTAATTTCCTACGCTCATGCGGTGTAAAATTTTGAGGCATTTTTCCTGTTACTAAATAATTTACAATATCAGCATACCAAGGGGTAAAAATAGAAATAGCAAACAAGTGCTTGTCTGGAAAATTTTCAGGAATTAATTCGTTATCATCAAAAATTTGCATGCGAGATAAGTGATCTACAATAACATTATCTTTTTCTGCATTATCTATAATTGTGACATTGAATTATTGTAGTAAAAGAAGCCATCTAATTACTCTACCACCCAATGTTGCTTTGTTCGTTAAGTATCTAATGGTAGAATGATCGGTGTGAACAAATACTTCATACCCTGTTATGTAATGTTTAAATTTATTGAGAGCATGAATTACAGCTAAAAATTATTTTTCTGTAATAGTGTAGTTAAGCTCAGCTCCATGCAAATTTTTGCTTACATAATAGATAGCATAGGGTATTTTGTTTCCTATTTGTTGCAATACTGCTCCTATCATAACTTGAAGCATCACAATGAATATGGAAGGGTAATTCCCAATTTGGTCCTCTCAAGATTGGAGCAGTAGTCAAATTTTCTTTTATTTCCTCAAAGGCTTCTTGACATGCGTTTGTCCAATTGAATTCACTATCTTTAGTTAATATCTTAAGCATGGGGGTAGCAAATTTACTGAAATCTTTAATGAACCTACGATAGTATCCTGTGTGTCCTAAAAAACTTCTCACCTCTATTTGTGTTTTTGGAGGTTGAAGGGTTTGAATAACTTGTATCTTTACAGGGTATACTTTAACATCGTCTTTTGATATATAATGTCCTAGAACAATACCTCCTTTCATCATCATAAAGCACTTTTCATGACTTAGAGAGAGATTTTGCTCCTAACATCTTACCAAAATTTTTTGCAAGCTTGATAATGTTTCTTCAAAGGTAGTACCTATACTGTGAAGTCATCCATATAAACTTCCACACATTCATTAGTTAAATCAGCAAAGATAGCCAATACAACTCTTTGAAAAGTTGTAGGTGCATTACATAGTCCAAAAGGTAGAACATTATAAGCATAGGTTCCTGCAGGACATGTGAAGGTTGTTTTTTCCTGATCTTCTTCAGCTATGGATATTTGATTATATCCACTAAAACCATCTAAAAAGAATAAATATTTCTTTCCAGCCAATGTATCTAAGACTTGATCAATGAATGGTAAGGGAAAATAATATTTCTTGGTTACTTTATTTAATTCCCTATAATCAACACAAATTCTCCATTTACCATTCTTTTTAGGGACTATCACCAAAGGTGATACCCATTGGTTGTCGAAAATTGGGTATATAAATCCTGCATTTAAGAGTTTAATGATTTCCTCTTTAACTATTTCTTTCATAGTTGTATTTAATCGTCTTTGGGGTTGCCTTACTAGATTACAACCTTCTTGAATAAATATGCGATGGGTACAAACATTTGGATGAATACCTATCATATCCTCATAGTTCCATGCAAATGTGGACTGATACTTTCTAAGCACATCTACTAACTGAGATTCTTGCATGCTTGTGAATTCATTACTAATATTAAGATTTTTTCTTGATATACTATCTATTTTTTTATATTTTTGTGTATTTGTATCTATCCCATTTTTCTCATGTTTAAAAATATTGAAATCATGACCATATGGTTCCATTTGAGATTGACTCGTGCTTGCCTCATAAATGGAAGATTGTGATGAACAACTACTATCTTGACCTTGATTCTCTTGTTGATTTTCTAACAATAATGGTAGGGGTTCCTCAACCTCTTGTTCAAGTTGTTCAATTAGAACATTAACTGATAAGGTTTGGATATCATCATATTCATGAGGGAAATCATACCACAATTGCTTTGGAAATTCTTCCTCTATTGGTGATTCAGGGAATAAACTAAGATCTTTTGTATCCTTGCCATTAGAAATAGTCATATTTCCTGATCTACAGCTAATGTAAGCTTCAACTGTTGCAAGCCATGGGTGTCCTAGGATTAAGGGATGTCCTCCTAGTTTCTTTTTGGGTTGTAAGAATATAAAGTCTACAGGGTATTCCCACGAACTTACTGAGACCATAATGTCTTCTAACTTTCCTTTTGGTTTAATAGTAGATCTATTAGCGAGTTGAAGAACAATAGAAGTTAATTGTAGTTTATGCATCCCTAAGGATTCTGATGTTTCTTTGGTCATGACATTAATAGCGGCTCCTAAATCAATCAAAAAAATTTGTAATGTTATGTCTCCAATATGTATTGTGAGTATAGGTATTCCAGGACATGTATATTTTGGTAATGACCTATCTCCTATAATTATTTCAGATAATTGTCCAATGACTTGAATGGTTTGAAATTCATTCTTCTTTTTATTTCCTGAACATATATTTTTAATAAGCTTGGAATAGATGGGTATATCCTTGATAGCTTGTAATAAAATAATTTTAATAGTAACACCTATTTCTTGAAGGAAGTTAAAAGCTAGCTTAGATGGTTCTTTTGGTATTGCTAGTCTTTGAGGGAATGGTACTTCTACTTCCTTCCTTATTTGGATTTCTGGTTGCTTTGTTGGAATATTTTATGGTTGGTTTTATGTTTCCTTTTTGTTACTATCTTCTTTTTCAACCAAATGTGGAATAGGGTCATCAAGTTTTGTGAGAGTGACATTATTTTCCAACACCTTTCTTGATCTTAATTGAATTTGTTGACATGGTGCTACAAATATAGAACATGTTTCATTGGCCTCATAAACTTGTTGAACATTCTTATTGTTGTTAGGGTTAGGAATTGGTTGAGCTGGAAGAGGTGGTTGCTTAGGAGGATTAGTATTATTATTTGGAGGTGGTAGAAGTCTATTTTGAGGTATTTTTGAGTGTTTTTTCCCCTAAATTGATTTTGAAGATTTTGTTGTTGCATTGTATTTGGGGACCAATTGGTGCCAAATTTATTATATTGGCCACTATTATTCCAACTAGGCATATTCTGATTTTGTGTCTCTTGATTCCATGGGGGTTGTCCTCCATAGGAATTAGCCATAAATTGAGCCCATGGGGGTATGTTCCAGTATTTATTGTAAGAGTTCCAATTTGTCCAATTTGGTGCATTAGACCATTGATTAGACCTTTGTTGGTTGGGATAATTAGGGTTTGACCAATTTGGTGGGCTATTAAATGGACAATTTTATCTTTGAGCAACAAAATAAACATCTTCTGCTTATTCTGCTTCAAGTTATTTTATGGTAGCTTTAACAACAAAGATATACTTGTATTTTTCAGTTTTATGATTTTTATCACAAATTTGGCAACAAGCAAAAATATTGGAGATATTTGTTATGTTGAGAGGACATTCTCTTGAGTTGTGTTTTTTCCTACATCTATGGCAGTAAATTTATTCACTATCCTTTGATTTTTTATCCATTAAGTCCAAATATGAGGTCAAATTACTCAACAAATCAGTTTTTAAACCTTCTAATATTTTTCCAATTTCAGCTCTTGTCACTTCTCCTGTGGATGTATATTTATTGCTTCTTAGAGGTTTGTTTCTTGAATAATTTTTGCAAAGGTTTATAATCTCCTCAAGTGATATAAGTGTAAAAGTAAGATTGACAATACTACTTCAAATTTGAAAAGAAAAGCATCAAGATCTTCATAGGGTTTTCCATGAAAGGTATGCAATATAGAAACATAAACTGATTTAGGTTCTCTTGTTGTCCCTTCTATATGTAAGATTGGGAAAGGGAACATTTTTCTTTGGCTAGTTTCTCCCTAATCTCTCTCTTACCTTTGTCTCCCATCTCCATGATTTTCTCCTTCCAAACCACTTTGTTCATCAGCCATTCCTGAATATAGAATTTCAAGAATTGAATCAGGTATAGGTTCAGAAAATATAAAGGAAGGATCTACGTAGTTGTCAAATTCTGGATTGGGCAATAAATATCAATTGGGATCTTGATCTAGGATTTCAGCTTGATTGGTTGATGTTGTAGCCTCATTTTTTACTAGTTTATAAATCCCAGGCATTCTAAAATCTCTTGGGGATGTTTATTCTATTTTTTTAGTTTTTATGAATCTTCCTTTAGAGTCTCTAGGTCTGCTCATGAATGTTCTAAAATTTCTTGTTGTTTTTTTTTATATAGCAATATGTCTAATCTTCTTTAAATAATTTATGAATATCGTTGATTGGATCAAGTTGTTCTGGTGTCATAAAATTTTCCTCTTCAAAATTAAAATAATCTATGAACAATTGAATCAACTGAACAAGGTAAGCTTTAGTTGCAATAGGATCAGGATTTCCAAATTGTAGCTCGTAATGCAACTCTTGGCACAATTCTCTAAAAATTACAGTTCTAGGAATTCTACAGTATCTTTTGTTGTATTGTAGGGCTAATTATTTCCTCTCTATATCTGCAAGGAAGTTGTGAACAATGAGGGAATCCTCTAGGTATTGATTCTAATGATAAATTACTGGATTTACTGTTTTTCTCCTATCCCACAGCCTATTTTCAAAACTTACTCCAAGATCTCGATAAGGTGGAGAATGATTTACTCGTAAAGTTCTTGCTATATTTATCCTTTCGATTTTCTTTAGTTCATCTGATATTTCATTGATAGAATCAATGCGTTCACACAATGCTTCCCATTCTGGTTTGGTTGTTTTGTATCCTTGGTCAAAAAGAAGATTAACCTCTTGTTGTATTAGTAATTTTCTAAGGTCTATAAATTCAGTTTGACTGCTTTCAACCATTTGGCAATTTTTATTTATTTTCTCTCTTTGATTTTTGTGTTTTTTTTTTTGGTTTGGATTTTCTTTTTTGTTTCAATTCTACAGTTTGCTAAGCTTAATATAAAATTCAGAACTTATAAATGCTTTAACATAGTAGAAAAGAAATTTATTTAAATTACTAAGCAGTCCTAATGCTACTAAAATTAGATGCATCATACAACTAATTTTAGCATAATTAGGGAAAAATAAAAGTACTTGGAAAGTAAAGTTTTACTGAAAATAAAATTGTTGAAGTAAAAGGTAAATTACTATTGTTCTTTGACTATTAGGAGGGATTTCATTACAGTTGTGTTACTCAACCTAACTACTTCCTATAAAATAAAAACAGGGTCCTAAAATAATATTAGGTTGTTTTCAGCATTCACCTTCTTCCTATTTTTTTTCATAGGTCCTAAATCAAATTAACAATAATGATTACCCAAAGCAAGAAAATTATAGAAAATAAAATTTGCTAGAATTGAAATTTGCAAGAATTAAATTTGCAGGAAATAAAGTTTTAATCTAGGAAAGCAATAAAAATGAAACCCTTATGAAAAATGAACCTGGCAACATCGAAAGGCGGGGCTTTTTGGAACCATCTATGGGCCACTCTGACTCGTATGCACACCAAGGTCTCATACGTACCCCTTTTCACATAAAAGTAAGTCCTATCGCTTTGCACTACCAAACAACTTTTCTGACTAACCACTACGACGCTACTCTCCCCGACAACGACACAAAAATGATCGGATGTAGAGCTTACATTTAATTTTATCAATCCGAGGGAAATCAAGGTTAGATTTAAAAAGTAACAATCTAGTATAGATTATATCATAGGAGTTAATACTAAGCTTAGCTCAAGTTTATTTTTCAAGCTTCACGTGTAAAGAAAAGTAAATGAACAGAATTAAATTTGTGTAGAAATGAACGATGCAGGATATGATGAATGAATGCAATTATGTTTTACTTTTACTGATGAATTGATTTACTGATTGAATTAATTACTAATGAATTGATTTACTAATGCACTTAATTAATGTAAACATGATTTAATTTATTTGTGAGGATCCTCGTGCAATCTATTTTATTTTATATAATTTGAAATGCAATTCTAACTAATCCTAACCTGATGCAGGGGCGAGAGGTTAGGGACTATCTATTAGGAGTGGGTCCTGCCTCCTAGAGGGCAGTGTAAGTATTTCTCCCCTGGTTTACCTTATCTCAATAACTAGATTTTATATCTAATACTAATATTATGATTATTCTATGAATGCAGGTAACATATAAACATAATTTACATAACAAAAATAAAAAAACATATGAAAATGATACAAATTACTATCTTTGAAGAACAAACTGCTATTTTATTACTGGAGCTTCAACTGTACATGCTGAACGCGTTTCTTCAAAATTGTAAACTTGGAATAGACTGTAATGTAACAATAAACGCAGCAGAGAGTAAAGTGTAGAGTCCAACATCCAGACCTCTTTTCAGGTCTTCTAAGTAATTTATATTGTAACTAATATAATTATAAACAATATTCTCCATGTATTTGTCATGCAGATTTTGTGGACTGATGACTGTACATTAATCAAAATAATCTAAAACCTAACATAATGCGTAATCCTTCTTGGACTTATAACTATTATGACTAGTCCAAGTGGCATCCTACACATAATCCTAACAAGACAACACTTATTTAACTAACTCGCAAGACATACATTAGGTCTTTTATGTACTTTATTCTAGGAAAGTCTAACAATATTTTGTGTTTATGTCTCAAACTCCCCAAAATAAACTGATTATAATATTGTTAGTCTCACAATGACACTGAGAGGGAGGGTGAATCAGTGTGGCTCTTTAAAACTTAAAAACTTCAACTCTTAAAGCCAAAACAATGAAAACTTAAAACCACATAAAGCAAATATAACAAGAGAGCATCACACAACACAAGATGTACCGAGGTTCACCAGTTTTGGCTACTCCTCAAAAATTGACTAGTTGGACTCCCATCCAAATCCAGCCTTTGCAAAATACCAATTTTACAATCAATTTACCAACACCCACTGGAAGGAGCACCAACCCCTGATTTATCTGCACCAATAGAAAGGAGCACCAACCCCTAATTTATCTACACCAACAGAAAGGAGCACCAACCCCTAATTTATCTGCACCAATAGAAAGGAGCACCAACCCCTAATTCCAAGCACCAACTTGGACTACAATTTTGAAACTATAAGATTGACATAAAAATGCCTCCGCTTATACAAGACCCTGACTGGTCTATTGCTAACCCAACCTCTCTCGCTATTCACCAAAACACCACACACACTTAAGACTCTGCTTACTGCACTTTTATAGCCCTCTTACAACCCTCTTGCTACGCTTCTTACTGCATTCTTACGACTCTCATGGCTCTACTTAAAGCTCTCTTACGACACTCTTCCAACCCTCTTTTTGTAGCACTTTCCCTCTTTTTCACAGCAACACTTTCACACCTTTTCAACAGCTTGTAATTCTCCATGCAGACCTCCTTTTATAACAAAGTTCTGACTCTATTTTTAACTTCCATATTTTTGCATGCAACTTATTAATAGAAACTTCTATATGTAACTCCTTTATCACATAGTATTCTCTCATGCATCCTATTAATAGTTATGGCTCTTTGTTTGGTCTTCGACTGATGACTTTCACTTTAACCGTCGCTCGATGATTTCACTCCATAACTGGCCCTCATAACTGTCATTCTGACTTCAGTTCACTGTTCTTATTTTAGCTACATGATTTTTCTCTGAAACTGCACCTGTAACTGTCGTACTGACTTCAGTTAACTCTTATTATTTTAGTTGCATGATTTTCTTCTACAATGACCCTCAGTAATCGTCGTATAACTTCAGTTAACTGTCACATATCTTATTTTGGCTAGGTTCTCTTCTTAGCTCATACCAAAGTGACTTGTCATAAAATCGTGACACTTCTGCCTCTTTGTCCTCTTCTCGACTTGTACCCACGAAAACACAACATGTCACGATATCACGACACTTTCGCCTCCTTGCTACTTTACTTGGCTTGAACCCACGAAAACACAACATGTCACGATATCGCGACACTTTCGCCTCCTTGCTACTTTACTTGGCTTGTACCCATGAAAACACATGTCACGATATCGTGACACTTTCGCCTCCTTGCTACTTTACTTGGTTTGAACCCACGAAAACACAACATGTCACGATATCGCGACACTTTTGCCTCCTTGCTACTTTACTTGGTTTGAACCCATGAAAACACATGTCGCGATATCGCGACACTTTCGCCTCCTTACTCTTCCTCTTTACTTTTGTCACGATATCATGACACTTCTACCTTCTTACTCTTCCTCTTTACTTTTGTCGTGATATCGCGACACTTCTGCCTTCTTACTCTTCCTCTTTACTTTTGTCGCGATATCACGACACTTATGCCTTCTTACTTTCTCTCTCCTCCTTTAGTCACGAAAACCTGACATGTCACGATATCACGACACTTTCTCTCCTTTGCTCTTTCTCTTGCCTTCGGGTCACGAAAACGTGACATGTCGCGATATCGTGACACTTTTTCTCTCGGACTCTCTTTCTTGCAATATGTCATGAAATCGTGACACTTTTTCTTTTGTACAATCTCTCTTGCAATATGTCACGAAATCACGACACTTTTTCTTTCGGACTCTCTCTCTTGCAATATGTCACGAAATCGTGACACTTTTTCTTCCATACTATCTCTCTTGCAATATGTCATGAAATCGTGACACTTTTTCTTCCATACAATCTCTCTTGCAATATGTCACGAAATCGTGACACTTTTTTTACTTGCCTTTCTCTCTTCCAATATGTCGCAAAATCATGACACTTTTTCTACTCGTATTTTTCTCTTCCAATATGTCATGAAATCGCGACACTTTTTCTACTTGCCTTTTTCTCTTCCAATATGTCATGAAATCGTGACACTTTTTCTTCCTACCTTTTTCTCTTCCAACATGTCACGAAATCGCTACAGTTTTTCCTGCTTGCGCTTTCTCTTCGAACATGTCGCGAAATCATGATAGTTTTTCTTTCTTGCGCTTTCTCTTCGAACATGTCACGAAATCGTGACAATTTTTCTTGCTTGTGCTTTCTCTTCGAACATGTCGTGAAATTGTGATAGTTTTTCTTGCTTGCGCTTTCTTTTCGAACATGTCACGAAATCATGATAGTTTTTCTTGCTTTCTCTTCGAACATGTCATGAAATCGTGACAATTTTTCTTTCTTCTCAACATGTCGTGATATCATGACAGTTTTTCTTTCTTGCTCAACATGTCGTGATATCACGACAATTTTTCTTTCTTGCTCAACATGTCACGATATCGTGACAGTTTTCTTCCTTGTGATTTTCTTTTGATTTTTAGCATATGGGCCACTTCGGTCTTCTTGGAAAACCTGTAGCAACTTCACCCAAACATCAGAAACATCCTCATAAGCATTTAACAACATTGCACATACTCTGAGTAACCTCTGAACTCCTGTCCACTGCATCAACCGATCTTTCTGATTGTGTTGACAACAATGACAATATTATTGCTGCACCTTGCTCAAAAATCTCCCCCTTTGGAATTGTTGGCAACACATGTGCAATTTCCTGTAATTCTTCTCCCCCTTTGACAATAATACCAAAGGGTTGCTGCAGACTCCCCTTGAGTCCATGCACAACATTCTCAGGCACAAATTATTACAGTTAGCAAAAATTACAAACATGAGCAAAAAGATAATCAAATATATAAATGCTCCCCCTAAGAATGTGGTCCCGATAGCTAGTCAGTTCTTTGGGAAGCGTGACCACTCCCAATTTATTGCGAAGATACTCAAAGACTTCCTTGGCAATGGTTTTGTGAAGATATACACTACTTGCTCTGTTGTTGGAACAAAATCCAATTTAACCTCACCTTTCACAACTTTCTCCTACGTACAACACGCTGTTGATACAATATATTCTACCTCTGCTGTGGATAAGGAAACTGACTCTTGTATCTTACTATTCCACGCGACCAACCTGTCTCCAAGATAAAATGCACCTCCACTAGTACTCTTGTTGTCATAAAGTCTTCTTGGATAAGCACTCTAATCTCTGCTTATCATATTATAATTCTTGTTGTACCTTGCTTTTACTTATTTAGTATAGTATGATCAACACTCGGTATTCTACTTCTTGCTAGGGCATATGTCAGGGCTACTCAATGTCTTTGCCTTTCATGTGCCAATTTGCACTCTTGACCAACTGGGTGCTAGTGCCACTGTTTGCTTATGACTGGCATCTCTTTGATAACTGCTACTTATTTAGAGAAAATTAATGCTCTCTTATACCAAACGATGTGTTGTATTTTTGGTTAAGAAATGCATGCCTTCCCACTCACAACACAGATTCTATTTTATCTGCAGATTGGGAATGTTACAGGCTTCAAAACCAGCACCTACCAGCTTATGCTTCCATGACACGTCGACCTGTGCTGCATGTTCTATCTCAGATAACGCCTATCAACTGTTGCATCAAAAACCTAGCTGTTCACCATGTTGTTCTACTGAAGCACATCAGTTTGATACTATCTCCACAAACATCTACATGAACTAAAACACATTTTGAAAACTATACGACAACTCCCCGACTACTTTCCTTTCATCCTCAGATAACCACACAAATACATAGGAGCATTAAAATAAAACTTTAACATTGCTCCCCATGAGGATGTGCTACCTGGAGCTTCTTAGTGCAATAGAGGAGTAATCTCCTTCAGTCCAAGGAGACACGATTTCCTCTCTTCTTTCTTTCTCCAATATTTCTTGAACTTAGGCCGAAGGTTTTCAACTGCATCCCTATTTTGAACCTTTTCGTGAACTTGAACATTTCTCTTGGGTGGTTGTCTCTTGTACATCCTTGATGGATGATTATTTTCCTTTCTTTGATGCACATGATTTCTTCCCTGTCTGTGTTGCATTCTTTGCATCTGATGAAATCTATTGTCTTGCCTTAGATTAGATACAAAAGTTCTTGGACAAGACCTTGCTATGTGCCCATGACCATTACATTTAAAACATTGCACATGGTGTTCAACCGGAATAACATATGTATTTCTACTAGCATAACTCTTTGATCTATTATTCAATCCACAATAAATTGCCTTGTGACCATAATGGTTGCATCTAAAACAATAGCCATTAAAAGCATTATTATGAATAAAGTGAGAGTGATAGAACCTCTTTTGTTGTGGTTGCTTTGCTGTAGATCTCCTTTGAGATTTTCTTCCTTTTGAGGATTCAGCTTCAAGCTTTTCTTGCTTTGATCCTTCAGCAATGGATTTCTTCTTCTCTACAGATTTAGAAGATGAAGGTTGTTCAGCTTCACATCCAAGACCAAGCTTACACATGGGGCTTCTTTGTTGCCTTATCATTTTATCTAGCAGCTCTGTGCTCTTCTCAAATTTGAGATTTGTATTGGCCTCTTCTAGTTGTTTCCTCAATAACACAATCTCCTCTTCTTGTTTGCAGCAAACAATCTCTTTCTCATTGATCTGTGACTTCAAGGCTTCTTCTAGTTTCTTGGCTTTATGAATTTGTAAGAAGAGATCTTCAATATTATCCTCATATTCTTCCAACTTCTTGGATAGTCTTTTGTTCTTTTTCCTTTCTAAACCCAACTCTTCAAGTGCAATGATCAACTCACCTTCTAGATCTACTTCAACCTCTAGGTTTTCATCACATACTTGTTCTTTTTCTATTTTTTCTTCTTTGAGTGCCATATAAAGAACTTCACCTGTTTCCTCTTCAGAATCCTCACTGCAGCTATCTTCTGATGAACTGACATTCTTGGAGATGAAACTTTTCTTCTTGAAGTTGCCTTTTCTAAAATTTGTTTTGTTCTTCCAGTCACTTCTTTCTTGGTGCGATCCTTCATCACTTATGTTCTTCTCATTAAGTGGACATTTAGCTGCAAGATGCCCAACGCCTCCACAATTGAAACATTTAAACGGTAACTTTCCTCTGTATTTTCCTTTTCCCATTTTTAGTTTTCGAACAAAGTTTGCTTTCGTTTCATCTGATGTCTCTTCTTCCTCGGATTCTTGTTTTGCTTTTATATTTTTATGTGCTTTAAAAGTAGCTTCTCTGTCTGTGGGTTTAGTTTTTCCTATTCTCATCTCATATGCAGTCAAAGAACCATGCATCTCATCCATACTAAAAGTATTTAGATCTTTAGCTTCTTCTATTGCTGAAACTTTAGAATCAAATATTTGGGGAAGAGATCTTAGTACCTTTTTCATGATGACAACATCTTCCATTTCCTCGTCGAGTCCTCTAATCACATTAATGATTCCATTAACTCTCAGCATGTATGCCTCTATGTTCTCATCGTCATTCATATTTAATGCTTCGAACTGAGCTCGATGCGTTTGTAACTTGGCCTCCTTGATCTTGTCGTCTCCTTCATGAATGCTCCTTAGTTTGTCCCACATGTCTTTTGCCATTTTACAACTCATAATATTTATCAGTTCGTTGTCCACTAAACCGCACATGATAGCATTCTTTGCTTTAGAGTTATTCTCAAATAGTTTCTTACCGACAAGATCGGTTGGAGGAGTGGTGGGTATTGTGTATCCACTGTCTAATCGAATCCCAAATGTCGTATCCCAAAGCACAAAGATATGTCTCGCATCCTGAGTTTCCAAAATGTGTAATTAGTTCCATCCAACAATGGTGCTTTGTTTGATGAGAAGCCTTCACCACCTGCCATTGCATACTAATCCAAGATCACCCTAGCTAGTTAAGCTTTATTCGAGAACTTGGCTCTGATACCAATTGTTAGTCTCACAATGACACCGAGAGGGGGGTGAATCAGTGTGGCTCTTTAAAACTTAAAAACTTCAACTCTTAAAGCCAAAACAATGAAAACTTAAAACCACATAAAGCAAATATAACAAGAGAGCATCACACAACACAAGATGTACCGAGGTTCACCAGTTTTGGCTACTCCTCAAAAATTGACTGTTTGGACTCCCATCCAAATCCAGCCTTTGCAAAATACCAATTTTACAATCAATTTACCAGCACCCACTGGAAGGAGCACCAACCCCTGATTTATCTGCACCAATGAAAGGAGCACCAACCCCTAATTTATCTACACCAATAGAAAGGAGCACCAACCCCTAATTTATCTACACCAACAGAAAGGAGCACCAACCCCTAATTTATTTGCACCAACAAAAAGGAGCACCAACCCCTAATTTATCTGCACCAACAGAAATGAGCACCAACCCCTAATTCCAAGCACCAACTTGGACTTCAATTTTGAAACTATAAGATTGACATAAAAATGCCTCCGCTTATACAAGACCCTGACTGGTCTATTGCTAACCCAACCTCTCTCGCTATTCACCAAAACACCACACACACTTAAGGCTCTACTTACTACACTTTTACGGCCCTCTTACAGCCCTCTTGCTGCACTTCTTATTGCATTCTTACGACTCTCACGGCTCTGCTTAACGCTCTCTTACGACACTCTTCCAACCCTCTTTTTGCAGCACTTTCACTCTTTTTCACAGCACTTTCACGCTCAGTAATTCTCCACGTAGACCTCCTTTTATAACAAAGTTCTGACTCTATTTTTAACTTCCATATTTTTGCATGCAACTTATTAATAGAAACTTCTATATGTAACTCCTTTATCACACAATATTCTCTCATGCATCCTATTAATAGTTATGACTCTTTGTTTGGTCTTCAACTGATGAGTTAATCGGCCTCATGAATCGTCTGCTTCGACTTCAGCTCACTCGTTCTTATTTTAGCTCGCATGATTTTTCTCTCGAAATCGCACTTGTAATTATCGTACTGACTTCGGTTAACTCTTCTTATTTTAGCTACATGATTTTCTTCTCGCAATGGCACCTATAACTCGTCGTATAACTTCAGTTAACTGTCACATATCTTATTTTGGCTGGGTTCTCTTCTTAGCTCGCACCAAAACGACCTGTCATAAAATCATGACACTTTTACCTCTTTGTCCTCTTCTCGGACTTGTACCCACGAAAACACATGTCACGATATCATGACACTTTCGCCTCCTTGCTACTTTACTTGGTTTGAACCCACGAAAACACATGTCGCGATATCGTGACACTTTCGCCTCCTTGCTACTTTACTTGGTTTGAACCCGCGAAAACACAACATGTCACGATATCGCGACACTTTCGCCTCCTTGCTACTTTACTTGGTTTGAACCCACGAAAACACAACATGTCGCGATATCACGACACTTTCGCCTCCTTACTCTTCCTCTTTACTTTTTTTGCGATATCGCGACACTTCTGCCTTCTTACTCTTCCTCTTTACTTTTGTCGCGATATCACGACACTTTCCTTCTTACTCTTCCTCTTTACTTTTGTCGCGATATCGCGACACTTTCGCCTTCTTACTTTCTCTCTCCTCCTTTAGTCGCAAAAATGCGACATGTCATGATATCATGACACTTTCTCTCCTTTGCTCTTTCTCTTGCCTTCGGGTCGTGAAAACGCGACATGTCATGATATCGTGACACTTTTTCTCTCAGACTCTCTTCCTTGCAATATGTCGCGAAATCGTGACACTTTTTCTTCCATACAATCTCTCTTGCAATATGTCGTGAAATCATGACACTTTTTCTTTCGGACTCTCTCTCTTGCAATATGTCGCGAAATCGTGACACTTTTTCTTCCGTACTATCTCTCTTGCAATATGTCGTGAAATCGCGACACTTTTTCTTCCGTACAATCTCTCTTGCAATATGTCGCGAAATCGTGACACTTTTTCTTCTTGCCTTTCTCTCTTCCAATATGTCATGAAATCGTGACACTTTTTCTACCTGCCTTTTTCTCTTCCAACATGTCACGAAATCGCGACACTTTTTCTACTTGCCTTTTTCTCTTCCAACATGTCACGAAATCACGACACTTTTTCTACTTGCCTTTTTCTCTTCCAACATGTCACGAAATCGTGATAGTTTTTCCTGCTTGCGCTTTCTCTTCGAACATGTCACGAAATCACGACAGTTTTTCTTGCTTGCGCTTTCTCTTCGAACATGTCACGAAATCGTGACAGTTTTTCTTGCTTGTGCTTTCTCTTCGAACATGTCACGAAATCGTGACAGTTTTTCCTGCTTGCGCTTTCTCTTCGAACATGTCACGAAATCGTGATAGTTTTTCTTGCTTGCGCTTTCTCTTCGAACATGTCGCGAAATCGCGACAATTTTTCTTTCTTCTCAACATGTCGCGATATCGCGACAATTTTTCTTTCTTGCTCAACATGTCGCGATATCGCGACAGTTTTCTTCCTTGTGATTTTCTTTTGATTTTTAGCATATGGGCCACTTCGGTCTTCTTGGACAACCTGTAGCAACTTCACCCAAACATCAGAAACATCCTCATAAGCATTTAACAACACTGCACATACTCTGAGTAACCTCTGAACTCTTGTTCACTGCATCAATCGATATTTCTAACTGTGTTGACAATAATGACAATACTGTTGCTGCACCTTGCTCAACAAATATTTATGGAACAAATAATAACTTTGTCAACTTGAGATATTCCTACAGATAGTATGCGAGAAACAAAATGTTTTGAAAATTAAAAATATTTGTTGCCGTCCATTTTGATGTGTCGTCCACGATCAACAATAACTGCTGGTAACCTTCAGTAACTGTATCTAGTAATTACCTTCAGTAGTTACCTTCAGTAATATGCATCTGTAGAAAGATCAATTACTTGTTCTTCACCAAACTTTTGTTGGTTCTTCTTCTCGTTCGAGGTGCATTCCAAAAGCTCTGTAATCTCTTTATCAATCATCCATACTTTTTCTTGCATTTTTCTCAGAACTCAAACAAATTTGATATAAATCAAACACTTATGTTAGATTACTATAATTAATCATATTTACTAATAAATCACATTTTATTAATAATAATTTATATAAAATATATCAATTAATCATATAAATGAAACAATTATGGTATAGAAATATGTGGAAAATAGCCACTCATCAGAAGAAATTTTGTGTAGGGTTACCATCAATGACAAAGGGGGAGATTTTTGGAAATATTAAGTTGTCATTGATGTCAAAGGCATAAATATATTCAAGAAGGGAATTGCAAGTTGTCAATAATGTCAAAGGCAAAAGAGTATTCAAGGATGAAATTGTGAAAGGTCTATATTATGGTACTTGAGAAATTAAAGTACTTGAGCAATTAAAATGGTGATGACTTTAATATTTAAATTAAATATTTAAATATTAAGGTAAAGGTTTAAAAGTGGGATATATTTAAGTCCAAGGATTTAAATATAATTAAAAAAATGAAAGGGCCGACTTTATGTTTAATATTCAAAAATTTATGTTTCATATATATATATATATGATTATAACATTATGGTTGAGTGATTTTTGGAGTGATAGCGAATTCGTATTGCTTTTGAAGAAAAAAGGAGCATTCGTTCACAAGCCTTCGTCTGCATTCAAAAGAGGGAGTGAACTTGAGCGTTGAGAGAGCTATCATTCGTGAGCACTGAGAGAGTTGTTGTTCATTGAGCATTGAGGGAGAGTTGTTCGGTGAGTGTAGAGAGAGCTGTCATTCATGAGTGCTAAGAGAGAGTTGTATATTGTGCTAAGAGAGCTACCATTCATTGAGTTTTGAGGGAGAGTTGTCATTCATTGAGCATGGAGAGAGCTACCATTCATTGAGCGTTGAGGGAGAGTTGTCGTTCGTTGAGCATGGAGAGAGATGTCGTTCGTTGAGTGTTGAGGGAGAATTATCATTCATTGAATGTGGAGAGAATTACCGTTCGTACTGAGTGTATGAGGGTGTTGTTCGTTGAGTGTTGAAAGAGTTGTTTTTTGTTGATATCTATGAATGTGTTGTCTATATGAATAGGAGTAGAAGTCATGCATGGAAATTGTGCCTTCGCTTGTGGAGAAGTGAGTGAATTCAAAAGAGTGTTGCAGTGTGCATTGAAATAGAAGCTTTGTTGGAGTAAAATCAAGCTAAGAATGTTGTATCTAGTGAAAAAGAGAATGTGGGAGATTTTGCAAGATAGAGACTTGCACAGTGCCAAATATAAAGGTATTATGTTGGTTTGTTCATTTGCTTTATGATTATTGATGTTGTGAGGAAGTGTTGGCACTTGTAGAAATACAAAGCAGGATACCAAGGTGTAGGATTTAATTGCAACAAACTGAAACCCTAATCCAAAAAATTCCAAGGCAATGGAGGTGGTAGTTGTGTAACATTCAAATTAAACCCTAAAGCAAATGGAAGAGAAAACAGTGTGAGAAGCCCAAGTGTTGGATGCATGAGAGATAAAGTAGCGCTAAAACGTTTGAGTTTGATGTGCACCCAAGTACGTTTTGGATTATAGGGCAACATCAACATCTTCAAGACTAAAGGTGTGGAACCACCTTCCATCCAGTGGTGTAGCTTGGTTGGTTCATGGCTAGCCAATAAGAGTTGTGGATGAGATATTGGGGTTCAAGTTTGAGCACCAAAAAAATCTTTTGAAGAGATAAGTATGTTTTGTTTATACCTGGGAATGAAATTTTTTATTGATGAAAATTTTATGTATGAAATTTTTCCTTCAAAAGGCAAAACATAGGAAAGTCATAAATTATTAATGCACTAAGGTTTTTATGAATGGAAGTTTATTTTTGTAAGAACAATAGAATAAGTGCATAATATTTTTGGGCAAGGTGTGAAAATAGAAATCCAAAGACAAAGTGCAACCATGAAAGTATTGTGAAATATCTCTATGTGATATGATTATGATTTGTTGAGTTGGAGATAAGGATTAAGTTTATGTGCATTGTTGGAAATATATGTGCTAGGGTTTGAGAACATGATTATGCATTGCTTTGAGTGAAATTGAAGTGAAAATTTGCAAGGGTTATAGACCAGTTATTGTGAAAGGAATTTGTGCATTATTGTGATTGATATTGAGAGCAAATTTACAAGGGTTATAGACCAGTTTTGTGAAGCAAACTTGTGCATTTGTTTAATTGGTTTTGGGAGTAAATAAGAAGGTCAATTATCAAGTGCTAGACTAGAGATACCTTTAAAACAAAATAAATATGAGATATGTGAAAGCGACAGACTTAATGAATGTTAAGAAAATATTGAGCATTTGTTAGTGCATATCATTCTCTATATGTTCAAGTGGTTAAACGAATTTTGGGTAGAATATTTCTAAACTGCTTTAATTGAAGAAAACACATTGAATTTTAGATAAAGCACTTGATGATATCATTATGCAAGATTTGGGAATAGATGAACATTATTTGTATACAAGAGTTGAGCAGGTTTTGGTGAGCAGATTTGAGCAAGCCTTGTGAGTAAGCTTGGAATAAATTTGAGCAGAGTTGAGAGCAGGTTTTGGAGCATATTTGAGCATATTTAAGAGTAGGTTTTGGAGCATATTAGAGTAGAGTTGAGAGTAGGTTTTGGAGCATATTTGAGCACAGTTGAGAGCAGGTTTTGGAGCATATTAGAGCAGAGTTGAGAGCAGGTTTTGGAGTAGATTTGAGCAGAGTTGAGAGTAGATTTTAGAGAAAATTTAAGTAATCCTTCTATAGGTTTGGAGTAGGTTTGAGCAAGATTTGTGTAAAGGCTTGGAGTATATTAGAGCAAAGGGGATTGGTGTATCCTATAGGATGTCCATGAACCAGAGCAAAGGGGATTGGTGTCTCCTATGGATAGAGGTCCATGAACTAGAGAAAAGGAGATTGGTGTCTCTTGTGGATAAAGGTCCACAAACCAGATCAAAGGGGATTGGTGTCTCTTGTGGATAGAGGTCCATGAACTAGAGCAAAGGGTATTGGTGTCTCCTATGGATAAAGGTCCATAAACTTGAGCATAGGGGATTGGTGTATCCTTTGGGTTGGTGCCCATAAACATTGTAATAGGAAATTGGTTCCTAAGATATTTGTTGAGAAAATGTATAATGAAATATTTTCTACGTGGATGTAGCCCACATTGGGTGAACCACGTTAAATTTGTGTCTTATGTGTGATGATTTGTGCATTATTTCATTATAGAAATTGATGATATTGGATGATACTGCTTTAGAAATAAAAGTAAAATTTTGATCTTATATTGTTCACCTCCCCCCTCTTAGTATAAGCTTATGTTCTTCATAAAGTACCATCTGGACCATGAAGAACACTTAAAGTACAACGTAATCTAGTTTGGCCATTTTAGATTTACCAGATAAATTCCTAAGATAAGTTGGTTGATGGCAGCGTGCCAATCTCGTCGTAATTTTGTATATATAAGTTGATATTTAAATAAAGGTATGACAGGGTGGTGGAACTCAAGATAGAATAGAAATTTCTAGCTGGTCCTAAGCACTTTTCCTCTCCAACGCTACCTTCTTCCTTTATTTATTTATTTGGATTTCATATATTTTAGTCTAATGGACAAGGATAAGACAATACAAAAGGTGACACGAGTCATTAACTCACACTTGGCCAATTCTTTCAAGAAAAGTGCCTATTCCACCACACCTCCTCCTATATATGCATTGCAAGCAGTGATCTACAAGAAGGAATGAATGCATAAAAGTAATCAAAGGACCTCATGGCATGCTCATGGTGGAGGCAGTTACTACTAAAACCTGCATGGTGGAAAGCCAATTCAAGAATAGGCAGATTGCCCAAAATAGTTTTTGATCTTAGGGGTCATGATTTTTGGCAACCTGTTTGTTCTTAAATCGGCTTTGGGCTGCAGCGGAGTATATTTACAAGTGTACAATGCTTGGGGGTATCCGACAGATCAAGAGATTTAGTATGCATCTCTAAGGGAGTATCCCATGGATCCAATAGTTTTGCTTCTCTTTTTCTTAAATATTCCTTGGTATTGTGTCTCCTCTTGTTCTTTCCTTCCACCTATTTTCCCTGTTTGGCTGCTGTTGTTCTGATGGCTACTAAATTTTGCAACCATCTTGCGATTGTCCCTTCTCCTTTCTTTCCTTCAAAATTTCCTCTCCCTCATGCTTTACTTCTTTCTTCCCTTTCTACTATGCCCTGTTATTTTCTTTTCCATGTATTCCCCCCATTGCTCGCCTCTCCTTTTTTTCTATCATTATGCCTTCTTTGTCCTTTCTTTCTTCTTATCCTTGTTCAAAAGTGCTTTTGATGATCAAAGGCTTGTTGGGTTCTTTTTTCACAAGATGAAAACCCCTGTAATTTACCAAGAGTGTGGGTGATATTTTGTGCCTCTTCACCCACTTTTCCTTTTTTGGAATATGAGGACATATTAGATCTAACCAATTTTGAGGTGCTAATGGTTAATGCGGATTTCAATGGACAAACAGGAAAATAGGCAGGGGTTTGCTCAAAATAAGAATCTCAAAACCCCACCCTACTTGGACGGAGGATTGGGAACCTCAAATCCTTGGGTAGAAGAATCGAACTAGGACAAGGAGATCACAAGTCCCAAGTTCTCATCCTCAAATATGGATGGAAATTTGGGAAGGTAACATTAAGGGTCCAAGCCCGATATTCCATCCACATCAAGATATAATGAACGAAATACTAGAAGGTTGGTGCAAGGAGTGTGCCCAAAAGTCTATCCAAATTTGAGATCATTACACAATAATATGGAAGCTTCGAGGATCCCCAAGCGAGCATTAATGACCTCAACTACATGATGCAAATTACCTATGGAAACGAATAAGAAATATTTGAAAGTGCACAACTTCATAGGTAATTAATCTTTGACCTCTCTACAACATGAAGGGATAACGTAGATTGAAATTTAAGAGGCTGTTAGAATAACCAAAGACCTAGATCTGTGTAGAGACATCCAACGCATTTTGAATGATCACCATCCCTCCTGGAGTAGAGCGTCATCAGATCTTCTAACTGTTCCAACAAGATTCTTCCCATCAAATGTCATTAATGTTTAATGCTGAATCTATCGTAAAATATTATATAAACAATGGAATTATTGGCATTCTAAAGCGTGGCTCTGTGGCCTTTACAATTTATATGTAATTCTTATTTTCTTGTAAATAATAGTGAATCATTGTTTGGTCTCTCAATATGTCTTTCATTCTGCTTTTACCTTTGTGTAAATGTTTATTTCTGCGACGGCCATCTAAGTTGGTTCGCTTAATTATGCTATTTAGATTTTGTGAGCCTAGCTGGATGGTTCTAGAATTCACATTCACCATTGAGCATCGAGGTTTATTTCTGTTAAAGCCAATCGATTGAGAGCACTCTAATTTTATTGCTTGGATTTTATGCACCCTCCTGCTGGTTCTAGAATTCAGCCCTGCACGCTGTATTGAAGGAAAAGTGATAGACGGGGTAGGCTAATCTGTTAAGTGGTTTACTATTGTTTGTACCTGGGACATTGGAGGAGTGTGTCTTGATGTGACCATACCCTATCCTTTTTAGTTTTGGGTACGACCTCCTTTGCTTTCTTTCTCGTTCCCTTTTACCATTTTCTCCTTTTGTGGGGTAGGTAGCTGGAACCGAAGGAGCCAAAATTCTTCGAAGATCGATCACCTCTGCCTCTCCCGAGTCGGGCGGTCGTTCAATGCTGGTTAGGAGCCTTCGGTCGCACCTACCACTTATTCGGTGTCAGTTTTTGCACCAACACTTTCCCAGGTTGTTTTGACCTAGGTAATCTACCCCAATTAGATTTTGTTATTGGGTAGTACTTTTTGTAATCCTAAGGATAGAAGACTTGCAAGGCTGATTCAAAGAGTATTTCCTATAGATCTTATTCGTATGTGCCAATTCGTGTTATCTAGAGTGCATCTTATGACCCTTGTTTCTCTAGTATGAAGCCCACATGTTTCATTGATTGTTATTTTTGGGATGTTTTGCATTGGGGTTGTTTCCTGGGTTGCTGAGGATGCCAAAAATTTCTCCTTGTGGTAGTTGTGGAAATAAAAGTACTAGAGGACCTAGAGTACTCACCGCCAATAACTAGAAAAAGAGTCTTTATGTGCGTGGGAAAGACTCAGTAAGCTAAAAAGGAAGATGTTACTCATGTACTGGAATCACAGTTCAGACAATGGGGTTAAAACTCAAGACAGAAAAAGGAAATTTGTAGATCTACCTAACCATAATACGGATATTCTCGAATCTAAATTTTTTGTGGAAGTTAATAGGGAGGTGACTATGAAATTGTCTTCATTGGAGGGTGAAAATTCCATTAATAATGACCATATGCAAAATCTAAGGCCTGTTGGAAGGAACTTGGATGGTGAGCCCCTAAGGAAGCACATAATGGAAGGTTTAGAGAACAACTATGTTACTTTGAAGGACCTTAGTGAAACTTTGAGGAGACTAAATCACTGGTTGGCTAGTAATATGGATAATGCTCTGAAGGACGTAAAAAATAAGATTACCCTTCTTAGGTCCCAGATTGAGGGTGTGAAGGAGGATGGAGATATGTAATCCATGTTGTTCCTCTCCTTTGTTGTATTTTTTGATGTGTTCATTAGTTGCTACCTAGTTTATGGTATGGGCTATTTTTCTAAGATTTAGTTATTTGTATGGGCATGGAAGGATGCCTATTTGTAATGTTTTTATTTCTCTTCAGGGTTTATCTACTTGTAATAGTTTGTTAAAAGGTTTGGGGACCCTTTCAAAACCACTTCTTCTACCCTAATTTTAATAATAATAATAAACTCTCAATGCCATCTTGGCCATGATTATGAATTAGTTATCCATTTTTTTTCAAAATCATTTCACTTCATTGCTATTTTATCATTTAGTCTAATAGTTACTCTCATACTTTGTTCAATCAATTGGTTGACACTATTATTTTTCTTAATCAACTAAATATCTAGTTGATCATGGTTTTAAGTAAGTTACCCAATTGTTTTTAAAATCAATTCACTTTCATTGTTTTTTAGATTACATAGGAGAGTTGGTCACAACCACACTATTTTTAGTAACTAACAAGCGCATGGTTCAAACCATAGGGGCTACTCCCACCAAACCTATTATGCCTCGTTATTGTTGACCCAATATGAAGGGGACCATCATTTACTCGAGATTCATACCATCATCGTCATCGATCTGACGTGCACTATCAAACTAATACCTTTACAAAAAGGCCACCCCTAATGTTTGAACTTGGGTGTCTTCTTGGTAAGTGCATGGCTAGACAAGCACTTACCAATCCACCCAGCCCTCTAGGGTAATTCACTTTCATTGTTATTTTGTTATTTAGTCTAACAATTACTCTCATAATTAAGATGGTGGATTAAGAAATCTAGCTTGGATAAGGGTATGGGCCTTTTCAAACCCTATTTTAAACTTAAGCAAAAAAAATAGTCTTTAACATTAAAAATTTTAGCTACCAAAAAATTAAATGTAAATCATGCGAATGTAATTGGAGATTCATCATTAAAAGTAGAGCAAGTCAAAGGTTATTAAAAGTAGAGCAAGTCAAAGGTTAACAAAAAGTTGACTGAATCTTTAGATTCACTTTCATTTTTTCAAAATTAATTTGCTTTTATTGTTATTTTATCATTTAGTCTAATAGTTACTCTCATACTTTGTTCAATCAATTGGTTATTTGTTGTTTTCAATCAGCTAATTATCTAGTTGTTGCTTTATATCATATCTTTTTAATTAAACTTTATTTTTTAGGAAAGTGAATATGTTATCCTAAGTGTATTACTAGGAGGTTTTAGTTACTTTAATAATTAAGTTAATTTCAATGTCATGATTGATTTTAGCAACATTTGATATATCCATAGACATGTTTATAATGTACAACAATATTTTGATTGCTAAGAAGTATAGTTTGATTTAATACTTATCTATGGACATGTTCATAATCTATCTTTTCTTTAGATCTTAAGACTATTTTAGGTACTAAAAAGCATGAATTTTTTTTTTTTAAGATTTTAAGATTACTTTCTTTACTAGGGAGTTTAATTTGACTTATTGAAAACTTGTTTAATGTACATGCTTGTTTCAATATTAAATAATAAGTAAAATTGAGTTTCTAATACAATACTTTTAATGAAAGTATTAAAAAACATTTACTGATTAATATTTTAAAATTCATTTTTTGAGAGTCCTCTTCTTAAAAATATTTGCTTGGTAAAAAGTTAAAAATAAAAAATTATAAAAATACATATATAAATTTTGGTTCTTCTTCAAGAGGTCTAAAGTTCAAACCGCCGCGTGGGCGTGGGCGAGTGTGTAAGGGGTAGGTGCGTAGTGGCTTTGTGTTAAATTCCCTATTAATAAGTATAGCTCTCAACTTTAGGAGGGTTATGGTTGGGAGAATATTGTTCAACCGTGTGTCGGTCATAGGGGGTTTCTCCCAATAACCAAATATAAAAAAAAAATATTGTAAGTTTATAATAAAACTTTACAATAAAAGTTTTTTAAAAGATATTTATTCCAATATAAAGTGAATATAAAAAGTTTTAAAAACTTTTGTACAAGGCCTTGCATAAGAGACATATGGGCGATGCAACACAACCCACAACCAAGTTCAAATCCCAATCACACCAAAACATTTTGAATCAATCAACTATCTCAACATTGTTATCAAATGACATTAACTCAACTAATTAGATTCCTCCATTCAAGAAGAATCTTGCCAGATAATACATAGATAATATCCAAGCTATTGTAATATAACGTTGAATCTTACCAAAATGATACCTAAATAATATCTAAGCTCAAACAATATCCAGCTAAATATTAATGTTAAATGACATTAGTTCAACCAATTAAATTCCTCCCATTAAAAAAATCTTATCCATAGGTAAATAATATCCAACCTGCTGTAATATAACTACAGCAATAACAATATGATAAAAGTCATATCCTGCAACAATCCCATATCATGTTTCAATCCCAGGGAAAAAAAAACCTACGTCAATATTGTTAACTAACAATTTAAACAAATCTCTTCTTGTTGCTATTTTCGAAGTAATCATCTCTTGTTGGTGTTTCACTTTTTGTCTTGTTGCTATTTTCGAAGTAATCATCTCTTGTTGTTTCACTTTTTGTCTTGTTTGCTCGTATACAATTATTAAAGCAACAATTATTGTGATCGCGTGTGGGGTCTACTGGATTAAAGGATGCCATTTGTATTATAGAGGATGAGATGGGCGTATGTGGCAAACAGTGTCAGCTCTGTGGGCGGATGGGAGTCGCAGCAGACGGGAAGACGCAGGGCTTATCATCATGCACAAGCAAAGGCAAGTGCAAATCCCTTAACCTCAATGGCGGAAGCGACAGAGGGCTGTATGTCGAACTGCCCTTGCGCATTTCAAGCATATTACGGAACGCCGCCACGGCGCTTCGACACATCCGCTCTTCCCCCAAATACACCGCCGCTTCCTCCTCCGCCGCCGTTGTTTCTTGCTCTGGAAATCCTTCTTCCTCCGCGGAAAGCAATCTGTGGAGGGTTTCTTGGCATTCCTCGACGAGTTTGAAGAGAAGCTCCAGCGTAAAGAAGGGCTGCTCCAACACCCTCTGCATGAACGCCAGGCGAAGTCTGCCGCCGGTTCTCTTATCGTATTTCTTCAGAATTTTCACCAGACCTGAACATGTAAAACAACAGGTCAGATATTTTTAGCCCTATTTAACTCGATTTTTAATTTAAGTTTTTTTTCCTCCAAACCAGGAGCGCAAAACGCGTTACCTGTGTAATTCTGGACGCTGTAATTTTCCAATAGAACCATTTCCCCTCCAAAATTCGCGATTTCCATGGTCACTTTGATCCTCTCGTGCTTGTATTTGACCCTCGAAATAAATGTACCCTGCGGGCCATATGTGTCTTTTATCCTCTGTATCCTCTCCTGTAGCTCCTGCAACAGAAAATAAGAATAAAAATTAAATGTATGCATTAAAATTTAAGCCGGCACACGAAGATCCATGGCGGACCGTTCTAGGGAGAAAACGAAAACATTTATGTACCTGTCGACGAATAATGTATTCCTCTTCCTTATCCAAGAAGAAGAGATTGAACTTTTCAATCTCAGGGTTGAGCAGCTGGATGAATTCGGCCTCCTCGGCGGTCAACTGGTACCCGAAACCCTCGAGGTCCGGGGCCGCCACAGCTTCGGCTTGATTCGAGCCGCAAGAATCGCTTCTCCCCCCCGGCGCGCATGCCGCCGCTTCCTGCGATTCGACCTTTCGTCGCTTACGCGGCGCTTGCGACTCGCCTTCGGTCTCCTCTGGTTCCACTCCGGTAGGAGACATAAGCTTCAAACGCTTCTTCAGATCTTTGTATGACAGGAACTTGTCCCGCCATTCCGGCACCGCTTCTTGGATCAGGTTCCGCAGATTTTTACCGAATTTCATTATAATAACTCGGATACTTTTCCTGTCCTCTCCTGAGTTCCACAGACCCGTGGCAGATTCGTATTATTTTCCGACTTCCTACTTGATTTAACACACTTCTACCAAAACTGGACCGATTTAGAAACCGATTGCCAAATACCAGAGATCCAACCTAACCGCATAACCGCCGGCACCAAAAACATACTAACGAATCTCATATGAATCCATTCAAATAGGAAAATACAGCGCCGAGAGTTGAAAAACAGAAATATTAACAGAAAGTAGACACGCTTGCAATACTGGAATCGCTGATAGAGAAGAGCAGAGCAACAGCAACACCTTTATAAGTGTCTGCAACAGAGGAGGTTTTGCAAGCCTGAGAATTAATTTACAGTTGCAGAGCAACCGGAAACGTAAAAAGCCGTGAGGAAGTAGAATCACGAGGTAATATTCCGAAAGATAATACCCAAGGACTGGATTTCCAAAAGCATATTCCTTCAAACCTTCTTGGCTTCTAAGTTGAACTTTCCCAGTCCTTGTCTGAAAGTTAAATCCAACGAATAAATGATGGTGTGGCATATTCTTTCTAATGTTCTATCCCAGTTGTTGTCTGTCGAGGTTATGTTTGGCTTCCATGAACAATTTATTCCCATTCCCTTAGTTGGGGAAATACGCCGGCCGGTTGCACTCCCCTCCGCTTACTGTGCCTTGTTTTATTTGTTTTTTTATTCTGAATAGGAGATCAATTATACTTTAATAAACAACCAATGGTAAGGACAAAATCTTTATATGGGAATCAAGGATGAAAGTTGAATGGAAGGGTTTTTCTTCTTTGGAAGAAAAGTATAATTGGTTATTTTATTTTTTATATTAATTTATTATTATAGATTTTTTAATTTATTTTTTAATAATAAATATAGAATTGAAGTTGAATTTGTACCATTTATATAAAGTTTTTTTTTTTTTTTTTGTTAAATTTGAACATGAGTTTTATTGATATTGTATTACTAGTGTATAGCGGTATTAAAATGACATTGTGATAATTATGTGTATGTAGCCTGTCAAGATTTGAATCTTGGTTTTCTCCTTCGAAGATTTAAATAATTGATCTCATGTCATTTGATTCTAAATGTTAAGATTTATCTGTCATGACCTATTTTTTGGCAGATTTTTATTTTGATGGATTTATGTTTGCTATATGGCTTATGGATGAAATGATGAATTATTTTAGTTTTAGTATTTAAATACTTGTTATTATTGAAAATGTAAAATATAAATCTTAATGTGGAATCTTAGGATAATTCCATGTTTTGGTAGGATAATTATATGAATATGATGCTACTAATGAGGTGCACTTTTGCAGAAACAAATCTCCTTATGGTGGGTGGTAGAAAGAAATAGTCACCGAGAAAGATTGCCTTGGGAAAATGATGTGATGGGTAAATTGATCGGATATTTGAGAAGGCAACATGGATAAATATCTTCCTTCATGGAGATGCATATCATAAATTGCATAAGAAAATATATATTAAGTTAGATTTCTTCTTATATCATATTGCTTTCTTATTAAAGACTTCGTTGAAATGACATTAATATTAGTAAATAATGTTAATATTTAACGATTATAGTTGATAATTGCAATGAGTATTTGGGAAAGACGTTTATGACTTTTTGAATATAGATAAATGAAATTCTTTTATTTATTTTATTGTCTTTAAAAAAAAGAGAACATAATATATTTTCCTAGATTTTCAAAAACAGTATTGAATAGAATCCAACGAACCCAAACATAGAGATACACTTTAGAGTAATAACTTTGACTTTAGCTTGAAGGGAACTTCATTAAAGAAAAGTATGCTTGGAGTAGTGGCTCGTTGGATCATGCGTCTAGCGGATGTTTTTCATTTATGATAGAGTAGTGGAGATATGGAAAAAAGGATGAACCCAAGGAAAAGGGGATGGACAAAGATAGAACGGACGGGTAGCGTGAGAAGGAGAGCAACGAAAGAGGTTAGCAACAAAGTAGAGCCAAAAGAGATTGTGGAAGAAACCAGGTTCCTTTTTGGAAATGCTTTGCTTTTCTTACTATGTGGTTATGTTGAATTGTTGCATCATGTTTTTAAATGGTAATCTAATTGAATTGAAAAACGTTTTATATCTTGTTGTGTTATCTTGTCTTTAAATCAATGAAAGAATGAATGGGTAGAAGCAACATAGTTGAGCTGAACCAACTCTCCTATGTAACCAAAAGAAAAAAAAAAACATAGTTGAGCTGAAAATATTTTATATTTTGCTATGTTACCTTGTCTTCAAATTAATGAAAGAATGGATGGGTAGAAGCAATATAGTTGAGCTGAAAATGATTTATATTTTGTTGTGTTACCTTGTATTTAAATCTATGAAAGAATGGATAGGTAGAAGCAATATAGTTGAGCTGAAAATATTTAATATTTTGCTGTATTACCTTATGTTTAAATCAATGAAAAATAGATGGGTAGAAGCAATCTAGTTGAGTTGAAACGTTGTTATATTCTGTTGTATTGCTTTGTCTTTGAATCAATGAAGGAATAGATGGATAGAAGCAAACCAGTGAGCTAAAATCATTTTATACTTTTTTGTGTTACCTTGTCTTTAAACCAATGAAAGAATGGATGGGTAGAAGCAAACTAGGGAGAGCTTGAAACATTTTGTTAGGGGTTGCAGTATAACGAAGTTTCATTGTACCTGTAACAATGGTGATCCCAAGCCAATACTATGTTTTAAGAAGTGGAAATGGTTGACCAACCGTAACTGGTGGTATCCGCTGATCGTAAACATATGGATTATACAACAGTGAGAGTAAAGACTAGTTTTATCAGATGGATATTAATTTGTTGTGAATGCTAGTATGTATGTGCATATTTAAGGATGAAAGATATGTTCTTGTGCTGATAAAAGTTAAAAAAAGAATGAGAATGTGGGAAACATGTTTCTCCTTGTGGATAGAAATTGTGAATTGAATATTTTTTGTAGAAACTAAATTATAGTAGAAATAAACTGTTGATGCTATGTGGAATGGGATGTTGGTTAAGTGATTTTCTGTCCATAGAGAATGAAAGCAATGGCTGTGATGTTCTCTCTTTTACTGAAATTACAATGTTGTAAAGAATAGTGTATTGCATTCTTTTGAAAGGATATTAGATGAAATGGGTATATCCATATGGTGGTTGAAATTATACCACAGTGATTGGTTGCTAAAACCAACGTTATGGAGCTGTCTCGGTGGCTAGCGTCGATGTGCAGAAGAGGAAGGACATATTCCAACGAGCTAGGGTAATGGAGAGTTATCGAAAGAACACTTCTTATTTGCTTGATGTTGAGAACTCTAATCAAATGATGTGTGACTCATGTTGGGATGCATAGTGATAGTTGAACCACATCTGTGGAATCTTTCCTTTGTAAAGAGAAAGACATTTATTGGTTATCTCAACTGAACTGGCAATGATGTAATTCTGAGTTGATCTCCTCTTTAGTGGATCATGACTTACAATACTTGAGTGGAGTGATTAATTGATGACCGATATTCAATGAAGCGTAGACTAGTTTGTGAATCTTGTTGTAATGTTTTGCAATAGTGATGGTAGTCTACCGTTGCTAAACGAAGTGTTGCTTATTTTAAGGAAAATTAAATATAATCTTGTTACTTCTCTTATGCGGTGTGTTAATAATTGACTGGTTTATGAGTTGACTTTGTAAATGCTTTAAGCTTGATTAAGTTAGTGATTTTCGAGTTGAGTTGTTGGGACCCGCATGTGCATGATGTGACGTGTCTAAAGATATTGTTATGTAGAGCTTGTTCGTTACGTTGAGGTATTGCTCTATTTTAGCTTTTAGATATTATCGTATTGAATAGATTAAAGGTTTTTATAATGACTAAGTTTTAGATCTTCGTGGGATCATTAAAGGTGTGGATAGAATTACCTTGGATAGATAATTTATAAATGAGGAACCTAAAGTAGAGTTCATGGAAAATGGATACCTCTTGAATGATGTAAGAGTTAGAAATACATTCAATGCACTAAGTTTTCTCACACAAAAGGATTCGCGTGGAGAACAAGGATTAGTCGCTCATTTCAACAGAATAAAAGGGATGCAAGCTATCTCATGTGGTCGATGAGAAAAATAGCTTGAATGGGTGTAAGACCTAGTACTCTACATTAAAAGAATTATGTGAAGTAAAGATTGGTGTATTGAACATAATTATTTCTAGTCGGATTAAGGAAATTTGGAAATAATTATATTTAATTATTAAGTGTAAAATATAAAAAATAAGAGGTCTAGGAATGGAAGTCTATGCAGTTGTTACATCTGGTATGAGAACATGGTTTGTAGTGGGATAGGTTCACTATGCAAAACTTTTTTAGTTATGTAATAGAAAACATATTTAGGAAGGAGTTGGATCTTACTGGTAATATACCTATTAGAAGTAAATCAGCCTTATTGGCTTGATATGATTGGATAAATGATTAGTAGTGGAAGAAGCAATTTGAATGACTAATTGCTAATGAATTTCTACTATCTCTTTGTATGGGGCCAAGGACAATGCCACCAAAGAGAGGAAGAGGAAGTGTTATCCCATAATCAAGGCAAACATGCCAGTCAAACGTAGAGAATAGAACCCCAGAGGTGGATTTAGAAAACCCCAGTAATGGAAGGGAAAACCTTATTGAGATAGTGGATCTTCTACAGAAATAGTTAGATGTTTGCAACAAAAGAAATGACACCAAACACATAAACTAAAAATAAAACGATTGCAATATAATGAATGATCTTTGTATTAAACAGGGGAGCCTTGATCTCCCATTTTTACAATGTTGTTGCCCCAATGTGAAGGGGTAAATATTACAATGCTTTCTTTTACAAAATACAATGCTCAAATGATAGTCTCTTGTTCTCCAAGCAAGTTAAATTGGTGTCTTTCGCTCCTCTGCTACAACTTCAAAGGTCGAGTGGGCTTGAGTATCCTAGGAATAGGGCCACTCTAGCTTCAACAACTACTTAAGGATCTATCTCCTGCACACATGAAAGCCAAACAAGGGTAAGTAGCACCTACAAACATAATCGAAAGCAAATACACTTGAAACCCTTGACACACTAGTTGTAGAAGTGAAAGCTATGGTGTGGAAAAAAAAGAAATTAAATAGGAATGCCTTGTTAACAATTTAAAACTTATTGATTTGTACTGTCAATGGATTTGATGCGTTCTGAGTAATCGCGGGTGCGTGGGTAGGTATGGACAACTACAAGAGGGCGGTTAGGCAACCACAGGAAGGCGATTGAGACTATGTAACCACCAATAAGCAGTTGAGGCTAGATGACATAAACCTTCAAAATGGCACTCTGAGGCTTTGAATCCTTGATCTTCTCAGGATACGTGCGAGCTCCTAGCGTGATTCTAGCAGTCTAACAATATGTTCTTTCAACATCCTTTGGTTGATGGTATGAAGGCACCTTTATAGGCCCCTTGGGGTTTTGGAGGGAAAGGGAGGTGGCAATCTAGGGCTGCCAAATGGAAGGGGTAGTTATAGTGATTCACCTAGGGTGTTTCACTTAACTGGGGTGATGTAGCTAATGGGTAGGTGCAAGTGGAGTGAGGTGTGAGGGATGTCCCATGTGAAGGAACAAAGGGTGAAATGGGTGTGCGAGAGGTGGCAAGGGGTGGTGGTGATGTGGCCAACACACATGTCTAATGAGTAGGAAGGGTATCCTAGGCAGATTTTCTATATTTATAAAATCTGTAGAATACTTTTAATATGCATGATTTATATGCTTAAGTTTAAACTTAGGCATACATTTTATTATGCAGATTTGGAATGTGCAATGTGAATGTGGGTTTGCAAGTGCCTAGTTTTTGGTGTCTACAAATGCCCCCTTTTGTACCATGTTGTGTTAAACAAAATGCGATGCAAAAAAAAAGACATCTAGTTTTATTTGATGGAGAAATTGATTCAAATATTCTCGATGTACAATAATGAATGGCTTTTGAAAATTTAAATTTTAGTTTACCCCCTCAATTGGCGAATGGGTGAAGAATGAAACCCACAAGCCAATTTATTAAATGTGTATGATTAAAAGGGGTGCATGTGATGGGCAAATATGTGAAATTCAAGATCAACTTGATACCCCAAGTTTGGGGTGGTTTTGTGATGTTGTAAATTTGCCTTTGGTTGCAATGAGGTGCAAAATGATGTGGTAAAAGAACCAACCATTGTGGGAGTTTAGGTAATGTAGATACCTAAAATGCATCATATGTAAGGGACTACTCATATGGGCATCCTAGCAGACCATATGAATGATCTTGGACCATTCCAAGGCAAAGCAATGGTTTTAACCACTCAAATTAGGTAGCTTTGGCGTACTCAGCCTTAGACGTGACTGATACATGCAGCTAGGATCCTAGTTATGCTTAGGAGCCATGACTAGCTCTATAGCTATCACAGACTCTCAAGCCAAGCCAAAATTAGTTACAACAACTCTAGAAGAGGATTTCGAGCAGTTTCAAGCGAGGAAGTTTTCAGATTATTCCTCCCAACTGCTCCAACCTCCTGGTTCTTGATCTTGGCTTCCCAAGGAAGCTAGGATTAGGAATTGAGAAGGCTATAAGACCCCATCCAAATTGGGAAGAAAGGAGATAATATTTTTCAATTGAATGCAACGAAGCCCTACCAAATTGGAGAGCCACTTACAACCCTTGAGGAGTGCCTACATGCTGCCAATTTGGAGAATCATGACTACATTTGAAGCTATGGAGGTTTCAAGAGCTTGAAGAGATCATTCATCCCTAATTGAACCACTTCCACTGCAAATTCAAAGAATCTACATCGCCAATTCATTATAGAATACAGATGCAACCCTTGATCATCAATTCCTCGGAGGAATTAGAAACTTCAAGCCTTGATTGCAAGAGAAAGAGGATTTTCTCCTCAGCCGCGACTAACAAAGCCAGCTGCTTCAAACACCTGCGGTTAGGGTTTGAAGTTATTTTCCCTCAGTTTAGCCATAGCAATTTCATTTCATAGGTGTAATTAGTTAGATCTGCTCTATATTAACTCTCATTTCTACTTTTATGTTGTTAATTCTAGAAATTAGAGGTAGGTTTGTTCTTATTTCCTTATAGTCGCTAGTTTGCACTAATTTGCTTAGATTAGTCATATTTCAAGTTTCTATTATAAATCATGTCTTAGATTAGCTAGATTTATTGTTTTATTAGCAAGCTTTATCGTAATTTAGAGATTTTGTGATTTATCTTTGCAAGTATTTATGCTTTCTTTGCATATTTGTTATAATTCATACAAATCTTTGTCAAAAGCCTCATCATAAGAGGTCTCCTTTGCTTCTAATTGTGCTATGTTGTTTCTTGAATGTATATTTACAGTATCTTGTTATATTCAAAGCATTCTTGGCATCAAATTCCTCCCCCAAGAAAGTGAGAAGAAGGCTTCCTTGAGCCTTAAGAAGTTTGTGTCTACTCTAAGAGCCTACGGATTGCACCATCCCCATTTAGGGGCCTTCAAATTTGTATCAATTGTATCAAGAATTTGGTATCCCTAAGAGGGACATACTTGTAACCAGGATTTGGCAAAGATTTAATAAAAGAAGCTTCTCATTCTTGTTCAATTCATTGTTATTCATGTTTTAATGCTTTAATGCTTGATATACTTGATGCAATAGTCTAGGTGCATGCTTTTTAAGATGTTACAGGTACCTATGTGACTGCAACAATTCCTACCAAATGATATGGTGTTAAAGGAACCAGGCACTCTGGAAGCTCGAACACCTTAGTGATTTTGGTAATTATTACCAAATTGTGAGTGATTGTTTTTTGCTTTTGTAACCCAATGGAAAGGGCTTAATGATAACCTTGTGCAAATTTGGTTGAACATCATCACACTCAAGGATTGAGGGACTCAGTTGGTTTAATGCCACATTTGATGATGTTGAATGATTTTGAACAAGTTGATGAGCAAGGTGCAGCAACAGTATTGTCATTGTTGTCAACACAATCAGACAGATCGGTTGATGCAGTGGATAGGAGTTAAGAGGTTCTTCAGAGTATGTACAATGGTTTTCCAAAAGATAGAAGTGGCCCATATACTAAAAATCAAAAGAAAATCACAAGGAAGAAAACTATCGCGATATCGCGACATGTTGAGAAAGAAAGAAAAACTGTCACGATATCATGACATGTTGAGCAAGAAAGAAAAACTGTCGCGATATCGCGACATGTTGAGAAGAAAGCAAAACTGTCACGATTTCGTGACATGTTGCAGGAGAGAAAGTACGAAAGAAAAAGTGTCACGATTTCGTGACATATTGCAAGAGAGATAGTTTGAAAGAAAAAGTGTCACGATTTCGCGACATATTGCAAGAGAGATAGTACGAAAGAAAAAGTGTCACGATTTCATGACATATTGTAGGAGAGAGAGTCCGAAAGAAAAAGTGTCACGATTTCGTGACATATTGCAAGAGAGAGAGAGTCCAGGAGAAAAAGTGTCACGATATCGTGACATGTTGGGTTTTCATGACCGAAGGCAAGAGAAAGAGCTAAGGAGAAAAAGTGTCACGATATCGCGACATGTCGGGTTTTCGTGACCCAAAGGCAAGAGAAAGAGCTAAGGAGAAAAAGTGTCACGATATCGCGACATGTCGGGTTTTCATGACCCGAAGGCAAGAGAAAGAGCTAAGGAGAAAAAGTGTCATGATATCGTGACATGTCGGGTTTTCGTGAACCAAAGGCAAGAGAAAGAGCAAAGGAGAGAAAGTGTCACGATTTCGTGACATGTCGCATTTTCGTGACTTAAGGAGGAGAGAGAAAGTAAGAAGGTAGAAGTGTCACGATATCGTGACAAAAGTAAAGAAGAAGAGTACGGAGGTGAAAGTGTCACGATATCGTGACATGTTGAGTTTTTGGGTTGAAGCCAAGAAGAGTACAAGGAGGTGAAAGTGTGACGATATCATGACATGTGTTTTTGCTGGTTGAAGCCAAGAAGAGTAGCAAGGAGGCGAAAGTGTCACGATATCGTGACATGTTGTGTTTTCATGGGTTGAAGCCAAGAAGAGTAGCAAGGAGGCAAAAGTGTCACGATATCGTGACATGTTGTGTTTTCGGGTTGAAGCCAAGAAGAGTAGCAAGGAGGTGAAAGTGTCACGATATCGTGACATGTTGTGTTTTTATGGGCGAAAGCCGAGAAGAGGACAAAGAGGTAGAAGTGTCACGATTTTGCGACAAGTCACTTTGGCATGAGCTAAGAAGAGAACCTAACTGAAATAAGATATGTGATAGTTAACTGAAGTTATACGATAGTTATAGGTGCAGTTGTAGAAGAAAATCATGCAGCTAAAATAAGAAGAGTTAACTGAAGTTAGTATGTTAGTTACAGGTGCAGTTACAGAGAAAAATCATGCAGCTAAAATAAGAATAGTGAACTAAAGTCAGAATGATAGTTACAAGGCCAGTTACGGAGTGTAATCATCGAGCGACGGTTAAACTGAAAGTCATCAGTCGAAGACCAAACTTGAGCCGTAACTATTAATAGGATGCATGAAAGAATACTGTGAGATAAAGGAAGTTACATATAGAAGTTTCTATTAATAAGCTGCATGTGAAAATATGGAAGTTAAAAATAGAATCAAAATTTTGTTATAAAATGAGGTCTACGTGGAGAATTAAAGTGCTGCTGAAAGAGAGAAAAAGTGCTGCAAGAAGAGGGTTGGAAGAGTGTCGTAAGAGAGAGTTGAGTAGAGCCGTGAGAGCCGTAAAAGTGCAGTAAGTAGAGCCTTTAGTGTGTGTGGTATTTTGGTGAATAGCGAGAGAGGTTGGGTTAGCAATAGACCAGTCAGGGTCTTGAATAAGTGAAGGCATTTTTATGTCAATCTTATAGCTTCAAATTTGTAGTCCAAGTAGGTGCTTGGAATTAGGGGTTGGTGCTCCTTTCTGTTGGTGTAGATAAATTAGGGGTTGGTGCTCCTTTCTGTGGGTGCAGATAAATCAGGGGTTGGTGCTCCTTCCAGTTGGTGCTGGTAAATTGATTGTAAAATTGGTATTTTGCAAAGGCTGGATTTGGATGGTAATCCAAGCAGTCATTTTTGAGGAGTAGCCAAATTGGTGAACCTCGTTACATCGTGTGTTGTGGAATGCTCTCTTGTGATACTTGCTTTATCTGACTTAAATCTTCATTGTTTCAGTATTAAGAGTTGTAGATTTGAATTTAAATAGCTACACCGATTCACCCCCCTCTCAGTGTCATTGTGAGACTAACAATTGGTATCAGAGCCAAGTTCCTGAACAAGCTTAATCGGCTAAGGTGATCTTGGAAGTGAGACAATGGCAGGTGGTGAAGGATTCTCTTCAAACAAAGCACCATTGTTTGATGGAACAAATTACTCATTTTGGAGACTCAGGATGCAGACATATCTGTGTGCTTTGGGATTCGACATTTGGGAGTCAATAGACAGTGGATACACAATACCCACCACTCCTCCAACCGATGTCGTCGGTAAGAAATTGTTTGAGAATAACTCTAAAGCCAAAAATGCTATCATGTGCGGTTTAGTGGACAACGAACTGATAAAGATTATGAGTTGTAAAATGGCAAAAGACATGTGGGACAAACTAAGGAGCATTCATGAAGGAGACGACAAGATCAAGGAGGCCAAGTTACAAACGCATCGAGCTCAGTTCGAAGCATTAAAGATGAATGACGATGAGAACATAGAGGCATACATGCTGAGAGTTAATGGAATCATTAATGCGATTAGAGGACTCGACGAGGAAATGGAAGATGCTATCATCATGAAAAAGGTACTAAGATCTCTTCCCCAAAGATTTGATTCTAAAGTTTCAGCAATAGAAGAAGCTAAAGATCTAAATACTTTTAGTATGGATGAGATGCATGGTTCTTTGACTGCATATGAGATGAGAATAGGAAAAACTAAACCCACAGATAGAGAAGCTGCTTTTAAAGCACATAAAAATATAAAAGCAAAGCAAGAATCCGAGGAAGAAGAGACATCAGATGAAACGGAAGCAAACTTTGTTCGAAAACTAATAAGGGGAAAAGGAAAATACAGAGGAAAGCTACCATTTAAGTGTTTCAACTATGGAGGCGTTGGACACTTTGCAACTAAATGTCCACTTAATGAGAAAAACAAAAGTGATGAAGGTTCACATCAAGAAAGAAGTGACTGGAAGAAGAAACCAAATTTTAGAAAAGGCAACTTCAAGAAGAAAAGTTTCATATCCAAGAATGTCAGTCCTTCAGAAGATAGCTCTGGTGAGGATTCTGAAGAAGAAATAGGTGAAGCTCTTTTCATGGCATTCGAAGAAGAAAAAATAGAAGAAAAATAGGAAGGTGATAAAAAATTTGAGGCTGAGGCTGAAGTAGATCTGGAAGGTGAGTTGGTCATTGCACTTCAAGAGCTGAGTATAGAAAGGAAAAAGAATAAGAAAACTTCAAGAAAGCTTGAGGATGCCAATGAAATCATAACCAGCCTTGAAAGTACAGATAAACAAATTTAAGAAAATATCTGAAGATATCGAAGTACAATTAACCATGAAAATAGATGAGTGCAGCAAGCTAGAAGAAGAGATTGTTGGTTTAAGGATGCAGCTAGAAGAGATGAATCAAAAAATGACTTGCTATCACAAACTTGAAGGAAGTTCTATGAAGCTGGATAAGATTATAAATAACCAAAGGTCTACAGGCATCAAATTTGGGTTAGGCTTCGTCGAAGGAGAATCATCAAATGGATCAAAGGCCATAACTATAGAACCCATAAAGAATGAAGACAAGATCAGGGTTGATCAAGAAAAAATGAATCATTCTAAAGAAAGCAATAATGCCAGGCACGAGAGGAGTATTGACAATGATGGATTCACCAAAGTCACTCATCAAAGGAGAAGAAGATTTATGGCTCCCACTACAAAATGGCAAAGACCATCACCCAGGTTCACTCATTCCTTTTCTGGTTATTGTTTTAAATGCAATGGTTATGGACATAAGATTTCTGATTGCAAGTATAAAGTAGGACAAAGGAACTTTTCCAGTAGAAATGTTTTTTCACCATTGATGGATTATGCAGTAGAATGTTATAACTGTCATAATTTTGGGCACATTGCAAGAAATTGTCGAAGTACATTTGCAACAAATAAACATCAAGGAAGAAAATTTCAACCAAATGGTTGGAAACAAAATAGAAAATTTCTCGAAAAATAGGCATAGGCTACTGACAAAGAAAAGTCAAAACAAGTGACCAAAACTGCAATCAAACCAGAGTGGAAACAAAAGGAGCAACCCAAGGAAGAAAAGGAATCCTTGATTGTACAGACAACATTTAAAGCACAGAACAAATCTGCACCATGGATACTTGATAGTGGATGCTCCAGTCATATGACAGGGGACAAACAAAAATTTGAAAAGTTACAGAAATATGAAGGTGGTTCTGTAAAATTTGGAAATAATGATGGAGCTAAGATAGTTGGCAAAGGATCAGTTAAGATCAGTGATGGAAAAATCAAGTCGAAAGAAGTCTTGTTTGTGATTGGTCTGAAGCATAACTTATTAAGCGTAAGTCAGATTTGTGACAGAGGTCATGAAGTAATTTTCAAGAAGCAGGGTTGTGAAGTCGGAACAACAAACTATGGAAAGTTGATAGCAACTGGATCAAGGACATCTGGCAACTTGTATACTCTCTCAGAGACTTCAGAAGGAGCATGCTTGATTGGACAGGAAGAAGAAAATTGGTTGTGGCACAAGAGGCTCGGTCATATTAGTTTTGACAATCTAGTAAGAATCAGCTCAAAAAGGGCAGTGAGAGATATTCCCACCATTGGTAAACCATTAAATAGCATTTGTGCTTCATGCCAAAAGGGGAAGCAAACTAGAGCCACATTTAAAACAAAAGAGTACTTCACAAGCAAACCTTTAGAACTAATACATACTGATTTATGTGGACCCATGAGAACGCAAAGCATAAATGGTGACAAATACTTTATGTTGTGCATAGATGACTATTCCAGGATGACATGGGTACTATTTTTGAAGCTTAAATCAGATGCCTTTGAAATGTTCAAGATTTTCAAAAAACAAGTTGAGAATCAAACAGGAAAAAGGATTAAATGTTTAAGATCAGATAGAGGAGGAGAGTTCATTTCAGAAGAGTTTGCAGAGTACTGTGAAAAATATGGGATTAGGAGACAGTTTTCAGCAGCAAGGACACCTCAACAGAATGGAGTGGTAGAAAGAAAGAATAGGACAATGCAGGAAATGGCACGGACTATGTTGATTGAGAGCAAAATAGCAGATAGATTTTGGAAAGAGGCAGTCCATACTGCGGTTTACATCCAAAATAGGTGCATGTTGAGGACGCATGAAAGCAAAACTCCGTATGAACTGTGGTTCGAGTAAAAGGCAACAACAAGATACTTTAAAGTTTTTGGAAGCAAGTGTTACATCAAAAGAATTGAAGATAATCTTGGAAAGTTTGAAGATAGAGCTGATGAAGGTATTTTCCTTGGCTATTCGACAAAAAGCAAAGCCTACACATGCTACAACAAGAGGCTAAAGAAAATTGTGGAGAGTGTCGATGTTAAAGTTGATGAAGGTAGGGAACAAGAAAGAAGCTATAAAGAAAACTACCCAATTTATGAAGAAGTTATTGAAGGAGATGATGAAAAGGAAATGAAAAAGAAACAAAAAATTGACTCAGATGAGTTAAGTAGTGATTCAGAAGAGGAAGAAAACAAGAAATTCAAAACAGGTAGCTGGTAGAAAAATCATCCTAGAGAGCAAATAATTGGAGACCCCACAGTTGGTGTTCAGACAAGAAGAAGAGTAGTAAGTAACTATTCTCTATTATCCAGCATTGAGCCCAAAAATGTTGTTGAAGCAAGCAAAGATGAAAGTTGGATGACAACAATAAATGAAGAATTAGATCAGATCGAGAAAAACAAAACCTGGGAGTTAGTACCAAGACCTGCAAATAAAAATATAATCGGTACTAAATGGATTTTTTGAAACAAATTGAATGAAGATGGATAGGTAGTCAAGAATAAAGCAAGATTGGTCTGTAAAGGCTATGCACAAGTTGAAGGTATTGACTTTGAGGAAACCTTTGCACCAGTGGCTGGACTAGAGGCAATAAGAATGTTTCTGGCTTTAGCAAGTTCACAAGAATTTCAAAGTTTATCAAATGGACGTGAAATCAGCATTTTTGAATGGAAAACTTGAAGAAGAGGTCTATATTGAACAGCCAGATGGTTTCCAACTCGGTGATAATCCCAATTTCATCTGCAAGTTGAAGAAAGCATTGTATGGCTTGAAACAGGCACCCAGAGCATGGTATGCAAGGCTAGACAACTATCTTACTCAACAAGGGTTTAAAAAAGGTATGGTGGATAGCAATTTATATGTCAAAACAACGAATGGCCATCTCATTGTCCTTGTTGTATATGTAGATGATATCATCTTTGGCAGCAACAATGATGATTCGTGTAAAGATTTAGCAATTAAGATGCAGAAAGAATTTGAAATGTCAATGATTGGTGAACTTTCGTATTTTCTCGGACTGCAAGTTAATCAAAATGAGAAGGGCATATTTATTTCTCAAGTTAAATATGTGAAAGAGATGCTAAAAAAGTTCACAATGGAGGATTGTAAGCCTGTTAGCACTCCCATGATGACAGGTTGCAAGTTGAGCAAGGATGACAAATCTCCAGATGTTGATCAAACCATGTACAGATCTATGATTGGGAGCCTATCAGTATTTGACAGCTACCAGACTAGATATCTTGCAGGCAGTTTGCATGGTAGCACGATTTCAAGCGAGTCCCAAGGAGACTCATGTGACAGCAGTGAAGAGGATTCTTCGGTATCTCAAGGGTACTATGGAGTATGGGTTATGGTATCCGAAAGGTAAGGACTTCACCCTTATTGCGTATTCAGATGCAGATTGGGCAGGATGTGTCGATGACAGAAAGAGTACCAGTGGAGGGGCATTCTATCTTGGAGACAGGTTGGTTGCATGGCACAGTAAGAAACAAGAGTCAGTCTCTTTATCCACAATAGAGGCAGAATATATTGCAGCAACTACGTGTTGTACGCAGGTCTTATGGATGAAACAAACCCTGAAAGATCTTGGCATTAACTTCAGTGAGCCAATTTCAGTTAAGTGTGATAACACCAGTGCCATTAACATCTCAAAGAATCCGGTTATGCATTCTCGCACAAAACATATTGCTATCCGATATCACTTTCTGAAGGAGAAAGTTGCGAAAGGTGAGGTAAAGTTGGATTTTGTCCCAACTACAGAGCAAGTAGCGGATATCTTCACAAAACCGCTGCCCAAAGAAATTTTTGAGTACCTTCGCAATAAATTGGGAGTGGTTATGCTTCCCAAGAACTGACTAGCTATCGAAACCACATTCTTAGGGGGAGCATTTATATATTTGATTATCTCTTTGCTCATATTTGTAATTTTTGCTAACTGTCATAACGTGTGCCTGAGAATGTTGTGCATGGACTCAGGGGGAGTCTGCATCAGCCCTTTGGTATTATTGTCAAAGGGGGAGAAGAATTACAGGAAATTGCATGTGTGTTGCCAACAATTCCAAAGGGGGAGATTGATGAGCAAGGTGCAACAACAGTATTGTCATTGTTGTCAACACAGTCAGACAGATCGGTTGATGCAGTGGACAGGAGTTAAGAGGTTCTTCAGAGTATGTACAGTGGTTTTCCAAAAGATAGAAGTGGCCCATATACTAAAAATCAAAAGAAAATCACAAGGAAGAAAACTATCGCGATATCGCGACATGTTGAGCAAGAAAGAAAAACTGTCGCGATATCGCGACATGTTGAGCAAGAAAGAAAAACTATCGCGATATCATGACATGTTGAGCAAGAAAGAAAAACTATCACGATTTCATGACATGTAGAGAAAGAAAGAAAAACTGTCATGATTTCATGACATGTTCGGAGAAGAAAGAAAAAGTGTCACGATTTCGTGACATGTTGCAAGAGAGATTGTACGAAAGAAAAAGTGTCACGATTTCGTGACATATTGCAGGAGAGATAGTACGAAAGAAAAAGTGTCATGATTTCGTGACATATTGCAGGAGAGAGAGTTCGAAAGAAAAAGTGTCACGATTTCGTGACATATTGTAGGAGAGAGAGTCTGAAAGAAAAAGTGTCACGATTTCGTGACATATTGCAAGAGAGAGAGTCTAGGAGAAAAAGTGTCACGATATCGTGACATGTCGGGTTTTCGTGACCTGAAGGCAAGAGAAAGAGCTAAGGAGAAAAAGTGTCACGATATCGCGACATGTCGGGTTTTCGTGACTCGAAGGCAAGAGAAAGAGCTAAGGAGAAAAAGTGTCACGATATCGCGACATGTCGGGTTTTCACGACCCGAAGGCAAGAGAAAGAGCTAAGGAGAAAAAGTGTCACGATATCGCGACATGTCGGGTTTTCATGAACCGAAGGCAAGAGAAAGAGCAAAGGAGAGAAAGTGTCATGATTTCGTGACATGTCACATTTTCGCGACTTAAGGAGGAGAGAGAAAGTAAGAAGGCAGAAGTGTCACGATATCACGACAAAAGTAAAGAAGAAGAGTACGAAGGCGAAAGTGTCGCGATATCGCGACATGTTGAGTTTTTGTGGGTAGAAGAAGAGTATGAAGGCGAAAGTGTCACGATATCATGACATGTGTTTTCATGGGTTGAAGCCAAGAAGAGTAGTAAGGAGGTGAAACTGTCATGATATCGTGACATGTTTTTTCGTGGGTTGAAGCCAAGAATAGTAGCAAGGAGGCGAAAGTGTCATGATATCGCGACATGTGTTTTTGCGGGTTGAAGCAAAGAAGAGTAGCAAGGAGGCGAAAGTGTCATGATATCGTGACATGTTGTGTTTTCGTAGTGAAAGTCGAGAAGAGGACAAAGAGGCAGAAGTGTCACGATTTCATGATAGGTCATTTTGGCATGAGCTAAGAAGAGAACCCAACCAAAATAAGATATGTGATAGTTAACTGAAGTTATATGGCAGTTATAGGTGCAGTTGTAGAAGAAAATCATGCAGCTAAAATAAGAAGAGTTAACTGAAGTCAGTACGTCAGTTACAAGTGCAGTTATAGAGAAAAATCATGCAGCTAAAATAAGAACAGTGAACTGAAGTCAGAATGATAGTTACAAGGCCAGTTACGGAGTGTAATCATCGAGCGACGGTTAAACTAAAAGTCATCAGTCGAAGACCAAACTTGAGCCGTAACTATTAATAGGATGCATGAAAGAATATTGTGAGATAAAGGAAGTTACATATAGAAGTTTCTATTAATAAGCTGCATGTGAAAATATGGAAGTTAAAAATAGAATCAAAATTTTGTTATAAAAGGAGGTCTGTGTGGAGAATTAAAGTGCTGCTGAAAGAGAGAAAAAGTGTTGCAAGAAGAGGGTTGGAAGAGTGCCGTAAGAGAGAGTTGAGCAGAGCCGTGAGAGCCATAAAAGTGCAGTAAGCAGAGCCTTTAGTGTGTGTGGTATTTTGGTGAATAGCGAGAGAGGTTGGGTTAGCAATAGACCAGTCAGGGTCTTGAATAAGTGAAGGCATTTTTATGTCAATCTTATAGCTTCAAATTTGTAGTCCAAGTAGGTGCTTGGAATTAGGGGTTGGTGCTCCTTTCTGTTGGTGCAGATAAATTAGGGGTTGGTGCTCCTTTCTGTGGGTGCAGATAAATCAGGGGTTGGTGCTCCTTCCAGTTGGTGCTGGTAAATTGATTGTAAAATTGGTATTTTGCAAAGGCTGGATTTGGACGGTAATCCAAGCAATCATTTTTGAGGAGTAGCCAAATTGGTGAACCTCGTTACATCGTGTGTTGTGGAATGCTCTCTTGTGATACTTGCTTTATCTGACTTAAATCTTCATTGTTTCAGTATTAAGAGTTGTAGATTTGAATTTAAATAGCTACACTGATTCACCCCCCCTCTCAGTGTCATTGTGAGACTAACACAAGTGTCTTTATGATGAGTTACTCATTCTATCGGATTGCATGGATAACCAATTGCTACAACTACCAGGTGTCTAGAGTAACTCACTAGATACATGGTTTACTTTGAATTATGATGATGGTTTATTATGATGATTGAATGCATTTGTTTGAAGGGGGTGTTGTTTTTTCAAATGTGTATCCACGGTTTTGTCTTGCCCTACAACTGTGCATCCATGGTTTACATTTCCAAATGCGGGTGTGCAGTTGCATGTGCTCGCCAAATGTGGACGTGTGGTTGGCTATACAAAATATGACTATAAATATGCATGAGTTGGCAATTTGATTCATTTGTGCATTTGAAGTTTTTTTGAGCGATTGAGAGATTGAGTGATGGAGACGGTTGGTGAGATGAGCGAAGCAGTTGGTGAGGTGGAGGCTGGTGGCTCAGCTGGAGTTGAAGTTGGCACACAAGTGGTAGAGGTAGGTTTATGAGGCCCTTCCATTTATTTTTGTTTTGTTTGTGTTTTTGTTGTTTGTTTTTTTCTTTGAAAACTAAGAGGGGTTGGTAATTTTTTTTTACTAATGAAAAAGGGAGAGGCAATTTGTTTTTTCTAATAAAAAAGGGAGAGGCATTTTTTTTTATAACGTAATGCATAATAGTGTTTTTTTTGTTTTTTTTTAAATGAAAAGAATGCATGAAAATGTTTTTGTGTTTTTATATTTTTGAAATGAAAAGAATACTTTAAAAATGTTTTTGTGTTAGTTTTTTTTTTTAAGATGAAAAGAATGCATTAAAATATTTTTTTGTTTTTATGTTAATGTTTTTTTTGAAATGATGTATGCACTGATCTAGATTTATTTTTTGTTTTGTGCAGGTGAAATTTATTGAGGCTCAACATCGATGGCCTTGTATCATATCTTGGGTGTGGAAGGCACTGACTAATGATGATTGGAAGCAGTTGGAGGCGGGGAGATTGGATGGGTGTGAGTGGGTGGAGGTTGTTAGGGCAGATGAGGAGTACTTGTCTGCTTTTGTGGAGAGGTAGGACCCTGATAGGGGGCTATTTTAGATTTTGATAAGGGAGCTTACTATTATCCTGGAGGATGTTTACCGCATCTTTTGTGTTTATATCGAGGGTTTATCAGTCCGTGTTGGCCATTGCAAGGAGCATGAGCTAAGACTTATATATGGTGATGATTGGGATGTGGATGTCAGTAAGGGTGGCATTGAGTATATCTAGTTGTGTAAGGATGAGAAGTTAGGAGTGCTTTGTGATGTACATAGTAGGCAACATGTTGTTGCCTAATAGCATGGAATCTAGGTTCCCTTGGAACCAGGTGAGGCTTATTCTTTATCTGATTGATGAGCCTCAAGTTTATGCTTGGGCTCTCACCCTACTTTACCAGTTGTATATGGAGTTATATGAGGTAAAGATGTGGGAGCGGAGGGGACTCAAATATAGTTTGCTTCTTCAACTTTGGGCTTGTGAGCACATTAGAATTGCTCAACTAGAGGGTCTACCTTGCAAGTGGGATCACTCTTTGCCTTAATTTCTTTGTTGGTGGACCATTTAGGAGGCTCTACCGAGTTGCTTCAGCCGTATTGGCCAGGATTATCAAGATATATTTGCTTCTTTGACTAGTGGTGACATCATTTGGAGACCATGGTGAGGCCTCACTTGGGATGGTGATGTGGCACAACTTCGATAGATTAGGCAAGGTAGGTGGTTGGTTGGGCATCATGGAAGAGAGAGAGAGAGTTTTTCCAGTTCTCTCGAGTGATGCAGTAGTTTGGTTTAGTGTAGGGGATCCTTGATGCTCCAATTGTATATAAGCATCAGGATGATAAGCCTAGTCTCCCTATTACTCATGATTCTTGGGTTGTAGATGATGATCACAATGACAAGACTATGGTTGCCCCAGATGTAGATGATGTGGCGAGTGATGATGAGCAGGATACTAGCAAGAAGACTCCTCGACACCAAAAAAATAATCAAGGTAGTTCTAGTAGGGGGTGAGCTAGGGCAAATGTGGATCATCCTAGGGTCAAGTGTGGTGGAGATAGAGATGGGGATGGAGGTAGTAGTTATGGGGGGCAAGATCTACCTCCATGCCATACTAAGGAGGATTGAAGTGTGCTTTAGACTGAGTAGAATAGCCTGGGCAAGGAGCGAGAATACCTTGGATAGATTGTAGTGGCTGTGATGTAGATATTACGAGGTTATAGAGTGTGTTGGTGGCTCAGAATGCCAAGATAGCTTGGCTACGGAGTGAAGTAGATAGGCTATGGAGTGCACCTAGTGGAGGTGGTGATGGTTCTAAGGTTGTGGCTCTCTGTGCTAAGATAGCGTAGTGAGAGGCGCATCAAAACTAGGATATATTTATTTCTTGGTCATAGCTTAGGTATATTCATCTACTTTTAGATATGCTTGCTCAACATCACATCTTGCTACCTATGCAACCTTCTTCATCAACTTCTAGCTTTAGCATGTGGGGTGAGTCTAGGCCTAGTGGTTCATGTTCTTGAGCTCCTAGTTTCCTTTCTCCCTTAGGTTCATTGGGTTCAACTTATGGTCCTCCTAGAGGTCATGGTGGTGCTAGCTAGGAGTGATTATTACCTCTTTTTGTAGTTTTCAATTTTTTTCTTATGAGCCTTAGTGCTATGATGTTTACAACCTTTCGGGTGATTTTTATACTATGTAATTTATATATGTATATATACATTTACATGGATTTTTATTATGATCATTTGTGTTTGCACTTTTGTTTTATTGTATGGATGCATATGAAATGATGTAGTGATTGAGTGAAATGAATGGTGAATATTATGTTTCAATGATCATTTGTATATGTTTTAGAATTTTTCTTGATCAACTTTATCTTCGTTGTTTAATCAGGGGTACTAACATATGGATTTATAAATGAAGTGGATTATGGGATGTAATAATGGAAATGATATGGAATGATTTTGGATTAAGGATCTAGAGTTGATTTACACATACTCAAACATCCTAGTGATCTTAAACAAACTCATCTATGTATCTCTCAAATCTTCATGATGTTAAGGTTGCCCTAGTGGTTTCAAATTTCTCAAGGACCAACTGTGTATGCAAATGAATGTTCATTTGTTATTATGAACTAAGTCAAACTAATCAATAGTAACTTATGCCAATAAGCTAGCTCATCTGTGAGTGTCCATAGGTCTGTACAAAATAAGGTCGCTAATGTGATAGACTTGGCACCATGCGTAAGGATACCCCATTGCCAGGAGGGTTTTATTCAACCCATTTTTGTAATGAGGATCACCCCACTATTTTTGAAACACTAAGAATTATAGTGATTCAAGCTCCTTTCCCTTCTTTTATTGCATTGGATTTTGGATTTTGGGATTTCATTTATGAGTTTGCTCATTTTGTGTTGGAGCAAAATGAAATTTTATTGATTTTGGGGGTACTTGCTCATTTTGAGGAACAACAAAGGATTTTTTATTACTTTTTGGGCTTGCTCATTTTTGGAGAAGAGCAAGGGATTTTTTTTTATGGATGAAGAGGGAGCTTGTCCTTTTGTCAACTCTTAGCTTTATAGATTGTGCACATAATTGGTTGAATAGGGGAAACCTTTCACTTTATGGCAATAACAATTTATGACTTCGTCATTCCTAATATTCACAATGTTTTAATGTATTTTGATGTGCGTGGTCTAAGAGGAAACTTGATTGATCAGGAATAACTTTTTGCATATAAATATTGTTTTATTTTCAATGGAGGTTGCTCAAAACACTAGGAGTGTTTGAGTGACTGAAAACACTTAGATCTTGCTTATTGACTAATGTGTTATGTAATATTTGGTGACACTTTCACTACAAGATTTTAAAAATTAAAAGGTGTACATAAAATAGTCAGTGGTCACATAATCATTATTGTTAATGATTATATAGTATCTATCTTAGTTTATGTGAACGTATTAATCATCAAAAGATCATAAGGAAAGTTGTAAATTATTGCGACTGATATATTTTTGAGTAATATTTTATGTAAGGTGCCCTTGATTAAGGAAACAAGATATGGTGGACTAGCATCTATCTAAATTAACCAAATTATCTCTAATATGATGAATGGTATGAACAAACATAAATTATTGAAATGCATATATGAAATTTAGGTGGAATGCATGAATGTATGCAAAAAAGTAATGAATATTTTTTAAGCCATGTATATGTACATATTTACAATCTGTGCTAAGCATAGAATGCCTCTAGGAGTATAATATTTAAAGACTCAAGTTCCAATGTTCCCTCTAAACAAGGTTATGCACAAGCGCGAAATATCGTAAATTGGCTCTATTTAGGATTTTTAAAATTTTGAAAAGGCTAATTTTGGATCATTTCATTGGGGCCCATTCGCCCAAAATTTACGAGATGAAATTTTTTTTGGGGTAAATTCGCCCGTCGTTGATAATCAGGAACCTAACTTTATTTTAATTCGCCGACCTCAAATTACATATGATTTTGATTTTCCCGCCCAATTCGCCTTCAAATTATAAATGATTTTATATTTTCCACCCAAATCGCCTTCAAATTATAAATGATTTTATTTTTCCCACCCAAATCGCCTCATATACTACGCGTATATATACTATACTGGGTACCGATAAACATACATCAAAAATACTCTAACTCAAAAATAGCTCTAAAACAACAAAAAACTTGAGAAGGTTGCAGAGGAGTGTCGATCGATGCAAGACGATCGGTTGCAGAGCTATGACTATCGAAATAAATTGATCGATTGTAGATGAGTGTCGATCGATGTAAGACGATCGGTTGTAGAGTCATATTTGTTAGCGTAAGCCGATCAATTGTAGAGCCGTGTCTGTCGATATAAGCCGATCGATTGTAGAGTCATGTCGGTTGACATAAGTCGATCGGTTGTAGAGTTGTGTCTATCGATAGAAGTCGATTGGTTGTAGAGTCGTGTCTATCGATATAAGTTGATCGGTTGTAGAGCCGTGTCTATCGATATAAGTTGATCGATTGTAGAGTCATGTCTATTGGCATAAGCCAATCGATTGTAGAGCCTTGTCTATCGATATAAGTCGATCGGTTGTAGAGTTTGTCGATTGGCATTTGCCTATCGATTGTAGAGGTGTCGATCGACATTGGTCTGTCGATTGTAGAACCGTCTCGATCATCTTTAGTCGATCGATTGTAGAGGTGTCGATCGACATTCATCTATCGATTGTAGAGGTGTCGATCGACCTTGGTAGGTCGATTGTAGATGTGTCGATCGACATTAGTCTATCGATTGTAGGGTCATGTCGATCGATGTTAGGTTGTTGGTTGTAGTGTTGTCGGTATAACTCTATCGATTGTAGGGATGTGTGGTCGACATTCTGTTGCTTGTAGTGACTGTCGATCGGTATAAGCTGATCGGTTGTAGGGAAGTGTTTATCGATAAAAGCGTATCGGTTGTAGAGGATTCATGACTAAAAATTGGTAGAGTATTCTTATTCCATTGTTCTTTTGTCCAAATCTCTTTTTCTACAGTTTCATAGGCACTATAGGTGAACTATACGCAATAGTGGTAGACAACTATCAATGTCATCTGGTTGTGTGTCAGGAGCATTTCTTTTGTTAGAGACTACTTCTTGTCTCTTAGAGTATGTTTCATACGCAAGTGTAGAAGCACTATCTGCAACTCTGGTCGATAAGTATTCCCTGTCATGTTGTGTGTTAGGATCATATGTTCGTCTTGAGGGATGTCTGCTATTTTCCTTCAAATTCATATACATTTCCTAACATCTGAAGGTTTTTCTTTACAGATACAATGTCACCTACTGAATATGGAAAGAAGGGAGGCCAATCTTCTTGTAAAAAGACAATTCTAAAATATTTTACACCAAAATGCAATGAGACATCAATCTCTACAGACTCTACACAAATTGCAGGTACAGACACCTTTTACCATCAGTTTTCTAAAATTTCTGTTCTTCTTAAATGTAAAACCTTTCTCTATTAATAGATAAATGGTTTTCTGCTTATCTACCTCTTTTTAAATGCTTTGTAAAATTGTATTCTATTAATTCTTTAAAATAGTGCCTTTTTTACAACAAAAAATGATAGAGAACACCAAACATTGAATGCAGTTAACATTGTCAACCCTGATGTGCGTTCACTCGAAGATATTCTAGAAGATGAGATGGGACCACATGATAATTTTCCTAATAATGACATTCAACAACCACTTCAGGAGATTTTAAATTCAGACACATCAACCGAAAAAGAAAATGATAGTACAATTAAAATTCAGACCTCTAGGGAATCTTCTAGTCAAAAATCTAAACGTCAAAAGATAAGCGAATGGACTATTGGAAGGGATTTTAAAAATGAATGGGCACGATTATACCCCTTTATTGAGCGAGATGAGAAACTGAATGTGTGTAAATGTATTATTTGTACATGGAAGCTGGGAAAGGATCATTTATTACAAAATAAGAAAGACACAATAGAAAAACACTGTGGGAAAGTTTACATCAAAGAAATACGAAGTGATGGAACAATTAATAGAATTCATAGGTGGAAGGATGCAATAGAATGTGTGCATGTGAGATATGCTCTTGAATATGATAAAGCAATGAAACAAAAACAAACTCTCATTGAGAAGGGTGGAACAATCGAGGCACAATTTCAAAAAGTTAATAATACTTTATTAGCCTCAAAGAAATTGCAGTTTGCTATTGTATACAGTATTCTAAAAAAAGGTCGACCCATGTCTGATTTTGCTGATTTTAAGGAAATACTTCAACTAGCCAATGTACAAAACCTTACCAGTTCACATTGGTCGGATCGAAGTGGTTGGGAAATGGTAAAATGTCTATCACTAGGTTGAGAAGGAAGACCTGAGAGAGAATGTGAAACAAGCCAAATTTATTTCACTTTCCATTGATGAGGTAACAACTGTTGACAACACATCTTGGATTTGCATACATGTTTACACATTCAAAAATCATTTGAGACAACCTCATTTACTAGCACTACATAAGATGATTGAAAATTGTAATGCGGAAAACATTTATAATGTTGTTGTAACCAGTTTAAAGGATATTTCCGGAATGGATGAAAAGGAAATTGCCACAAAGTTAATTTGTGTTGGAGCTGATGGTGCGACTACAATGCAAGGACAAAGGAATGGTCTTTGTGTTAGGCTTCAGACTTCCATTGCCCCATATGTGATTCCTATTCATTGCATGGCTCATCGAATGAATCTTGCATACAAAATTGTGAGCAATTTTGATAATGTAGCTAGAGTGGAAGAACTCATCCATGATATACACTCATACTTTTCATGCAGTCCAAAAAGGTTTGCAGAGTTTCAACAGTTTTCTCTAGGTGTAACTGAAGGCAGAAAAATGTTAAAAGATGTGGAAACTAGGTGGATTTCACTGTTTCTTCCTACAAAAAGGGTATTTTCAGAATATCAATCCTTGGTTGGGTTTATGTATGCACATCGTAGAGATGTTGACAAGGCAAAATATTTGCTTTTTCGTATGACTGACTTGGAAACTCTTCTCACATTATGTGGTATTCTACCAATGTTACAAGAAATGAATACTATGATTAAACTTGCACAGGAAAGGGCAATTTATATTGTCGATTTCATGAGGATGAGAAAACAAATATGTATGGTTATTGACAGGATTTATTTATCCGAAAAATATTTTGAGGATCCCAAGTTTGATAGTTGGAATACGTTAATTAATGTCAATGAACCGAACAACTTTTTAAAGTTCAACATCAACGATAATATTTGTATTGCTATCCATGGAAAGTTGATTCTTGTATATCATTTTGAAAAGTGATTAAATACTCTGACAGATGATGTTGAACAAGTGCCCGTTACCCATTCCGGATTCGATGAGGTTTTGGATAACACTAAGAATAAATTGAAAAGAATTGCAAATGCATTAACAAGTGAAATAAGAGATCGTTTTAAGAGAGATGAGACACTTGAGGCCATGGCTGTTGTTAATCCTAATTTCTGGAATCCTTGTGGTGACCAAAGTAGTAGAAGTGAGTTGTTTGTAAAATATATGGGTAATCTTATGAAACATTTCTCTAAAAGTGTGGAAATAAATGGCATTGAAATCAATGGTATTCTAAACAAAGATCTTTTGAGACATCAGTCAACCAATTTTGGAATAACAATGGATAATCAAATTGCACAATTCAAAAATCCACATGAGACTGGTTCAATCATGTGTTTCGGAAAAAATTGTATCGAAGTAGTGTCTTGCAAGATACTATGAGTGAATACTTTGTTTTATATGAATTATGTCAAACAATGATTTTGGGATCTATTGAAGACGAAAGGGTTTTCAGTGCATTAACTTTTGTTAAATCAAAAGTTCGTAATAGGTTGGACAAAAATTTGGAAAATTGTTTGAGAATGTATGTGTCATCGTACGAGGTGGGTAACTTTCCCTATGATAGAGCGTTGACATATTGGAAGTCCCTAGCAGAAAGAAGAGGTCTCTCTAATATGGTTGATAATGATGAAAATGATTCAGCTAGGAGTGATGATGAGATTATGGAAATGTAGAATTCATAGATTCTCAGTTCTTGTGGAGAAGTTGATAAAGCTTTGTATTACCTTCCAAAATGTAAAAATTGCAATGATTATATGACAAATTCATATAATCTAAGATTTTTTTGGATTTGAAATCATTTTGTAAAATTTTAGTGATTTGAATAAATTCATATTAACAATGATTTTCCGGATTTGAAATATTTCATATTATCAAAGATTTTTTGTATTTGATTTGTTGTAAAATCATATAATAATTCAATTTTCAATGATTATGCATGTTTGCTTTTTAATGTTATGGATTGTCTATGTTTTCAAAATTTATGATGTATGCTATAGCTTTGAGTAAGTTGAAAATTTGAAAACCATGTATACGTAATGATGCTATGTTATTGAACTAAATGTATATGTTGACAAAAAATAGTTATTTTTCCTTTGAATTTAAATGTATGTATGTATCATTAGTATCATTAGTTGTATGATATGACAAAATATAGTGATTTTTTATGATTTATGCTTTGTCATTGAGTAAACCGTGTATGCATATTAAAAATTTCTGTACATATGTATGAAAAATGCATGTAGTATATTACTCTAGATATGGAAAATGAAAATTTAAACCCATTCATAGATATATCCAAATTACCATATTCATTTTTATACAACTATAATGACTAACTATGAGTATGAATGCACTCGAAAATTGAAACCCATTCATAGATATATCCTTCGTAAACTCACTTGAAAAATAAAAATAATATAGCTTAATAGAAATGAAAATACTCACTTTTATACTACAACAAGAATGAATATGAATAAACTGAAATTTAAACACATGCATAGATATATCATTCGTAAACTCATTTGAAAATTGAAATATAAAAACAACATAGCATAATATAGGGAAATTGAAATTTAACTCTTACATAAATATCTCCATCGTAAACTAACATTGAATATGAAAACAATATAGCATATTAAAAAAGAAAAAACACTTTTCTATACAAGAACAAGAATGAATATAAATAAACTCAAATTTAAACACATGCATAGATATATCATTCGTAAACTCATTTAAAAATTGAAATATAAAAACAACATAGCATATTTGAAACACCATAATACTTAAAAGATGAAAATAACACACAATTATAAAAGTGTATTTCTTAAAAGTAAAATAATAAAAGCAAGTATCTTGTTTTCATACGAAAACATATGAAATGTCATAAAATTGTCTTTCAAAATATCAAATTTTAAAATTCAATTTCTTGCTCCAGAATATTTTCCCGTTGGCAGTGGACGTAATGCAGCCCCAGGTGGGGGTTGTCAAAGATCAGGAGAACTAGATGTTCTAGGTTTCCTTGTTGATCTTCTCCATACAGGTAGTGTTGTTTCCTTCGAAGGTGTTTCGGAGTCTCCTGATTCCTCTTGATTATAACCTCTGACAACAACACCCCACTTTGAAGAGAAAGAGGATGCCTTTTTCTGTGTATATATAAAATGTCAAAATTACAAAAAGACAAATAATGGAAAAATATAAAATTTTATTTAAATATTGATTAAAAAATTACTTGAACCTGTTGTTCTCTCATGGTTGCATTGTCCAGGATTGAGTGCCATGATGTTGGTACTGGAGTGTTCTGCAAATTGTAAAAATATTCATAAAAAAAAGCAATAATATAATTACATGTGCTAACTGTCGATGAGGGTGAAGCGTGGGTTATCACGTTCTCTATTTCCAATCTGATCCGATGTGAGACATAGGTGGACCAGTCAAATTTTTGGTGTGAAAAACAATGGACCAAATACGCTAAGGCCCACATCAAAATTTCTGTCGGCCTTCCTTGCAGAATGAGTCTAGCAAGGAAGAATTCACAACATGCTCGAAGAAATTTATTTTCAATCACCAGTACGGTCAAACCCCTTCTAGACTTGGTGGACGTAACTGCAAAAAAAACAAAATCAGTAATACACTAGTGACTAGAATTTAAATTCAATTAAATAAAAAAATAGTTATACCTTGAAAAGATTCCAACTGCACATTGAAGTTGGTCTCCAGGTAGAGTTTATCTTCATTAGTTAATTGGTATTTGGAAGTGATAGGCTCAACACCAGCATGGGGCAATGTTATCAATCTGGCGACATCTATGGCTATGAAAGAAAGAATGATGTTTTTATTGTCGACGATAAGATTTACCTTACCCAAATCCATATTATAAGCTGCAATGATCCTCTCCACCAGTTTAACATCCGTATCAAAATGGGGCATTGAAACAAGACCCCGAAGACCAAAGTCCATGACCCAAGACATGTCGTAACCCGATGTTGATAAAATTTTTGAAATCAAGGGGCAAACCAGGTTCTTATAATTAACTTTAAACATTCCAGGGGTTGCAGGGGATGCCATAGGGTGTACGGGTATGGATAAGAAGACACAGAGAATGGTACATGACACTTGATAGAAAAGGATTCAAAATGGAGGAAAAGGGTTAAAACTAGCTTAAAACTTATGGTAAAAGGTTAAAACTAAGATAAATCTAGAGGAAAAGGGTTAAGAATGCATTAAAATGAGAGGAAAAGGGGTAAGAATGCATTAAAAATGGAAGAAAATGATTAAGACTATGATAGAATAGATAAAAAAATGATTGTTAATCCCTTTATATAGAATTCTCTACATACAATCAGCTTCTGGATGGGTGACACATGGCCTCTGCATGCAATCGTTTCATAGAGGGTTGACACATGGCCTCTGAATGCAATCATTTCATATATGGTTGACACATGGTATAGATGCAACGCTATACCTACAACCGATCGACATGTCTACAGTCGATCGACATGTTTGCAATCGATCGATATATCTACAGTCAATCATCATGCCTACAATCGATCGACATGCCTATAGTCGATCGACATATCTATAGCCGATCGACATATCTATAGCCGATGTACATGTCTACAGTTGATCGGCATGTCTGCAGTTGATCGACATGGTTGCAGCCGATCGACATGTCTATAACTGATCGATATGGTTGTAGTCGATCGACATGGCTACAATTGATCGACATGGAAACCCATGCATAGATATATACAACTATAATACAAATGACCATATTCACTTGAAATATAAAAACAATATCGCAAAATAGAAATGAAATTACTCACTTTTATACTACAACAAGAATGAATATGAATAAACTAAAATTTAAACACATGCAACAATATGAAACAATATAGCATAATAAAAAAGACAAAACACATTTCTATACAACAACAAGAATGACTTTGAATAAACTAAAAATTCAAACTCATTTGAATATTGAAATATAAAAACAACATAGCAAAATCCACAAGACAAAACTCATTTTTATATCACAACATGAATAACATTGAATAACATGTAAATCTATACCTATGCATATATTCTACGTAAACTCAAGCATATTTGAAAGTTGAAACACCATAATACTTAAGAGATGAAAATAACACACAATTATAAATGTAAATAGTGTAATAGTAAAATAATAAAAGCAAGTATCTTGTTTTCCAATGAAAACATATGAAATGTCTTAAAATTGTTTTTAAAATTCATTTTTTCCCCTCAAAATATTTTCCCCCTTCCTCCACTAATTTTGCCTTCTCAATGGCTTCCGTAGTCTCCATAGCAATGACCCCTCCCTCATCTTTCCCTTGTTCAGCTCCTTTTTCCACATCCACTACTTCCATGATTACCACATCCTGCATTTCGACGACTCTTTTCTCGGGCTGGGTAATAGTACTATCAATTGCTCCAGAATTGACAAGGATCATCTCAACATTTTGCATTCCATCGAGAAGGGTTTTTTCTTCTTTGCCAACATCTTCAGATGTTGGTCCTTGAACTTCTTTACCCTTCTCCTTAAGCAGAACATCGGGATCCAATCCATTGCAGATAATGATTTTCCGCAAAATGTTATTTTGTCGAACTGATTCCTGTGCTCTTTTTTTCATTGCCATGGAAGCGTTTAAGAACTCCTTTGCCATCCTGAGATAGTCTTGCAGGTTTTGAACCTGCTTCTTGAGATTTTCATACTTTACCTGCAAAAGGAAAAAAAGTTAATCAACATGAAAAGATAATTACATTTTAAAAAAAGAGAACAACAAATTTTTGAACACAAAAGTGATTGAGTCAAACCTCAAGCAACATTCTTTGCAGCTACAACAACAACAACCTTTTTCTTATCATTTGCCCATTCATTGTAATAAGCTTGGGCCTCACCGTTTATATTCTCCAATATGTTCATTATAAACTTTAAAATTTCATCTGTGTATGATGTATTCAACTTCAACATGCCAGATTTTACTTGTTGTAGCAGAGCCTCCATATTTTCTAGTTCATTTTCAACAATAGAAAATTTTCTTTCTCTTTTGAAAAATTATTGTATCGGGCATTAATTTCCTTTATCAACACCTTAGCCCGATACTCCCATTTTTTCATTTCTGTTATATCTGGAAGTAGCAAATCTTTAATTGTAGATTCAACGTTATCAGAAACCAAATATTTTTCTGAAAAATTTATTATATCATCCTCTTGTCGAGGAGGAGCCTGACGGGTGCTTCTTTCCCTTGGAGGAGATTTGCTTGAACATTCTGCACCTTCATTTACTTTGTCTTGAACCAATTCTGATAGTTGAAATTGAGTGTGTATGTTATCTTGCAAAAAGTAATCTTTATCAAGTGGAACATCAGCCAACCCAGTACCAGAAGCTTTCGGTATATCCTTAAAAGTAAAATTATTAACAGATATACGGCCGAAACCGGAAAAAGTCTTTGATGCTTCTCTCTCTGAAATTTGTTGTGTTGCTTCTCTCTGTGGCCTAGATGGAAGAAAGTGTTTTCCAACTGGGAAGCATTGACCTCGCATTTGAGTTGGGCGTTGTGGAGGAGGGGGCAGCATTTGTTGATTTTGTTGACGACATTGTTGCGAGGGACCTTAAAACATAAAAATAAAAATTAGTTAAAAATTTTGTGAAGGTAGAAAATAAAAACTAGTTATAAAATTACATTATGAAAATTGGTTGCAAACATTGTTATAACACTTACCGACAAAAGAAAAAACATCTTGCATAGATGCTACTGCAAATGGAATGTGGTCATGTTGTACATCTGAAAAAAAAACAAAATTAATTAAAAACAAGAAAAATATTGTAAAAAATTTGTTTCGATAGTAATTAAAACTTACTCCCATAAGATGAAACCTCATGCGTAACTACGCCCATTGGCAACGGACGTGCAACAACATGTGGAGATCATCGACAAATAGGAGAAATAGATCTTCTACATTTCCTTGATGATCTTTTCCTTATCAGTGGTGTTGCTTCCTCTGCAGGTGTTTCGAAGTCTCCTGATTCCTCTGGATTATAACATTTGACAGCAACATCCCGCTTTGAAGAGGAAGAGGATGCCCTTTTCTGTGTTTGGTATAAAATGTCAAAATTACAAAAAGACAAACAATGGAAAAATAATAAAAATTACTTAAATATTAAAAAAATTACCTGAACCTCGTTGTTCGTCATGGCTAAATTGACAAGGATTGAGTGCCAAGATGTTGGTACTGGAGTGTTCTGCAAATTATGAAAAGATTCATAAAAAAAAGCAATAATATAATTACATGTGCTAACTGTCGGTGAGGGTGAAGCGTGGGTTTTCACGTTCTCTATTTCCAATCTGATCCGATTTGAGACATAGGTGCACCAATCGAATTTTTGGTGTCCTATACAATGGACCAAATACGCTAAGGCCCACATCAAAATTTCTGTCGACCTTCCTTGCAGAATGAGTCTAGCAAGGAAGAATTCGCAACATGCCCGAAGAAATTTATTTTCAATCGTCGGTACGGTCAAACCCCTTCTGGACTTGGTGGAATTAATTGCAAAAAAACTAAAATTAGTAATTGTACGTTCAATCACTGATAAGAATTTAAAATCAATTAAATAAAAAAATAGTTATACCTTGAAAATATTTCGACTACACTTTGAAGGTGGTCTCCAAGTAGAGTTTGTCATCATCAGTTAACTGGTATTTGGAAGTGACAGGCTCAACACCAGCGTGGGGCAATGCTGTCAATCTGGCGACATCAATGGCTGAGAAAGAAAGAATGATGTTTTTGTTGTCGGCGACAAGATTTACCTTACCCGAATCCATATCATAAGTTGCAATGATCCTCTCCACCAGTTTAACATCCGTATCAAAATGGGGCATTGAAACAAGACCCCAAAGACCAGAGTCCGTGACCCAAGACATGTCGTAACCCGATGTTGATAAAATTTCTGAAATCAAGGGGTAAACCAGGTTCTTATAATTAACTTTAAACATTCCAGGGGTTGTAGGGGATGCCATAGGGTGTACGGGTATGGATAAGAAGATACAATGGAAAAGGTTTCAAACGAGAGAAAAATGGTTAAAAACTGCTTAAAAATTAAGGTAAATTGTAAAAACCAAGATAAAAGTGGAGGAAGAGGGTTCAGATTGCATTAAAACGAGAGGAAAAGGTGTAAGAAAGCATTAAAATGAGAGAAAAATGGGTAAGAAAGCGTTAAAACAAGAGAAAAAATGACTATTAATTCCCTTTATATAGACTTTTCTGCATGCAATCATTTAATGGATGGATGACATGTGTCCTCTGCATGCAATCATTTAATGGATGGATGACACATGGTATAGAGCACCACTGCTACTAATGGGAACTTGACTGTTGTAGCACATCGACATGGCTATAATCGATCGTCATGGTTGCAACTGATCATCATGGCTATAACCGATCAACATGGCTACAATTGATTGTCATGGTTGCAACTGATCGTCATGGCTACAACAGATCGTCATGGTTGTAATCGATCATCATGGTTGCAATTGATCATCATGACTACAATCGATCGTCATGGCTGCAATTGATCATCATGGCTGCAATCGATTGTCATGGTTGCAACTAATCATCATGGTTGGAATTGATCGTCATGATTGCAACTGATCGGTATGGCTACAATTGATCATCATGGCTACACTCGATCTTCATGTCTACAATCGATCGATATGGTTGCAATCGATTGGCATGGCTACAACAAATTGGTATGGTTGCAATCGATCAGCATGGCTAGAACTAATTGGCATGGCTACAACCAATCTATATGGTTGCAATTGATCATCATGGCTGCAATCGATCATCATGGCTACAATGGATCGGCATGTCTACAACCGATCGATATGGCTACAATCGATCGTCATGGTTGCAACCGATCATCATGACTACAATCGATCATCATGACTACAATTGATCATCATGGCTGCAATCGATCATCATGGTTGTAATCGATTGACATCGCTGCAACCGATTGGCATGGCTACAATTGATCATCATGGTTGCAACCGATCGACATGGTTGTAACTGATCGGTATGCTTGTAACCGATCATCATGACTACAACCGATCAGTATTCCATTTGTCGTCATGTCGACCTGATGTCTTTCATATCGGCCTAAAGCTTTTAAGTATGTCGTACATTTTTAGATTTTGCAAAACCGATATTCATGGCCCCAAACACAAAAAAAATTGCCACGGTTTGAAATTTTTTGGAGAAAAATAATTGCAATTCGCCACGGTTTGAAAATTTTTGGAGAAAAATAATTGGAATTCGCCATGTATACTTCTCCATATTTCGTCCGGATTCCAAGACAATTCACCTTCAATTTATAAATAGATTTTGGGGCCGACCCCTTATGCATTGTTGGAAATTAAAGTAGTATAAAAAGGTAAAACATTTGTTTACAACGGTAAGCTTTGGACCTTACCCTTTTACCTTCTTGGACGATAGTTGACTGGGCAAATTAGATGACATGGGTGGTAAGGCATTTGACATCAATTTCCCTTCCTCCTTTCCTCCCTATTTTTCTTCATTTCCTAACTTCTCCTATATTTCCTAAGGTTGTTAAATCAACCCTATTTAAGCATTGTAATTTCTAAGTTTCGTAAGTTTAATGAATAATATTTCTTATTTCCATTTTTCTCCAAGAATAACGTGCCACATCTGGTATTAGATCCAAGGCCAAAGAGGGCTTTAATATTGAGGTGGACAAACCAGTAGCACGAGCACCGAGGTAGGCAAGGTCAAGTGGGGCCTGCAGCATGCGATCCGAGGTGAGGTCGAAGAAGGCCTGCAAATCATGAACCGAGGCAATATTTGGAGAAGGCCCACACAGTGAGCACATGAGGAGGAGGAGTAACCTAGGAGAAACCAATCAGAGAGCACCACATGGCGAGAGGAGAGCAAGGCCGACGTACATCGGATGACACAGAACTGACACATATCTGATTACATGGCAAAAGGAAAATCGACAACATGGCGAATGAAGGGTTACATGATCGAAGGAGGTGACAAGAAACGTGGCAATATATGACAGGCTAAAGGAGGCAAAATGGTGGTCACTGATTGCCCAAATGCAATCAAGTGACTATGCGAGCGTTGAGGGTTTAAAACACCTCAAACGCTCTCGCATGGTCGATGTAGGACTAAAAGTCCCAATTTTTTTTCTTTCGGCATGACCGTGAGAAGAACAAGGAATGAAAGCTTCCCTTGCATTCCCATCAAGCCACATAGCTCGACTGGCTCAAGGATCTAGCCGTAAGGCACCCGCCTTCCTACAGGTCATGGGTTTGAAACCCAACAACGAAAAAAGCTTTGAATTTTTTTTATTAAAAATTGGAATCCGTACAAGCTGCACCACAAGAATCAGAGTATACACACTATAGTATTTTAGTGGAAATTTTAGAACCAGAATCACAGGAAATAATATTGATAAGTGACGACGAAGAAGAAGTAGCAGATAATTTTGTGAATCAAGAGATAGCATCCCCACATCAAGAGGAATAAGCAATGAATGATAGAGTAGAACAAGTCAGATTTGACTTAAATTTGTAATCTCTTCTTTCTTCCCTTCTTTCCTTCTTTCAAATAGCAAAGTACTTAATTGTAACCATGAAATAAAGAGAGTTTTTTGGTAACTATGGCCTTACACAATAGCTTACCTATACCAAAATTTAACGGTTGTGACTATGAGTATTCGTTTTTAAAGATGAAGACCTTGCTCATAGGAAGAGGTTTGTGGGACATAATAGAAGAGGGCTACACAGAACCCTAATACTGGACAACACTAAGTGCCACAGGCAAGAAAACATGAAAAAAAGAGAAAAAAAGCAACTCTTATGCTTTTTTTCATCTCCAAGCTGCATTGGAGAAAAGCATATTCCCAAGAATCACTACTTGTATAACTGCACAAGTTGCATGGAAAGCATTGAGTTATGGATTCCAGGGTAGTAATCAAGTGAAGAAGGTAAGGTTTCAAACACTGAAGAGATATTTTGAAAATCTCCAAATGAAAGATGATGAAAAAGTCGGTGATTATTGTGTTAGAGTAAAAACAATTATGGATAAAATGGTTACACTAGGTAAAGAAATCAAGCCTGAGATAATTGTAACAAAAGTGTTGCAAACACTTACACAGAAATAGAACCATATTGCCATAATTATAGGAGAATCCAAATATATTTCCCTTTTAACATTCGATGCATTAATCAAATCGTTAATGTCACATGAAGAGAGGTTTTCTGAAACTCCTTCAACCAGCTATGGAGGCGATGATAAGGCCTTCACTTCCAATGAAAAAAATGGAAGAGGATGGGGAAGAGGTCAATGCAGAGGCAAGCAAAGAGGTAAAGGCAGAGGCAACTATAGATGAGGCAATCAAAATAGAGGAGGCAACCAAAACTAAGGAGGCATTTCCAATAGAGGAGGCAAGTCATATAGAGGAGGCAATCAGCAAAGAGGTGGAAATCAAAATTGAGGGGTAAATCAAAGACAAAGTGGAAATCAAGGGCAAGGAAGTGACAAGTCAAAATCAACTTGTTTCAACTGTGGCAAGCTAGGTCACTTCACTCGAGACTATTGGTCAAAATATTCATAAGGCAACAATAGTCAATATGGTAATTATGGAGAAGAAGATGATACCTCTAATATTTTTCTTTCATATGGACAATCAAAAAAGAATCTAAATGACACATGGATTATGGATACTGGTTGTTCAAACCACATGAGTGGCAAAGAAAATTTATTTTCTACTCTAGATTCCACTTATAAATCCCAAATCAAATTAGAGGATGATAAGACATTGCAAGTAGAGGGTATTGGAGCCATGGAGGTTCCAACAAAATAAGGACTAAAGAAAGTGCATGACATCTATTACACTCTAAAGCTCCAACACAATCTGCTAAGCATTGGACAAATGATGGAAAACAATTATAAGCTTGTATTTGATAAAGGACAATGTATAATTTTTGATAAAAATAATTGTAATCATGTCATCACACAGGTCCCCATGACCAATAACAGGTTATTCCCTCTCAAATTTGATGAGCCAAGAGGAGCTCAAATTGCAAATGTAGCTATAAAAAATCCAAGTGTGCTTTGGCACTTGTGATATGGTCACCTTAATTTTGCTAGCTTGAAACTTCTAACTTCTCAAGCTATGGTGACAGGACTTCCCAAAATCAATGAACAAAAGGTCTATGAAGGATGTGCTTTGGGAAAGCACTCACGGTTGAAGTTTCCAAAAGGACAAGCGTGGAGAGCCAGCTATCCACTTTAGTTAGTACATTCAGACATCTATGGACCAATGCAAACACAGAGTCTCAAAAACTATTCTTATTTTCTCACTTTTATAGATGAATTCTCTAGAATGTGCTGGATTTATTTTTTGAAATATAAATATGAAGCTTTTGATTGCTTCATAGATTTTAGAAACAATGTAGAGAATCAAAGTGGAAATTATGTAAAATGTCTTAGGACAGATTGAGGAGGTGAATACTCCTCAAAAGTATTCTTGAAATATTGTAAAGCAAGTGGGATTAAAAGGTAATTCACCACTGCCTATACCCCACAACAGAATGGTGTGGCCGAGAGAAAGAACTACACCATAGTTGAAATGGCGAGATCGATGCTTAAGACTAAGCATCTAACTCATATGTACTGAGAAAAGGCTGTAAGAACCAGTGTATATATTCTAAATAGAAGTCCTACCTCTAGTTTATATGGTATCACTCCTTATGAGGGGTGGTACGAAAAGAAACCTAATGTAAAGCACTTCAAAGTGTTTGGTTCTTTAGCATATGCACACATTCCTAATGATAAAATGAAGAAGCTTGATCCAAAAAGTCAAGCTTGTATATTTGTAGGGTATTGTGAGTCTACAAAGGCATATAGACTCTACAATCCCAAGACTCATAAAGTTATACTCTCTAGGGATGTAATTTTTTATGAAGGGGGAGAATGGGGTCATCAAAGAATTTTTTTTGATGATGAGTCCCAAGATGTAAGTTCTTCACAGGTACAACAGGTGTCTCTAAAGAAAAGCAAAGGCACACCACCCCCTCCAAGCCCATATAATATTACTACATCAAGTACTTCAACCACCACTCCAAGTACTTCTCCACAAAGATCAGTAAGTTCTTCACCGATGGAAATTGACAGAGACTCTCCATCGAGAGGTAAAAGAACATTACAACATCATCCATATTTTCAAATATTGGATAAGAATTTCTAGAGAAGATTCACTAGAAGCTAAGCTAGTGATATGAATACAATTTTGCAGCAACTTGAAAATTTGCAATTGTATGGAGATGATGACTCCCATGATCCTAGGGGAGATGTAGTCAATTATGCTTTATTGGCTAGTACACAATTAGAAAGAGCTAGCTATGAGAAGGCATGTACTCAAAATGTATGGCAAGAAGCCATGAAAGAGGAAATAACCTCTATAAACAATAATGATACATGGGAGCTGGTAAAGCTACCTATTGTGGCTAATCCACAATGTACCCCAAAATTGGGGACCCACCTTTTTTGCATGTGTTCCAAGAAGACCGAAGTAGCCCATAGGCTAAAGATCAAGGAAAAAAGCAAAATATCACAAGGAGGAAAAGTGTCGCGATATCGTGACATGTTGCTCCATCACGGCCAAAAAATGAAAAAGTGTCGCGATATCGTGACATGTTGCTCCATTGCGGCTAAAAATGAAAAAGTGTCGCGATATCATGACATGTTGCTCCATCACGGCCAAAAAATGAAAAAGTGTCGTGATATCGCGACATGTTGCTCCATCGCGGCCAAAAAATGAAAAAGTGTCGCGATATCGCGACATGTTGCTCCATCACGGAAGAAAATGAAAAAGTGTCGCGATATCGCGACATGTTGCTCCATCACGGAAGAAAATGAAAAGTGTCGCGATATCGCGACATGTTGCTCCATCACGGTCAAAAATGAAAAAGTGTCGCAATATCACGACATGTTGCTCCATCGTGGCCAAAAAATGAAAAAGTGTCACGATATCGCGACATGTTGCTCCATCGCGGCAAAAAATGAAAAAGTGTCGCAATATCGCGACATGTTGCTCCATCACGACCAAAAATGAAAAAGTGTCGCGATATCGCGACATGTTGCTCCATCGCGGCCAAAAATGAAAAAGTGTCGCGATATCGCGACATGTTGCTCCATCGCGGCCCAAAAATGAAAAAGTGTCACGATATCGCGACATGTTGCTCCATCACGGCCAAAGAAAATGAAAAAGTGTCGCGATATCGCGACATGTTGCTCCATCGTGGCAGAAAATGAAAAAGTGTCACGATATCGCGACATGTTGCTCCATCGTGGTAGAAGCAAAGGAAAATAGGAGAAAGAAAAAGTGTCGCGATATCGCGACATGTTGCATTTTCGCGATTCAAAGCAACAAAATACGGAAGGGGCCAAAAGTGTCGCGATATCGTGACATGTCCCATTTTTGCGATTCAAAGCAACAAAATACGGAAGGGGCCAAAAGTGTCGCGATATCGTGACATGTTCCATTTTCGCGATTCAAAGCAACAAAATACGGAAGGGGCCAAAAGTGTCGCGATATCGCGACATGTTCCATTTTCGCGATTCAAAGCAACAAGAGACGGAAGGGGGAAAAAGTGTCATGATATCGCGACATGTTCCATTTTCGCGATTCAAAGCAACAAAAGACGAAGGGGCCAAAAGTGTCACGATATCGCGACATGTTCCATTTTCGTGATTCAAAGCAACAAAGGAGAGCAAGGAGGCAAAAGTGTCGCGATATCGCGACATGTTCCATTTTCGCTAAGGTAATGGACCTGCATAGTGACGTGGACATAAGGACAAAATCCAGTGATTAAGACAAGCGTTACATAAGGGATCTTTAATGATTCGAAATCATCCAAGATGGTCATTACGTGTGGAGGGAAACAGATGCAAGCCTATGTGGAGAAAACATAGCAAAGGGCCAAAAAATGGAAATCGAAGCACACGCATGCAGGGAAGGTGAAACAAACAATCAGGGAAGGTGAAACGAATAGCCATCGGAAAACGAAAACAAACCGTCATGGAGGGAAAAACAATTCTTTCAAAAAGTTTAAATACACCATTCAAAGAGGCCAAAGGGAGGCGAGACTTTTTAGAGAATATTACAGTAATGAAGGCAAGGCCTTAGCACTGGGTTTCTCTGGATATTTTCTTCCACATCAGACTAGTTTTTCTTCTTCCACAGAAAGGATTGGAAATGGTTGCAAGCAGAGTTGAAGAGCTGAAGACGAGAAGGCCATTCTGGGCCTGTTTGAGTTGTTTCTCTTCCACAGATGGGTTTTGGAAAAACTAGAAGTTCTGCCATTGTAAAATGACATATTTTTAATGCAGAAGTTTTTAGAAATTTGCATCTTGTGGGCAAGAAAGAAGGAGATTTTCTTTGCATGCTATGGATTTAATGTTTATTCTTTCATTTTTTTAGATTTTGAATTTATAGATAATGTTAATGCCATTTTTTTGGGTTACATTAGGCAAATATTTGAAATCTGAATTTTATTTCGTACCCTAGGAACCAACACTTAGCTTATCCGGATTGTGCTTGTTTGGCAGGTCCAATAGGTTAGGTTGCATGCACGGAGACCTCACATCTTCGGTTTTGTCGTAATAGGATAGCATCATACTGAATGCATTTTATTTTCCAGAAGTTTTAACTTTTTAAGGCATTAAAATGAACATCTACAAATTATCAAAATCTAAAAAAACAATGAACAATCACTAAAGTTTCATGATGAAATAAACCAACATTGCCCCTTGTTTACAGTTACTTGCAATCACTAAGGTGTTCCAAGCATTTAAATTGAATATCTTTATTTGAGATTATTAATACACACATGCAAATGCTAATACAACGGAGACCTTGGAGAAGTTGTTTGTTTAACTTCTTTGCAAGAGGGGATTTGGAACCCAAATCCTAAAGGAGAGTGTACTTTCACAACCGGGTGAAAATACCACTCAACAGATTGGCGCTAGAAGGAGGGCCGAATTGGTTTATTTCAGAGTGATTTAAATGCTATAGGGATTTAAATTTTGAATATTTCATGCCCTATTGATTATTATCTTTAGCCCTCTTTTAACAATACAACCTTGTAGTGTTAAAAGGAGGACATGAATTGCTATGCATTGTTCTAACATTTTTTGATTGTTCATACAGGAATAATCTGTCTTGATTTGATTTGCAAAAAAAAAAAATTCTTGACTAACGAGGTTGTCTCCATGCAATTACTTTCATTTTATTTTAATGGATACATCTCTTGGTTGATGCTAACATGATTATTCATACGATTACATGTTTGATATTTGCTAGTCATTTCAAGGTTTCTTTCATGCATGACTAACAAATTGGTTTTGAAGTTATTCTTTGAATTCCATTAATTGCAGATTTTTTTGTGTGTCGCAGGTCTTCTTCGAGGTATTTTCCATGGCTCTTGTAGGGTTATCATCATTTATTTTGAATCAAATGGCCCAACCTCCACCACATCCTTGGTATGGAGCCCATAACATTCCTTTGAATATTGCAGGGGATATTCATGAGATCCCTAGGAATATAGAGAGATTTTTGCCCAAATACAAACCGAATGGCCCAAGGACCGCATAAGAACATATTTAGGCCTATAGGGATGTTTTGATAAGATTGCAAGTTCAACATGAAGATGTGGCTTGTAGACTCTTCCCCATGAGCCTAGACCCAGTGGCCTACGAATGGTATATTTGCTTACCTATTGGTTCCATTATGTCATGGATGCAAATGGAGAATGCTTTTTTCAACCAATTCAGGTCACCATTAGATCCCACAATCATCTATAATCAGTTCATTACATGCAAAAGAGGCCAGGGTGAGCCAATCCGAAATTTTAATCAGAGATTTCGAAAGTGCTATAATAGAGCAATTCGGCATTTTGCCATTGATCCCGTAGTAGCTTTGCAAATATATTTTGGGGCATTGGATCCTATGACGACAATGTTTGCAAGGTGAAATCCTCAAGTTACCACACTTACTCTAGCCTACAATGAAGCTATGACCATTGAACAACAAATGACACCACAAAGTTATGGGTTTTCCCAGATGCCTATGGTAGGACAATATGGTCCATATGGTCAAGCTCCTATGATGAATCAGATCATGGCATCGCAAATATCAGGCATAAATGCTTTGCCTTATCAACAACCATATTCATCAACACCCACTTACACACCCAATCCAATTCCATTTCAAAGCATGAACCCCTATGCAAATCAAGTGGCTCAGAATCCAACTCAAATGTTAAGTCAAGATCTCACCAATTACGCAAATCCCATGGGAATTAGCAATAATATAGCTCAACCAAAAGAGATTTATTCCGAGGTTGAAGAACTCAAAAATATGGTTCACAAATTGAGTAATGATTTGGTTCAACAATAGAAGTATGAATCCCATGCCCCTCACCCAAATCAAAATTTCAACAATGGAGGGGAGACAAGTGGAATACGAAGCCAAACAATGGGGGTGTGCCTTCCCCTATTGCTAATCATATAGATACTTCTATAGGACCAAGTCACTCTAGTTCCATTCTTAATATTTCTGATTTTGCATGGGAAAACGGGTGTAGATTGCATGATACAAGGGAGCATAATGAAAGGAATTGTCTCGAAATTGCTATGTATACCCATTGTCTCCAAGCTCAAGTGGATGATTTGGAACTTGTGCCAAATAAGGGTCCATCCCAACATCAACAAGGAGAGAACAACATTTTGGTGGGGGAAACTCTATATCATCAAGAGAGTGAGCATGAGGAAGGTGAAGATGAATGGGGTGAGAAACATGTTGATGAATCAGAAGATGAAGAAGAAGTACTTGAGCGTCATCACTTGTTCTTGGAAGACACTCTCGATGAGAAGCTTGGAATTAATGATCAAAAATTTCTTCACCCTCCAAATTGTGATAAAATTGAATCATGGGTTACAAATTTGGATTATGATAGCTTTACTAATTTGAATTCAAGAAATAACCCACTTTTGGAAATAACTGGACCATCTATGGAAGGTGAAGATGAATTGGATGAGGAACAGGTTGATGAATCAGAGGATGGAGAAGAAGTATTTGAGCGTCACAACTTGAATTTGGAAGGTGACTACTATGATTCATGGAAGAAGTGGGAAGACTACACTCACTCCAAAACTGCTAATGAAACTTGTGTGCCAATTGATATACAGGACAACATAATCGCCTACTCAAAGGAAGATATTACAACTCCTGTGCAATTTGAGGATGTTTTGGAAGAGATACCAGGGATAGTGAACAAAGAATTGGAATTAAATGACAAAGTGGTTGATCTATTGGGAGCAACAAAAGTGATTGATCATGAAGATGAGTTACTTGACATACACTTCGACCAAGAATATTTGAGGGTTGAAAAGGATGGGCATGTTTTTAATTGGGTGCCCAATTTTGGTATGTTTGATGAACAAGTACTCAATGAAGAATATGAAGACCATGAGGTAAAAGAGGAAATTGCAAATCCTCACCAAGTTTTGGTAAATAAAAATGTGAAAAAGGTAAAATCTAAACCTTTGTATCCAAACATCCAAGATTTAGGTGAAGATTTGTATAATTCAAATGATATTTATGATGAAATGCCATTGAAGGTGAATGAAGAACAAGGATTAATTTCTAACCACACCTTTGATAACCTTACTTTAATGAATGAAAAGGAGTTTGATGCACTTAAATTGCTAAATCAAATTCATCAACAATTAATTCTTGAATCTAGGATAAAAATTCTTAATGATCCCCATTTAGTAAATATCCTAGATGCTTGTAAATTGTTGCACAATTTTGATTGGCCTAAGAACATGGAAAATGAATTAGCTTTGAAATTTTTAGAAATAGGCTCTTGCTTACAAAATTTCATTTTGAATAAAGAAAGCCTAGTTCTAAATCATGCATGGAATTATGAAATTTGCATTTTAAAGAATAGACAAGATAAAATTGAATACCAATCATTGTCTAATCAATTTAATTTGAATCTCACCTATGAGAATACTAATGGAACTAAATCTAATTGGTGGGGTGAGAGAGGAAAGTTGAAGTTGGTTGCATTGTTTGGTCTAATCTTGTTTTCGTTTGATTCCTTCCACATTCGGCATGTGTATCATATTATATGTCTTTTGGAATGCTCTAATCAGGTTTGGGATCCGGGAAAATGATAATCCAAATTTTTGCATCATCTTGTATTATATTGTATATACTTTTGGTTTTCATGTTTTGGTTTTGGATTAGATCTCATTTTGGTTTTAAGTTTTGTGTGTTGGTCCTTTGGACATTTTTGGTTTGTTAATTTAGGTCCTTATGAATGTTGACTAAGACTAGGAGAATATGAAACATCGAAATTATATTGCAGAAAGCTCCACGAATTTCGCAAACACATTAAAGAATATCGTTTGGAACTTATGATGCAGGAAGTTGTCAGTTTTATAAATTATGGCAAAGTAGGTGGTATACTTCATCCGCATTTCAAAAGGAGCAATGCATTCATATCTCATGTACATTCCGCATTGCATATACATTCCATCTCAATTGCATCTTCATTTCATGTGCAATCATTGAAAAGGTGTCGAATCCTCTTAGGGTCATTACATAACATATATTAAAAGGATCCTAAGGTTGGGAACTGATGCCCAAACTATCTTGAACCAAGCACGTTCTACGCATATTAAAGAGGATCTTGAGCAAAATGGTCAAAACCATACTTGGAAGAAAAGGTGAGGCAAAAGGAGTATTTCGTGTCTGTCCTATTATGCAACATAATCCTTAAAATAGTGGTTTTCACCACTCCCATAGTGCTTAAAGCCTAAAATCAGAGTAGTAAGGATAGGGTTAAATCCTCATCGAGCTTAGGTTGAGGATCCAACTCCCCAAAGCTCTGATTTGACCTTCATGGAGTAGTAAGGATAGGGTCTAATTCTCATCTCGCTTAGGTTGAGAATTCGATTCCCCAAAGCTCTGATTTGACCTTCATGGAGTAGTAAGGATAGGGTCTAATTCTCATCTCGCTTAGGTTGAGAATCCGATTCCCCAAAGCTTCCATTTTGCCCACTCAAGAACTTGAAATTCAAAAGAAAGTATTTTTCATTTCTTTATTAATATTTGACTGGAAGGATCGTACTACATGTCCCTTGCAAGGATGGGTAGTCATCACCAAGGTCCAAGAAATCAAAGTAAAGTAAAATCCTGGATTATGGGGTTAATCTCCACTAGGGCTATAGACGCCTGGTCGGCAGTGGAGTATGCTCATGCGTGGCAACATGTCTTGTCTAAAAGCAAGACCACTGACTGCTCAAATGAACAGGCTAGCCTGAAAGTTTCATCCATAACAAGTTAAATCATTTTGTTCAAGACGAGGTAATGAACTCCAGATAAAAGTAGTAAGGATAGGGTTAAATTCCCATCTCGCTTAGGTTGGGAATCCGATTCCCCAAAGCTCTAATTTCACTTACAATCGCACATGGGTTCAAGATGGTAGTGACACATAACCAACTTTGGGATCTAGTAAATTAATTCAAGTATACATATTTTTGGTCCTAAGAGGGTTTGAAAGTTTTAATATGTTTGTTCATGATACTAGAAGGTCCGAGCCTTTGCAAAGCAGGTTGTTATATCTCTAACATAGTTATCATACATCAAATCCTGCACAAATCATTCATAGCCTTGCATACGAATCATAAGTGAAACTAACAATGGAATGTTGATCAATTTCAAATGATAGGGAATGAAGCACATTGCACACACCGAGATGATGCTTAATAATTCTAATGTTTCATGTATTTCTCATCTAGTTTCATTCTTGGGATATTTTCTAATGCTTGTATTTGAGTCTTTGTGTTTTCAGGTTGAGTTCTCACCGAAATGCTCAGGAGCATTTCCCAGCAGAGTCGCCATTTGTTGTGGCTGATCCACAACGTACCCCAAAATTGGGGACCCACCTTTTTTGCATGTGTTCCAAGAAGACCGAAGTGGCCCATAGGCTAAAGATCAAGGAAAAAAAGAAAAATACCACAAGGAGGAAAAGTGTCGCGATATCGCGACATGTTGCTCCATCGCGGCCAAAAAATGAAAAAGTGTTGCGATATCGCGACATGTTGCTCCATCGCGGCCAAAAATGAAAAAGTGTCACGATATCGCGACATGTTGCTCCATCACGGCAAAAAAATGAAAAAGTGTCGCGATATCACGACATGTTGCTCCATCGCGGCCAAAAAATGAAAAAGTGTTGCGATATCACGACATGTTGCTCCATCGTGGCCAAAAATGAAAAGTGTCACGATATCGCGACATGTTGCTCCATCGCGGCCAAAAATGAAAAAGTGTCACGATATCGCGACATGTTGCTCCATTTTGGCGATGCAAAATGGAAAAGAGGAGAAAGAAAAAGTGTCGTGATATCGCGACATGTTGCATTTTCACGATTCAAAGCAACAAACGACGGAAGGGGCCAAAAGTGTCGTGATATCACGCCATGTCCCATTTTCGTGATTCAAAGCAACAAAAGACGGAAGGGGCCAAAAGTGTCACGATATTGCAACATGTCCCATTTTTGCGATTCAAAGCAACAAAGAACGAGGGAAGAAAGAAAAAAGTGTCACGATATCGCGACATGTTGCATTTTCGTGATTCAAAGCAACAAAAGATGGAAGGGGCCAAAAGTGTCGCGATATCGCGACATGTTCCATTTTCGTGATTCAAAGTAACAAAGGAGAGCAAGGAGGCAAAAGTGTCGTGATATCGTGACATGTTCCATTTTCACCAAGGTAACGGACCTGCATAGTGACGTGGACATAAGGACAAAATCCAGTGATTAAGACAAGCATTACATAAGGGATATTTAATGATTCGAAATCATCCAAGATGGTCGTTACACGCGGAGGGAAACGAACGCAAGCCTATGTGGAGAAAACATAGCAAAGGGCCACAAAATGGAAATCGAAGCACACACATGCAGGGAAGGTGAAACAAACAATCAGGGAAGGTGAAACGAACAGCCATCAAAAAATGAAAACGAACCGTCATGGAGGGAAAAACAATTCTTTCGAAAAGTTTAAATACGCCATTCAAAGAGGTCAGAGGAGGGGGCAAAACTTTTCAGAGAAGATTGCAGTAATGAAGGCAAGGCCTTAGCACTGGGTTTCTTCGGATATTTTCTTCCACATTGGACTATTTTTTCTTCTTCCATAGAAAGGATTGGAAATGGCTATGAGCAGAGTTGCAGAGTTGAAGGCGAGAAGGCCATTCTGGGCCTGTTTGAGTTGTTTCTCTTCCATAGACGGGTTTTGGAAAAACCAGAAATTCTGCTATTGTAAAATGACATATTTTTAATGCAGAAGTGTTCAAAAATTTGCATCTTGTGGGCAAGAAAGAAGGAGATTTTCTTTGCATGCTATGGATTTAATGTTTATTCTTTCATCTTTTCAGATTTTGAATTTATAGATAATGTTGATGCCATTTCTTTGGGTTACATTAGGCGAATATTTGAAATCTGAATTTTATTTCGTACCCTAGGAACCAACACTTAGCTTATCCGGATTGTGCTTGTTTGCAAGTCCAATAGGTTAGGTTGCATGCATGGAGACCTCACATCTTCGGTTTTGTCGTAATAGGATAGCATCATACTGAATGCATTTTATTTTCAGTTTCTATATTTCATTTTCATTCTTTCTGCATTTTGTTTATTTTCTTTTATTTTCCAAAAGTTTTAACTTTTCAAGGCATTAAAATGAACATCTACAAAATATCAAAATCTAAGAAACAATGAACAATCACTAAAGTTTCATGATGAAATAAACCAACATTGCCCCTTGTTTACAGTTACTTGCAATCACTAAGGTGTTCCAAGCATTTAAATTGAATATCTTTATTTGAGATTATCAATACACACATGTAAATGCTAATACAACGGAGACCTTGGAGAAGTTGTTTGTCTAACTTCTTTGCAAGAGGGGATTTGGAACCCAAATCCTAAAGGAGAGTGTACTTTCACAACCGGGTGAAAATACCACTCAAAAATACCAAGTACAATGTTGATGGAAGCATTGAGAGGTATAAGGCGAGACTAGTAGTAAAAGGTTTTACTCAAAAATTTGGCATTGACTATGAGGAAATATTTGCTCTTGTTGCACGACAAGAAATAATCAGATTAGTTCTTTCCTTAGCAGCCCATAAAGGATGGAATGTTCAACATATAGATGTGAAAAGTGCTTTTCTGAATGGATACTTGACAGAAGAGGTTTATGTTCAACAACCTCAAGGTTTTCAAAAATAGGAAAGGAGAACCTTGTTTACAAATTGAAGAAAGCACTTTATGGCCTCAAGCAAGCACCAAGAGCTTGGTACTCACACATTTATGGCTATTTCATAGAGTATGGATTCACAAGAAGCAAAAGTGAACCAACTCTGTACTACCTAAAGCATAGAGTAGACATTCTCATAGTTTGTTTGTATGTGGATGATCTAATATTTATGGGTAGTAACAATAAAATGAATATGGAGTTCAAAAAATCCATGATGAAACAGTTCGAGATGAAAGATATTGGTTTAATGTGATACTTCCTAGGGATGGAAGTGCATCAATCAAATAAAGGGATCTTCATATGTCAACACAAGTATGCTCGAGACATGATCAAGAAATTTACCATGGAGTAGTGCAAATCAGTTGCAACTCCAACTGGACATGGGATCCAATTGAGCAAGGACGATGGAGCATCACAGGTTGACATGACCACTTACAGAAGTATGGTTGGGAGTTTGATGTTTATCACCAACACAAGGCCCGATATTCAATATGTTGTTTCTCTAGTTTCAAGGTTTATGGCTAGTCCATCTGAGTTGCATCTACAAGCAACTAAAAGAATATTAAGATATGTAAAAGGTACATTGGATTTTAGAATCCATTACCATAAATGTAATTCTGTGAAATTAGTTGGCTTCAGTGATAGTGATTGGGGCAACAATATAGATTACAGGAAATCTACATCAAAAAATTATTTTAGTCTAGGATCAAGACTAATTACATGGAGTTCCAAGAAATAAACTATTGTAGCATTGTCATCGACTGAGGCTGAGTATATAGCCATCACACATGCTAGTAATCAAGCCCTATGGTTGAGAAAAGTTCTTGAAGGGATTGGAGAAATTCAAAGCCAACTCGACTGTATTGTGATAACATAAGTGCCACTAAGTTGGCATACAATCCAGTCCTCCATAGCAAATCAAAGCATTTCAATATGAAGTATCACTTCATTCGAGATATGGTGGAATAGCAAATAGTTGAGCTTCAATATTGTAACACTTTGGATAATATTGCAAGCATCTTCAATAAATGTATAGCTAAAGCTCAATATATAAAGCTGAGAGACTATATAGTCAGTCCTCTCAACTTTAAGGGGGAGAATGTTGGAAATTAAAGCAGTTTAAAAAGGTAAAAAAATTGTTTACAACGGTAAGCTTTGGACCTTACGCTTTTACCTTCTTGGATGGTAGTTGGCTGGGCAGATTGGACAGCATGGGAAGAAAGGCATTTGACATCAATTTCCCTTCCTCCTTTCCTCCCTATTTTTATTCATTTCCTAACTTCTCCTATATTTCCTAAGGTTGTTAAATCAATCCTATTTAAGCATTGTAATTTCTAAGTTTCGTAAGGTTAATGAATAATATTTCTTATTTTTATTTTGCTCCAAGACTCACATGCCACATGCATAACCCTACCTCTAAATTTGCAAGTCTATATATTCTTGGACCCAAATTTTTCTTGATAATGTACAAACCTAAACAATTAGCCACGAATTTGTCTCTCAAGTGTGATAATGCATTGGTGTTATGTTGATTCTCTTTAAGAACAAAGTATCCTACTTGTAATTTACGAGGATGGACTTTTACGTTATAAGCACGCTTGATGTGATATTGATATACTCATAAAATTTTCTAGGGCATTGATTCATATTTCATCAAGGAGTGTAAATTAGTCAGGATGTGCTTGTCTAGCTATGTCGTCATCCATAAATTCTTGTAATGCAACTCGTAAAGAAGGGATCTCGAGCTCAAGAGGCATGATTGCTTTGGCTCCATAGATCAATGAAAATGGAGTTACCCTGTTGGCATTCATATGCTTATTCAATAAGCCTATAATACCAAGGGGAGTTGAGTATTTTATGGACATATTATATACCTCAATTGGAGACAATGAATCCTAGGAGTTTACCTGATGTGAATCCTAGGTATATAAAATTGGACATATTATATACTTGATGTGATTATATATTGTTTGCATCTCTTTCTATGTTTCCTTTTTTTTCATGCATTGTTCAATATTTATTTAGTTTATTGCTTAAATTTGCATATTGCATCTTGGTGTTAACCATCATTTCAATTAATTGCATCATAAAATCAGGATCATAGTCACATATATCCATGGCATACTAGGTTGAGTTGTCATCATGGTGTTCTCATGTCATTTCATATCCATTTGCATATAGAAATTAAAAACATATTTGTGATTTGGAATATAAGAAAAGTGCCATATTTTGCAAGAAACCTTGTTTTCTGTCAATTATTTTGTTGCAGGATTGCGACATAATCACCTACAATTTTATCAAATCGAAGGTGATTTTGTATGGAACACAGGTGATTTTGTCTAGAACATAGGTGATTCTATCAGAAACGGAGGCAATTCTGTTTTGCTACAAGCCTCAAAATCTTCATCAAACATCCGGCTCAAGTAAGGTTTATAATTTCTTATAATCCCAATATTAGGCATTGTATTTCATTTTGTATCCACTGTCTATTGTCCTCATTAAATCAAAATTGCATATAGATAGTTTAATTGCATAAAGGCCAAACTTAGGTGTAGAAGAATGATTTATAAAAAGAACGCATCAAACATCTTCCAAGCCTAGGTATGGAAATTATCGTTAAAAGTTTCTTGGTGAACCCTTAATTCGTCAAAAAATCACCACAAGAAGGCACAATTAAGTGCCTCTATTTCGAGGTGTAGCTCTACTATTTTTCCATTCCCCTATGAGGTGCGGATCCATCAACCTAGAGGAAAGGAGTGCACAAATTTTAGGCCTACAGTTGTGCAATGAATCGATGGATGGATTGAATTTTTCCTTGCAAATTGTGCAACTCTTTAATATTTGTTGGAGGGGGTATTTCAATAATGGACTTGACCTTATCAAGGTCCACTTCAATGCCTCAATTGGAGACAATGAATCCTAGGAGTTTACCTGATGAGACTTCAAATACTCACTGAGGATTTAATCTCACCTTGTGTTCAAGTAATCAATCGAAGACTTTTTCTAGTACTTTGATGTCCTCAATGCATTTTGGATTTAGTGATTAAATCATCCACATAGTCTTAAATGATTTTTTATATATAGTCATTGAAGATATATGTCATGGCACATTGGTAAGTAGCTCCTGCATTTCTAAGACTGAATGGAATCACCTTGTAACAAAAAGTTCCCCTGTTGGCAATTTTGGGTACCTTGGGTACATTGCCTTTGCTCAAGTGTTGATGTTGTCATTGATGTCAAGAAGCTTTTGAAGGAATCTAAGTTCTAGGAAGGGTTTTTGTGAAAACCAAGGCAGACAAAATAAAAGGTTTTATTTAAAACCATGGACAACAGATTTGAAATGGGTTTTTCTTAAAACCCAAGTTGGCTCTTCGTTTCGTTGAAAAAGGTGCCCCGGTGATGAAGATATTTAATTTTAAATATTTAGTTTAAATTTTATTTATTTAAAATTTAAATTAAAATTAAATTAAAAGGGCCGACGTGTTTGGAATTGCCGACGTGTTAAAAATGCATCATAGTGCATATAAAATAAGGCAATGGAATTCATTAATGTCGGATTGAATGTGTTCGATATTATTCTCTGTGCTTTTCGTTTTTGACATTAAGCCCCTGCGCTAGCGAAGGAGGAAGTCAAGCATGGCGCGGTCGAAGGTATGACGGGATTGATAGTGGCGCCAAGGAGGTGGGCTCACGGTAATCAGGATGCAGGTTTCGGTTTTTGTGCCATGGATGAATCAGTGCAGAGTAAAATACGAACGATAGGGTTGCACTTCATTTGACACGCGACAGAGACAGAAACAACACGCAGATTTTGAGGGTTCAGATTTCAAGGTTTTAGCGCCGGTGTGAGAGGGAAGTCAGAGCATGCGCGTTGTTAGGCTTAATGGGTAACTAGCCCATGTGGCGCTCGTCAGTTTGTTGAGAGCGCGTGACCAGCGAAGCAACGCGGGGTCGAACAAGTCGTCTGCAGCGCATGAGTCATGATTAATTTTAAGGTATGTTTTTTATGGGGTTTATCTTGGGAGCTATAAGGTATGCTTTATCGTAGGAGTTATAAGGTCTCAGGTGTTTGAATGGTTTTATGTTAGTTTGAGGAGACATAAGGGTAAGGAGAATTTACTTACAATATTTTTATTATTTAATTAAAAAGATATTGAGGTATTTAGGAGATATAAGGACTAGCAAGTTAATTTAAATATTTGTTTTGAAAATATGGGTAACAATTATTAATTAAGTTGGAGTGAAAAGGTTATGTAATATTTTGATTTATTTTATTTTATGGTACAAGTGGTTTTAGGAGAGATAAGGAAGTTGTGCAATTAAAGGCTTTGGTGATGATTATTGAAAAGTGGAGTAATGTTGATTATTTTGTGATCTACTAACCCTTGTGAAGATTGGCAAAAGAATTTTGTGATTGTGGCAGATTTCCAAAGGGGTTTCTTCACTTCAAAAAGGTATGGGCACATTCTTCTTATGAGTATGATTGGTGTATGTTTTCCTGAAATAAGATTGGAGTGAAAAGGTATTCAACTAGGTTTCCTTTGGTTGGGTGTAAATCCTATTTTCTGGTTTGTTGAAGACTACTTATGCATTGTTATCATTGATGAGAGTTTTGGTGAATGCATAATTCTGGTTTGAGGTAGTGGAAGCATTGTGCACTAGGGTTTATGTTTGTGAGTCTTGCTACTTGCTTTGAGTTGGTGAAACCCTTGGTTGGCTGTTTTGAGGTTGATGGTTGAGTTGCTTCCATAGAGGTTGTTTGATCAAGTTATTGCTTTTACTTGATTCATGATATTGGGCTTACTCCATTGAGTTGATTTGAACAAGTTATTCTTTGCATTTGGTGATATTGTGTGGGTGGCTGTTTTGTTCAAATATCTTTGGAGGGAAAAGGATTTCTACTTGTTTCCTTTTCTTGTGATGATTGGTTGAATGCTTCAAGGTTAATGTTGAGTTGAATGATGTTGGTTAAACCTTGTCTTTGAGCATTGTTGTTGAAGCCCTAATTGGTTGAGAAAAGATATTGGTTGTTGGAAAGAACATGAGTATCATTGTTATATGAGATATTGCTTGGTTGGCAATTGTTGGGTTGTGTTTCATGTTCTTGAGAAAAGCATATTACATCTATCTTATTCTTATGAGATTTGAGATTGAGGAGATTGGGAGTTAAGTATAGAACATATTGAGTCTCTAACAATTCTCTTTATGCTTCTATGAGGTTGATGAATCACATTGGGTCTCTAACCATTCTCTTTGTGGGTTCATGCCAAGCAAGTTTTTCTTGATGAACTTGTGAGCAGGTTTTGGACAGGTTCCATTGGGGACTTGTGAGCAGGTTTTGGACAGGTTCCATTGGGGACTTGTGAGCAGGTTTTGGATAGTTGGGTTTTGGGGACTTGTGAGCAGATTTGGACAGGTCCTAGCAGAGGACTTGTGAAGCTGAGTTTGATAGTTCTATCAGAGAACTTGAGGACAGAGGTGCATTGGTTCTATGAGAAGAACCCGAGGACATTTGTGCTAGACCGAAGGACTGTGTTTAGTGCAAATTCGAGGACCAACTTTTGAGGTGATAGAGTTGAGGACAGAGGTCTCCAGCCAGAGCAGGGAAGACAGGTGTCTTCTGTGGATAGAGTTCCATTTGCTAAGGGCAGCGGAGGCAGAGGTCTTCTAGAGGATCACCAACCAGAGCAGAGGTAGGGGAAGGTATCTCCTTTGAGCAAGAGGCTCATAAATTCAGATTGGGGGAAGGTATCTCCTTTGAGCCGAGGCTCATAAACATTGTAATTGGGAAGGTTTCCCAAAGAACTTTGAGATAACTTTTAGAGAAAAGTTTTGTGGATGAACCACGTTAAAATTGGTGTCACTTTGTGGATGATCTTGTGCATTGTTTTGATATTGCTTTGGATATATTGCTTTACTATTTTGAAGTATAAAGGAAAAGTAAAAAGAGGTCTTATACTGTTCACCCCCCTCTCAGTATAAGCTTGTGTTCTTCAATTGGTATCAGAGCGGGTGCCTTCGAAAAGTTTAAACAACTTGAAGGAAGATCTTACAAGAACACAAATGGCAAGGAAAGGCAAAAGCAAAACCATTAGACACAAGAAAAAGAAATCTCACAGGGTCATGAAAGAAAATGAAGATGATCTCAATGTTGCTGCTTTGGGAATGGAAATAGATTCAAGAGATGAATCAAACAATGGAGAACAAGCCAGATTAATAAAGTTTTGCACCAGATGTGGGAAGACCGGTCACTTTGCAGCTGATTGCTCACAAGGAAGAGAATGTTTTGTTTGTGGTCAACTCTATCACAATGATCATCATTGCCATGGGTTTAGTAGCAATGAAGATGAAGATGATCCATTCAAAATTGGTGAAGAAACAGATTCAAACAAGAGTGTGATGAAGAAGGAAGTGATGCAGAAGCAAATTGGAAACAGAAACTGATTTTAGACCTGAGTAAAAAGGTTGAGGATGCAGAAGATATAATCACCAGCTTGAAAGTACAAGCAGAAGATTACAAGAAAATTTTTGAAGATCTCGAAATGCAATCATCCAGGAAAACAGAGTATTGCAGCAAGCTAGAAAAAGAAATTGACGGTTTAAGAATGCAGACAGAAGAAATGAGTAATAAAGTCGGTATATACAACAAACATGAAGAGGAATCTAACAAAGTTGTTAGCAATCTGAAGCTGAAAATAGAAGAGTTCAAAAAGAGTGAAGAAACTCTCAGGTCTCAGATCAATGAGAAAGAGACTGTTTGCTGCAAACAAAAAGAAGAGATTGTTTCATTGAAGAAACAACTAGAAGAGGCCAATACAACTCTTAAAATCAAATATGAGCACAACAATCAAGAAAAGAAGAGCGTCTACCTTGACAAAGCAAGTAAGTGTTCTAGTAGTGATAGTGAAAGTTCTTCAAGTGATTATAAAAATGAGATATTGTTCATATCAGAAAAGGAGGAAGAACCAAAATGTCTTAGATATGGAAATTGTGGGCACCTTGAGGATAATTGCAAAAATAATGATTTGGTTGCTAGTATGTATGAGGATGCTTCAGAAAATGATAAGGAAGATGCATGTATGGTTTTTGAAAAGGGTAGCACCTCTAGTGATAAGAAATCTGAAAAAGGCCTTGATAATTCAAAGTGCAATCAAATAGAGGATCTTGAATGTGAACTTACTAATGCTCTTAGTGTTTTGAAAAAGGAAAGAAAGAAGAATGCTAGACTCAAGGATAAGTTAGATGAATGTTGCATGGAGAGAGATAAACTTATAGAAAGTCTTGACGTCTCTATGGCTAAGGCACAAGAACTCAAGAATGAGTTAGAATCTAAGGTGCTTGAGTATAGTGAATTAGATCAGAAAATGGCTTCTTTGAAAGAGGAAAATAAAGAGTACAAGGATAAGCTGTACAGGTTTCAAGAAAGCTCCAAAAAGGTTAAATCTCTTATCAAAGGTCAAAGAAAGACAACAGATAAAACAGGTCTTGGTTTTGTTAAGCCTCACAAGAAACAAGTTGGAGAGTCTAGTAAGAGACTCCAAAAGAAAGAGAGTTCTGATGAGGAAAGTATTTCAGATCATGAGTCCTTGAATGATAGATGCACAAAAATAGAAAACAGAATTCAGAATGAGAAGAAGAAGAAGTTTTCAGGACCCAAGAGGTCAAATAAAGGAAAGTTTCAAGGCAGATGTTTTGCTTGTCACAGATTTGGTCACATGGCTGTACATTGCATGGCTCAAGTGAAGAAGGTAAATGACAGTTTCAGAAGTGGTAATTTCTTTCATGGGTATTGCTACTCTTGCAATCAGTTTGGGCATAAAGCAATTTTTTGCAAGGCAAATATCAGGAACTGGGTTAGTCAGAACAGGCTTGGTCAAAACAGGTTTGGTCAGAACAGGTTTGGTCAAAATAGGTTTGGTCTGGTTTGGTGAAGGTTTGGTCAGAACTTGTGGATTCAAAGAACAGGTATGCCTAAAAGAAATAACATTGTTACTTGTTATAAGTGCAACAATGAAGGTCACACAGTCAGACAGTGTAGAGCTGAAATTCCAGAATATAGGAACAGGAACAGTGGCATGATCAGGTCCAAGGATCAAGGCATTGAAAAGAACAGGGATAAGAAAAAGAACAAGAACAATGACAAGAACAGGAATATGGACAAAGAGTTCAAGAGAAGGCCCGGCAAGGAAGTTATAGACGCTGATGATGATCAGTGCCTAATGGGAGTTTTACTCCCACCCCAGAATTAATCACCTCAACAGGAGGTGGGGGAGGGACTAAGCTAAGAGGCTCATTCTTAGTCCCGAGCCCCAAAGGTGGCCCTTTGCCATTGATGACAAAGGGGGAGAGATATGAGTAAGGGGGAGAGCTTCAAGTGAAGAGGAAAGCTTCAAGTCAGGGGGAGCAAAACTTCAAAGGAAGATTCTCAGTTGTGGGCTCAGTTAGTTTCAGTTTTGGCTCTTGAGAAGTGTTTTTCAGTAAAGGTTTGCCATCAATGACAAAGGGGGAGATTGTTGGCAATTTTGGGTACCTTGGGTACATTGCCTTTGCTCAAGTGTTGATGTTGTCATTGATGTCAAGAAGCTTTTGAAGGAATCTAAGTTCTAGGAAGGGTTTTTGTGAAAACCAAGGCAGACAAAATAAAAGGTTTTATTTAAAACCATGGACAACAGATTTGAAATGGGTTTTTCTTAAAACCCAAGTTGGCTCTTCGTTTCGTTGAAAAAGGTGCCCCGGTGATGAAGATATTTAATTTTAAATATTTAGTTTAAATTTTATTTATTTAAAATTTAAATTAAAATTTTAAATTAAAAGGGCCGACGTGTTTGGAATTGCCGACGTGTTAAAAATGCATCATAGTGCATATAAAATAAGGCAATGGAATTCATTAATGTCGGATTGAATGTGTTCGATATTATTCTCTGTGCTTTTCGTTTTCGACATTAAGCCCCTGCGCCAGCGAAGGAGGAAGTCAAGCATGGCGCGGTCGAAGGTATGACGGGATTGATAGTGGCACCAAGGAGGTGGGCTCATGGTAATCAGGATGCAGGTTTCGGTTTTCATGCCATGGATGAATCAGTGCAGAGTAAAATACGAACGATAGGGTTGCACTTCATTTGACATGCGATAGAGACAGAAACAACATGCAGATTTTGAGGGTTCAGATTTCAAGGTTTTAGCATCGGTGTGAGAGGGAAGTCAGAGCATGCGCGTTGTTAGGCTTAATGGGTAACTAGCCCATGTGGCGCTCGTCAGTTTGTTGAGAGCGCGTGACTAGCAAAGCAACGCGGGGTCGAACAAGTCGTCTGCAGCGCATGAGTCATGATTAATTTTAAGGTATGTTTTTTATGGGGTTTATCTTGGGAGCTATAAGGTATGCTTTATCGTAGGAGTTATAAGGTCTCAGGTGTTTGAATGGTTTTATGTTAGTTTGAGGAGACATAAGGGTAAGGAGAATTTACTTACAATATTTTTATTATTTAATTAAAAAGATATTGAGGTATTTAGGAGATATAAGGACTAGCAAGTTAATTTAAATATTTGTTTTGAAAATATGGGTAACAATTATTAATTAAGTTGGAGTGAAAAGGTTATGTAATATTTTGATTTATTTTATTTTATGGTACAAGTGGTTTTAGGAGAGATAAGGAAGTTGTGCAATTAAAGGCTTTGGTGATGATTATTGAAAAGTGGAGTAATGTTGATTATTTTGTGATCTACTAACCCTTGTGAAGATTGGCAAAAGAATTTTGTGATTGTGGCAGATTTCCAAAGGGGTTTCTTCACTTCAAAAAGGTATGGGCACATTCTTCTTATGAGTATGATTGGTGTATGTTTTCCTGAAATAAGATTGGAGTGAAAAGGTATTCAACTAGGTTTCCTTTGGTTGGGTGTAAATCCTATTTTCTGGTTTGTTGAAGACTACTTATGCATTGTTATCATTGATGAGAGTTTTGGTGAATGCATAATTCTGGTTTGAGGTAGTGGAAGCATTGTGCACTAGGGTTTATGTTTGTGAGTCTTGCTACTTGCTTTGAGTTGGTGAAACCCTTGGTTGGCTGTTTTGAGGTTGATGGTTGAGTTGCTTCCATAGAGGTTGTTTGATCAAGTTATTGCTTTTACTTGATTCATGATATTGGGCTTACTCCATTGAGTTGATTTGAACAAGTTATTCTTTGCATTTGGTGATATTGTGTGGGTGGCTGTTTTGTTCAAATATCTTTGGAGGGAAAAGGATTTCTACTTGTTTCCTTTTCTTGTGATGATTGGTTGAATGCTTCAAGGTTAATGTTGAGTTGAATGATGTTGGTTAAACCTTGTCTTTGAGCATTGTTGTTGAAGCCCTAATTGGTTGAGAAAAGATATTGGTTGTTGGAAAGAACATGAGTATCATTGTTATATGAGATATTGCTTGGTTGGCAATTGTTGGGTTGTGTTTCATGTTCTTGAGAAAAGCATATTACATCTATCTTATTCTTATGAGATTTGAGATTGAGTTGAGATTGAGATTGGGAGTTAAGTATAGAACATATTGAGTCTCTAACAATTCTCTTTATGCTTCTATGAGGTTGATGAATCACATTGGGTCTCTAACCATTCTCTTTGTGGGTTCATGCCAAGCAAGTTTTTCTTGATGAACTTGTGAGCGAGGTTTTGGACAGGTTCCTTTGGGGACTTGTGAGCGAGGTTTTGGACGAGGTTCCGTTGGGGACTTGTGAGCAAGTTTTTGGATAGGTTCCTTTGGGGACTTGTGAGCAGATTTGGACAGGTCCTAGCAGAGGACTTGTGAAGCTGAGTTTGATAGTTCTATCAGAGAACTTGAGGACAGAGGTGCATTGGTTCTATGAGAAGAACCCGAGGACATTTGTGCTAGACCGAAGGACTGTGTTTAGTGCAAATTCGAGGACCAGCTTTTGAGGTGATAGAGTTGAGGACAGAGGTCTCCAGCCAGAGCAGGGAAGACAGGTGTCTTCTGTGGATAGAGTTCCATTTGCTAAGGGCAGCGGAGGCAGAGGTCTTCTAGAGGATCACCAGCCAGAGCAAAGGTAGGGGAAGGTATCTCCTTTGAGTAGAGGCTCATAAATTCAGATTGGGGGAAGGTATCTCCTTTGAGCCGAGGCTCATAAACATTGTAATTGGGAAGGTTTCCCAAAGAACTTTGAGATAACTTTTAGAGAAAAGTTTTGTGGATGAACCACGTTAAAATTGGTGTCACTTTGTGGATGATCTTGTGCATTGTTTTGATATTGCTTTGGATATATTGCTTTACTGTTTTGAAGTATAAAGGAAAAGTAAAAAGAGGTCTTATACTGTTCACCCCCCCCTCTCAGTATAAGCTTGTGTTCTTCAGCCCCAAGTTGTGGTGAATGTTGTTTTGTGTTGATCATCAGGATTGATTCAAATGTGGTTGTATCCTGAAAAACCATCCATTAGAGAAAGCATTTTATGGATTGTGCAAGAGTCTACAAGTTTATCAATGTTTTGTAATGGAAAATCATCCTTGGTACACACTTTGTTTAAGTCTAAAAAATTTGTGTATATGCGTATCCTCCCATTTATCTTGTGAACGAGTGCCATGTTTGAGAGCCATTATGTATAATCCATGGGTTGTATGAAATCCACATCTAGTAATTTTGTAGCTCTTCTTTAACAATGAGGGCTATGGTAAGATGATGTTTCCTCAATTTTTTCTTAAATGGTTTAGATTCGAGAGCTAAGGTGAGGTTATGGACCACCAATTTGGGATCAAGCCCAGGCATATCTTTATAAGACCATGCAAAGATCTCTTTCTTCCTTGTAAATACATCTAGGATGCACTCTTTATCTTATACGGATAGATATTTTACTATTTTTACAATTTAAGGATTGTTCGCATCCTGAATTATGTTCACGTCAATTGCTTCTTCAATAAGCATGTGTGAACCTTCTTATAAATGATGTGGAGTAGGAATGGGATGAATGCCATCCTCCATATTTTCAAAGGACTCGAGCAAGGTTTCTTCTACTTTGATTTGGAAAACATAAGCAGGTGAAGGTGAATATTGCTGAGGAATATAAGAATTAGAATCTGTTATCAATTATTTGAATAGGATAAACTCAGTTATATATGGTGGATATGAATTCCTATCCATTTCAATAAGGCTAGCATCGATTGAAATTAGCTTCACAAGTCAACAAAATTTATGTTAACTTGGTGGAAATGAAGTTGCTGTGATTTGGAGAGTGCACTATTTTGCTCACTCTCTCTAGGGAGCAACAAACCTATGGTGGGTGAATTATTATTTTGTGAATGCAACCAAGGTGGTGGTGGCAGATTTTGTTCGGGTCGCTCTCACAAAATATGCAAGCAAAATATGTATTGATGGATAGAAAAAATTATAATGTAGTACTCATATTTCTCAATGGGCTCTATAGGGACAACATCTTCTTTGAGACCATCAAAAATGGCATTGATTATCTCCATGTTTGGTCACATTTTTGGAAGTTACTCAAAATAATCATTGAAAATGTAATTGATCATAGCTATTTATGGTCTCATTTCTAAAAAGGTCTCATGTAAATAAGGCACAACCTCTAGGTATAAATACTCATAATCACTATCATCATTGTCTTTGCTCTCCTCATCGTCTTCTTTATACTCTAAGGTGAGTTACTGAAATGTATACTCAAAGGAGGAGTTTGAGGATGATGGCCTCTATCCTAAGCCAAAGTGATCATGTGCTTCTCTATAGTGGGGCTCAATGATATGATGCAGACCCTGTTCATGTCATCTAAGAACAAATCTCTGCCAGTTAACTTGATGAAAGTATCGCATGGAAAAATATGGGTTGGATAAATATTCTAAGTTAGCACAAAATTACTACATGGGTTCTTCATTAGGAGGAGGTGGATCAAAAGAATAATCCACTCCCCATATACAAAGTTAATATTATTTGTCTTGAAATCCATTTTGTACATTGCACCTATGTCCAAAGGTGGGTCGAGTGGATGACCGCAATCTCTAACAGAGTGGATAGGTGGTGTTATTGTGATACTCTCAACTATGTACTCATAAATACTTGGATTGGTGAGTTGGACTGCAACTTGAGTTGGTTGGGATGTGGATGCATCGGGTTATGATGTGGGGGCTTCAATAGTGGCTTGTGGTTTGGATGGAGGAGATGGCTCACTCAACAATGGTTCTTCTTGGATAGGTGACCCTATCTGTGAGACAATGGGTGGTAGGGTTTGATATGGATTTGGTTTAATTGATTGGTTAGAGTTTGGTGGATTGGGTTGGGATGAAAAGATGAATGGTGTTTGTGAAGTGGGAGGTGTAGTGGATGAAGATTATGGTTTACTGGAAGGATGATCAGGTGTTATGGAATAATTGTATGAAGTGGATGAGGGTTGTCTTGGGTTGATATCTTGAGATGCAAAGGCATTATCAACTATTGGCAAAGCCTCTAGGATGGGTGCTTTGAATGAGGTATTACTACTTGGGGTGGTTTTAATGATGAGGGTTTGAATGGAAAGATGGACAAATGGAAAGGATGGCTCATATGGATTGGATATCAAGTTGCAATACTTGAATGACTCAGTGTCAACTGGAATGCAATGGACTTTTTTCTTGTGCATATATTTCAAACATTGATGTAATGTTGAGGGAACACACCTCATTTACCTAATCTAGGGATGTCCAAGAAGTATGTTGTAATACATGGATCCTTCCAAGATATGGAAGAGTACATGGATTGTTACAGGTAGAACTACATTTCCTATAGTGGATCACAAAGTGCCATTGAATGCTCATAGGGTGAAGGTGGATGTGGTAATGTGAGATGATGGCAGGTCGAGATGTTTTATGGATAGGGTAGTGATGATATTGATAGAGGAGACGACATCGATGAGCACTCTTTTGAAGGGTTTTTGATCAATATGAGCTATAATATGCAATGGAGGATCATACAACTATGATGATATGCTCTTTTATTCAAAATTATAGAATACAATTGAAGGTTCCATACAATTCTAAACACTCCCCACAAAAATATTGAAGGTGTTGGGATCTTCTATTTGAAGTTTGATGGATTTTAATATTTCCATAAATGCCTCATGATGTGGGGGAGATTGTTGTATGAGCTCATATATTGAAAACTTGGCTAAGGCCATCCTTAAGCTCTATGTCAACTAGCTTCTCAATGTGATGATTGGTCTAGGTGGATGACTTGGAATATGAATGGTGGAGATGGAATGGTGGGGTTTGGTTGTATGGTCACATTTGGTTGTGCTATAGGAGCTGGTACTATTTGAGTTGGCTCATTTGCTTGCATGTGATTTTCTCTTTTTTACCCTTAGGTAACTATGTGAATAGCCCCCACAAAACATTGGTATAATTGAGACACATGATTGACTTGATTGGGAGGAACTATAGAAGTTGATGCTCCAATTATTTGTTGATTTTCCTCATGATGAGGTAATGGTGTTTGATATATTCTAAGGTTTTGGTTTTGTTGGGATAAGGGGTTATCAATCTTGATTTTTCCCTTTTCAAGTAAATCTTGCACAATGTTCTTAAATACATAGCAAGTCTCGATGTCATGGCATTTCTATTGATGATAGGTGCAATACAGATGCTCCTTATAGCTCTTAGGTTTTGGCTTGTTTGGATCTTCAAGCTTCATTTCTAGTAATGTGAAAGCTTGTGCATCATACAACTTTTGGAAGATGGATGAATATGGTTCAGGAAATGGGGTGTAATTATAGGGTGGTCGATTGTATTGACACTAATAATTATCTATAGGTTGGGCTTGATTTTGCATTTGTTGTGGGGGTGGAACCACCTAATAAATTTGTTGTTGTGGTTGTTGTTGCTATTGTAGGGGTTGTTGTACTTGTACTTGAGCTTGTTGGATTTGCTGTAGAGGTTGGCTCAAGACTACTTGATTAACCTAGCCAACTTTGGATTGACCATGTTATTTCCCTTTTGACCTTTGTTTTTCCATTCTTTATTTTTCAAGTTTATCTCCCTCTTAGATTTTGATTTCTTCTATCACTCTAGCTTGGGCAAGTGCTTCCTTGAATGTTCTATATTGTTGCAACTATAGTAACAAGGAGATTGGTTTGGAATAACTCTTTGTGAACATTTGGGTCAATTTCGCCATGGGGAGGGAGAATGGCAACTTGGTAATGATAGCCCTCTAGGGGTTTCCAAAGTCATAAATTGACTCATCATCATATTATCGTAAGTTGAACAAGTCGATTAATGTTGTTTTCTTTCTAACATTTAGAGAGAAATGTTCCAAGAATTGGTCTGCTAGTTGCTCAAAAGTATAAATACTTTGATGCGAGAGATGATTGTACCAATCTAGGGTATCCCCTCCAAATATCTAAGGAAAGGTGTGGAGCATAAGTGCATCATTGTTTTGGATTCTAAAACATGCATTGATAAATCCACTCACATTCTCCCGAGGGTCCTCATCCCCCTTGAATTTATCAAACTTTGGTATTTGAAAATCTACCAGGTAATATGGTGACGGTATTGAAGCATGAATGGGGTGATTTGATTAGCTACCTTAAAGTGGATTTTTGATATTGCATACCTATAATTTGCATGGCCAAGCTATCAATTTGACTCTACAAAAATTGAAACTTAGGATCTTCTAGCAAAGGGTTAAAACCCTGATTGATTTGTTGCTATTAAAAATGATGTGCATTGTTAGTTGGGATTTGATGATGGGTGTTAGTGTGAAATGGATTATGAAAGGATTGTTGGTGATGACTTTGATGATGATGAGGGGATGGGGGTATGATGGTATGCTACCCTAAGGAGTTAGCATACATGTGATGAAGTGAATGGGTAGGTATGGTTGTGGTTGGGGGTCACGACACCCAAGATGCATCTTGAGTGAAGAAGGTGTGTGGATGAGATGTGGATGGTTGGTTAGGATCTACCCCTATGATAGCTACTATGGATCAAGTTTAATACTTTGGATTAGGATTATCCATAAGCAATTGCTACAACTACAGAAATGCTTGTTACATAGCAATCACATATGAATATGGTATGGCCATATAGGTGGTAGATGATTGGGTTGGTTGGGTGGCAACCATGTGAGTGGATGTAGGTGGAGGGTAAGTGGTAAAAGGTATTGCCATTGAATGAGGGATGTTATGATGTGTGGTATCTACATATGTAGTGGATGGGATGGATACGGGGATTTATATAGCAACGTTGAATTGTGCTTCATAGAGAGGATTAGTAAAAGTGGTGTTTTGATTGGACAAGATGGGAGGTTTCGTATGAGATGATTATGGATGGATTTTAGTCATGGTTGTAGTAATTGGTTCGAAGAGTGGATTCATGATGATTTGATAGGCATGCTATGGGTGTGAAAAGGTGGTTTCCTACTATGATGTGGGAATGGCATGAGGTGGAATGGTAAGTGGAGGCAACAATAGAAATACCAAACCAGTTGCATTTAGATATAGCCTAATGACATCCATATCCACATACATGACACAACCGTCAAATGGCATGGGTGGCTCACTCCTAGGAGTTTTAGGAATGGTAGACATGAGTAGCTCTCTACATCATATCTATATCTAAAGTGGGGGCACCACTAGATGGTCCAAAATTCAAGTTCAAAGATACAATACCAGCTACACTAACTTGCCCTACCATTGAAGTGGTAGGGGCTTGAGAGGACTGAGGTGGAAACTCCATGGATGAGGGCAACTGATTCTAAACTTGGGCTAGATTTTTGGCTTGACTACGGGTTGTTACCATATGCTAAGGATGAGATGAGGTGGAAAATGTGAAGGTACATGTGTGAATATGTGGTGAAAGCACAAACAAATAACATGCAAAGAAAACAAACAAACAAATTTATTTCTAAGTTTTTGCAAGGTTTTGATTTTTTTTTAGTTTTGAAAAGTTTTCAATTTTTTTTGTGTAAACGAAAGTGCAAGGTTAACCCTATAATGAATCTAAGGTTTTCACCTAGATAATTACACATAATAATTTGGTGATGAAATCCAAGCTATAAATCCTATAAAGGCTTGGTGATAAAGTCCAAGTTCGATGAGGGAGCCTAGGTACTACCAATCCTCACCTAGTTCACCGTGGTCAGTGATACACCCTCTAAAGAGGAATGCATGCTATTTTCCATGGCTACGATAATTCTTGGACTAACCTTGGCCAAAATAATGGGGTAATTATTGGGGGTTGGTGATGAAATCCAACCTTACCAATGTTCAAGTGCAAGTGTGTGAGGGTTTTTGTTTACTATGGTGTGATGCAAATTAAGATGCAATTTTGATTATTGCCTATATGCAAAAGCAAAAAATAGATAGGTACAATCAACAAAATATTAGGGGCCCAAAGGTAAATTTCATACCAAGCTTGTAAGGGTTCTAAAGTATAGATTCAATAATCGCTGGATGGTTAGGTATGATCAACTATCGTGTGCGGTGGACAAACAGTAGGTCCATGGTTGGAGATTTTAAACCACCAATCTATGGTTGTGATTGTACTTAAAAGCCAAGAAATACTGATGTGAAACCCCAAAAAAATGATGCCTGGAATGTCCCTAACTAGACAATGCAAATGATCTAGGATATAACCTAAGATGCAAATTTTTATTACCTTTATTTGAATTTGAACATAGCCTAAAACCTATATGCATAGATCAAACAGGACTGACAAAGCAGAGATTCCTTTATTATTAATTTTTTGAAATTCTAAAGCAAAAGAAAGAGGGTTTTTTAATGTACAAACCTACGATCTTTTCATTGCTCCCTCTTATCCAACTATGTGTATGTAATTCTTCAGGTCTATAACTGTGTGCTCACATTTCCTTAGGTGTAGGATTGAGCTAAAATAGGCTTCGAGATTCTCATGTTTAATCCTCTATTTTCATAGCTCAAATCCAAAAACCTATAACAACAGACAATAGAGAAATCAGTAAGCAAGAAAAAGTAAGGCATCAACAACAAAACCCTTTGGGGGTCCCACCGTGATCACCATTGTTTGTAGAAAAATAAATGACACCAAACACATAAACTAAAAATAAAGCGATTGCAATATAATGAATGATATTTGTATTAAATAGGGGAGCCTTGATCTCCCATTTTTACAATGTTGCTGCCCCAATGTGAAGGAGTAAATATTACAATTATTTATTTTATAAAATACAATGCTCAAATGATAGTCTCTTATTCTCCAAGTAGGTTAAACTGGTGTCTTTTGCTCCTCTGCTACAACTTCAAAGGTTGAGTGGGCTTGAGTATCCTGGGAATAGGGCCACTCCAAATTCAATAGCTGCTCAAGGATCTATCTCTTGCACACATGAAAGGCAAACAAGGATCGATAGCACCAATAAAAAGCAAATACACACGAAACCCTAGCTACAAAAGTAAAAGCAATGGTGTGGAAAATAAATAAATAAAATAGAAATGTATTTATAACAATTTAAAACTTAATGATATGCATTGTCAATGGTTTTGATGCATTCTGAGTAATCGTAGGTGCGCGAGTAGGTCTACACAACTATGAGAGGGAGATTAGGGAACCGTGTGAAGGTGGTTGGGATTGTATAACTGTTGACGGGTGATTGAGGTTGGATGGTATAAACCTTCAAAATGGCACTTCGAATATTTGAATCCTCGATCTCCTCAATATGCATGCAAGCTCCTACTGTAATTCTGATAGCTTGACATTATGTTCTTTCAGAATCCTTTGGTTTATGGGATGAAGGTGCCTTTATAGGTACCTTGGGATTTTGGAGGGAAAATGAGGTGGAAAGATAGGATTGCCAAGTGGTAAGCCTAGGCTGCCAAATGGAAGGGGTAGTTAGAGTGGGTCACCTAGGGTGTTTCACTTAACTAAGGTGATGTGGTTGGTGGGTAGGTGCAAGTGGAGTGAGATATGAGGATGTACCATGTGAAAGGATAAGGATGAAATGAGTGTGTGAGAAGTGGTAAGGGATGGTGGTGATGTGGCTAGGACACATGTCTAATGAGTAGGTAGGGTATCCTAGGTAGATTTTCTAGATTTAGAAAATCTAGAAAGTACTTTTAATATGTAGGATTTATATGCCTAAGTTTGGACTTAGGCAAAGGTCCTAGGTGTAGACCAATTGGTTCAACCAAACCCCATAAGGGGGTGGAGGTCCAAGGTTCAAATCTCGGGCCTCATCAAACTAAACGCTTGTCCCTTTCCTGGTGCTTTTAGTGGTGTAAAAGGTTTAAAATAATTGTGGCATGGTGGTTATAGGAGTAAACTATGTGAATATCTATGTGGAGGCTTCTAGGATAGACAACATAGAATATTGTGGCGGTCATAAAAATTGTAAAGCCTAACCATATGCATGGCGGCTATCAATTCCATCATGTAAATTCAAAAAAAAAGTTTGGACTTAGGCATACATTTTATTATGCAGATTTGGAATGTGTAATGTGAATGTGGGTTTGCAAGTGTCTAGGTTTTGGTGTCTACAATAGATACACAAAGATAGTTGTTGGATGCCATGTTGAATAGGGAAACATAGGTTAGGAAATATAATAGAAGGTAGGAATATGATCCCGTTACTAAGGCACAACTGGCCAAGATTCGACTCGAAGCCGAATTAGGCAAAGAGATGAAACACTTAAAATATTCCAATTTTAGTGGAGAGGAAGATGGTGATAAGGCTGAGGTATGGTTGAAAGAAATAGAAATCTATTGCAATATGAAGAATTTTTCCTCGAGTACTTGAAAATCCTATGCCACATTGCATTTGCAAGGAGATGATCTGGATTGGTGGGAAACTATTAGTGTAGATTAGAAATTAGCAACAGTAGTTGATCTAAAATGGGATGAATTTGTTAAAACCTTCAAATATAGGTTTCTCACAAAATATTTCTATTCCCAAAATTTTGAGGAGCTCAATAATCTTCGATAGGGAACTAGAACCATGGAAGAGTATTATCAAATATTTGTTAGGTTGCTAAAATATGTGCATGCTTATAATGAGAGGATGAATCCACAAGTTTATTCTAGGAATGGATCGTAGAATAGGATAATAAATAGATATGAGGTAACCTACTACTCTAAAAAAGACCTATGATTTTACCAATAAACCTGAAACATATCTTAAATCCTATTTTAACTACGAAGGATTAGATTAGCAAGGCAGTGAAGCATTAAGAAAAAGGAATAGTGCATGTTTTGTTAAGTGGGAAAAAGATCAGGAAGACAAATATTCCTCTAATAATGAGAGAAATAGTGACCAAAATCAGTGGAATATCAGAAGAAGATTCCAAGGAAAGAATCATTCTTTCAAAAACCGTGATAAAGGAAACAACAAACCATTGTAAGGACAAGTTAATTCTCCATGGACTAATAAAACATAAGAGGGTTAGAAATAGAAGGAACATCCAAGACCGAAATATGGATGTTATCTTTGTAGAGGATCACATTATGCCAAAAATTACCCATAAAGAGCAGGGATGAGTTCAAAAGGAAAAGAACCAATGTAAAAAGAGACTGCACCTAAAGAGCCTGTACACAAGATTCATGCAACTATAGAAAACCAATAACTTGAGGGTCAAGCCACACCACTATTGATAAGAGGTAAGATTTTTGGTAGGAATGTTAAAAACTTCATTGATAGTGGTGCTACAAATAGTTTTATTTAGCCAAAGATATATCAGTAAGACTAGGAATCTTGGCTCATGGGTGGAAGGTCGAATATGGTTTAGGGTAAACATACTCTGTTAATCAATGTTACCCTATGGTAATAATTGCCTTACCTAGTGGAACAACGATAGGATGTTTATATGTAGTGCCTCTGCATGCTTTTGATATAATCCTAGGAATGGATTGGTTGCAAGAGCATAAGGTAATACTCAAGTTTTAGGATAGATGGATAGAATATATAGATGATAGGGGTGTTGTGCAAAAGATGTTTAACCTACAAGGGGCTTTTCAACCTTAATTTCTATCAGTAATAGAAGATATCTTCGATCAAATCAACAATGTTGAACTATAGAATGTTGAACAAAGCAACCATCAAGAACAAATATCCTTTGCTAATAATAGAAGATATCTTCGATCAAATCAAAGATGCCATAATATTTTCAAAGATTGATCTAAAATTAGGATATCACCAATTGATAATCCGTGAGGAGGATACTCACAAGACAACCTTTAAAACTCATTATGGAAATTATGAGTTTGTTGTATTACCTTTTGGCTTAACGAATACTCTAGTAACATTTATAAATTTGATGAATATCATTTTTAGGAAGTACTTGGATAAATCTGTACTGGTATTTTTGGATGATATTTTGATATATATGAGAAAAATGACAAAGCATGACGAGCACATTAGGGTTGTGTTAGAGCTATTAAGGAGAAAATAGTTGTTTGGAAATTTATCCAAGTGTAATTTTTATGTGTCGGAAGTGCAATATTTAGGACACATTGTTTCGACTGAAGAGATCACAGTGGACCCTAAGAAGATAGAAGCCATTTTAAATTGGCCACTACCTACAAGCATATATAAAGTTCAAAGTTTTATAGGCCTAACTAGATATTATAGGCGATATGTGAGGGATTATGCCAATATCACCTCACCCATAACTAACATTTAGATAAAAGGTAAAGAATATAAGTGGATAGAAAAATATGAGGAAGCTTTTAGGCTAATTAAGTAGAAGCTTACTATGCCTCCTATTCTAAAAGTACCTGACCTTCAAGGAATTTTATCATTTTGTACAGATGCATCCTTAGAAGGCTTAGGAGGAGTGCTCTCACAATAAGAAGCAGTGGTAGCCTTTGGATCTATAAAATTGAAAAGACATGAGGTTAGTTATGCAACCCATGATTTAGAATTGGCGGTTGTATGTTCACTCTCAAGAGTTGATGAAATTACCTAGTTGGGAGACCTTTTGAGCTAAGGATAGACCATAAAAGTATACAATATATTTTCACTCAATATTTAATCAAAGCTAGGTAGAGAAGGTGGATGGAAATTCTCATGAAATATTATTTTAGCATTGAGTATATAAAAGGAAAAGAGAAGGTGATCTTCGCACAAGCTTGCATGCCTCTGCGAGTACCTGCATGAGGGAGTTTTCTCCTTATTTTGATTCGGTGGATTTTTATGATTACGGGGGTGGGTATTTTATTAGTTTTTGGGATGGGTTGTTGTGTGAGAGTTTTTTTTCCTGATCCGAGTGTAGGATAGTCATGGCTTTTCCTGGAGGTATCCAATGTCATAATAATGTCTTGTTTAAGGAAGCCCTTTGTGGCTCGAGCTCTTATTTTTTTTGGCATAATACAGATGATAACTCTTCAGGCCCAGGTGGTCCTTCTTTGGAAGGAGGGTTTCATGCAAAGCGAGTTAATGGATTCTTGGAAAGGGCTGGGGAGTGACCTATTCTTATGATTCATCCTGAGTCAATTGTAGAGGATGTGGATTACATGCAAAATCATGCTTTAATATACAAATTTTTGGGTATTCGCATCCCTTTCTTGGCATTTGAAATGTGGGCAAGGAGTACTTGGAACACTTTTGGTGACATGGAAATCATGAGGGAAGATAATAATTTCTTTCTAGTGGTGTTTTCTTGCTTGGAAGACCGAAATAGGGCTTTTGAGGGGGGCCTCTACTTTTACAACCAGACTGGCCTATTTATTAAACCTTGGCACATGGGTTTTAATATGACTGAGGAGATTCCTTCTTGGGTTCCCATGTGGGTTAGGCTTCTGTGGCTGCCTTTGGAGATTTGGCAAATGGATATTTTACACATGATTGCATTTTTGTTAGGCAAACTTGTGGGACTGTCTGAGCAAACTTTAGAAAAAATGTACTCATGTTTCCATATTTGTGTTGAGTTGGATTTATTTAAGCCTCTACCTAATTTTATGCAAATATGTGTTGGGTATTTTTCTTGGTTTCAAAAATTAGACTATGAAACTCTTCCTTTCCGTTGTCAGTTGTGTCATGAGTACGGGCATATTTAGCGTAAATGCCCTAAAATTCCTAAGAATAAATCATTTGGTTCTAAAAATCTAAATCTGCAATCTTCTGGTGGGAAATCAGTTACGCAAGATGTTGGGCCTGGTCAGGAAAGTGGTCCCATGGATGTTAGTGGGGCGGATAAAGAAGGCTTTATTTTGGTTAAGACTTGTAATAAGGTAAAAAGGTTGAAGCAGACCTTTACTGATAGACAAATGGATGGCTTACATAATAAGTTTAATGCCATGGATGAATTGGCATTTCTTGATGAAGGAATGAATGGTAATTTGAATATGGATGCTCAAAATGTGATTGAAGTGCTGGACCATAATGGGCAATAGGAAGTAACAGATCCTTCTTTGGACACAACCCTAGCAATTGTTCCTATTTCGGAGGTGCGGCATGATGGAGTGAAAGGGGATGATCCTATTTTGGTTGGTTTTTTGAATACTGGTAGAGAAAAGGATTCCAATCCTGGCCCTTCTCTAGGGTTTCTCCAAAAGACCTCAAAAAAAGGGCCCTTGCGAAGCCGACTAAGGTGGGTAGGAAGAAAGATGTAGATAAACTTCATATGGAGGGAGAAATATTGGTTGAGAGTGGGATGGTTAAACCCTTGGAGCCTCAATTTTCTTCTCTCTCTAAATGATTGTTCTTTCATGGAATGTGAGAGGTTTGAATAGCTTACCTCATCAAAAATCTATTCGGGATTTGGTGCAGGTGCATAAGTCGGATGTTGTTTTTCTTCAAGAATCTAAATTATCGGTGAAGGGTTTATTTAGTATTGCTTCTAAAATTTGGGCTCGAGGTCTTTGTCAATGTGTTGGGGGTATGGGTAGTTCTAGGGGGATTGTTAACCTTTGGAATTCGTAGAAGCTTACTCCTCTTTGGTGGGTCTCGAATAAGTCATCTCTTTCTATGGTAGCTTCTTACCATGAGTCTGGAGAAGTGGTTTTATTAACCAACTGATGCAGGAGCATCCAGTGGTAGCAGAATGATCTTGCAAAAAAAAGAAATAAAATAATGAAAAAATGCTAAGTGTGGAAAGTGTCGTGAAATTGCGACAAGTTTTGTGTCACGAAATCATGACACATTTTGGCAACAGAAGCTACATCGGCAAAGTGTCGTGAAATCGTGACACATTTTGGCATTAGAGGCTAAGTCGACAAAGTGTCATGAAATCGTGAAAAGTTTTATGCCATGAAATCATGACACATTTTGGCATCAGAGGCTAAGTCAGCAAAGTGTCACAAAATCATGACAAGTTTCATGTCACGAAATCGTGGCATATTTTGGCATCAGAGGCCAAGTCGGAAAAGTGTCTCGAAATAGTGACAAGATTTTGGCATCAGAGGCTAAGTCAGCAAAGTGTCGCAAAATCGTGACAAGTTTTGTGTCGCAAAATTGTGTTCATTTTGGGCAACGAAAGCTAAGTGTGAATAGTGTCACGAAATCACGACAAGTTTCGTGTTGCAAAATCGCAACACATTTTGGCAAAGGAAGCTAAGTGTGAACAGTGTCATGAAATCGTGACATGTTTGGAAGCAAAGACTAAGTGTCGCGATATCGCGACATCTTGGCAAGGAAGGATGAAATATTAAAAATTGTTGCGATATCGTGACATCTTGGCAACGAAGGACGAAAGATGAAAAAGTGTCGCGATATCGTGACATCTTGGCAGGGAAGGACGAAAGATGAAAAAGTGTCACGATATCGCGACATCTGGACAAAGAAGGCCAAAGGACAAAAAAGTGTCGTGATATCACGACACATTGGCGAAAGAGAACAAAAGGTAGAAAAGTGTCACGATATCATGACATGTCACGTTTTCACGACAAAACAAAGAGAGACCGCAAGGGAAGAAAAGTGTTGCGATATCGCGACATGTTGCAGTTTCGTGGACCATTGCAAAATGACAAATATACTGTTACCAGAAGTCGGTGCAGCAGTTACCAGAAGTCGTTACAACAGTTCCAAGGGATCGTTGTAGTGGTTACAGGGACAGTTATGGATGGCGGTTACAACAACAATCTATCGTTATAAAAAGAGGTTGCTCGAAGGATTGAGTAGGCGAGAAAGACGAAGATTAAGACTACAATTTTTTTTTCTTTTTGCACTTTGTAAATCTTTCCATGTTCTCTGAATAAAATTTAGTTTTCTCTTGTTGTTAAATTTGGCTCCCCATCAAGTGGTATCAGAGCTGGAAAATTCTGAGTGTGTAAGCAGAGCGTCGAACGTGAGGCAGCTTGCACTAGGATCTGGGGTTAAGGGTTCTGAGAAGATGTGAAGAAGAATGTCACCACGAAGAAATCGTGGTGCTGGAAGGAACGTGGTTCCTGAAGGAGACTTTCGAGCATTGCAGAGGAAAGTGTAGGCCCTGCAAGAAGAATTGCGAAGAGGAGTAGATCCAAGAGGAGAAGACCAGAGTGATGATGAAGCTTGCGAAGTTGATGACCCGTCAGAAGAAGAAAAAATGATGAGTTCTACAAAAGCTCAAATGATTAAAGCCATTTCTCAAATTGGGAAAAGGTCGAAGATAGATGTATCCACATATTCTAGGAATCTAAATCCAAAAGAGTTGATTGACTGGATCAACGACATGGAGGAGTATTTTGAATATGAGGAGATTGAAGATCCAAATCGGATCAAGTTTGCGAGAACAAAGTTAAAAGGCCATGCTGGCATATGGTGGAAAGGAGTACAGCTAGAGTGAAATCGAAGAGGAAAAGAAAATATCACCAGATGGGATCGAATGGTCAAAAAGCTGAAGCGGCAGTTTATTTCAGCAGATTACGAATTAGATCTGTTGCGAAGAATGCAGATTTTGCAACAGTCCAGCAAGTATGTTAAAGAATATACAAAGGATTTTTTCAAAATCTCCATCAAAACTGGCCATATAGAGGCAAATAAAGAGAGAGTAGCCAGTTACATTAATGGGTTAAGAACCAGCGTGCAAGAAGAATTGAGTTTGGTTTGAATGAGCACCATTGAAGATGCTTACCAGTTTGCTCTGAATGTGGAAGAGAAATTGAACCGAAGATTTGATAGTAAACAAAGAGGAAGATGTCATGGTGGAAGAACTGGTGGCAGAACCAGTGGAGGTAAATATGACGACCAAAAGAAGACTGGTGAAACAAGCAATCACTAGGAACAGAATGAGGAGAATGCATATCGACCCCGTAATCAGAACAATGATTATCAAAGGGGAAGAGGTAGATGTGGATGCAGATATGGAAGAGGAAGATTTTATGGAACCTGCTTCAATTGCGGGTAAGAGGGGCATCGATCATATGAGTGTCCCCAACAACAAGAGGCATCGAATAGAAGGCCTAAAGCAAATGCTCGAGTTGCGGTTGTTGATGATGGTGTTGAATTTGAGCACTCTAAAGAAGCAGAGCAAGGAGAAGTGATGGTCACAAGGAGAACCTTGTTGAATGAAGAGAGGGAACTAGACCAGTGAAAAAGCCTATTTTGCATGAGGTGCAAATGTTCAGGTAAAATCTGTAATATTATTATTGATAATGGTAGTACAAATAATTTGGTCTCTGAGGATATGGTGACTAATTTAAAGCTAGAAAGAAGGCAGCACCCACATTCATACCAGATTGCATGGTTGCAGAAGGGCCATAGAGCATTGGTCAGTGAACAATTCTTGGTCAAGTTTCAAATTAGAAGATACCAAGATGAGGTCCTGTGTGATATTTTGTCGATGGATGCTTGCCATTTATTGTTGGGAAGACCATGGCAATTGACAGACGTGCAGCGCATGATGGGCATGCAAATACCTATTCCCTGACAAAATATGGAGTGTGCAACAAACTGAAGCCATTGAAGGAGGTTGAGGAAAAGGTATGCAATAATGCTAGAATTTGTTTAGTAGATGGAAATTTTTTTTTGGATGGTCTAAAGAGGGATTCAATGTGTTATGCATTAATTCCTACTGTAAAGAGAGAAGAAACTACAGACATTCCAGCAGAAGTTGAACATCTGTTAGCAGAATTTCTTGATATTATATCAGACAATGTGCCTGAGGGTTTACCGCCAATGAGGAAGATTAGTCATCAGATTGACTTAATGCCAGGATATAGCTTACCCAATAAGGCCACCCATAGAATGTCCCCTGTAGAGAATGAAGAGTTGAACCGACAGGTTCATGAGTTGTTGCAGAAGGGATTGATTAGAGCAAGTTCGAGTCCCTGTGTAGTACCTTTCGTACTAGCACCAAAGAAGGGTGGAGAATGGAGAATGTGCACTGATTCAAGGGCAATAAACAAGATTACCATTAAGTATCGATTTCCATTACCTCGAATGGATGATATAATGGATTGTTTGAGTGGAGCTCAATACTTCACTAAGATTGATTTAAAGAGTGGATATCACCAGATACGCGTCAGAGAGGGTGACGAATGGAAGACAACCTTTAAAACCAAAGAGGGTTTGTATGAGTGGTTAGTTATGCCATTTGGATTGACTAATGCACCCAGTACGTTCATGAGGCTGATGAATGAGGTATTGCATGACTTTCTAGAAAAGTTCATGATAGTTTATCTGGATGATATTTTAATTTTTAGTAAAACATTGGATGAGCATTTGATGCATGTTCGGACAGTTTTTGAAAAACTGTGAGAGGAGCAGTTAATAAATTTAAAGAAGTTCAGTTTTGTACAGAAAGAGTTAATATACCTGGGATTTGTCATCTCAGAGGAGGGTCTAAAAATGGATCCTGAGAAGGTGAAGTCTATCATTGAATGGCCTACCCCAAGGAATGTAATAGAGGTAAGATCATTTCATGGTCTTGCATGTTTCTATAGAAAATTTATTAGAAACTTTAGCAATATTTGTGCACCCCTAACAAAAACTATGAGAGGGGATAAGAAAGAATTTAAGTGGACTACCAAGGCAGGTACCAGTATGGACATATTGAAGAAGAAAGTGATAGAACAACCCATTTTGGCACTTTCAGATTTTAATAAAGTGTTTTAGGTTGACTGTGATGCCAATGGCAGTACCATTGGAGCTGTATTGAGCCAAGAAGGTAAACCTGTTGCATACTTTAGTGAAAAATTAAATGATGCTAGAAAGAAATACTCTATTTATGATCAAGAATTCTATGCTATCATTCAAGCTCTTAAGAAATGGAGACATTATTTTCTAGCCAAAGAGTTTGTTTTATATACTGACCATCAAGCTTTGCAGTATATAAATAGTCAAGGTAAACTTAACCAGTGACAATTGAAGTGGGTTGAATTCCTGTAGAGTTATACATTTGTCCTGAAGCATAGAAGTGGCAAATATAATAGAGTTGTAGATGCCTTGAGTAGAAGGCATAATTTTTTGATAGAAATGAGAGTGGAAGTTGTTGGGTTTGATGAACTTAAGAGTTTATACCCAAAGGATACAGATTTCGCAGAGGCATGGAAGGAATGTTTGTCTCCTACTACTGTGGATCGCACTAAGTGGTTGGATTTTATGATCCAATATGGGATGCTGTTTTGAAAGAACCATTTGTGCATTCCTTAGAGTTCCATGAGGGAAAATATGATCAAAGAGAAACATAGCGGAGGACTAGCAGGACATTTTTATTCGAGATAAGACCATTGCTCTAGTTAGTGAAAATTACCATTGGCCACAATTGCAGCCAGATGTGGCAAAATTTGTGCAGGGTTGTAGAGTGTGCCAGATGGTGAAAGGAGTAAGTCAGAATACAGGAATGTATCAGCCATTGCCTATACCAGAGAGACCATGGGAGGACATCAGTATGGATTTTGTTCTTGGTCTGCCAAGGACACAATGAGGAAATGATGCCATTTTTGTTGTCGTTGATATTTTTTCGAAGATGGCCCATTTTATTCCATGTCAAAAGACAAGTGATGTTGTTCATGTTGCAGGCTTGTTTTTCAAGGAGGTCGTATGCCTTCATGGCCTACCCCAAAGCATTGTCTTGGACAGAGATACCAAATTTGTGGGTTATTTTTTGAGAACTCTGTGGAAGAAGCTGAAAATGGAATTGAAGTTCAGTTTTGCATACCACCCGCAGACTGATGAATAGATAGAAGTAGTCAATAGAAGTTTGGGTAATCTTCTACGATGTCTGGTAGGCGATAAACACAATGGATGGGATCTGATTTTACCACAGGTAGAGTTTGCTTACAATAATTCTGTCAATCGAAGTACTGGTAAATCCCCATTCCAGATAGTGTATGGGAACAGCCTGAGAAACGCTTTTGAGTTGAGGCCGATGGATAAAGGCGAATGTTGGCAATTTTGGGTACCTTGAGTACATTGCCTTTGCTCAAGTATAGTTGTTGTCATTGATGTCAAAGGAGCTCTTGGTAGTTGTTGTCTTTGATGTCAAGGAGTTCTTGAAGCAATTTGTTTTTATGTCTAAGTATGTGTTTTGATGAAGGTTTCAGCTGGTCAGTAAGTCTCCAAGAAAATCAGAGTAGCCCAGTTGCAAAAGATCAAGAAAAAGATAAGTTAGAAAAAGTTTGCGAGCGGTTTGAAAAACCGTCACGATTTCGTGACATGTTTTAGGAGAGAGAAAGCGCTGGAAAAATTGTCACGATTTCGCGACATGCTTTGGAAGGCAGAGGCAAAGCTGGAAAAACTGTCATGATTTCGTGACATGTTTGAGGAGAGAGAAAGTTCAAGCAAAACTATCATGATTTCGCGACAAGTTGAGTTAGCAGTGTTGAGTTGCAGGAAGTGTCGCGATTTTGACAAGTTTCAATGAAGTTGTACGGATGCAGAAAGTGTCACGATTTCGTGACAAGTTGAGTTGGCAGTGTTGAGTTGCAGGAAGTGTCACGATTTCGTGACAGGTTTCAAAGAAGTTGTACGGATGTAGAAAGTGTCACGATTTTGTGACAGGTTGAGTTGGCAGCTTGCAGGTGGCGAAAGCGTCACGATTTCGTGACATGTTCCAGTTTCGCGAGCAGTTGGCAGAAAAGAGCTTAAGGCAACGAAAGCGTCGCGATTTCGTGACATGTTCCAGTTTCACGAGCAGTTGGCAGAAAAGAGCTTAAGGCAGCGAAAGCATCGCGATTTCGTGACATGTTCCATTTTTGCTAGTGCAAACCGAGAAAAGGTTGAAGAAGCAAGAAGTGTCGCGATTTCGTGACAAAGTTGCAGATGACGTCAACAAGAGGCAAAGGTGTCACGATTTCATGACAGAAGCGAGAAGAAGGCTTTGGAGTCTAAAGCATCATGATTTCGTGACAGAGTTGCTGATGACGTCAGCAAAAGCAGATGTGTCACGATATCATGACAAGAGTAGAGAAGAAGGCCTTGCAGACTAAAGCATCATGATTTCATGACAAGAATAATGATGATGTCAGCAAAGTCAGGTAGTGTCGCATTTTTGCAACAACAGGCCAAAGAAGGCGCACAACCGACAGTAGTGTCACTATTTTGCAACAACAAGCAATACAAGGTGTACGACAGACAAAGGCGTAGCGATATCACGACATGTTTGAGTTTCACGCTAGAAAAGCTACAGAACAATAGAGGCGGTTGAAGCCGACGGAGTTAACCTTTGTCGACGAAGTGTAAGGTTGTGCAGCCGACGATTGTTTTAAGGATATACAGCCGACTAAGATCAAGAATTTAATCATGAATTATTGCTATAAAAGGAGGACTATTTTTGAGTTTCAAGTATCGAATGTGTGTGTTGAGTTTGCGCAAGTGAAGTCTGCCTTGCGCAAAGAGCAGTCGTATCGAATCGATCGAAGTGTGCGTTCGAAGTGCGACTTTCACAGAAGTAGAGTGTGGGAAGAAGTTCGATCGAGGAGAAGCAGACTGTGCGAAGAGGGTGTTGTGGTTGCACATAGGCGCATAAGTTGTGCGATCGAATGCTGTAGTGTTGGTGAAAGACTATGTTCACATAGTCTGTGTAAAGAAAGCAAAGTGCATGAAGTAGATGCTGCTGTAATTGTGAATAGTTGAGAAGGACGAACAGTGATCAAGTGCTGCTATGTTTGTACAGTATGTGCAAAAGTCGTTCACGACCAAGTGCAGTTGTGACAAAGCAGAGAGAACAGTTGGACAGTATTAAGCAAGCTGTGTTGAAAGTTTGTGAACCATTTTTGAACCAGTTTTGAGGATCAGATTGAGGACAGAGATTGATGCAATTTGAGGACAGACTTGTACCAGACCGAAGGACTGTGTTTGGTGCAGACCAGAGGAAAATATAGAGGACATATGTGCTAGGCCGAAGGACTGTGTTTAGTGCATACTCGAGGACTAGCTTTGCGGTGACAGAGTTGAGGACAGAGATCTCCAACTAGAGCAGGGAAGACAGGTGTCTTCTGTGGATAGAGTTCCACTTGCTAAGGGCGGAAGAGATAGAGGTCTTCTAGAGGATCACCAGCCAAAGCGAGAATTAGGGGAAGGTGTCTCCTTTGAGCCGAGGCTCATAAACATTGTAATCGGGAAGGATTCCCTAGAGGACTTTGATACAACTTTTAGAAGAAAAGTTTTATCCGTGGAGTAGCCCACCTTGGGTGAACCACGTAAATTGTTGTGTCTCTTTGTGGATTGCATTTTGTGCATTGTTTTACTGTTATTACTGCTATCTTATTCTGCATGTTAATGGTTTGAAAGCTGTATTGATAGATAAAGTTAAAAGTGGTCTTATACTGTTCACCCCCCCTCTCAGTATAAGCTTGTGTTCTTCAATTGGTATCAGAGCCAGTGCCTTCGAAAAGTTTAACAGCTTGAAGGAAAAGTTTGCAAAGAACACAATGGACTACTCAAGTGGCAATGCAGCACCTATTCTTGACGGATCAGATTTTGGCCTGTGGAGTGCAAGAATGAAAGTCTATCTAATGGCACTTGGTAATGAGGTATGGGAAGTTATTGAAGATGGGTACACCATTCCTGCAAATGGTCCTTACACTAAAGAAGACAGGCTTCTACATCACAAGCAACTCAAAAGCCATGAATGCAATCCTGAAGGGTTTACAAAAGGCGAGATCTCACCAAAGTTATTCACCGCAAGACAACTAGTGAAATGTGGAAACAATTGCAAGTTGTTCATACAGGTGATGCAAATGTTCGAAAGGCCAAGTTGAGACATTTTAAAGGTATGTTTGAACAACTCAAGATGAATGATGATGAAAATATTAGTGACTACATGCTCCGGATGGATGAAGTTGTTAATTCTATGAAAGACTTAGGTCTTGAACTTGCTGAAAATGATGTGTGTGATAAGATTTTAAGATCCCTTCCTAATAGATTTAGTGAAAATATTTCTGCTATTGAGGAAGCTAAAGATTTAGATAAATTGAAAAAGGATGAGCTCCATAGTATTCTTGCAGCATTTGAGTTGAGAACTCAAGTGAAAGTTGATGTAAAGAAAGAGGCAGCTTTCAAAGCTACCAAGAAATCAAAGGGCAAACAGATTCAAGAAAGTGATGAGTCTTCTAGTGAGGAAGAGGCATATTACAGCAAGAAAGGCAAGTTTTCCAGAAAGCACAAAAGCAAGAAAAATATAAGATGTTTCAATTGTGGGAAATTTGGTCATTATGCTACTGACTGTACTATTTCCAAAAATGAAAGTGATGAAGATATACAGGATGTTAAGAGCAAGGATTCTAAAAAGTACAGGTATTACAAAAAGAGCAAAGATGAGTACAACAATCACAAGAAAAGCAAATATGAGTACAACAATCATGGAAAGAGGCATTCTCACAAGAATAAGAAGAGCTTCTACTTAGACAAAGCAAGTAAGTGTTCTAGCAGTGATAGTGAAAGTTCTTCTAGTGATGATGAAAATGAGATGTTGTTCATTTCAGAAAAAGAGGAAGAACCAAAACATAAATTCATTATCATGAAATGTTTTAGATGTGGAAATTTTGGGCACCTTGAGGATGATTGCAAAAATAATGATTTGGCTGCTAGTATGTATGAGGATGCTTCAGAAAACTACAATGAAGATGCATGTATGGTTTTTGAAAAAGGTAGCACCTCTAGTGATAAGAAATCTGAAAAAGGCCGTGATAATTCAAAGTGCCATCAAATAGAGGATCTTGAATGTGAACTCAATAATGCTCTTAGTGTTTTGAAAAAGGAAAGAAAGAAGAATGATAGACTCAAGATTAAATTAGATGAATGTTGTATGGAGAGAGATGAACTTATAGAAAATCTTGAAGTCTCTATGGCTAAGTCACAAGAACTCAGGAATGAGTTGGATTCTAAAATTCCGGAGTATAGTGAGTTAGAACAGGAAATGGCTTCTTTGAAAGAAGAAAATAAAGAGTACAAGGATAAGCTCTACAGATTTCAGGATAGCTCCAAGAAGGTTAAATTTCTCATCAAAGGACAAAGAAAACCAACAGATAAAACAGGTCTCGATTTTGTTGAGCCGCACAAGAAACAGGTTGGGGAATCTAGCAAGAAATTTCAACAGGAAGAGAGTTCTGATGTAGAAAGTACTTCAGTTCATAAATCCGTAAGTGATAGATACGCAGAAATAGAAAACGATATTCAGATTGAGAAGAAGAAGTTTTCGGGACCCATGAAGTCGAATAAAAGAAAATTTCACGGCAGATGTTTTGCATGTCATAGGTTTGGTCACATGGTTGTTCATTGCATGACTCAAGTGAAGAAAGTAAATGACAGGTTCAGAGGTCGTAATTTCTTTCAAGGGTATTGCTACTCTTGTCAACAATTCGGGCACAAGGCAATTTTTTGCAAGGAGAATAACAGGAACTGGGTTAGTCAGAACAGGCAGATTCAAAGAACAACCATGCCTGAAAGAAATAATATTGTTACCTGCTATAAGTGCAACAATGAAGGTCACCTAGCTAGACAGTGTAGAGCTGATCTTCCGAGATACAAGAATAGAAACAACAGTATGAACAAGTCCAAGGATCAAAGCATGGATAAGAACAGGAATGACAACAGAAACAGGAAAAGTGATATGAACAGGTTCAAGGATCAAGGTATGGAGAAAAATAGGAATGATGAAAGGAACAAGAACAGCAGTATGAATAGGTCCGAGGATCAAAATAGTAACAAGAACAACAATGTGGAAAAAGAATTCAAGAGAAGGCCCGACAAAGAAATTGTAGACATTAATGATGATGAGTGTCTAATGGGAGTTTCACTCCCAACCCTGTTTTAAATCACCTTAATAGAAGGTGGGGGAGGGACTAAGCTAAGAGACTCATTCTTAGTCCCAAACCCCAAAGGTGACCCTTTGCCATTGATGACAAAGGGGGAGAGATTTGAGTAAGGGGGAGAGATATGTGTAAGGGGGAGTGCTTCAAGTGAAGAGAAGAGCTTCAAGTCAGGGGGAGCAAAAACTTCAATTGTAGAATTCTTAGTTGATGGATCAGTTGGTTCAGTTTTGGCTCTTGAGATATGTTTTTAGTTAAGGGTTGCCATCAATGACAAAGGGGGAGATTGTTGGCAATTTTGGGTACCTTGAGTACATTGCCTTTGCTCAAGTATAGTTGTTGTCATTGATGTCAAAGGAGCTCTTGGTAGTTGTTGTCTTTGATGTCAAGGAGTTCTTGAAGCAATTTGTTTTTATGTCTAAGTATGTGTTTTGATGAAGGTTTCAACTGGTCAGTAAGTCTCCAAGAAAATCAGAGTAGCCCAGTTGCAAAAGATCAAGAAAAAGATAAGTTAGAAAAAGTTTGCAGGCGATTGGCAAAACTGTCACGATTTCGCGACATGTTTTAGGAGAGAGAAAGCGCTAGCAAAACTGTCATGATTTCATGACATGCTGGAAGGCAGAGGCAAAGCTAGAAAAACTGTCATGATTTCACGACATGTTTGAGGAGAGAGAAAGTTTAGGCAAAACTGTCGCGATTTCGCGACAAGTTGAGTTGGCAGTGTTGAGTTGCAGGAAGTGTCACGATTTCGCGACAAGTTTCAATGAAGTTGTACGGATGCAGAAAGTGTCACGATTTCGTGACAAGTTGAGTTGGCAGTGTTGAGTTGCAGGAAGTGTCACGATTTTGCGATAGGTTTCAAAGAAGTTGTACGGATGCAGAAAGTGTCACGATTTCGTGACAAGTTGAGTTGGCAGCTTGTAGGTGGCGAAAGCGTCACGATTTCGTGACATGTTCCGATTTCACGAGCAGTTGGCAGAAAAGTGCTTAAGGCAACGAAAGCATCATGATTTCGTGACATGTTCCAGTTTCATGAGCAATTGGCAGAAAAGAGCTTAAGGCAGCGAAAGCATCGCGATTTCGTGACATGTTCCATTTTCGCTAGTGCAAACCGAGAAAAGGTTGAAGAAGCAAGAAGTGTCACAATTTCACGACAAAGTTGTTGATGACGTCAGCAAGAGGCAAAGGTGTCACGATTTCATGATAGAAGCTAAGAAGAAGGCTTTGGAGTCTAAAGCATCATGATTTCATGATAGAGTTGTTGATGACGTCAGCAAAAGCAGATGTGTCATGATATCATGACAAGAGCAGAGAAGAAGGCCTTGTAGACTAAAGCGTCATGATTTCACGACAAGAATAATGATGACATCAGCAAAGTTAGGTAGTGTCACGATTTTCACAACAACAAACCAAAGAAGGTGCACAATAGGCAGTAGTGTCACGATTTCGTGACAACAAGCAATACAAGGTGTACGAAAGACAAAGGCATAGCGATATCATGACATGTTTGAGTTTTGTGCTAGAAAAGCTATAGAACAGCAGAGGTGGTTGAAGCTGACAGAGTTAACCTTTGTCGATGAAGTGTAAGGTTGTGCAGTCGACGATTGTTTTAAGGATATACAGCCGACTAAGATCAAGAATTTAATCATGAATTATTGCTATAAAAGGAGGACTATTTTTGAGTTTCAAGTATCGAATGTGTGTTGAGTTTGCGCAAGTGAAGTCTCGTCGTGCGCAAAGAGCAATCGTATCGAATCGATCGAAGTGTGCGTTCGAAGTGCGACTTTCATAGAAGCAGAGTGTGGGAAGAAGTTCGATCGAGGAGAAGCAGACTGTGCGAAGAGGGTGCTGTTGTGGTTGCACATAGGCGCATAAGTTGCTGTGCGATCGAATGCTATAGTGTTGGCGAAAGACTGTGTTCACGCAGTCTGTGTAAAGAAAGCAAAGTGCGCGAAGTAGATGCTGCTGTAATTGCGAATAGTTGAGAAGGACGAACAGTGATCAAGTGTTGCTATGTTTGTACAGTCTATGCAAAAGTCATTCATGACCAAGTGCAGTTGTGACAAAGCAGAGAGAACAGTTGGACAGTATTAAGCAAGCTGTGTTGAAAGTTTGTGAACCATTTTTGAACCAGTTTTGAGGATCAGATTGAGGACAGAGATTGATGCAATTTGAGGATAGACTTGTACTAGACCAAAGGACTGTGTTTGGTGCAGACCAGAGGAAAATATAGAGGACATATGTGCTAGGCCGAAGGACTATGTTTAGTGCATTCTCGAGGACTAGCTTTGCGGTGACAGAGTTGAGGACAGAGATCTCCAGCCAGAGCAGGGAAGACAGGTGTCTTCTGTGGATAGAGTTCCACTTGCTAAGGGCAGAAGAGATAGAGGTCTTCTAGAGGATCACCACCAAAGCAGAATTAGGGGAAGGTGTCTCCTTTGAGCTGAGGCTCATAAACATTGTAATCGGGAAGGATTCCCAGAGGACTTTGATACAAATTTTAGAAGAAAATTTTTATCCGTGGAGTAGCCCACCTTGGGTGAACCACGTAAATTGTTGTGTCTCTTTGTGGATTGCATTTTGTGCATTGTTTTACTGTTGTTATTACTGCTATCTTATTCTGCATGTTAATGGTTTGAAAGCTGTATTGATAGATAAAGTTAAAAGTGGTCTTATACTGTTCACCCCCCCTCTCGGTATAAGCTTGTGTTCTTTAGTGAAAAGCATAGTGCTGAAGCTGAAGACTTTATAGCACACATGCAGACTTTACATGAAGAGGTCCAGTAGCATATCAGTAAAATGAATGCTACTTACAAAGCTAGAGCAGATCAGAAGCGACGTTTCAAGGAATTCCAGATAGGAGATGAAGTCATGGTTCACTTGCGCAAGGAACGTTTTCCTAGCAAAAACTATAATAAGTTGAAGATGAAGAGGTTTTGCCCATGCCGAATCATAGGTAAACGAGATTCAAGAAATGCCTATGAAGTAGATCTACCAAGTGAGCTGAATATTTCACCTATTTTCAATATTTTAGACTTGGTCAAATATCATGAAGGAAGTAGCAGCGAGACACCAAGTCTAACTTTGTGGAGTATTCCAGCCAAAGAGGAAATCGAAGACATACTCGACACTCGCAAAGGCAGAAGTACCCGCAAAAGACAATATTTTGAGTATTTGGTCAAGTGGAAGGGCCGACCTGTCGAAGATGCAACTTGGTTGTCCAACTTGGTTGGGTTTTCCTTCCCCAGTATAGAAGTGAAGATCACTTCTAAACATCTACCCCAGGTGTCTAATGCAGGAGCATCCAGTGGTAGCAGAATGATCTTGCAAAAAAAAGAAATAAAACAATGAAAAAATGCTAAGTGTGGAAAGTGTCACGAAATTGCGACAAGTTTTGTGTCGCGAAATCACGACACATTTTGGCAACAAAAGCTACGTCGACAAAGTGTCATGAAATCGCGACACATTTTGGCATCAGAGGCTAAGTCGACAAAGTGTCGTGAAATCACGACAAGTTTCATGTCATGAAATCGCGACACATTTTGGCATCAGAGGCCAAGTCGGCAAAGTGTCACGAAATCACGACACATTTTGGCATCAGAGGCTAAGTCGGCAAAGTGTCACGAAATCACGACAAGTTTTGGGTCACGAAATCGTGACACATTTTGGGCAACGAAAGCTAAGTGTGAACAGTGTCGCGAAATCGCGACATCTTGGCAAGGAAGGACGAAAGATGAAAAAGTTTCACGATATCATGACATATTTGCAAGGAAGGAAAAAATATGAAAAAGTGTCGCGATATCGCGACATCTTGGCAAGGAAGGACGAAAGATGAAAAAGTGTCGCGATATCGCGACATCTGGACAAAGAAGGCCGAAGGACAAAAAAGTGTCGCGATATCGCGACACATTGGCAAAAGAGAGCAAAAGGCAAAAAAGTGTCACGATACTGTGACATGTCATATTTTCATGACAAAACGAAGAGAGAGACCGCAAGGGAAGAAAAGTGTTGTGATATCATGACATGTTACAGTTTTACGGACTGTTGCAAAACGACAGTTAGACGGTTACCAGAAGTCGGTGCAGCAGTTACCAGAAGTCATTACAGTAGTTCCAGGGGATCATTGCAGTGGTTACAGGGACAGTTACGGACGACGGTTATAGCAAGAATATGTTGTTATAAAAGGAGGTTGCTCGAAGGATTGAGTAGGCGGGAAAGACGAAGATTAAGACTATGAATTTTTTTTCTTTCTGTACTTTGTAAATATTTCCATGTTCTCTAAATAAAATTTAGTTTTCTCTTGCTGTTAAATTTGGCTCCCCATCACCAACATTTACGCCTGCTCGGATCTTGTTAGGAAGGTGTTGCTTTGGAACCATATTCAAAGTGTTCGAGCCTTGGTTCCATTCTATCATTAGATTATGGCAGGGGATTTTAATGCTATATCTAGTATTTATGAGAATCGGGGAGGTTTGGGTACTTTGGGGCCTACCTCTAGGCTCCTTAATGATAATATTCAACTTCTTAATCTTGTAGATATTAAGCCGACAAATGGTGTGTTCACTTGGATGAATAGGTGGTGTGATTCTAACTCGATATTTGAGAGGTTGGATAGATTTATTACTTCTTCATATTGGGTTAGCAATTCTTGGGTTATTAATTCAAAGGTTCTTGACTGGAGGGGATCGGACCATTGGCCTATTAAACTTTCTATCTCTTGGAAAGCAATGGGTCATCATACAAGTTTTAAATTTGAGTTAATGTGGCTTAGGGATCCCTATTTGTACGTCTTTATGAAATTCTGGTGGATTCAAGGTTGTCCTTCCTACAGTACTTCTATGTACTCTTTTGTTAAAAGGCTCCAATTTGTGAAATTTCAACTCAAAAAGTGGAACAGGCAGTGTTTCGAGAATCTATTTTAGGCTAAATATTTGGCCCAAAGTAGGCTTGATGTTATCACCAAACATATCAGAGACCATGAGCTTACGAAGTAGATTTTACAGGAGGAGCCTGAAGCTTTGCATGAGCTTCAAGAGTGGGATCTTCGAGAAGAAATTTTATAGAAGTAAAAAGGCCAGAGTGGAATGGTTATAGGAAGGAGATCGAAATACAACTTTTTTCTTTAACACTGTTAAGGCTCAAAGACATGGTAATAGTATTTCTTCGACTATTTCTTCTCAAGGTATTCAGTTGTCTGCTTCTCAAGATATCTCTCGAGAGATTGTTCGATTATTTTATTCCTTATATTCCAAGAATTATTGTGTGGATCACATTGATGATCATACTATTTTGCATTGTATTCCTTCTATTATTTTAGAAGAGATCAATGCTCATCTTATTCAACCTATTTCCATTGATGAACTCGAAAGGGTAGTTTTCCTTATGAATACTGGGAAAGCTCCAAGGCCTGATGGATTCCCTATTGAGTTCTTTCAACACTTTTGGGAAATTATTAAATCTGATATTTTGAAGGTTGTTCTCGAGTCCTTTTATAACCATCAGTTATTGAAAAATTTGAATTCCACTTTTTTGGTTATAATTCCTAAAAGGGATGGGGCTAGCTCTTTTGATCAGTTTCAGCCTATTGCTCTTTGCAATGTGGTGTATAAAATTATTACAAAGCTAATTGCAGAGTGTCTCAAGCCTTGGCTGTATAGATTTGTTTTAGATGAGTAGGGTGGCTTTGTGGCTGGTCGGAAGATTCTAGATGGGGTTGATATTGCTTTCGAGGCTATTCATTCCACGAGCACTTCTTAGCATAAATTTATGTTTATGAATTTGGATATGGCAAAGGCTTATGACAGGGTGAAATGGTCTTTTCTTCACAAAATACTCTTGGCCTTTGGATTTGATCCTTCCTGGATTGAGTGGATTATGAGTTTTATTACGAATCCTTCATATTTTGTCCTAATTAATAAGGAGCCCTCTCCTCTATTTCATACTTCCTGGGGTCTTTGGCAGGGGGATCCTTTATCTTCCTACTTTTTTATAATTATGGCTGAAGGTTTGGATAATTTTATTAAATATTAGGTTCACCATGGTCTTATTCATGGGTGGAAATAGGAGACTGGTAGGCCAGATATTTCTCATGTTCAGTTTGTTGATGATACTGCTCTCTTGGGTGTGGCATCTATTCATGAAGCCACCAACTTTAGACACGCACTAGATATGTATTTGGTTGTCTCTGGTCAGAAGATTAATGAGCATAATTCTACTATTTTATTTTTCAATACGGATCCCAGGATTCAATCTAGAATTGCTCAAATTCTTAGGTTTTAGGTTAGGACTCTTCCCCTTACATACTTGGGTATTCCTATTTATGTTGGTCCTCTACCAGGTCGGTTTGGACTAACATACTTGATAAAATCTACAGTCAAGTTAGTTATTGGACTCATAGATGGTTGACTTTTGTTTGTCGGGTTTTACTTTTGAAGTCGGTTGTTCAGGCTTTACCAGTGTATAGATGCCTTATTCAGATTACTCTGACAAGTTTTCTTCATGATCTGGATTCTCTTTCTAGGCAATTCTTATGGGCTAGTACTCTTGATTCCTCAAAATTGAGTCTTGTTAATTGGAAGACTATTTTTTGACCAAAGTAGGATGGGGGATTGGGTCTCTGCCTAAGCTCTTTATATAGGATTTCTTTGGCTACTAAGCTATATTGCCATTGGTCTAGTAATCAAGACCAAAATTCAGCCAAGATTATCTCCCACAAGTATCTTAGGGGGGTGGAAGGTTCTGAGATTCCTAGATACAGCTTGACTAGTTGAGGATCATTTGTTTGGAATACTCTGAAGAAGGGTGCAAAGTTGGTTAAGCAGGGATTGTTCTGGATTTGTTATACTAGGTCTCGGGATCTTTTTTGGCATGATTCATGGGATGGATTTTCTCCTCTCCTTAGAAATTTTCCCCATCTTCAAGATATTTCTCAATGCTTTTTAGATGTTGGATGGGTGAAGGTGGTGGATTTCAAAACTATTAATTCCTTTAGTCAGATGGTTAGTTTCCAGTGGAAGGATCCTCAAGAATTGCCTGCTGGTGGCACTATGGATGTGAGGGTGGAACTGGCCCCTATTTTTCCTAGATTTCCCTACTCTTCTCTGCTTGGGGATGATGTGCTAGCATGGGGGAGGGATAATAGAGGGATATTTTTAGTTGTTGATGGTTATTGTGTTTTGGATTGATAGCGGTTTGGGGAGTATGTGGTCCCGTGGTTGAAGCAAGTTTGGAATAAGTATGTTTGGCCTAAGTTTAGTTTTTATGTGTGGTTGGATACTCATAATCGGTGTCCTACTTGGGATAATATTCAAAAGCATGGTTTTGTTGGCCCCTCTTTATGCTATAATTGTGGGAAGGATGAGGAGTCTATTGGGCATTTACTTCTCCAATATGACTTTGCTCGTGAACTCTAGAATTATTGGTGGAGAGTGTGGAATCAACCTTGTTCACATGCTTCATTTGTAGTTGTTTTTTGGAGGAGTATGGGGCGGCCTCCTGCAGGGGCTTTCTTTTTAAAATTTGGATGGAGCATTCGTCCTTCATGCATTTTTTGGTATATTTGGCTTGAATGGAACCTCCAGATTTTCTAAGGGAAGGAGTTAACTGCTTCTCAGGTCTGGTAGAGGATTTTGGGAATGATCCAAGAAATTGTGTCTATAAAATATTAGATTATTTCTCCCATGGACCAAGCAGAAAACTGGATCATGGAAATATTAGGTTTGTTGGTTAATGGTCCTGGTCCTAATGTCTCTTGTAGATGGATGAGTTAGAGTAATCAGGTGTGGAGGGTTGGTAAATGGAATCAGCCTCATCTAGGAGTGCTAAAGATTAATATGCATGGATCTTCTCAAGATAATCCAGGTAATGCTGGTATTGGTGGTGTGGGGCAGGATAGTAGTGGTACTATACGATTTTTTTCTCTTACTTTAAGGGATATCATTCTAATAACTTCATGGAAGCCATTGTGATTTTATATGCTTTGGATCAAGGGTATGCTTTGGGTTGGCGTTGGATTTTTTATGAATCTGACTCTTATATTGTTATAAATTTGTTGAATTCTGGGGATAGTCTTCATGGGAGTTGGCGGTTGAGTTGGATTTCTCGACAAATTCTCAATATCTTTGCTCACTTGGAGTTCATTTATTTTGTGCATATTCCTTGAGAGTGGAATGGGGTAGCAGATTTGTTAGCTAAATGGGCTTCTGAGTTTTAGGATGGTTGGGATGCTCAGAATTGGTCTCAACTTTCTTCTGATTGATCTCAATCTCTCTCTTATTTATTGAGAGCTGATATGTCTGAATAGCTTCTTCTTTTTCTTTGTATCTTGGATGTTTTGCTGAGTTAATAAATTTTTATCCTCTTTTTCAAAAAAAATAAAAGGAAAATAGAATAAAGTTGTTGATGCACTAAGTATAAGAAGACATATAATTTTTATCTCACATCCATGTCAACTTGATGGAATAAGTCAAGGAAATGCAAAATCATGATGCATACTCTAGCCAAATTCAGGAAATAATGGAAAGGAAACCTTATGAAAATAGGGACTTTGACATCAGGGATGGTTTCTTATGTTTTAAAAGCACGGTAGTAATTCCTGAGACTGATAATTTGATAAATATGGTTATGAATAAAGCTCACAAATCTTCATATTTTGCTCATCTAGGAGGAACAAAGATGAGGGAGAATATAAAAATACATAGTTTTGGTCAGGAATGAAGAGAGATAAAAAAATTTATCACTCAATGTCTTGAATGCTAAAAGTAAAAGCAGAACACAAACATATTACTAGATTTTTGTATGCAAAAATGGCAAGTAATTTTGTTGGATTTCATAGTAGGACTGCCTAAAAATATATTCCAACATGATGCAATTCTAGTAGTGGTCGATAGGCTAACCAAGGTTGCGTATTTTATACCTGGGAACACCAAGGATGATGTAATAATTGTGGGTAACTGATTTGCCAAAGAAATATTTTGGTTGCATGATTTTTTGGAGGTAATTGTATCAGATAATGATCGATAATGATCCAAAATTCACATATGAGTTTTGGCAATATCTACATTGTGTCATTGGTACTAGATTGAATATCAGTTTTGCTTACCATCTAGATACTGGTGGGCAAACTGAAAGAGTGAACCAAGTGCTAGAGGATACGCTTCACATGTACTATATAGATCAAAATACCCGTTGGGAAGATTTTTTGTATTAAGTAGAATTTACCTACAATAAAGGTCATCATTCAACCATAGGAATGGCTCCATTCGAAGCTTTGTATGGCAGAAAGCATAGGACACCTTTGACATGGGATAATACAAAAAACCAAATTGTGATTCAACCAGATATGGTCAAAGAGATGGAGCAATAGTTGAAGGTAATTCAAGAGAGGTTGAAGGAAGCTATAGATTGACATAAAAGCTATGTCGATATTAAGAGATCATCGAAAGAGTTTGTAGTGGGTGACGTGTTTTTGAGGTTAAAACCAAGAAAGAGTGCAATTAAGTCCACAAAGATAAATGATCGCTTTGTGGGGCCCTTTGAAATCATATAGAAGATTATTCCTATGGTATATCAACTTGCCTTAGCACACAATCTATCCAAGATTCATAGCACCTTTCATATTTCATTGCTTAAAAAGTATGTTGCTAACCCTGAACATGTATGGGATCTATCTAATTTTTAGATGATGAAACCAAAGGATATAGAAGTTCAATCAATAATAATACTTGAGTTTTTATCAAAATCAATGAGTAAGGGAACCTTAGAGTAGTGTAAGGTCTAGTGGGACCACTATTATGAAAGAAATGCTACTTGGGAGAAAGTACCGGATATGCAAAAACATTTTCCTTTTTTATTTGAAAATATTGTATAAAATCTATTGTGTGTGGTAATGGTTAAACACAAAGGACTATGTTAAGCCTAATGGGGGATGATGTCATGACCTACCCTTTGGAAAAATTTTATTTTGAAGGATTTATGTTTGCTATATAGCTTATGGATGAAATGATGGACTATTTCAGTTTTAGTATTCAAATACTTGTTATTATTGAAAATGTGAAATATAAATCTTAATTTGGAGTGTAGGATAATTCCATATTTTTGTTATGTTAAAAAATCACATTCTATATATGAATATGATGGTGCTAATGAGGTGCACTTTTGCAAGAAACAGATCTCCTTATGGTGGCAGAAAGAAATAGTCACAAAGAAAGATTACCTTGGGGAAATGATGTGATCGATAAGTTGACTATATATTTGAGAAGGCAACATGGATAAATGCACTCTTTCATGGAGATGCATATCATAAATAGCATAAGAAAATATGTATTAAGTTAGAAATATTTCTTCTTATATCATATTACTTCCTTATGAAAGAGTTCGTTCAAATGACATTAATACTAGTAAAGAGTGTTAATATTTAAATGATTATAGTTGATAATTGCAATGAGTATTTAGGAAAGATGTATATGAATTTTTGAAGATATATAAATGAAATTATTTTATTTATTTTATTGTGTTTAAGAAAAAGGGAACATTATATATTTTCCTAGTTTTCAAAAAATGACATTTAACAAAATCCAAAGAACCCAGACGTAGAGATATATTTTAGAGTAATAACTTTTAACTCTAGCTTGAAGGGAACTTCATTAAAGAAATTTATGCTTGGAGTAGTGGCTCGTCGGATCATGCGACTGGTGGACATTTTTCATTTATGATAGAGTAGTGGAGATATGGAAAAAAATGACGAACCCAAGGAAAATGGATGGACAAAGATAGAACAGACAGGCAACGTGATAAGGAAAGCAAAGAAAGAGGTTAGTAACGAAGTAGAGTCAAAAGAGGTTTTGGAAGAAACTAGGTTCCTTTTTGGAAATGCTTTTCTTTTCTTAGTGTGTGGTTATGTTGAATTGTTGCATTGTGTTTTTGAATGGCAATCTAATTGAATTGGAAAATATTTTATATTTTTTTGTGTTACTTTATCTTTAAATCAATTTAATAATGGATGGGTAGAAGCAATATTGTTGAGCTGAAAATATTTTATATTTTGCTGTATCACATTGTACTCAAATCATTAAAATAATAGATGGGTAGAAGCAATATAGTTGAGCTAAAAATGTTTTATATGTTGTGTTAGCTTACCTTTAAATCAATGAAAGAATAGATGGGTAGAAGCAATCTAGTTGAGTTGAACTATTGTTATATTCTATTGTGTTGCTTTATCTTTAAAATAATGAAAGAATGGATGGATAGAAGCAAAAAAATGAGATGAAATAATTTTATACTTTGTTGTGTTACCTTGTATTTAAACCAATAAAAGAATGGATGGATAGAATTAAACTAGGGAGAGCTTGAAACATTTTGTTGGGGGTTGCAATAGAATGAAGTTCTATTGTACCCATAATAAAGGGTGACCCCAAGCCAATATTATGTTTTAAGCAGTGGAAATGATTGACTAACCAAATCTAGTGGTATCCACTAATCATAAACGTATGGATTTATGACAATGGGAGTAAAGACTAGTTTTATTAGATGGATATAAACTGGTTGTGAATGCTAGTATGTATGTGCATCTTTGAGGGTGAAAGATGTGTTCTTGTGCTGATAGAAGTTAAGAAAAGAATGAGAATGTGGGAAAAATGTTTCTCCTTGTGGATAGAAATTGTGAATTGAATATTTGTTGTAGGAACTAAATTATAGCATAATTAAACTGTTGATGCTATGTGGAATAGGATTTTGATTAAGTGATTTTCCATCCTTAGATAATGAAAGCAATGGTTGTGATATTATTTCTTTTACTGAAATTGTAATTTTGTAAATAATAGTGTATTGCATTCTTTTGGAAGGATATTATATGAAATGAGTATATCTGTATGGTGGTTGAAATTATACCACAGTGATTGGTTGGTAAAACCTATATTTTGGAGCCATATCTGATCCCAAAGAGAGATAATATTTATCTATGACTAGCATCGATGTGCGAAAGAGGAAGGACATTTTCCAATGAGCTAGGCTAATGGAGAGTTACTGGAAGAACACTTCTTGTTTGCTTGATGTTGAGATCTCTAATCAAATGATGTGTGACTCATACTGGGATGCATAGTGATGGTTGAATCACAATTGTGGAATATTTCCCTTGTAAAGAGAAATTCATGTATTGGTTATCTTGGCTGAACTGGCAATGATGCAATTATAAGTTGATCTCCTATTTAATGGAGCAATGACTTCCAATACTTGAGTGGAGTGATTAATTGTGGACCGACATTCAATGAAGCTTAGATCGTTTTGTGAATCTTGTTGTAATTTTCATGGGAATAATGGAAGTTTGCTGCTACTAAATTAAGTGTTGCTTATTTTAAGAAAAAATAAATATAAGCTTTTTTTCCTTCTCATATTCAATGTGTTAGTGATTGGCTAGTTTATGAGTTGAATTTGTAAATGATTTAAGTATGATTAAGTTAGTGAATTCTGGATTGCGTTGTTGGGACCTGCATGTGCACAATGTGATGTGTCTAAAGATATTATTATGTAGAGCTTTTTATTTACATTGAGGTATTGCTCTATTTTAGATTTTAGATCGAATTGTATTGAATAGATTAAAGGATTTATTAATGGCTAAGTTTTAGATCCTCATGGGATCATTAAAAGTATAGATATAATTACCCTGGATAAATAATTTATATATGAGGAACCTAAAGTAGATTTCATGAAAAATGGATAACCCTCGAATGATGTAAGAATTAGAAATACATTCAATGTATTAAGTGTTCTCACACAAAAGGGTCTGCATGGATAATAGGGATTAGTCGCTTATTTTGATGAAATGAAAGGGATGCAAGCTATCTCATGTGGTCGATGAGGAAAATAGCTTGAATGGGTGTAACACCTACTATTTTCACATTAAAAAATAATGTAAAGTAGAGATTAGTGTATTGAACATAATTATTGCTAGTTGGATTAAGGAAATTTTGAAACAATTATATTTAATAATTTAAGTGTAAAAAAATAAAAATAAATAAGGGGTCTAGGAATGGAAGTCTATGTGGTTTTTACATTATCCATAGGATTATAACCTTGGATTATGGTGAGAAGCTCTTTATTATCCATGGCTTTCTAATTGGGTTAGACATTAAGATTCATCCATGGTATAGAACTTTGGTTAATGGTGGGAAACACTTTATTTCTAACTGCATACTCAAAACCCATGGCTAGCAAAACACACACACGGACATATATATATATATATATATATATATATATATATATATATATATATATATATATATTAATTGATTATATAATATTGTAATGGGTCGTAATGATTTTATATCAATGTCAATCTAGCTAGTAACCTTCATGTGTTTATTTCTTTAAATAATTGTCGTATTTCCTAAAGGATATTTTTCAATTCTCTTCTCATACAACCATAATGTCAAAAGGTTGGTAGAATTAATGACACGCTCTTAGAGCCCAACTATAAGCCTTTGATGCATATTTGAAAATATTGAATTTGGTTGACCTTTATTTTTTATCATTCACCACATATCTCCCCTTTTAAATTATCGATTATGGTTACTGTTCCACAATGCTTTATCCAATATCTCAACAACCTCGTGTTAGGTTCATCTCTTTTAGTTCCATCCACAAGTTCTCCTATGCATTGATGCATCATAGAAATAATGAGAAATTCATTAGGGTTACTAACCTCTTAGAGGGGACACACAATATCAAAACTAATGTCTTCAAGGTCAGCCTATGACAAAGAGGTCTATAACTTTGAAAAGGGTAGTGTTGGGGTCTTGGCCTTTGTAAGTGCCAACATGAGCATCCATGTATTTTACCTTCATGATAGAAAGCATCACATATATATCTAGTTCAATATTTGGACATAAACTAAAGTATTTTAAGAGTGAAGAAGATGAGACACAAAAAATCACATGGATTTAATCAAAAAGTATAGGAATTCAATATAGAAATCATAGGAAAGGGGAATCTTCTCATCTTTAGATTATTTCAAATTGCCATTGATACCTACTATAATACCATATGAAATGTATTGAGCAATAAAATCTTCTTAATATTCATTCCTTCAAAAGCATATTTAAAATAATATATCAATTACATACATCTTGTAACGAATCAAGATACTATTATGGATCAAGAAATATGATGTAATTGATGTAACCTCCTCTAAGGTGTAATAATATAATAATTACCTAATAATTTTATTAGATATATAAGGTGATATTTTATATGAAGGGGGATAAAGCCCTAATCCAAATGGTTTCTCAGTTGGCTTCTTCCAATATTTTTGGCATATTGTGGGACTTGATGTCATTAGTGCAATGAGGAAGATTCATAGGAATCATCAAATTCCTAGGGATGTGAATGCTACCTTCTTGACCCCTATTCCTAAGGTTGCATGAGCTAGAATATTTTTTTATTTCCATATTATTAGCCTATGGAACACGTGGTATAAAATTTTCTCCAAGACATTAGCTAATAGAATTAAAGTTGTGCTACAATTTATACTAGACCAAAATTAGGGTAGGTTTGTGAAAGGAAGGTATATTTTAGAAAATATAATCAGAATTCATGAAATCAATCATTCTATAAATAAAATTGAGGAGGAGGGGATTCTTCTTAGGTTGGATATGAGCAAAGTATATAACAAGGTTTCTTGGAAATTCCTCATTAAATTATTGAGAAATTTTGGGTTTTATCAAGACTGGATTGACTTATTGACAACCTATTTTGTTAGAGTATATTACATTATTTAGAACATACTAATGTATCCCCATGGTACCTTCATGGCATATTGTAATAATAGATTAGGGTTGAGTCATAGCTTAGAGTGTGAGTAATATTTCCGCTTTTATATAAGTGTGAATGTGTAGGAAATGCACAAGTGTCATGTGAGTTAGTGTGCAAGTGTAAGTTGAGTCTATGTGCATAAGTGTCTTATATGTATAAGAACAATATGTTATGTAAAGATATGGACAAGTGTCTTAGATTAGAGTGTGCAAGTTAGAGAAGTGTAAGTGTCATGTATAGGTGTATATATGATATAGATTCAAGTGTTCATCAAGTATGAAAGTGCCAAGTAGATAAGCCAAGAGTCATGAGACTTGACATTAGGAAAGGAATATTCAATTATTCAAGGAGTCACACTGCTATGGCTATATTATGGATACAATACTCCATAATCAAGTATCACATACAATCACGATCATTACTAGCATTTTGTAAGAGAAAGAGGAGAAATAAATATTACATACATTTTGAGAAATTAATATTGTAAGTTGTATTACATGCTTAGTACATATTTATTAAGGTTATTTATATTCATATTGTTGCATATTATTGAATATTATTTGATATATTATAAGACTTATTTTACATATTAATTTGCTCATATTATTCTACTCATATCATTATATTGACCTTATTATATTGTGGATATATTATATTTGATCTTGTGATATTTAACCTATGATATTTGTGGTAGTATTAAGCCTAAAAAATCCATCAGTGGTATTAGATCTATCACCTAACTCTATCTAGATTGACAAGAGTTTATTTTAGCCACTTTTGTAAATTGATTTTATTTAGTTTGATAAAGTCGATTTGGAGTCTATCCACTTTGAATATAGTGATAATATGATTCTACTATAAGGTTATATTGAGTAGAAAGACTAGGGTCATTTCACTAGGTTGAATAAAAACTAGTGAAGAATAAAGGCTCAACTATATTGAAGAATTAAGAGAACCAACTCAAAAGAAAATTGGTCATTCAAGAAAGAGATATATTGACATTGATATTATTGGATTATCTAGTAAGGAGAAGAATCATATTGATTTCTTAGGTGTGATCTAAAACTATTGATTTAAGAAAAGAGTTGCAATAGAGATTAAGATACATAAGTGTGAGAAGCTTGCTATAGAGGATATAGAAGAGTTTCAATTTATGGTGAAAAGAGAATATTGATACAGATATAAATATAGTTGTAGATTGAGAAGCATTCAAAGCTTCTTAAAAGAAGAAAGAAATCATATTGATAAAGAGAAAAAGATAGTAGTGGATTAAGAAGCATTCAAATATTCCTAATATAAAGAGATAAGAATAGAAGAAAAAATACAAATATATCATTCTTGAAGAAGGCTAAAGAAGTATCTAGCTTACTTTATATTGTTTCAAGTATTAGATTAACATATATTATTATTGAAGAAGGATAAAGAAGCACCTAGCTTGCTTTGTATTTCTTCAAGTATTGGATTAATTTCTACATTGATAAGAGGTACAAGATATTAAGAATATTAAGGTTCAAGAAATCAATATTGAAGAATAGAAACCCTTCAAATAAATAGGTTCATATAGAGAAATATTAAGGATTAGAGACCCTTCAAGGAAAGAGTTTTGTATAGAGAAATATTGAAGAATAGAGACCCTTTAAAGAAAGAGGGTTGTATAGAGAATATAAATGCACTTATAGTGGAAATCAAAGAGGCTCTTATACAAAAAAAGTGAAAACCTTTATAGAGCATAAAATAGGATTGAATATTGAGAAAGAAATTGAGGCCCTTGAAGAGAATAAGAAATGAGACTTGATGTCTAATAGAAAAAATAGAGGTCTGTAATCAACCATTATAGAAGGATAAGAGTATCATGCAATGAAAAATAAAGAGAGGCTAATATAGTGAATAGATTAAAGAAGAAGTCTAAGATACATTAAAGTAAGAAGAGGCTAAAAATATATTTAGAGAAAGAGAGGCTCAAAATACATTCAGAGTAAGAAGAAGCTAAGACACATGTAGTGATAGTAAATAATAGAGGAGACAACTTATCTGAAAGTAAGCTAAGAGGTAAGAGATAGAAGATTCAATAAGTATCTTCTATGCAAAGCAAGAGTGTGAAATGAAGTCGTACGAGCAAAGCAACAATATTACACGAAAAGCAATAACATGTTAAAATACACAACTAAGTTACAACAAAGGGAATAAGGTGTATTCAAGGAGTTGTCAAACATTGTATAACATCAAGACATATAAAAATAGTAGAATACAAAGTAGTGAAACATTAGGCTAAAGTTCAGAATTAGAAGAAGCAAACCCACATGCTAAAAGGGAAAAGAAAGGTTCGTAGCATGTTGAAGTAGAGCTAAAGCTGATGTATTGAAGCAAAGCCAAAGTTGAAGCGTTGAGGCAGAGATGAAGTTAAAGCATTGAAGTAGAGCCAAAGTCAAAGCATTGAATTCAAATAATTAGCTAGAAGTCATGGAGAAAAATATGTTCAAAACTGAGTAATTGAGTTCTATGTAGGAAAGATAAAAGTAGAGTGTTACAAGTTGGAAGGTGAATGAACATTGGACAACAAAGTGATTATAATGTCTAAGTGTTAACATAGAAATTTCAAAGTTAAAGTACCAATTAGAACAATAACATGGAAGAAAAGCAAATATTTAAGACAACTCCATTTAATAAGGAGTTACACACTAGAGGAAGAAGCAAGGGGTTATGTTCAACCTACTTGAGCAACGTGCATAAGGAAGAAGTATTATAACGTTCCAAAGCAGATGAAACAATAGTCCTTCTCATGCATGCTTACAAATGTAATATGGAAAACAACGTTTGAGAAGCTTGAAAGAGAGGATAGATAAGTTTGAAATGAATGTAAAGGATATTTAAATGGGAGCAATCAAATTGGATGTGTGCAAAAATAACAAGAGGGTTGGTAGTTACATTTTAGGTTTTATTAATATAAATTTGAAAGTTTAAAGCCCAAAGTACGAGAGATAAGGTTTATTTAATTTTTTTAAAGGTTTTATATTTGGACTAATAAGGTTAATAAATTAAAGTTATTTAAAGTATGGTTTGATAATTTATTTATTCTATACGATAATGAGTAATAAGGTATTTCGGAATTTTTTGAAAGTTTATTACTAGATTGGAGTGATAAGGAATTCAACTAGCCTATTTAAATATTTTTGTAAGTTTTAAAAGGATTTGAAGTTTTTGAAAGAGTTATTTATTTTTGGGTTTGCTTTTGAAAAAAAATGAATATATTGATTTTTTGCAACTTTATTTATTTGGGAGATAAAAGGATTTCAACATCAAGCCTAGGGAAAACATAAATTTGCAAAATCTATATTATTAGTTTCTAAAAATAGGGAGACACAAAGTTTAATACTTCATAGAAAATTAAATTATGAAATTTGAATTGTCTAAACCTAGGAGTTATAAGGTTGCCTACAAAGAAATCAAATTGTATCTAGAAAATATAAGAGTTTTTAAAAAATATAAAAATGAATAAATGCTCAAGAGAAACTTATCATAGAGGGCATTATCAAAATGCAAAGCCATATTTCATAAAAATAAAATATCAAGAACAAGATGTAGATCAAAGAAAATTTCCTAAATTTAATGGACAACATCATAAGAATACTTTTCAAAACTCTTATCAAAGATGCAAGATAGTATCAAGTGAATCTAACCAAATAGCTCAAACAAAAAAATATATTTGGTATATTGATTCATAAGCTAGTCATCATATGACTGGTAATTTGTAATATTTTTTTTTGAATTTACAAGGTGGAATCGATAGCAACCACAAATCTGGGCAGACTATCTAGCTTTTATGGTTGCCATAGTATTATGTGTTTTCTAGCCCGAAAGCCACCACATAGTTCTTCACATAGTTTACCCCTATAACCAACATGCCATAATGATTTTAAACCTTTTACACAACTGAAAGCTCCAAGAAAGGGACAAGCGTTTAGTTAGGTGAGGCCAGAGATTTGAAACTTGGACCTCCACCCCCCTTTTGGGATTTGGTCGAACCAATTGGTCTACACCTTGGACCTATAATTTTTAATGGTTTGAGTGTCTAGAAGTTAAGTATAATTCTATTTAAATATTGTATATGATAAGAGATATCTATTTCATGGAACTGGTAGAGTAACACCTAGTACACCATTTGTAGTTTTTGTACTAGAGGATGTTATGTATATTCCAGGATTATCAACCAATATCGTTTCAATTACTAAATTGACTGAAAGTGGAACATAAATTGAATTCAAAGGTATAAATAAGAACAATCAATGCATTATCAAGAATCAAAATATAATAGAGACTATAAGATAAATAAAAAATGAAATATGTGCTTTAAGATTCAATTGGTTTTTTTTAAAAGCTTATTTTATCTCAAGATGAACTTGTTGATTAATTACCTCAGTGATCTAAAAGACAAAATAAAATAAAATGGATTCAAAAATATTTCTACCAACACAAGAATTAGGTGAATCCAAAGTTCAAGATGATGAAGCAAATACGAGAAAAGCATAAGATCAAATGCATTGCAAGATCACTTGAATAATGAAGACAAAGATGTACAAGGGGTGTTGCAGTATATTATATTATTTGTTACAAGCTAATGTACCCCCATGGTACCTTCATGGTACATTTGTAAATAATAGATTAGGATTGAGTCATAGTTTAGAGTGTGAGGAATTTTTTCTCTTTTATGTAAGTGTGAATGTGTAGAAAATTCACAAATGTCATGTGAGTTAGTTTGCAAGTGTAAGTTGAGACTACATGAAAAAGTATCTTATATGTAAAAGAAAAATATGTTATGTAAAAATATGCACAAGTGTCTTGTATGTATGAGAATAATATGTTATATAAATATGTGCACAAGTGTCTTAGATTAGAGTGTGCAAATTAGAGAAGTGCAAGAGTCATGTATAGATGTGCATACAATATAAAGTCAAGTGTTCATCAAGTATGCAAGTTTCAAGTAGATAAACCAAGAGTAAAGAGACTTGGCATATGGAAAGGAATAATCAAGTATCTAAAGAGTCACACTGCTATGGTTATATTATAGATATAATACTCCATAAGCAAGTATCCCATACAATGATGATTATTACTAGCATTACTTTGTAAGATAAAGAGGAGAAATAAAGATTGCATATATTTTGAGAAATTAATATTGTAAGTTGTATTACATGCTTAGTACAAATTTATTAAGGCTATTTACATTCATATTGTTGCATATTATTGAATGTTATTTGATATATTATAAGACTTCTTTTACATATTAATTTGCTCATATTATTCTACTCATATCATTATCTTGACCTTATTATATTGTGGCTATATTATATTCGATCATGTGATGTTTAACCTATGATATTTGTGGTAGTATTAAGGCTTAAAAAATCACCATGTTATACCTCAGCTATGTTCTCAATTCTAATAAGTGGTACCATTGCTGGTTATTTTAAAGGCAAGTAAGGTATATGACAAGGGGGTCCTTTATCCCCTCATATTTTTATCATCCTACTCAAGACCCTTGGGAGGACTATTTCAAGGGTTATGGAAGAAATAAATTTGGATGGTATTAAGCCTACTTTCACCCTTAGTCCCATATCCCATCATCAATATTTTGATGACATTGTTATCACTTCAAGATACTCTATCTCGCAAGTAAGAGAGTTGAAATCTATATTGAAAACCTATAAATTAGCGATTCCATAAAAAACTAACTTTGCAAAAAGTAAAATCTTCTTTTTAAACACCCCTATTAGGAGGTAGATGAAAATTGTAGGTGTCTTTGGATGTGGTATTAGGGAACTTCCTATGACTTATCTTGGGATGCCCATGTTTAAAGGTATATCTTTGGATGATATGTGGAACCTAATTGTAGAGAGATTTGCCAAGAAACTAACAGGATGGAAAGAAGCTCTTCTTAGTTAGACAAGGTAAATACTTTTGGTGAAATCCTCTCTCTAAAGCATCTCGATCTATTTTATGTCCCTCTTTGATATGTCGACTAAATTCTATAATAAAATTGAACAAATTCAAAGGATTTTTCTATGGACTGGATCAAAGGATAAAAGGCATCTCCCAATGGTAGTTGGGAACAAAGATTGCATATATTTTGAGAAATTAATATTGTAAGTTGTATTACATGCTTAGTACATATTTATTAAGGCTATTTACATTCAGATTGTTGCATATTATTGAATGTTATTTGATATATTATAAGACTTCTTTTACATATTAATTTGCTCATATTATTCTACTCATCATTATCTTGACCTTCCTATATTGTGGCTATATTATATTCGATCATGTGATGTTTAACCTATGATATTTGTGGTAGTATTAAGGCTTAAAAAACCACCATGTTCTACCTTAGCTATGTTCTCAATTCTAATCAGTGGTACCATTGCTGATTATTTTAAAGGCAAGTAAGGTATATGACAAGGGGGTCCTTTATCCCCTCATATTTTTATCATCCTACTCAAGGCCCTTGGGAGGACTATTTCAAGGGTTATGGAAGAAATAAATTTGGATGGTATTAAGCCTACTTTCACCCTTAGTCCCATATCCCATCATCAATTTTTTGATGACATTGTTATCACTTCAAGATACTCTATCTCGCAAGTAAGAGAGTTGAAATCTATATTGAAAACCTATAAATTAGCGATTCCATAAAAAACTAACTTTGCAAAAAGTAAAATCTTCTTTTTAAACATCCCTATTAGGAGGTAGATGAAAATTGTAGGTGTCTTTGGATGTGGGATTAGGGAACTTCCTATGACTTATCTTGGGATGCCCATGTTTAAAGGTATATCTTTGGATGATATGTGGAACCTAATTGTAGAGAGATTTGCCAAGAAACTTATAGGATGGAAAGAAGCTCTTCTTAGTTAGACAAGGTAAATACTTTTGGTGAAATCCTCTCTCTAAAGCATCTTGATCTATTTTATGTCCCTCTTTGATATGTCGACTAAATTCTATAATAAAATTGAACAAATTCAAAGGATTTTTCTATGGACTGGATCAAAGGATAAAAGGCATCTCCCAATGGTAGTTGGGAACAAAGATTGCATATATTTTGAGAAATTAATATTGTAAGTTGTATTAAATGCTTAGTACAAATTTATTAAGGCTATTTACATTCATATTGTTGCATATTATTGAATGTTATTTGATATATTATAAGACTTCTTTTACATATTAATTTGCTCATATTATTCTACTCATATTATTCTACTCATATCATTATCTTGACCTTCCTATATTGTGGCTATATTATATTCGATCATGTGATGTTTAACCTATGATATTTGTTGTAGTATTAAGGCTTAAAAAACCACCATGTTCTACCTCAGCTATGTTCTAAATTCTAATCAGTGGTACCATTGCTGGTTATTTTAAAGGCAAGTAAGGTATATGACAAGGGGGTCCTTTATCCCCTCATATTTTTATCATCCTACTCAAGGCCCTTGGGAGGACTATTTCAAGGGTTATGGAAGAAATAAATTTGGATGGTATTAAGCCTACTTTCACCCTTAGTCCCATATCCCATCATCAATTTTTTGATGACATTGTTATCACTTCAATATACTCTATCTCGCAAGTAAGAGAGTTGAAATCTATATTGAAAACCTATAAATTAGCGATTCCATAAAAAACTAACTTTGCAAAAAGTAAAATCTTCTTTTTAAACATCCCTATTAGGAGGTAGATGAAAATTGTAGGTTTCTTTGGATGTGGGATTAGGGAACTTCCTATGACTTATCTTTGGATGCCCATGTTTAAAGGTATATCTTTGGATGATATGTGGAACCTAATTGTAGAGAGATTTTCCAAGAAACTAACAGGATGGAAAGAAGCTTTTCTTAATTAGACAAGGTAAATACTTTTGGTGAAATCCTCTCTCTAAAGCATCTCGATCTATTTTATGTGCCTCTTTGATATGTCGACTAAAATCCATAATAAAATTGAACAAAATTCAAAGGATTTTTCTATGGACTGGATCAAAGGATAAAAGGCATCTCCCAATGGTAGTTGGGAACAAAGATTGCATATATTTTGAGAAATTAATATTGTAAGTTGTATTACATGCTTAGTACATGTTTATTAAGGCTATTTACATTCATATTGTTGCATATTATTGAATGTTATTTGATATATTATAAGCCTTATTTTACATATTAATTTGCTCATATTATTCTACTCATATCATTATCTTGACCTTATTATATTGTGGCTATATTATATTCGATCATGTGATATTTAACCTATGATATTTGTGGTAGTATTAAGGCTTAAAAAACCACCATGTTCTACCTCAACTATGTTCTCAATTCTAATCAGTGGTACCATTGCTGGTTATTTTAAAGGCAAGTAAGGTATATGACAAGGGGGTCCTTTATCGCCTCATATTTTTATCATCCTACTCAAGGCCCTTGGGAGGACTATTTCAAGGGTTATGGAAGAAATAAATTTAGATGGTATTAAGCCTACTTTCACCCTTAGTCCCATATCCCATCATCAATATTTTGATGACATTGTTATCACTTCAAGATACTCTATCTCGCAAGTAAGAGAGTTGAAATCTATATTGAAAACCTATAAATTAGCGATTCCATAAAAAACTAACTTTGCAAAAAGTAAAATCTTCTTTTTAAACACCCCTATTAGGAGTTAGATGAAAATTTTAGGTGTCTTTGGATGTGGGATTAGGGAAATTCCTATGACTTATCTTGGGATGCCCATGTTTAAAGGTATATATTTGGATGATATGTGGAACCTAATTGTAGAGAGATTTGCGAAGAAACTAACAAGATGGAAAGAAGCTCTTCTTAGTTAGACAAGGTAAATACTTTTGGTGAAATCCTCTCTCTAAAGCATCTCGATCTATTTTATGTCCCTCTTTGATATGTTGACTAAATTCTATAATAAAATTGAACAAATTCAAAGGATTTTTCTATGGACTGGATCAAAGGATAAAAGGCATCTCCCAATGGTAGTTGGGAACAAAGATTGCATATATTTTGAGAAATTAATATTGTAAGTTGTATTACATGCTTAGTACATATTTATTAAGGCTATTTACATTCAGATTGTTGCATATTATTGAATGTTATTTGATATATTATAAGACTTATTTTACATATTAATTTGCTCATATTATTCTACTCATATCATTATCTTGACCTTCCTATATTGTGGCTATATTATATTTGATCATGTGATGTTTAACCTATGATATTTGTGGTAGTATTAAGGCTTAAAAAACCACCATGTTCTACCTCAGCTATGTTCTCAATTCTAATCAGTGGTACCATTGCTGATTATTTTAAAGGCAAGTAAGGTATATGACAAGGGGGTCCTTTATCCCCTCATATTTTTATCATCCTACTCAAGGCCCTTGGGAGGACTATTTCAAGGGTTATGGAAGAAATAAATTTGGATGGTATTAATCTTACTTTCACCCTTAGTCCCATTTACCATAATCAATTTTTTTATGAAATTGTTATCACTTCAAGATACTCTATCTTGCAAGTAAGAGAGTTGAAATCTATATTGAAAACCTATAAATTAGCGATTCCATAAAAAACTAACTTTGCAAAAAGTAAAATCTTCTTTTTAAACACCCCTATTAGGAGGTAGATGAAAATTGTAGGTGTCTTTGGATGTGGGATTAGGGAACTTCCTATGACTTATCTTGGGATGCCCATGTTTAAAGGTATATCTTTGGATGATATGTGAAACCTAATTGTAGAGAGATTTGCCAAGAAACTAACAGGATGGAAAGAAGCTCTTCTTAGTTAGACAAGGTAAATACTTTTGGTGAAATCCTCTCTCTAAAGCATCTCGATCTATTTTATGTCCCTCTTTGATATGTCGACTAAATTCTATAATAAAATTGAACAAATTCAAAGGATTTTTCTATGGACTAGATCAAAGGATAAAAGGCATCTCCCAATGGTAGTTGGGAACAAATATTGCATATATTTTGAGAAATTAATATTGTAAGTTGTATTACATGCTTAGTACAAATTTATTAAGGCTATTTACATTCATATTGTTGCATATTATTGAATGTTATTTGATATATTATAAGACTTCTTTTACATATTAATTTGCTCATATTATTCTACTCATATCATTATCTTGACCTTCCTATATTGTGGTTATATTATATTCGATCATGTGATGTTTAACCTATGATATTTGTTGTAGTATGAAGGCTTAAAAAACCACCATGTTCTACCTCAACTATGTTCTCAATTCTAATCAGTGGTACAATTGCTGGTTATTTTAAAGGCAAGTAAGGTATATGAAAAGGGGGTCCTTTATCCCCTCATATTTTTATCATCCTACTCAAGGCCCTTGGGAGGACTATTTCAAGGGTTATGGAAGAAATAAATTTGGATGGTATTAAGCCTAATTTCACCCTTAGTCCCATATCCCATCATCAATTTTTTGATGACATTGTTATCACTTCAAGATACTCTATCTCACAAGTAAGAGAGTTGAAATCTATATTGAAAACCTATAAATTAGCGATTCCATCAAAAACTAACTTTGCAAAAAGTAAAATCTTCTTTTTAAAAATCCCTATTAGGAGGCAGATGAAAATTGTAGGTTTCTTTGGATGTGGGATTAGGGAACTTCCTATGACTTATCTTTGGATGCCCATGTTTAAAGGTATATCTTTGGATGATATGTGAAACCTAATTGTAGAGAGATTTTCCAAGAAACTAACAAGATGGAAAGAAGCTCTTCTTAGTTAGACAAGGTAAATACTTTTGGTGAAATCCTCTCTCTAAAGCATCTCGATCTATTTTATGTCCCTCTTTGATATGTCGACTAAATTCTATAATAAAATTGAACAAAATTCAAAGGATTTTTCTATGGACTGGATCAAAGGATAAAAGGCATCTCCCAATGGTAGTTGGGAACAAAGATTGCATATATTTTGAGAAATTAATATTGTAAGTTGTATTACATGCTTAGTACATGTTTATTAAGGCTATTTACATTCATATTGTTGCATATTATTGAATGTTATTTGATATATTATAAGACTTCTTTTACATATTAATTTTCTCATATTATTCTACTCATATCATTATCTTGACCTTATTATATTGTGGCTATATTATATTCGATCATGTGATATTTAACCTATGATATTTGTGGTAGTATTAAGGGTTAAAAAACCACCATGTTCTACCTCAGCTATGTTCTCAATTCTAATCAGTGGTACCATTGCTGGTTATTTTAAAGGCAAGTAAGGTATATGACAAGGGGGTCCTTTATCCCCTCATATTTTTATCATCCTACTCAAGGCCCTTGGGAGGACTATTTCAAGGGTTATAGAAGAAATAAATTTGGATGGTATTAAGCCTACTTTCACCCTTAGTCCCATATCCCATCATCAATTTTTTGATGACATTGTTATCACTTCAAGATACTCTATCTCGCAAGTAAGAGAGTTGAAATCTATATTGAAAACCTATAAATTAGCGATTCCATAAAAAACTAACTTTGCAAAAAGTAAAATCTTCTTTTTAAACACCCCTATTAGGAGGTAGATGAAAATTGTAGGTGTCTTTGGATGTGGGATTAGGGAACTTCCTATGAATTATCTTGGGATGCGCATGTTTAAAGGTATATCTTTGGATGATATGTGGAACCTAATTGTAGAGAGATTTGCGAAGAAACTAACAAGATGGAAAGAAGCTCTTCTTAGTTAGACAAGGTAAATACTTTTGGTGAAATCCTCTCTCTAAAGCATCTCGATCTATTTTATGTCCCTCTTTGATATGTCGACTAAATTCTATAATAAAATTGAACAAATTCAAAGGATTTTTCTATGGACTAGATCAAAGGATAAAAGGCATCTCCCAATGGTAGTTGGGAACAAAGATTGCATATATTTTGAGAAATTAATATTGTAAGTTGTATTACATGCTTAGTACATATTTATTAAGGCTATTTACATTCATATTGTTACATATTTTTGAATGTTATTTGATATATTATAAGACTTCTTTTACATATTAATTTGCTCATATTATTCTACTCATATCATTATCTTGACCTTCCTATATTGTGGCTATATTATATTTGATCATGTGATGTTTAACCTATGATATTTGTGGTAGTATTAAGGCTTAAAAAACCACCATGTTCTACCTTAGCTATGTTCTCAATTCTAATCAGTGGTACCATTGCTGATTATTTTAAAGGCAAGTAAGGTATATGACAAGGGGGTCATTTATCCCCTCATATTTTTATCATCCTACTCAAGGCCCTTGGGAGGACTATTTCAAGGGTTATGGAAGAAATAAATTTGGATGGTATTAAGCCTACGTTCACCCTTAGTCCCATATCCCATCATCAATATTTTGATGACATTGTTATCACTTCAAGATACTCTATCTCGCAAGTAAGAGAGTTGAAATCTATATTGAAAACCTATAAATTAGCGATTCCATAAAAAACTAACTTTGCAAAATTAAAATCTTCTTTTTAAACATCCCTATTAGGAGGTAGATGAAAATTGTAGGTGTCTTTGGATGTGGGATTAGGGAACTTCCTATGACTTATCTTGGGATGCCCATGTTTAAAGGTATATCTTTGGATGATATGTGGAACCTAATTGTAGAGAGATTTGCCAAGAAACTAACAGGATGGAAAGAAGCTCTTCTTAGTTAGACAAGGTAAATACTTTTGGTGAAATCCTCTCTCTAAAGCATCTCGATCTATTTTATGTCCCTCTTTGATATGTCGACTAAATTCTATAATAAAATTGAACAAATTCAAAGGATTTTTCTATGGACTGGATCAAAGGATAAAAGGCATCTCCCAATGGTAGTTGGGAACAAAGATTGCATATATTTTGAGAAATTAATATTGTAAGTTGTATTACATGCTTAGTACAAATTTATTAAGGCTATTTACATACATATTGTTGCATATTATTGAATGTTATTTGATATATTATAAATCTTCTTTTACATATTAATTTGCTCATATTATTCTACTCATATCATTATCTTGACCTTCCTATATTGTGGCTATATTATATTCGATCATGTGATGTTTAACCTATGATATTTGCTGTAGTATTAAGGCTTAAAAAACCACCATGTTCTACCTCAACTATGTTCTCAATTCTAATCAGTGGTACCATTGCTGGTTATTTTAAAGGCAAGTAAGGTATATGACAAGGGGGTCCTTTATCGCCTCATATTTTTATCATCCTACTCAAGGCCCTTGGGAGGACTATTTCAAGGGTTATGGAAGAAATAAATTTGGATGGTATTAAGCCTACTTTCACCCTTAGTCCCATATCCCATCATCAATTTTTTGATGACATTGTTATCACTTCAATATTCTCTATCTCACAAGTAAGAGAGTTGAAATCTATATTGAAAACCTATAAATTAGCGATTCCATAAAAAACTAACTTTGCAAAAAGTAAAATCTTCTTTTTAAACATCCCTATTAGGAGGTAGATGAAAATTGTAGGTGCCTTTGGATGTGGGATTAGGGAACTTCCTATGACTTATCTTTGGATGCCCATGTTTAAAGGTATATCTTTGGATGATATGTGGAACCTAATTGTAGAGAGATTTGCCAAGAAACTAATAGGATGGAAAGAAGCTCTTCTTAGTTAGACAAGGTAAATACTTTTTATGAAATACTCTCTCTAAAGCATCTCGATCTATTTTATGTCCCTCTTTGATATGTCGACTAAATTCTATAATAAAATTGAACAAAATTCAAAGGATTTTTCTATGGACTGGATCAAAAGGATAAAAGGCATCTCCCAATGGTAGTTGGGAACAAATATTGCATATATTTTGAGAAATTAATATTGTAAGTTGTATTACATGCTTAGTATATATTTATTAAGGCTATTTACATTCATATTGTTGCATATTATTGAATGTTATTTGATATATTATAAGACTTCTTTTACATATTAATTTGCTCATATTATTCTACTCATATCTTTATCTTGACCTTCCTATATTGTGGCTATATTATATTCGATCATGTGATGTTTAACCTATGATATTTGTGGTAGTATTAAGGGTTAAAAAACCACCATGTTCTACCTCATCTATGTTCTCAATTCTAATCAGTGGTACCATTGTTGGTTATTTTAAAGGCAAGTAAGGTATATGACAAGGGGGTCCTTTATCCCCTCATATTTTTATCATCCTACTCAAGGCCCTTGGGAGGACTATTTCAAGGGTTATGGAAGAAATACATTTGGATGGTATTAAGCCTACTTTCACCCTTAGTCCCATATCCCATCATCAATATTTTGATGACATTTTTATCACTTCAAGATACTCTATCTCGCAAGTAAGAGAGTTGAAATCTATATTGAAAACCTATAAATTAGCGATTCCATAAAAAAATAACTTTGCAAAAAGTAAAATCCTCTTTTTAAACACCCCTATTAGGAGGTAGATGAAAATTGTAGGTGTCTTTGGATGTGGGATTAGGGAACTTCCTATGACTTATCTTGGGATGCCCATGTTTAAAGGTATATCTTTGGATGATATGTGAAACCTAATTGTAGAGATATTTGCCAAGAATCTAACAGGATGGAAAGAAGCTCTTCTTAGTTAGACAAGGTAAATACTTTTGGTGAAATCCTCTCTCTAAAGCATCTCGATCTATTTTATGTCCCTCTTTGATATGTCGACTAAATTCTATAATAAAATTGAACAAATTCAAAGGATTTTTCTATGGACTGGATCAAAGGATAAAAGGCATCTCCCAATGGTAGTTGGGAACAAAGATTGCATATATTTTGAGAAATTAATATTGTAAGTTGTATTACATGCTTAGTACAAATTTATTAAGGCTATTTACATTCAGATTGTTGCATATTATTGAATGTTATTTGATATATTATAAGACTTCTTTTAAATATTAATTTGCTCATATTATTCTACTCATATCATTATCTTGACCTTCCTATATTGTGGCTATATTATATTTGATCATGTGATGTTTAACCTATGATATTTGTGGTAGTATTAAGGCTTAAAAAACCACCATGTTCTACCTTAGCTATGTTCTCAATTCTAATCAGTGGTACCATTGCTGATTATTTTAAAGGCAAGTAAGGTATATGACAAGGGGGTCCTTTATCCCCTCATATTTTTATCATCCTACTCAAGGCCCTTGGGAGGACTATTTCAAGGGTTATGGAAGAAATAAATTTGGATGGTATTAAGCCTACTTTCACCCTTAGTCCCATATCCCATCATCAATTTTTTGATGACATTGTTATCACTTCAAGATACTCTATCTCGCAAGTAAGAGAGTTGAAATATATATTGAAAACCTATAAATTAGCGATTCCATAAAAAACTAACTTTTAAAAAAATAAAATCTTCTTTTTAAACACCCCTATTAGGAGGTAGATGAAAATTGTAGGTGTCTTTGGATGTGGGATTAGGGAACTTCCTATGACTTATCTTGGGATGCCCATGTTTAAAGGTAGATCTTTGGATGATATGTGGAACCCAATTGTAGAGAGATTTACCAAGAAACTAACAGGATGGAAAGGAACTCTTCTTAGTCAGGCAGGGAAAGCACCTTTGGTGAAATCCTCTCTCAAAAGCATCTCGATCTATTTTATGTCCCTCTTTAAGATGTCAGCTAAATTCTATGATAAAATTGAACAAATTCAAAGGATTTTTCTATGGACTGGATCAAAGGATAAAAGGCATCTCCCAATGGTAGTTGGGAACAAGTTTACTAGAAAAAAGTAGGGGGCTTGGGGTTGAGAAGACTGAGAAAAATGAATAAAGCTCTCTTAGAAAAGTTAGGCTAGAAATTGATAAGGAATGAAGAGGTAAGATGGGTAAATATTCTTCAAGCCAAATACCTAAGAGATGATTCTGATTTTTTAGAGGCTATGGACTTCCCTAGGGGATAAAATTTTTAGAATAATCTCCAAATTATCAGAATGTTTTTACAGCAAGGTTTGCAATGGAAGGGGTAACAAGGATATTTTTTGGAAAGATTATTTTCTTAACAAAATTCCCCTTAATCAAGATTTTGATTTTGTTGTCTTGGATAATGAGGTTTCTCAGCTTTATGGGCCTATGGTTAGTGATTATATTTTAAGGGGAGAGACTAGACCTAGATGGAAACAAATTAATGTTGAAGGCTTGGACCAGAGAAAGAAGTGTGTTCTTAGTAAGTTGAATAGGATGATGTAGGTTTATTTCCTAAACAACCTAGACACTCAGGATTCTAGGTGATTGAAATTATCAAAACAAGGGAACTCTTTGGTCAAATATAGTTACTATTTTCTAGAAGGAGAAGGTCCTTATTGGTTACCAGCTTTGACTATTTTGTTAAAGAATCTTACTCCTAAATTTACCTTCTTCTTTGCCCCGTCTACCAAAATAAGATCCTAATTGTGGATAAGCTTATGAAAAGAGATTTTCAAATTTTAAATAGATGCAACCTTTGTGAATGTATGATGAAAGATGTTAACCATTTGAGTTTGACTTATCCCTTTGCTCAAGAATTCCTCCATATTATTCTTAATATATTCTAGGTTTCTTGGGTCTACCCCAACTACCCTAGTGATCTATGTCTCCAATTGAAATCCTATTTCAAAATTAAGAGGCTTAACACTTTATGGGGCTTTAGTCTTCCTCATTATTTATGGGCTCTTTTGAAAGAACAAAACAACTATATTTTCAAGGGGAAAAAAGGGCTAGTCTTATCGTAGCCAATAGGATTATCTATCTTATTATGGAGAATGCTAGATTGATTAAGTGGGAAGAATACTAGGAATCAGAGAGGGAAGGTATGATTACAACCAATTGGGGTCTTGATCTAGTGACATTTATGCTTAATCCTCCAAAAAAACTTTTAACAAGGTAAATGAAATGGACCCCCTCTCCGGGTGGTATGCTAAAATTGAACTTTGATGGGGCATCTAAAGGGAATCATGGACTTTTTGGGGTGGGAGGTTTGATAAGAGATGAAAATAGAAATATTTTGATTGCTTATGTTGAAGCCCTAGGGGAACAGTCAATCCACTTTGTGGAAGCCCATGTTATATGTGTGGTAATAGAGTTAGTGAATAATATTTAGGTTAAGAAAGTAATTATAGAAAGGGATTCCCTTAACATGATTAATATTATGAAAAAATATATAGAAATTAATTGGAACTTAGCATCTACGATTGATGAATCTTGACATATGAGGCTTATGGAGGTAGTGGAATTTAACTACATTTATATGGAAGGGAATAGAAGAGCAGATTATATGCCTAAAATTTAAATAACACAAGAAGGGCTCAATGTTTGAGAAAGTGAATTTCCCTAATAGGTTATTGTAATTATTGATAATGATAAAAGAAATGGAATTCACATTGATTAATCTTTTATTGCTTAATTGTGGGTTTTTATAGAAGGATGTGGTGGGATCCTAGAAGTAGTAATCGATCCTATGATTTGATGATTGGGAGAAATTTTGAAAATAAAATTTGGTACAACTCTTCCAATGGTGATGCCACCCATTTTTGCTTGGTTTTCATAATAGGGATCTCTAGTAGTGTTGGTTCCTAGTTGTACCACTCTTTTCAAAGAACATTTAGTAGTTCAAGGTATTTTGAGTTCACTTTTTCTAGGAGTTCCTTGACAATTACCATGGCTACTTGTTGGCATTTTTGCCACATTGTTTTTAGTTGTTACTGATTATGCAAGAGAATGCACAAGTTGTAGGGATACTAACTCCTCTGTTTGTCCCTCCAAGAATTTTGAAAGGGAAAATACAAAAATATCTACAAGTTTTGTGTTAGAGAAAAGTAAATGAAATATGTCACGATATCACGACATGTTGTGATATCGCAACCTGTTGCAGTTTCGTGACGTCCAAATGCAGAAATCAGCTGAGCAAAGAAAATGTCGTGATATCGCGATATGTCACATTTTCGCGACATGTCGCATTTTTGCGGCTAAAAGCACCCAAAGGAAGCAAGGGAGTAAAACTATCGCGATATCGCGACATGTTGGATTTTTGCGCAAGGAGCAACAAAAGGAAGCAATAATGACAAAGATGTCATGATATCGTGACATGTCGTGTTTTCATGACTTGCAATGACAACAGAGCAGAGTGATGGGAAAACATCATGATATCATGACATACAGCAGCAAAGAAGAGCACCAACGAACATTGTCGCGATATCACGATCAAAAAGCAAGAAAGGAGCAAATGGTATGGAATGGCACGATATTGTGACATGTCACGTTATCGCGGAAGGGCTAAAAGATAAACACAAGGTGGATGGAAGATGTCATGATATCGTGACATTTTTGGAAATGAGGCCAAGCAGATAAACTTGTCACGATATCACAATAAGAAGTGGCAACAAAGGAGAAGACAGGAAATTGTCATGATTTCGTGACATGTCAGGGCAGAAGGGCAAAGCGCGTAGAAATGTCATGATTTCATGAAATGTCACATTTTTGCGAGGAGCAAGTATGGACGTAGCCAGATAGTAAGGAATTTCACGATTTCATGACATGTCAAATTTTTGTGATCGAAAAGTAGCAAAGTACAAGGAGACAGAAAATGTCACAATTTCGTGACATATTGTGGAGATAAAGCCAAATGGAGAAACACGTCGCAATTTCGTGACTTGTTGAAGACAGAAGAGCCAAATGGAAAAAACGTCACGATTTCGTGACATGTCGCATTTTCATGACCTATCGCATTTTTTCAGTGATAAAGCAGATAAACCAGCATCGAGTGAAAGATGTCGCGATTTTGTGACATGTTTCATTTTCACAATAAGGAGTATGTTGGCAATTTTGGGTACATTGGGTACATTGCCTTTGCTCAAGTGTTGATGTTGTCATTGATGTCAAGAAGCGGAAGGGTTTTTGTGAAAACCAAGGCAGACAAAATAAAAGGTTTTATTTAAAACCATGGACAACAGATTTGAAATGGGTTTTTCTTAAAACCCAAGTTGGCTCTTCGTTTCGTTGAAAAAGGTGCCCCGGTGATGAAGATATTTAATTTTAAATATTTAGTTTAAATTTTATTTATTTAAAATTTAAATTAATATTTTAAAATTAAATTAAAGTATTTTTCGACGTGTTTGGAAATGCCGACGTGTTTGGTAATGCATCGAAGTACATATAAAAGGTGGCAATGGAATTCATTTTAGTGTGTATGTTTTCGACATGAATCCTCGTGCAATTTCGATTTAGTCGGAGCCCCTGCGCTAACGAAGAATGATGCTCGGGAGCAGCACCAAAGAGGAGGGCTCGCGGTGGAGATTCAAATGATGCTCGGGAGCAGCGCCAAAGAGGAGGGCTCATGGTGGAGATTCAAATGATGCTCGGTCGATATTAAAACGAAGCCCCAATGTGATGAAAATAAAGAAAATTCGTCAGTGATCGAATATCAAATTACTATAGTGCAAAACATTTTAAACAACAATCAAACATGAAGATCGATGTGCCGAAGAATACGCCAGGGATGCAGGAATATCCAGAGGTCTGTCACAGAACATAAACAATAGTGTGAAAATGATGAAACCAAGGTATCTCCGTTTTGAGGAAGAAATTAAGGTCAGTTGGTTGCCTTTCACTCGTCATCAAACGAGTAGCGCAGATGGTGATTTGACCTGTGTAGGAAGTGGGCGTCGATAGTTCGAATCACATTGAGGATAGCACGGTGAACAATATTTTGGAAGGCTCCAAGATTATAAGGTATGTTATTTTAATATTTTAGGGAGTAACTTTAGAGCTAGGTTTGAGTATGGGTTCGAGTATGAGATGCCTAAAGATTTTTATGCTAAACTTTTTAAGTACTTTAGTGGATATAATGAAGGTTAGTATGCAATGTGGTGATTTATTTTACTTTTATGGTATAAGTGGTTTTGGGAGTTATAAGGTTATGCAATGTTGTGATTTATTTTATTTTATGGTACAAGTGGTTTTAGGAGAGATAAGGAAGTTGTGCAATTAAAGACTTTGGTGATGATGATTGAAAAGTGGAGTAATGTTGATTATTTTGTGATCTACTAACCTTTGTGAAGATTGGCAAAAGAACTTTGTGATTGTGGCAGATTTCCAAAGGGGTTCCTTCACTTCAATAAGGTATGGGCACATTCTTCTTATGAGTATGATTGGTGTATGTTTTCCTGAAATAAGATTGGAGTGAAAAGGTATTCAACTAGGTTTCCTTTGGTTGGGTGTAAGTCCTAGTTTCTGGTTTGTTGAAGACTACTTATGCATTGTTATCATTGATGAGAGTTTTGGTGAATGCATATTTCTGGTTTGGGGTAGTGGAAGCATTGTGCACTAGGGTTTATGGTTGTGAGTCTTGATACTTGCTTTGAGTTGGTGAAACCCTTGGATGGTTGTGTTGAGGTTGATGATTGAGTTGCTTCCATAGAGGTTGGTTGATCAAGTTATTGCTTTTACTTGATACATGATATTGGGCTTACTCCATTGAGTTGATTTGAACAAGTTATTCTTTGCATTTGGTGATATTGTGTGGGTGGCTGTTTTGTTCAAATATCTTTGGAGGGAAAAGGATTTCTACTTGTTTCCTTTTCTAGTGATGATTGGTTGAATACTTCAAGGTTAATGTTGAGTTGAATGATGTTGGTTAAACCTTGTCTTTGAGCATTGTTGTTGAAGCCCAAATTGGTTGAGAAAAGATATTGGTTGTTGGAAAGAACATGAGTATCATTGTTATATGAGATATTGCATGGTTGGCAATTGTTGGGTTGTGTTTCATGTTCTTGAGAAAAGCATACTACATCTATCTTATTCTGTTGAGATTGAGATTGAGTTGAGATTGAGATTGGGAGTTAAGTATAGAACATATTGAGTCTCTAACAATTCTCTTTATGCTTCTATGAGGTTGATGAATCACATTGGGTCTCTAACAATTCTCTTTGTGGGTTCACGCCAAGCAAGTTTTTCTTGATGAACTTGTGAGCAGGTTTTGGACAGGTTCCATTGGGGACTTGTGAGCAGGTTTGGATAGGTTCATGGGACTTGTGAGCAGATTTGGACAGGTCCTAGCAGAGGACTTGTGAAGCTCGAGTTTGATAGTTCTATCAGAGAACTTGAGGACAGAGGTGCATTGGTTCTATGAGAAGTACTTGAGGATAGATTTGTGCTAGATCGAAGGATTGTGTTTGGTGCAGATCAAAGACAGAGGACGAGGACATTTGTGCTAGACCGAAGGACTATGTTTAGTGCAAATTCGAGGACCAGACTTTGAGGTGATAGAGTTGAGGACAGAGGTCTCCAGCCGGAGCAGGGAAGACAGGTGTCTTCTGTGGATAGAGTTCCATTTGCTAAGGGCAGCGGAGGCAGAGGTCTTCTAGAGGATCACCAACCAGAGCGAGAGGTAGGGGAAGGTATCTCCTTTGAGCAGAGGCTCATAAATTCAGATTGGGGGAAGGTTTCTCCTTTGAGCCGAGGCTCATAAACATTGTAATTGGGAAGGTTTCCCAAAGAACTTTGAGATAACTTTTAGAGAAAAGTTTTGTGGATGAATCACATCAAAATTGTTGTGTCACTTTGTGGATGATCTTGTGCATTGTTTTGATATTGCTTTGGATATATTGCTTTGTTGTTTTGAAGTATAAAGGAAAAGTTAAAAGAGGTCTTATACTGTTCACCCCCCCTCTCAGTATAAGCTTGTGTTCTTCAATTGGTATCAGAGCCGGTTCCTTCGAAAAGGTTTAACAGCTTGAAGGAAAAGCTAGTAAAGAACACAATGGATTATTCCAAAGGTAATCAGCTTCAAGATAGTGATGAGTCTTCTAGTGATGAAGAGGTATATTACAGCAAGAAAGGCAAGTTCTCTAGAAAGCACAAAAGTATGAAAAATGTAAGATGTTTCAATTGTGGAAAGTTTGGTCATTATGCTACTAACTGTACTGTTGCCAAGGATGAAAGTGATGAAGATAAACAGGATTGTAAGAGCAAGGATTCTGAAAGGCATAGGCATCAAAGGAAGAACAAAGATGAGCACAACAATCAAGGAAAGAGGTATTCTCACAAGCACAAGAAGAGTTTCTACCTAGACAAAGCAAGTAAGTGTTCTAGTAGTGATAGTGAAAGTTCTTCAAGTGATAATGAAAATGAGATGTTGTTCATATGAGAAAAAGAGGAAGAACCAAAACATAGATTCATTATCATGAAATGTCTTAGATGTGGAAATTTTGGTCACCTTGAGGATGATTGCACAAATAATGATTTGGTTGCTAGTATGTATGAGGATGCTTCAGAAAATGATAAGGAAGATGCATGTATGGTTTTTGAAAAGGGTAGCACCTCTAGTGATAAGAAATCTGAAAAAGGCCTTGATGATTCAAAAAGCAAACATATAGAGGAAAGTGAAGTAGATCTTGAAGGTGAACTTACTAGTGCTCTTAGTGCTTTGAAAAAGGAAAGAAAGAAGAATGCTAGACTCAAGGATAAGTTAGATGAATGTTGTATGGAGAGAGATGAACTTATAGAAAGTCTTGATGTCTCTATGGCTAAGGCACAAGAACTCAAGAATGAGTTAGAATCTAAGGTGCTTGAGTATAGTGAATTAGAACAGAAAATGGCTTCGTTGAAAGAGGAAAATAAAGAGTACAAGGATAAGCTGTATAAGTTTCAAGAAAGCTCCAAAAAGGTTAAATCTCTTATCAAAGGTCAAAGAAAGACAACAGATAAAACAGGTCTTGGTTTTGTTAAGCCTCACAAGAAACAAGTTGGAGAGTCTAGTAAGAGACTCCAAAAGGAAGAGAGTTCTAATGAGGAAAGTATTTCAGATCATGAGTCCTTGAATGATAGATGCATAGAAACAGAAAACAGATTTCGAAATGAGAAGAAGGAGAAGTTTTCAGGACCTAAGAAATCAAATAAAGGAAAGTTTCAAGGCAGATGTTTTGCGTGTCACAGATTTGGTCACATGGCTGTACATTGCATGGCTCAAGTGAAGAAGGTAAATGACAGTTTTAGAAGTGGTAATTTCTTTCATGGGTATTGCTACTCTTGCAATCAGTTTGGGCATAAAGCAATTTTTTGCAAGGCAAATATCAAGAACAGGTTTAGTCAGAACAGGTGGATTCAAAGAACAGGTATGCCTCAAAGAAATAACATTGTTACTTGTTATAAGTGCAACAATGAAGGTCACACAGCTAGACAGTGTAGAGCTGAAATTCCAGAATACAGGAACAGGAACAGTGGCATGATCAGGTCCAAGGATCAAGGCAGTGACAAGAACAGGAATATGGACAAAGAGTTCAAGAGAAGGCCCGACAAGGAAGTTATAGACGCTGATGATGATCGGTGCCTAATGGGAGTTTTACTCCCACCCCAGAATTAATCACCTCATCAGGAGGTGGGGGAGGGACTAAGCTAAGAGGCTCATTCTTAGTCCCGAGCCCCAAAGGTGGCCCTTTGCCATTGATGACAAAGGGGGAGAGATATGAGTAAGGGGGAGAGCTTCAAGTGAAGAGGAAAGCTTCAAGTCGGGGGGAGCAAAACTTCAAAGGAGAGTGATTTCAGTTTTGGCTCTTGAAGATGTGTTTTTAGTAAAGTTTTGCCATCAATGACAAAGGGGGAGATTGTTGGCAATTTTGGGTACATTGGGTACATTGCCTTTGCTCAAGTGTTGATGTTGTCATTGATGTCAAGAAGCGAAAGGGTTTTTGTGAAAACCAAGGCAGACAAAATAAAAGGTTTTATTTAAAACCATGGACAACAGATTTGAAATGGGTTTTTCTTAAAACCCAAGTTGGCTCTTCGTTTCGTTGAAAAAGGTGCCCCGGTGATGAAGATATTTAATTTTAAATATTTAGTTTAAATTTTATTTATTTAAAATTTAAATTAATATTTTAAAATTAAATTAAAGTATTTTCCGACGTGTTTGGAAATGCCGACGTGTTTGGTAATGCATCGAAATACATATAAAATGTGGCAATGGAATTCATTTTAGGGTGTATGTTTTCGACATGAATCCTCGTGCAATTTCGATTTAGTCGGAGCCCCTGCGCTAACGAAGAATGATGCTCGGGAGCAGCACCAAAGAGGAGGGCTCACGGTGGAGATTCAAATGATGCTCGGGAGCAGCGCCAAAGAGGAGGGCTCACGGTGGAGATTCAAATGATGCTCGATCGATATTAAAACGAAGCCCCAATGTGATGAAAATAAAGAAAATTCGTCAGTGATCGAATATCAAATTACTATAGTGCAAAACATTTTAAACAACAATCAAACATGAAGATCGATGTGCCGAAGAATACGCCAGGGATGCAGGAATATCCAGAGGTCTGTCACAGAACATAAACAATAGTGTGAAAATGATGAAACCAAGGTATCTCGGTTTTGAGGAAGAAATTAAGGTCAGTTGGTTGCCTTTAACTCGTCATCAAACGAGTAGTGCAGATGGTGATTTGACCTGTGTAGGAAGTGGGCGTCGATAGTTCGAATCTCATTGAGGATAGCAGGTGAACAATATTTTGGAAGGCTCCAAGATTATAAAGGTATGTTATTTTAATATGTTAGGGAGATATAAGGGTTTGAGTATGTGGATATCTTAAGATTTTATTTTAAGAATGTTATAAGTATTTTAGTGGAGTTATAAGGTTATGCAATGTGGTGATTTATTTTACTTTTATGGTATAAGTGGTTTTGGGAGTTATAAGGTTATGCAATGTTGTGATTTATTTTATTTTATGGTACAAGTGGTTTTAGGAGAGATAAGGAAGTTGTGCAATTAAAGACTTTGGTGATGATGATTGAAAAGTGGAGTAATGTTGATTATTTTGTGATCTACTAACCTTTGTGAAGATTGGCAAAAGAACTTTGTGATTGTGGCAGATTTCCAAAGGGGTTCCTTCACTTCAATAAGGTATGGGCACATTCTTCTTATGAGTATGATTGGTGTATGTTTTCCTGAAATAAGATTGGAGTGAAAAGGTATTCAACTAGGTTTCCTTTGGTTGGGTGTAAGTCCTAGTTTCTGGTTTGTTGAAGACTACTTATGCATTGTTATCCTTGATGAGAGTTTTGGTGAATGCATATTTCTGGTTTGGGGTAGTGGAAGCATTGTGCACTAGGGTTTATGGTTGTGAGTCTTGATACTTGCTTTGAGTTGGTGAAACCCTTGGATGGTTGTGTTGAGGTTGATGATTGAGTTGCTTCCATAGAGGTTGGTTGATCAAGTTATTGCTTTTACTTGATACATGATATTGGGCTTACTCCATTGAGTTGATTTGAACAAGTTATTCTTTGCATTTGGTGATATTGTGTGGGTGGCTGTTTTGTTCAAATATCTTTGGAGGGAAAAGGATTTCTACTTGTTTCCTTTTCTAGTGATGATTGGTTGAATACTTCAAGGTTAATGTTGAGTTGAATGATGTTGGTTAAACCTTGTCTTTGAGCATTGTTGTTGAAGCCCAAATTGGTTGAGAAAAGATATTGGTTGTTGGAAAGAACATGAGTATCATTGTTATATGAGATATTGCATGGTTGGCAATTGTTGGGTTGTGTTTCATGTTCTTGAGAAAAGCATACTACATCTATCTTATTCTTTTGAGATTGAGATTGAGTTGAGATTGAGATTGGGAGTTAAGTATAGAACATATTGAGTCTCTAACAATTCTCTTTATGCTTCTATGAGGTTGATGAATCACATTGGGTCTCTAACAATTCTCTTTGTGGGTTCATGCCAAGCAAGTTTTTCTTGATGAACTTGTGAGCGAGGTTTTGGACAGGTTCCATTGGGGACTTGTGAGCGACTTTAGAGATTTGGACGAGTCCTAGCAGAGGACTTGTGAAGCTGAGTTTGATAGTTCTATCAGAGAACTTGAGGACAGAGGTGCATTGGTTCTATGAGAAGAACCTGAGGACAGATTTATGCCAGACCGAAGGACTGTGTTTGGTGCATATCAAAGACAGAGGACGAGGACATTTGTGCTAGACCGAAGGACTGTGTTTAGTGCAAATTCGAGGACCATCTTTGAAGTGATAGAGTTGAGGACAGAGGTCTCCGACCGGAGCAGGGAAGACAGGTGTCTTCTATGGATAGAGTTCCATTTGCTAAGGGCAGCGGAGGCGAGAGGTCTTCTAGAGGATCACCAGCCAGAGCGAGAGGTAGGGGAAGGTATCTCCTTTGAGCAGAGGCTCATAAATTCAGATTGGGGGAAGGTTTCTCCTTTGAGCCGAGGCTCATAAACATTGTAATTGGGAAGGTTTCCCAAAGAACTTTGAGATAACTTTTAGAGAAAAGTTTTGTGGATGAATCACATCAAAATTGTTGTGTCACTTTGTGGATGATCTTGTGCATTGTTTTGATATTGCTTTGGATATATTGCTTTGTTGTTTTGAAGTATAAAGGAAAAGTTAAAAGAGGTCTTATACTGTTCACCCCCCCCTCTCAGTATAAGCTTGTGTTCTTTAGAGTAGCAAAGAATAAAAGAAAGAGGAGAACGTCACGATTTTGCAACATGTCATGGAGACAAAGTTGAACGATGAGAAGATGTCACGATATCACGACATGTCGCATTTTTGGGATTCGTGGCAGAAACAGGAAATAGTAAGGTAAAAGTGTCACGATTTCGCGACATGTCGCATTTTCATGACCTGTCTCATTTTCATGATAGAAGCAACAACAAAGGCCCGATACAGTTCAGTTCGCATTTTTCCTTCAAAATTGCATAGGAGAACGTGAGGAGAAGATAAGGATCAAATAAAATCTCTCCAACTGATTTTGAGATCGTGGTCAAAGAGGCTCCAAGATTAAATGTTGTTGATTACCTATGTGCGCAAGATGGAAGAACATGAGGCAGTTTTCGATGCCACCAAAATTAAAGATGCCTCCAGTATTAAAAGCTCCTGTTCATGATCTCCTAACAACTTCCAGCTTGCCCCGATAATGGTCATTTAATGAAGAAATATGGTCCCTTGTTTCTATTTAATTTTTAGTTTTGATCCATAAAAACAGGGACTATCATTTCTCCGAGGCAGATTAAGGGGGATAGTTTCTCTTTTCAAGTGCATATTTTGTGGATCGCTTCTTCAAAATCTGTTTTATGTATTAAATGTTGTAATGCGAAAGGAAGAGGGAAGGCCTCTATAAATACCAATGTAAAATCTCAAGCAAAGGGAGGAGGACCTTTTTGCAAAAATTGAAGCAAAAATCCTAGATGCATTTTGCTCTATTCTTAGTGTCTTTTGGAGTTGGTGATCCAAATTGTTGTTCATGTTTTGCTTTCTGTCTGAGTCACTTATGTTAGTCCAGTGTTAATATAAGTTAAATTTTATTGTTCTGGATTTGGTTGTATTTGCATTTGAACGTTTGGAGTACAATTGGAAGCGAACTTATGGCTAATGCTTGATCCAATTTTTGTATATGCATTCTAAGAGTCAGTTGCTGCTTAGCTTCAGGATTTTGTTGAGGTTATTTGTTGTTTGAGGTTGTTCTCCCCATCAACTATCGGCTTCGGCCATATTTACATCTCTTTCTATTATTTCCCTTTCTTTCCGCATTTTCCCATTTCTTTCCTGCATCCTTATCTTGAAACCAGTTTAGATTAGTTTGGGAGCCAGCCCTCTCTAGAGATTGGCCCGGGAGACTTCTCTTTCTCTCGGCCTTTCAATGTTGGCCGAGTCTAGGGCACACAAGTGATGAAATCTTGTACTTAGGCAGATTTGTGACCAACAGTTTTTGGCACGCCTGGTGGGACAGACTATTTTTGTCTCAGAAAGATCCATAATCGGTGGGACAAGTGTTATTCCAAATTGACAAACCCACCTATGCCAATAGTTTTTGGCATGCCCGATGGGACAGATTGTTTCTGTCTCAAAAATATCCATAATCGGTGGGACAAGTGTTATTCCAAATTGACAAACCCACCTGTGCCAACAGTTTTTGGCACGCCCATTTTTTTTGACACCCGAAGGAATCAAGATTTTTTGATGAACTGTCTTGACCTCAAAGCGGAGATTGTAAGTTCATCTGGTGACTCTGCTGAGCTGAAGATCCAAATTTCTTGATCGTAGATCCCTTTTGAATCTAAAAGAAGACACCCCGGAGGAATCAAGGTTTGGTGAGCAGCCTTGACCTCACAAGCGGAGAAAAGAATGTGCACCTAGTGACTCCGACTTAGTGGCGATAACCGTGATCTCTGCAGACCGCTGCTATAATGGCAAGTGTAAGCTATCCTAGCTGGAATGATCCTGGCCCCCTGAATCTTCAAAGTTACCATGAGATTCCCAAAAGTGCCTTGAAGACATTGATGAAATACAATGGCACTAAGGGAATGGCCCAAGAGCATATTGAAGATGTTGCTACTTTGGCAATCCTCCATGACATAATCCATGAAGATGTCATGATCAGACTTCTGGTTCAGTCTTTGGAAGGAAGGGCATTGCAGTGGTACAGACTACTCGGGCGTAAAAGCATCTACTCATGGGATGACTTAGCGGGAGCACTAATCAGAACATTCGACGGCTCTTAGGATCCCTTCCAGCTCTTGATGCACTTCTCCACCATCATGAGAGCACCTCTGGAGAGCATCACAGACTTCAATGTCCGATTCTGCAGAAGTTGGAAGAGAATTCTAGGGAAGATCCAATCGACACCCACCCAAGCCCACCTCTTCTATGTTCATGCCTTTCACCCGGACATAGGCCTCCTCTTGCTGCAATCAGGTGAACGAAGGTTCCCTCAAATATTTGAGGAAGCAGTGCAAGCGGAACAACTTTTGCTCCTATCAGGAAAGTGGCAGTGGGGAGAAACTCCATCACTTTCCCCGGTAGTCGTCGCTCCTGTCTACCCTGCACAGTATTCACCATGGAAGATTCCTCATACTGAGCAGAGACCTGAGATGCAGCTGTGTGGAGCTCAAGAGGCAGATTTCATCCAAGTCCCACGATGTGAATATGCAAGCCTTGTCCCAGCAATAGATAATATGGTTGCTTGTAGTTTCCATCAGGAGATGAGCGAAGGAGAAGAAGAACAAGCTCAAGTGGCAGAACCTGAGAGCAAAGAGGGCACATTTTTGCACCCTTTTTGTGTCCCAGGGCATAGCACGCAAGTGTTCAACCAGAGCCCAATAAGCATGTCTCATCAAGAAGCTGAGCCTGAGGAGATCCTGGAGAAAGGCCTATCACCAAAAAAGTCTTGTTGTCGCATCAAGGGGTTGGAGGAACCTGTACTCGGTCCACAGCTGGTGGACTCTTCAAAATGGTGGTATTGGCTTTGGCCATTACTGCAACTGGTACCCAAAGGAGCCCTCCATGTGGCAAATCTCTTTGCTACATTATTCGTCAACTGTGTGGGTACTGGCATGCATGATAACTTGCCACGTTGCACCCTGTTCACAACATGGAGAACTTTGAGAGGTCATCCAAACTTCAAGGATCGACTCAAGTACAATCAGATCTGGTCTGGACACTGCAGGTTCATCGGATAGACACCCAAAGCTGGGTTTGTGGTGGCGGCATGCCAATCATGTCGTAAACTTTTGTGTAAATATTGTAAATAGCCCGACTAGTAAATAAAGTGCCGAGGGCACTAAGTGTTGCTTAGGAGCTTAGGTACAGTTTCTATTTAGTTTGTGTGTGTTTCTTTTTATGTAGTCGTTAAAGAAATAAGGGAAGTTCTGCTCTTCCATAAATTTCTATTGAAGGTCCTATTTTGAGTGTCGAGCGCCAGCAAGAGCTTGTTGCAGCAACACAGAGACGTCCATCATCAACCAACACTCACTTTTCTGCCCCTCCAGCTTCTTGACTCTATTTCCCAATGGATAAAGGCCTAGGGTTCGTGCATACAACAAAACTGTATACCCTGCGAGCCGCCAAGAATGTTGGCATTTTTGCCACATTGTTTTTTGTTGTTACTAATCATGCAAGAGAATGCACAAGTTGTAGAGATACTAACTCCTCTGTTTGTCCCTCCAAGCACTTTGAAAGGGAAAATACAAAAATCTCTACAAGTTTTGTGTTAGAGCAAAGTAAATGAAAGATGTCGCGATATCGCGACATATTGTAGTTTCGCGACGTCCAAATGCAAAAATCAGCTAAGTATAGAAAATGTCGCGATATCGCGACATGTCGCATTTTCGTGACCTGTCGCGTTTTCGTGGCTAAAAGCAGCCAAAGGAAGCAAGGGAGTAAAACTGTCACGATATCGTGACATGTTGGATTTTCACGCTAGGAGCAACAAAAGGAAGCAGTAACGACAAAGTTGTCGCGATATCGCGACATGTCACATTTTCATGACTTGCAATGACAACAGAGTAGAGTGATGGGAAAATGTCGCGATATCACGACATACAATAGCAAAGAAGAGCGCCAAGGAACATTGTCGTGATATCACGACATGTCGTGATATCGTGACTGGAAAGCAAGAAAGGAGCAAATGGTACGGAATGGCGTGATATCGTGACATGTCATGTTATCGTGAAAGGGCTGAAAGATAAACACAAGGCGGATGAAAGATGTCGCGATATCGTGACATTTTTGGAAACGAGGCCAAGCAAGAGAAACTTGTCACGATATCGCGACAAGAAGCGACAACGAAGGAGAAGACAGGAAATTGTCATGATTTCGCGACATGTTAGGGCAGAAGGGCAAAGCACGTAGAAATGTCACGATTTCGTGACATGTCATGTTTTCACGAGGAGAAAGTACAGAAGCAGCCAGATAGTAAGGAATGTCGCGATTTCGTGACATGACAAATTTTTGCAGCCAAAAAGCAGCAAAGTGCAAGAAGACAGAAAATGTCACGATTTCATGACATGTTGAAGATGGAAATAAATCCAAATGGAGAAACACGTCGTGATTTGTTGAAGACAGAAGATCCAAATGGAAAAAAATGTCATGATTTCATGACATGTCGCATTTTCATGACTTGTCACATTTTCGCGGTGATAAAGCAGACAAGACAGCATCGAGTGAAAGATGTCGCGATTTCGTGACATGTTACATTTTCGCGATAAGGAGTAGCGAAAAAGCCAAGAAAGAGGAGAATGTCACGATTTCGTGACATGTCATGGAGACAAAGCTGAATGAAGAGAAGATGTCATGATATCGTGACATGTCACATTTTCGTGACTGGTGGCAGAAACAGAAAGCAGTAAGGTAAAAGTGTCACGATTTCATGACATGTCACATTTTTGTGACCTGTCTCATTTTCATGACAGAAGCAACAACAAAGGCCCGATACAGTTCTGTCTGCATTTTTCCTTCAAAATTGCATAGGAGAACGTGAGGAGAAGATAAGGATCAAATAAAATCTCTCCAACTGATTTTGAGATCGTGGTCAAAGAGGCTCCAAGATTAAATGTTGTTGATTACCTATGTGCGCAAGATGGAAGAACATGAGGCAGTTTTTGACGCCACCAAAATTAAAGATGCCTCCAGTATTAAAAGCTCCTGTTCGTGATCTCCTAACAACTTCCGGCTTGCCCCGATAATGGTCATTTAATGAAGAAATATGGTCCCTTGGTTCTGTTTAATTTTTAGTTTTGATCCATGAAAACAGGGACTGTCATTTCTCCAAGGCAGATTAAGGGCAATAGTTTCTCTTTTCAAGTACAGATTTTGTGGATCACTCCTTCAAAATCTATTTTATGTATTAAATGTTGTAATGCAAAAGGAAGAGGGAAGGCCTCTATAAATACCAATGTAAAATCTCAAGCAAAGGGAGGAGGACCTTTTTGCAGAAATTGAAGCAAAAATCCTAGATGCATTTTGCTCTATTCTTAGTGTCTTCTGGAGTTGGTGATCCAAATTATTGTTCATGTTTTGCTTTCTGTCTGAGTCACTTCTGTTAGTCCAGTGTTAATATAAGTTAAATTCTATTGTTCTGGATTTGGCTGTATTTGCATTTGAACGTTTGGAGTACAATTGGAAGCGAACTTACGGCTAATGCTTGATCCAATTTTTGTATATGCATTCTAAGAGTCAGTTGCTGCTTAGCTTCAGGATTTTGTTGAGGTTATTTGCTATTTGAGGTTGTTCTCCCCATCAACTATCGGCTTCGGCCATATTTACATCTCTTTCTGTTATTTCCCTTTCTTTCCACATTTTCCCATTTCTTTCCTGCATCCTTATCTTGAAACCAGTTTAGATTAGTTTGGGAGCCAGCCCTCTCTGGAGATTGGCCCGGGAGACTTCTCTTTCTCTCGGCCTTTCAATGTTGGCCGAGTCTAGGGTGCACAAGTGATGAAATCTTGTACTTAGGCAGATTTGTGTCCAAAACTACTCAAGACCCCATTTTTTGTTAACATTTGTTTTCAAATGTTTTGGTTTGAATATGTTGTTTGTATGTGAGGACCTTCCCTAGGTTGTTTTGACCTAGGTAATATATCCCAATTGGATTTTGTTATTGGGTAGTGATTTTTGTAGTTCCAAGGATTGAAGTCTTGTGACGTTGATTCAAAGAGTATTTCCTATAAATAACATCCATATGTGCTAATTCATGTTGTCCATAGTGCATCTTATGACCCTTGTTTCTCCTGGTATGAAACCCACATGTTGCATTGATTGTTGTTTTTGGGATGTTTTGCATTGGGGTTGTTTCCTAGGTGGTAGAGGATGCCAAAGATTGCTTCACCACCAAGAACTGAAAAAGAGTCTTTATGTGTGCGGAAAAGGCTCAATAAGCTAAAAAGGAAGATGTTACTCGTGTACTGGAATCACAAACAAGTTCAAATAATGGAGATAAAACTCAAGATAGAAAAAGAAAAATTGTAAATCTGCCTAACAAAAATATGGATGATCTCAAGTCTAAATATTGTTAGGAAGTTAATAGGGAGATGCCTCTAAAATTATCTTTACTGGAGGGTGGGAATTCCCTTAATAATGACCATATACAAAACCTAAGGTCTTTTGAAAGGGACTTGGATGGTGAGCCTCTAAGGAAGAACATAATGGAAGATTTAGAGAACAACTATGTCACTTTGAAGGACCTTGGTAAAACTTGGAGGAAACTAAATCACTGATTGTCTAGTAATGTGGACAATGCTCTGAAGGACCTAAAAAATAACATTACCCTTCTTAGGTCCCAGATTGAGGGTGTGAAGGATGATGGAGATATCTATACCATGTTTTTCCTCTTCTTTGTTGTAGTGTTTTATGTGTTTATTAGTTGCTAGCTAGTTTATGGTGTGGGTTCTTTTTCTAAGATTTAGTTGTTTGTATGGGCATGGAAGGATGCCTATTTGTAATATTTTTTTTCTCTTCGCGGTTTATTTGCTTGTAATAATTTTTTAATGGGGCCCTTTAAAAACCACTTCTTCTAGCCTAATAATAATAAAAAAACTCTCAATGCCATCATGACCATGATTATGAATTAGTTATCCATTTGTTTACAAAATCAATTCACTTAATTGTTATTTTATCTAATAGTTACTCTCATACTTTGTTCAATCAATTGGTTAACACTACTATTGTTATTAATCAAATAAATATCTAGTTGATCATGCTTTTAAATAAGTTATCTAATTGTTTTCAAAATAAATTCACTTTAATTGTTTTTTTAGGTTACATAGGAGAGTTGCTCACAACCACATTATTTTTAGTAACTAACAAGCATAGGGTTCAAACCACAGGGGCTACTCCCACCAAACATATTCTACCTCATTAGTGTTGACCTAACATGAAGGGGACCAAAGATCGCTCAGGATTCATACCATCATCATTGGTCTAGCTACTCATATGGTTTTAGAACATATTATGTTGAGGAGGCTACTCATATGGACAACATTTTAGGCCATATGACTCATATTGGGCCTTACCAAGACCTAACCATGGTTTTAACCACTCAAATAACCCTTTGCAACCTAATTCGTGGTTCCTTTTGATGGCTCCTTGGTAATTGTGGTTCTCCATGATGGCCTCATGGTGGCCATTGTACCCTATGATAACTTGTAATCCTAGCTATCAGAGCCAATGACAACCATACCTGTAACAAATTTAAGTTTTTTGAGCTGAGCTAAATTAGTTATAGGGTAGTTGAGCTTAAAAAATTGAGTATAAGAAGGTTCTAGAAGGTGATATTTGGGATACCTAATCCTAACTGAATATTGATCTTGGCTTCCCTTGCAAGCCAAGAATGCCAATTGGGAGATCTATAAAAGGTGCCCAAAAACTTCAAAAGAAAGAGTTGATATTGAAATCTAATGGAACGAAGTACTGTCAATTTACCTAGTAGAGAGAAAAATCTCTCATAATCATCAAGGTGCTACCCAAATCATGTCATGGAGCTTGTATTTGCATAAATGGTGATCATTTGAGTTTGAAGAGCCCAATTCAACCATTTTTACCATCAAACATATGGATTTAGAGCCAATTCTTCGTAATTCAATTGTGCATTGATCGAGTGACCCTTGAGCAATCAATTATAGGAGTAATGCAAGCATTAACATTGGCATTAAGAAAATGTAAATATATAATACATGCTTGATAACAAACTTATGGTTCATTGGTTTGTTTCCCAATCACCTAGTATAGCGCTTAGCAAACATGGAATAGTATAGCGCTTAGTAATAATGGAATAATAGAGTCTATTATAACATCTCCCCATTATTAAATTATTTTGAAATACATAGAGTGTTGCAAAAAAACTCAAAATTTATAGGTGCAAGTACCTTAGTGAAAATATCTGCAATCTATACATTGGTGGAAATGTATAGGAGCCAGATCTTGTGTTTTAGAACTTCATATTGAAAAAAATGACATTGAGTGTCAATGTGTTTGGTGCATTCATGAAATACTAGATTCTTGATGAGCTTCAAAACACCTTAGTTGTCACAAACAAGTGAATTAGAAGTTTCTTGGGAAGACATATACTTGAAAGAATGCAACGTAACCATATCACCTTGTAGACTGTTCCTCGTGCTGCATGATATTTTGCCTCTGTAGATGATAAAGAAACACCTGTTGCTTTTTATTGAGCCAAGAGACAGAACTGGAGCCAATATGAAAAATATATCCAGAATTTGATTTCCTATCATCAATTGACCCAACATAATCAAAGTTCATGTAACCTTACAAGAATAAATTATCATTCTTCTTGTATTCCAGGCCATATATTTTACTGCCATGAACATAATGAAGAACTCATTTTGCTACTTTCCAATGACTAATCTTAGGTTTTTGCATGAACCTTGAAAAATAACTCACAGTAAACCTGATGTCTGACCTGATATTGGTCAGATATATGAGACTCCCAATCAATTGGTGATAGAGAGTACCATCTACTTGTAGAGAAGTATCATATCACAATAGCTGTAGCCCTATGTCCATTAGAGTTTCTTTAGAATTACAATTAATCATGTGATATTTCTCAATCAATATCTTGGAATATTTCTTTTGTGTCACTCTGATGTGATTATTCTTCTGTGTCACTTCTAAACCAAGATAATAATGAGGAAGTCGTAGATCTATCATCTCAAATAACTTTTTCAAGTCACCTTTCACTACATCTATCAATTTATCTGAACTTCCAGTGATAATTAGATCATCAACATAAACCATTTTTTTTATATAGAGATTAGCATCCGAAGGATTTCTATTGGAACCATGTTGTAATAGGTGATTGTCAATCTTTATGTACCAAGATCATGGAGCTTGTTTTAACCCATACAAGGATTTAACCAACTTGTAAACTTTTTGCTCTTGGTCTTCAATCACAAATCCTTATGGTTGAGTCATATACACTTCTTCCTTGAGATCACCATTTAAGAAGGCACCTTTTACATCCATATGATGTAGCTTCCATATGAACTGAGATGCCATAGCACAAAGTACACGAATGGTAGTCATTCTAACAGAGGGTGCAAAAGTCTCTTCATACTCAATGCCTTCTTTTTGTGCATAGCACTTTACAACAATGCGGACCTTATGCTTATCTATAGTTCCATATACCTTATACTTCACTTTGTATACCCATTTGTAGCCAATGGGTTTCTTTACAGAAGGCATATCAACTAGCTTCCAAGTCTTATTTTTGATGAGAGATATATGTCCTGCATCCATAGCTACCTTACACTGAGGCTCACTAAGTGTATCTTGGACTATGGGAGGTTCATGCTCATCCAATGAAGATATACAAATCTTATCTAGAAAAGTTGTCAAGATGACTGAAGTCAAGAGCTTATCCTCTATTGTTTCTCCCAAAGCATTTAAATTGGCCTTCAATTCTGCCACTTTACATAGGAATAGTTATGATGGCTAGTAGGGTAGGCCGATATGATCCATGATGGCCTCTTTGTAAATCTATGTTTTTCATGTTTTCTTAGATACAGTAGATTAACAACATTTCATTTTACATTTTAGCATAGTTTATTTCAAGTTTTCATGCATTTATTCACTATTTTTATTTCATTTACATATCATGGAAATGGACCTCATCTTGAGAGGTTCCACATTTATTACTAGTTTCTTGTAAAATATTATGTGTGCAAATCTCAGGTTTCCACAGGAGCAAATCATCATAAATATTCCTCAATATTTGCATCATCAAGTGGAGGTTGCTAAGAAACCCTCCATAATAAATTTTGAAGATTACAAAGATCTTGTGAAGACACCTATCATTTGGTTCCTTGATGTAATTTGTATCAAATTGGTGTAATCCCTAAGAGGGATATTTTATAACCTCTTGTAAAGACAATTTTCAAATATGAATAAATAAGGACATCATTTCTTTTATCTCTTTTGCTTTATATTGGTTACATGATGTTATCTTGTAAATTTGATTTCATAATTATTTAGGTGTTAGATCTTTTGTACATATTACAGTGGTGATCACTGTGGGACTTTTCCCACAATCTCCTAATTTATTTCTAAATTGCTATTTTCTTATTTTTTTGAATTGTAGGTACCATCGTTCTAAGCTAAATGGACCATAGGCAGAGTCATCATACCCTATGACAAATACCAGACCTCGTTGCTTTGCCCCCTAAAGACCTTAGAGCATAATGTATAAATAATAGAGGTAACATCTTCATCGAATTTAGGCTTTGCTTGTAAGTTCTTCTACACTTGATTTTCCCTATTTTTCATACAAAGGGACGAAATAGCAATTTCAATTGAAAAATCTAGAGAAATTTAGAAGAAATTTTTAAGTTTTAAATGGCAACCACTCCTGGGTATAGTGGCCTCTACTGCTAGCCTCCCCAGGGTACAAAGGCCAATCTATCTAACCATTCCTATGTTTGACAACCTCTATTGTAGACTATTTGACATAGTGACAACCCTGTTTAAACTGCTTGTTAGGGTTTGCATGCATACTACCTATCTAAAGGCTGATTTCATGTAGGGTTACATTTCAATTTTCTAAAAATTAAATTTTTTTTATTAGAATTTGAAAAATTGAAACGTTCTTTCATGCATTAACAAAAAATAATTGAGTTATTTATGTTGCATTTTCCTTTTACATAAAATAAAAACAACCCACACACACATCACATCTCAAATTAAACATCAACGAGTTGGAAGTCATGACCAACCGCTGATCAAGACTAACAATGGTGGTCTTCATCACCACATTTTTGACTTACATTGTGGTTATTTGCACCCCATTTTTGCCAATACCGGTCCAAGAACCATCGTAGCCATAGAAAATAGCACACACTCTTCTTTGAAAGGTGTATCACTAACCATGATGAACTGGGTGAGTATTGGTAGGACCCATTCTCCCTCACCAAATTTGGGATTCACCTCCATGTCTTGGTGGGTTTCACAGTCTAGACTTCATCACCAATATCGTGTGTGAGAGTATATAGATGAAAACTCTTTTAACTTGAGTATTACATTGACAATATCAGAAAATCGAACAAGAGAAAGGTAATACATCAATGAATCAAAATACAAAAACCGGTTTTAGGAAACATAATTAATATTTAAAATAGATAATCATTTGTATATAATATTTATTTCCTTAATGAATGCCTAATAAATATAAAATGGTCACAAAACAAAGCCATACCCAATCCCATACTAAGGCTATTGGTAATGCACACGAAGGTCTAAAACACCTTCAGTATAGTCCAGCAGATTTATGTTTACTTGAATGATGTTTTAATTGTTATCGCAAAGATAATTCCACACAGGGGGATCCGACCATCGATATAACCCTAATAGGAGGAATTCTATGGGATATCCCCATGATATAGATGAGGATAATCCTAGACCTTATTCATCACATTCTACTTCTAGACAATATTCACCCATTGAGGGGCCCAATAGAGGTATTACATGCATTCGTGTACCCAATTGATCTACAAATTCCTTTGAACTTGGCACGAAATACATGCCATTGCTTGGTCGATCTGGGGAAGGTACTCCTATTGATTGTCCTTGGTTGAGTCATAAGCTAAACCACCTAGATAGGTATGGTCCTATTGCAACTCATAAAGCACCTTATTCCACTCATTCTCACTTTGAGAGTGGATGCAATGAAGATATAGTTCCTCCTATACATACACACGAATAATGTTCTACTTGAACATGTCATACTCCCATGCCATCCTTACATGAGTACATCACCCCTATGATAGAGCAAAGAGTTAACACAACCTTAATTGATTGAGGTAAGAGGATAGCTACCTTGCTATGTGAACTAAAATTATCAAAAGTCCTCGTATCAAGATGAGAATTCATAGACCACACATAGTGGATCAAAAAAATCATCTACCTCAACCAAACACTAGTCAGAGAGAGAAATTGATCCAATTCCAACTGGATAATTTATTCCATGAATGAGAATGCTTAGATTAGGAACACATAGAATAATAGATGTTATACCACTAGTGGTTGTACGAACATAGACTATTTGAGGAAATAATCCTACAACAAATATTACACAAAGAGCAATCACGTAAGATAGCTCATGATGAGATTCCCATGCCTACTACTAATATGTAAAAACTCAACATGAGGTGCATTGCGCAGCATTAAGAGTTGTCATCTAGGCCCACTAATAATTGCCTTCCACCTACTTCTATCCATCCATATTAGCTAAGACAATGCCAAGCACCAAATTTGCCTGAGTGTGAGGTATACGTAGAAACAAAACCAAAATACTAGGATCAAGCGTATCCTGAGTCACTTTGTGAGGGTACAAAGGATAATTACAATTCACAACTTTGGGTAAAAATAAATCTTCCACCTCCTCCTATGAGGCCTCTTCATGAAGATAATATTATCTCATCTTAGGCAAAAAAGTTTCTCATAGATTGAATCCAATCGTTGAAGAAGCAGAGAGTGGGTTATCAGAAATCCACATTGTACAAATTGTAAAATCAACCCCTAGATTCATCAATGCCTTGTCACTCTTTTCTTGAGCATTTCAAAATGCCTATGCTGGACAAATTTAGAGGGGACGACAATATGTAAGAACACATCACAAGTTTCATGAACTTGTGTTTACAACTGCAGAATAATGATGCTTTGTTATTAAGAACATTCGTGATAACACTATTTGGATCATCCTTAGAGTGGTATAACCAACTACCTCAACACAAAATATATAGCTTTGAATAGCTAGCGAATGCCTTCCTTGAACACTTATCAAGGTTATGCATAAAGAGTCCGACCCAAAATATATTTATAAATATGGGGTAAATAAGTTTCAAAACCTAGGCAAATCCTATCCAAATTCGTGTAGAAGTCAAGGCAATTTTTTTTTTCAACCAAAAATTATAATAATGGGGCAAATTTCTGCTAATATTTGGAAAAAAATTAAAAAGCACAAAACTAGTTTGAGCACAAAATAAAGGATTAGAGGAGTGCAAAGGTATGATGCTGGCTAGGAAGATACTATATAAAGGTACAAAATTTTAATATGAAAATTATTCATTGAATAACATTTGACATTCTAAGGTGGAATTAAATATTTAAAAGTGATCAAGTGGTTATGAAAATTATTGTTAATAGGACAAATTTTAAAGGAATTTATTTATGAGAAAAAGGTTGATAGAAATATTTGAGAAGAAAAATTTTAAAAGAGAAGAAGAATATTTGATTTTCTCAAAGAAACTAAAAGGAGAACTAATATTTTTAACATGCTACCTTAATAAATGAAATTGAAGAGGATTTGATAATAATAAAGGATCATAATAAAATATGGAGGCAAAGAAAGATAAATTGAGAAAGAAAACAATGAAAGGAAATATTGGTATAAATTTTCATCGAATTTTATGAGTTGCAAAGGAACGCGGTGGTCACAGATTGCAGGCCATGCTATGTCGGCCGGTATAGCATGATTGCATGCTATGAAAGTGGCCACCAACGATTGGCATAGTGCAGCTGTAGGCTGTGAAAGTGGCCACCACATGAAGGCATCACACGGGTTGCAAAGGCTGCACTATGTGATCCGTCAGACATAATTGAACATAATTATTGCTAGTCGGATTAAGGAAATTTTGAAATAATTATATTTAATAATTTAAGTGTAAAAAATAAAAATAAATAAGGGGTCTAGGAATGGAAGTCTGTGGTTGTTACATTATCCATAGTATTATAACCTTGGTTTATGGTGAGAAGCTCTTTATTAACCATGGCTTTCTAATTGGGTTAGACATTAAGATTCACCCATGGTATAGAACTTTGGTTAATGGTGGGAAACACTTTATTTCTAACTGCATACTCAAAACCCATGGCCAGCAAAACACACACACACACACACATATTAATTGATTATATAATATTCTAATGGGTCTTAATGACTTTATATCAATGTCAATCTAGCTAGTAACCTTCATGTGTTTATTTCTTTAAATAATTGTCGTATTTCCTAAAGGATATTTTTCAATTCTCTTCTCATACAACCATAATGTCAAAAGGTTGGTAGAATTAATGACACACTCTTAGAGCCCAACTATAAGCCTTTGATGCATATTTAAAAACATTGAATTTGGTTGACCTTTATTTTTCAACATTCACCACATATCTCCATTTTTAAATTATCGATTATGGTTACTGTTTCGCAATGCTTTTTCCCATAGCTCAACAACCTCGTGTCATGTTCATCTCTATTATTTCCATACACAAGTTCTCCTATGCATCAATGCATCATATAAATAATGAGAACTTCATTAGGGTTACTAACCTCTTAGAGGACACACACAATATCAAAACTAATGTCTCCATGGTCAGCCTATGACAAAGAGGTCTACAACTTTACCAAGGGTAGTGTTGGAGTCTTGGCCTCTGTAAGTGCCAATATGAGCATCCATGTCTTTGACCTTCATGATATCAAGCATCACATATATCTCTAGTTCAATATTTTGACATAAAATAAAGGATTCTAAGAGTGAATAAGATAGGACACAAAAAAATCACATCGATTTAATCACAAAGTGCAAGAATTCAATATAGAAATCATAGGAAAGGGGAATCTCATAATCTTTATATTCATTCAACTTTCCATTGATACCTACTCTAATACCATATAAAAAAGTATTGACCAAGAAAATCTTATTAATATTCATTCCTTCAAAAGTGTATTTAATACAATATATCAATTACATACATATTGTAACGAATCAAGAGACTATTATGGATCAAGAAAGACGATGTAACTGATGTAAACTCCTATGAGGTGTAATAATGTAATAATTACCTAACAATTTTATCAAATATATAAGGTGATATTTTATATGAAGGGGGATACAACCCCTAGGCCATATGGTTTCTCAGTTGGCTTCTTCTAATATTTTCGACATATTGTGGGAATTGATGTCATTAGTGCAATGAGGAAGATTCATAGGAATCATAAAATTCCTAGGGATGTGAATGCTAACTTCTTGGTCCTTATTCCTAAGGTTGCATGAGCTGGAATATTTTTTATTTCCATCCTATTAGCCTATGGAACATGTTGTATAAAATTTTCTCCAAAATATTAGCTAATAGAATTAAAGTTGTGCTACCATTTATATTAGACCAAAATCAGGGTAGGTTTGTGAAAGGAAGGTATATTTTAGACAATATAATCAAAATTCATGAAATAATCCATTCTATAAACAAAATTGAGGAGGTAATGCTTCTTAGGTTGGATATGAGCAAAGTATATAACAAGGTTTCTTGGAAATTCCTCATTAAAGTATTGAGAAAATTTAGGTTTTAGTAGGACTGGATTGACTTATTGGCAACCTATTTTTTTGGAGTATATTACATTATTTAGAACATACTAATGTATCCCCATGGTACCTTCATGGCACATTGTAATAATAGATTAGGGTTGAGTCATCGCTTAGAGTGTGAGTAATATTTCTCCTTTTATGTAAGTGTGAATGTGTAGGAAATGCACAAGTGTCATGTGATTTAGTGTACAACTGTAAGTTGAGTCTATGTGCATAAGTGTATTATATGTATAAGAACAATATGTTATATAAAGATATGCATAAGTGTCTTAGATTAGAGTGTGCAAGTTAGAGAAGTGTAAGAGTCATGTAGAGGTGTACATATGATATAGAGTAAAGTGTTCATCAAGTATGAAAGTGCCAAGTAGATAAGCCAAGAGTCATGAGAATTGGCATTAGGAAAGGAATAGTAAAGTATTCAAAGAGTCACACTACTATGGCTATATTATGGATACAATACTCCATAATCAAGTATCACATACAATCACGATCATTACTAGCATTTTGTAAGAGGAAGAGGATAAATACAGATTACATACATTTTGAGAAATTAATATTGTAAGTTGTATTACATGCTTAGTACATATTTATTAAGGATATTTATATTCATATTGTTGCATATTATTGAATTTTATTTGATATATATATATATATATAGATATATTTTTTGTTTTTTTTTTTTTGTTTTTTTGTATTTACATGGTGGAATTCTGCGTTGTCCGGGCAGGCTGTCCAGATTTTATGGCCGCCACAATATTCTGCACTGTCCGCCCCGAAAGCCGCCACACATATCTTCGCGCAGTCCACCCCTATAACCACCATGCCACAATCATTTTAAACCTTTTATGCCACTGAAAGCACCAGGAAAGGGATAAGCGTTCAGTCCGGTGAGGCCCGAGATTTGAACCTTGGACCTCCGCCCCCCTTATGGGGTTTGGATGAAGCAATTGGTCTACACCTCGGACCTAATTTTATTTGATATATTATAAGCCTTATTTTACATATTAATTTGCTCATATTATTCTACTCATATCATTATATTGACCTTATTATATTGTGGCTATATTATATTTGATCTTGTGATATTTAACCTATGATATTTATGGTAGTATTAAGGCTTAAAAATCCATAAGTGGTATTATATCTACCACCTAACTCTATCTAGATTGACAAGAGTTTATTTTATCTATTTTTTAAATTGATTTTATTTAGTTTGATTAAGTCTATTTGGAGTCTATCCACTTTGAATATAGTGAGACTTAGATTCTATTATAAGGTTATATTGAGTAGAAAGGCTAGGGTTATTTCATTAGGTTGAAGGAAATCTAGTGAAGAATAAAGGGTCGATTATATTGAATAATTAAGAGAACCAACTCATTAGAAAGTTGGTCATTCAAGAAACAAATTGTATCGCTCCAAATTTTTTGCACCCTTACCTTCAGGCTAAAGGATCCATGCCTAGAAGGGGAATGCGAGAAGGATGGGACAATACCTCGGACTGAGAGGCCCTTTGAAGGTCCCGCCTCTCGAGGGAGGTGTATAAGGGTGAATTTTTGACGGATGGTGGGGTTCACCAAGAAACGTTTAGTGGCAGTCTCCACGCCTAGGTTGGGAATGTGTTTGATGTGTTCAATTTTATATTTAATCATTCAAATCCTAGGTTTGGCCAAATGAATCTAAATTATTATATATGAAATGCAGATTTAAATAAATACATAAACAAATTTGAACAGAAAACACAGAGAACAAGCTAAGTGAGAAAAACCATACCTGATTCCGGATGTCTGATGGAGGTTCTAATTTTTGAAGCAGTCCAGATCATCTAGAATTTGACAGGATCGTCTGAAATCAGACAGGATCGTCTGAGATCTGACGAATTCGTCAGACGAATTCATCAGAGACCTACAATCAGAGAAATAGATACAAAATACAAGAAATGCAGCTATGCTAATAAAGGAAAATGATGTGAAATGATAATAATGATGTTAATAAGATAATCCCAAATATAAATGTAAGTAAATTATCATGCTTTAATAGCTAATCATGATTTTATTATGTATTTAAGCTACATGGGTGAACTCCAGGATGCAAAATAGTAATAAGTCTAACTAATGCAAAGCAAAACAATAGATAGTGGAGAAAGAATGCAAACTCAGGGCACTGATTGCCCCCAATGTTGACTACAGTCGAAATCATCTCGAATTGGTGCGAGATCGTCCGAGATTGTACAAGATCATCCATGACGATCTGAGCTTGCTCCGGTTGAAGAATGACAAAGTTCCTGCAAGAAAATTTGAAAAGGGACAAAGGCAAACAGTAGTCTAAGACATTCTAATGCATGTAAAACTCGAAGTGCAAAAAAATTTAGCCAGGGGAATGTCAAGGGAAGGGCCTAAGATTAAATAGGCATAGGAAGGAGGTTGGGAGGTTGGAGATCATCCCAATTTTGGATATCTCCAACGGGGGAATTCTCTAACCTTGCAGACACATTTTTTCCCAGGTTAGAGACGCCATTGAAACAAAAGCTAATTATGAAAAATTAGTTTTAGGATGAAATCGTTTGGACGTTCTAATCTAGATGAAATCATCTGATCTAAGGCGATATCATCTGATCAACAACGATATCGTACAACGGACAAAACAAATCCTAAAAATGGCACAAAAAATGAGGAAACGGGTTAGCAGTCAATTTTGGAGCGGTTTTGGGTTTGAAATTTAAATTTGAATTATTACCAAGGTGATTTTAATTATTTACTAAGTTTTACTGCACCAATTTTAGGGTGCTACATTTTGCCCCCTCTTTAGCAAATTTTCCAAAGAAAATGCGTTAAAGATGAGTTCTTCTCGATCTACGAGAAAGCAAAAATTATTCCCATTTTTAGGCGACGATTCTAGGTCAAATCGTACGACATCTTACTATGGTGCCCCCTCCGTGTTTTTACCCAAATCGAACGTTTGAGGTAAAAACACGGAAAAGCAAAATTTTAAAATGTTTTTAGGTTTTTTTGAATAAAATTAAGAAAAATAGGGTAAAACCCTAATTCATTTTTACTGTTCATTTTTTTGGTTTCTAGAGCTCTGCAGACAAGATGGTCGAGACAGTGCACAAATCGACAGAGGTCCGACGCAGGCTACGGGTAAGGGTCCAAACTTAATTTAGAATGCTTTAATTTTGAATTTCATGCTTTTTAGATTAATTTTGAATTATTGTTGAGCATCACGGCCATTTTTGGGCCGTTGACGTTGTTGGGATGAAATCGTCTCGATTTCGTCGAAATCGTCTTGATATCATCGATTTCGTCCAAGGGCGAAATCGACGATATGGGGACAATTTCATCCAATAAGGGATGATTCCCTCTTGCAAAATCAAAGACAAATTTTTTCAAATTTGGGATGATATCGTCCAATAGTGGACGATATCATCATTTGTATGAAATTGAACTTATTTTACTTGCATTTTTAATCACTGTTTTATTAATGATATTGTTGTTTTGTTGTTTATGTTGCAGAGAGGATTACTAAAGAGCCAAGAATGGAAATACGATGGGATGAGGGATGACTTGGCCGCTCTATCTCAGGCAGAGGGAGATCGGTTGGCTCAAGTCGGCTTGCAGCATGTGGCGAGATATGCCATAGGTTTCTACAGATATGGGGCTATTGACAGCCCTAGCAGAGAGGTGGTATCCGGGTTCTTCTTGTTTCCGATTACCGACAGGGGAGATGACTCCCACATTGGAGGATGTATGGAGGATTTTGAGGATCCCCATATAAGGACGGCTAATAACTCCCATGGCCAATCAGGTCCACACGATGATGTGACTATGCGAAGATCCGAGATTCGCCCTAGAGAAGGGCAGAGTGAACATCGAGTCGCTACGCCAGATGCCTGGGGCATCTAGACTGACGCAGGTTTTGGCTGGGGTGGTAGGTGGTCTGCTGTTATGCCATCAGAGTGGATGCAGGCTACCATGGCTATTGACAGATGTGGTTTGCGACATGAGAGACCACGAATACAGGTTTACTTGGGGGAGCTTTGTACTATGCCGATTGTATAAGATCCTGCATGGGGTCGTATACAAGGGTGGCCGATGTCTGGTTATGACATCACTATTGTAGGTTTGGTGCTGGGAGCACATCGCGATGCAGAGGCTAGTAGGGCTCCCACTAATAGGGATTGACAGGGAGAGACCTCAAGTTTTCTATTGGTGGCTCCGAAGAGGGTCACAGCGGCGGATAGATCTGCCAATGTCTCGGAGACTACTTGACGACCTTGTCTCCGACCAGATCACCTAGAGGCCTTGGAGAGATCATCCAGGGTGGGCCAAGGATGGACAGGAGCTGGCTCACGTTAGGCAAACCTGTTGGCTGAGGATGGAGAGGGGAGAGGTGGAGCTCCATCGTTACGATTGAGTTTTGAGGCAGTTCGATCTATAGCAGGGGATCCCATATCTTAGAGACTACGAGTTTTATTGGGCCATATGGGATAACACTACAGTTAGCGAGGCTCCAGATATGTAGCGCTTCTAGATTTAGGACATGGATGATGCCCCCATATAGCTAGTGGATGGTGACAATGCTGGGGTTGTCGATGGCTATGATGCCTGGTACACAGGCATCCACCCTCCTCGGATGATGAGGGTTCAGGGTCCGATTCATGCAGTTGTGCGTTGGATGGGGAGGCGATGCCAGGCGGCCATTGAGGTGACACAAGGTCACGACGGGAGAGAGCAGAGGAGACCACAAGCTCAATAGAGGCCATGACAGCGGGAGAGGAGGGAGAAGATACCCCCTTCTCCATGAAGAGAGAGGCCACCATTGCTTGATAAGGGCAAGGGTGTCGAGGTAGGAGATAGTAGCGAGATGGCTACTCTTCGGGTGGAGACTGTACGTCTCCAAGCTCAGGTGTAGTCCTTGTAGGATGAGGCTGCATGACTCAGGGCTCGAGGTGGAGGGGCGAGCACTGAAGATTTAGCACGGGATATTGCCCAGGTTACATTCTATCAGGCTCTATACTACCAGATGGTGCCAGAGGGGCAGAGGTTACCACTGTCGGCCCACATTGTGGAGCCTGTCATGATGAGGTCATCGAAGACATCATCACGATTAGAGTCCAGGACTCATAGCACCACATGGACTGTGATGGGGCCACCTCATCCACCTCAGGGCGGGGGAGGAGATGAGGCTGAGAGCTCGAGAGGATCTCGAGGCTAGCTGCTACAAATTGCACTGCATAGATTGATACATAGTGTTTATATTTTTGATAGAGGATTGAGTATGCTGAGGTATAGATTGTGGCATACCAATCCAGTTTTGAGATTGATGTATATATTGTTGATATAGATGAGATATTTTTGATCATATGACTTGTCTCATGTGTTTGTATGATGCTTTAATGTTTTGGTGTGATTGATTTGATGATTCATGTAATTATGTCGTTGGAAATATGATGGTTTGAATGTCATGCTTTTAAAATTTAAATGAAATAATCTGATGTAAACAAATTGGTTGTTTGTGGTATAATTTGATAAAAATAAAAGGGACTTCTAACAATAATTTCAAATGACATTGTTGCTATTATAGACCATTTCATGGAGTCGTCGCTCACTCGATCGTCAAGCTAATCCCAGTATAGAAATATTGCTAAAAGTAAAAGAGTGCTTAAGAGACTGTCTTAAGACTTTGTTGTGATGATGCAAATGATGATGATAATGGTGATTTGTTTTCATATTTCCATGAAAATATTATGCATGAAACATATTAGAAAATTATTTTTGCTAGGCATAAATTCCTAAGTGATAAAATTTTTGAATAATTCCCTAGGAATTATACCATCATTGCAAAATTTGAAGTTTGACATAATGACATGAAATAGTAACAATGTGCGTGGTTTGTAAAGCATAATTGTGTAACATAATGATGCAAGTCACATGTTTTTTATGATTTGAAATAAATGGGAAATAAAATTAGTTCAATGGTTTGCACTAGGCATAGAATATTTAGGTATAGACTTATACCATCATCGCAAAAAAAAAAAAAAAAAAAAGATTGTTGGTTTTATTGCAAGATGCATTTTTGATCTTTGATAAACAAAAAAATAATAATATGAAAAGTTTTGTTTGAAATTATTTTTGAAATTTTGTGAGAAGATGTATGTAATTGCTTTGATACAAAACAAAAATTCTAAAATAAAAGAATAAAATTATTCCGAAAAGAGTTACAGAAATATCTTAAATTATCTCAAAGAGAAATGTAGATTTATAAGGAATCCTCATGTGCAAATGTGAATTCATTACCGATCTTGATTTATCATAATGATACACAAAATCTCTCAAATACAAATGTGTGTGCAATTGTATTGTTCATTTACCAGTTTTGAGCAAGATACTTTGATACAAGTGATTTGAATTAACCAAATAAGTGTTCATTAACCATGATTTAGATGCATATAACCGTACCAGACTACTATGTAAGTCGTGTTATCAGGAGCTAGCTAATCCATAAGCAAACATAGGTCTGTACAAAAGAAGGTCGCTAATGTGACAGACATATCACCACTCTAGGAGTTACCCAAGGCCAAGCGGGTTGGGCACAAACCACCTGTTATGGGGCTTACCTCATAGTTTTCAAATAATTGAGATTTCCAGGGATTCAAGCTCATCAAACCTTCTTTTATTTTAAATGGGTAGGGAAAGGGATTTTATTGCTTTTGCTTTTTCTTTCGTTTTCTTTCTTCTTTCTTTTTTTTTTTTGTATTTTTTTGCTTGATACTGAGATAATGCTGAAATAACATTTTTCTTTTTCTCTTTTTCTTGAACTTTTCTTTTCTTCCTATGCTAGGGATACTTGCTCGGATTAGCTGTAGAGCAAGGGATTTTTATTCTGGGTAGGGGTGAGCTTGTCCTTTTGTCAATTCTCAAAGATTCTAGACCATGTGCATGATAGGATAGCAGGGGAAACTTTTCGCTCAAGAAACCATTTCTACTATGTAGCATCATATCGAATTTGCAATGAAATCATTTTAATGTGAAAAGATATACTTGGTTCAAGTAAATAACAAGATCAATTCTCTATGCTTAAAATTTATTTAATGCCAATGTGTACTTTGATATAAGAGAGATTAATAATCATAACAAATAAAATCAAGATATTTATTCATGTGCATGTGAAAGTGCGGGATTCCAAATAAATGTTAATTTATCCAAAATAACTGAAAATATAACTGCAATACTTCACAGTTTAAGAAGTGCAAAACAAAAGATGTTTTTGAATATTTTGATGATTTTGAATGTTTTTAGTGTTTTTATATTTTTAAGTTTATAAATTGAAAGAAATACAAGATAATTGTTTTTGAAACGTTTTAAATAAGTGACTAAAAGGAAATAATATGCAAACAAATATATACAATGATGAAATGACCAAATTTTTACGTGTAATAACGTTTAAGATGCATAATATTCATAGGTTCTTTAAGCTCTTTACCATCTAAGGTAGATAATTTGTATGCTCCCGATTCAAATTTAGCAGTGATAATATATGGTCCAAGCCAGTTGGGCTCAAATTTACCTTTAAGGTCTTTATTTGCATTAGTATTTTTTTCATTTTCTTTTAAAACAAGGTTGTCGACCTCAAAGGATCGATGACAAACTTTCTTAGCATATGATATTTTAAGCTTGTTTTGGTAGGCACGAAGATGCTCCAAAGCATTGATGCGCTTTTCATCTAGGAGGTCCAGCTGACTGAGTCTACCAACTTGATATTCATCTCCTACTTTGGTATCTTGAAGTAGTAGAGCCAAAGAAGGAACTTCTAATTCAAAGGGAAAAATAGCTTCAGTGCCATAAACCAAAACAAAAGGTGAAGTACCTGTGGGAGTACGAACACTAGTGCGATATGCCCACAAAGCTGGATATAATTGAATGTGCCAGTCACGGCCAGATTTATTGACCAATCTTTTAAGGATTTTAATTAATGTTTTATTGGATGCTTTTGCTTGGCCATTACCCTAAGGATAATAGGGAGTGGACCAACGATGTTGAATCTTATATTTTTGGCATAATTTCTTAACATCTTTATTTTTGAAACAAGTTTCATTGTCTGAGATGAGATTTTCAGGAATTCCGAACCTAGAAATGATTTGATTAAAAATAAATTTAGAGACTTGTGTTCCAGTGTAGGAAGCTAAAGGCATAGCTTCAACCCACTTCGTAAAATACTCAATGGCGGTTATGATGAATTTGTGTCCATCAGATGACATAGGATTAATTTTGCCAATAATGTCTAAGCCCCATTTTGAAAAGGGCCAAGGAGATGAAATAGCCTGCAGATCTTGTGCAGGCACATGGACAAGGTCAACATGTTTCTGGAACTTGTCGCAATGGCACACATAATCATGTGCATAGTTCTCCATGGTAGGCCAAAAGTATCCTATCCTAAGGAGCTTTTTAGCAATGACACTACCACTGAAGTGTCCTCCACAAGATCCATCGTGGGCTTCACTCAAAGCTGATTTGGATTCTTCTAGATTCAAACATCTCAATAGGATACCTTCAAAAGATCTCCTCTATAAAGTATTGCCAATTATTACAAATCGACTTGCTCGTCTACGTAATAATCGACGCTGGTTTCTATTAGAATTGGCAAGGAAAGTCCCATTGTGAAGAAAATCAAATATATTCGTATACCAAGGTTCAGGAGTAGTTTCATTGATTAGAAACACATCCAAAGGTTCTAAGAATGACTTATTTGAAGTGGGTTCCTGGAGTCGATGAATAATGATGGTGGCATATTCATCATCTAACTCCAAGGGCAGAAGAGATGCAGCTGTAGCCATAGCGTCAGCCGCATGGTTGCTAGTTCGAGGAATAGCTTCCAAGGTAACTTGATCAAATAGAGATATTAATTGTAAAACATATGCTTTATATGGGCGTAATTTATCATCTCTGGTCTGATAAACTTCATTAATTTTGTTTATAACAAGTTGAGAATCACCAAAAACTAGCAGATGTTTAATTTTTAGTGCCAAGGCAACTCGTAATCCAAGGATTAGAGCTTCATATTCAGCAGTATTATTGGTGCAAGCAAATGTTAATTTAAAGGACAAAGGTATAATGTGTTTTTGTGGAGATATTAAAATAATACCTACACCAGCCCCACTCATGCAACGGGCTCCATCAAAGTATAAGGACAATTGTTCAACATGGTTTGCTTCTAATTGAAGGCATTCATCAGGAAACTCAATGATGAGGGGATGGGTAGACTCTAAGGGTGCAACAGCTAATTGATCTGCTATGATTTGACCCTTAACATACTTTTGTCCTATGAACATGAGTTCAAACTCGATTAGAGCAAGAACCCACTTCACTATGTGACCCGATAAATAAGGTCGACTCATGAGATATCGCAAGGGATCATATTTAGCAATGACATATGTTTTTTGACTGAGCATATAATGGCATAATTTTTACGTAGTAAATACGACTGCTAGACATAGTTTTTCTAATGTTGTGTAGCGGGTTTCATAACTAATTAAATTTTGGCTAATATAATAATTAGCACGTTCTTGTTTCTCATCATCAAGTTGAGCTAACATAGCTCCTAAAGCAAAATCTAAAGCTGAAATATACAAGATAAATGGGCGATCAGGTCTAGGTGGTGAAAGCACAAGTGGGTTAAGGAGGTATTGTTTGAGAATTTCAAAAGCTTCCTTACATTCGTTGTCCCAATTAAAAGGGACATCCTTCTTAAGGAGCTTAAGAAAGGGACCGGTTTTGTCCGCCAGCTTATCAATGAAGCGACGGATGGCTTGAAGCTTACCTTGTAAACTTCGTAACTCAGATATATTGGTAGGTGTGGGCATATCTGTGATAGCCATGATCTTGAGAGGGTCAATTTCAATACCAGGTAAAGAAACTATAACCCCTAATAGTTTATCAGACTTAACTCCGAATATGCATTTACCTGGATTTAATCGAATAAGATATTCTCTTAACTAATTAAATACTTTTCTCAAATCATCTAAATGATCATCTTCATTAATAGAGCGAGCTATAACATCATCTACATAATCATGTAGGATATCATGCATCATATCATGAAATATATAAGTCATGGCTCGTTGATATGTTGCTCTTGCATTCTTTAGGCTGAATGGCATCACTTTCCAAAAAAAGGTACCCCAAGGGGTAATAAAGGTTGTTTTAGCCTGATCTTCAGGAGCTATCCTGATCTGATTATAACCAAAAAATCCATCCATTAAGGATATCATTTCGATTCCAATAGTAAAGTCAATGATTTGATCCATGTTTGGAAGAGAAAAATCATCTTTAGGGCATCCAGTGTTAATATCTCTAAAGTTTGTGCAAACCTAACTTTGGTAGCTTCTTTCTTGGTGACTAGAAATACATTGGAGATCCATTTCACATAATCAATAGCTTGTATAAAAACAACATTCAGGATTTTTTCTAACTCCCCTTTAACTAGCAAGGCCACTTTGGGATGCATTTTTCTAAGTTTTTGTTTAACAGGTTTAGCATCCAGATGGACTACTCGGTGATGCATGACTACAGAAGTGTCTAAAACTGGCATATCTTCATATGTCTAAGCGAAGACATATTCATATTCTTTAATGAATGTAATGTATTGCTCTTGTTTTTCTTGACTTAATTCTGATCCAATATTGATTATGTGGGGATTATCCTCAGTTCCAATGTTAACTTTAATGACGTTTTCTACTTCCATGTGTAGATCTCTTTCAAAATTAGGTGGGGCGGGTGAAATGCCCAATTCTTGTAATTATTTTAAGGTTAGCTTGGATAATTCATCTTGAGGAGTCATGGCCTCAAGTTGGGCTATAGTAGGTATAGAACCATCAAAATAAAAACCATTGTGTAACATTTCTTCAACGGAGACATCATGGAAAATATCTCCTTCCAACTCATAGTCGGATTCAGAAATCATTTTAGGATAAGCTATGGATAGCATATTGCATGTAAATGGCTGATTTTTTAGAGGTAAATCATCACGTGCATCCAAATAATCTTGATAACATATGATTTGATCATCATCTTCAAAAGGGAAGGGTTGACCCTTACTAGGAAATAGGCCCACACCACATCGGGCGGGCCATGGTTCTACCTCAAAGGGTTCTTTCATACCATTTTGGAAAGGTCCCAAGCCTTTCCATTTATATCCCATTTTAAGCATTATAGGTTTAGATTTAATATACTCATTGATGAGTTTTGGTAAAATAACATCGAGCATTACCCTCATGATGAGTTTTGATGTTCCTGGGTATTCTTCCCCAGTCATATCCCTTATAAATAAAGGCACAACTCCCGAATTGATAAGTACTTCCCATAGGTTGTGGGAGGCCCAAAGTACGAGGAGATGACGACAAATTACTTAAGATAATGGAATTTTGCATAGAAGCATTTGTTTTTTCTGATATAAGAATTGTAGATAAATTAGGTAAGAGTTCATCAGAAAGAGCATAAGATGTAGAAGGATCATTCCCTATATCTTTAGATGTGGAAGGTATGATAGATGTAGATAATGTGGAGACGTTAATAAATGGGTCTACAAGTTTTGAAATTAGAGGGATGGAACATGAAGGATTGGTTGTGGATTTAAGATCTTTTTGAGGTTCTAGTGTGGTTTGTTTAGAAGATTGTTGAGGTTTAGATAAAAAATAAGAATTAGGATGTGTGGATGACAGAGCAAGGAAAATTGAACTCCAACAGGTTCTGCCAAAGCACACATATCAAAGGGTCTAGGATCACCATGGATAGTGACCAACTGATTTTTAAATTCAAATTTAACACATTGGTGTAAATTTGATGGGACAACCCACATTGCATTGATCCAAGGACGACCCAAGAGTATATTGTATGATGTGGGGCAATGTACAATAAACACGGTCGTATCTAAGGTTCTCGGACCAACTTGCAATGGGATAGTGATAACTCCACATGTTTCTTGTGTTTCGTCATTGAAAGCTTTTATGATCATGTCAGTTTTCTTCATTTCATCACTTCTAAACCCAAATCTTTGGTAGAAGTCAAAAGTGCAAATATTTAGAGATGAACCATTATCAATCAAGACCCTTTTGACTGCTACATCTTCTATTAAGGCAGTAATATATAAGGGGTTATCCTTATGTAATCTATGTTGTGGTATATCTTTATCCCAAAATTCAATACAATCAACTTCTCGAGTTATTATAGTATTGGCCATGGCTTCAGGTTGAATGTTTTGTGGTACCATCATTTGGCTTAATGTGAGCATTAACTCATCTCTATGGGTAGGAGAAGATCTTAACAAGTCCAAAAGGGAAATTTTGGTTGTAGTATTGGATAATTGCTCATTAATATTGTAAGGAGGCTTAGGTTGAACATTAGACATATGATTCCCTTTAGTGGGATTTTTCAAAATAAATGGAGCTGATCCATCGTTTTGAATTTGATCTTGTTGAGAGGTTTGAGCCTATTGTCTGGTAACAACTTCGATGGTTCCTACAATATTATTTTGCGGATGATGAATAGGTCTTAGTCTAGCATTTATGGCTTGTTCATTAGGAAGGAATTGATTAGAAGAAGGTCGAGTAGTAACTCTTCTAGGAAATGGTTCTTCTGGAACCATAGAATCTATGATAGGTTGAATAGGGTCTGATTCATCTTCAAAACTATTCGATTGATTTGAGGTGATGTCTATTTCACTTTCAGTATCTGATTCTACATCACTGAGATCCGATGTTTGAATATTATGTAGGGGCCTGGTTATGACCATGGATAAAGTTGTGTCAAATTTTTGTAAATCATGATTAGGTAAATGTTTGCTAATAGTTCCTACATATCGGGTAGGAGGAGGGACATTATGATGCTCAATTTGATTGGCCACCTCTTTACCATGTTTTGGTAAAGGATGTTGAAATATATCTAATGATTGATTAGCATTTTGATTTTGATTTTGGGGAATGTTCTTTTGAGCATTATTAGGAGCATTTTTTTTAGGTTGGAAGGCTTGCACCTCCATATCATTATTATCAATCAGATCTTGTATTTTATGTTTTAACCTTTTACAAGAGTTGGTAGAGTTTCCAGGCTCTCTATGGAAATCACAGTGTAAATCGGCTCTGTATCCGAGTATGGTTGGATCAGGTTCTCGGATAGCTGGTAATTGAATAAAACCTCTTTTGAGTAATTGGGGTAGAATAGTTGATAATGGTTGATTCAATCTAGTAAACTCTCGAGGAGGTTTATCAGGAGGTTTCAATATAAATTTTTATGTTGTCTTCATTGTATTGATATTAGCAACATTTCTGTTGTTAGTGACTCTGTCACCTACAACTTGTTTGTTTTTATATTGATTTTTGGATGTTTTCTCATCATATTTCTTCCTAAGCTGGCCTCTCCTAATGAGAGCATATTCTACTCTTCGAGCTAAGTCTATAGCCTGATCGAAGGTAGTTAAGGTAGCAGTTGATAACTCATAGGATATTTGTTCTTGCAAATTATTAATAAAAATGTCCAACATTTCCCTATAAGGTAGCACAAAGTGCAGTTTTCCTGTCAAATGCCTCCATCTAGCTAAGAAATCAGCAAAACATTCATCTTTGTCTTGTTTTAAGTTGTATAAATCTTTAATGGTTACATGCCTCTCGATGTAGGCACTAAATTGATGGACAAAAGATTCAATTGTTTCTTCAAAATTTCTCAAAGAATGAGTAGGCAATTGATAGTACCACTCTAATGCCATTCCTCCTAAACTTTTCGAGAACATTTTTAGTAATAGCAAGTCATCATGTGATATATCATGACATGCTATCCTAAACATGCGAAGATGCTCTATGGGATATTTAGTTCCTTTATATATAGGCAGGACGGGCATGGGAAAGTGCTTAGGGTATGGTTGTGTTACAACTATGGGATCCAAAGGTTGACTACACATATCTCGATAATTGTACGAGGGACGGTAGGGATCTATCTGGTCCATGCGGGAAGCTAATTGTTTCACCATGGCTTCTAGATTACTGGTTTGCCCACCATATTGGTTTAGTAGGGAATTACTATGTGATTTGTGAGCATATGATGGAGGGACATGAAGATTAGATGCTATATTGCTATTGTGTAAATTTTTGGTAGGAAGGGTGTTATGAAGATGTTTTGAAGTTGTATTATGTTGTATCCCAGATTGTTGAAAATTGATGTTTGGCTTGTTTTTAGGTTTTTGTCAATTTGAAGCATATTGATCAATAGTTTGGCGAAATAAAGCAGTGAATGACGGTCTCTTTTGTGTGGGAATGATTTTAGGCTCAATAACAGGTTCCTTAGGAGGTTGGGTAACCTATTGTTTTTGCATATTCTAAATTATAGTGGCCATATCCATATTGGATGGTCCAGCTTTATCACTTTCTTGATCGACAAAAGACAAAGGATTAGTGTGCACGTCAAACATATGTTCCATGGCTGCTTGAGTGTCATTAATTTGGCCTCTATCAATATGAACTGCCATATTAAGAGCACCAATATTATTATTGAAAAATTTCCAGAAATGATCTATGTTATCAAAAGTAACAGTTTCGTCTGGAGCCATTCTAGGGGATGAGGATCCTTCCTCTCTAACATTTTCTTGTTCATTTTCTTCAGCCAGGTCATCTTCTAGTTGTTCTAAAGTTTCTTCTTCTGGAATTGGATCCTCAGGAAGGACATTTAATTTTTTTGTTTTCTTTCCTAACCAATCTTCTTCTTCTTCTTCTTCAGTTTGTTTACCATTCCTAAGTCTAGTCATTGTGCTTAAACTTAGATTTCAGCAAATATATATATATATATATATATATATATATATATATATATATATATATATATATATATATATATATATATATATATATGCAACAATCTTAAGAGGTATATATTTTAATTATATACCTACTATAGTATTTATAAAAAAAAAAATTGGTTTTGTTATGTTTTTTTTGGTTTTTCTTGTTTTTTTTGTTTTATAACAATTTTATAAAGATAACAAATAGCACACAAAACATAAGAAATAATAATAATGAAAGCAATGAGCTAGTTTTCTATAAAAAATTTATAAATATCATTAACGGGCTCAAGTTCTTCAGGAGTCATGAAATGTTCTTCTTCAAATTGAAAATTGTTTTTCAAGAAATCAACAAAGTGTGCTATGGTGATATTATCTATTTAGGATTCTGGTTTGTAGAAGTAAAGCTCATGGTAATACTCTCGATATAACATAGCTCTAGGAACTCTATTCCATCTTTTTCTTTCTGTAAGAACGACCTCTTGGTCTTCTATACGAGCTAGAAATTGATGCACTATGGCTGCATTCTTGAGGAATTCCTCAAAGGTATACAACTCAAAAGTGATGGGGACTGGGAAATTCACACAGTCAAAATATTCATGCTTTTCATTAAAATCTTCGAAAAATTATACACACATCAAGATAAATCAGCCCGCAGGCTTTACAATGACCAAGCTCGGCTTCGATCTCTCTAACTGTACTACTTCTCCCCGTTCTTCGGTCCACCACCCTTCCTCTTATAAAAATTCAAGTTTTTATAGAGGTCTCGGCCCTCTAGGTCATTAATGACCCACCTGTGCAAAAACAAGAAATAAAAATAAGAAAGTCCGCTTCCCTCTCAAATTTTCAAAATTTCTTCTATTAATGGGCAACTACCCCGATCCCCTATGGGAGCTTCCATTAAAGACTCCCCTTGCCCTGCAACCATCGCTTCCAGACTGTCTCTCGGGAACAATTTCTGTCATAACATTCATCTGCACCCTCTACCTCTTTTCCCACATGCACGGCCTGTCCATGTGTTGAAATTTTTAAAACTGTCTTCTACCAGCTGCGAACTCTCAATCCACGTGGCAGCCTTTAACTGGTCATGATATCATGACATGTCGCGATATCGTGACATGTTGTGGTATCGCGACCCCCACACCCTTATGCCTTTGCTATGCCTTTGAAGCCGTGATTCTGTGACATGTCATGAAATCATGACATGTCACGATTTCGCGACTCCCACGCCCTTCCGTACTTGCCTTGCCTTCGGAGCCACGATTTTGTGACATGTCATGAAATCATGACATGTCACGATTTCACGGCTCCCCTGCCTTTGTTTTCTCCCTTCATCTTTCGAGCCCATTGTCAACTTCGACGTCGCTATTCTTCGAACCCTTCACGCCTTTGCTTTCAAATACATCACGAAATCGCGACGTGATATCGCGATGTAAACTCCCTCCGTACTCCTGCCTCCGAAAACGTCATGACATCGCGACGTCGTGATATCACGATGGAAAACCCCTCCTTGCCTCATTCTCCAAAAACATTGCGACATCACGACATCGCGATATTGCGACGTCATGATATCGCGACGGAAGACCCCTTCTTGCCTCCTCCGAAAACGTCACGATATCGCGACGTCGCGAAATCGCGACGTCGCGATATCGTGACAAAACTAGCCTCCACCTTGTCACAGCTTTCGGGGTCACAATTTCATGACATGTCATGATTTCGCAACCCCCTTTCTCACTTTGCCTTGGAAATTTAAACAAATTACTTTGAAAACCCGGTTGATGTCAGATTGTCCTGCTATCGTCGGATGCTCCTGCATCAGACACCCGGGGTAAAAAGGAGAAGTGACCTTCACTTCTAAGCTGTTCGATCCGCGTCCTTTGTAATATCTCCAAACACACATCAACCTTTGCAACCTGCTCAAATCCCGTCTCCTGGAAAAATTCTCTGCCCTCTACCAGATAAATTTTGGCATTGCTGCACACCTTCTCATCCACTATCTGTAATGGCTTTAATTTGTGGCGCACTCCATATTTCATCAAGGAGTAAGTATTTGCATGACCATCATGCACCGCACTCCGATCAAACTGCCATGGCCTCCCTAACAGCAAATGGCAAGCATCCATGGGGAAAACATCACACAGGACTTCATCCTGGTATCTCCCAATCTGGAACGTGACTAAACACTGTTCACGGACCCATGCTCTGTGGTCCTTTCAAACCATGCAATTCGGTATGGATGTGGGTGTCTCCTCCTTTCCAGCTACAACTTAGCAACCATATCCTTGGAAACTAAGTTTTCTGTACTCCCATTGTCTATAATAACATTACAGACTTTGCCTGCACTTTTGCACCATGTGCGAAACAGGCTTCTCCTCTGCTCTGGTTTGTCTTCCTCAATCTGCATGGTTCTCCTCACAATCATTGCTTCTCCTTTCTCAGCTTCTTCAGAATGTTCTGATTCAGCATCTTTCGCTGCCACAACAACTCTGGCAGGACCCACTTGTTTCTTGTTCACTCTCTCGGGGTGCTGGGGACACTCATATGCCCGATGCCCCTCTTCTCCACAGTGGAAACATGTTCCCCGAAACACTCCTCTTCCATACCCACGTCCAGATCTACCTCTTCCTCTTGGGTAGCCATTGTTCTGAACTTGCGATTTGGGTTCTTCATCTTCTTTCTGATTCTGGCTGCTGCTAACCTCTTCTTTCTTCTCTTCCTTTCCTTCCTCTTTTCTTCCACCGGTCTTTCCTCTAGGCCCTCTTCCTTTTTTCTTGCTCTCAAACCTTCTGTTCAGTTTTTCTTCAACCTTCAGAGCAAACTGGTAAGCATCTTCAATGGTGCTCACCCGCACTAAGCTTAACTCTTCCTGGACACTGGGTCTCAACCCATTAATATAACGGGCCACCTTTTCCTTGCTTGCTTCTAAATGGCCGGTTCTGATGGAGATTTTATAAAATTCCTCCGTATATTCTTGGACAGTTTTATTTAGCTGTCTCAAACCCTACATTTTTCTTAGCAGATCCAACTCATAATCTGTCGGAATAAACTGCCTTTTTAATTTTTCAACCATCCGTTCCCATCTTGTTATCCGTTCTTTTCCTCTTCTGTTCCATTCCAGCTGTACCCCCTTCCACCATATGCTGGCATGACCTTTTAATTTGGTTTTGGAAAATCTGACCCGCTCGGGATCTTCAACTTCTTCATACTCGAAGTATTCTTCCAGGTCATTTATCCAATCAATCAATTCCTCCGAATTCAAGTTCCCAAAATACGTGGAAACTTCTATCTTCGGCCTCTTCCCGATCTGAGATATGGCCTTGTACAGTCTGGCTTGTGCTGGATCTATAGCTTCTTCTTCTTCTTCTTCAAACTAGTTTTGTTCTTCATCCGCTTCATCTTCACTGTCTGCATCTCTTCTTGGTTCGTGTCCTCTGCGCAGTTCTTCTTGCAGGGCCTAAAATTGCCACTGCAAAGCCCAAAAATCTTCTGCTGCCATGCCTCTCCCACCCACGGGGTTTCTTCTTGGAGGCATCTTCTCACTCTCTCACGAGCCTTCCCACAGATCCTGGTGTGACTGCCTCACGTCCGACGATCTGTCACACACTCAGGAACTTTCGGCTCTGATACCACTGATGGGGACCGAGAAATTCACACAGTCAAAATATTCATGCTTTTCATTAAAATCTTTGGAAAATTATACACACATCAAGATAAATCAGCCCGTAGGCTTTACAATGACCAAGCTCGGCTTCGGTCTCTCTAACTGTACTACTTCTCCCCGTTCTCCGGTCCACCACCCTTCCTCTTACAAAAATTCAAGTTTTTATAGAGGTCTCGGCCCTCTAGGTCATTAATGACCCACCTGTGCGAAAACAAGAAATGAAAATAAGAAAGTCCGCTTCCCTCTCAAATTTTCAAAATTTCTTCTATTAATGGGCAACTGCCCCAATCCCCTATGGGATCTTGCATTAAAGACTCCCCTTGCCCTGCAACTGTCGCTTCCTAACTGTCTCTCAGGAACAGTTGCTGTCAGAACATTCATCTGCACCCTCTACCTCTTTTCCCGCATGCACGGCCTGTCCACGTGTCGAAATTTTTAAAACTGTCTTCTATCGGCCGCAAAATCTCAATCCATGTGGCAGCCTTTAACTGGTCGCGATATCGTGACATGTCGCGGTATCGCGACCCCCATGCCCTTCTGACTTTGCTACGCCTTTGGAGATGTGATTCTGTGACATGTCGCAAAATCATGACATGTCACGATTTTGCAACTCCCATGCCCTTCTGTACTTGCCCTACCTTCGGAGCCGTGATTTTGTGACATGTCACGATTCGTGGCTCCCCTACCCTTGTTTTATCCCTTCGTATTTCGAGCCCATTTTCAACTTCGATGTCGCTATTCTTCGAACCCTTCATGCCTTTGCTTTCAAAGACGTCATGATATCACAACGTCACGAAATCGCGACGTTGCGATATCGTGATGTAAACTCCCTCCGTACTCCTACCTCTAAAAACATCATGATATCACGACGTCGCGATATCACGATGGAAAACCCCTCCTTGCCTCCTCTGAAAACATCGTGACATCGTGACGTCACGATATCGCGACGGAAGACCCCTTCTTGCCTCCTTCGAAAATGTCGCGATATCGCGACAAAACCAGCCTCCACCTTGTCGCAGCTTCTGGGGTCGCGATTTTGTGACCCCCTTTCTCACTTTGCCTTGGAAATTTAAACAAATTACTTTGAAAACCCGGTTGATGCCAGATTTTCCTGCTATCGCTGGATGCTCCTGCATCAAGAAGACACAAGGGCTCTTCTATCTGCTAACCACCTATGGCAAGCTCTCTGAAGTTCATGATAAAAAATAAGTTGATGAGGATCCAAGATTCTATCTAGGACAAGCCTCTTGATTTGTTTAATCTCTGTTGACCTAGATGAAATGATACCTAGTCTCCTATTAAGTTCGTCCCACAAAAGTTGGTTTCTATCTGTTTCAGGCACACTAAGCACAAAATTAATTTCTATGGCTGCTAATTGGTTTTCAACATTTATAGTAACTGCTTGTCTTTTCTTAGAAGCTACCATCTAAACATGATATGCAACTTAGTAGTTTTCTAATGATTTTAAATGAATCTATTTTTTTTGTTTTTGTTTTGTTTTTGTTTTCAAAAGGTTTTAGTTTCACGTCGGGTTCACCAAAATGTATCGCTCCAAATTTTTTGCACCCTTACCTTCAGGCTAAAGGATCCGTGCCCAGAAGGGGAATGTGAGAAGGATGGGACAATACCTCGGACTGAGAGGCCCTTTGAAGGTCCCGCCTCTCGGGGGAGGTGTATAAGGGTGAATTTTTTACGGATGGTGGGGTTCACCAAGAAACGTTTAGTGGCAGTCTCCACGCCTAGGTTGGGAATGTGTTTGATGTGTTCAATTTTATATTTAATCATTCAAATCCTAGGTTTGGCCAAATGAATCTAAATTGTTCTATATGAAATGTAGATTTAAATGAATACAAAAACAAATTTGAACAGAAAACACAGAGAACAAGCTAAGTGAGAAAAACCATACCTGATTTTGGATGTCTGATGGAGGTTCTGATTTTTGAAGCAGTCTAGATCGTCTAGAATTTGACAGGATCGTCTAAAATCAGACAGGATCGTCTGAGATCTGATGAATTCGTTAGCATCAGAGACCTACAATCAGATAAATAGATACAAAATACGAGAAATGCAGCTATGCTGATAAATAAAAATGATGTGAAATGATAATAATGATGTTAATAAGATAATCCCAAATAGAAATGTAAGTAAATTATCATGCTTTAATAGCTAATCATGATTTTATTATGTATTTAAGCTACATGGGTGAACTCCAGGATGCAAAATAGTAATAAGTCTAACTAATGCAAAGCAAAACAATAGATAGTGGAGAAAGAATGCAAACTCTGGGCACTGATTGCCCCCAATGTTGACTGCAGTCGAAATCATCTTGAATTGGTGCGAGATCGTTCGAGATTATACAGGATTGTTCGCGACGATCTGAGCTTGCTCCGGCTAAAGAATGACAAAGTTCCTGCAAGAAAATTTGAAAAGGGACAAAGGCAAACAGTAGTCTAAGACATTCTAATGCATGTAAAACTCGAAGTGCAAAAAAATTCAGCCAGAGGAATGTCAAGGGAAGGTCCTAAGATTAAATAGGCATAGGAAGTAGGTTGGGAGGTTGGAGATCATCCCAATTTTGGAGATCTCCAACGGGGGAAGTCTCTAACCACGCAGAAACACTTTTTCTCGGGTTAGAGACGTCATTGAAACATAAGCTAATTATGAAAAATCAGTTTTGGGATGAAATCGTCTCGACGTTTTAGTCCAGACGAAATTGTCCGATCTGAGGCGATATCGTCTGATCGGCGACGATATCGTCCAACGGACAAAACAAATCCTAAAAATGGTGCGAAAAACGAGGAAATGGGTAGCAGGCAATTTTGGAGCGGTTTTGGGTTTGAAATTTAAATTTGAATTATTACTAAGGTGATTTTAATTATTTACTAAGTTTTACTGTGCCAATTTTAGGGTGCTACACAAATATATTGACATTGATATTATTGGATTCTCTAGTAAGAAGAAGAATCATATTGATTTCTTAGGTGTGATCTAAGACTATTTATTTAAGAAAATATTTGTGATAGAGATTATGCTACATAAGTGTGAGAAGCTTGCTATAGAAGATTTATAAGAGTTTCAATTTTTGGTGAATAGAGAATATTGATACAGATAAAAATATAGTTGCGGATTGAGAAGCATTCAAAGTTTCTTAAAAGAAGAAAGAAATCATATTGATAAAGAGAAAAATATAGTAGTGTATTGAGAAGCATTCAGAGCTTCCTAAGATAATGAGATCATAATAGAAGAAAAAATACAAGTATATAATTCTTGAAGAAGGCTAAATAAGCATCTAGCTTGCTTTATATTGCTTCAAGTATTAGATTAACATATATCATTATTGAAGAAGGATAAAGAAGCACCTAGATTACTTTATATTGCTTCAAGTATTGGATTAATATCTACATTGATAAGATCTACAAGATATTAATAATATTTAGGTTCAATAAATCAATATTGAAGAATAGAAACCCTTAAAATAAATAGGTCCATATAGAGAAATATTAAGGATTAAAGACCCTTCAAAGAAAGAGTTTTGTATAGAGAAATATTGAAAAATATAGACATTTCAAAGAAAGAGGTTCGTATAGAAAATATAAATGCCCTTATAGTGGAAATCAAAGAGGCTCTTATACAAAAATGTGAAGCCCTTTATAGATAAGAAAAGAGACTTGAATATTGAGAAAGAAATTGAGGCCATTGAAGAGAATAAGAAATGAGACTTGATGTATAATACAAAAAATAGAGGTCTGCAATCAACCATTATAGAAGGATAAGAGTCTCATGCAATGAAAAAATAAAGAGAGGCTCATATAGTGAATAGATTAAATAAGTGGTCTAAGATACATTCAAAGTAAGAAGTGGCTTGAAATATATTTAGAGAAAGAGAGGCTCGAAACACATTCAGAGTAAGAAGAGGTTGAGACACATGTAGTGATAGTAAATAATAGAGGATATAACTTACATATGAAGCTAAGCTAAGAGATAAGATATAGAAGATTCAAGAGGTGTCTTAGAGCAAAGCAAGAGTGTGAAATGAAGTCATACGAGCAAAGCACCAGCATTAAAAGAAAAGCAATAACATGTTAGAATACACATATAAGTTACAACAAAGGGAATAAGATGTATTCAAGGAGTTATCAAACATTGTATAACATCAAGATATATAAAAATAGTAGATTATCGAGTAGTGAAACATTAGGCTAAATTTTAGAATTAGAAGAAGCAAACCCACATGCTAAAATGGAATGAAATGTTTGTAGCATGTTGAAGTAGAGCTAAAGCTGATGTGTTTAAGCAAAGCCAAGGTTGAAGCATTGAGGCAGAGCTGAAGTCAAAGAATTGAAGTAGAGCCAAATTCAAAGCGTTGAAGCCAAACAATTAGCTAGAAGTCATGGAGAACAATATGTTGGAAACTGAGTAATTGAGTTCTACGTAGGAAAGATACAAGTAGAGCGTTACAAGTTGGAAGGTGAATGAACATTGGACAACAAAGTGATTATAATACCTAAGTTTTAACATAGAATTTTTAGAGTTAAAGTACCAATTAGAACAATAACATGGAAGAAAAGCAAATATTTAAGACAACGCCATTTAAGAAGGAGTTACACACTCGAGGAAGAAGCAAGGGGTTACATTCAACCTACTTGAGCAACGTGTATAAGTAAGAAGTGTTATACCGTTCCAAAGTAGGTGAAACAATAGTCCTTCTCATGCATGATTACAAATGTAAGATGGAAAACAACATTTGAGAATATTGAAAGAGAGGATAGACAAGTTTGAAATGAATGCAAAGGATATTTAAAGGGGAGCAATCAAATTGGATGTGCGCAAAAATAACAATAGGGTAGGTAGTTACTTTTTAGGGTTTATTAATGTAAATTTGAAAGTTTAAAGTCCAAAGTAGGAGAGATAAGGTTTATTTAAAGTTTTTAAAGGTTTTATATTTGGACTAATAAGGTTAATAAATTAAAGTTATTTAAAGTATGGTTTGATAATTTCTTTATTATATATGATAATGAGTAATAAGGTATTTAGTAATTGTTTGAAAGTTTATTATTAGATTGGAGTGATAAGAAATTCAACTAGGCTATTTAAATGTTTTTGTAAGTTTTAAAAGGATTTGAAGTTTTTAAAAAAATTATTTATTTTTGGGTTTAGTTTTGAAAAAAATGAATATATTGAGTTTTTGCAACTTTATTTATTTAGGAGATAAAAGGATTTCAACATCAAAGCTTAGGGAAAACATAAATTTGCAAAATCTATATTATTGGTTTCTAAAACTAGGGAGACACAAGGTTTACTACTTCATAGAAATTAAATTAAGAAATTTAAATTGTCTAAACCTAGGAGTTATAAGGTTGCCTACAAAGGAATCAATTTGTTTCTAGAAAATATAATGGTTTTTGAAAAATATAAAAATGAATAAATGGTCAAGAGGATATTACCATAGAGGGAATTTTTAAAATGCAAAGCCATATTTCATAAAAAGAAAAGTTGAAAAACAAGATGTAGATCAAAGAAATTTTCTAAATTTAATGGACAACATCATAAGAATACTTTTCAAAAATATTATCAAAGATGCAAGATAGTATCAGGTGAATCTAACCAAATAGTTGTATTAAAGCTTTAAACCCCTATAACCACCATGCCATAATCATTTTAAACCTTTTACGCCACAGAAAGCACCAGGAAAGACAAGCGTTCAGTTTGGTGAGGCTAGAGATTTGAACCTTGGACCTCTTCCCCCCTTATGGGGTTTGGTCGAACCAATTGGTCTACACCTTGGACCTATAATTTTTAATGGTTTGAGTGTCTAGAAGTTAAGGATAATTCTATTTAAATATTGTAGATGATAAGAGATATCTAGTTCATGGAACTGGTAGAGTAAAACCTAGTACACCATTTTTAGATTTTGTACTAGAGGATGTTATGTATATTCTAGGATTATCAACCAATCTCATTTCAATTACTAAATTGGATGAAAGTGGAACATAAATTGAATTCAAAGGTATAAATAAGCACAATAAATGCATTATCAAGAATCAAAATATAATAGAGGCTATAATATAAATAAAAAATGAAATATGTGCTTTAGATTCAATTGTTTTTTTTAAAGTTTATTTTATCTTAAGATGAACTTGTCGATTAATTACCTCAGTGATCTGAAAGACAAAATAAAATAAAATGGATTCAATAGTGTTTCTACCAATGCAAGCATCGGGTGAGTCCAAAGTTCAAGATGATGAAGAAAATACGAAAAAAGTAGAAGATCAAATGCATTGCAAGGTCACTTGAAGAATGAAGACAAATATGTATAAGGGGTGTTGCAAGTATATTATATTATTTGGTACATGCTAATGTACCCCCATGGTACCTTCATGGTACATTTGTAAATGATAGATTAAGTTTGAGTCATATTTTAGAGTGTGAGTAATGTTTTCTCTTTTATGTAAGTGTGAATGTGTAGAAAATGCACAAATGTCATGTGAGTTAGTGTGCAAGTGTAAGTTGAGACTATATGCACAAGTATCTTATATGTATAAGAAAAATATGTTATGTAAAAATATGCACAAGTATCTTATATGCATGAGAATATTATGTTATATAAATATGTGCACAAGTGTCTTAGATTAGAGTGTGCAAATTAGAGAAGTGCAAGAGTCATGTATAGATGTGCATACAATATAAAGTCAAGTGTTCATCAAGTATGCAAGTGTCAAGTAGATGTACCAAGAGTAAAGAGACTTGGCATATGGAAAGGAATAGTCAAGTATCTAAAGAGTCACACTACTATGGTTATATTATAGAGATGATACTCCATAAGCAAGTATCACATACAATCATGATCATTACTAGAATTACTTTGTAAGAGAAAGAGGAGAAATAAAGATTGCATATATTTTGAGCAATTAATATTGTAAGTTGTAATACATGCTTAGTACATATTTATTAAGGCTATTTACATTCATATTGTTACATATTATTGAATGTTATTTGATATATTATAATACTTCTTTTACAATTTAATTTGCTCTTATTATTCTACTCATATCATTATCTTGATCTTATTATATTGTGGCTATATTATATTCGATCATGTGATATTTAACCTATGATATTTGTGATAGTATTAAGGTTTAAAAAGCCAGCATGTTTTACCTCATCTATGTTCTCAATTCTAATCAATGGTACCATTGTTGGTTATTTGAAAGGCAAGCAAGGTATATGACAAGGGGATCCTTTATCCTCTCATCTTTCTATCATCCTAGTCAAGGCCCTTGGGAGGACTATTTCAAGCGTTGTGGAAGAAATAAAGTTGGATGGTATTAACCCTACTTTCACCCTTAGTCCCATATCCCATCATCAATTTGTTTATGAAATTGTTATCACTTCAAGATCCTCTATCTCGCAAGCAAGAGAGTTGAAATCTATATTGAAATCCTACAAAATTGTGATTCCACAAAAAATTAACTTTGCAAAAAATAAAATCTTCTTTTTAAACACCCCTATTAGGAGGTAGATGAAAATTGTAGGTGTCTTTAGATGTGGGGTTGGGGAACTTCCTTTGACTTATCTTGGGATGCCCATGTTTAAAGGTAGATCTTTGGATGATATGTGGAACCCAATTGTAGAGATATTTTCCAAGAAACTAACAATATGGAAAGGAGCTCTTCTTAGTTAGACAAGGTAAATACTTTTGGTGAAATCCTCTCTCCAAAGTATCCTGATCTATTTTATGTCCCTCTTTCAGATACTGACTAAATTCTGTAATAAAATTGAACGGATTCAAAGGATTTTCCTATGGACTGTATAAGAGGATAAAAGGCATATCCCAATGGTAGTTGGGAACAAGTTTGCTAGAAAAAAGTAGGGGGCTTGGGGTTGAGAAGACTGATAAAAATGAATAAAGCTCTCTTAGAAAATTTAGGCTAGAAATTGATAAGGAATGAAGAGGTAAGATGGGTAAATATTCTTCAAGACAAATACCTAAGAGATGATGTTGATTGTTTAGAGGACAGGGACTTCCCTAGGGGATCCAATTTTTAGAATAATCTCCAAATTGTCAGAATGTTTTTGTAGCAAGGTTTGCAATGGAAGAGGTAACAAGGTTCTTTTTTGGAAATATTATTTGCTTAAGAGAATTCCCCTTAATCAGTAGTTTGATTTTGTTGTCTTGGAGAATGAGGGTTCTCAACTTTATGGGTCTATGGTTAGTGATTATATTTTAAGGGGAGAGACTAGACCAAGATGGAAATAAATTGAAGTTGAAGGCTTGGACCAGAGAAAGAACTGGGTTCCTAGTAATTTGAATAGGATGATGTATGTTTATTTCCTAAACAACCTAGACACTCAGGATTCTAGGTGATGGAAATTATCAAAACAAGGGACCTATTTGGTCAAATCTAGTTACTATTTTCTAGAAGGAGAAGGTCCTTGTTGTACCAGCTTTGAATGTTTGGTTACAAAATCTTACTCCTAAAGTTACCTTATTCTTTTGGCCCATCTACAAAAATAATATCCTTATTGTGGATAACCTTATGAAAAGAGATTTTAAATTTTCAAATAGATGCAACCTTTGTGAATGTATAATCGAATATGTTAATCATTTGAGTTTGACTTATCCCTTTGCTTAAGAAGTCCTTCATATGATTCTTAATAGATTCTAGGTTTCTTGGGTCTACCCCAATTGCCCTAGTGATCTATGTCTCCAATGGAAATCCCATTTCAAAAGTAAGAGGCTTAAAACTTTATAGGGCTTTAGTCTTCCTCATTATTTATGGGCTCTTTTGAAAGAACAAAATAACTGCATTTTCAAGGGGGAAAATGGGCTAGTCTTGTCGTGGCCAATAGGATTATATCTCTTATTGTGGAGAATGCTAGATTGATTAAGTGAGAATAAGTCTAGGAATCAAAGAGGGAAGGTATGATTACAACTGATTAGGGTCTTGATCTAGTGACATGTATCCTTAATCCTCCTAAAAACCTTTTAACAAGGCAAACAAAATGGACCCCCCCTCCGGGTGGTATGCTAAAATTGAACTTTGATAGGGCATCTAAAGGGAACCATGGAATTTTTGCAGTGGGAGGTTTGATAAGAGATGAAAATGGAAATATTTTTATTGTTTATGTTGAATCTCTAGGGGACTAGTCAAGCCACTTTGTGGAAGCCCATGCTATATGTGTGGTAATAAAGTTAGTGAATAATATTTAGGTTAAGAAAGTAATTATAGAAGGGGATTCCCTTAACATGATTAATCATATGGAAAAGATATAGAAATTCATTGGGTCTTAGCCTCTACGATTGATGAAGCTCGACATATGAGGCTTATGGAGGTAGTGGAATTTAAGCACATTTATGGCGAAGGGAATAATAGAGCAGATTATATGCCTAAAATTGAAATAACACAAGAAGCACTCAATGTTTGGGAAAGAGACTTCCATGAATAGGTTATTGTAATTATTTATAATGATAAAATAAATGGCATTCACATTGATTAATATTTTATTCCTTAACATTGTGTCTGGTGGGATCCTGAAAGTAGTAATCGATCCTATGATTTGAAGATTGGGGAAAGTTTGAAAATAAAATCTAGTACAACTCTTACAATGGTGATGCCACCTTTTTTTGCTTGGTTTTTAGAATATGGATCTCTAGTAGTGTTGGTTGCTAGTTGTACCACTCTTTTCAAAGAACATTTAGTAGTTCAATGTATTTTGAGTTCAAATTTTCTAGGAGTTCCTTGAAAATCACCATGGCTACTTAGGCCCACTTTTTTTGTTAACATTTGTTTTCAAACATTTTGGTTTGAATGTGTTGTTTATACGTGAGGACCTTCCCTAGGTTTTTTGACCTAGGTAATCTATCCCAATTGGATTTTTTTATTGGGTAGTGCTTTTTGTAGTTCCAAGGATTGAAGACTTGCAAGGCTGATTCAAAGAGTATTTCCTATAAATATTATCCATATGTGCTAATTCATGTTGTCCATAGTGCATCTTATAACCCTTGTTTCTCCTGGTATGAAGCCCACATGTTGCATTGATTGTTGTTTTTGGGATGTTTTGCATTGGGGTTGTTTCCTAGGTGGTAGAGGATGCCAAAGATTGCTTCATCACCAAGAACTAGAAAAAGAGTCTTTATGTGTGTGGAAAAGGCTCAATAAGCTAAAAATAAAGATGTTACTCATTACCTGGAATCACAAAAAATTTCAAACAATGGGGATAAAAATCAAGACAGAAAAAGAAAATTTGTAAATCTGCCTAACCAAAATATGGATAATATCGAGTCTAAATATTTTTAGGAAGTTAATATGGAGATGCCTCTAAAATTATCTTCGCTAGAGGGTGGAAATTCCCTTAAGAATGACCATATGCAAAACTTGAGGTCTGTTGGAAGGGACTTGTATGGTGAGCCTCTAGGGAAGAACATAATGGAAGGTTTAGAGAACAACTATGTCACTTTGAAAGACCTTAGTAAAACATTGAGGAGACTAAATCACTGGTTGTCTAGTAATGTGGACAATGCTCTGAAGGACCTAAAAAATAAGATTACCCTTCTTAGGTCATATATTGAGGGTGTGAAGGAGGATGGATATATCTAATCCATGTTTTTCCTCTCCTTTTTTGTAGTGTTTGATGTGTTTATTAGTTGCTAGCTAGTTTATGGTGTGGGCTATTTTTCTAAGATTTAGTTGTTTGTATGGGCATGGAAGGGTGCCTATTTGTAATATTTTTGTTTCTCTTAGGGTTTTATTTGCTTGTAATAGTTTTTTAAAAGGTTTGGGGGCCCTTTCAAAACCACTTCTTCTACCCTAATAATAATAAAAAAAACTCTCAATGCCATCATAGTCATGATTATGAATTAGTTATCCATTTGTTTACAAATCAATTCACTTCATTGTTATTTATCTAATAGTTTTTTTTTTTTTGTATTTACATGGTGGAATCGATAGCCACCACGAATCTGGGTAGGTTGTCCATTTTTTTATGGCCGAGACAGTATTATGTGTTGTCCACCTTGGAAGTCGCCACACATATCTTCGCACAGTCTGCCCCTATAACCACCATGCCACAATCATTTTAAAACTTTTACGTCGTTGAAAGCACCATGAAAGGGACAAGCGTTCAGTTCGACAAGGCCCTAGATTTGAACCTTGGACCTTCGCCCCCCTTATGGGGTTTGTATGAACCAATTGATCTACACCTTGGACCTATTTTATCTAATAGTTACTCTCATACTTTGTTCAATCAATTGGTTGACACTATTATTGTTATTAATCAAATAAATATCTAGTTGATCATGCTTTTAAATAAGTTATCTAATTGTTTTCAAAATCAATTCACTTTCATTATTTTTTTAGGTTACATAGGAGAGTTGGTCACAACCATATTATTTTTAGAAACTAACAAGCATATGGTTCAAACCATAGGGGCTACTCCCACCAAACCTATTCTACCTCATTATTGTTGACCTAACATAAAGGGGACCACAGATCGATCAGGATTCATACCATCATCATCGTTCTGGCTACTCATATGGTTTTATAACATGTTATGTTGAGGAAGCTACTCATATGGACAACATTATAGGCCATATGAATCATCTTGAGCCTTCCCAAGACCTAACAGTGGTTTTAACCACTCAAATAGGGAAATCTAACCCTTTGTAGCCCGAGTCATGGTTCCTTCTGATGGATCCTTGGTAATCATGGTTCTCCATGATAGACAAATGATGGTCGTCGTACCCTATTATGACTTGTAATCCTAGCTATAAGAGCCAATGATGGGCATACCTGTAACAAATTTGAGATTTTTGAGCTGAGCTAAATTAGTTACAGGGTAGTTGAGCTTAATAGATTGAGTACAAGAAGGTTCTAGAAGGTGATATTTGGGATGCCTAATCCTAACTGAATATTGATATTGTCTTCCCTTGCAAGCCAAGAATGCCAATTGGGATATCTATAAAAGGTGCCCAAAAACTTCAAAAGAAAGAGTTGAGATTGAAATCTAATGCAACGAAGTACTGTCAGTTTACCTAACAGAGAGAAAAATATCTCATAAGCATCAAGGTGCTATCCAAATCATGTCATGGAGCTTGCATTTGCATAAATGGTGATCATTTGAGTTTGAAGAGCCCAATTCAACCATTTTTACCATCAAACATCCGAATTTAGAACCAAATATCCGTAATTCAATCATGCATCGATCAAATGACCCTTGAGAAATTAATTATAGGAGTAATGCGAGCATTAAAATTGGCATTAATAGAATGTAAATATATAATACATGCTTGATAATGAACTTTTGGTTCGTTGGTTTGTTCCCCAACCACCTAGTATAACCACCTAGTTTAGCGCTTAACAATAATGGAATAGTATAGCACATAGTAATAATGGAATAATAGATTCTATTCTAACATCTCCCCCTTATTACATTATTTTGAAATACAAAGAGTGTTGCAAAAAAACTCAAATTTGACAGGTGCAAGTGCCTTAGTGAAAATATCCACAACCTATACATTGGTGGGAATGTATAGGAGTTGGATCTTGTGTTTTGGAACTTCATATTGAATAAAATGACATTGAGTGTTAATGTGTTTGGTGCGTTCATGAAATATTGGATTCTTGATGAGCTTCAAAACACCTTGGTTGTCACAAAACAAGTGAATTAGAAGTTTCTTGGGAAGGCATATACTTGAAAGAATGCAATATAACCATATCACCTTGCAGACTGTTCCACGTGTTGTGCGATATTCTACCTATGTAGATGATAAAGAAATCACCCGTTGCTTTTTATTGTACCAAGAGACAGGATTGAAGCCAATATAAAATATATATCCAAAAGTTGATTTCCTATCATCAATTGACCCGACATAATCAGAGTCCATGTAACCTTGCAAGAAGAAGTTATCATTCTTCTTGTATTCCAGACCATATTTTGTACTTCCATGAACATAATGAACTCATTTTGCTACTTTCCAATGACTAACATTAGGTTCCTGCATGAACCTCAAAAGATAACTCACAACAAAATTGTTGTCTGACCTGATGTTGGTCAGATATATGAGACTCCCAATCAATTGGCGATAGAGAGTACCATCTACCTGTGGATAAGTATCATATCACGATAACTATAGTCCTATGTCCATTAGAGTTGCTTTAGAATTACAATCAGTCATGTGATATTTCTCAATCAATATCTTGGCACATTTCTTCTATGTCACTCTGATGTGATTCTTATTATGTGTCACTTCTAAAATAAGACAATAATGAAGAAGTCCTAGATCTGTCATCTCAAATGTATTTTTTAAGTCACCTTTCACTACATCTATCAATCTCTCTAAACTTCGAGTGATAATCAGATCATCAAAATAAACCATATTTCTTGATATAGATATTAGAATCCGAAGGATTTCTATTGAAACCATGCTATAATAAGTGATTTTCAATATTTATGTACCAAGCTCATGGAGCTTGTTTTAACCCATACAAGGATTTAACCAACTTGTAAACTTTTTTCTCTTGGTATTCAATCAAAAATCCTTATGGCTGAGTCATATACATTTCTTCCTTGATATCACCATTTAAGAAGGCACTTTTTACATCCATCCATTGTAGCTTCAATACAAATTGAGTTGCCATAGCACAAAGTAAACGAATGGTAGTCATTCTAGCAAAGGGTGCAAAAGTATCTTCATAGTCAATGCCTTCTTTCTGTTCATAGCCCTTTGCAACAATGCAGACCTTATGCTTATCTATAGTTCCATCTGCCTTATACTTCACTTTGTATACCCATTTGCAGCTAATGGGTTTCTTTCCAAAAGACAGATCAACTAGCTTCCAAGTCTTATTTTTTATGAGAGATATATGTTCTGCATCCATAGGTACCTTCCACTGAGGCTCACTAAATGCATCTTGTATTGTGGTAGGTTCATGCTCATCCAATGAAGATATAAAATCTTATCTGGAAAAGCTCTCGAGATGACTGAAGTCAAGATCTTATCCTCTATTGCTTCTCCCAAAGCATTCAACTTGGCCTTCAATTCTACCATTCTACATGGGAACAATTATGATGGCTATTAGGGTAGGCCGAACTGATCCATGATGGCCTCTCTGTAAATCTATCTTTTTTATGTTTTCTTAGATACATTAGATTAAAAACATTTCGTTCTCCGTTTTAGCATAGTTTATTTCAAGTTTTCATGCATTTCTTCACTATTTTTAGCATTTTCCTTTCATTTACATATTATGGAAATGGACCTCATCTTGAGAGGTTCCACATTTAGTACTAGTTTCTTGTAAAATATTATGTGTGCAAATCTTAGGTTTTCACAGGAGCAAATCATCATAAATGTTCCTCAATATTTGCATCATCAAGTGGAGGTTGCTAAAAAACCCTCCATAATTAGTTTTGGGAGATTACAAATATTTTGGGAAGACACCTATCATTTGGTTCCTTGACGTAATTTGTATCAAATGGGTGTAATCCCTAAGAGAGTTATTATGTAACCTCTTGTAAAGACAATTTTCAAATTTGAATAAAGAAGGACATCATTTCTTATATCTCTTTTGCTCTATATTGGTTACATGATGTTATCTTGTCAGTTTGATTTCATAAATAATTAGATGTTAGATCTTTTGTACATCTTACAATGGCAATCACTACGGGACTTTTCCCACAATCTCCTAATTTGTTGCTAGCTTACTATTTTCTTATTTTTTTGAATTGCAGGTACCATCATTCTAAGCTAAATGGCCCGCAGACAGAGCCGTCATATCCTATGACGACTACCAGACCCTATTGCTTTGCTCCTAAAGACCTTAGAGCATAATGTAGAAATCATGGAGGTAACATCTTCATTGAATGTAGGCTTTACCTATAAGTTCCTCTACACTTGTTTTTCCCTATTTTTCATAGAAAGAGATGTAATAACAATTTCAATCGAAAAATCTAGAGAATTTTAGAAGAAATTTTTAAGTTTTAATTTTTCTATTGGCAACCACTCCTGAGTATAGTGGCCTCTGCTGCTAGCCTCCCCAGGGTACAAAGGCCCATCTGCTTGACCATTCCTATGTTTGACGGCCTCTATTGTAGACTATTTGACACAGTGACAACCCTGTTTAAACTGCTTGTTAGGGTTTGCTTGCATGCTACCTATCTAAAGGCTGATTTCATTTAGGGTTACATTTCAATTTTCTGAAAATTAAAATATTTTTATTAGAATTTGAAAATTTGAAAAGTTCTTTCATGCATTAACAAAAAATAATTGAGTGCTTTATGTTGCATTTCTATTTTACATAAAATAAAAACAACCCACACACACATCACATCTCAAATTAAACATCAACGAGTTGAAAGTCACGATCAACCACTGATCAAGACTAATAATGGTGGTCTTCATCACCATCTTGTTGGCTTACATTAAGGTTCTTCGCACCCCATTTTGGCCAAGACCGGTCCAAGAACCGTCGTAGCCATGGCAAATAGCACACACTCTTCTTCGAAATGTGTGTCACTGGCCATGATGAATTGGGTGAGGATTGGTAGGACCTATTCTCCCTCACTGAATTTGGGCTTTACCTATAAGTCTTGGTGGGTTTCACAGTCTAGAATTCATCACCAATCTCGGGTGTGAGAGTATATAGATGAAAACCCTTTTAACTTGAGTATTACATCGATAATATCAGAAACTCGAATAAGAGAAAGGTAATACATCAATGAATCAAAATACACAAACCAGTTTTAGGAAACATAATTAAAATTTAAAAGAGATAACCATTTGTATACATTGTTTGTTTCCTTACTGAATGCCTAATAAATATAAAATGGTCACAACACAAAGCCATACCCAGTACCATACTGAGGTTATCAGAAATGCACACGAAGGTCTAGAACACCTTCAGTATAGTCCAACAGATTTACGTTTACCTGATTGATGTTCTAATAGTTGTCACAAAGATAATTCCACACACGAGGGATCCGAGCATCGAGATACCCCCAATAGGAGGACTTCTATGGGTTATTCCCATGATAGATATGAGGATAATCCTAACCTTGTTCATCACATTCTACTTCTAGACAAGATTCATCCATTGAGGGGCCCAATAGAGGTATTACACGCATTCGTGTACCCAATCAATCTACAAATCTCTTTGAACTTGGAGTGGAATACATGCCATTGCTTGGTCGATATGGGGGAGGTGATCCTCTTGATCACCCTTGGTTGATTCATAAGCTAAACCACCTAGATAGGTATGGTCCTAATGTAGCTTGTAGATCACCTTCTTCCACTCATTCTAACTTTGAGAGTGGACACGATGAAGAGATAGTTCCTCCTATACGTACGTACGGATAATGTTCTACTTGAACACGTCATACTCCCACACCATCCTTACATGAGGACATCACCCCTAGGGTAGAGAAAAGAGTTAATGTAACCTTGATTGATTGAGGTAAGAGGATAGCTACCCCTACTGCGCAAAATGAAATTACCAAAATCCCTCGTAGTGAGATGAGAAGTCATAGGCCACACATAGTGGATCGAAAAAATCAGCTACTTCGACCCAACACTAGTCAGAGAGAGAAATTGATCCAATTCCAACTGGACAATTTATTCCATGAGTGAGAATGCTTAGATTAGGAACACGTAGAACAATAGATATTATACCACCAGTGGTTGTACGAACATAGACTACATGAGGAAAGAATCCTACAAAAAATATTGCACAAAGAACAATCACTTCAGATAGCTCATGATGAGATTACCATACCTACTATTTATCGGTAAAAAACAACACAAGGTGCATTGCACAACACCAAGAGTTGTCATCTAGACCCACTAATAATTGCATTCCACCTACCTCTATCCATCCATCTCATCTAAGACAACACCAAGCACCAAATTCGCCTGAGTGTGAGGTATACACAGAAACAAAACCAGAAGACCAGGATCAAGCGTATCCTAAGTTATTTTGTGAGGGTGCGAAGGATGATTACAATTCACCACTTTGGGTAAAAATAAATCTTCCACCTCCTCCTAAGAGGCCTCTTCAAGAAGATGAGATTATCCCATATTAGGCATATAAGGTTCTCATAGAGCGAATCCAATCGTTGAAGAAGCAGGGAGTGGGTTATCAAAAATCCACCTTGCGCAAATTGTACAATAAACCCCTAGATCCATCAGTGCCTTGTTTCACTTTTCCTAAGCATTTCAAAATACCTAAGTTGGACAAATTTAGAGAGGATGATGATACGTAAGAACACGTCACAAGTTTCATGAACTTGTGTTTACAACTATAGAATAATTATGCTTTGTTATTAAGAAAATTTGTGATAACACTCTCTGGATCATCCTTAGAGTGGTATAACCAATTAGTTCAACACAACATCTCTAGCTTTGAACAACTAGTGAACGCTTCTCAAGGTTATGCATAAAGGGTCCGACCCAAAATCTATTTATAAAAATGGGGCCAATCAGTTTCAAAACCTAGGCGAATCCTACCCAAATTCGTGTAGAAGTTGGGACAATTTTTTTGTCAACCAAAAATTATAATAATGGGGCAAATTTCTGCTAATATTTGGAAAAAAATTAAAAAACACAAAACTAGTTTGAGCACAAAATAAAGGATTAGAGGAGTGCAAAGGTATGATGCTAGCTAGGAAGATACTATATAAAGGTACAAAATTTTAATATGAAAATTATGCATTGAAGAATATTTGACATTCTAAGGTGGAGTTAAATATATAAAAGTGATCAAGTGGTTATGAAAATTATTGTTAGTAAGACTCCTTATAAAGGAGTTGATTTATGAGAAAAAGTTGATAAAATTATTTGAGAAGAAAAATTTTAAAAGAGAAGAAGAATATTTGATATGTTCAAATAAATTAAAATGAGAGAAGATTTTTAATTTGCTACCTTAGTAAATGAAATTGAAGAGGATTTGATAGTAAGAAAGGATTATAATAAAATAGGAAGGCAAAAAAATATAAATTGAGAAAGAAAACAAGGAAAGGAAATATTAGTATAAATTTTCATCGGATTTGATGAGTTGCAAAGGAACACGATGGTCGGAGAATGCAGGCCATGCTATGTTGGCCAGTATAACACGATCACAATCTATGAAAGCAGCCATCGACGGTCGACATAGTGCAACTACAGGCTGTGAAAGCGGCCACCGCGTGAAGACATCACACAGGCTGCAAAGGCTGCACTATGTGAGCCATCACATGGCGATTGACATACCATGAATTGTAGCCTCAAATGAGGCTATAGTCTATAGTATGTTGACCACCACGTGATAGCCTACCTAGTGCGGCCTCTACAGCCCGTGTGAGGCTACAGTTTGTGGTATGTTGATCACCACGTGGTGGTCGATACCGTAGCATGTAGTCTCATGTGGGCTGCAGAGGCCATACTAGGCAGGACATCCCATGGTGGTCAACATATCGTAGATTGTAGCCTCACATGAGGCTACAATATGTGGTATGTGAACCACCATGTGACGACCTACATAGTGCAGTCTCTGCAGTCTGCATGATGCCTTCACGTAGTGGTCACATTCACAGCCTACAACTGTGCTATATCGATTATCGATGGTTGACATACCGTAGCCTATAGCCTGTGTGAGGCTATAGGCCATAGTATGTTGGTAACCATGTGGTGGCCAGTATAGCATGACCATCAGAGGCTACAATCTGCGGTATGTGAACCACCATGTGACGACCTACATAATGCAGTCTCTGCAGTCTGCATGATGCCTTCATGTAGTGGTCGCTCTCACAGCCTACAGCTGTGCTATATCGATTATCGATGGTTGACATACCGTAGCCTATAGCCTGTGTGAGGCTATAGGCCATAGTATGTTGGTCACCATGTGGTGGCCGGTATAGCATGACCAGTAGCCTCACATGGGCTGTAGAGGTCGCACTATGCTGACCATCACGTGGCGATCGATATACCACGGGTTGTAACCCATGTGAGGCTACATGACATGATATGTTGGGCACCACGTGATAGCTGATATACCACAACCTATAACCCCTATGAGGTTACAAGCTGTGGTATACCGGGTACCACGTGGTGGTCGACATAGCATGACCTATAGCCTTACGTGGGCTGTAGAGGTTGCACTATGTCGACCATCATGTAGCGGTTGACATACCATGGGCTACAGTCCATGGTATATCGGCTGCCACATGGCGATCAGTATACCGTGATCTATAGCCCACGTGAGACTATAGGCCACACTATGTCGATTGCCATATGATGACCGATATATTACGACTTGTAGTCTCACACGAGTTGTAGAGGTTGCACTATACCAATCATCACGTGGCGGTCGACATACCACACACGGTAGCCCATGTGAGACTACAATCCATGATATGTCGATCGTGCGGGCTACAGTCTGCAGTATGTTGGTCGCCATGTGACAACCAACATAGTGTGGCCTTTGCCATGAGGCTATAGGTTGCGCTATACGTGGACTATAACGTCACGCGAGCTACAGTTTGTAGTATGTCAACCACCACGTGGTGGCTAGCATAAAGTGGCCTATAACATCCATGGGGCTATAGGCTGCGCTATGCTGACCACCAGGTGGTGGTTGGCATAGCGCGACCTATAACCCCATGGACGCTACAATTCATGATATGCCGATCGTCACATGGTGGCTAATATATCGTAGCCTATAGTCTCACGTGAGCTACAGTCCATGGTATGTTGACCACCATGTGACGATCGACATAGTGCGGCTTATGTAACCTGTGTGATACTTTCACGTGGTGGTAACTTTCTTGCAGGTTGCAGGTAGGCTGCAGTACGTGGTATGTCGACCGCCAAGTGATGGTCGGCTCGGCATACCGTGGCCTGTAGCGAGAAATGTCGACTTGCCAAGGTGTTACCACCACAAGATATGTCGACTAGCCAAGATGCTACAAGTTACCGCTCTATTTTTACCAAGATGCTACCACGTGTCCTCTACCTACCCCATGTCATACTCGTACCTTCTACTTGCCTCCTATAAATTGATATTTCTCAACCCTTTATTTTCTGCTTTCATGTCGCGGTTTCTGCCCCACTTTTCCTTTAGAATGCTTAGAGAAGGAAACGCTTAGAAACAAATCTGGAAGGAACGCTTAGTCTTTTGAAACGTTTCAGTAAAAAGGTATTTTCATGGCTGCTTATACATACTTCTACCTACTGATGTTTCTTATACCCATTCCATGGAGGTTTCTCGGCTTTTTCATTTGCTTTTTTTCTACACGTATTCTCAGTTCTTTCTCATTCCTTTTGACCGCATTGGACCTCTCGGGTCCACCTAGCACTTTCACATGACAATGCACGGTGGATTGATATGCCCTTGATATGCCCTACACATGCAATGTCTAAGTGTCTATATATGAATAATAACCAAAGGCGACAGGATAATTCTCCTATCGCTAATTCTGATTATTTTAGATGCAGCTAGATTGATGTCCCTTCCTTTCAAAAATAGTCGAAGAACCGCAACTTTGCAACCTTCATTCTTGTTGACCATCGGGAAATAGAAGTCACTGGTGTTTTTTTTACATCAAAAGTTGAAATCGTATTTCCCTTGCGTGTCAGAATATCTAAATATTTATACCAAATGTCTTTGCTCTAAATATTTAGATTCTTTTGGGTTGTACGTGGCATGCTAAGACCATTTGGAATTTATAGGCGAATCAAATGTTTTTCCCATTCATATCTCTCGATTTTTTCGGTAATAGAGGCAAATCAAATGTTTTTCCCCTTCGACATTCATATCTCTCGACTTTTTATTACGCATTATTTTGGCTATTTCGTCTTCAAAGTAAGCATGCAAACAAACAATTTAGTAATAATTCTTCCCTTTGAAATTAATGCTTTAGAAAATTTAATCGATTGAGACCAATTTTTGGGTCGTGTATCTGATGTTCCGAAATCATGCTAATTATGGAGTTGGATTTATAGAAAAGTTAGTTTTAAGTAATTTTTTATTATTCTTATTGAATATATCATAATATCTTGTAATTTATGGGTTTTATTAGGCATGAAATAAGATTATGCTGCATTTTTTCTTTAGGGAAGTATAAAGTTTGACCTTCTTTAAAATTTAAATTTTAGATCTCCTTTCGTGGTTATATTCACTTATATTGAAAGACATTCTTTTTACTCTTAAAATTGCAGGTAAGTTTTATGTTGATACCTTATACGGCATGCATCCATGAAAAGAAAAGATCCTGCAAAACCATGAGCTTGTCACCACATGCTTTTTTTGAGCAGTCACCACATGCTTGTCTTGCCGGATTTGAACACGCAAACCTCTTCCTTGGTGATGACAATTGCAGATCGTAAAAAAATAAAGCTACACATTAGAATGCCATGTGATGATAGCAGTGGTTCCGATTGCAAAAAAAAATCAATTAAAGCTACACATTAGAATGCCATGTTTTCTCATCTCCTTTCGTTTCAATTAAGAATCCGTCGGCAATCGTTAGTAACACACTTTTGTCGTATGTACAGCTCATATAAGATATTATAATTCTTTAGGATAAATCAAACACAAACAAAATACGAAAAAGTCGGCTAGGATCTTTCGTGGTCCACGCTTTTTGACTAGCCCCGCATTTAGTCTATACGAATAGATTAAGAATATGCAATATACGAATTAATTTTGCACGTCAGCAATGCAATGTACTCCAGATTTGCATGGCCACGCTCTCAACTAGCTATGATAATTAATTTTTAAAGCTTTAATATTCTGTTTTTATAATAAAATTTATAAAGTGTGTATTTTGGTAATCAATTTCGAACATCAATTTTTATCTATTAAAGTTGTTATTTTAATGCACGCTTAAAGTTTAGAATAATAAATTGTGGGTAATCATTTTCGTGCATCAATTTCTATATGTTAAAAGTTATCATTTTTAACTGCATTTTAATATAAAATAATATTTCATGTTTTTGCCAACAACCTTTAGCAAACACTTTTAAGACCTGCAACTCCCACCTCTGCCATTAACTCAAAATGTAGAAAGACAATGAACCTCAAGACACCAAATTCGAACTCCGTCAGATCGCTGAGAATTAAAGATGGGAAAAAGAGTGTGGAAATCATTCACGTTAGCAGAGAAAACAAGTTTTAGCAAAATTTAAGCGTTATTACAACAATTGTTACGTGATTGCTTGTAAGATTGAAAACACATCATTTCAATTGTCGATTTGTGCACGTGTAAGCTGATGTACATTATTTCTGGGATGGACGGCATGTGGTGCCTCTTCTTCCTAAGTCAATATAAAGTAAGCAAAAAAATATCTTAAATTACTTGTGAAGGGGAACATCTTATGTAGACGTATTAAAAAAGTATTTGAGTATTTCGCTGCACGTGATAGACCTCATCCGAAGAAAGTGAAATTATAATTGGTCAATCGATGTCTTTTATTTTTATTATTATTTTTTAAGTTTTATGGTTTGAACATTCAGTTTTTCTTTTTAAATATTATGTTAAATTTATAGAACTAAAATAGTCCTATTTGTAGTGTAATTATTGCAATAAAATAATTTTGTCAACTGTGTTTAGTGTGAAGGTTGTCAAATGGTAAGTATGTTTGTTTAAGTATTTTTTGGATGAGAAAATATTGGATATAGATGTAATGTTAATTGTGATTGTTTAGGTGTTACATATGTTGATATCATAGCAATTTGGTGATTATTTATATGTGTCAATGTTTTGGTGGTAATTGATTATGTATATCAATTCAATTTATTGTAAATTTAGATTCACTTTTAAATTTTTTAAAATATTCTTTTGTATATTGTTATTGATCTCATACTTTACTTCAATAATGGAAACCGAGCCATATCCTATCATGATTATTAATGAGCTTCAATTTACATGGTCACACAATATTGCAATGAATTGCCAATGATATGCACAAAGTTTATATTGATTCATATGTTATTATAATAATTGTTATTTAGTTGCAGAGTTCAAGATTTGAATTGATGTTGAATTTTTCAGAAGTTATTGATTAAATATAAATGTTTTATGTGGGATAAAGAATGGATAAAAGAATTTAGTAATCTTTTAAATCTAAGAAGTAAGATATTGTTGTTTTTAATGGTGAATCCAGATTTTGATCTGATAAGCACACCATCCAAATGGTTGTCTCTTCCTCTTCTATTTTTTCAAGGGTTACCTTTAAAAACACTTTTTTCTTTAACCTTTCTAATATTTTCAACACACTTAGAAGAGATACACAATGGATCAAGAACTCTGGTCTTGCAAGGATCATAAAAATGATACAATACAACACCAATTTTTCCCTCATGCAAAGGATAGTCAACTCCTATGATGGTGAAGCATCCGCTGTCTAAATGACTATCGAAAAAAAAAATATTTCTTTTACAGTCAAACCTTCAGATCTTCAGCGACTTGCAGGACTGCCATATATAGATGGTCAAATATTAAAAAATTAGTATGGTTTGAGCGATGATGACAAACTAACATTGGAGACCAAATACGATCTCGATTTACAACATTTGAGTGGTATATTTTTAAAATTTAATTTTTATTATTCTGCATTTTTAAGGTATTCTAATTTTTGTTTTCTAATAATGTTGTCCTTTTCCAAATAAGTCTTCTAAGTCAAAAAGGGGATTAAACGTTTCCAACGTTGCAGATAATTTTCTTTGTTCTTGCATAGAACTCTTCCAAGTAAGACTTGTTTTGCAAGGATGACCTACAAACATGTCATTTTGGACGTTGGCCTGTTTGGTTCGATGTGTTTTCGGCACCAGATTTGAATGGTGTACCTACATTTTGAATCGTATTAAAATGATATTCTCAATGCCCAAAGACAACAAACTGCATATGCAGTAACATCCACCCATTTTATTATTTCTCTTTTTTATGAAACATTTTACAATGTTAAAGATACCCAATATCCAACCACATTACACCTGAAATTGATGGCTATTGGTGTGAACGAAGAAGAAATACAGGTAAAATTATATTTTTGGAAAAACTATATATTATTCTTTCCAATTTTATTTCTATTTTATTTTCTAATTTTTTGTTTGAATGCAAAAAAAAGCAATTGAATTTGTTGCTCGAAGGGATGTCACATTAAGGGGTCTCATGCATGAAGCCACTGGAGATTCCGACACACTACGAAAATGACACTAGTAAGTGCTACAATAACTACAAAACATATGAGATCTTACTCACCTCATCAGCGTAGACCGTCAGCTCCTTTGATTTCTACACATGTTACAGGTGATTTTGAAGAAGTAACCTCTAACTCAAAAGGTAACCTTACTATTCGAAAGTATTAATTAAAATTATGTATTTTATTGATTTAAAATTATAATTAATTTAAAGAAACTTTTTATATATTTTCAGATCAATGACATGTGGATCTATCATCAATGAGGACAGATTCAGCTATGCAGGTCACATATTCCTCTGGTAAGTTTGGTTTAATTAAAATTGCTTTTATGACATTGTTTTTTATAATAGTCTTAATTGAAATTTTAATATAATTTTTTTTAGGGGAGCTGGCTCATTTCCAAAGACATAGAAAATCAATGCTTCCACCACATCCACCATGGAAAACACATCCAAAACAAGTGTAAATCCACCAATGATGAGAGGCCAATATTGCATGCATGGGAAACAAATCCTTACACCACCACCATTGGGATGATCCATAAGTCAAACACAAACTATGTCTGACTTCCCAACATTTTCTCTTGGAAATATCTCAAATGTGCAGAGCGCTTCTCAAATACCCTCTGGTAATCTTGATTATGATTTTCTTTTTTAGGATAACAATCTTGAATATTTGCCTTTCAAGAAAACTAATTTGCTTCATGATCTACAAAAGCATAATGAAAGACAAGAGGTTTCTAGGGCAACTTTAACTGTAGTTAGGTCATCCCCCTCCCATCAAACCACCACCCAACATCCTCTTAGCAATGATGAAAAAGTTCATTTTCTTGTAAATGTTTTATTAGCTCTTGATTGTGAAGCTATAGTTAAAGAAACTCTACTTTTAGATATTGCAGGCTTAAAATATTAAGAATATCGGGCAAAGGTTTTAATAAAAGAAATAAATGCCCGATACAAGAATTTTTCTAAAAGAAAATAGATGTTTTCATTGGTGGAGAATGAACCACAAAAAAATGATGCTTTGTTACATCAGGCTGAATTCAACAACGTGGAGTCCAACTCCACATACAATGATGAAATTTTGAAAATTATGCTTAACAGATTGGAAAACCTCAATGTCGAGGCCCAAGCATATTTCAATGAATGGTAAACAAATAAGAAAAAAGTAGCAATTGCATAAACTGCAAGAATTACTACTGATGTAAATTTTACATATAATTGAAAATCATTTTTTTCTTAAATATATTTTATTTATAAATATTAACCTTTTTCTCTTCTATTTTGTAGTCTAATTTTCAGCACTTAAAGACGCAATTCAGCACCATGAAAACGGTGATTAAGACTAAAAAAACTAGTGTGACTAATGTTATTGAAGTGGAGAAAAGATTATAATTCACTATTAGAGAGAATAATTGGATAAATAAGTTTATCAAAGACAAGGGCCTGGATGTGGAGGTTGTATATAAACAAAATGAGAAAGAACTGAATGCACCCTTTAGAGAAGATCCTATGAAGGAAGAAGGTTTATTGCTATTGGGGATGAACACTACAGTTGAAAGTCTAGTAAAGGTTGATGCATTGGAAGCAAAGGATATTAATGAGGGATCATCAACACAAAATCATTCTCTAAACTTTTTAAATCATGCTTCAAGCACCCAGGAGAAAGCCAACTAGTTGACTATATCTTTTGTTGTGTAGCAGTTAATAATTTTGTAAATTGTAAAGGATGCTTTCAAATCAATAAAAGAGACAATTTTCAAAAATTGTGTATTATATTTTTGAAATTTTGTTTTAAAAATTATGATGTTTTAAATAGTTAATGTGGATGCAATAAATAATTTTCATTACAAATGAATTGCTAGAAAAGATGGATATAGGCAAAAAGTTCTCTTATGTTTTATAAAAAAATTTAAATGATTGAATTGTAGCACAGATGTTTGTTTTTCCATAGAAAAATAATCCAATAAGGGTGCGGGCCTTACTCTATCTCTAGCTCACCCTCGGGGTGGGCCTCTGTTTTGTTTTTGTACAATGACTATAATTTTCCTAGAACTATGGTAGGATGGCCTGCATGGTGGTTGGTAGACTCTTTAGAGATTTTGGATTTTGTTCAAGCTTTGTAAAATGTTACGAAACCCTTTCAAAAGCCCTTTTCACCAATCAAAAAAATAATCCAATAACAGGGCTTAAATATTAAACATACAATTTCATCAATATATGCAATATAATTTTTTGGAGATATACACATTACAATAAGAAAGATATGATATAAAAACAACAAATTCACAATATTGGAAGTTGAAACAAACACATTTCAAATATAAAAAAACATGTCTAAGTAAAATGAAAATCAATTCTCAATATCCTGTAGAAAGCTGATAATGAATAATGTGAAATATATTCAAAATTTTAAATCATCCATTTATTACAATGCTAGAAGTTGAAACAAATATTTTTAGAATATACAAATTCATTTGTACTCATACCCAAAATTTATATTTCTACAATTTGATCAATGTTACCGTTATATAAAAATAGATTTTTTTTGGAGATAAACATAATAGAATAATAATGATATGATATAAAAATAACAAATTCATAATGCTGGAAGATGAAAAAAACACTCTTCAAATATAAAAAAAACCATGTCCTAGTAAAATGAAAATCAATGCTCAATATCTTGTAGAAATATGATAACGAATAATGTAAAATATATTCAAAATTTTAAATCATCCATTGATTACAATGTTGGAAGCTGAAACAAATGCTCTTAAAATATCAATAAATACATATCCCAATAAAATAGAAAATCAATTTTCAATATCCTGTAGAAATCTGATAACGAATAATGTGAAATATATTTAAAATTTTAAATCATCCATTGATTACAATGTTGAAAGTTGAAACAAACACTCTTCAAATTGTACAAACAATACATATCTTGATAAAACATAAAATCAATTCTCAATATCTTGTAGAAATATGATAACAAATAATGTGAAATATATTTAAAATTTTAAATCATCCATTGATTACAATGCTGGAAGCTAAAACAAACACTTTTTAGACTATACAAAATTTTTTGTACTCATACCCAAAATTTTTGTTGCTATAATTTTATCAGTGTTACCATTATCCTCATCATCATGAGTGTTCATTTCACCTCTTCTATCTACGAGAGATTTCCATTATTCCAAAGCTCTATCATAAGGATACTTCTCCACCTCATAGGTTCACACATATACTCTCAAATAATTTTCTAAATTTTTATCCAACCTATTTCGAAATTTAGATTTTACAAACGATAATGCACTAAACACCCTTTCATCTTCCACTAATCCTAAAATAATCATTTGAAATAATTCATCTAAAATAAAATACTCACTCATCGTATGTTGCAGGACACTACTGGGATGCAATATTTTCCACAAATGTGAAATAGAAATTGTTTGATGATGGTTAGTCAATTGTGAAACTTGAACAACCATTGTTATTCCAAAACTGTTTGATTTTTTTATCAAAAGATATTTATTGAGAATACCATCGATTACCATTAAATTCCACATGTTTAATAAAATGGTTAGCAAGAGTGCCCATGTATTTGAGAAAAAAACCATTTATAGTTTGATATTCAATACAAGGATTCCAAAACATCGGGTTAACCACACTCATAGCCTCAAGCAATTCATCTCTTTGAAAACGGTCTCTTATTTTATTTGTCAAGGTTTATGCTATTTTTCTCAATTTAATTTTTGTATCATGTACAACTACATCAAATCTATTGTATGTTATGGGTATTTGTTCTACTTCATTTGTAGCTATATCCATTTGCTAATCAAAACAATATAAAGGTATTGCCTTTTCATGGACATTAATACAAAGATGATCGTTTATGTTGAACTTCAAAAAGTTTTGAGGATCATTGACATTTGTTAATATTCTGCAACTCTCAAACATGGGATCCATAAAACTTTCAGTATACGTGTACATCATATCAATATGTATGCAAATTTGTTTTCTCGCCCTAATGAAATCCACAATATAAATTGATCTTTGTTGTGCAAGTTTTATCAAAGTATTCATTTCTTCCAACATTGGAAGAATACCACATAATGTGAGAAGTGTTTCCAAGTTACTCATTCAGAATAACAAATATTTAGCCTTATCAACTACCCTACAATTTGCATACATAAACCATGCCAAGGATTGATATTGTTTTAAAACTCTATATATCGGTTGGTACAACGAAATCCACCTAGTATGTATATCTTTTAACAGTTTTTTACCTTCAGTAACTCATAGTGCAAACTGTTGAAACTCTAAAAATATTTTTGGATTCCATGAACAATAAGAATGAATTTCATGGATAAGTTCTTCCACTTTTGCTACATTTTCAAATGTGCTCACAATATTGTATGCAAGATTCATTATGTGATCCATGCAATGAATAGGGGTCAAATATGGGGTAATTGATGTTTGTAGTTGAATACAAAGACCATTCCTATGTCCTTGCATTGTAGCAGCATCGTCTACTCCAACACATATTAACTTACTGGCTATTTCCATATCATTCATTCCTGCTATTTCCTTTAAACTAGTTACAACAACATTGTAAATGTTTTTCGCATTGCAATTTTCCACCATCTTACGTACTCCAAGTAAATGAGGTTTTCTTAAATGATTTTCCAATGTATAAACATGCATGCAAATCCAAAATGTTTTATCAATAGCAGTAACCTCATCAATTAAAAGTGAAATGGATTTGGTATTTTTTACATTCTCTTTGAGGTCCTATCGCTCAACCAATGAGAGACATTTTACCATTTCCCAACCACTTCGATCTGACCAATGGGTACTAGGAAGGTTTTTCACATCAACTAGTTGAAATAGAGATTTATAATCAATGAAATCAGATATAGGTCTACCATTTTTAAGAATAGTGTATACAACAACAAACTGTAAACTTTTTGAAGCTAAAGCGATCTTATTCATTTTTTGAAATTGGGCTTGAATTGTTCCACATTTCTCAACCAAATTTTGTTGTTGTTTCATTTATTTATCATATTATTCTGCATATCTGATATGTGCACATTCTAATGCATCCTTACACCTAACATTTTTTGATATTGTTCCATCACTTTCTTTTTTTTTTATATAAAATTTTCCACAATATTTTTCTACTATATCTTTCTTAACTTGAAATATATGATCCCTTCCGTGTTTCCAACTGTAAATTACACATCTTAATTCTTTTAGTTATTCACTACTATTATTTGGCTACACTGGCTCAATAAATGGAAATTATGATACCCAATTAGGCTGAAATGTTCTATTAATTATCCACTTGGATAACCTGGCACGTTTAGGTTTCTTAGAAGGAGATTATTTGGAAGTAAGGATTGTATGAAAGATATTTTTTTCTTTTTCATTTGGTATGTTAGTTTTAGGAATCTCTTCATGTTGTTGTTGTATGTCATTAAGAATTTTTTTATCTATGGGTATTTCATTATTGAGGATATGTGGAAGTAGAGGCATATTAGGGTCAATAGTATTTTGCAATCAAAGGTTTTTCATATCATTTTTTGATTTTAAAACACACATTCTATTAAAAACTAGGAATTAATTACTAGTATACAAAGGCATCAACCAAAAAGCATTGGTTAAGAAGTAAAATGTGTTTATACCTTGAATTTGTGCAGATGTCGATGGCTGAATGGATTGCAAAATATGATGAAAGTAATTTAGGATACTCTTTTATTGGAAGATTTGCCTCCCTTGTTTCCATTGCCAACTGGTGACATTTTACCTATATAAATAGAATATGAACATGAACATCATATTCAAAAAATAAAAAATACTGGTTAAAAAGAATTATTGGTTAGGAAAATAGGATGACATATGGAACCTAGGATATAGCACCTGTCATATGGCGACCAACATATGGCAGCTGACATATGACATATTACGTATGGCATATGGCAGTAGACATATGCGGATAACATATAGTACATAACAACTATCATTGGGCGTTCACCATATGGCGTCTGCCATATGCTATCCACCATATGGTGGGTAACATATAGTAGGTGCCATATAGCATGTGCCATATGACATCCATCATATCCGCCATATGGTAGATGCAATATTGCATCCACCATATATCATATGCCATATGGTAGACGTCATATACCATCTACAATATGGTGGATGCCATATACCATCTGCCATATGGCGAATGCCATGTGGTGGCTGCCATATATCATCTACCATATGGTGGATGCCATATATCATCTGCCATATGGCGAATGTCATATGACTATAGATATATAGTGGATGAAATATATCATCTACTATATGGCAGATGCCATATGTCATTCCACCATATGGCGGGCACCATATATCATCCACCATATATCATTCATGGATGTCATATGTCTACAACCATATGAGGAATGAAAAATGGCGAATACCATATGTAAGGTGTCATATGGCGATAGATATATGTCAAATACCATCTGCCATATGGAAAGCATCAAATGCAATCTGATAGATCACATATGGTGGATGCCACATATCATCTGCCATATATCTACCACCATATGTCATCTGAATTATGGTGCTTGACATATAGAGACAAATATATATCGACTAACATATGGTGTTTGACAGAAAGATAAACATATGGCAACTACCATATGATAATTGACTAAAAGACTTGATACCTATAGAAAATTTGAATGAAATACAAAAATACTGACCTATGTTTATTATCTGTTGTGATCGCTTACTATGGTTCTATCTTGGTTATCATTTGTTGTGGTAGCCTATTGTCTGTCGCTAGTGTCAATTATCTTATTTATCGCTTACTTTCTATCTTCTACTCATTGTTTCACCTATTGTTTGTTGCCTATTGTTTTTTGCCTGCTATTAGGGAGAATTAATATTTTAAACGTATGGATATCGTTCTCATGTTAGCTATATATAATGGGGATATAAGAGGTAAATTTGGTGGGATAAATGATTTTTTTTATAATTTGAAGGTGAATTTTTGGCAAGAATGCTCCATAAAATAAGTATTATAGCGGACAAATGGACCCTAAAATATTTTATCCCAAAAATTTTGGGTGAATGGGATGACATCTAGGGTCCCCATTTTCACCAAATTTTACTTTCAAAATCCTAATATTTCACCCCAATGTGCAAAATTCACCGTTATGCATAACCCTGACGCTTCTCCTTCGAAGTCAAGAAGAAGGTAAATCTATCTAACTTATCAAACATATGTCAATATGACGATGAACTAGTTATGTATTATGAAAATAGGTGACGTAATATAATATTCAAATTACCATTCACCATGCCTATTTTATAATTAACCTGAATGTTTACCAAGAGCTACTCGAAATATATATCGCTTATGTTACAATTGTAGCAATATAAAATATTTGAAGAGGCTTTGGCATAGAGAAAAGTTATTAAGGACATCAAGATTCAGGAGGGGGACATAAAGCTTCGTAAGAAGGAGTGGAACAAGAATCATTGTAACACTCAACCTTAGGCAAAGCTAGCACTTGTGAATAAAATTGTTCTAAATGTTCGCAAAGTAGAAAATCACAACAACAACCTAATTATCAAGCTCAACCCCCTCCGACATAATACAACAATTAGCACCAATGAAATTAAGATCAAGAAAAATAATGTCATTCACCTCGCACTTACACACCATTGCCTGAGTCTTTGGCATCCTTGTTTAATAGACTATGCAAGGCTAAGGTGATTTCATTGCCTAAAATTTGTTTATTATATCTTGCTCACCCAAAGCCTAAGGGGTACAAATAGGACTTAAATTATTCTTATCATAGGCATAATGGGTATGATATTCAAGGGTGATATGGTTTCAAAAACCTACTATAGAACATGCTTGATAAAACTAAGTTATAGATTAATAATCTTTTCACTCTGAAAAATCAACAAATGGGAATATTCAAATATATCTTGCCCACCCACAAGGTCCAGGGAAATCAAACAGGGTAGGTAAATTAGATATATATGGATCCATCGACACATGGGTTCGTAGGTATGATTAACATTGTAATGCATAATACGAGGTATAACCAACCTGAGACACCTATGGCTCCCATTCGAATACCTACTACACCACAACAAGGGCTAGTTCAAAAATCACTACCAGGTCCACCATCACAACTGATGATTACCATTAGAAACAGGCTTACTCAAAGTCTGTAGATGGTCTCAACCAAACTCTCTATTTATGAGCTTATTATACAATCCCCTAGACATAGGGAAGTGCTCATGGAGATTTTAAAATCCATCAAGATTCAACCCAGAGATCCTAATACATTCACTAAATTTGTGGGGCATGTTCAAAAGTGCAAAGGGCCTATGGTCACTTTTTATAACCATAAAATAAAACAAGTACTAGATAATGTAGCAGACCCTCTGTTACACATAATTGCTTGCATAAATTGGATATCTTAGAAGAGAGTGTTGATTGATACATGATCATCGATCAACATAATAACGACAACTACTTTAGAGCATCTTAGTATTCTAACATCACACATAGTGGCATCAAATTTTATATTACAAGCATTCAATGATGCATTATGCTCAACGCTTGGCACCATAGTCTTGCCTATTCAAGTGGAACTAAAAACCATCTCTATTTTATGCCATGTGTTGGAATGTGTGATGCAATATAACATATTGCTCGATCATACTTGGATTTGGGATATGAAGTGTGTTCCTTTCATTATGAATTAGTGCATTAAATACATTCATAAAGAAAACATTCATGTCATCCTATCAGATGATGAATCCTTTAAGTACATCAATCAGGTTAGCAATTTGAGGGAATTCATCTTACCATCAACACATCTGGACATCAGACCTAGTTCACCCATTAAGCATACAAAGTGCAAACCTAAAGTAGTGTGTGTTGATCCATCAACTTCAACATCGCTACCATAACCTAAATCAATAGCTACTTCTGATAAGCCTTCTTCATCATATGATTTAAAGGTCAAACATAAGTTGAAAGTAGCCATGGTCAATGATCCTAAAGTCATCCCCCATGTATATACAATAGAAATTGTGATTGCTATGAAAGAGGATAAATCGCTTGACATGATGGATGATGTGCATCAACTTGCTTCATCTACCGCATCATCCTCACTACAAGTGATGATGCATTTAGTCAACCTTAGTCTCACTAAATACCTAGTTTAAAATGGAAATTTCACGTCAATTATCGAGTCTGTACAAGATGTGATAAGACCTCATGTTCCTCCTTTACCCATTGAAATGATGGTACCCCTAGGCATACCACCCAACCAAACAAATTTTATAAATGGGGGTTTCAACCAAGCTACAAGTCAGTGTCCTGTTACCAATCATGATGATGAACCATTCACAGGAAATATCTATTATATGTCAAACCCAAAATTTTCTCTATGATACTTTTACCATTTTCATTGGTATGGTAATGGCTTAGGTCTATACGAGCAAGGTCATAGAACACCCTTCCAACCATAGTTTCAGTTGCCTATCGATAAGTTTGGTCTAGGGTATTCTATACATGTGCTAGATGAGCTTCTAGATAATTTCTTGCAATGCCTATTTTTAGGTTTCGAGGAAGACATTGATAGGAATAATTATAATGAATCCAATACTTATCATTTATGGATGGATCATCACCCAATAACCATGGTTGCCATAGAACCTCTTAAAGTATATCATAGAACCAATCAAACAAAGAAATCTAAACCTAAAGATATTCTTGAAAATGATTAGATGGATGAAGACAATGAGTATGAGGATGCAACTAAGATTGCATACTGTTGTGGTTGATCCACAACACACCCCAAAATTGGGGACCCACCTTTTTGCAGGCTCACAGGGAAGGATCTCAGTGACCCAGATGCCAGAATTGAAAAAAAGAGAAAATGCACAAGTGTAGAAAGGGGTCGCGAAATCGCGACAGGTAGCGAAATCGCGACATGTCGCGAAATCGCGACCGAAACCGAAAAATTGTCGCGAAATCGTGACATGTCAGAAAATCGCGGTCAACGGCAACGAAACAGAAAAACTGTCGCGAAATCGTGACGTGTCGGTGACCAGGAGGAAAAAGGTGTCACGAAATCGCGACGTGTCGGTGACCAGGAGGGAAAAGGTGTCACGAAATCGCGACGTGTCGGTGACCAGAAGGAAAAGGTGTCGCGAAATCGCGACGTGTCGGTGACCAGGAGGAAAAAGGTGTCGCGAAATCGCGACGTGTCGATGACCAGGAAGAAAAAAGTGTCGCGAAATCGTGACGTGTCGGTGACCAGGATGAAAAGGATGTCGCGAAATCGTGACATGTCGCTGAGGAGAAAAGAAAAGGTGTCGCGAAATCGCGACATGCTGTTGGGAAGAAAATAAATGATGTCGTGAAATCGTGACGTGTTTTGCCGAAGCGTACGGGTGATGAAAAGTGTCACGATTTCACGACGTGTTTTGGAAAGGTGTACGAAAGCGGAAAAACGTCGCGATATCGTGATAGGAAACAGCTAAAGGACTCGAAGAGGAAAGACGTCACGATTTCGCGACCGATTGCAGCAAAGGTGTACGGACAAAAAAATGGTCACGATTTCGCGACGTGTTTTGCCGAAGCGTACGAAACAGAAAAATGGTCACGATTTCGTGACGTGTTTCGGGGAAGTGTATGGAAAGAAAAGGCGGTAGCGATATCACGACAGAAAGCTGCATGAAGGTCCGAGGGGGAAAAACGTCGCGATATCGCGACAGGTTTTGCCAAGACGTACAGATGATGAAAGGTGTCGCGATTTCGCAACGTGTTTTGCCAAAGCGTACGGATGATAAAAGGTGTCACGATTTTGCGACGCATTTTGGCAAAGTTGTACGGTGCAAGGAAGATGTCGCGAAATCACGACGAAAATGAAAATCAGGCTCAAAGTTAGGAAGCGGTAGCGATATCGCGACGGTTTGTCGAAAGAAGGCAAGAGGATGATAATGGTCGCGATGTCGCGACGTAAAGTTGCCCAGGAGGTCCGAGAGAAAACGGTAGCGATTTCGCTACATTATTCAGTGACAACACCACTTCGAAAAGAGAAGGGCTTAAGGCCAAAAGTGGTAGCGAATCGCTACCACATTTCAAAGGGAACGCTGCAATGCCAAGGTGGTAGCGATATCACTACCACATTTTGAAAAGGTGTCAAAGTTAGAAGGTGGTAGCGATATCGCTACCATTCGAAGAAGAAGGCTCAGGATGTTAAAAGGGTAGCGATATCGCTACGAGAAGTGGCCGAAGGCAGACAAATGAGAAATAGTCGCGACATCGCTACGGGGATCGGATGAAGGCGTATGGCCAGGAAGCATGTAGCGATATCGTGACATGTCACTATTTCGTGACATGTCGCGATTTCGTGGCCGGGAAGGTGAACAGGCAGACTTGCAGTTTTGTCAGGTTCTTTCGTAGAAAAGCGTTACAGCAGGCACAGAAAGTGCGTGACACGTGGCGTGCAGGTGTCAAAATTGTAGGGGCGTTACATGCAGAGATGAATTTTGGAGCGTTTCCAAATTTGAGCGTGAATCAAAGCGGGAAAAAGCAATAATTTGAAGGGTCGCCCACAGGAAGAGGAAATGAAGCGACGAAGGAAATCGAAGAGCCATAACAATGCTATAAAGCCAAAATTGCAAATCGAAGAAAGGGTTGGAAATTTCCGAATACGGAGTTGCAGAGACGAAGGCTTTGTGCTATTCTGGGCCCGTACTTGGGCAATTTCCTTCTTTTTGTTCTGGGATTTTCTTTTACACCTGGAAAATTTTTGAATGTAATCGAGATATCATTTAAATACAAATACAGAGAGTTGGCATCTTATTGGATGAGAAAGAAGGAGTAACTTTTGCATGCATGATTTAATGTTTATATTCCCATTCCAGATTTCTTAGGTTTTTAGGTGAAGTTAATGCAAGATCTCTTGGTTGCTTCATGCGAATGCATGTTTTCTGGAATTACCACAGAAACCCTCGAGACTCGCATCTGGCCTATTTGGATTGTGTGGATGTGCAGGTTCATTAGGTTAGGTTGCATGTAGAAAGCCTCAGTATCTTTGGTTTCATCAGATTAATGACAACTTTCTGACTGTAATCTATTTTTACTGTTACTTTTGTTTACTTTTGGTCTTTGCTTTTCAAACCCATATTTTATTTTCAGCAGTTTAATTACTGTGTTTGAATAAATCACTGAAAATCCATCAGAATTTAAGGTTTAAACAAATTTTATTCATTTAGAGTCCATTGAAAGTTCAAAATTAATAAACCACAGTGCCCCTTGTTAACATCCACTTGCAAACACTAAGGTGTTCTTAGCATTTCATTTTAAACAACATCCTTGATAATCAATAATTAGCATAATAAGAACCTTGGAGAAATCATTTTTCTTTGCAAGCAGAGGATTTGGGACTCGGATCCTACAGGAGAGTGTGTTTTCACAATCGGGTTAAAACACCACTCAACACATACTTAGGTCCTAATTATTATCATCTCAACAACTCTATAGGAGACATTGAGCCTGTTAGGCCCCCTATTGACATGGATGACGTCTATGATAGGGTGTTTCCTCATGTATCTAAATTGAGGTAGCTACTCTCGCATGAGTATCCAATTATCCTATCTACTCTTAGAGCATACCCAAAGATACCTATACCTCCTAATCGACATCTAGAGCATCTAGAGCAATCATCAATCAATAGGTCCTACCCCTGCGATCATGGAGATCACCAACTATCCATAAAAAATATTTTTATTGATTTAATCACATCACTCTGTAACCCAAGCAACCCCTTAAATCCATTACACCTCAACATTGAGGCCATTGAATTTGATCATGTCACATTGCCACCACCACTTGAGGAGTTCTTCCTATGTGAAGAAATACTTCAACCATTTCATTTTGGTCTAGGTGATGCTCAGGATATTTTTAATATTGAGGCCAAATTTGAAATGATAGATCGTCCAAACCTAGTAGATGACATCCACCTGATACCTACACCTCATCAACTTGAGGAGGGATATCATATGTCAATCAAGGAGAATTTTTATGTGGATATTGGTAATGATCCTAACAATTATAAGAAAGTCAAATTTAGAGAGAGTCTATCTTCTGAGGAACATGTCGTCCTCATACCTCTCTTGATAGAGAAGTATAATATTTTTTCTTGGTTGTATAAAGACATGTCGGGTCTTGATTCGAAGTTGGTTACACATAACCTTTAATTGGACCCCACTATGAAATTGATCAAGAAAAATCTTAGAAATATACACCCAACAATTGCCTTAATGGTGAAAGAGGAATTATAGAAGTTTTTGGATGTAGAGTTTATTCAGCCCATCAACTATCCATAATGGGTATTGAACATGGTACATGTAGGTAAACCTGATGGAAGAATTCGTATATGCATAGATTTCAAAGACCTCAATAAGGCAACGCCCAAATATGCATTTCCATTACCAAACATAGATGCTCTCATAGACGTAATTGTAGGTCATGAGATGTTATCTCTCATCAATGGTTTTTCATGTTATAATCAAATTTGGGTCAATATTCTGCTATAAAGTTATGCCATTCGATCTTAAAAATGTTTTTTCCACCTATCAGTGGGTCATGACATATATTTTTCATGATTACATGTATAGGATACTAGAGGATTACATTGATGATTTGCTAACCAAATCATTATTGCATGAAGAGAATGCAGACATTTTGCATAAAGTCTTCGATCGCTTGATAGAGCATAATGTTAGGTTGAATCCTAAGAAATATCTTTTCGGTGTCACATTAGGAAATATCTTGGGATTCATAGTCTCTAAAATAGGGATCAAAGTCAATATTTTAAAGGTTAAAGAAATTCTAGAAATTCTTCCCTCCATGAACATCAAAGAGCTTTGTAGCTTACAAGGCAAAGCAACATCCATTAAGCACTTCATAGCACAACTATTGGATAAATGTTGACCCATGAATTTATTACTACACAAGGGGTCCCATTCATTTGGGATGAATACTATCAAAAGGTCTTTGAAGAGATCAAACAATACCTAGCAACTTTACCATTTTTAGCTCCACATCGACTAGGTGTACCTTTCTTGGTACACATTTCAACCACATAATTTACCTTGGGAATCATGTTAACCCAGAAGAATAAATAAAACAAAGAATAGGCTATATTACATTAGTCGCATCTTGATCAGTTACAAGTTGAAGTATACATATGTTGAAAAGCTCTATTTAGCAGTGGTGTTTGCTACCAAAAATCTTCGCTATTACATGCTAGATCATACCACATGTCATATCCAAATAAAATCCTTTGTAATATATGATGAGTCACATGTATCATAATACGCGTACCACAAAGTGGATCATACTATTGATATAATTTGATCTTGAATTCATCACATAAAAATCTATTAAATATAAATCTATAGTTGAATAATTAGTAGAGACACCCCTTCAATATGATAAGCCTCTCTTCATACAAATTCTCGATAATGCAATATTTACATTATCAGAATCACCTAAATCCAAAGAACTAGATAACAAAGTAGACGTGAATTTGTTCTTATATGGTTATAAATGCGAGCAATGGGGTGGCATAGGGATTATATTTTTCATGTCACAAGTAGCTCCCATGCCCTTGTCTTTTAAAATAAATTTCCCTTGTACCAACAATAATTTTGAATACGAGGCTCTTATATTGGGTCTCCAAATAAATCTCACCATGAAGATAAAAAAGCTAAATATATTTGGTGACTCCTTGCTCATTGTAAACCATCTTGAAAGCTTACAAAGAGCTTACAAAGAGCTTGTGGACACATATCTAGCCCAACTAGAGTGGTATGATATTGAGGTAGTCCCTTGTATGTATTATTACTTTGAGGATACAATGGTTTCTTTGGGATCATTAATCTTCGTCCACTAATTTTACTACCATCCATGTTGAAATGATCTCTCAATCATCGATGTTGCATGAGGCACCAAAAACAAGGAATCATTCCACATGATTCAAATAGAACCAAACCATGAGTGGTTCTAAAAAGCATAGGACTTTTTGAAATAGGTATCTTGGGGGTCCTTGATATTATAGGGTCCCTTCAGAGAATGACACTACCATTCATCATAAGGTTATCTCCCATCTGTATTTATGCATAATGAATCACAATGGGAACAAGTTGTTTAGTCAATCGAAGCTCAACCTTATCAAGATTGGCTCACCCATTTAAAAGATTACCTAAAGCTTGGTAGTATCCCTCAGGTATTTTTGCATGTTGCAAAATGAGAATTTAAATAGAAATTTACTAGATATGTCTTGCTAGGAGACATTTTTTATCGTCAAAGCTATGATGGACTCCTCCTTCATTATCCCAAGCCCCAAAAATCAACATGCATAATATTGCAAGCTCATGATAGTACCTATGGTGGCCATTTTAACGGTATGGCTATCATTAAGTGCATCCTTAGAATGGACTCCTATTGACCCATGATGGAGAAGTATTGTTGCACATATGTCAGAAAGTGCATTAAGTGTCAGCATCATACTAATCTATTGCACCTACCATATTAGGCCTTGCAACCAATCCAATTTACTTGGCATTTCTCTCATTGGGGATTTGATATAATTGGGAATATCTCTCCTCCATATTTGGGTTGCCACACATTCATCAAATGGCTACTGAGTACTTTACCAATTGGATGGAAGCAATCTCTTTGACCACTATGATTGGAACTTGTATTGCGGAGTTTATACTCTATAATATTATATTTCATTTTGGTATTCCATCCAAGATCATATCAAATAATGGAACTTCATTTAAGAATAAAGATGTGTGGGAATTAACGTCCAAATATAACATTCAAAAAAAATTTGCAACACCATATTATTTGCAAGAAAATGGGTAAGTAGAGGCCTCTAATAAAACCATAGTTGTCATATTGAAAAAATCATCAAGGAGAATCATAAGGATTGGTACCTTCAATTTCCTCTTGCTTTATGGGCTTATCGAACTAGCATTCGGGCACCCACTAGGGCAACCCTATTTTCACTAGTATATGGTGTTCAGGCCATTATACCCTTGGAATTAGAAATTCCATCATTGCAAGTCTCATTGACAGAGTTCATAGATAATGACACATCGTAATAAGCTCACCTTGATCAATTGAACCTTCTTGATGAATGATGATTCAATGCTCTCAAGCATCTGTGCATTTATCAAGATCACCTTAAATGAGCTTATAATACTAAAGTCCATCCAAGAGAATTTAAAGTTGGAGATCTTGTGCTTAAAGAAAACCAATAGAATTCAAACCTGTCACCTCATCTACGAGATAATTTTATGGCCAATTGGTTAGGTCCCTTCATCGTGAAAGAGAGAATAGGGCCTAGAACCTATCACCCAACTTTGCTATAAGGTGATGAGGAGTCTGAGAATATCAACATTCTTCATTTACAGGTACTTTATACTTAATTCATAAAACAATTAAAATCATAAAAACAATAAAAAATCATCAAAACTCCAAACAAATCAGAAAACATAAAAATACAAAAACAATACAAAACATTAAAACACAAAACAATACAAAATATTAAAACACAAAATAATACAAAATATTAAAACACAAAAATAGTTGCATTTCATTATATGCATTAAATAGTTGTATGGCATTAAACATCTTCATCCATTGCATTAGGATAGGTTGTATTTCCATTCTTTCGAATGACACCATGTCTGTATGCCAATCATGAATCCAAATATCCTTATCATTCATATTTTCCATTGTGAGTAAGTGTATTTTTCAACATAACTTATCAGTTTCTATAAGGCATATGCTGGATTTTTTGATCATTCAACCATTCCTAGTTATCTTCTCAGATTTGTAGAAATCTATCTTGGATTTTAGAAGGTAAGGTCTAGTTTTTATAGTACCTTACATATGTCAAAATCCCAACACAATTATACATATTAACAATTCTATTTTGAACAAGAAAATATGATACTACAAAGTGATCCTTGTCACCTTAAGTGAAAAATTTTCTTTCTCATATTATTATGTGCATGGTCTAGAATGCTGATAATTGACAAAAGGACAAGATCCCCCCTACCTAAAAAATCTCTTACTTTTATAAAAAACAAGAAAATTCCCAAAACAATGCAAAATAATAGTGATTTTCATCACTAGATAAATCCCTTTCTCAAAAACAAAACAAAAATGTAAAATAAATAGTGGTTTTCACTACTAAACATGAGCAAGTATCCTAAGCAATTAAAATAAAAAAGGGGTAATGAGCTTGAATCCCTGGAATCTTCAGTATTCAAAAGCCATGGGGTGATCTCCATTATAAAAATGGGTTGAATAAAACCCACCTATCAATGGAGTAGCCTTATGCATGGTGATATGTCTGTCACATTAGCGATCTTCTTTCTGTATAGACCAATGTCAGCTTATGGATGAGCTAGCTTTTGGTGGCTTGTATTGCCTAGTAGTCTAGTCTAACTGCATCCAAACTCAGGATCATGATGACCATATGGTGATCCTCATTACAATAATAGCTTTAATGAAACCCTTCTAGCAATGAGGTAGTCTTATGCCTCATCTAATATATTCACTTTACACACACAGGGATAGTGAATATCTGGGCCTTCATAATAGGCTTGTATCTTTTAAAAGTTTTGTGTAGTCATTATACAACTTTTGATTAGTAAACTAGGATGTTTGAGTCTCATGGAAAACCTTAAAAATCCCCTTATAGCAACCAATCATATAATCAAAAATCACACTCTTCCTTATGAAATTTTATATATTAAGGGGTCTACATAGAATATGATAGATACCGAATGGATATCAAAAATGATATTTAGATGACCACTAACTATTTTATGCATATATTTTAGTTGCAGAAGCTTATAGGGAAAACCCCTACATTTCACATCATTTTATCTCACATATGGATGTATAAATGATTAATTATTATGACAAGAGTTAACATTTTTCATTCATGATTCTTATACATTTTGTGGTATCTGCCATTAGTTCATTAAACACATATTAGATACATTCATTATGTTTTAAGTGATTAAAGCATACAAGTACTTTTGCATTAGACCATCCACATCGAATTAATGCATTACATACACATTAAATCCAACATATCATATAATAGAAATTAAATGCATAACCAATTAAATAAATCTAAATATGCATTTAACATTTACTATTGCATCCATATGAGCATACATAATACTGCATCCATACATTTATATCACAAAATCTAATCATAATCAATCATCTAAGTATTTCCTGTCATTAGTACATCACATATATAACAATACATCATCATATAAGTATTACATATATCAATGCATCCATAACATAAATCAAAATCATACATAGATAATGAGGTAAAAGGAAGATCTCATATATATATATATATATGTATGTATATATATCAAAAAATAAATACATAATGGTATAAAATGCTGGTAGGATACAATAGAGTGGGTCCTCAATCCTCGTAGTCTCAAAATCTAGAGCACACATAGATAAGTCAGGCTAGCCCAACACCCCTGCTCTCACCTCCACCCTTAGATCCGCCCTAGCGAGGCTGAGAACCACTAGCCTTTGATCTCTATGGAATATCTTGGAATATAGGTACCAACTGCCTCACTATTAGCTATCTTGACTCGGTTTGTATACTCTGATGAGATACCCCTAATGAATATTGCGTAGGTAGTATACCCTTGCATCGCTCTACCTCATCCTACAAGCTACTAATATAAGCCTATATGACCTAGGATGAGTAAAATATTGGACCACATGTGCTTGTAATGTGCCTACATCACCTATAGTCTATCCACATGTAGCTATATACCCTTGGGCTGCACTCAACACATCCACCAAAGTCTGTAGAGTGTCCCACTATGCTATCCTAGCATCCTTCTCAATGATCTGAGAAGCCTGGGCATTGAGGAGAGCTCTCTCCTCAGCATACCCCCACCATAACTACTATCCATCACTCAACTGGCTTTGAGCAGTAGTGAGAGATGTATCTCGCTTCACCAATCACCCCCATGTAGTCTATAGCTACGTCTGTGTAGCCTATAACTATACCCATAGCTGGAACACCTCGTCAATAGGAGCATCCTCCTCATCCTTCTCCTCAATATAGGGCTCCTATACCTACTCTACAACCTATCCCCACTCACTCTCTATCCTACGATGCACTCATCATTCATCATCACTACCACACTCCTTCATTGTCGTTTCTCTAGGCCTATCCATCGAATTGCGTCCATGTCATAACCAAGTAATCGACCAGGTGTGATACTCTACACTGATCCTAGGGTTAGCTACACCAGTATCTACTACTGAAGGGTTCTCCTCCTCTATTAGCACCTCCACTCTAGGTGGATCAAATTGTGTTTCATTATTATGATGATGATAGTAGATTGGATCCTTTAGCACATCCTGATAAATTCTAAACTTTTGAGTCACCCAAGAGTAGTGGAAGTACTCTTTCTCAGTCCTATGACATCCAAAGAGCCACCTTTGCTTCTTGACCCGAACTAAGTAAGTAGTCACCTCAGTACAATCTGGGTAATCTAGATTAGGTCTCCATATGACATGTTCTTGTTGCAACCTATCCAATAATATAGCATAATGATAGGATGCCCAATATGGCTAGCTTTTCCCTGTATTCTGAATATGTAGCCATCGAGATGGGTACCTAATATCTATATCCCCTAGCTTAGCTTGGGGTACCAACAATCCTTCTAGTCTATCTACTTGGATGTGCTCCTATTCCCATATTTGGAGTAGTAAACTGCACCCCAATCCCAACTACCTTTGGTGTTGAATCTCATAAAGCTCATCATAAAAATGATCCAAAAACATGCTCTCCCATGCCATGATGATCAACTATTGAAGATTGCACTCGATAAAATCCTATAACATATCTAGGATGTTCCAATGGAACCTCACTCTTGAATATTTTAGCAGTAATATGTTGGAGATGATATGCATCACCACTACCTATCATTGAGAGAATACACACACATCATACCAATTGCTGATGAGAACTCCATCATGATTCATCTTCGTCAAAGCCTCATTCACCCTATTGCTAAATATCCTCTAGAAAAATCTCGGATGATCTCGAAAGAGAGTATAAGTGATGGCACATCCGTCTATCAAGATCTTGAAGATTTTATATACATCCTCCAGGGTCACTATCATCTTGCTAGTCGGGATATGGAAGGTGTTGGTCCTACTGTCCTAACAACAAGCCAAGGCCATCAAATATGCCTGATCCAACATCATAGTCGAAAGGAACACCACCTGTTTAAGGTCGATCATCTCAAAATACTCTCATTCTGCATCAATCAACCAGCCTCACAACTCAACCAGTAAAGTGGGTTCCTCATCGCAAGTCATCAAAAGTTGACACCCAATAAAAAAAATCAATAAAAATTATAAAAAAACTCAAAAATCAAAAATCAAACAAAAATACTTTTTTCCTAAAGTGGGAGGTCGCTCTGGGCACTGATGGTCACTAGGTGCCACCGTTGGACTCTATGATGACCACCCCCAATGATCAAATTTTTAACTATTGTATGTCACCATGCACCATGACGACCCCCATCCCGCCAAAGGGGATCCATTCCCGCCCAAGATGGTCCTGTAGTGGCACCTAATTAGGGTACTTTACCCTCCTAAAAATGCCAAAAATTTAAGCCTAACCTACCCTTAATTTATCCTAATCTAAATTCTAAGCTAGGGTGAGGTTCATTACCTATAATTTAATGGGGTTCTTTTATCTCATTACTTAGTGAGGTTCATTTTTAATTTTTACAATTTACAAGAGAAGGATTGAGAGTTCTACCTTAGGAGCTCCAATTTTGTCGCTCTTCGAAACCTTTGCCTTGTCCGTCATGGTCTTCTAGTGCAAGTTTAATAGTGTTTTGCATCAAAATATCTCTCCTTCACCTCATAGCTCACTTTTCCCTTACTACTAGCTATAAAAATGATAATAAAAATTGCCAAATTTTCTTTTATATTTTCTAAATTTGATAGCCACTCACCTAGAGGGTGGTCACATTTTGACATGACCGTCATACCCCGTGATGACCTCAAAACTTGTAGATCACCATCAATATACCCCAAGATGACCTTAAAATGGGAATAAGTGCACATGTTTTTGCTAGCATCATGAGCTTTAAATTAGACATCTAAGCACATCTAATGGTCCACTTTCATCAAAAAGTTTAAAATTAAATAAAAAAAATTTCAAAAGTACCTCATACCTAGTAATTTACCTTATACAATTAGCGGTTGTAGCAACTTTCTATCCATGCAATTTGACAAGATAAGAAGTTCATTTGAACCAAATCATTCATTGATAAATTTCCTCACTTCAATACCCAAGAAGACCATGCGACCAGATCGCTCTACGATAACGAGATATCCATTTCATTATTTTATGAAGTTTCATCACATCATCAAACATAGTGATTCACCTCAAGCTTTAATTGAATTGCTATCATCTTGATTTCTTAAGAAAACCATGTGGCTAGACTACTCCACAGGATAGAGATGTACAATTACTTATAATGGTTGAAATCACAACTGTAATAGGACTTTATTTTTTATATTTATTATTGTCTTGCAATTGTCAAAATAAGTCATTTTAGTCAAGCAACTCATTGCTTTCATCACTTGCCATTTTCTCATTGACTCATTGCTTAAGGGGGTAGTCATAATCAAAGAATTCATAATCAAAATCAATCATTAAACACTCACATCATGCAAATTACATTCACCTATGAATCATTGCTAACTGCTATCATAAGCTTCCCTCTTTGATAGGCTAGAAAGCAAAAATGATAACTAAACCTTTGTTAGTTTGACTAGTGAAACATGTAGCTCGAAAATGCTACCTGATTTCCTTCAGATTTGTCAAAGTTATACTCAAATTAAGCCCACCATTTTTTTGAAGGTAATGATTCAAAGAAATATGCTCTTTCCATTATTGGGGTATCTAAATTTGATCAGATCAATGAACATCAATCAACCTGCAATGTGACATTAGGTTATCTGTTTTTACTCAATGTTGTGCTTTCATATAATGCATCTCAAAAAGGGGCATCTATAGACACTTAAAACAAATCATGTTGAGGAGGCTACTTATATGGACACCTTTTTAGGCCATATGACTCATCTCGGGCATTTCCAAGACCTAACAGTGGTTTTAACCTCTCAAACAGGGCAATCTGACCCTTTGCAGCCTAAGTCATGGTTCCTTTTGATGGCTCTCTGGTAGCCATGGTTCTCCATGATGGCCTCACAGCAACCACCATAACCTAGATGGTCCACAATCCTAGCTATCAGAGCCAATGATGGTTGCACCTATAACAAACTCGAGCTTCTTGAGTCGAGCCAAATAAATTACAGGGTAGTTGAGCTTAATAGATTGAGTGTGAGAAGATTCTAGAAGGCAATGTTTGGGATGCCTAATACTAACCGAATCTTTATCTTTGCTTCCTTTGCAAGCTAAGAATGCCAATTGGAAGATCTATAAAAGGTGCCCAAAAAAATTTAAAGAAAAAGTTGAGATTGAAATCTAATGCAATGAAGTGTTTTCGATTTGCCTAACAAAGAGAAAAATCTCTCATAAGCATCAAGGTGCTGCCCAAATTGCATCATGAAGTTTGCATTTGCATCAATGGTGATCATTTGAGTTTAAAGAGCCCAATTTCCTCACTTCAATACCCTCACTTCAATACCCAAGAATACCATGCGACCAGACTGCTCTACGAGAACGAGGTATCCATTTCATTATTTTATGAAGTTTCATCACATCATCGAACATAGTGATTCACCTCAAGCTTTAATTGAATTGCTATCTTATTGATTTCTTAAGAAAACCATGTGGATAGACTACTCCATGGGATAGAGATGTACAATTACTTATAATGGTTGAAATCACAACTGTAATAGGACTTTCTTTTTTATATTTGTTATCGTCTTGCAATGCTCAAATAAGTCATCTTGGTCAAGCAACTCGTTGCTTTCATCACTTGCCATTTTCTCATTGATTCATTACTTAAGGGGGTAGTCATAATCAAAGAATTCATAATCAAAATCAATCATTAAACACTCACATCATGCAAATTACGTTCACCTATGAATCACTGCTAACTGCTATCATAAGCTTCCCTATTTGATAGGCTAGAAAGCAAAAATGATAACTAAACCTTTGTTAGTTTGACTAGTGAAACATGTAGCTCGACAATGCTACTTGATTTCCTTCAGATTTGTCAAAGTTATACTCAGATTAAGCCCACCATTTTTTTGGAGGTAATGATTCAAAGAAATATGCTCTTTCCATTATTGAGGTATCTAAATTTGATCAGATCAATGAACATCAATCAACTTGCAATGTGACTTTAGGTTATCTGTTTTTACTCAATGTTGTGCTTTCATATAATGCATATAAAAAAGGGGCATCTATAGACACTTAAAACAAATCATGTTTAGGAGGCTACTTATATGGACACCTTTTTAGGCCATATGACTCATCTCGGGCCTTTCCAAGACCTAACAGTGGTTTTAACCTCTCAAACAAGGCAATCTGACCCTTTGCAGCCTAAGTCATGGTTCCTTTTGATGGCTCTCTGGTAGCCATGGTTCTCCATGATGGCATCACAACAACCACCGTACCCTAGATGGTCCATAATCCTAGCTATCAGAGCCAATGATGGTCACACCTATAACAAACTCGAGCTTCTCGAGTCGAGCCAAATCAATTACAGGGTAGTTGAGCTTAATAGATTGAGTGTGAGAAGATTCTAGAAGGCAATGTTTGGGATGCCTAATCCTAACCGAATATTTATCTTTGCTTCCTTTGCAAGCTAAGAATGCCAATTGGAAGATCTATGAAAGGTGCCCAAAAACTTTTAAAGAAAGAGTTGAGATTGAAATCTAATGCAACGAAGTGTTTTCGATTTGCCTAACAAAGAGAAAAATCTCTCATAAGCGTCAAGGTGCTGCCCAAATCGCATCATGAAGTTTGCATTTGCATCAATGGTGATCATTTGAGTTTAAAGAGCCCAATTCAACCATTTTTACCATCAATCATTTGGATTTAGAGCTAATTCTCTACAATTCAATTGCGCATCAATCGAGTGACCCTTGAACAATAAATTTGATAGAAGAATTAGATGGCTCTACGCATTAGATTCAAAGAAATAATGTTATATTTAGCGCCTATCTCACCCCAAGATGACCTACAGGTGGAGCCATTAGAGTCGATGACGACCAACAAGCTATGCCGAGCTGATTCATGACAAGCCCTCTATAAATCTATATTTTTCATATTTTCTTAGATACAATAGATTAACAACATTTCATCCTCTGTTTTAGCATAGTTTATTTCAAGTTTTCATGCATTTTTCACTATTTTCAACATTTTTATTTCATTACATATCATGGAAATGGACCTCATCTTGAGAGGTTCCACATTTGTTACTAATTTCTTGTAAGTGCTTATGTGTGCAAATCTCAGGTTTCCATAGGAGCAAATCATCATAAATATTCCTCAATATTTGCATCATCAAGTGGAGGTCACTAAGAAACCCTCCATAATTAGTTTTAGGAGATTACAAAGATCTTGTGAAGACACCTATCATTAGGGATCTATGGTAGTGTTGGTTCCTAGTTGTACCAATATTTTCAAATAACATTTAATAGCTCAAGGTATTTTGAGTTCAATTTTTCTAGGAGTTCCTTGACAATTAACATGGCTACTCATGCCCCCCTTTTTTTGTTAACATTTGTTTTCAAAAGTTTTGGTTTGAATATGTTGTTTGTAGGTGAAGACCTTCCCCAGGTTGTTTTGACCTAGGTAATCTACCCCAATTGAATTTTGTTATTGGGTAGTGCTTTTTATAGTTCCAAGGATAAAAGACTTGCGAGGCTGATTCAAAGAGTATTTCCTATAAATCTTATCCATATGTGCCTATTCGTGTTATCCAGAGTGCATCTTATGACCCTTATTTCTCCTAGTATGAATCCTACATGTTGCATTGATTGTTGTTTTTGGGATGTTTTGCATTGGGGTTGTTTCTTGGGTGGTAGAGGATGCCAAATATTGCTTCTTGTGGTGGTTGTGGAAAGAAAATAACTAGAGTACCTAGAGTACTCATCACCAAGAACTAGAAAAAGAGTCTTTATGTGTGTGGGAAAAGGCTCAGTAAGCTAAAAAGGAAGATGTTACTCATGTACTGGAATCCCAAACAAGTTTAGACAATGGGATTAAAACTCAAGACAGAAAAAGGAAATTTATAAATCTTCCTAACCAAAATATGAATAATCTCGAGTCTAAAATTTTTGAGGAAGTTAATAGGGAGGTGCCTATGAAATTGTCTTTGGTGGAGGGTGAGAATTCCCTTAAGGATGACCATATGCAAAACTTGAGGTCTGTTGGAAGGGACTTCTATGGTGAGCCTCTAGGGAAGAACATAATGGAAGGTTTAGAGAACAACTATGTCACTTTGAAAGACCTTAGTAAAACATTTAGGAGACTAAATCACTGGTTGTCTAGTAATATGGAAAATGCTCTGAAGGACCTAAAAAATAAGATTACCCTTCTTAGGTCGTAGATTGAGGGTGTGAAGGAGGATAGAGATATCTAATCCATGTTTTTCCTCTCCTTTGTTGTAGTGTTTAATGTGTTTATTAGTTGCTAGCTAGTTTATGGTGTGGGCTATTTTTCTAAGATTTAGTTGTTTGTATGGGCATGGAAGGGTGCCTATTTGTAATATTTTTGTTTCTCTTAGGGTTTTATTTGCTTGTAATAGTTTTTTAAAAGGTTTTGGGGCCCTTTCAAAACCACTTCTTCTACCCTAATAATAATAAAAAAAACTCTCAATGCCATCATGGTCATGATTATGAATTAGTTATCCATTTGTTTACAAATCAATTCACTTCATTGTTATTTATCTAATAGTTTTTTTTTTTTTTTTTGTATTTACATGGTGGAATCGGTATCCGCCATGAATCTGGGCAGGTTGTCCAATTTTTATGGCCGAGAAAGTATTCTATTTTGTCCACCTTGGAAGCCGCCACATAGATCTTCGCGCAGTCCGCCCTTATAACCACCATGCCACAATAATTTTAAAACTTGTATGCCGCTGAAAGCACCATGAAAGGGACAAGCATTCAGTTCGACGAGGCCCCAGATTTGAACCTTGGACCTCCGCCCCCCTTATGGGGTTTGTATGAACCAATTGATCTACACCTCGGACCTATTTTATCTAATAGTTACTCTCATACTTTGTTCAATCAATTGGTTGACACTATTATTGTTATTAATCAAATAAATATCTAGTTGATCATGCTTTTAAATAAGTTATCTAATTGTTTTCAAAATCAATTCACTTTCATTATTTTTTAGGTTACATAGGAGAGTTGGTCACAACCATATTATTTTTAGAAACTAACAAGCATAGGGTTCAAAACACAGGGGCTACTCCCACCAAACCTATTCTACCTCATTATTGTTGACCTAACATGAAGGGGACCACAGATCGATCAGGATTCATACCATCATCATCATTCTGGCTACTCATATGGTTTTATAACATGTTATGTTGAGGAGGCTACTCATATGGACAACATTATAGGCCATATGAATCATCTTGAGCCTTCCCAAGACCTAACAGTGGTTTTAACCACTCAAATAGGGAAATCTAACCCTTTGTAGCCCGAGTCATGGTTCCTTCTGATGGCTCCTTGGTAATCATGGTTCTCCATGATAGACAAATGATGGTCGTTGTACCCTATTATGACTTGTAATCCTAGCTATAAGAGCCAATTATGGCCATACCTGTAACAAATTTGAGATTTTCAAGCTGAGCTAAATTAGTTACAGGGTAGTTGAGCTTAATAGATTGAGTACAATAAGGTTATAGAAGGTGATATTTGGGATGCCTAATCCAATTGGGATATCTATAAAAGGTGCCCAAAAACTTCAAAAGAAAGAGTTGAGATTGAAATCTAATGCAACGAAGTACTGTCAGTTTACCTAACAGAGAGAAAAATATCTCATAAGCATCAAGGTGCTATCCAAATCATGTCATGGAGCTTGCATTTGCATAAATGGTGATCATTTGAGTTTGAAGAGCCCAATTCAACCATTTTTACCATCAAACATCCGAATTTAGAACCAAATATCCGTAATTCAATCATGCATCAATCAAGCGACCCTTGAGAAATTAATTATAGGAGTAATTCCAGCATTAAACTTTGAAGGAAATTGGATGGTGAGCCCTTGGGGAAGCACATAATGAAAGGTTTAGAGAATAACTATATCACTTTGAAGGACCTTAGAGAAACTTTGAGACTAAATCACTAGTTAGCTAGAAATGTGGATAATGATATGAAGGACCTAAAAAATAAGATTACCCTTCTTAGGTCCTATATGAAGGGTGTGAAGGAGGATGGAGGTATCTAATCCATGTTGTTCCTCTCCTTTGTTGTAGTGTTTTATTTGTTCATTAGTTGCTAGCTAGTTTATGGTGTGGGCTATTTTTCTAAGATTTGGTTGTTTGTATGGGCATTGAAGGATTGTAATGTTTTTGTTTCTCTTCAAGTTTTATCTACTTGTAAAAGTTTGTTAAAAGGTTTGGGGACCATTTCAAAACCACTTCTTCTACCCTAATAATAATAATAATAATAATAAATCTAAATGCAATCTTGGTCATGATTATGAATTAGTTATTCATTTGTTTTCAAAATCAATTCACTTCATTATTATTTTATCATTTAGTCTAATAGTTACTCTCATAATTTGTTCAATCAATTGGTTGGCACTATTATTGTTCTTAATCAACTAAATATCTAGTTGATCATGGTTTTAAACAATTTATCCAATTGTTTTCAAAATCAATTCACTTTCACTGATTTTTAAGGTTACATAGGAGAGGTGGTCACAACCACACTATTTTTAGTAAATAACAAGCGCAGGGTTCAGACCAAAGGGGCTACTCCCACCAAACCTACTTCACCTCGTTATTGTTGACTCGACATAAAGGGAACCATCGATCGCTTGAGATTCATACCATCATCATCAGTCTGGCGTGCACTCAGAGATTAGATCAAACTACTACCTTTGCTAACAGGTTTCCCCTAAGCTTTGAACATGGGTATCTTCTTGGTAAGTGTTTGGCCAGACAAGCAATTACCAATCCACCTAGCCATCTAGGGTAATTCACTTCCATTGTTAATTTTATCATTTAGTCTAATAGTTACTCTCATACTTAAGATGGTGGATTAAGAAATCTAGCTTTTATAAGGGTATGGGCCCTTTCAAATCCTATTTTTATCTTAAGCAAAAAAATACATAAGTGTCTAACATTACAAATTTTAGCTACCAAAAAATTAAATGTAAATCATGCGAATGTAATTGAAGATTCATCATTAATAGTTGAGCAAGTCAAAGGTTAAAAAAAAGTTGAATGAATCTTTTAATTCACTTTTATTGTTTTCAAAATTAATTCACTTTCATTGTTTTCAAAATTAATTTACTTTCATTGTTATTTTATCATTTAGTCTAATAGTTACTCTCAGACTTTGTTGAATCAATTGGTTGTTTTTTGTTTTCAATCAACTAATTATCTAGTTGATTTATATCATACCTTTTTAATCAAACTTTATTTTTTAGGATAGTGAATATGTTATCCTAAGTGTATTACTAGGAGTTTTTAGTTACTTTAATAATTAAGTTAATTTCAATGTCATGATTGATTTTAGCAACATTTGATATATCCATGGACAAATATTTGATATATCCTTAGTTTGATTTATCAAGACTTATCTATGGACATGTTCATAATCTAACTTTTCTTTAGATCTTAAGACTATTTTATGTACTGAAAAACCTTTATATATATTTTTTAAGAGTTTAAGATTGCTTTCTTTACTAAGGATTTTAATTTGATTTATCGAAGACTTGTTTAATGCATACATTGTCTATGTTTGTTTCAATATTAAGTAATAAGTAAAATTGAGTTTCTAATACAATACTTTTAATGAAAACAATAAAAAAATATTTATTAGTTAATATTTTAAAATTCATTTTTCAATGATTTAGAGTTCTCTTCTAAAAAAAAAATTTCTTACTAAAAAAAAAAAAAAAAATTTTAAAGTACAAATCCTCCAGGAGAGGTCCCAAGTTCAAATCTCCACCCTACCAAAAATCTGAATTGGGTATCCAAAATCCAATTGATAATGTTGGTGCGGGCAGGGTCGGGTGCGACTCCTAGGTGACTTTGACGGTGTAGAACCCCTTGTTCATGGTCTCTCAGACCAAGGCGGCCCCGCAAGGGGTTTTCGCTTAAAAAAAAAAAAAACTTGTACAATACAATTTTTTTAAAACATATTTATTCCAATTTAAAGTGAATATAAAAAGTCTTGAAAACTTGTTGTCAATGAGGCCTTGCATAAATGGTTGAGACATATGAATGATGCAACACAACCCACACCCAAGTTCAAATCCTAATCACACCAAAACATTTTGAATCAATCAACTATCTCAACATTGTTATCAAATGGCATTAGCTCGACTAATTAGATTCCTCAACATTCAAAAAAAATATTGCCAAATGATACATAGATAATATCCAAACTATTGTGATATAATATTGAAACTTGCCAAATAATACCTAGATAATATCTAAGCTCAAACAATATCCAATTAAATATTAATATCAAATGGCATTAACTCAATCAATTAAATTCCTTAACATTCAAAAAAAATCTTATCAAATAATAAATAGATAATATCCAACAATGTAATAAGAATCATACCCGGCATCAATCCCATATCATGTTTCAATCAAAAAAAACCTAGATCAACATTGTTAACTAACAATTTAAACAAGTCTCTTGTTCGTTGCTATTTCTAAGTAATCATCTCTTGTTGGTGTTTCACCTTTTTCTTGTTTGCTGGTATACAATAATCAAAGCCACAATTATTGTGATCGGCCTGTGGGGTCTACTGGATTATAGGATGCTATTTGAGAGATTAAGAAAAAGAAAGAAAGAAGCCAATTGACGTGGCATAACACTAAAACACAGCAGTTGGATGCAAACAGTGTCAGCTCTGTGGGCGGATGGGAGTCGCAGAAGACGGGAAGACGCAGGGCTTATCATCATGCACGAGCAAAGGCAAGTGCAAATCCCTTAACCTCAATGGCGGAAGCGACAGAGGGCTGTATGTCGAACTGCCCTTGCGCATTTCAAGCATATTACGGAACGCCGCCACGGCGCTTCGACACATCCGCTCTTCCCCCAAATACACCGCCGCTTCCTCCTCCGCCGCCGTTGTTTCTTGCTCTGGAAATCCTTCTTCCTCCGCGGAAAGCAATCTCTGGAGGGTTTCCTGGCATTCCTTGACGAAGTTGAGGAGTTGCTCCAGCTTATAGAAGGGCTGCTCCAACACCTTCTGCATGAACGCCAGGCGAAGTCTGCCGCCGGTTCTCTTATCGTATTTCTTCAGAATTTTCGCCAGACCTGAACATGTAAAACAACAGGTCAGATTGTTTTTGCTCTATTCATCTCGATTTTGAAGTTAAATTTTTTGCCCTCCAAACCAGGAGCGCAAAATGCGTTACCTGTGTAATTCTGGACGCTGTAATTCTCCAATAGAACCATTTCCCCTCCAAAATTCGCGATTTCCATGGTCACTTTGATCCTCTCGTGCTTGTATTTGACCCTCGAAATAAATGTACCCTGCGGGCCATATGTGTCTTTTATCCTCTGTATCCTCTCCTGTAGCTCCTGCAACAGAAAATAAAAATAAAAATTAAATGTATGCATTAAAATTTAAGCCGGCACACGAAGGTCCATGGCAGACCGTTCTAGGGGAGAAAATGAAAACATTTATGTACCTTTCGACGAATAATGTATTCCTCTTCCTTATCCAAGAAGAAGAGATTGAACTTTTCAATCTCAGGGTTGAGTAGCTGGATGAATTCGGTCTCCTCGGCGGTCAATTGGTACCCGAAACCCTCGAGGTCCGGGGCCGCCACAGCTTCGGCTTGATTCGAGCCGCAAGAATCGCTTCTCCCCCCCGGCGCGCATGCCGCCGCTTCCTGCGATTCGACCTTTCGTCGCTTACGCGGCGCTTGCGACGCGCCTTCGGTCTCCTTTGGTTCCACTCCGGTACGAGACATAAGCTTCAAACGCTTCTTCAGATCTTTGTATGACAGGAACTTGTCCCGCCATTCCGGCACCGCTTCTTCGATCAGGTTCCGCAGATTCTTACCGAATTTCATTATAATAACTCGGATATTTTTCCTGTCCTCTCCTGAGTTCCACAGATCCGTGGCAGATTCGTATTACTTTCCGACCTCCTACTTCATTTAACACACTTCTACCAAAACTGGACCAGTTTAGAAACCGATTGCCAAATACCAGAGATCCAACCTCGTTGCATAACCGCCGGCAACGAAAACAGACTAACGAATCTCATATGAATTCCATCCAAATCGGAAAATACAGCGCCGAGAGTTGAAAAACAAAAATATTAACAGAAAGTAGACACGCTTGCAATACTGGAATCGGTGATACATAAGAGCAGAGCAACAGCAACACCTTTATAAGTGTCTGCAACAGAGGAGGTTTTGCAAGCCTGAGAATTAATTTACAGTTGAAGAGCAACCGGAAACGAGGAAGTGGAATCACGAGGTAATATTCGGAAAGATAATACCCAAGGACTGGATTTCCAAAAGCATAATCCTTCGAATCTTCTTGGCTTCTAAGTTGAACTTTCCCAGTCCTTGTCTGAAAGTTAAATCCAACGAATAAATGATGGTGTGGCATATTCTTTCTAATGTTCTATCCCAGTTGTTGTCTGTTGTCTGACGAGGAGGTTATGTTTGGCTTCCATGAAACAATTTATTCCCATTCCCTTAGTTGGGGAATACGCCGGCCGGTTGCACTCCCCTCCGCTTATTGCCTTGTTTTATTTGTTTTTTTATTCTGAATAGGAGATCAATTATATTTTAATAAACAACCAATGGTAAGGACAAAATCTTTATATGGGAATCAAGGATGGAAGTTGAATGGATGGTTTTTTTTTTTTTTTTTTTTTTTTTTATAAAGCGAAAAACCCTTTGCGGAACGGTCTTGGTCTGAGAGACCACGAACAGGGGTTCTACATCGTCAAAGTCACCCGGGGTCGCACTCAACTCTGTCCACACCAACATTATCAATTGAATTTTAGATACCCAATTCAGCTTTTTGGTAGGGTGGAGATTTGAACCAAGACCTCCCTTGGAGGATTGTCCTCTCCTCTCCAACTCACCTACAACACCCAGGTAGGGTTTTTCTTCTTTGGAAGAAAAGTATAATTGATTATTTTATTTTTTATATTAATTTAATATTATAGATTTTTTAATTTATTTTTTAATAATAAATATAAAATTGAAGTTGAATTTGTACCATTTATACATAAAGTTTTTATGTTTTTTTAAATTTGAACATGAGTTTTATTGATATTGTATTACTAGTGTATAGCGGTATTAAAATGACATTTTGATAATTATGTGTATGTAGTTTGTCAAGATTTGAATCTTGGTTTTCTCCTTCAAAGATTTAAATAATTGATCTCATGTCATTTGATTCTAAAATGTTAAGATTTATCTGTCATGACCTACTTTTTGGCAGATTTTTATTTTGATGGATTTATGTTTGCTATATGGCTTATGGATGAAATGATGGATTATTTTAGTTTTAGAATTTAAAAACTTGTTATTATTGAAAATGTAAAATATAAATCTTAATGTGGAATGGTAGGATAATTCCATGTTTTGGTAGGATAATTATATGAATATGATGCTGCTAATGAGGTGCACTTTTGTAGGAAACAAATCTCCTTATGGTGGGTGGCAGAAATAAATAGTTACCGAGAAAGATTGCCTTGGGAAAATGATGTGATGGGTAAATTGACCGGATATTTGAGAAAGCAACATGGATAAATGTCTTCCTTCATGGAGATGCATATCATAAATTGCATAAGAAAATATATATTAAGTTAGATTTCTTCTTATATCATATTTGCTTTTTTATTAAAGAGTTCGTTGAAATGGCATTAATATTAGTAAAGAATGTTAATATTTTAATGATTATAGTTGATAATTGCAATGAGTATTTGGGAAAGACGTTTATGACTTTTTGAAGATAGATAAATTAAATTCTTTTATTTATTTTATTGTGTTTAAAAAAAAGAGAACATAATATATTTTCCTAGATTTTCAAAAACAATATTGAACAGAATCCAACGAACCCAAACATAGAGATATACTTTAGAGTAATAACTTTAACTCTAGTTTGAAGGGAACTTCATTAAAGAAAAATATGCTTGGAGTAGTGGCTCGTTGGATCATGCGTCTGGCGGATGTTTTTCATTTATGATAGAGCAATGGAGATATGAAAAAAAGGATGAACCCAAGGAAAAGGGGATGGACAAAGATAGAACGGACGGGTAGAGTGAGAAGGAGAGCAATAGAAGAGGTTAGCAACAAAGTAGAGCCGAAAGAGATTGTGGAAGAAACCAGGTTCCTTTTTGGAAATGCTTTGCTTTTCTTACTATGTGGTTATGTTGAATTGTTGCATCATGTTTTTAAATGGTAATCTAATTGAAATGAAAAACGTTTTATATCTTGTTGTGTTATCCTGTCTTTAAATCAATGAAATAATGGATGGGTAGAAGCAACATAGTTGAGCTGAACCAACTCTCCTATGTAACCAAAAGAAAAAAAAACATAGTTGAGCTGAAAATATTTTATATTTTGCTATGTTACCTTGTCTTCAAATTAATGAAAGAATGGATGGGTAGAAGCAATATAGTTGAGCTGAAAATGATTTATATTTTGTTGTGTTACCTTGTATTTAAATCTATGAAATAATGGATAGGTAGAAGCAATATAGTTGAGCTGAAAATATTTAATATTTTGTTGTATTACCTTATCTTTAAATCAATGAAAAAATAGATGGGTAGAAGCAATCTAGTTGAGTTGAAACGTTGTTATATTATGTTGTATTGATTTGTCTTTGAATAAATGAAAGAATGGATGGATAGAAGCAAACCAGTGAGCTGAAATTATTTTATACTTTTTTGTGTTACCTTGTCTTTAAACCAATGAAAGAATGGATGGGTAGAAGCAAACTAGGGAGAGCTTGAAACATTTTGTTAGGGGTTGCAGTATAACGAAGTTTCATTGTACCCATAACAATGGGTGATCCCAAGCCAATACTATGTTTTAAGAAGTGGAAATGGTTGACCAACCATAACTGGTGGTATCCGCTGATCGTAAACATATGGATTATACAACAATGGGAGTAAAGACTATGTTTATCAGATGGATATAAATTGGTTGTGAATTCTAGTATGTATGTGCATATTTAAGGATGAAAGATATGTTCTTGTGCCGATAAAAGTTAAAAAAAGAATGAGAATGTAGGAAACATGTTTCTCCCTGTGGATAGAAATTGTGAATTGAATATTTTTTGTAGAAACTAAATTATAGTAGAAATAAACTGTTGATGCTATGTGGAATGGGATGTTGGTTAAGTGACTTTCTATCTATAGAGAATGAAAGCAATGGCTGTGATGTTCTTTCTTTTTATTGAAATTACAATGTTGGAAAGAATAGTGTATTGCATCCTTTTGAAAGGATATTAGATGAAATGGGTATATCCATATGGTGGTTGAAATTATACCACAGTGATTGGTTGCTAAAACCAACGTTATGGAGCTGTCTCTGATCCTCAAGAGATGATCTTTCTTGGTAGCTAGCGTCGATGTGTAGAAGAGGAAGGACATCTTCCAACGAGCTAGGCTAATGGAGAGTTATCGAAAGAACACTTCTTATTCGCTTGATGTTGAGAACTCTGATCAAATGATGTGTGACTCATGTTGGGATGCATAGTGATAGTTGAACCACATCTGTGGAATATTTCCTTTGTAAAGAGAAAGACGTATTGGTTATCTCAACTGAACTGGAAATGATGTAATTCTGAGTTGATCTCCTCTTTAGTGGATCATGACTTACAATACTTGAGTGGAGTGATTAATTTATGACCGATATTCAATGAAGCTTAGACTAGTTTGTGAATCTTGTTGTAATGTTTTGCAATAGTGATGGTAGTCTACCATTGCTAAACGAAGTGTTGCTTAATTTAAGGAAAATTAAATATAATCTTGTTACTTCTCTTATGCGGTGTGTTAATAATTGATTGGTTTATGAGTTGACTTTGTAAATGCTTTAAGCTTGATTAAGTTAGTGAGTTTCGAGTTGAGTTGTTGGGACCCGCATATGCATGATGTGATGTGTCTAAAGATATTGTTATGTAGAGCTTGTTCATTACATTGAGGTATTGCTCTATTTTAGCTTTTAGATATTATCGTATTGAATAGATTAAAGGCTTTTATAATGACTAAGTTTTAGATCCTCATGGGATCATTAAAGGTGTGGATAGAATTACCTTGGATAGATAATTTATATGAGGAACCTAAAGTAGAGTTCATGGAAAATGGGTACCTCTTGAATGATGTAAGAGTTAGAAATACATTCAATGCACTAAGTTTTCTCACACAAAAGGATTTACGTGGAGAACAGGGATTAGTTGCTCCTTTCAACAAAATGAAAGGGATGCAAGTTATCTCATGTGGTCGATGAGAAAAATAGCTTGAATGGGTGTAACACCTAGTACTCTACATTAAAAGAATTATGTGAAGTAGAGATTGGTGTATTGAACATAATTATTTCTAGTCGGATTAAGGAAATTTGGAAATAATTATATTTAATTATTAAATGTAAAATATAAAAAATAAGAGGTCTAGGAATGGAAGTCTATGTAGTTGTTACATCTGGTATGAGAACATGGTTTGTAGTGGGATAGGTTCACTATGCAAAACTTGTTTAGTTATGTAATAGAAAATATACTTAGGAAGGAGTTGGATCTTACTGGTAATATACCTATTAGAAGTAAATCAACCTTATTGGCTTGATATGATTGGATAAATTATTAGTAGTGGAAGGAGCAATTTGAATGACTAATTCCTAATGAATTTCTACTCTCTTTGTATGGGGCCAAGGACAACGCCACCAAAGAGAAGAAGAGGAAATGTTATCCCATAATCAAGGCAAACATGCCAGTCAAACGTAGAGAATAGAACCCCAGAGGTGGATTTAGAGAACCCCAGTAATGGAAGGGAAAACCTTACTGAGATAGTGGATCTTCTACAAAAATAGTTAGATGTTTGCAGCAAAATAAATTACACCAAACACATAAACTAAAAATAAAGTGATTGCAATATAATGAATGATCTTTGTATTAAACAGGGGAGCTTTGATCTCCCATTTTTACAATGTTGTTGCCGCAATGTGAAGGGATAAATATTACAATGTTGTCTTTTACAAAATACAATGCTCAAATGATAGTCTCTTGTTCTCCAAGCAGGTTAAATTGGTGTCTTTCGCTCCTCTGCTACAACTTCAAAGGTCGAGTGGGCTTGAGTATCCTAGGAATAGGGCCACTCTAGCTTCAACAATTGCTCAAGGATCTATCTCCTACACACATGAAAGCCAAAAAAGGGCAAGTAGCACCTACAAACATAATCGAAAGCAAATACACATGAAACCCTTTACACAGTAGCTATAGAAGTGAAAGCAATGGTGTGGAAAACAAAGAAATTAAATAGGAATGCCTTGTTAACAACTTAAAACTTATTGATTTGTACTGTCAATGGATTTGATGCATTATGAGTAATCGCGGGTGCATGGGTAGGTCTGGACAACTACAAGAGGGCGGTTAGGCAACCATAGGAATGCGATTGAGACTATGTAACCGCCAATAAGCAGTTGAGGCTAGATGCCATAAACCTTCAAAATGGCACTTCGAGGCTTTGAATCCTTGATCTTCTTAGGATATGTGCGAGCTACTAGCGTGATTCCAACAATATAACAATATGTTCTTTCAACATCCTTTGGTTGATGGTATCAAGGCACATTTATAGGTCCCTTGGGGTTTTGGAGGGAAAGGGAGGTGGCAATCTAGGGTTGCCAAATGGAAGGGGTAGTTATAGTGAGTCACCTAGGGTGTCTCACTTAACTGGGGTGATGTGGCTAATGGGTAGGTGCAAGTGGAGTGAGGTGTGAGGGATGTCCCATGTGAAGGAACAAGGGTGAAATGGGTGTGTGAGAGGTGGCAAGGGGTGGTGGTGATGTGGCCAACACACATGTCTAATGAGTAGGCAGGGTATCCTAGGCAGATTTTCTAGATTTAGAAAATCTGAAAATACTTTTAATATGCATGATTTATATGCCTAAGTTTAAACTTAGGCATACATTTTATTATGCAGATTTGGAATGTGCAATGTGAATGTGGATTTGCAAGTGCCTAGTTTTTGGTGTCTACAAATGCCCCTTTTTGTACCGTGTTGTGTAAAACAAAATGCAGTGCAAAAAAAAAAGACATCTAGTTTTATTTGATGGAGAAATTGATTCAAGTCTTCTCGATGTACAATAATGAATGGATTTTGAAAATTTAAATTTTAGTTTACCCCCTCAATTGGCGAATGGGTGAAGAATGAAACCCACAAGCCAATTTATTAAATGTGTATGATTAAAAGGGGTGGATGTGATGGGAAAATGCTTGAAATTCAAGATCAACTTGATACCCCAAGTTTGGGGTGTTTTGTGATATTGTAAATTTGCCTTTGGTTGCAATGAGGTGCAAACTGATTTGCTAAAATAACCAACCATTGTGGGAGTTTAGGTACTGCAGATACCTAAAATGCATCATATGTAAGGGACTACTCATATGGGCATCCTCGCAGACCATATGAAAGATCTTGGACCATTTCAAGGCAAAGCAATGGTTTTAACCACTCAAATTAGGTATCTTTGGCGTACTCAGCCTTAGCCATGATTGACACCTGCATCTAGAATCCTAGTTATGCTTAGGAGCTGTGACTAGCTCTATAGCTATCACAGGCTCCCGAGCCAAGCCAAAATTAGTTACAACGACTCTAGAAGTGGATTTCAAGTGGTTTCAAGCAAGGAAGTTTTCAGATTATTCCTCCCAACTACTCCAACCTCCTGGTTCTTGATCTTGGATTCCCAAGGAAGCTAGGATTAGGAATTGAGAAGGCTATAAGACCCCCATCCAAATTGGGGAGAAAGGAGAGAAGAGTTTTCAATTGAATGCAACGAAGCCCTACCAAATTGGAGAGCCACTTACAACCCTTGAGGAGTGCCTACATGCTGCCAATTTGGAGAATCATGACTGCATTTGAAGCTATGGAGGTTTCAAGAGCTTGAAGAGATCATTCATCCCTAATTGAACCACTTCCATTGAAAATTCAAAGAATCTACATCGCCAATTCATTATAGAATACAGATGCAACCCTTGATCATCAACTCCTCAGAGGAATTAGCAACTTCAAGCTTTGATTGCAAGAGAAAGAGGATTTTCTCCTCAGCCGCGACTAAATGAGCCAACTACTTCAAACACCCGTGGCTAGGATTTGAAGTTATTTTCCCTCATTTTAGCCATAGAAATTTCATTTCATAGGTGTAATTAGTTAGATCTACTCTAGATTAACTTTCATTTCTCTTTTTATGTGGTTAATTCTAGAAATTAGAGGTAGCTTTGCTCTTATTTCCTTATATTCATAGTTTGCACTAATTTGCTTAGATTAGTCATATTTCAAGTTTCTATTATAAATCATGTCTTATATTAGCTAGATTTATTATTTTATTAGCAAGCTTTATTTGTAATTTAGATATTTTGTGATTATCTTTGCAAGTATTTATGCTTTCTTTGCATATTTGTTATAATTCATGCAAATCTTTGTCAAAAGCCTCATCATAAGAGGTCTTCTTTGCTTCTAATTGTGCTATGTTGTTTCTTGAATGTAGATTTACAATATCTTGTTATATTCAGAGCATTCTTGGAATCAAATTCCTCCCAATAAAGTGAGAAGAAGGCTTCCTTGAGCATTAAGCAGTTCATGTCTACTCTAAGAGCCTACGGATTGCACCATCCCCATTTAGGGGCCTTCAAATTGGTATCAATTATATCAAGAATTTGGTATCCCTAAGAGGGACATACTTGTAATCAAGATTTGGCAAAGATTTAATAAAATAAGCCTCTCATTCTTGTTCAATTCATTGTTATTCATGTTTTAATGCTTTAATGCTTGATATACTTGATGCAATAGTCTAGGTGCATGCTTTTTAGGATGGTACAGGTACCCATGTGACTGCCGCAATTCCTACCAAATGATATTGTGTTAAAGGAACCAGCCACTTTGGAAGCTCAAACACCTTAGTGATTTTGGTAATTATTACCAAATTATGAGTGATTGTTTTTAGCTTTAGTAACCCAATGGAAAGGGCTTAATGATAACCTTGTGCAAATTTGGTTGAACATCATCACACTCAAGGATTTACAGACTCAGTTGGTTTAATGCCACATTTTATGATGTTGAATGATTTTGAACAAGTGTCTTTATGATGAGTTACTCATTCTATCGGATTGCATGTATAACCAATTGCTACAACTACCAGGTGGCTAGAGTAACTCACTAGATACATGGTTTACTTTGAATGATGATGATGGTTGATTATGATGATTGAATGCATTTGTTTGAGGGGGGTGTTGTTTTTTCAAACATGTATCCACGGTTTTGTCTTGCCCTACAACTACACATCCATGGTTTACATTTCCAAATGCGGGTGTGTGGTTGCATGTGCTCGCCAAACGTGGATGTGTGGTTGGCTCTACAAAATATGACTATAAATATGCACGAGTTGGAAATTTGATTCATTTGTGCATTTGAAGTTTTTTTTGGAGGTTGAGATATTCAGTGATGGAGATGGTCAGTGAGATGAGCAAAGCGGTTGGCGAGGTGGAGGCTGGTGGCTCATCTAGAGTTAAAGTTGGCACACAAGTGGTAGAGGTAGGTTTATGAGGCCCTTCCCTTTATTTTTGTTTTGTTTGTGTTTTTTTTGTTTTTCTATTTCTTTGAAAACTAAGAGGGGTTGGTAAATTTTTTTTACTAATGAAAAAGGGAGAGGCGATTTGTTTTTACTAATAAAAATGGAGAGGCGTTTTTTTTTATAACGTAATGCATAACAGTGTTTTTGTTGTTTTTTTTTAATGAAAAGAATGCATGAAAGTGTTTTTGTGTTTTTATATTTTTGAAATGAAAAGAATACTTTAAAATGTTTTTGTGTTCTTAGTTTTTTTTTAAGATGAAAAGAATGCATGAAAATATTTTTTTGTTTTTATGTTTATGTTTTTTTAAATGATGTATGCATTGATCTGGATTTATTTTTTGTTTTGTGCAGGTGAAATTTATTGAGGCTCAACATCGATGGCCTTGTATCATATCTTGGGTGTGGGAGGCACTGACTAATGATGATTGGAAGCAGTTGGAGGCGGTGATATTGGATGGGTGTTAGCAGGTGGAGGTTGTTAGGGCAGATGAGGAGTACTTGTCTGCTTTGGTGGAGAGGTGGGACCTAGATAGGGGGCCATTTTATGTTTTGATAAGGGAGCTTACTATTATCCTGGAGGATGTTTATCATGTCTTTTGTGTTTATATCGAGGGTTTATCAGTCCATTTTGGCCATGACAAGGAGCATGAGCTAAGACCTATATATGGTGATGATTGGGATGTGAATTCCAGTAAGGGTGGCATTGAGTATATCCAGTTGTGTAAGGATGAGAAGTTAGGAGTGCTTCGTGATGTACATATTAGGAAACATGTTGTTGCCTAATAGCATGGAATCTAGGTTCCCTTGGAACCAGGTGAGGCTTATTCTTTATCTGATTGATGAGCCTCAAGTTTATGCTTGGGCTCTCACCCTACTTTACCAGATGTATATGGAGTTATATGAGGTGAAGAGGTGGAAGCGAAGGGGACTCAAATACAATTTTCTTCTTCAACTTTGTGCTTGTGAGCACATTAGGATTGCTCAACTAGAGGGTCTACCTTGCAAGTGGGATCACTCTTTGCCTTAAGTTCTTCGTTGGTGGACCATAGAGGAGGCTCTACTGAGTTGCTTCAGTCGTATTAGCAAGGATTATCAAGATATATTTTCTTCTTTGACTTGTGGTGACATCATTTGGTGACCATGGTGAGGCCTCACTTGGGATGGTGATGTGGCACAACTTTGATAGATTAGGCAAGGTAGGTGGTTGGTTGGGAATCATGGAAGAGAGAGAGAGAGAGATTTTCCAGTTCTCTTGAGTGATGCAGTAGTTTGGTTTGGTTTAGGGTATCCTTGATGCTCCAATTACATATAAGCATCAGGACAATAAGCCTAGTATCCCTATTACTCGTGATCCTTGGATTTTAGATGATGATCACAATGACAAGACAGTGGTTGCGCCAAATGTAGATGATGTGGTGAGTGATGATGAGCAGGATACTAGCAAGAAGACTCCTCGACAATAAAAAAATCATCGAGGTAGTTCTTGTAGGGGGTGAGCTGGGGCAAATGTGGATCATCCTAGGGTCAAGTGTGGTGGAGATAGATATGGGGATGGAGGTAGTATTGATGGGAGGCAAGATCTACCTCCATGTCGTACTGAGGAGGATTGATGTGTGCTTTAGGTTGAGTGGAATAGCCTAGGTAAGAAGCGAGATCACCTTGGACAGATTGTAGTGGCTTGTGATGTAGATATTATGAGGTTATAGAGTGTGTTGGTGGCTCAGAATGCCAAGATATCTTTGCTACGGAGTGAAGTGGATAGGGTATGGAGTGCACCTAGTGGAGGTGGTGATGGTTCTAAGGTTGTGGCTCTCTATGCTAAGATAGCATAGTGAGAGGTGCATCAAAACTAGGATATATTTATTTATTAGTCATAGCTTAGGTATATTCATCTACTTTTAGATATGCTTGCTCAAAATCACATCTTGCTACTTGTGCAACCTTCTTCATCAACTTCTAGCTCTAGCATGTGGGGTGAGTCTAGGCCTGGTGGTTCATGTTCTTGAGCTCCTAGTTTCCTTTCTCCCTTAGGTTCATTGGGTTCAACTTATGGTCCTCGTAGGGGTCATGGTGGTGCTAGCTAGGAGTGCTTATTACCTCTTTTTGTAGTTTTCAATTTTTTGCTTATGAGCCTTAGTGCTATGATGTATACAACCTTTTGGGTGATTTTTATACTATGTAATTTATATATGTATATATACATTTACATGGATTTTTATTGTGATCATGTGTGTTTGCACTTTTGTTTTATTGTATGGATGAATATGAAATGATGTAGTGATTGAGTGAAATGAATGGTGGATATTATGTTTCAATGATCATTTGTATATGCTTTAGATTTTTTCTTGATCAACTTTATCTTCGTTGTTTAATCAGGGGTACTAACATATGGATTTATAAATGAAGTGGATTATGTGATGTAATAATGGAAATGATATGGAATGATTTTTGATTAAGGATCTAGAGTTGTTTTACACAGACTCAAAAATCCTAGTGATCTTAAACAAACTCATCTATGTATCTCTCAAATCTTCATGATGTTAAGGTTGCCCTAGTGGTTTCAAATTTCTCAAGGACCAACTGTGTATGCAAATGAATGTTCATTTGTTATTATGAAATAAGTCAAACTAATCAATAGTAACTTATGCCAATAAGCTAGCTCATCCATGAGTGTCCATAGGTTTGTACAAAATAAGGTCGCTAATGTGATAGACTTGGCACCACGCGTAAGGATACCCCATTGCCAGGAGGGTTTTATTCAACCCATTATTGTAATGAGGATCACTCCACTATTTTTGAAACACTAAGAATTCTAGTGATTCAAGCTCCTTTCCCTTATTTTGTTGCATTGGATTTTGGATTTTGGGATTTCATTTATGAGTTTGCTCATTTTGTGTTGGAGTAAAATGAAATTTTATTGATTTTGGGGGTACTTGCTCATTTTGAGGAAGAGCAAAGGATTTTTTATTACTTTTTGGGCTTGCTCATTTTTGGAGAAGAGCAAGGGATTATTTTTTATGGATGAAGAGGTAGCTTGTCCTTTTGTCAACTCTTAGCTTTATAGACCGTGCGCATAATTGGTTGAATAGGGGAAACCTTTCACTTTATGGCAATAGCAACTTATGACTTCGTCATTCCTAATATTCAAAATGTTTTAATGTATTTTTATGTGCATGGTCTAAGAGGAAACTTGATTGATCAGGAATAACTTTTTACATATAAATATTGTTTGATTTTAAATGGAGGTTGCTCAAAACACTAGGAGTGTTTGAGTGACTGAAAACACTTAGATCTTGCTTATTGACTAATGTGTTATGTAAGATTTGGTGGCACTTTCACTACAATATTTTGAAAATTAAAAGGTGTACATAAAATAGTTAGTGGTCGCATAATCATTATTGTTAATGATTATATAGTATCTATCTTAGTTTATGTGAACGTCTTAATCATCAAAAGATCAAAAGGAAAGTTGCAAATTATTGCGGTTGAAATATTTTTGAGTAATATTTTATGTAAGGTGCCCTTGATTAAGGAAACAAGATATGGTGGACTAGCATCTGTCTAAATTAACAAAATTATCTCTAATATGATGAATGGTATGAACAAACGTAAATGACTGAAATGCGTATATGAAATTTAGGTGGAATGCATGAATGCATGCAAAAATGTAATGAATTTTTTTTAAGCCATGTATATGTACATATTTACAATCTATGCTAAGCATAGAATGCCTTTAGGAGTATAATATTTAATGACTTAGGTTTCAATGTTCCCTCTAAACAGGGTTATGCATAAGCGCAAAATATCGTAAATTGGCTCTATTTAGGATTTTTAAAATTTTGAAAAGGCTAATTTTGGATCATTTCACTAGGGCCCATTTGTCCGAAATTTACGGGGTGAAATTTTTTTTGGGGTAAATTTGCACGTCGTTGATAATCAAGAACCTAACTTTATTTTAATTCGCCGACCTCAAATTACATATGATTTTTATTTTCCCACCCAATTTGCCTTCAAATTATATTTTCTACCCAAATAGTCTTCAAATTATAAATGATTTTATTTTTTCCGCCCAAATTATTTCATATACTATGCGTATATATACTATACTGGGTAATGATAAACATACATTGAAAATACTCTAACTCGAAAATAGCTCTAAAACAATGAAAAACTTGAGAAGGTTGCAGAGTGTCGATCGACGCAAGACGATCGGTTGCAGAGTCATGACTATCAAAATAAACCAATCGATGTAGACGAGTGTCAATCGACATAATATGGTCGGTTGTAGAGCCATGTCTGTCAGCATAAGCTGATCAATTGTAGAGCTGTGTCTGTTGACATAAGCCAATAGGTTGCAGAGTAATGTTGATCGATTACAGAGTTGTGGTTGTCGGTAGAAGTTGATTGGTTGCAAAACTGTGTCTGTCGGTATAAACTGATCAGTTGGAGAGCTGTGTCTATCGACATAAGATGATCGATTGTAGAGCCATGTCTGTTGGCATAAGACAATCGGTTGCAAAACCTTGTCTATTGGTATAAGTTGATTGGTTGCAGAGTTTTTCAATTGGAATTTACCTATCATTTGGAGAGGTATCGATCGACATTGATCTGTCAGTTGCAGAACCGTCTTGATCGTATTTAGTCGATCTAATGTAGAGGTGTCGATCAACATTCGTATATCGATTGTAGAGGTGTCAATCGGCCTTGGTAGGTTGGTTGTAGATGTGTTGATTAACATTAGTCTATCGGTTGTAGGGTTGTTTCGATTGGTGTTAGGTTGTTGGTTGCAGTGTTGTTGGTATAACTCTATTGTTTGTAGGGACGTGTGGTCGATATTATATTGCTTGTAGTGATCGTCGATCAATATAATTCGATCAGTTATAGGGAAGTGTTTATCATTAAAAGCATATCGGTTTTAGAGGATTCATGATTAAAAATTGGTAGAGTATTCTTATTCTATTTTTATTTTGTCCATATCTCTTTTTCTACAGTTTCGTAGGTATTATAGGTGAACTATACACAATAGTGGTAGACAACTATCAATATCATCTGGTTGTGTGTTAGGAGCATTTATTTTGTTAGAGACTGCTTCTTGTCTCTTAGAGTATGTTTCATACACAATGTAGAAGCACCATTTGCAACTCTAGTCGATAAGTATTCCTTGTCATGTTGTGTGTTAGGATCATATGTTCGTCTTGAGGGATGTTTGCTATTTTCCTTCAAATTCATATACATTTCCTAACATCTGAAGGTTTTTATTTATAGATACAATATCACCTACTAAAGATGGAAAGAAGGGAGGCCCATATTCTTGTGAAAAAACAATTCTAAAATATTTTACACCAGAATGTAATGAGACATCAATCTCTATAGATTCTACATAACTTGCAGGTATAGACACATTTTACCATCAGTTTTCTAAAATTTGTGTTCTTAAATATAAAACCTTTCTCTATTAATAGATAAATGGTTTTCTGCTTATCTACTTCTTTTTAAATGCTTTGTAAAACTGTATTTTGTCAATTCTTTAAAATAGTACCTTTTTCACAACAAAAAATGATAGAGAACACCAAACATTGAATGCAGTTAACATTGTCGACCCTGATGTGTATTCACTTGAATATATTCCAGAAGATGATATGGGACCACATTATAATTTTCCTAATAACGAAATTCAAAAACCACTTCAGGAGATTTTAAATTCAGACACATCAACCGAAAAAAAAATATAGTACATTTAAAATTTAGACCTTTGGGGAATCTTCTAGTTAAAAATCTAAACATCAAAAAATAAGCGAATGGACTATTAGAAGGGATTTTAAAAATGAATAGGCATGATTATACCCCTTTATTGAGCAAGATGAGAAAATAAATGTGTGTAAATATATTATTTGCACATGGAATATGGGAAAGGATCATTTATTACAAAATAAGAAAGACATAATAGAAAAATATTGTGGAAAAGTTTACATCAAAGAAATACGAAGTGATGGAAAAATTAAAAGAATTCATAGGTAGAAGGATGCAATAGAATGTGTGCATGTGAGATATGCTCTTGAATATGATAAAGCAATGAAACAAAAACAAACTCTCATTGAGAAGGATGGAACAATCGAGGCACAATTTCAAAAAGTTAATAATACTTTATTAACCTCAAAGAAATTGCAGTTTGTATACAATATTCTAAAATAAGGTCGACCCATGTCTGATTTTGCTGATTTTAAGAAAATACTTCAACTAGACAATGTACAAAACTTACCAGTTCACATTGGTCAGATCTAAGTGGTTGGAAAATGGTAAAATGTCTATCACTGGTTGAGAAGGAAGAGCTGAGAGAGAATATGAAACAAGCAAAATTTATTTCACTTTCCATTGATGAGGTAACAGTTGTTGACAACACATCTTAGATTTGCATACATGTTTACACATTCAAAACATTTGAGACAACCTCATTTACTAGCACTACATAAGATGATTGAAAATTGTAATGTGAGAAAACATTTATAATGTTGTTGTAACCAGTTTAAAGGATATTTCCGAAATGGATGAAAATGAAATTGCCACAAAGTTAATTTGTGTTGGAGCTAATGGTGCGACTAAAATGCAAGGACAAAGGAATGATCTTTGTGTTAGGCTTCAGACATTCATTGCCCCATATGTGATTCCTATTCATTGCATGTCTCATCGAATGAATCTTGCATACAAAATTATGAGCAATTTTGATAATGTAGCTAGAGTGGAAGAACTCATTCGTGATATACACTCATACTTTTCATGTAGTCCAAAAAGTTTACAGAGTTTCAACAGTTTTCTCTAGGTGTAACTGAAGGCGAGAAAAATGTTAAAAGATGTGGAAACCAGGTGGATTTCACTGTTTCTTCCTGCAAAAAGGGTATTTTCAAAATATCAATCCTTGGTTGGGTTTATGTATGTACATCGTAGAGATGTTGACAAGGTAAAATATTTGCTTTTTCGTATGACTGACTTGAAAAATCTTCTCACATTATGTGGTATTCTACCAATGTTACAAGAAATGAATACTATGATTAAACTTGCACAAGAAATGGCAATTTATATTGTCTATTTTATGAGGATGAGAAAACAAATATGTATGGTTATTGACAGGATTTATTTATCCGAAAAATATTTTAAGGATCCCAAGTTTTATAGTTGGAATACGTTAATTAATGTCAATGAAACGAAAAGCTTTTTAAAGTTCAACATCAACGATAATCTTTGTATTGCTATCCATTGAAAGTTGATTCTTGTATATCATTTTGAAAAGCAATTAAATACTATGACAGATGATGTTGAACAAGTGTTTGTTACCTATTCGGATTCGATGAGGTTTTGGATAACACTAAGAATAAATTGAAAAGAATTGCAAATGCATTAACAAGTGAAATAAGAGATCGTTTTAAGAGAGATGAGACACTTGATGCCATGGTCGTTGTTAATCATAATTTTTGGAATCTTTGTGGTGACCAAAGTAGTAGAAGTGAGTTGTTTGTAAAATATATGGGTAATATTATAAAATATTTCTCTAAAACTATGGAAATAAATGACATTGAAATCAATGGTATTCTAAACAAAGATCTTTTGTGACATCAGTCAACCAGTTTTGGAATAACAATGGATAATCAAATTGCACAATTCAAAAATCCACATGACACTGGTTCAATCACGTGTTTCTGACAAAAATTGTATCGAAGTAGTGTCTTGCAATATACTATGAGTGAATACTTTGTTTTATATGAATTATGTCAGACAATTATTTTGGGATCTATTGAAGACGAAAGGGTTTTCAGTGCGTTAACTTTTGTTAAATCAAAAGTTCATAATAGGTTGGACATAAATTTGGAAAACTATTTGAGAATGTATGTGTCATCATACAAGGTGGGTAAATTTCCCTATGATAGAGCGTTGACATATTGGAATTCCCTAGCAGAAAGAAGAGGTCTCTCTAATATGGTTGATAATGACGAAAATGATTCATCTAGGAGTGATGATGAGATTATGGAAACGTAGAATTAACAGATTCTCGGTTTTTGTGGAGAAGTTGATAAAGCTTTGTATTACCTTCCAGAAATGTAAAAATTGCAATGATTATATGACAAATTCATATAATCTAAGATTTTTTTGGATTTGAAATCATTTTGTAAAATTTTAGTGATTTGAATAAATTCATATTAATAGTGATTTTTCGGATTTGAAATATTTCATATTATCAAAGATTTTTTGTATTTGATTTGTTGTAAAATCATATAATAATTCAATTTTCAATGATTATGCATGTTTGTTTTTTAATGTTATGGATTGTCTATGTTTTCAAAATTTATGATGTATGTTATAGCTTTGAGTAAGTTGAAAATTTGAAAACCATGTATACGTAAGTTATTTAACTAAATGTATATGTTGACAAAAAATAGTTATTTTCCTTTGAAATTAAATGTATGTATGTATCATTAGTATCATTAGTTGTATGATATGACAAAATATAGTTATGTTTTTATGATTTATGCTTTGTCATTGAGTAAATCGTGTATGCATATTAAAAATTTCTGTACATATGTATGAAAAATGCATGTAGTATATTACTCTAGATATGGAAAATGAAAATTTAAACCCATTCACAGATATATCCAAATTACCATATTCATTTTTATACAACTATAATGACTAAATATGAGTATGAATGCACTGAAAATTGAAACCCATTCATAGATATATCCTTCGTAAACTCACTTGAAAAATAAAAATAATATAGCTTAATAGAAATGAAAATACTCACTTTTATACTACAACAGGAATGAATATAAATAAATTGAAATTTAAAAACATGCATAGATATATCATTCATAAACTCATTTGAAAATTTAAATATAAAAACAACATAGCATAATATAGGAAAATTGAAATTTAACTCTTACATAAATATCTCCATTGTAAACTAACATTGAATATGAAAACAATATAGCATTTTAAAAAGAAAAAACATTTTTCTATACAAGAACAAGAATGAATATAAATAAACTCAAATTTAAACACATGCATAGATATATCATTCGTAAACTCATTTAAAAATTGAAATATAAAAACAACATAGCATATTTGAAACACCATAATACTTAAAAGATGAAAATAACACATAATTATAAAATTGTATTTCTTAAAAGTAAAATAATAAAAGCAAGTATCTTGTTTTCATACGAAAACATATGAAATGTTATAAAATTGTCTTTCAAAATATCAAATTTTAAAATTCAATTTCTTGCTCCGAATATTTTCCCATTGGCGATGGACGTAATGCATCCCTAGGTAGGGGTTGTCAAAGATCAAGAGAACTAGATGTTCTAGGTTTCTTTGTTGATCTTCTCCATATAGGTAGTGTTGTTTCCTTCGTAGGTGTTTTAGAGTCTCCTGATTCCTCTTGATTATAACCTATGACAGCAGCACCCCGATTTGAAGACAAAAAGGATGCCTTTTTCTGTGTATATATAAAATGTCAAAATTACAAAAGACAAATAATGGAAAAATAAAAAAATTATTTAAATATTGATTAAAAAATTACCTAAACCTACTGTTCTCTCATGGCTGCATTGTCCAGGATTGAGTGCCATGATATTGGTACGGGAGTGTTCTACAAATTGTAAAAAGATTCATAAAAAAACAATAATATAATTACATGTGCTAACTATAGATGAGGGTGAAACATGTGTTATCATGTTCTCTATTTCCAATCTGATCCAATGTGAGACATAGGTGGACCAGTCAAATTCTAGTGTGAAAAAAATGGACCAAATACGCTAAGGCCCACATCAGAATTTCTGTCCGCCTTCCTTGTAGAACAAGTCTGGCAAGGAATAATTTGCAACATGCTCGAAGAAATTTATTTTCAATCACCAGTACGGTCAAACCCCTTCTAGACTTGGTGGAAATAACCTAAAAAAAACAAAATCAGTAATACACCAGTGACTAGAATTTAAATTCAATTAAATAAAAAAATAGTTATACCTTGAAAAGATTCTAACCGCACATTGAAGTTGGTCTCCAGGTAGAGTTTGTATTCATTAGTTAATTGGTATTTGGAATTGATAGGCTCAACACCAGCGTGGGGCAATGCTATCAATCTGGCAACATCTGCAGCTATTAAAGAAAGAACGATGTTTTTGTTGTTGGTGACAAGATTTACCTTGCCCAAATCCATATTATATGTTGCAATGATCCTCTCCACCAGTTTAATATCCGTATCGAAATGGGGCATTGAAACAAGACCCCGAAGACCAGAGTCTATGACCCAAGACATGTCATAACCCAGTGTTGATAAAATTTTTGAAATCAAAGGGTAAACCAGGTTCTTATAATTAAGTTTAATCATTCTAGGGGTTGCAAGGTATTCCATGGGGTGTAAGGGTATGGATAAGAGGACACAGAGAATGGTACGTGACACTTGATAGAAAAGGATTCAAAATGGAGGAAAAGGGTTAAAACTAGATTAAAACTTATGGTAAAAGGTTAAAACTAAGATAAATCTGGAGGAAAAGGGTTAAGAATGTGTTAAAACAAGAGGAAAAAGGTAAGAATACATTAAAAAGGAAATAAAATGATTAAGACTATGATAGAATAGACAAAAAAATGACTGTTAATGCCTTTATATAGAATTCTCTACATACAATCAACTTCTAGATGGGTGACACATGGCCTTTGAATGCAAATCATTTCATAGAGGGTTGAAACGTGGCCTCTGAATGCAATCATTTCACATATGGTTGACACATGGTACAGATGCAACGCTATACCTGCAACTGATCGACATGTCTACAGCTGATTAACATGTTTACAACCGATCGATATATCTGTAGTCGATCATCATGCGTACAACCAATCAAAATGACTGCAGTTGATCGAAATATCTGTATTTGATCGACATATCTATAGTCGATGTACATATCTACAGCCGACCAACATGTTTGTAGCTGATTAGTATGTTTGCTGCTGATCGACATGTCTATAGCCGATCGGTATGGCTGCAGTCGATCGACATGGATGCAACTGATCCGCATGGAAACCCATGCGTATATATATACAACTATAATACAAATGAGCATATTCACTTGAAATATAAAAAAAATATCACAAAATTTAAATGAAATCACTCACTTTTATACTACAACAAGAATGAATATAAATAAAATAAAATTTAAACACATGCAACAATATGAAACATTATAACATAATAAAAAAGACACAACACATTTCTATACAACAACAAGAATGAATTTGAATAAACTAAAAATTCAAACTCATTTGAATATTGAAATATAAAAACAAAGTAGCAAAATCCACAAGACAAAACTCATTTTTATATCACAACATGAACAAAATTTAATAACATGTAAATCTATACTTATGCATATATTATACGTAAAATCAAGCATATTTGAAAGTTGAATTAAGAGGTGAAAATTACACACAATTATAAATGTAAATAGTGTAATAGTAAAATAATAAAAGTAAGTATCTTGTTTTTTCAATGAAAACAAATGAAATGTCTTAAAATTATTTTAAATTTTTTTTTTTTCCCCTCATAATATTTTCCCCCTTCCTCCACTAATTTTGCCTTCTCAATGGCTTCCACAGTCTCCATAGCAACGAACCCTCCCTCATCTTTCCCTTGTTCAACTCCTTTTTCCACATCCACTACTTCCATGATTACCACATCCTGCATTTCGACGACTCTTTTTTTGGGATGGGTAACAGTACTATCAATTGCTCCAAAATTGACAAATATCATCTCAACATTTTGCATTCCATCGAGAAGGGTTTTTTCTTCTTTGCCAACATCTTCAGATGTTGGTCCTTGAACTTCTTTACCATTCTCCTTAATCAGAATATCAAGATCCAATCCATTGTGGATAATGATTTTCTGCAAAATGTTATTTTTTCGAACTGATTCCTGTGCTCTTTTTTTCATTGCCATGGAAGTGTTTAAGAACTCCTTTTCCATCCTAATATAGTATTGCAGGTTTTGAACCTGCTTCTTGAGATTTTCATAATTTACCTGCAAAAGAGAAAAAAGTTAATCAACATGAACATATAATTACATTTTAAAAAAGAAAACAACAAATTTTTGAACACAAGAGCGATTGATTCAAACCTCAGCAACATTCTTTGTAGCTACAACAACAACAACCTTTTTATTATCATTTTCCCATTCATTGTAATAATCTTGGGCCTCATTGTTTATATTCTCCAATATGTTCATTATAAAATTTAAAATTTCATCTGTGTATGATGTATTCAACTTCAACATGCTAGATTTTACTTGTTGTAGGAGAGCCTCCATATTTTCTAGTTCATTTTCAACAATAGAAAATTTTCTTTCTATTTTTGAAAAATTATTGTATCGGGCATTAATTTCCTTTATCAACACCTTATCCTGATACTCTCATTTTTTCATTTCTATTATATTTGGAAGTAGCAAATCTTTAATTGTAGATTCAACGTTATCAGAAACTAAATATTTTTCTAAAAAATTTATTATATCATCCTCTTGTCTAGGAGGAGCCTGACGGGTGCTTCTTTCCCTTGGAGGAGATTTGCTTGAAAATTTTGCACCTTCATTTACTTTGTCTTGAACAAATTTTGATAATTGAAATTGAGTGTGTATGTTATCTTGCAAAAAGTAATCTTTATCAAGTGGAACATCAGCCAACCGAGTACCAAAAGCTTTTGGTATATCCTTAAAAGTAAAATTATTATCAAATATATGACCGAAACTGGAAAAATTCTTTGATGCTTCTCTCTTTGAAATTTGTTGTGTTGCTTCTCTCTGTGGCCTAGATGGAAGAAGGTGTTTTCCAACTAGGAAGCATTGAATTCGCATTTGAGTTGGGCATTGTGGAGGAGGGGGTGGCATTTGGTGATTTTATTGACAACATTGTTACAAGGGATCTTAAAACATAAAAATAAAAATTAGTTAATTTTTTTGTGAAGGTAGAAAATAAAAACTAGTTATAAAATTACATTATGAAAATTGGTTGCAAACATTGTTATAACTCTTACCGGTAGAAGAAAAAACATCTTGCATAGATGTTGTTACAAATGGAATGTGGTCATGCTGTACATCTGAAAAAAAACAAAATTAATTAAAAACAGTAAAAATATTGTAAAAAATTTGTTTCGATAGTAATTAAAAAACTTACTCCTAGAAGATGAAACCTCATGTGTAACTTTCTGTTGGCAACAGATGTGCAGTAGCATGTGGAGATCATCGAAAAACAGGAGAAATAGATCTATTACATTTCCTTGATGATATTTTCCTTATCAGTGGTTTTGCTTCCTCTGTAGGTGTTTCGGAGTCTCCTGATTACTCTGGATTATAACCTTTGACAATAGCATCCCTCTTTGAAGAGGAAGAGGATACCCTCTTCTGTGTTTGGTATAAAATGTTAAAATTACAAAAAGATAAACAATGGAAAAATAATAAAAATTACTTAAATATTTAAAAAAATTACCTAAACCTGATGTTCTGTCATGGCTAAATTGACAATGATTGAGTGCCAAGATGTTGGTACTGGAGTGTTCTGCAAATTATGAAAAGATTCATAAAAAAAAACGATAATATAATTACATGTTCTAACTGTTGGTGAGGGTGAAGCGTGGGTTTTCATGTTCTCTATTTCCAATCTGATCCGATTTGAGACATAGGTGCACCGGTTGATTTTTTGGTGTCCTATACAACGGACCAAATACGCTAAGGCCCACATCAAAATTTATGTTGGCCTTCCTTACAAAATGAGTCTAGCAAGGAAGAATTCACAACATGCCCAAAGAAATTTATTTTCAATCACTGGTATGGTCAAACCCCTTCTGGACTTGGTGGAATTAACTGCAAAAAACTAAAATTAGTAACTGTACGTTCAATCACTAATAAAAATTTAAAATCAATTAAATAAAAAAATAGTTATACCTTGAAAATATTTCAACTGCACTTTGAAGGTGGTCTCCAAGTAGAGTTTGTCATCATCAATTAACTGATATTTGGAAGTGACAGGCTCAACACTAGCATTTTCTCCTCAGCCGCGACTAAATGAGCCAGCTACTTCAAACACCCGTGGCTAGGATTTGAAGTTATTTTCCCTCAGTTTAGCCATAGAAATTTCATTTCATAGGTGTAATTAGTTAGATCTACTCTAGATTAACTCTCATTTCTGCTTTTATGTGGTTAATTCTAGAAATTAGAGGTAGCTTTGTTCTTATTTCCTTATATTCATAGTTTGCACTAATTTGCTTAGATTAGTCATATTTCAAGTTTCTATTATAAATCATGTCTTATATTAGCTAGATTTATTATTTTATTACCAAGCTTTATTTGTAATTTAGATATTTTGTGATTATCTTTGCAAGTATTTATGCTTTCTTTGCATATTTGTTATAATTCATGCAAATCTTTGTCAAAAGCCTCATCATAAGAGGTCTTCTTTGCTTCTAATTGTGCTATGTTGTTTCTTGAATGTAGATTTACAGTATCTTGTTATATTCAGAGCATTCTTGAAATCAAATTCCTCCCAAGAAAGTGAGAAGAAGGCTTCCTTGAGCCTTAAGCAGTTCATGTCTACTCTAAGAGCCTACGGATTGCACCATCCCAATTTACGGGCCTTCAAATTGGTATCAATTATATCAAGAATTTGGTATCCCTAAGAGGGACATACTTGTAATCAGGATTTGGCAAAGATTTAATAAAATAAGCCTCTCATTCTTGTTCAATTCATTGTTATTCATGTTTTAATGCTTTAATGCTTGATATACTTGATGCAATAGTCTAGGTGCATGCTTTTTAGGATGGTACAGGTACCCATGTGACTGCCGCAATTCCTACCAAATGATATTGTGTTAAAGGAACCAGCCACTTTGGAAGCTCAAACACCTTAGTGATTTTGGTAATTATTACCAAATTATGAGTGATTTTTTTTAGCTTTAGTAACCCAATGGAAAGGGCTTAATGATAACTTTGTGCAAATTTGGTTGAACATCATCACACTCAAGGATTGAGGGACTCAGTTGGTTTAATGCCACATTTTATGATGTTGAATGATTTTGAACAAGTGTCTTTATGATGAGTTACTCATTCTATAGGATTGCATGGATAACCAATTGCTACAAATACCAGGTGGCTAAAGTAACTCACTAGATACATGGTTTACTTTGAATGATGATGATGGTTGATTATGATGATTGAATGCATTTGTTTGAGGGGGTGTTGTTTTTTCAAACATGTATCCACGGTTTTGTCTTGCCCTACAACTGCGCATCCATGGTTTACATTTCCAAATGCGGGTGTGTGGTTGCATGTGCTCGCCAAACGTGGATGTGTGGTTGGCTCTACAAAATATGACTATAAATATGCACGAGTTGGAAATTTGATTCATTTGTGCATTTGAAGTTTTTTTTGGAGGTTGAGATATTGAGTGATGGAGATGGTCAGTGAGATGAGCAAAGCGGTTGGCGAGGTGGAGGCTGGTGGCTCATCTAGATTTAAAGTTGGCACACAAGTGGTAGAGGTAGGTTTATGAGGCCCTTCCCTTTATTTTTGTTTTGTTTGTGTTTTTTTTGTTTTTCTATTTCTTTGAAAAATAAGAGGGGTTGGTAAATTTTTTTTACTAATGAAAAAGGGAGAGGCGATTTGTTTTTACTAATAAAAAAGGGAGAGGCATTTTTTTTTATAACGTAATGCATAACAGTGTTTTTGTTGTTTTTTTTAAATGAAAAGAATGCATGAAAGTGTTTTTGTGTTTTTATATTTTTGAAATGAAAAGAATACTTTAAAATGTTTTTGTGTTCTTAGTTTTTTTTTAAGATGAAAAGAATGCATGAAAATATTTTTTTGTTTTTATGTTTATGTTTTTTTAAATGATGTATGCATTGATCTGGATTTATTTTTTATTTTGTGCAGGTGAAATTTATTGAGGCTCAACATCGATGGCCTTGTATCATATCTTGGGTGTGGGAGGCACTGACTAATGATGATTGGAAGCAATTAGAGGTGGTGAGATTGGATGGGTGTGAGCAGGTGGAGGTTGTTAGGGCAGATGAGGAGTACTTGTCTGCTTTGGTGGAGAGGTGGCACCCAGATAGGGGGCCATTTTAGATTTTTAAAAGGGAGCTTACTATTATCTTGGAGGATTTTTATCGTGTCTTTTGTGTTTATATCGAGGGTTTATCAGTCCATTTTGGCCATGACAAGGAGCATGAGCTAAGACCTATATATGGTGATGATTGGGATGTGAATGCCAGTAAGGGTGGCATTGAGTATATCCAGTTGTGTAAGGATGAGAAGTTAGGAGTGCTTCGTGATGTACATATTAGGCAACATGTTGTTGCCTAATAGCATGGAATCTAGGTTCCCTTGGAACCAGGTGAGGCTTATTCTTAATCTGATTGATGAGCCTCAAGTTTATGCTTGGGCTCTCACCCTACTTTACTAGCTATATATGGAGTTATATGAGGTGAAGAGGTGGAAGCGAAGGGGACTCAAATACAATTTTCTTCTTCAAATTTGTGCTTGTGAGCACATTAGGATTGCTCAACTAGAGGGTCTACCTTGCAAGTGGGATCACTCTTTGCCTTAAGTTCTTCGTTGGTGGACCATAGAGGAGGCTCTACTGAGTTGCTTCAGTCGTATTAGCAAGGATTATCAAGATATATTTTCTTCTTTGACTCGTGGTGACATCATTTGGTGACCATGGTGAGGCCTCACTTGGGATGGTGATGTGGCACAACTTTGATAGATTATGCAAGGTAGGTGGTTGGTTGGGAATCATGGAAGAGAGAGAGAGAGATTTTCCAGTTCTCTTGAGTGATGCAGTAGTTTGGTTTGGTTTAGGGTATCCTTGATGCTCCAATTACATATAAGCATTAGGACAATAAGCCTAGTATCCCTATTACTCATGATCCTTGGATTTTAGATGATGATCACAATGACAAGACTGTGGTTGCCCTAAATGTAGATGATGTGGTGAGTGATGATGAGCAGGATACTAGCAAGAAGACTCCTCGACAATAAAAAAATCATCGAGGTAGTTCTAGTAGGGGGTGAGCTGGGGAAAATGTGGATCATCCTAGGGTCAAGTGTGGTGGAGATAGATATGGGGATGGAGGTAGTATTGATGGGAGACAAGATCTACCTCCATGTCGTACTGAGGAGGATTGATGTGTGCTTTAGGTTGAGTGGAATAGCCTAGGTAAGAAGCGAGATCACCTTGGACAGATTGTAGTGGCTTGTGATGTAGATATTATGAGGTTATAGAGTGTGTTGGTGGCTCAGAATGCCAAGATATCTTTGCTACAGAGTGAAGTGGATAGGGTATGGAGTGCACCTAGTGGAGGTGGTGATGGTTCTAAGGTTGTGGCTCTCTGTGCAAAGATAGCATAGTGAGAGGTGCATCAAAACTAGGATATATTTATTTATTAGTCATAGCTTAGGTATATTCATCTACTTTTAGATATGCTTGCTCAAAATCACATCTTGCTACCTGTGCAACCTTCTTCATCAACTTCTAGCTCTAGCATGTGGGGTGAGTCTAGGCCTGGTGGTTCATGTTCTTGAGCTCCTAGTTTCCTTTCTCCCTTAGGTTCATTGGGTTCAACTTATGGTCCTCCTAGGGTCATGGTGGTGCTAGCTAGGAGTGCTTATTACCTCTTTTTGTAGTTTTCAATTTTTTGCTTATGAGCCTTAGTGCTCTGATGTATACAACCTTTTGGGTGATTTTTATACTATGTAATTTATATATGTATATATACATTTACATGGATTTTTATTGTGATCATGTGTGTTTGCAATTTTGTTTTATTGTATGGATGAATATGAAATGATGTAGTGATTGAGTGAAATGAATGGTGGATATTATGTTTCAATGATCATTTGTATATGCTTTAGATTTTTTCTTGATCAACTTTATCTTCGTTGTTTAATCAGGGGTACTAACATATGGATTTATAAATGAAATGGATTATGGGATGTAATAATGGAAATGATATGGAATGATTTTTGATTAAGGATCTAGAGTTGTTTTACACAGACTCAAACATCCTAGTGATCTTAAACAAACTCATCTATGTATCTCTCAAATCTTCATGATGTTAAGGTTGCCCTAGTGGTTTCAAATTTCTCAAGGACCAACTGTGTATGCAAATGAATGTTCATTTGTTATTATGAAATAAGTCAAACTAATCAATAGTAACTTATGCCAATAAGCTAGCTCATCCATGAGTGTCCATAGGTTTGTACAAAATAAGGTCGCTAATGTGATAGACTTGGTACCACTCGTAAGGATACCCCATTGCTAGAAGGGTTTTATTCAACCCATTATTGTAATGAGGACCACCCCACTATTTTTGAAACACTAAGAATTCTAGTGATTCAAGCTCCTTTCCCGTATTTTGTTGCATTGGATTTTGGATTTTGGGATTTCATTTATGATTTTGCTCATTTTGTGTTGGAGTAAAATGAAATTTTATTGATTTTGGGGGTACTTGCTCATTTTGAGGAAGAGCAAAGGATTTTTTATTACTTTTTGGGCTTGCTTATTTTTGGAGAAGAGCAAGGGATTTTTTTTTATGGATGAAGAGGGAGCTTGTACTTTTGTCAACTCTTAGCTTTATAGACCGTGCGCATAATTGGTTGAATAGGGGAAACCTTTCACTTTATGGCAATAGCAACTTATGACTTCGTCATTCCTAATATTCACAATGTTTTAATGTATTTTTATGTGCATGGTCTAAGAGGAAACTTGATTGATCAGGAATAACTTTTTACATATAAATATTGTTTGATTTTAAATGGAGGTTGCTCAAAACACTAGGAGTGTTTGAGTGACTGAAAACACTTAGATCTTGCTTATTGACTAATGTGTTATGTAAGATTTGGTGGCACTTTCACTACAATATTTTGAAAATTAAAATGTGTACATAAAATAGTTAGTGGTCGCATAATCATTATTGTTAATGATTATATAGTATCTATCTTAGTTTATGTGAACGTCTTAATCATCAAAAGATCATAAGGAAAGTTGCAAATTATTGCGGTTGAAATATTTTTGAGTAATATTTTATGTAAGGTGCCCTTGATTAAGGAAACAAGATATGGTGGACTAGCATCTATCTAAATTAACAAAATTATCTCTAATATGATGAATGGTATGAACAAACGTAAATTACTGAAATGCGTATATGAAATTTAGGTGGAATGCATGAATGCATGCAAAAATGTAATGAATTTTTTTTAAGCCATGTATATGTACATATTTACAATCTATGCTAAGCATAGAATGCATTTAGGAGTATAATATTTAATGACTCAGGTTTCAATGTTCCCTCTAAACAGGGTTATGCATAAGCGCAAAATATCGTAAATTGGCTCTATTTAGGATTTTTAAAATTTTGAAAAGGCTGATTTTGGATCATTTCACTAGGGCCCATTTGTCCGAAATTTACGGGGTGAAATTTTTTTTGGGGTAAATTTGCATGTCGTTGATAATCAAGAACCTAACTTTATTTTAATTCGCCGACCTCAAATTACATATGATTTTTATTTTCCCACCCAATTTGCCTTCAAATTATATTTTCTACCCAAATCGTCTTCAAATTATAAATGATTTTATTTTTCCCGCCCAAATTATTTCATATACTATGCGTATATATACTATACTGGGTACTGATAAACATACATTGAAAATACTCTAACTCGAAAATAGCTCTAAAAAAATGAAAAACTTGAGAAGGTTGCAGAGTTTCGATCGACGCAAGACGATCGGTTGCATAGTCATGACTATCAAAATAAACCGATCGGTGTAGACGAGTGTCAATCGACATAAGATGGTCGGTTGTAAAGCCATGTCTGTCAGCATAAGCCGATCAATTGTAGAGCTGTGTCTGTTGACATAAGCCAATAGATTGCAGAGTCATGTTGATCGATTACAGAGTTGTGGTTGTCGGTAGAAGTTGATTGGTTGCAAAACTGTGTCTGTCAGTATAAACTAATCAGTTGGAGAGCTGTGTCTATCGACATAAGATGATCGATTGTAGAGCCATGTCTGTTGGCATAAGACGATCGGTTGCAAAAAATTTTCTATCGGTATAAGTCGATTGGTTGCATAGTTTGTCAATTGGAATTTACCTATCATTTGGAGAGGTATCGATCGACATTGATCTGTCAGTTGCAGAACCGTCTTGATCGTATTTAGTCAATCGATTGTAGAGGTGTCGATCAACATTCGTATATCGATTGTAGAGGTGTCAATCGGCATTCGTAGGTTGGTTGTAGATGTGTTGATTAACATTAGTCTATCGGTTGTAGGGTTGTGTCGATTGGTGTTAGGTTGTTGGTTGTAGTGTTGTTGGTATAACTCTATTGTTTGTAGGGACGTGTGGTCGATATTATATTGCTTGTAGTGATCGTCGATCAATATAATTAGATCAGTTATAGGGAAGTGTTTATCATTAAAAGCATATCGGTTTCAGAGGATTCATGATTAAAAATTGGTAGAGTATTCTTATTCTATTTTTATTTTGTCCATCTCTTTTTCTACAGTTTCGTAGGTATTATAGGTGAACTATACACAATAGTGGTAGACAACTATCAATATCATCTGGTTGTGTGTTAGGAGCATTTATTTTGTTAGAGACTACTTCTTGTCTCTTAGAGTATGTTTCATACACAGTGTAGAAGCACTATTTGCAACTCTAGTCGATAAGTATTCCTTGTCATGTTGTTTGTTAGGATCATATGTTCGCCTTGAGGGATGTTTGCTATTTTCCTTCAAATTCATATACATTTCCTAACATCTGAAGGTTTTTTCTTTATAGATACAATATCACCTACTAAAGATGAAAATAAGGGAGGCCCATCTTCTTGTGAAAAGACAATTCTAAAATATTTTACACCAGAATGTAATGAGACATCAATCTCTATAGATTCTACACAACTTGCAGGTATAGACACATTTTACCATCAGTTTTCTAAAATTTGTGTTCTTAAATATAAAACCTTTCTATATTAATAGATAAATGGTTTTCTGCTTATCTACTTCTTTTTAAATGCTTTGTAAAACTGTATTTTGTTAATTCTTTAAAATAGTGCCTCTTTCACAACAAAAAAATGATAGAGAACACCAAACATTGAATGCAGTTAACATTGTCGACCCTGATGTGTATTCACTTGAATATATTCCAGAAGATGATATGGGACCACATTATAATTTTCCTAATAACGACATTCAAAAACCACTTCAGGAGATTTTAAATTCAGACACATCAACCGAAAAAAAAAGATAGCACATTTAAAATTCAGACCTTTGGGGAATCTTCTAGTTAAAAATCTAAACATCAAAAAATAAGCGAATGGACTATTGGAAGGGATTTTAAAAATGAATAGGCATGATTATACCCCTTTATTGAGCAAGATGAGAAAAAAAATGTGTGTAAATATATTATTTGCACATGGACTATGGGAAAGGATCATTTATTACAAAATAAGAAAGACATAATAGAAAAATATTGTGGAAAATTTTACATCAAAGAAATACAAAGTGATGGAAAAATTAAAAGAATTCATAGGTATAAGGATGCAATAGAATGTGTGCATGTGAGATATGCTCTTGAATATGATAAAGCAATGAAACAAAAACAAACTCTCATTGAGAAGGATGGAACAATCGAGGCACAATTTCAAAAAGTTAATAATACTTTATTAACCTCAAAGAAATTGCAGTTTGCTATTGTATACAATATTCTAAAATAAGGTCGACCCATGTCTGATTTTGCTGATTTTAAGAAAATACTTCAACTAGACAATGTACAAAACTTACCAGTTCACATTGGTCAGATCTAAGTGGTTGGAAAATGGTAAAATGTCTATCACTGGTTGAGAAGGAAGAGCTGAGAGAGAATATGAAACAAGCAAAATTTATTTCACTTTCCATTGATGAGGTAACAGTTGTTGACAACACATCTTAGATTTGCATACATGTTTACACACTCAAAACATTTGAGACAACCTCATTTACTAGCACTACATAAGATGATTGAAAATTGTAATGCAGAAAACATTTATAATGTTGTTGTAACCATTTTAAAGGATATTTCCGAAATGGATGAAAATGAAATTGCCACAAAGTTAATTTGTGTTGGAGCTGATGGTGCGACTACAATGCAAGGACAAAGGAATGATCTTTGTGTTAGGCTTTAGACATTCATTGCCCCATATGTGATTCCTATTCATTGCATGTCTCATCGAATGAATCTTGCATACAAAATTATGAGAAATTTTGATAATGTAGCCAGAGTGGAAGAACTCGTTCATGATATACACTCATACTTTTCATGTAGTCCAAAAAGTTTACAGAGTTTCAATGAGTTTTCTCTAGGTGTAATCGAAGGCAGAAAAATGTTAAAAGATGTGGAAACCAGGTGGATTTCAACTGTTTCTTCCTCGCAAAAGGGTATTTTCAGAATATCAATCCTTGGTTGGGTTTATGTATGTACATCGTAGAGATGTTGACAAGGTAAAATATTTGCTTTTTCGTATGACTGACTTGAAAACTCTTCTCACATTATGTGGTATTCTACCAATGTTACAAGAAATGAATACTATGATTAAACTTGCACAAGAAATGGCAATTTATATTGTCTATTTTATGAGGATGAGAAAACAAATATGTATGGTTATTGACAGGATTTATTTATCCGAAAAATATTTTAAGGATCCCAAGTTTTATAGTTGGAATACGTTAATTAATGTCAATGAACCGAAAAGCTTTTTAAAGTTCAACATCAACGATAATATTTGTATTGCTATCCATTGAAATTTGATTCTTGTATATCATTTTGAAAAGCAATTAAATACTATGACAGATGATGTTGAACAAGTGCCTGTTACCTATTCTGGATTCGATGAGGTTTTGGATAACACTAAGAATAAATTGAAAAGAATTGCAAATGCATTAACAAGTGAAATAAGAGATCGTTTTAAGAGAGATGAGACACTTGATGCCATGGCTGTTGTTAATCATAATTTTTGGAATCTTTGTGGTGACCAAAGTAGTAGAAGTGAGTTGTTTGTAAAATATATGGGTAATCTTATAAAATATTTCTCTAAAACTATGGAAATAAATGACATTGAAATCAATGGTATTCTAAACAAAGATCTTTTGTGACATCAGTCAACCAGTTTTGGAATAACAATGGATAATCAAATTGCAAAATTCAAAAATCCACATGACACTGGTTCAATCACGCGTTTCTGACAAAAATTGTATCGAAGTAGTGTCTTGCAATATACTATGAGTGAATACTTTGTTTTATATGAATTATGTCAGAAAATTATTTTGGGATCTATTGAAGACGAAAGGGTTTTTAGTCCATTAACTTTTGTTAAATCAAAAGTTCATAATAGGTTGGACATAAATTTGGAAAACTATTTGAGAATGTATGTGTCATCGTACAAGGTGGGTAAATTTCCCTATGATAGAGCGTTGACATATTGGAAGTCCCTAGCAGAAAGAAGAGGTCTCTCTAATATGGTTGATAATGACGAAAATGATTCATCTAGGAGTGATGATGAGATTATGGAAACATAGAATTAACAGATTCTCAGTTTTTGTGGAGAAGTTGATAAAGCTTTGTATTACCTTCCGAAATGTAAAAATTGCAATGATTATATGACAAATTCATATAATCTAAGATTTTTTTAGATTTGAAATCATTTTGTAAAATTTTAGTGATTTGAATAAATGCATATTAATAGTGATTTTTCGGATTTGAAATATTTCATATTATCAAAGATTTTTTGTATTTGATTTGTTGTAAAATCATATAATAATTCAATTTTCAATGATTATGCATGTTTGTTTTTTAATGTTATGGATTGTCTATGTTTTCAAAATTTATGATGTATGTTATAGCTTTGAGTAAGTTGAAAATTTGAAAACCATGTATACGTAAGTTATTTAACTAAATGTATATGTTGACAAAAAATAGTTATTTTCATTTGAAATTAAATGTATGTATGTATCATTAGTATCATTAGTTGTATGATATGACAAAATATAGTTATGTTTTTATGATTTATGCTTTGTCATTGAGTAAACCGTGTATGCATATTAAAAATTTCTGTACATATGTATGAAAAATGCATGTAGTATATTACTCTAGATATGGAAAATGAAAATTTAAACCCATTCACAGATATATCCAAATTACCATATTCATTTTTATACAACTATAATGACTAAATATGAGTATGAATGCATTGAAAATTGAAACCCATTCATAGATATATCCTTCATAAACTCACTTGAAAAATAAAAATAATATAGCTTAATAGAAATGAAAATACTCACTTTTATACTACAACAGGAATGAATATGAATAAATTGAAATTTAAACACATGCATAGATATATCATTCATAAACTCATTTGAAAATTTAAATATAAAAACAACATAGCATAATATAGGGAAATTGAAATTTAACTCCTACATAAATATCTCCATTGTAAACTAACATTGAATATGAAAACAATATAGCATTTTAAAAAAGAAAAAACATTTTTCTATACAAGAACAAGAATGAATATAAATAAACTCAAATTTAAACACATGCATAGATATATCATTCGTAAACTCATTTAAAAATTGAAATATAAAAACAACATAGCATATTTGAAACACCATAATACTTAAAAGATGAAAATAACACATAATTATAAAATTGTATTTCTTTAAAGTAAAATAATAAAAGCAAGTATCTTGTTTTCATACGAAAACATATGAAATGTTATAAAATTGTCTTTCAAAATATCAAATTTTAAAATTCAATTTCTTGCTCCAGAATATTTTCCCATTGGCAGTGGACGTAATGCATCCCTAGGTAGGGGTTGTCAAAGATCAAGAGAACTAGATGTTCTAGGTTTCTTTGTTGATCTTCTCCATATAGGTAGTGTTGTTTCCTTCGTAGGTGTTTTAGAGTCTCCTGATTCCTCTTGATTATAACCTCTGACAGCAGCACCCCGATTTGAAGACAAAAAGGATGCCTTTTTTTGTGTATATATAAAATGTCAAAATTACAAAAAGACAAATAATGGAAAAATAAAAAAATTATTTAAATATTGATTAAAAAATTACCTAAACCTACTGTTCTCTCATGGCTGCATTGTCCAGGATTGAGTGCCATGATATTGGTATGGGAGTGTTCTACAAATTGTAAAAAGATTCATAAAAAAACAATAATATAATTACATGTGCTAACTATAGACGAGGGTGAAGCATGTGTTATCATGTTCTCTATTTACAATATGATCCAATGTGAGACATAGGTGGACCAGTCAAATTCTAGTGTGAAAAAAATGGACCAAATACGCTAAGGCCCACATCAAAATTTCTGTCTGCCTTCCTTGTAGAACGAGTCTGGAAAGGAATAATTTGCAACATGCTCGAAGAAATTTATTTTCAATCACCAGTACGGTCAAACCCCTTCTAGACTTGGTGGACATAACTGCAAAAAATAAAATCAATAATACACCAGTGACTAGAATTTAAATTCAATTAAATAAAAAAATAGTTATACCTTGAAAAGATTCTAACTGCACATTGAAGTTGGTCTCCAGGTAGAGTTTGTATTCATTAGTTAATTGGTATTTGGAATTGATAGGCTCAACACCAGCGTGGGGCAATGCTATCAATCTAGCAACATCTGTGGCTATTAAATAAAGAACGATGTTTTTTTTGTTGGTGACAAGATTTACCTTGCCCAAATCCATATTATATGCTACAATGATCCTCTCCACCAGTTGAATATCCGTATCGAAATGGGGCATTGAAACAATACCCCAAAGACCAGAGTCTATGACCCAAGACATGTCATAACCCAGTGTTGATAAAATTTTTGAAATCAAGGGGTAAACCAAGTTCTTATAATTAAGTTTAATCATTCTAGGGGTTGCAAGGGATTCCATGGGGTGTAAGGGTATGGATAAGAGGACACAGAGAATGGTACGTGACACTTGATAGAAAAGGATTCAAAATGGAGGAAAAGGGTTAAAACTAGCTTAAAACTTATGGTAAAAGGTTAAAACTAAGATAAATCTGGAGGAAAAGGGTTAAGAATGTGTTAAAACAAGAGGAAAAAGGTAAGAATGCATTAAAAAGGAAATAAAATGATTAATACTATGATAGAATAGACAAAAAAATGACTGTTAATCCCTTTATATAGAATTCTCTACATACAATCAACTTCTATATGGGTGACACATGGCCTTTGAATGCAATCATTTCATAGAGGGTTGAAACGTGGCCTCTGAATGCAATAATTTCACATATGGTTGACACGTGGTACAGATGCAACACTATACCTGCAACCGATCGACATGTCTATAGCTGATTAACATGTTTACAACCGATTAGTATATCTGTAGTCAATCGTCATGTGTACAACCGATCAACATGCCTGCAGTTGATCGACATATCTGTAGTTGATCGACATATCTACAGTCGATGTACATATCTGCAGCCGATCAACATGTTTGTAGCCGATCAGTATGTTTGTTGTTGATCGACATGTCTATAGCCGATCGGTATGGCTGCAGTCGATCGACATGGATGCAACCGATCAGCATGGAAACCCATGCGTAGATATATACAACTATAATACAAATGAGCATATTCACTTGAAATATAAAAAAAATATCACAAAATATAAATGAAATCACTCACTTTTATACTACAACAAGAATGAATATAAATAAAATAAAATTTAAACACATGCAACAATATGAAACATTATAACATAATAAAAAATACAAAACACATTTCTATACAACAACAAGAATGACTTTGAATAAACTAAAAATTCAAACTCATTTGAATATTGAAATATAAAAACAAAGTAGCAAAATCGACAAGACAAAACTCATTTTTATATCACAACATGAACAACATTTAATAACATGTAAATCTATACTTATGCATATATTATACGTAAAATCAAGCATATTTGAAAGTTGAATTAAGAGGTGAAAATTACACACAATTATAAATGTAAATAGTGTAATAGTAAAATAATAAAAGTAAGTATCTTGTTTTTTCAATGAAAACAAATGAAATGTCTTAAAATTATTTTAATTTTTTTTTTTTCCCCTCATAATCTTTTCCCCCTTCCTCCACTAATTTTGCCTTCTCAATGGCTTCCACAGTCTCCATAGCAACGACCCCTCCCTCATCTTTCCCTTGTTCAACTCCTTTTTCCACATCCACTACTTCCATGATTACCACATCCTGCATTTTGATGACTCTTTTATTGGGATGGGTAAAAGTACTATCAATTGCTCCAAAATTGACAAAGATCATCTCAACATTTTGCATTCCATCGAGAAGGTTTTTTTCTTCTTTGCAAACATCTTCAGATGTTGGTCCTTGAACTTCTTTACCCTTCTCCTTAATCAGAATATCAAGATCCAATCCATTGTGGATAATGATTTTCCGCAAAATGTTATTTTTTCAAACTGATTCCTGTGCTCTTTTTTTCATTGCCATGGAAGTGTTTAAGAACTCCTTTTCCATCCTAAGATAGTATTGCAGGTTTTGAACCTGCTTCTTGAGATTTTCATAATTTACCTGCAAAAGAGAAAAAAGTTAATCAACATGAAAATATAATTACATTTTAAAAAAGAAAACAACAAATTTTTGAACACAAGAGCGATTGAGTCAAACCTCAGCAACATTCTTTGTAGCTACAGCAACAACAACCTTTTTATTATCATTTTCCCATTCATTGTAATAATCTTGGGCCTCACTGTTTATATTCTCCAATATGTTCATTATAAAATTTAAAATTTCATCTGTGTATGATGTATTCAACTTCAACATGCTAGATTTTACTTGTTGTAGGAGAGCCTCCATATTTTCTAGTTCATTTTCAACAATAGAAAATTTTCTTTCTCTTTTTGAAAAATTATTGTATCGGGCATTAATTTCCTTTATCAACACCTTATCTTGATACTCTCATTTTTTCATTTCTATTATATTTGGAAGTAGCAAATCTTTAATTGTAGATTCAACGTTATCAGAAACTAAATATTTTTCTAAAAAAATTATTATATCATCCTCTTGTCGAGGAGGATCCTGACGGGTGCTTCTTTCCCTTGGAGGAGATTTGCTTGAAAATTTTGCACCTTCATTTACTTTGTCTTGAACAAATTTTGATAGTTGAAATTGAGTGAGTATGTTATCTTGCAAAAAGTAATCTTTATCAAGTGGAACATCAGCCAACCCAGTACCAAAAGCTTCCGGTATATCCTTAAAAGTAAAATTATTATCAAATATATGACCGAAACTGGAAAAATTCTTTGATGCTTCTCTCTTTGAAATTTGTTGTGTTGCTTCTCTCTGTGGCCTAGATGGAAGAAGGTGTTTTCCAAATGGGAAGCATTGAATTCGCATTTGAGTTGGGCATTGTGGAGGAGGGGGTGGCATTTGTTGATTTTATTGACAACATTGTTACAAGGGATCTTAAAACATAAAAATAAAAATTAGTTAAATTTTTTGTGAAGGTAGAAAATAAAAACTAGTTATAAAATTACATTATGAAAATTGGTTGCAAACATTGTTATAACTCTTATCGGCAGAAGAAAAAAAATCTTGCATAGATGTTGTTACAAATGGAATGTGGTCATGCTGTACATCTGAAAAAAAAACAAAATTAATTAAAAACAGTAAAAATATTGTAAAAAATTTGTTTCGATAGTAATTAAAAAACTTACTCCCAGAATATGAAACCTCATGTGTAACTTTCTGTTGGCAACAGATGTGCAGTAGCATGTGGAGATCATCGAAAAATAGGAGAAATAGATCTTCTACATTTCCTTGATGATCTTTTCCTTATCAGTGGTTTTGCTTCCTCTGTAGGTGTTTTGGAGTCTCCTGATTACTTTGGATTATAACCTTTGAAAATAGCATCCCTCTTTGAAGAGGAAGAGGATACCCTCTTTTGTGTTTGGTATAAAATGTTAAAATTACAAAAATATAAACAATGGAAAAATAATAAAAATTACTTAAATATTAAAAAAATTACCTGAACCTGCTGTTCTGTCATGGCTAAATTGACAATGATTGAGTGCCAAGATGTTGGTACTGGAGTGTTCTGAAAATTATGAAAAGATTCATAAAAAAAATGATAATATAATTACATGTTCTAACTGTCGGTGAGGGTGAAGCATGGGTTTTCATGTTCTCTATTTCCAATCTGATCCGATTTGAGACATAGGTGCACCGGTTGATTTTTTGGTGTCCTATACAACGGACCAAATACGCTAAGGCCCACATCAAAATTTCTGTTGGCCTTCCTTAAAAAATGAGTCTAGCAAGGAAGAATTCACAACATGCCCAAATAAATTTATTTTCAATCACTGGTATGGTCAAACCCCTTCTGGACTTGGTGGAATTAACTGCAAAAAACTAAAATTAGTAACTGTACGTTCAATCACTAATAAAAATTTAAAATCAATTAAATAAAAAAATAGTTATACCTTGAAAATATTTCGACTGCACTTTGAAGGTGGTCTCCAAGTAGAGTTTGTCATCATCAATTAACTGGTATTTGGAAGTGACAGGATCAACACTAGCATGGGGCAATGCTGTCAATTCAATGACATCAATGGCTGAGAAAGAAAGAACGATGTTTTTGTTATCGACGATAAGATTTACCTTACCCAAATCCATATCATAAGTTGCAATGATCCTCTCCACTAGTTTAACGTCCGTATCAAAATGGGGCATTGAAACAAGACCCCGAAGACCATAGTCCGTGACCCAAGATATGTCGTAACTCGGTGTTGATAAAATTTCTAAAATCAAGGGGCAAACCAGGTTCTTATAATTAAATTTAAACATTCTAGGGGTTGTAGGGTATGCCATAGGGTGTACGGGTATGTATAAGAAGATATAATGGAAAAAGTTTCAAACGAGAGAAAAATGGTTAAAAATTGCTTAAAAATTAAGGTAAATGAGAGGAAAAGGCATAAGAAAGCATTAAAATGAGAGAAAAATGGGTAAGAAAGCGTTAAAACAAGAGAAAAAATGACTATTAATTCCCTTTATATAGACTTTTCTACATGCAATCATTTAACAGATGGATGATACGTATCCTCTGCATGCAGTAATTTAAAGGATGGATGACACATGGCACATAGCACTGCTGCTATTGATGGGAACTCGACTATTGCAGCACATCGGCATGGCTACAACCGATCATCATGGTTGTAACTGATCATCATGTCTGTAACTAATCAACATGGCTACAACCGGTCAACATGGTTGGAATTGATTGGTATGGCTACAACAGATCATCATGGCTACAACCGACCATCATGACTGCAACTGACCATCATGACTGCAACCAATTGGATGGATGCAATCGATCGTCATGGCTACAACTGATTGTCATAGCTACAACCGATTGCCATGGTTACAATCGATCATAATGACTGCAACCAATCGGTATAGATGCAATTGATCATCATACCTACACTCGATCGCCATTTCTACAACCGATCAATATGGTTGCAATAGATTGACATGGCTACAATCGATCGGTATGGATGCAACCGATCAACATGGCTATAATCGATTGGTGTGGCTACAACCGATCGATGTGGTTGCAACTAATTGTCATGGCTGTAACTGATCATCATGGATGCAATAGATTGACATGTCTACAAAAAATCGGTATGGCTACAACTGATCGTCATGGTTGCAACCAATCATCATAATTGCAATCGATCATCATGACTACAACCGATCATCATGGCTACAATCGATCGTCATGGTTGTAATCAATCAGCATAATTGCAACCGATTTGCATGGCTGCAATTGATCATCATGGTTGCAACCAGTCAACATGGTTGCAGCTGATCGGTATGCTTGTAACTTATTGTAATGACTGTAACCGATCGATATTCCATTTGTCGTCATGTCAATCTGATGTCTTTCATATCGGCCTAAAGCTTTTAAGTATGTCGTACATTTTTAGATTTTGCAAAACCGATATTCATGGCCCCAAAAACAGAAAAAAATTGCCACGGTTTGAAATTTTTTGGAGAAAAATAATTGCAATTCGCCACGGTTTAAATTTTTTTGGAGAAAAATAATTGGAATTTGCAATGTATACTTCTTTTTTTTTCGATATTCCATGACAATTCGCCTTCAATTTATAAATAGATTTTAGGATCGACCCCTTATGCATTGTTGGAAATTAAAGCAATATAAAAAGGTAAAAAAATTGTTTACAATGGTAAGCTTTGGACCTTACCCTTTTACCTTCTTGGACGACAACTAACTGGGAAGATTGGATGGCATGGGCGGCAAGGCATTCGACATCAATTTCCCTTCCTTATTTCCTCCCTATTTTTTTTCATTTTGTAAATTCTCCTATATTTCCTAAGGTTGTTAAATCAAACCTATTTAAGCATTGTAATTTATAAGTTTCGTAAGGTTAATGAATAATATTTCTTATTTCTATTTTCCTCCAAGACTCACGTGCCACATCTGGTATCATATCTAAGGCTGGAGAGGGCCCAAATATCGAGGTGGAGGAACCAACAACATGAGCATTGATGCAGGTGAGGTCAAGTGGGGCCCGCAGCATACGATCTAAGGCGAGGTCGAAGAAGGCCCACAAATTATGAATCAAGGTGAGGTTTGGAGAAGGCCCACACAACGAGCACACAAGGAGAAGGAGCAACCTAGGAGAAACCAATTGAAGAGCACCACGTGGAGAGAGGAGAGCAAGGCCGACGTAGACCAGACGACACAAAACTGACACATATTCGATTATGTGGTAGAAGGAGAACCGCCAACATGGCAAACAAAGAGTTACATGGTAGAAGGAGGTGACACGCAATGTGGAAACATATGACAGGCTAAAGGAGGTAAAAGTATGGTCACTAATTACCCGAAGGCAATCAAGTGACTATGTGAGCGTTGAGGGTTTTAAACACCTCAAACTCTCTTGCATGGTCGATGTGGGACTAAAAGTCCCAATTTTTTTTCTTTCGGTGTGACTATGAGAAGAAAAATGAAGGCAAGCTTCCCTTGCCTTCCCGTCGAGTCACGTAGCTCAACTGGCTCGAGGAGCCAGCCGTAAGGTGCCCGCCTTCCTACAGGTCACGGGTTCAAAACCCAACAATGGAAAAACTTTGATTTTTTTTATTAAAAATTAGAATCCGTACAAGCTGCACCACAAGAATCAGAGTATACACACTATAGTATTTTAGTGGAAATTTTAGAACCAGAATCATAGGAAATAATATTGATAAGTGACGACGAACAAGAAGTAGCAGATAATTTTGTGAATCAAGATATAACATCTCCACATCAAGAGGAATAAGTAGTGAATGATATAGTAGAACAATTCAGGTTTGACTTAAATTTGTAATCTCTTATTTCTTCCTTCTTCTTCTTTCCTTATTTCAAACAACAAAGTACTCTATTGTAACCGTGAAATAAAGAAATTTTTTTGGTAACTATGGCCTTACATAATAGCTTACCTATACCAAAATTTAACGATTATGACTATGAGTATTAGTCTATAAATATGAAGACCTTGCTCATAGGAAGAGATTTTTGGGACATAATAGAAGAGGGCTACACAGAACCCTAATACTAGACAACACTAAGTGCCACAGACAAGAAAACATAAAAAAAAGATAAAAAAAACAACTCTTATGCTCTTTTTCATCTCCAAGCTACATTGGAGAAAAGCATATTCCCAAGAATTGCTGCTTGTACATCTGCAAAAGTTGCATGGAAAGCATTGAGTAATGGATTCCAGGGTAGTAATCAAGTGAAGCAAGTAAGAATTCAAACACTGAAGAGATATTTTGAAAATATCCAAATGAAAGATGATGAAAAAATCGATGATTATTGTGTTAGAGTAAAAGCAATTGTGGATAAAATGGTTACACTAGGCGAAGAAATCAAGCCTAAGATAATTGTAACAAAAGTGTTGCGAACACTTACATAGAAATAGAACCATATTGCCATAATTATAGAATAATACAAAGATATTTCCATTTTAAAATTTGATGCATTAATAAGATTGTTAATGTCACATGAAGAGAGGTTTTCTAAAACTCCGTCAACTAGCTACGGAGGTGATGATAAGGCCTTCACTTCCAATGAAAACAATGTAAGAGGATGGGGAAGAGGTCAAGGCAGAGGCAAGTAAAGAGGTAGAGGCAGAGAAACTATAGAGGAGGCAATCAAAATAGAGGAGGCAACCAGAACAGAGGAGGCAATTCCAACAAATGAGGAAACTCATACAGAGGACGCAATCTGCAAAGAGGTGGAAATCAAAATCAAGGGGGAAATCAAGGACAAAGTGGAAATCAAGGGCGAGGAAGTGACAAGTCAAAATCAGATTATTTCAACTATGGCAAGCCAGGTCACTTTGCTCGTGACTGTTGGTCAAATTCTTCACAAGGCAACAGTAGTCAATATGTAATTATGGAGAAGAAGATGATACCTCTAATATTTTTCTTTCATATGGACAATCAAAACAAAATCTAAATGACACATAGATTCTGGATACTGGTTGTTCAAACCACATGAGTGGCAAAGAACATTTATTTTCTACTCTATATTCCACTTATAAATCCCAAATCAAATTAGGGGATGATAAGACATTGCAAGTAGAGGGTATTGGAGCCATGGAGGTTCCAACAAAATAAGGACTAAAGAAAGTGCATGACATCTATTACACTCCAAAGCTCCAACACAATCTGCTAAGAATTGGACAAATTATGGAAAACAATTACAAGCTTGTATTTGATAAAGGACAATGTATCATTTTTGATAAAAATAATTATAATCGTGTCATCACACAGGTCCCCATGACCAAGAACAAGTTATTCCCTCTCAAATTTGATGATCCAGGAGGAGCTCAAATTGTAAATGTAGCTATAACAAATCCAAGTGTGCTTTGGCACTTGCGATATGGTCACCTTAATTTTGCTAGCTTGAAACTTCTAAATTCTCAAGCTATGGTGATAGGACTTCCCAAAATCAATGAACAAAAGGAGGCCTGTGAAGGATGTGCTTTGAGAAAGCACTCACAGTCGAAGTTTCCAAAACGACAAGCATGGAGAGCTAGCTATCCACTTCAATTAGTACATTCAGACATCTGTGGACCAATGCAAACATAGATTCTTGAAAACTATTCATATTTTCTCACTTTCATAGATGAATTCTCTAGAATGTGCTGGATTTATTGTTTGAAACATAAAGATGAAGCTTTTTATTTCTTCATAGATTTTAGAAAAAATGTAGAGAATCAAAGTGGAAATTATGTAAAATGTATTAGGAAAGATCAAGGAGGTGAATACTCCTCAAAAGCATTCTTGAAATATTGTAAAGCAAGTGGTATTAAAAGGTAATTCACCACTACCTATACCCCACAATAGAATGGTGTGGCTGAGAGAAATAATCGCACCATAGTTAAAATTGTGAGATCGATGATTCAGACTAAGCATCTAACTCATATGTATTGAGCAAAGGCAGTAAGAACCAGTGTATATATTCTAAATAGAAGTCCTACCTCTAGTTTAGATGGTATAACTCCTTATGAGGGATGGTACAGAAAGAAACCTAATGTAAAGCACTTCAAAGTATTTGGTTCTTTAGCATATGCACACATTCCTAATGAGAAAATAAAGAAGCTTAATCCAAAAAGTCAAGATTGTATATTTGTAGGGCATTGTGAGTCTACAAAGGCATATAGACTATGCAATCCCAAGACTCATAAAGTTATACTCTTGAGGGATGTAATTTTTGATGAAGGGGGAGAATGGGGTCATCAAAGAATTTTTGTTGATGATGAGTCCCAATATGTAAGTTCTTCACAGGTATAGTAGGTGTCTCCAAAGAAAAGCAAAGGCACACCACCCCCTCCAAGCCCATACAGGAGTACTACATCAAGTACTTCAACTGCCACTCCAAGTCCTTCTCCACAGAGATCAGTAAGTTCTTCACTGATGGAAATTGACAAAGTCTCTCCATCGAGAGGTAAAATAATATTACATCATCCATATTTTCAAATGTTGGATAAGAATTTCTAGAGAAGATTCACTAGAAGCAAAGCTAGTGATATGAATACAATTTTGCAGAAACTTGAAAATTTGCAATTGTATGGAGATGATGACTCCCATGATCCTAGGGGAGATGTAGTCAATTATGCTTTATTGGCTAGTACACAGCTAGAACCAGCTATCTATGAGAAGGCATGTACTCAAAATGTATGGCAAGAAGCCATGAAAGAGGAAATAACCTCTATAAACAATAATGAGACATGGGAGCTAATAAAGCTACCCAAAGGAAAAAAATGTGTTGGGTGTAAATGGGTCTACAAGACCAAGAACAATGTTGATGGAAGCATTGAGAAGTATAAGGCGAGACTAGTAGCAAAAGTTTTTACTCAAAAATTTGGTATTGACTATGAGGAAACCTTTGCTCCTGTTGCACAACAAGAAATAATTAGATTAGTTCTTTCCTTAGTAGCCCATAAAGGATGGAATGTTCAACACATGGATGTGAAAAGTGCTTTTCTAAATGGATACTTGATAGAAGAGGTTTATGTTCAACAACCTCAATGTTTTCAAGAATAGGGAAAGGAGAACCTTGTTTACAAATTGAATAAAGCACTTTATGGCCTCAAGCAAGCACCAAGAGCTTGGTACTCACACATTGATGGCTATTTCAGAGAGTATGGATTCACAAGAAGCAAAAGTGAACAAAATCTGTACTACCTAAAGCATGGAGTAGACATTCTCATAGTTTATTTGTATGTGGATGATCTAATATTTATGGGTAGTAACAATAAAATGAATATGGAGTTCAAAAATTCCATGATGAAACAGTTCGAGATGAAAGATCTTGGTTTAATGCGATACTTCCTAGGGATGGAAGTGCATCAATAAAATAAAGGTATCTTCATATTTCAACACAAGTATGCTCGAGACATGATCAATAAATTTACCATGGAGCAGTGCAAATCAGTTGCAACTCCAACTGGACATGGGATCCAATTGAGCAAGGACAATGGAGCATCATAGGTTGACATGACCACTTACAAAAGTATGGTTGGGAGTCTGATGTTTCTCACCAACACAAGGCTCGATATTCAATATGTTGTTTCTCTAGTTTCAAGGTTTATGGCAAGTCCATCTGAGCTGCATCTACAAGCAACTAAAATAATCTTAAGATATGTAAAAAGTACATTGAATTTTGGAATCCATTACCAAAACTGTAATTCTGTGAAATTAGTCGGCTTCAGTGATAGTGATTGGGGCAGCAATATAGATTACAGAAAATATACATTAGAATTTTTTTTTAGTTTAGGATCAGGACTAATTACATGGAGTTCCAAGAAATAAAGTATTGTAGCATTTTCATCAACCGAGGATGAGTATATAGCCATCACACATGCTAGTACTCAAGCCCTATGGTTGAGAAATGTTCTTGAAGATATTGGAGAAAGTCAAAGTGGTCCAACTTGACTGTATTGTGATAAAGTAAGTGCCATTTAGTTGGAATACAATCCACTCCACCATAGCAGATCAAAGCATTTCAATATGAAGTATCACTTCATTCGAGATATCATGGAACAATAGATAGTTGAGCTTCAATATTGTAACACTTTAGATAATATTGCAAGCATCTTCACCAAAGGTATATCTAAAGCTTAATATATAAAGTTGAGAGATTGTATAGTCAATCCTCTCAACTTTAGGGGGGATAATTTTGGAAATTAAAGCAGTATAAAAAGGTAAAAAATTTGTTTACAAAAGTAAGCTTTGGACCTTACCCTTTTACCTTCTTGGATGGCAGTTGATTTGGCAGATTGGACGACATGGGTGGAAAGGCATTCGACATCAATTTCCCTTCCTCATTTCATCCCTATATTTCTTCATTTCCTAACTTCTCCTATATTTCCTAAGGTTGTTAAATCAGTCCTATTTAAGCATTGTAATTTCTAAGTTTTGTAAGGTTAATGAATAATATTTCTTATTTACATTTTGCTCCAAGACTCACATGCCACATGCATAACCCTACCTCTAAATTTTCAAGTCTATATATTCTTGGACCCAAATTTTGCTTGATAATGTACAAACCTAAATAATTAGCCATGAATTTGTCTCTCAAGTGCGAAAATGCATTGGTGTTATGTTGATTCTCTTTAAGAACAAGGTCTCCTACTTGTAATTTATGAGGATGGAATTTTGCATTATAAGCACGCTTGATGTGATCTTAATATACTCATAAAATTTTCCAAGGCATTGATTCATATTTCATAAAGGAGTGTAAATTAGTCAAGATGTGTTTGTCTAGCTATGTCATCATCCATGAATTCTTGTAACTCAACTCGTAAAGAAGGGATCTCGAGGTCAAGAGGCATGATTGCTTTGGCTCCATAGATTAATGAAAATGGAGTTACCCTGTTGTCATTCATATGCTTATTTAATAAGCCTATAATATCAATGGGAGTTGATTATTTTATGGACATATTATATACCTCAATTGGAGACAATGAATCCTAGGAGTTTACCTGATGTGAATCCTAGGTATATAAAATTGGACATATTAGATACCTGATGTGATTATATATTGTTTGCATATCTTTCCGTGTTTCATTTTTTTTCATGCATTGTTCAATATTTATTTAGCTTATTGCTTAAATTTGCATATTGCATCTTGGTGTTAACCATCATTTCAATTAATTGCATCGTAAAATCAGGATCATAATCGCATAAATCCATGGCATACTAGGTTGAGTTGTCATCATAGTGTTCTCTTGTCATTTCATATCCATTTGCATATAGAAATTAAAAACATATTTGTGATTTGGAATATAAGAAAAGTGCTATATTTTGCAACAAACCTTATTTTCTGTCAATTATTTTGCTACAGGATTGCGACATAATCGCCTATGATTTTATCAAATCGAAGGTGATTTTGTTTGGAATACAGGTGATTTTTTCTAGAACATAGGCAATTCTATCAGAAATAGAGGTAATTCTATTTTTCTACAAGCCTCAGAATGTTCATCAAACATCCGGCTCAAGTAAGGTTTATAATTTCTTATAATCCCAATATTAGGCATTGTATTTCATTTTGTATCCACTGTCTGATGTCCTCATTAAATCAAAATTGCATATAGATAGTTTAATTGCATAAATGCCAAACTTAGGAGTATGAGAATTATTTATAAAAATAACGCATCAAACATCTTCCAAGCCTAGGCATGGAAATTGTCGTTAAAAGTTTCCTGGTGAACCCTTAATTCGTCGACAAATCACCACAAGAAGGCACAATTAAGTGCCTCTCTTTCAAGGTGTAGCTCTACTTTTTTCCCATTCCGCTATGAGGTGTAGATCCATCAACCTAGAGGAAAGAAGTACAAAAATTTTAGGCCTACATTTGTGCAATGAATCGATGGATGGATTGAATTTTTCCTTGCAAATTGTGCAACTCTTTAATATTTTTTGGAGGGGGCATTTCAATAATGGACTTGACCTTATCAATGCCTACTTCAATGCCTCAATTGGAGACAATGAATCCTAGGAGTTTACCTGATGTGACTTCAAATGCTCACTTAGGATTTAATCTCACCTTGTGTTCAAGTAATCGATCAAAGAATTTTTCTAGTACTTTGATATACTCAAGATGCATTTTGGATTTAGCGATTAAATCATCCACATAGTCTTAAATGATTTTTTATATATAGTCATTGAAGATATATGCCATGTCACGTTGGTAAGTAGCTCCTGCATTTTTAAGACGAATGGAATCACCTTGTAACAAAAAGTTCCCCAAGTTGTGGTGAATGTTGTTTTGTGTTGATCACCAGGATTGATTGAAATGTGGTTGTATCCTGAAAAACCATCCATTAGAGAAAGCATTTTATGGACTGTGCAAGAGTCTACAAGTTGATCAATGTTTGGTAATGGAAAATCATCCTTGGTACACACTTTGTTTAAGTCTCAAAAATTTGTGTATATGCGTATCCCCCTATTCATCTTGTGAACGAGTGCCATGTTTGAGAGCCATTTGGGATAATCGATGGTTGTATGAAATCCACATCTAGTAATTTTGTAGCTCTTATTTAACAATGAGGGCTATGGTAAGATGAATTTTCCTCAATTTTTGCTTGAACGGTTTAGATTCAAGAGCTAAGGTGAGGTTATGGACCACCAATTTGGGATCAAGCCTAGACATATATTTATATGACCATGCAAAGATCTCTTTCTTCCTTTTCAATACATATAGGATGTGCTCTTTCTCTTATACAGATAGATCTTTTAATATTTTTATAATTTAAGGATTTTTCGCATCTTGACTTATGTTCACATCAATTGCTTCTTCGATAAGCATGTGTGAACCTTCTTATAAATTATGTGGAGTAGGAATGGGATGAATTCCATTCTCCACATTTTCAAAGGACTCGAGCAAGGTTTCTTCTACTTCAATTTGGAAAACATAAGTAGGTGAAGGAGAATATTGGTAAGGAATATAAGAATTGGAATCTCTTATCAATTATTTGAATAGGATAAACTCAGTTATAGATGGTGGATATGAATTCCTATCTATTTCAATAAGACTATCACCGATTGAAATTAGCTTCACAAGTCAACAAAAGTTATGTTAACTTGGTGGAAATGAAGTGGCTATGATTTGGAGAGTGAACTATTTTGCTCACTCTCTCTAGAGAGCAATAAACTATGGTGGGTGAATTATGATTTTGTGAATGCAACCATGGTGGTGGTGGCAGATTTGGTTCAGGTCACTCTCACAAAATATGCAAGTGAAATATGTATTGATGGATAGAAAACATTGTAATGTAGTAATCACATCTCTCAATGCGCTCTATAAGGGCAACATATTCTTTGAGACCATCGAAAATGGCATTGATTATCTCCATGTTTGATCACATTTTTGGAAGTTCCTCAAAATCATCATTGAAAATGTAATTGATCATAGCTATTTATGGTCTCATTTCTAAAAATATCTCATGTAAATAAGGCACAAACTCGGGGTCTAAATACTCATAATCACTATCATCATTGTCTTCACTCTCCTCATCCTCTTCTTTATAATCTAAGGTGAGTTACTAAAATGTATGCTCAAAGGAGGATTTTGAGGATGATGGCCTGTATCCTAAGCCAAAGTGATCATGTGCTTCTTAATATTTGGGCTCAATGATATGATGCAAACCCTGTTCATGTCGTCTAAGACCAAATTCCTGCTAGTTAACTTGATGAAAGTATCGCATGGAAAAATATGGGTTGGATAAATATTCTAAGTTAGCACAAAATTCCTGCATGGGTTCTTCATTAGGAGGAGGTGGATCAAATGAAGAATCCACTCCCCATATACAAAGTTAATCTTATTTGTCTTGAAATCCATTTTGTACATTGCACCTATGTCCAAAGATGGGTTGCATGGATGACCGTAATCTCTAACAGACTGGATAGGTGGTGTTATTGTGATACTCTCAACTATGTACTCACAAATACTTGGATTGGTGAGTTGGACTACAACTTGAGTTGGTTGGGATGTGGATGAATCGGGTTACGAGGTGGAGGCTTCAATAGTGGCTTATGGTTTGGATGGAGGATATGGCTCACTAAGCAATGGTTCTTCTTGGATAGATGACCCTATCTATGAGACAATGGGTGGTAGGGTTTGATATGGATTTGGTTTAATGGATTGGTTAAAGTTTGGTGGATTGGGTTGGGATGAAAAGATGAATGGTGTTTGTGAAGTGGGAGGTGTAGTGGATGAATATGATGGTTTATTGGTAGGATGATCAGGTGTTATGGAATAATGGTATGAAGTGGATGAGGGTTGTCTTGGGTTGATATCTTGAGATGTAAAGGCATGATCAACTATTGGAAAAGCCTCCAGGATGGGTTATTTGAATGAGGTATTGCTACTTGGGGTGGTTCGAATGATGAGGGGTTGAATGGAAATATGGACAAATGGAAGGGATGGCTCATATGGATTGGATATCAAGTTGCAGTACTTGAATAAATCAGTTTCAACTGGAATGCAATGGACTTTTTTCTTGTGCATATATTTCAAACATTGATGTAATTTTGAGGGAACACACCTTATTTCCCTAATCTAGGGATGTCCAAGAAGTATGTTGTACTACATGTATCCTTCCAAGATATGGAAGAGTACATGGATTGTTTTCACCCCCATTGTTACGGGTAGAACTACATTTCCTATAGTGGAGCACAAAGTGCCATTGAATTCCTGTAGGGTGAAGGTGGATGTGGTAATGCGAGATGATGACAAGTCGAGATGTTTGATGGGTAGGGTAGTGATGAGATTGATAGAGGAGACAGTATCAATGAGCACTCTTTTAAAGGGTTTTTGATCAATATGAGCTATAATATGCAATTGAGGATCATACAACTATGATGATATGCTCTTTTATTCAAAATTATAGAATACAATTGAAGGTTCCATACAATTCTAAACACTCCCCACAAAAATGTTGAAGGTGTTGGGATCTTCTGTTTGAAGTTTGATGGATTTTAATATTTCCATAAAGGCCTCATGATGTGGGGGAGATTGGTGTATGATCTTATATATAGAAAACTTGTCTCCAGCTATCCTTAAGCTTTGTGTCAACTAGCTTCTCAATGTGATGATTGGTCTGGGTGGATGACTTAGAATGTGAATGGGTGGATATGGAATGGTGGTGTTTGGTTGCATGGTCACATTTGGTTATGCTATAGGAGCTGATACTGTTTGAGTTGGATAATTTTCTTGCATGTGATTTGCTCTTTTTTACCCTCAGGTAACTATGTGAATAGCCCCCACAAAACATTGGTATAATTGAGATACATGATTGACTTGATTAGGAGGAACTATAGAATTTGATGCTCCAATTATTTGTTGATTTGCCTCATGATGAGGTAATGGTGTTATATTTTCTAAGGTTTTGTTTTTTTTGGGATAAGGGGTTATCGATCTTGATTTTTCCATTTTCAAGTAATCTTGCACAATGTTCTTAAATACATAACAAGTCTCGATGTCATGGCATTTCTATTGATGATAGGTGCAATACAGATGCTCCTTATAGCTCTTAGGTTTTGGCTTTTTTGGATCTTCAGGCCTCGTTTCTAGTAATGTGAAAACTTGTGCATCATACAACTTTTGAAATATGGATGAATATGGTTCAGGAAATATGGTGTAATTGTAGGGTGGTCGATTGTATTGAAACTAACAATTATCTATAGGTTGGGCTTGAATTTGCATTTGTTTTTTTTTATTTACATGGTGGAATCGATAACCGCCATGAATCCAGGCAGGCTATCCAATTTTTTATGGCCGCCATAATATTCTATGTTGTCCACCCCGAAAGCTACCATACAGATCTTCGTACAATCTGCCCCTATAACCACCATGCCACAATCATGTTAAACCTTTTATCCCACTGAAAGCACCAGGAAAGGGACAAGCGTTCAGTTCGACGAGGCCCGATATTTGAACATTGGACCTCCACCCCCCTTATTGGGTTTGGATGATTGAATTTGCATTTGTTGTGGGGGTGGAACTACCTAATAAATTTGTTGTTGCAGTTGTTGTTGCTACTGTAAGGGTTGTTGTACTTGTACTTAAGCTTGTTGGATTTGTTACAGAGGTTGGCTCAAGACTACTTGATTAACCTAGCCAACTTTGGATTGACCATGGTTATTCCCCTTTTGACCTTTGTTTTTTCATTCATTCTTTTTCAATTTTATATCCCTCTTAGATTTTGATTTATTCTATCACTTTATATTGGGCAAGTGCTTTCTTGAATGTTCTATATTGTTGCAACTATAGTAACAAGGAAATTGGTTTGGAACAACTCTTTGTGAACATTTGGGCTAATTTCGCCATGGAGAGGGAGAATGACAACTTGGTAATGATAGCCCTCCAGGGGTTTCCAAAGTCATAAATTGACTCATCATCATATTGTCGTAAGTTGAACAAGTCGATTAATGTTGTTTTATTTCTTACATTCAGAGACAAACGTTCCAAGAATTGGTCTGTTAGTTGCTCAAAAATATAAATACTTTGATGCAAGAGATGATTGTACCAATCTAAGGTGTACCCTCTAAATATCTGAGGAAAGGTACGAAGCATAAGTACATCATTGTTTTAAATTCTAAAACATGCATTGATAAATCCACTCACATGCTCCCAAGGGTCCTCATCCCCCTTGAATTTATCAAACTTTGGTATTTGAAATTCTACCAGGTAAGATGGTAATAGTATTGAAGCATGAATGGGGTAGTTGATTAGTTGGCTTAAAGTAGATTTTTTATATTGCATACCTATAATTTGCATGTACAAGTTATCAATTTGACTCTATAAAAATTGAAACTTAAGATCTTCTAGCAAAGGGTTAAAACCCTGATCGATTTGGTTGCTGCGAAAAATGATGTGCATTTTTAGTTGGAATTTGATGGGTGTTAGTATGAAATGGATTATGAAAGGATTGTTGGTGATGAATTTGATGATGATGAGGGGACGGGGGTATGATGGTATGCTTCCCCGAGGAGTTAGGATACATGTGAAGTGAACGGGTAGGTATGGTTGTGGTTGGGGGTCACGATACCCAAGATGTATCTTTAGTAAAGAAGGTGTGGGGATGAGATGCAGATGGTTGGTTAGGATCTACCTCTATGATATCTGCTATGGGTCAAGTTTAATATTTGGATTAGGATTATTCATAAACAATTGCTACAACTATAGAAATTCTTGCTACACAAAAATCATAGATGAAGATGGTATGGCAATATAGGTGGTAGATGATTGGGATGGTTGGGTTGGTAACCATGTGAGTGGATGTAGGTAGAGGGTAAATGGTAAAAGTTATTGCCTTTGAATGAGGGATGTTATGATGTGTGGTTTCTACAGATGTAGTGCATGGTATGCATACGAGGATTTATAGAGCAACGTTGAATTGTGCTTCATAGAGGGGATTAGTAAAAGTGATGTTTTGATTGGACAATATGGGAGGTTGCTGATGAGATGATGATGGATGGATTTTAGTCATGGTTGTAGTAGTTGGTTCGAATAGTGGATTCATGATGATTTGATAGGCATATCACAGGTGTGAAAATGTGGTTTCCTACTATGACATGGGAATAGCATGAGGTGGAATGGTAAGGGGAGGCAAAATTAGAAATGAAGAACACAAGCTTATACTGAGAGGGGGGGTGAACAGTATAAGACCTCTTTTTACTTTTTCCTTTATACTTCAAAATAGTAAAGCAATATACCCAAAGAAATATCAAAACAATGCACAATATCATCCACAAAGTGACACCAATTTTAACGTGGTTCACCCAAAATGGCTGGGCTACATCCACAAAACTTTTCTCTAAAAGTTATCTCAAATTTCTTTGGGAAACCTTCCCACTTACAATGTTTATGAGCCTCGGCCAAAAGGAGATACCTTCCCCCAATCTGAATTTATGAGCCTCTGCTCAAAGGAGATACCTTCCCCCAATCTGAATTTATGAGCCTCTTCTCAAAGGAGATACCTTCCCCTCTGCTCTGGATATGATCCCTCAAAATATCAACTGTCTCTACCTCTTGCCAACATGTGGAACTCCTTTCCACCGAAGACCTCCTGTCCTCAATGCTTAGCCTAAGAGACCTTTGCCTTCTATGATCACGTCCATAGTAGCTCAGCAACCTGTACCAAAAATAGTCAATCGGTCTAGTACAAGTCTTCCTCTGTCTGTCAAATCTGTCCAACTCTTGAACAAATCAATCCTCTACACACAAGCCATCTCAAAGACTTGCCAAATCTATCCTCAGGTTCTTCTCATAGAACCAATGCACCTCTGTCCTCAAGTTCTCTGATAGAACTATCAAACTCAACTCACAAGTCCTCTGCTAGGACCTGTCCAAATCTGCTCACAAGTCCCCATCGAAACCTGTCCAAATCATCTTACAAGTTCCCACCGAAACCTGTCCAAAAACTGCTCATAAGTCCCCACTAGAACTTGTCCAAAAATTGCTCACAAGTCCCCATTGGAACCTGTCCAAAAACTCAGCAAGCTCACCAAGAAAACTTTCTTAGTAGGAAATCACAAAGTGAATTGTTAGAGACTCATTATGATTTGTCAAACTCATAGAAGCATAAAGAGAATTTTTAGAGACTCAATGTGTTCTATACTCAAATCCCAATCTCAAAACTCAACTAAAATCAACTCAGCTCAATCTCAATCTCAAATATGAAAACTCAACTCAATATTTGAAATGGATAGGATAGAATGTTTTCTTTCAATAACATGAAACCCCAACAATTGCCAACTATGCAAAGAATCACATAACAATGATACTCATGTTCTTTTCACCATCAATTAGGGTTTCAACAACAATGCTCATAAAACAAAGTTTAGTCAACCAACACCATTCAAATCAACATCAACCTTGAAGCATTCGACCAATCATCACAAGAAAAGGAAACAAGTAGAAATCCTTTTCCCTCCAAAGATATTTGAACAAAACAGCCAACACAATATCACCAAATGCAAAGAATAACTTGCTCAAATCAAATCAATGGAGTAAGCCCAATATCATGAATCAAGTAAAGCAAAAACTTGATCAAACAACCTCTATGGAAGCAACTCAACCATCAAACTCAAAACAGCCAACCAAGGATTCCACAAACTCAATGCAAGTAGCTAGACTCACAAATATAAACCCTAGTGCACAAAGCTTCCACTATCTCAAACCAAAAATTATGCATTCACAAAAACTCTCCTTAAGGATAACAATGCATAAGTATTTTTCAACAAACCAGAAAATAGGATTTACACCCAACCAAAGGAAACCTAGTTGAAAACCTTTTCACTCCAACCTTATTTCAAAAAAACATACACCAATCATACTCATAAGAAAATTGTGCCCATACCCTTTTTGAAGATGAATAAGCCCTTGAAAATCTACCACAATTAATAATTTTGATCTTCCCTAAAAAATTATTAACCCAACATTGGAATGTCAAAATAACTCAACCACCATGGCAATTATTTCCCCTTTAATTTTCAATCTGACTATAGAAAAATATTAAGATTGCATTCCTTATACCTCCTAAAGCTAACTTTAGAAAATCTTAGCAAGCAAAATATTAAAATTTAATTGCCACTCTTTCTACAAAAATTGGAGCGTATACCTTTGGTAAATATCCCGCGAATTTTAGAGTGCATACACTACCCTCAAAAGGGTCTTCGGTGATTCGATCCGCCGACCACCATGCTACTAAGTGCTTTGGCCATGCCGCATGGGCTAGGAGAGCCCACGTGAGGGAGAAGGGAATTCTCCATTCTTATCACCGCGTGCACCTCCTCCTTGGCGCCACGAACAACCCGTCACACCTTTGACCACACAACGCTTGTCTTCCTCCTTCGCTGGCATAGGGGCTACGATGTCGAAATCGAAATGCTCAGGGATTAATGTCAAACTCTTGGCCAAACATAAATGAAATCATTTGCCTCATTTTATATGCACTTTGATGCATTTCCAAACACGTCGGTTGAATTCGAAAAGTAATTTCAAATTTAATCGAAATTGCTTTCTAAAGGGTTTAAAAACCCTTAAGATTTTAAAAAATTAAAAATAATTTCTCCCTTAATTAATTAAATAATTAATTAATTAAAACCTTGAAGGGTTTTAAATAATAATTAAATAAATAATAAAGAGAACCTCCATTGGTTTTAATAAAAACCATTTAACTTGGTTTTAATGAAAAACCCTTGCCAATGGAATCTCTTCAGATTCTCTTGGAATATTCCACCTATGAAGCCAACACATCCTCTTAACATTAATGCCATTTCCTTTTGACATTAATGACAACTCATAGACAAGAAGATAGGATCTCAAACCCAAAATTGCAAACAATCTCCCCCTTTGTCATTGATGGCAAACCATGCTTCTCAACAACACATAAACTCAACATAAACAGCTCCCCCTGTCTTGAGGCTCTCCCCCTTACTCAAATCTCTCCCCATTTGTCATCAATGGCAAAGGGTCACCTTTGGGGCTCGGGACTAAGAATGAGCCTCTTAGCTTAGTCCCTCCCCCACCTCCTGATGAGGTGATTAATTCTTGGGTGGGAGTAAAACTCCCATTAGGCATTGATCATCATCAATGTCTATAACTTCCTTACCGGGCCTTCTCTTGAACTCTTTGTCCATATTCTTGTTCTTGTTCCTATCACTGTTCCTGTTCTTAACCATGCCTTGATCCTTGGACCTGTTCATACCACTGTTTCTGTTCCTGTACCTTGGAAGTTCAGCTCTACACTATATAGTTATGTGACCTTCATTGTTGCACTTATAACAAGAAATAATGTTATTTCTTTGAGGCATACCTATTCTTTGAATCCACCTGTTCTGACTAACCCTATTCTGGCCAAAAATATTCTGGCCAAACCTGTTCTGACCAAACCTGTTCCTGTTATTTTCCTTGCAATAAATTGCGTTGTGCCCAAATTGTTGACAAGAGTAGCAATACCCTTGAAAGTAACTAGCACTTCTGAAACTATCATTTACCTCCTTCACTTGAGCCATGCAATGTGAAGCCATGTGACCAAACCTGTGACAAGCAAAACATCTGCCTTGAAACTTTCCTTTAATTGACCTCTTAGGTTATAAAAACTTCTTCTTCTCATTCTGAATTCTGTTTTCTGTTCCTGTGCATCTATCATTCAAGAAATCATGATCTGAAATACTTTCCTCATCAGAACTCTCTTCCTTTTGGAGTCTCTTACTAGACTCTCCAACTTGTTCCTTGTGTGGCTTAACAAAACCAAGGCCTATTTTATCTGTTGTCTTTCTTTGACCTTTGATGAGAGATTTAACCTTTTTGGAGCTATCTTGAAATCTGTAAAGCTTATCCTTGTACTCTTTAGTTTCCTCTTTCAAAGAAGCCATTTTCTGTTCTAACTAACTATACTCAAGAACCTTAGACTCTAACTCATCCTTGAGTTCTTGTGTCTTAGCTATAGAGAAGTCAAGACTTTCTATAAGATCATCTCTCTCCATACAACATTCATCTAACTTATACTTGAGTCTAGCATTCTTCTTTCTTTCCTTTTTCAAAGCACTAAGAGCACTAATAAGTTCACTTTCAAGATCCTTTATTTGATTGCTTTTTGAATCATCAAAGCCTTTTTCAGATTTCTTATCACTAGAGGTGCTACCCTTTTCAAAAACCATACATGCATCTTCCTTATAGTTTTCTGAAGCATCCTCATACATACTAGAAACCAAATCATTATTTGTGCAATCATCCTCAAGGTGACCAAAATTTCCACATCTAAGACATTTCATGATAATGAATCTATGTTTCGGTTCTTCCTCTCTTTCTGATATGAACAACATCTCATTTTCATTATCACTTGAAGAACTTTCACTATCACTACTAGAACACTTACTTGATTTGTCTAGGTAGAAACTCTTCTTGTGCTTGTGAGAATACCTCTTTCCTTGATTACTATGCTCATATTTGTTTTTCCTGTGATGCTTGTGCTTTTCAGAATCCTTGCTCTTAGAATCCTGTTTATCTTCATCACTTTCATTCTTGGGAACAATACAGTTAGTAGCATAATGACCAAACTTTCCACAATTGAAACATCTTATATTTTTCATAATTTTGTGCTTTCTAGAGAAATTGCCTTTCTTGCTGTAATATGCCTCTTCATCACTAGAAGAATCATCACTATCTTGAAGCTATTTACCTTTGGAATTCTTGGTAGCCTTGAAAGCTGCCTCTTTCTTGACATCAACCTTCACTTTAGTTCTCAACTCAAATGTTGCAAGTATACTATGGAGCTCATCCTTTTTCAACTTATCCAAATCTTTAGCTTCCTCAATAACATAAATCTTTTCACTAAATCTATTAGGAAGAGATCTTAAAATCTTATCACAAACATCATTTTTAGCAAGCTCAAGACCTAAGTATTTCATGGAGTTAACAACCTCATCCATACGAAGCATGTAGTCACTAATATTTTCATCATAATTCATCTTGATTTGTTCAAACATACCTTTGAAGTGTCTCAACTTGGCCTTTCTGAAATTTGTATCACCTGTATGAACCCCCTGCAACTGTTTCCACATTTCACTAGCTATCTTGCAGTGAATCACTTTGGTAAGATCTGCTTTCTGTAAGCCTTTCAGGATTGCATTCATTGTTGTGATGTAGGAGCCTTTCTTCTTTAGTATTAGGACCATGTACAGGAATAGTGTACTCATCTTCAATCACTTCCCATACCTCATTACCAAGTGCCATTATATGAACCTTCATCCTTGCACTCCAAAGACCAAAATCTAACCCATCAAGAATAGGTGTTGCATTGCTACTTGAATGATCCATTGTGTTCTTTACTAGCTTTTCCTTCAAGCTGTTAAACTTTCCGAAGGCACCCGCTCCGATACCAATTGAAGAACACAAGCTTATACTGAGAGGGGGGTGAACAATATAAGACCTCTTTTTACTTTTTCCTTTATACTTCAAAATAGTAAAGCAATATACCCAAAGCAATATCAAAACAATGCACAATATCATCCACAAAGTGACACCAATTTTAATGTGGTTCACCCAAAATGGCTGGGCTATGTCCACAAAAATTTTCTCTAAAAGTTATCTCAAAGTTCTTTGGGAAACCTTCCCAATTACAATATTTATGAGCCTCGGCCCAAAGGAGATACCTTCCCCCAATCCGAATTTATGAGCCTCTGCTCAAAGGAGATACCTTCCCCTCTGCTCTGGATATGATCCCTTAAAAGATCAACTATCTCTACCTCTTGCCATCATGTGGAACTCCTTTCCACCGAAGACCTCCTATCCTCAATGCTTAGCCTAAGAGACCTATGCCTTCTATGATCATGTCCATAGCAGCTCAGCAACTTGTACCAAACACAGTCATTCGGTCTAGTACAAGTCTTCCTCTGTTTGTCAGATCTGTCCAACTCTTGAACAAATCAATCCTTTGCACACAAGCCTTCTCAAAGACTTGCCAAATCTATCCTTAGGTTATTCTCATAGAACCAATGCACCTCTGTCCTCAAGTTCTCTGATAGAACTATAAAACTCAACTCACAAGTCCTTTGCTAGGACCTGTACAAATCTACTCACAAGTCCCCATCGAAACCTTTCCAAATCAGCTCACAAGTTCCCACCGAAACTTGTCCAAAAACTGCTCACAAGTCCCCACTAGAACCTATCCAAAAACTGCCCACAAGTCCCCACTGGAACCTGTCCAAAAACTCAGCAAGCTCACCAAGAAAACTTTCTTAGTAGGAAATCTCAAAGTGAATTGTTAGAGACTCAATGTGATTTGTCAAACTCATAGAAGCATAAAGATAATTGTTAGAGACTCAATATGTTCTATACTCAAATACCATTCTCAAAACTCAACTCAAATCAACTCAGATCAATCTCAATCTCAAATTTGAAAACTCAACTCAATAGCTAAAATGGATAGGATAGAATATTTTCTTTCAAGAACATGAAACCCCAACAATTTCCAACTATGCAAAGAATCACATAACAATGATACTCATGTTCTTTTCACCATAAATTAGGGTTTCAACAACAATGCTCATCAAACAAATTTTAGTCAACCAACACCATTCAACTCAACATCAACCTTGAAGCATTCAACCAATCATCACAAGAAAAGGAAACAGGTAGAAATCCTTTTCCCTCCAAATATATTTGAAAAAAACAGCCAACACAATATCACCAAATGCAAAGAATAACTTGCTCAAATCAACTCAATGGAGTAAGCCCAATATCATGAATCAATTAAAGCAAAAACTTGATCAAACAACCTCTATGGAAGCAACTCAATCATCAAACTCAAAACAACCAACCAAGGATTCCACCAACTCAATGCAAGTAGCTAGACCCACAAATATAAACCCTAGTGCACAAAGCTTCCACTATCTCAAACCAAAAATTATGCATTCACAAAAACACTCCTTAAGGATAACAATGCATAAGTAGTTTTCAACAAACCAGAAAATAGGATTTACACCCAACCAAAGGAAACCTAGTTGAAAACCTTTTCACTCCAACCTTATTTTAGAAAAACATACACCAATCATACTCATAAGAAAATTGTGCCCATACCCTTTTTGAAGATGAATAAGCCCTTGAAAATCTACCACAATTAATAATTTTGATCTTCCCTAAAAAATTATTAACCCAACATTGGCATGTCAAAATAACTCAACCACCATGGCAATTATTTCCCCTTTAATTTTCAATTCGACTATAGCATAAATATTAAGCTTTCATTCCTTATACCTCCTAAAGCTAAATTTATAAAAACTTAGCAAGCAAAATATTAAAATTTAATTGCCACTCTTTCTGCAAAAATTGGAGCACATACCTTTGGTATATATCCTGCGAATTTCAGAGTGCATACACTACCCTCAAAAGGGTCTTCGGCGATTCGAACCGTCGACCACCATGATACTAAGTCCTTTGGCCATGCCATGTGGGCTAGGAGATCCCATGTGATGGAGAAGGGAATTCTCCATTCTTATCACCGTGTGCGCCTCCTCCTTGGCGCCACGACCAACCTGTCACACCTTTGACCACGCAATGCTTGTCTTCCTCCTTCGCTGGCGCAGGGGCTATGATGTCGAAATCGAAATGCTCAGGGATTAATTTTGAACTCTTGGCCAAACATAAATGAAATAATTTGCTTCATTTTATATGCACTTCGATGCATTTCCAAACACGTTAGTTGAATTCGAAAAGTAATTTCAAATTTAATCGAAATTGCTTTCTAAAGGGTTTAAAAACCCTTAAGATTTTTAATAAATTAAAAATAATTTCTCCCTTAATTAATTAAATAATTAATTAATTAAAACCTTGAAGGGTTTTAAATAATAATTAAATAAATAATAAATAGAACCTCCATTGGTTTTAATAAAAACCATTTAACTTGGTTTTAATGAAAAACCCTTGCCAATGGAATCTCTCAGGATTCTCTTGGAATCTTCCACCTATGAAGCCAACACATCCTCTTAAAATTAATGCCATTTCATTTTGACATCAATGACAACTCATAGACAAGAAGCTAGGATATCAAACCCAAAATTGCCAACAAGAAATACCAAACTAGTTGCATTTATATATAGCCTAATGACATCCATATCCACATACATGACACATCCGTAAAATGGCATGGGTGGCTCAGTCCTAGGAGTTTCAATAATAACGACATGAGTAGCTCTCTACATCATATCTATGTCTAAAGTGGGGGCACCACTAGATGTTCCAACATTCAAGTTCAAAGATACAATACCAGCTACACTAACTTTCCCTACCATTGAAGTGGTAGGGGCTTTAGAGGACTGAAGTGGAAACTCCATGGATGAAGGCAACTGATTCTAAAGTTGGGCTAGATTTTTAGCTTGACTATGGGTTGTTACTATATGATAAGGATGATATGAGGTGGAAAATGTGAAGGTACGTGTGTGAATATGTGGTGAGAGCGCAAAAAAATAACATGCAAAGCAAGCAAACTAACAAATTTATTTATGTTTTCACAAAGATTTTATTTTTTTTTTAGTTTTGAAAAGTTTTAATTTTTTTTTTTGTAACCCAAAGTGCAAGGTTAACCCTACAATGAATCTAAGGTTTTCACCTAGATACTCACACACACTAACTTGGTGATGAAATCCAAGCTATGAATCCCATAAAGGCTTGGTGATAAAGTTCAAGTTCGATGATGGATCCTAGGTAATGCCAATCCTTACCTAGTTCACTGTGGTCAGTGATACACCCTCTAAAGATAAATGCATGCTATTTTCCATTGCTACGACAATTCTTGAACTAAAATTGGCCAAAATAATGGGGTAATGATTGGGGGTTGGTGATGAAATCCAATCTTACCAATGTTCAAGTGCAAGTGTGTGAGGGTTTTTGTTTACTATGGTGTGATGCAAATTAAGATGCAATTCTGATTATTGCCTATATGCAAAAGCAAAAAAATGACAAGTACAATAAACAAACGATTAGGGGCCCAAAGATAAATTTCATACCAAGCTTGTAAGGGTTCTAAAGTATAGATTTGATCATCGCTGGATGGTTAGGTATGATCAACTATCGTGTGCGGCTGACAAATAGTAGGTCCATGGTTGGAGATTTTCAACCACCAATCTATGGTTGTGATTGTACTTCAAAGCCAAGAAATACTTATGTGAAACCCCAAAAAAATGATGCCTGGAATGTCCCTAACTAGACAATGCAAATGATTTAGGATATAACCTAAAATGTAAATTTTTATTACCTTTATTTTTTCTTTGAATTTGAACCTAGCCTAAAACCTATGTGCATAGATCAAACAAGACTGAAAAAGCAGAGATTCCTTTATTATTAATTTTTTGAAATTCTAAAGCAAAATAAAGAGAGGGTTTTTTAATATACAAACCTATGATATTTTTGTTGCTCCCTCTTATCCAACTATGTGTATGTGATTCTTCAGGTATATAACTATGTGCTTACAGTTCCTTAGGTGTAGGATTGAGCTAAAATAGGCTTCAAGATTCTCATGTTTAATCCTCTATTTTCATAGCTCAAATCTGAAAACCTATAACAACAGACAACAGAGAAATCAATACGCAAGAAAAAGTAAGGCATCAACAACAAAACCCTTTGAGGGTTCCACCGTGATTTCCATTGTTTGTAGAAAAATAAATGACACCAAACACATAAACTAAAAATAAAGCGATTGTAATATATTGAATGATATTTGTATTAAATAGGTGAGCCTTGATCTCCCATTTTTACAATGTTGCTGCACCAATTTGAAGGAGTAAATATCTCAATTATTTCTTTTATAAAATATAATGCTCAAATTATAGTCTCTTTTTCTCCAAGTAGGTTAAACTGACATATTTTTTTCCTCTGCTACAACTTCAAAGGTTGAATGGGCTTGAGTATCCTGGGAATAGGGCCACTCCAACTTCAGTAGTTGCTCAAGGATCTATCTCTTGCACACATGAAAGGTAAAAAAGGATCAATAGCACCAATCAAAAGCAAATACACATGAAACCCTAGCTACAAAAGTAAAAGCAATGGTGTGGAAAATAAATAAATAAAATAGGAATGTATTTCTAACAATTTAAAACTTACTGATCTGCATTGTCAATGGTTTTGATGCATTCTGAGTAATCACAGGTGCGCGATTAGGTCTACACAACCATGAGAGGATGATTAGGGAACCATGGGAAGGTGGTTGGGATTGTATAACCATTGATGGATGATTGATGTTGGATGGTATAAATCTTCAAAATGGCACTTCGAAGCTTTGAATCCTCAATCTCCTCAAGATGCATGCAAGCTCCTAGTGTAATTATGATAGCTTGAAATTATGTTCTTTCATAATAATTTGGTTGATGGGATGAAGGTGTCTTTATAGGTACCTTGGGGTTTTGGAGGGAAAGGGAGGTGGAAAGCTAGGATTTCCAAGTGGTAAGCCTAGGCTGCCAAATGGAAGGGGTAGTTAGAGTGAGTCACCTAGGGTGTTTCACTTAACTAAGGTGATGTGGTTGGTGGGTAGGTGCAAGTGGAGTGAGATATGAGGATATCCCATGTGAAAGGATAAGGATAAAATGGGTGTGTGAGAAGTGGTAAGGAATGGTAGTGATGTGGCTAGGACACATGTCTAATGAGTAGGTAGGGTATCCTAGGTAGATTTTCTAGATTTAGAAAATCTAGAAAGTACTTTTAATATGTAGTATTTCTATGCCTAAGTTTGGACTTAGGCAAAGGTCCTAGGTGTAGACCAATTGGTTCAACCAAACCCATAATGGGGTTGAGGTCCAAGGTTCAAATCTTAGGCCTTATCTAATTGAACGCTTGTCCCTTTCCTAGTGCTTTTAGTGGCGTAAAAGGTTTAAAATAATTATGGCATGGTGGTTATAGGAGTAAACCGTGTGAATATTTGTGTGGAGGATTCTAGGACAGACAACATAGAATATTGTGGCGGTCATAAAATTTGTAAAGCCTACCCATATTCATGGTGGCTACCAATTCCATCATGTAAATTCAAAAAAAAAGTTTGGACTTAGGCATACATTTTATTATGCAGATTTGGAATGTGCAATGTGAATGTGGGTTTGCAAGTGTCTAGGTTTTGGTGTCTACAATAGATACACAAAGATAGTTTTTGGATGCCACGTTGAATAGGGAAACATAGGTTAGGAAATCTAATAGAATGTAGGAAGATGATCCCCTTACTAAGGCACAACTGGCCAGGATTTGAATCGAAGCCGAATTAGGCAAAGAGATGAAACACTTAAAATCTTCCAAGTTTAGTGGAGAGGAATATGGTGATAAGGCTGAGGTATGGTTGAAAGAAATAGAAACCTATTGCAATATGAAGAATTTTTCCTCGAGTACTCGAAAATCCTATGCCACATTACATTTGCAAGGAGATGATCTGGATTTGTGGGAAAATATTAGTGCAGATTAGAAATTAACAGCAATAGTCGATCTAAAATGGGATGAATTTGTTAAAACCTTCAAATATAGGTTTCTCACAAAATATTTCTATTCCCAAAATTTTGAGGAGCTCAATAATCTTCGATAGGGAACTAGAACCATGGAAAAGTATTATCAAATATTTGTTAGGTTGCTAAAATATGTGTCTGCTTATAATGAGAGGATGCATCCATAAGTTTATTCTAGGAACGAATTGTAGAATAGGATAAGAAATAGATATGAGGGAACCTACTACTCTAAAAAAGACCTATGATTTTACCAATAAACCTAAAACATATCTTAAACCCTATTTTAACTATGAAGGATTAGATGAGCAAGGCAGGGAAGCATTAAGAAAAAGGAATAGTGCATGTTTTGTTAAGTGGTAAAAATATCAGGACAATAAATATTCCTCTAAGAATGAGAGAAATAGTGACCAAAATCAAGGGAATATCAGAATAAAATTCCAAGGAAAGAATCATTCTTTCAACAACCGTGATAAAGGAAACAACAGACCATTGTAGGGACAAGTTAATTCTGAAGAACACAAGCTTATAGTAAGAGGGGGGGTGAATAGTATAAGACCACTTTTTACTTTTTCCTTTATACTTCAAAACAGTAAAGCAATATATCCAAAGCAATATCAAAGCAATGCACAAAACCATCCACAAAGTGACACAAAAATTTACGTGGTTCACCCAAGGTGGGCTACTCCACGGATAAAACTTTTCTCTAAAAGTTATATCAAAGTCCTCTGGGAATCCTTCCCAATTATAATGTTTATGAGCCTCGGCCCAAAGGAGATACCTTCCCCCAATCTGAATTTATGAGCCTCTCGCTCAAAGGAGATACCTTCCCCTATCTCTCGCTCCCGCTGGTGATCCTCTAGAAGACCTTTGCCTCCGCTGCCCTTAGCAAATGGAACTCTATCCACAGAAGACACCTGTCTTACATGCTCTGGTTGGAGACCTCTGTTCTCAACTCTATCACCTCAAAATTTGGTCCTCGAATTTGCACTAAACACAGTCCTTCGATCTAGCACAAATGTCCTTGGGTTCTCATAGAACCAATGCACCTCTATCCTCAAGTTCTTTGATAAAACTATCAAACTCAGCTTCACAAGTCCTCTGCTAGGACCTGTCCAAATCCGTTCACAAGTACCCAATGGAACCTATCCAAAACCTGCTCACAAGTCCCCAACGGAACCTGTCCAAAACCTGCTCACAAGTTCATCAAGAAAACTTGCTTGGCATGAACCCACAAAGAGAATTGTTAGAGACCCAATGTGATTCATCAACCTCATAGAACCATAAAGAGAATTTTTAGAGACTCAATATGTTCTATACTTAACTCCCAATATCAATCTCAAATCTCATAAGAATAAGATAGATGTAATATGCTTTTCTCAAGAACATGAAACACAACCCAACAATTGCCAACCAAGCAATATCTCATATAACAATGATACTCATGTTCTTTCCAAAAACCAATATCTTTTCTCAACCAATTAGGGCTTCAACAACAATGCTCAAAGACAAGGTTTAACCAACATCATTCAACTCAACATTAACCTTGAAGCATTCAACCAATCATCACAAGAAAATGAAACAAGTAGAAATCCTTTTCCCTCCAAAGATATTTGAACAAAACAACCACCCACACAATATCACCAAATGCAAAGAATAACTTGTTCAAATCAACTCAATGGAGTAATCCCAATATCATGAATCAAGTAAAAACAATAACTTGATCAAACAACCTCTATGGAAGCAACTCAACCATCAACCTCAAAACAGCCAACCAAGGGTTTCACCAACTCAAAGCAAGTATCTAGACTCACAAACATAAACCCTAGAGCACGATGCTTCCACTACCTCAAACCAGAATTATGCATTCACCAAAAATCTCATCAATGATAACAATGCATAAGTAGTCTTCAACAAACCAGAAAATAGGATTTACACCCAACCAAAGGAAACCTAGTTGAATACATTTTCACTCCAATCTTATTTCAGGAAAACATACACCAATCATACTCATAAGAAGAATGTGCCCATACCTTATTGAAGATGAAGAAGATCTCACAAGTTTGTCATAACCATAACCACCTTTTTGCCAAACTTAAGAAGGTTAGTAAACAACATATTTCTTTAATATTTCCTCAAGAATATTCCTTGGTTCAAATATAATCAAGGTTCTATGTCTTCTTCATTCAACCTCATTCAAAATTTCAATATTAGACACTCTACCTTATAACTCCTTTTAATTTTTTACCCAACATCAAAACTAGACCCTTATGACTCCCAAGTCATACACCATACAATCTATACATTTTCAAAAGCAAACCTTATATCTCCCGACCATCTAACCTTTAACTTTTTCTAATAAAAATTAAGTCCTCATACCTTGGAAAAATTCCTTCTCCGCTTGCAAATGTGTTCACATGAATAGCTTGTCCTTTATACCTAGAAAAACGGCGATCGTGAGGTTTGAACCCGCGACTCTCTTTCTGCAAATGCCTCAGCGTTAGCCTGGTGACCAGCTAGGCTATCCACCCGCTTGAAAAGATCTTGCCCACATTTTTCTTATACTTTCTCTTCGCCAAAAATGCGTTTCACTTTATCTTGCTTTGCAAAAAGCATCCGCAAGACTCGAACACGAGATCTTCCTTCCACCAACACTGTAGTGCTAGCCTCATGAACAGTTGGGCTAGCCACTCACATGGAAAGAATTCCACCGCCGCTTTTATTTATTCCCTTCCTTTGCTGATCGAACGAAATGCTTAACCCTCTTCTTTACTCCTTTCGAAATCGAATCGATTGCGCTTAATGTCGAAAAACTCTTCCACTACTTTCTTAATGGATTTGATTGCCTTATTTTATATGCACTATGATGCATTTCCAAACACGTCGGCCCTCATAAATTAATTTTAAGATTTTAATTTAAATTTTAAATAAATAAAATTTAAACTAAATATTTAAAATTAAATATCTTCATCACCGGGGCACCTTTTTCAACGAAATGAAGAGCCAACTTGGGTTTTAAGAAAAACCCATTTCAAATATATTGTCCATGGTTTTAAATAAAACCTTTTATTTTATCTGCCTTGGTTTTCACAAAAACCCTTCCTTGAACTTAGATCCTTTTGACCTCAAATCAAATTGGTTCAAGAACTCTTTGACATTAACGACAAAAACTACACTTGAGCAAAGGCAATGTACTCAAGGTACCCAAAATTGCCAACAATATCCCCCTTTGTCATTGATGGCAAACCTTTATTAAAAACACATCTTCAAGAGCCAAAACTGAAATCAATCTCTTTGAAGTTTTTCTCCCCCTGACTTGAAGCTTTCCTATTCACTTGAAGCTCTCCCCCTTACTCATATCTCTCCCCCTTTGTCATCAATGGCAAAGGGCCACCTTTGGGGCTCGGGACTAAGAATGAGCTTCTTAGCTTAGTCCCTCCCCCACCTCCTATTGAGGTGATTAATTCTGGTATGGGAGTAAAACTCCCATTAGGCATTGATCATCTTCAGCGTATATAACTTCCTTGCTGGGCCTTCTCTTGAACTCTTTTTCCATATTCCTGTTCCTGTCATTGTTCTTGTTCTTTTTCTCATCCCTGTTCTTGTCCATGCCTTGATCCTTGGACCTGATCATGCCACTGTTTCTGTTCCTGTATTCTAGAATTTTAGCTCTACACTATTTGACTATGTGACCTTCATTATTGCACTTATAACAAGTAATAATGTTATTTCTTTTAGGCATACTTGTTCTTTGAATCCACCAGTTCTGACCAAACCTGTTCTGATCAAACCTGTTCCTGATATTTGCCTTGCAATAAACTGCCTTGTGCCCAAACTAATTGCAAGAGTAGCAATACCCATGAAATAAATTACTACTTCTGAAACTATCATTTACCTTCTTCACTTGAGCCATGCAATATGAAGCCATGTGACCAAACCTGTGACAAGCAAAACATCTGCCTTGAAACTTTCCTTTATTTGACTTCTTAGGTCCTGAAAACTTCTTCTTCTCATTCTAAATTCTATTTTCTTTTTTTGTGCATCTATCATTCAAGGACTCATGATCTGAAATACTTTCCTCATTATAACTCTCTTTCTTTTGGAGTCTCTTACTAGACTCTGCAACTTGTTTCTTGTGTGGCTTAACAAAACCAAGACCTATTTTATCTGTTGTCTTTCTTTGACCTTTGATAAGAGATTTAACCTTTTTGGAGATTTCTTGAAACCTGTACAGCTTATCCTTGTACTCTTTATTTTCCTCTTTCCAAGAAGCCAATTTTTGATCTAATTCACTATACTCAAGCACCTTAGATTCTAACTCATTCTTGAGTTCTTGTGCGTTAGCCATAGAGACGTCAAGACTTTCTATAAGTTTATCTTTCTCCATGCAAAATTCATCTAACTTATCCTTGAGTCTAGCATTCTTCTTTCTTTCCTTTTTCAAAACACTAAGAGCATTAGGAAGTTCACATTCAAGATCCTCTATTTGATTGCACTTTGAATTATCAAGGACTTTTTTAGATTTCTTATCACTAGAGGTGCTACCTTTTTCAAAAATCATACATGCATCTTCCTTATCATTTTCTGAAGCATCCTCATACATACTAGCAACCAATTCATTATTTGTGCAATCATCCTCAAGGTGACCAAAATTTCCACATCTAAGACATTTCATGATAATGAATCTATGTTTCCGTTCTTTCTCTTTTTCTGATATGAACAACATCTCATTTTCATTATCACTTGAAGAACTTTCACTATCACTACTAGAACACTTACTTGTTTTTTCTAGGTAGAAGCTCTTCTTGTGCTTGTGAGAATACCTCTTTCCTTTATAGCTGTGCTCATATTTGTTCTTCCTTTCATGGCTATGCCTTTCAGAATCTTGTTTATCTTCTTCACTTTCGAACGGATCATCTTCATCTTCACTGCTACTAAATCCATGGCAATGATGATCATTGTGATCGAGTTGACCACAAACAAAACATTCTCTTACTTGTGAGCAATTAGCTGCAAAGTGACCGGTCTTCCCACATCCGATGCAAATATTTATTAATATGACTTGTTCTCCACTATTTGATTCATCTCTTGAATCTATTTCCATTCCCAAAGTAGCAACATTGAGATCATATTCATTTTCTTTCATGACCATGTGATATTTCTTCTTCTTGTGTCTTATGGTTTTGCTTTTGCCTTTCCTTGCCATTTGTGTTCTTGTCAGATCTTCCTTTAAGCTGTTAAACTTTTCGAAGGCACCTGCTCTGATACCAATTGAAGAAAACAAGCTTATACTGAGAGGGGGGGGTGAACAGTATAAGACCAATTTTTACTTTTTTCTTTATACTTCAAAACAGTAAAGCAATATATCCAAAGAAATATCAAAGAAATGCACAAAACCATCCACAAAGTGACACAACAATTTACATGGTTCACCCAAGGTGGGCTACTCCATGGATAAAACTTTTCTCTAAAAGTTATATCAAATTCCTTTGGGAATCTTTCCTAATTACAATGTTTATGAGCCTCGGTCCAAAGGAGATACCTTCCCCCAATCAGAATTTATGAGCCTCTGCTCAAAGGAGATACCTTCCCCTAGCTCTGCTCTGGCTGGTGATCCACTAGAAGACCTCTACCTCCACTGCCCTTAGCAAATGGAACTCTATCCACAGAAGACACCTATCTTCCCTGCTCTAGCTGGAGACCTCTGTCCCAACTCTATCACCTCAAAAGTTGGTCCTCGAATCTGCACTAAACATAGTCCTTCGATCTAGCACAAATGTCCTTGGGTTCTTCTCATAGAACCAATGCACCTTTGTCCTCAAGTTCTCTGATAGAACTATCAAACTCAGCTTCACAAGTCCTCTTCTAGGACCTGTCCAAATCTGCTCATAAGTCTACAACGAAACCTGTCCAAAACCTACTCACAAGTCCCCAACGGAACCTGTCCAAAACCTGCTCACAAGTCCCCAATGGAACCTGTCCAAAACCTGCTCACAAGTTCATCAAGAAAACTTGCTTGGCATGAACCCACAAAGAGAATTGTTAGAGACTCAATATGTTCTATACTTAACTCCCAATCTCAATCTCAAATATCATAAGAATAAGATAGATGTAATATGCTTTTCTCAAGAACATGAAACACAACCCAACAATTGCCAACCAAGCAATATCTCATATAACAATGATATTCATGTTATTTCCAACAACCAATATCTTTTCTCAACCAATTAGGGCTTCAACAACAATGCTCAAAGACAAGGTTTAACCAACATCATTCAACTCAACATTAACCTTGAAGCATTCAACCAATCATCACAAGAAAATGAAATAAGTAGAAATACTTTTCCCTCCAAATATATTTGAACAAAAAAGCCACCAACACAATATCACCAAATGCAAATAATAACTTGTTCAAATCAACTCAATGGAGTAAGCCCAATATCATGAATCAAGTAAAAGCAATAACTTGATCAAACAACCTCTATGGAAGCAACTCAACCATCAACCTCAAAACAGCCAACCAAGGGTTTCACCAACTCAAAGCAAGTAGCAAGACTCACAAACATAAACCCTAGAGCACAATGCTTCCACTACCTCAAACCAGAATTATGCATTCACCAAAACTCTCATCAATGATAACAATGCATAAGTAGTCTTCAACAAACCAGAAAATAGGATTTACACCCAACCAAAGGAAACCTAGTTGAATACCTTTTCACTCCAATCTTATTTCAGGAAAACATACACCAATCATACTCATAAGAAGAATGTGCCCATACCTTATTGAAGATGAAGAAGATCTCACAAGTTTGTCATAACCATAACCACCTTTTTGCCATACTTAAGAAGGTTAGTAAACAACATATTTCTTTAATATTTCCTCAAGAATATTCCTTGGTTCAAATATAATAAAGGTTCTATGTCTTCTTCATTCAACCTCATTCAACATTTCAATATTAGACACTCTACCTTATAACTCCTTTTAATTTTTTACCCAACATCAAAACTAGACCCTTATGACTCCCAAGTCATACACCATACAATTTATACATTTTCAAAAGCAAACCTTATATCTCCTGACCATATAACCTTTAACTTTTTCTAATAAAAATTAAGTCCTCATACCTTGGAAAAATTCCTTCTCCGCTTGCAAACGTGCTCACACGAATAGCCTGTCCTTTCTACCTAGCAAAACGGTGATCACGAGGTTTGAACCCTTGACTCTCTTCTTGCCAATGCCTCAGCGCTAGCCTGGCGACCAGCTAGGCTAGCCACCCGCTTGGAAAGAATCTTGCCCACATTTTTCTTATACTTTCTCTCCGTCGAAAACGTGTTTCACTTTATCTTGCTCTACAAAAAGCATCTGCGAGACTCGAACATGAGATCTTATTTCCACCAACGCTCTAGCGCTAGCCTCACAACTGGTTGGGCTAGCCACCCATGTGGAAATACTTCCACCACCACTTTTATTTATTCCCTTCCTTCGCTGATCGAACGAAATGCTTAACCCTCTTCTCTGCTCCTTTCGAAATCGAATTGATTGCGCTTAATGTCGAAAAACTCTTCCACTCCTTTCTTAATGAATTTGATTGCCTTATTTTATATGCACTATGATGCATTCCCAAACACGTCGGCCCTCATAAATTAATTTTAAAATTTTAATTTAAATTTTAAATAAATAAAATTTAAACTAAATATTTAAAATTAAATATCTTCATCACCGGGGCACCTTTTTCAACGAAACGAAGAGCCAACTTGGGTTTTAGGAAAAACCCATTTCAAATATATTGTCCATGGTTTTAAATAAAACCTTTTATTTTATCTACCTTGGTTTTCACAAAAAACCTTCCTTGAACTTAGATCCTTTTGACCTCAAATCAAATTGCTTCAAGATCTCCTTGACATCAATGACAACAACTACACTTGAGCAAAGGCAATGTACTCAAGGTACCCAAAATTTCCAACAAATTCTCCATGGACTAATAAAATATAAGAGGGTTATAAATAGAAGGAATGTCCAAGACCGAAATATGGATGTTATATTTGTAGAGGATCACATTATGCCAAAAATTACCCATAAAGAGCAGGGATGAGTTCAAAAGGAAAAAAACCAATGTAAAAAGAGACTGCACCTAAAGATCCTGTACACAAGATTTATGCAACTATAGAAAACCAATAACTTGAGGGTCAAGCCACACCACTATTGATAAGAGGTAAGATTTTTGGTAGGAATGTTAAAAACTTGATTGATAGCGGTGCTAAAAATAGTTTTTTTTAGCCAAAGATATATCAGTAAGACTAGGAATCTTGGCTCATGGGTGGAAGTTCAAATATGGTTTAGGATAAACATACCTGTTAATCAATGTTACCCTATGGTAGTAATTGCCTTACCTAGTGGAACAATGATAGGATGTTTATATGTAGCGCCTCTGCATGCTTTTGACATAATCCTAGGAATGGATTGGTTGCAAAAGCATAAGGTAATACTCAAATTTTAGGATATATGGATAGAATATACAAATTATATGGGTGTTGTGCAAAAGGTGTTTAACCTACAAGGGGCTTTTCAATCTCAAACTCTATCAGTAATGCAACTTAATAAGGCCATAAATAAATGGGGAATGGTCTATATAGTTAAGGTAAACAAAATTGATGAAGATAAGAAGGAAGAGGTGTTTGAGAAGCACCCAATTCTTCAAGAATTTAGGGATATCTTTCTAGAGGATTTACCAGGACTACCTCTTAAATGAGAATTTTATTTTACTATAGATATCCAACCTGGAATAGAACACAACCATAGAGCTCCTTACAAGATGAATCCCATAAAAATGCAAGAATTGAAGGTGCAATTGCAAGTGTTACTAGAGAAGGGATTGATCAAACCAAGTGTATCACCCTGGGGTGCATTTGTACTATTTTTCAAGAAGAAGGATGGTTATTTGAGGTTATGCATAGACTATAGAATGTTGAACAAAGCAACCATCAAGAACAAATATCCTTTGCTAAGAATCGAAGATATCTTCGATCAAATCAAAGATGCCATAATATTTTCAAATATTGATCTAAAATTAGGATATCACCAATTGATAATCCGTAAGGAGGATACTCACAAGACAACCTTTAAAAATCATTATAGAAATTATGAGTTTGTTGTCTTACCTTTTGGCTTAACGAATACTCCAATAAAATTTATGAATTTGATGAATATCATTTTTAGGAAGTACTTGGATAAATCTGTATTGATATTTTGATATATTTGAGAAAAATGACAAAGCATGATGAGCACATCAGGGTTGTGTTAGAGCTATAAAGGAGAAAATAGTTGTTTGGAAATTTATCCAAGTGTGATTTTTATGTATCGAAAGTGCAATATTTAGGACACATTGTTTCGACTGAAGGGATCACAGTGGACCCTAAGAAGATATAAGCCATTTTAAATTGGCCACTACCTACAAGCATATCTAAAGTTCAAAGTTTTATAGTCCTAACTGGATATTATAGGCGATATGTGAGGGACTATGCCAATATCACCTCACCCATAACTAACCTTTAGAAAAAAGGTAAAGAATCTAAGTGGATAGAAAAATATGAGGAATCTTTTAGGCTGATTAAGTAGAAGCTTACTATGCCTCTTATTCTAAAAGTACCTAACCTTAAAGGAATTTTATCAGTTTGTACTGATGCATCCTTAGAATTCTTAGGAGGAGTGCTCTCACAATAAGAATCAGTGGTAGCCTTTGGATCTAGAAAATTGAAAAGAAATGAGATTAGTTATGCAACCCATGATTTAGAATTTGCGGTTGTATGTTCACTCTCAAAAGTTGATGAAATTACATGGTTGGGAGACCTTTTGAGCTAAGGATAGACCATAAAAGTATACAATATATTTTCACTCAATATCTAATCAAAGCTAGGTAGAGAAGGTGGATGGTCATGAAATATTATTTTAGCATTGAGTATATAAAAGGAAAATAGAAGGTGAGCCTTGCATAAGCTTGCATGCCTCTATGAGTACCTGCATGAGGGAGTTTTCTCCTTATTTTGATTCGATGGATTTTTTTGATTGCAGGGGTGGGTATTTTATTAGTTTTTGGGGTCGGTTATTGTTGTGTGAGAGTGTTTTTTCCTGATCCGAGTGTAGGATAGTCATGGATTTTCCTAGAGGTATCCAATGTCATAATAATGTCTCATTTGAGGAAGCCCTTCGTGGATCGAGCTCTTCTTTTTTTTGGTATAATCCGGATGATAACTCTTCAGGACCAGTTGGTCCTTCTTTGGAAGGAGGGTTTCGTGCAAAGCGAGTTAATGGATGCTTGGAAAGGGATGGGGAGCAATCTGTTCTTGTCATTCAGCATGAGTTAATTGTAGAGGATGTGGATTACATGCAAAATCATTCTTTAATATACAAATTTTTGGGTATTAGCATCCCTTTCTTAGCATTTGAAATGTGGGCAAGGAGTACTTGGAACCCTGTTGGTGACATGGAAATCATGAGGGGAGATAATAATTTCTTTTTGGTGGTGTTTTCTTGCTTGGAAGACAAGAATAGGGCTTTTGAGGGGGGCCTGTACTTTTACAACCAGATTGGCATATTTATTAAACCTTGGCACATGGGTTTTAATCTGACTAAGGAGATTCCTTCTTGGATTCCCATGTGGGTTAGGCTTTTGTGGCTGACTTTGGATTTTTGGCAAACGAATATTTGGCACATGATTGCATTATTTTTAGGCAAACTGGTGGGACCGTCTCAGCAAACTTCAAAAAAAAAAGATAGTCTCATGTGTTCGTATTTGTTTTGAGTTGGATTTAGCTAAGCCTCTACTTGATTTTATGCAAATATGTGTTGGGTATTTTCCTTGGATTAAAAAATTATACTATGAAACTCTTCCTTTCCATTTTTGGTTGTGTCATGAGTATAGGCATCTTTAGCATAAATGCCCTAAAATGCCTAAGAATAAATCATTTGGTTCTAAAAATCTAAATCTGCAATCTTCTGGTGGGAAGTCAGTTACGCAAGATGTTGGGTGAAGAACACAATCTTATACTAAGAGGGGGGTGAACAGTATAAGACCTCTTTTTACTTTTTCCTTTATACTTCAAAATAGTAAAGCAATATACCCAAAGCAATGCATAATATCATCCACAAAGTGACACGAATTTTAACGTGGTTCACCCAGAATTGTTGGGCTACATCCACAAAAAATTTCTCTAAAAGTTATCTCAAAGTTCTTTGGGAATCCTTCCCAATTACAATGTTTATGAGCCTCGGCCCAAAGGAGATACCTTCACCCAATAAAAATTTATGAGCCTCTACTCAAAGGCGATACCTTCCCCCAATATGAATTTATGAGCCTTTGCTCAAATGAGATACCTTCCCCTCTGCTCTGGATATGATCCCTCAGAAGATCAACTGTCTCTACCTCTTGCCAGCATGTGGAACTCCTTTCCACCGAAGACCTCTTGTACTCAATGCTTAGCCTAAGAGACCTCTGCCTTATATGATCACATCCACAATAGCTCAACAACCTGTACCAAACATAGTCAGTCGGTCTAGTACAAGTCTTCCTCTGTCTGTCAGATCTATCCAACTCTTGAACAAATCAATCCTCTACACACAAGCCTTCTCAAAGACTTGCCAAATATATCCTTAGGTTCTTCTCAAAGAACCAATGCTCCTCTGTCCTCAAAATCTCTGATAGAACTCTCAAAAACCAGCTCATAAGTCCTCTGCTAGGACCTGTCCAAATCTGCTCACAAGTCCCCACCGAAACCTGTCCAAAACTACTCATAAGTCCCCACCAAAACCTGTCCAAAACCTCAGCAAGCTCACCAAGAAAAACTTGCTTAGCATGAACCCACAAAGAGAATTGTTAGAGACCCAATGTGATTCATCAACCTCATAGAAGCATAAAGAGAATTGTTAGAGACTCAATATGTTCTATACTTAACTCCCAATATCAATCTCAAATCTCATAGAAACATAAAGAGAATTGTTAGAGACTCAATATGTTCTATACTTAACTCCCAATATCAATCTCAAAAGAATAAGATAGATGTAGTATGCTTTTCTCAAGAACATGAAACACAACCCAACAATTTCCAACCATGCAATATCTCATATAACAATGATACTCATGTTATTTCCATAACCAATATCTTTTCTCAACCAATTAGGGCTTTAACAACAATGCTTATAGAAAAGGTTTAACCAACATCATTCAACTCAACATTAACCTTGAAGCATTCAACCAATCATCACAAGAAAAGGAAACAAGTAGAAATCCTTTTCCCTCCAAATATATTTGAACAAAACAGACCACCAACACAATATCACCAAATGCAAAGAATAACTTGCTCAAATCAACTCAATGGAGTAAGCCCGATATCATGAATCAAGTAAAGCAATAACTTGATCAAACAACCTCTATGGAAGCAACTCAACCATAAAACTCAAAACAACCAACCAAGGGTTTCACCAACTCAATGCAAGTAGCTAGACTCACAAATATAAACCCTAGTGCACAAAGCTTCCACTATCTCAAACCAAAAATTATGCATTCACCAAAAAATCTCCTTAAGGATAACAATGCATAAGTAGTCTTCAACAAACCAGAAAATAGGATTTACACCTAGCTAAAGGATACCTAGTAGAATACCTTTTCACTCCAACCTTATTTCAGAAAACATACACCAATCATACTCATAAGAAGAATGTGCCCATACCTTATTGGAGTAGAAGATAATTGAACCTTCAAGCTTGGCCAACCTTAGTTCTCCAACCTTTGGATAAAATGAATAACACCACCACAAATGCTAAAGCACTTTCATTGCTGCTATCCTTGTGCATCATGACCAAGATGAAATTGCCCACAACATGGGTCAAACTTGGCACCTCTGCCCAACACTTCTTCACTCAACACAACACCACCATTGGAGCAGAAGTGCCCAATGAAAAATATAATGTAATCCTATGTGTTGTCTTCCTTCAATCGCCAAGGATTTGAAAACGTAAACATTTTCCTCAAGCCACCACCATCATCATCAGTGCTGTCCAAAAACGTAACTCCCATAAAACATAGTTCGCAGTCTTATCAAATGTCAGAGAAACGCAATCTTCCAGACGTCAAGCGCAAGAAAAGCTTGGGCAATTCAATATGGATGTACAACGAAATACAGTGAAAAACATCACTTTTTCGGAGGACACAAAGCTACGAAATTGCATCGATTGATGGTACCATTACTTTAGAAAATCATCCCCACTTATATATCCATTTCTCCTTAATTGTTTGACGTCGGCGCTCCTCCAATGATGGCAACACGTCGGCGAATGAATTCTTTAAGTGTGTCGCTTAAGGGTTAAAATACCCTTTAATAATAATTAAAATAATAATTGTTATTATTTTATTAATAATAAATTAAACTTAGACCTTTGTCAAAGGTTTGAGTTAATTTAATTATTTATAATAAACATGGACCTTCAAGTTTTTTCAAGAAGTAAAAACCTTTGCATTAAGTTAAGCTTGGTTTTAATAAAAACCCTTAATGAGTCCAAATGGTTTTAAGAAAAACCTTTAACCTTGTCACCATGGTTTTAATAAAAAACCCTTTAACATTATGAAGCTTCTCAAGATATTTTTGACATCACACTCTTTTTGATATCAACACAAAAATTCCTTTTGACATCAATGACTACTTATACACTTGAGCAAAGGCAATGTACCCAAAGTACCCAAAATTGCCAACAATCTCCCCCTTTGTCATTGATGGTAAACCTTTACTGAAAACACTTCTCAAGAGCCAAAACTGAAACAAACTGTGCTAACAACTGACCAACGTCCTTTGAAGTTTTTCTCACCCTGACTTGAAGCTTTTCTCTTTACTTTGAAGCTCTACCCCTTACTCATATCTCTCCCCCTTTGTCATCAATGGCAAAGGGTCACCTTTGGGGCTCGGGACTAAGAATGAGCCTTTTAGCTTAGTCCCTCCCCCACCTCCTGATGAGGTGATTAATTCTAGGGTTGGAGTAAAACTCCCATTAGGAACTGATCATCATAAATGTCTATAACTTCCTTGCTGGGCCTTCTCTTGAACTCTTTATCCATATTCCTGTTCTTGTCATTGTTCTTGTTCTTATCCATGTTCTTGTCCATGCCTTGATCCTTGGACATGTTCATACCACTGTTCCTATTCTTGTACCTTGGAAGTTTAGCTCTACACTATCTAGTTGTGTGACCTTCATTGTTGCACTTATAACAAGTAACAATGTTATTTCTTTTAGGCATACCTGTTATTTGAATCCACCTGTTCTGACTAACCCTATTTTTGTTATTAGCCTTGCAAAAAATTGCCTTATGTCCAAACTGTTTACAAGAGTAGCAATACCCTTGAAAGAAATTACCACCTCTAAAACTATCATTTACCTTCCTTACTTGAGTCATGCAATGTGAAGCCATGTGACCAAACCTGTGACAAGCAAAACATCTGCCATTAAACTTTCTTGTAAATGACCTTCTAGGTCTTGTAAAATTTCTCCCCTTTTTTGTTTCCTATTTTCTGTTTCTGTGCATCTATCACTCACGGACTCTTTCTCTGAAATACTCTCCTCATTAGAACTCTCTTCTTTGTGGAATCTCTTACTACATTCCCCAACCTGTTCCTTGTGTGGCTTAACAAAACCAAGGCCTATTTTATCTGTTGTCTTTCTTTGACCTTTGATGAGTGACTTACCATTTTTGGAGCTATCTTGAAACCTGTAAAGCTTATCCTTGTACTCTTTAGTTTCCTCTTTCAAAAAATCCATTTTTTGTTCTAACTCACTATACTCAAGAACCTTAGACTCTAACTTATCCTTGAGTTCTTGTGTCTTAGCCATAGAGAAGTCAAGAATTTCTATAAGATCATCTCTCTCCATACAACATTTATCTAACTTATCCTTGAGTCTAGCATTCTTCTTTCTTTCCTTTTTCAAAGCACTAAGAGCATTCATAAGTTCACTTTCAAGATCCTTTATTTGTTTGCTTTATGAATCATCAAAGCCTTTTTTAGATTTCTTATCACTAGAGGTGCTACCATTTTCAAAAACCATACATGCATCTTCCTTATAGTTTTCTGAAGCATCCTCATACATACTAGAAACCAAATCATTATTTGTGCAATCCTCCTCAAGGTGACCAAAATTTCCACATCTAAGACATTTCATGATAATGAATCTATGTTTCGGTTCTTCCTATTTTTTTGATATGAACAACATCTCATTTTCATTATCACTTGAAGAACTTTCACTATCACTACTAGAACACTTACTTGCTTTGTCTAGGTAGAAACTCTTCTTGTGCTTGTGAGAATACCTCTTTCCTTGATTGTTGTGCTCATATTTGTTTTTCTTGTGATGCTTGTGCTTTTCAGAATCCTTGCTCTTAGAATCATGTTTATCTTCATCACTTATGTTCTTGAGAATAGTACAATCAGTAGCATAATGACCAAACTTTCCACAATTGAAACATCTTATATTTTTCATGCTTTTGTGCTTTCTAGAGAATTTGCATTTCTTGCTGTAATATGCCTCTTCATCACTAGAAGACTCATCACTCTCTTGAAGCTGTTTACCTTTGGATTTCTTGGTAGCCTTGAAATCTTCCTCTTTCTTGACATCAATCTTCACTTGAGTTCTCAAATCAAATGCTACAAGTATACTATGGAGCTCATCCTTTTTCAACTTATCCAAATCTTTAGCTTCCTCAATAGCAGAAATATTTTCACTAAATCTATTAGGAAGAGATCTTAAAATCTTATCACAAACATCATTTTCAACAAGCTCAAGACCTAAGTATTTCATGGAGTTAACAACCTCATCCATACGAAGCATGTAGTCACTAATTTTTTCATCATCATTCATCTGGAGTTGTTCAAACATACCTTTGAAGTGTCTCAACTTGGCATTTTTGACATTTGTATCACCTGTATGAACCACCTTCAACTGTTTCCACATTTCACTAGCTGTCTTGCAATGAATCACTTTGGTGAGATCCGCTTTCTATAAGCCTTTTAGGATTGCATTCATTGCTTTTGAATTGTTGTGATGTAGGAGCCTTTCTTCTTTAGTATAAGGACCATGTTCAGGAATAGTGCACTCATCTTCAATCACTTCCCAAACCTCATTCCCAAGTGCCATTAGATGAACCTTCATCCTTGCACTCCAAAGACCAAAATCTGATCCATCAAGAATAGGTGTTGCATTTCCCCTTGAATAATCCATTGTGTTCTTTACTAGCTTTTCCTTCAAGCTGTTAAACTTTTCGAAGGCACCGGCTCTGATACCAATTGAAGAACACAAGCTTATACTGAGAGGGGGGTGAACAAGTATAAGACCTCTTTTTACTTTTTCCTTTATACTTCAAAATAGTAAAGCAATATACCCAAAGCAATATCAAAGCAATGCATAATATCATCCACAAAGTGACACCAATTTTAACGTGGTTCACCCAGAATGGTTGGGCTACATCCACAAAACTTTTCTCTAAAAGTTATCTCAAAGTTCTTTGGGAATCCTTCCCAATTACAATGTATATGAGCCTTGGCCCAAAGGAGATACCTTCCCCAATCAAAATTTATGAGCCTCTGCTCAAAGGAGATACCTTCCCCCAATCTGAATTTATGAGCCTCTACTCAAAGGAGATACCTTCCCCTCTGCTCTAGATATGATCCCTCAGAAGATCAACTGTCTGTACCTCTTGCCAGCACGTGGAACTCCTTTCCATCGAAGACCTCCTATCCTCAATGCTTAGCCTAAGAGACCTCTACCTTCTATGATCACATCCACAGTAGCTCAGCAACCTGTACCAAACACAATCAGTCGGTCTAGTACAAGTCTTCCTCTATCTGTCGGATCTATCCAACTCTTGAACAAATCAATAATTTGCACACAAGCCTTATCAAAGACTTGCAAAATATATCCTCAGGTTCTTCTCAAAGAACCAATGCTTCTCTATCCTCAAGTTCTCTGATAGAACTCTCAAAAACCAGCACACAAGTCCTCTGCTAGGACCTATCCAAATATGCTCACAAGTCCCCATCGAAACCTATCCAAAACCTCAGCAAGCTCACCAAGAAAAACTTGCTTAGCATGAACCCACAAAGATAATTGTTAGAGACCCAATGTGATTCATCAACCTCATAGAAGCATAAAGAGAATTGTTAGAGACTCAATATGTTCTATACTTAACTCCCAATCTCAATCTCAAATCTCATAGAAACATAAAGAGAATTGTTAGAGACTCAATATGTTCTATACTTAACTCCCAATATCAATCTCAACTCAATCTCAACCTCAAAAGAATAAGATAGATGTAGTATGCTTTTCTCAAGAACATGAAACACAACCCAACAATTGCCAACCATGCAATATCTCATATAACAATGATACTCATGTTCTTTCCACAACCAATGTATTTTCTCAACCAATTAGGGGTTTAACAACAATGCTTATAGACAAGGTTTAACCAACATCATTCAACTCAACATTAACCTTGAAGCATTCAACCAATCATCACAAGAAAAGGAAATAAGTAGAAATCCTTTTCCCTCCAAAGATATTTGAACAAAACAACCACCAACATAATATCACCAAATGCAAATAATAACTTGCTCAAATCAACTCAATGGAGTAAGCCCAATATCATGAATCAAGTAAAGCAATAACTTGATCAAACAACCTCTATGGAAGCAACTCAACCATCAAACTCACAACAACCAACCAAGGGTTCCACCAACTCAATGCAAGTAGCTAGACTCACAAATATAAACCCTAGTGCACAAAGATTCCACTATCTCAAACCAAAAATTATGCATTCACCAAAAACTCTCCTTAAGGATAACAATGCATAAGTAGTCTTCAAAAAACCAAGAAATAGGAGAATACCTTTTCACTCCAACATTATTTCAGAAAACATACACCAATCATACTCATAAGAAGAATGTGCCCATACCCTATTGGAGTAGAAGATAATTGAACCTTCAAGCTTGGCCAACCTTAGTTCTCCAACCTTTGGAGAAAATGAATAACACCACCACAAATGCTAAAGTGCTTTCATTGCTGCTATCCTTGTGCATCATGACCAAGATGAAATTGCCCACAACATGGGTCAAACTTGGCACCTCTACCCAACGCTTCTTCACTCAACACACCACCACCATTGGAGCACAAGTGCCCAATGAAAAATATAATGTAATCCTATGTGTTGCCTTCCTTCAATCGCCAAGGATTTGAAAACATAAACGTTTTTTTCAAGACACCACCATCATCATCAGCGCTGTCCAAAAACGTAACTCCCATAAAACATAGTTCGTAGTCTTATCAAATGTCAGAGAAACGCAATCTGCCGGATGTCAAGCACAAGAAAATCTTGGGCAATTCAATATGGATGGAAAATGAAATACAGCAAAAAACATCGCTTTTTCGAAGGACACAAAGCTACGAAATTGCATCGATTCATGGTACCATTACTTTAGAAAATCATCCCCACTTATATAGCCATTTCTCATTAATTGTTTGACGTCGATGCTCCTCCAATGATGGCAACAGGTCGGCGAATGAATTCTTTAAGTGCGTCGCTTAAGGGTTAAAAGACCCTTTAATAATAATTAAAATAATAATAATTATTATTTTATTAATAGTAAATTAAACTTAGACCTTTGTCAAAGGTTTGAGTTAATTTAATTATTAATAATGAACATGGACCTTCAAGGTTTTTCAAGAAGTAAAAACCTTTGCATTAAGTTAAGCTTGGTTTTAATAAAAACCCTTAATGATTCCAAATGGTTTTAAGAAAAACCTTTAACCTTGTCACCATGGTTTTAATAAAAAACCCTTTAACATTATGAAGCTTCTCAAGATATTTTTGACATCACACTCTTTTTGATATCAACACAAAAATGCCTTTTGACATCAATGACAACTTATACACTTGAGCAAACGCAATGTACCCAAAGTACCCAAAATTGCCAACATTGGGCTTGGTCATGGGAGTGGTCCCATGGATGTTAGTGGGGTGGATAAAGAAGGCTTTGTTTCGGTTAAGAATCGTAATAAGGGAAAAAGGTTGAAGCAGACCTTTACTAATAGACAAATGGATGGCTTACATAATAAGTTTGATGCCATGGATGAATTGGAATTTCTTGATTAAGGAATGAATGGTAATTTGAATATGGATGCTCAAAATGTGACTGAGGTGCTGGACCATAATGGGCAATAGGAAGTAACAGATCCTTATTTGGACACATCCCTAGAAATTGGTCCTGTTTCGGAGTTGCGACATGATGGAGTGAAAGGGGATGACCCTCTTTTGGTTGATTTTTTGATACTGGTAGAGGAAAGGATTTCAAGCCTGGTCCTTCTCTAGGGTTGCTCCAAAATACCTTAAAAAAATGGGCCCTTGCGAAGCCGACTAAGGTGGGTAGGAAAAAAGATGCCGATAAACTTCATATGGAGGGAGAAATATTGGTTGAGAGTGGGATGGTTAAATCCCTGGAGCCTCACTTTTCTTCTCTCTCTAAATTATTTTTATTTCATGGAATGTGAGAGGTTTGAATAGCTTACCTCATAAAAAAGCTATTCGGGATTTGGTGCAGGTGCATAAGTTAGATGTTTTTCTTCAAGAATCTAAATTATCGGTGGAGGGTTTATTTAGTATTGCTTCTAAACTTTGGTCTCGAGGTATTTGTCAATGTTTTGGGGCTATGGGTAGTGCTGGGGGGATTTTTAGCCTTTGGAATCTATAGAAGCTTACTCCTCTTTGGTGGGTCTCGAATAAGTCATCTCTTTATATGATAGCTTCTTGTCATGAGTCTTGAGAAGTGGTTTTATTAACCAACATTTACACCTGCTCAAATATTGTTAGGAAGGTGTTGATTTGGAACCATATTCAAAGTGTTTAGGCATTGGTTCCGTTCTATCCTTGGATTATGGCAGGGGATTTTAATGCTATATCTAGTATTTATGAGAAGTAGGGAGGTTTGTGTACTTTGGGACCTGCCTCTAGGCTCCTTAATGATAATATTCAACTTCTTAATCTTGTAGATATTAAGTCGACGAATGGTGTGTTCACTTGGATGAATAGGCAGTGTGAATCTAACTCGATATTTGAGAGGTTGGATAGATTTATTACTTCTTCATATTGGGTTAGCAATTCTTGGGTTATTAATTCAAAGTTTCTTTACTGGAGGGAATCGAACGATTGGCCTATTAAACTTTCTATCTCTTGGAAAGGAACGGGTCATCATCCAAGTTTTAAATTTTAGTTAATGTGGCTTAGGGATCCCTATTTGTACGACTTTATGAAAGTCTGGTGGATTCAAGGTTGTCCTTCCTACGATACTTCTATGTACTCTTTTGTTAAAAGGCTCCAATTTATGAAATTTCAACTCAAAAAGTGGAATAGTCTGTGTTTCAGGAATCTATTTCAGGCTAAATATTTGGCCCAAAGTAGGCTTGATGTTATCACCAAAAATATCAGATATCATGGGCTTACGAAGCAGATTCTGCAGGAGGAGTATGAAGCTTTGCGTGAGCTTCAAGAGTGGGATATTTGGGAAAAAAAAATTTGGAAGCAAAAGGCCAAAGTGGAATGGTTACGAGAAGGAGATCGAAATACAACTTTTTTCTTTAACATTGTTAAGGCTCGAAGACATGGTAATAGTATTTCTTCGATTATTTCTTCTCAAGGTATTCAATTGTCTGCATCTCAATATATCTCTCGGGAGGCTGTTCGGTTCTTTTATTCCTTATATTACAAGAATTATTGTGTGGATCACGCTGATGATCATACTATTTTATGTTGTATTTCTTTTGTTATTTTAGAAGAGATCAATGCTCATCTTATTCAACCTATTTCCATTGATGAACTTGAAAGGGTAGTTTTCCTTGTGAAGACTGGGAAAGCTCCGAGGCCTGATGGATTCCCTATTGAGTTCTTTCAACACTTTTGGGAAATTGTTAAATCTAATATTTTGAAGGTTGTTCTCGAGTCCTTTTATAACCATCAGTTGTTGAAATATTTGAATTACACTTTTTTGGTTCTAATTCCTAGAAGGGATGGGGCTAGCTATTTTGATTAGTTTTAGCCTATTGCTCTTTGCAATGTGGTGTATAAAATTATTACAAAGCTGATTGCAGAGCATCTCAAGTATTGGCTGGATATATTTGTTTTTTATGAGTAGGGTGGCTTTGTGGTTGGTCAACAGATTCTGGACAGGGTTGATATTGCTTTCGAGGCTATTCATTCCATGCACACTTCTAAGGATAAATTTATGTTTATGAAGTTGGATATGGCAAAGGCTTATGATAGGGTGAAATGGTCTTTTCTTCACAAAATCCTCTTGGCCTTTGGATTTGATCCTTCCTAGATTGAGTGAATTATGAGTTTTATTACGAATCCTTCATATTCTATCCTAATTAATGGGGAGCCCTCTCCTCTATTTTCCCAGGGTCTGGAAGGGGGATCCTTTATCTCCCTACTTGTTTATAATTATGGCTGAAGGATTGGATAATTTTATTAAATATCAGGTTCACCAAGGTCTTATTCATGGGTGGAAATAGGAGACTAGTAGGCCGGCTATTTCTCATATTCAGTTTCTTGATGATATTGCTCTCTTGGGTGTGGTATCTATTTATGAAGCCACCATATTTTGACATGCACTGGATATGTATTTGGTTGTCTCTGATCAGAAGATTAATAAGCATAAGTCTAGTTTTTATTTTTCAATACGGATTGTAGGACTCAATCTAGAATTGCTCAGATTCTTAGGCTTCAGGTTGGGACTCTTTCCCTTACATACTTGGGAATTCCTATTTCTGTTGGTCTTCTACCTAGGTCAATTTGGACTAACATACTTGATAAATTCTACAGTCGAGTTAGTCATTGGACTCATAGATGGTTGACTTTTGCTGGTCGGGTTTTACTTTTGAAGTCGATTATTCAGGCTTTACCGGTGTATAGATGCCTTATTCAGATTACTCCAAAAAGTTTTCTTCATGATCTGGATTCTCTTTCTAGGCAATTATTATGGGCTAGTGCTCTTGATTCCTCAAAATTGAGTCTTGTTAATTGGAAGACTATTTGTCGACCAAAGTAGGATGGGGGATTGGGTCTTTGCCTAAGCTCTTTATCTGGGATTGCTTTGGCTACTAAGCTATATTACCATTGTTGTAGTAATCAGGAGAAAAATTGGGCTAGGATTATCTCCCACAAGTATCTTAGGGGGGTGTAAGGTTCTGATATTCCTAGATACAACTTGACTAGTTGAGGATCATTTGTTTGGAATACTCTAAAGAAGGGTGCAGATTTGGTTAAGCAGGGATTGTTCTGGATTTGTTATACTAGGTCTCGGGATCTTTTTTGACATGATTCTTGGGATGGTTTTTCTCCTCTGCTTAGCGAGTTTCCCCATATTCAATATCTTTCTCAATGCTTTTTAGATGTTGGATGGGTGAAGGTGGTGGATTTCAAAACTATTAATTCCTTTGGTCAGATGGTTAGTTTCCAGTGGAAGGATCCTCGAGAATGGCCTGCTAGTGGCACTATGGATGCGAGGGTGGAACTGGCCCCTATTTTTTCTAGCTATCCCTGATCTTCTCTACCTAGTAATGATGTGCTAGCAAGGGGGAAGGATAATAGAGGGATATTTTTAGTTTTTGATAATCGACAGCAGTTTGGGGAGTATGTGGTACCGTGGTTGAAGCAAGTTTGGAATAAGTATGTTTGGCCTAAGTGTAGTTTTTATGTGTGGTTGGCTACTCATAATTAGTTTCCTACTTGGGATAATATTAAAAAACATGGTTTTTTTGGTCCCTCTTTATGCTATAATTGTGATAAGGATGAGGAGTCTGTTGGGCATTTACTTCTCCAATGTGACTTTGCTCGTCAACTCTGGTATTATTGGTGGAGAGTTTGGAATTAACCTTGTTCGCATGCTTCATTTGTAGTTGAATTTTGGAGGAGTATGGGGCAGCCTTTTGCAAGGGCTTTATTTTTAAAATTTGGGTGGAGCATTGGTCCTTCATGCATTTTTTGGCATATTTGGCTTGAACAGAACCACTGGATTTTATAAGGAAAGGAGTTAACTGCTTCTCAGGTCTGGTAAAGGATTTTGTGAATGATCCAAGAAATTGTGTCTACAAAATGTCAAATTATTTCTCCCATGGACCACACGAAATGCCAGATCATGGAAATATTAGGTTTGTTGGTTAATGGTCTTGGTCCTAATGTCTCTTGTAGATGGATGGGTCAGAGTAATAGGGTTTGGAGGGTTGGTAAATGGAATCCACCTCCTCCAGGAGTGCTAAATATTAATACGGATGGATCTTCTCGGGGTAATCTGGGTAATGTTGGTATTGGTGGTGTGGGGCGGGACAGTAGTGGTACTATCCAATTTTTTCTCTTACTTTAAGGGATATCATTCTAATAACTTCATGGAAGCCCTTGCAATTTTATATGCTTTGGAGCAAGGGTATGCTTTGGGTTGGCATAAAATTATTTGTGAATCTGATTCTCAGATTATTATAAATTCGTTGAATTCTAGGGATAGTCTTCATGGGAGTTTGCGGTTGAGTTGGATTTCTTGACAAATTCACAATATCTCTACTCACTTGGAGTTCATTTATTTTGTGCATATTCCTTGAGAGTGGAATGGGGTAGCAGATTTGTTAGCAAAATGGGCTTCTAAGTTTTAGGATGGTTGGGATGCTCAAAATTGGTCTCAAATTTCTTCTGATTGATCTCAATCTCTCTTATATTTATTGAGAGCTGATATGTCTGAATAGCTTCTTCTTTTTCTTTGTATCTTGGATGTTTTGCTGAGTTAATAAATTTTTACCCTCTTTTTCAAAAAAAAATAAAAGGAAAAGAGAATAAAGTTTTTGATGCACTAAGTAGAAGAAGACATATAGTAGTTTTGTCTCGCATCCATGTCAACTTGATGGAATAAGTGAAGGAAATGCAAAATCATGATGCATACTCCAGAAAAATTCAAGAAGAATGGAAAGGACACCTTATGAAAATAAAGACTTTGACATCAAGGATGGTTTCTTATGTTTTAAAAACAAGGTAGTAATTCCTGAGACTAATAATTTGAGAAATATGGTTATGAATAAAGCTCATAGATCTCCGTATTTTGCTCATCTAGGAGGAGCAAAGATGAGGGAGAATATAAAAATACATAGTTTTGGTCAGGAATGAAGAGAGATATAACAAAATTTATCACTCAATGTCTTGAATGCCAAAAGTAAAAGCAGAACACAAACATATTACTAGATTGTTGTATGCAAAAATGGCAAGTAATTTTGTTGGATTTAATAGTAGAAATACCTAAAAATATATTCCAACATGATGAAATTCTAGTAGTGGTCGATAGACTAACCAAGGTTGCGTATTTTATACCCAGGAACACCAAGGATGATGTAATAATTGTGGGTAATAGATTTGCCGAAGAAATATTTTGGATGCATGATTTTTTGGAGGTAATTGTATCAGATAATGATCCAAAATTCACATCCGAGTTTTGGCAATCTCTACATTGTGTCATTGGTACTAGATTGAATATCAGTTTTTCTTACCATCTAGATACTAGTGGGTAAACTGAAAGAGTGAACCAAGTGCTAGAGGATACGCTTCACATGTACTATATAGATCAAAAGACCTGTTGGGAAGATTTTTTGCATTAAGTAGAATTTACCTACAATAAAGGTCATCATTCAACCATGGGAATGGATCCATTCGAAGATTTGTATGGCAGAAAGTGCAAGATATATTTGACATGGGATAATACAAAAAACCAAATTATGCTTGGACCAGATATGATCAAAGATATGGAGCAATAGTTGATGGTAATTCAAGAGAGGTTGAAGGAAGCTATAGATTGACATAAAATCTATGTCGATCTTAAGAGATCATCAAAAGAGTTTGCGGTGGGTGACGTGTTTTTGAGGTTAAAACTAAGAAAGAGTGCAATTAAGTCCACAAAGATAAATGCTCACTTTATGGAGCCCTTTGAAATCATATAGAATATTATTCCTATGGTATATCAACTTTCCTTATCACACAATCTATCCAAGATTCAAAACACCTTTCATATTTCATTGCTTAAAAAGTATGTTGCTAACCCTGAACATGTCTGGGATCTATCTAAATTTCAGATGATGAACCCAAAGGATATAGAAGTTCAATCAATAAGAATCCTTGATTTTTTATCCAAATCAATGAGTAAGGGAACCTTAGAGTAGTGTAAGGTCTAGTGGGACTGCTATTATGAAAGAAATGCTACTTGGGAGAAAGTAGTGGATATGCAAAAATATTTTCCTTTTTTATTTGAAAATATTGTATAAAAACTATTGTGTGTGGTAATGGTTAAACACAAAGGACTATGTTAAGCCTAAGGGGGGATGATGTCATGACCTACCCTTTGGCAATTTTTTTTTGAAGGATTTATGTTTGCTATATAGCTTATGGATGAAATGATGGACTATTTTAGTTTTAGTATTCAAATACTTGTTATTATTGAAAATGTGAAATATAAATCTTAATTTGGAGTGTATGATAATTCCATATTTTTGTTATGTTAAAAAATCACATTCTATATATGAATATGATGGTGCTAATGAGGTGCACTTTTGCAGGAAAAAGATCTCCTTATGATGGCAGAAAGAAATAGTCACAGAGAAAGATTGCCTTGGGGAAATGATGTGATGGATAAATTGACTATATATTTGAGAAGGTAACATGGATAAATGCACTCTTTCATGGAGATGCATATCATAAATTGCATAAGAAAATATATATTAAGTTAGATAGATTTCTTCTTATATCATATTACTTCCTTATGAAAGAGTTCGTTGAAATGACATTAATACTAGTAAAGAGTGTTAATATTTAAATGATTATAGTTGATAATTGTAATGAGTATTTAGGAAAGATGTATACAAATTTTTGAAGATAAATAAATGAAATTATGTTTTATTTTATTGTGTTTAAGAAAAATGGAACATTATATATTTTCCTAGTTTTCAAAAAATGACATTTAATAGAATCCAAAGAACCCAAACGTAGAGATATATTTTAGAGTAATAACTTTAAATCTAGCTTGAAGGGAACTTCATTAAAGAAAATTATGCTTGTAGTAGTGTCTCGTCGAATAATGTGACTGGTGGATATTTTTCATTTATGATAGAGTAGTGGAGACATGGAAAAAAATGAAGAACCCAAGGAAAAGGGACGGACAAATATAGAACAGACAGACAACATGAGAAGGAAAGCAAAAAAAGAGGTTAGTAATGAAGTAGAGTCAAAAGAGGTTTTGGAAGAAACCAGGTTCCTTTTTGGAAATGATTTTCTTTTCTTAGTGTGTGGTTATGTTGAATTGTTGCATTGTGTTTTTGAATGGTAATCTAATTGAACTAGAAAATATTTTATATTTTGTTGTGTTGCTTTATCTTTAAATAAATTAAATAATGGATGGGTAGAAGCAATATTGTTGAGCTGAAAATATTTTATATTTTGCTGTGTCACCTTGTATTCAAATCATTGAAATAATAGATGGGTAGAAGAAATATAGTTGAGCTGAAAATGTTTTATATGTTGTGTTAGCTTACCCTTAAATCAATGCAAGAATAGATGGGTAGAAGCAATCTAGTTGAGTTGAAATATTGTTATATTCTACTATGTTGCTTTATCTTTAAACTAATGAAAGAATGGATGGATAGAAGAAAAAAATTGAGATGAAATAATTTTATACTTTGTTGTGTTACCTTGTATTTAAACCAATAAAAGAATGGATGGATAGAAGTAAACTAGGGAGAGCTTGAAACATTTTGTTGGGGGTTGCAATAGAATGAAGTTCTATTGTACCCATAATAAAGGGTGATCCCAAGCCAATATTATGTTTTAAGCAATGGAAATTATTGACCAACCAAATCTAGTGGTATCCACTGATCATAAATGTATGGATTTATGACAATGAGAGTAAAGACTAGTTTTATTAGATGGATATAAAATGGTTGTGAATGCTAGTATGTATGTGCATCCTTGAGGGTGAAATATGTGTCCTTGTGCTGATAGAAGTTAAGAAAAGAATGGGAATGTGGGAAAAATGTTTCTCCTTGTGGATAGAAATTGTGAATTGAATATTTGTTGTAGAAACTAAATTATAGCATAATTAAACTGTTGATGCTATGTGGAATAGGATTTTGATTAAGTGATTTTCCATCCTTAGATAATGAAAGCAATGGTTGTGATGTTCTTTCTTTTACTAAAATTGTAATGTTGTAAATAATAGTGTATTGCATTCTTTTGGAAGGATATTATATGAAATGGGTATATCTGTATGGTGGTTGAAATTATACCACAGTGATTGGTTGGTAAAACCAATGTTTTGGAGCCATATCTGATCCCAAAGAGAGATAATATTTCTCTATGACTAGCATCAATGTGCGAAAGAGGAAGGACATTTTCCAATGAGCTAGGCTAATGGAGAGTTATTGGAAGAACACTTCTTTTTTTCTTGATGTTGAGATCTCTAATCAAATGATGTGTGACTCATACTGGGATGCATAGTGATGGTTGAATCGCAACTGTGGAATATTTCCCTTGTAAAGAGAAAGATATGTATTGGTTATCTTAGCTGAATTGGAAATGATGCAATTATAAGTTGATCTCCTATTTAATGGAGTAATGACTTCTAATACTTGAGTGGAGTGATTAATTGATGATCGACATTCAATGAAGCTTAGATCGGTTTGTGAATATTGTTGTAATTTTCATGGGAATAATGGCAGTTTGCTACTACTAAATGAAGTGTTGCTTATTTTAAGAAAAAATAAATATAAGATTTTTTCTTCTCTTATTCAATGTGTTAGTGATTGGCTGGTTTATGAGTTGAATTTGTAAATGATTTAGTCTGATTAAGTTAGTGAATTCTAGATTAAGTTGTTGGGACCTGCATGTGCATGATGTGATGCATCTAAAGATATTATTATGTAGAGCTTTTTCGTTACATTGAGGTATTGCTCTATTTTAGATTTTAGATCAAATTGTATTAAATAGATTAAAGTATTTATTAATGGCTAAGTTTTAGATCCTCATGGGATCATCAAAGGTATAGATATAATTACCCTGGATAAATAATTTATATATGAGGAACCTAAAGTAGATTTCATGAAAAATGGATAACCTTCGAATGATGTAAGAATTAGAAATACATTCAATGTATTTAGTGTTCTCACATAAAAGGGTCTGCATGGATAATAGGGATTAGTCGCTTCTTTTGATAGAATTAAAGGGATGTAAGCTATCTCATGTGGTCAATGAGGAAAATATCTTGAATGGGTGTAACACCTACTATTCTCACATTAAAAAATAATGTAAAGTAGATATTACTGTATTGAACATAATTATTGCTATTCGGATTAAGGAAATTTTGAAATAATTATATTTAATAATTTAAGTGTAAAAATATAAAAATAAATAAGGGGTCTAGGAATGGAAGTCTATGCGGTTGTTAAATTATCCATAGGATTATAACCTTGGATTATGGTGAGAATATCTTATTTATCCATGGCTTTCTAATTGGGTTAGACATTATGATTCACCCATGGTATAGATCTTTGGTTAATGGTGGGAAACACTTTACTTCTAACTGCATACTCAAAACCCATGGCTAGAAAAACACACACACACAGACATATATATATATATATATATTAATTGATTATATATTATTGTAATGGGTCTTAATGACTTTATATCAATATCAATCTAGCTAGTAACCTTCATGTGTTTATTTCTTTAAAGAATTGTAGTATTTCCTAAAGGACAATTTTCAATTCTCTTCTCATACAACCATAATTTCAAAAGGTTGGTAGAATTAATGACACACTCATAGAGCCCAACTATAAGACTTTGATGCATATTTGAAAATATTGAATTTGGTTTACCTTTATTTTTTATCATTCACCACATATATCCCTTTTTAAATTATCGATTATGGTTACTGTTCCACAATGCTTTATCCAATATCTCAACAACCTCATGTCATGTTCATCTATTTTAGTTCCATCCACAAGTTCTCCTATGCATTGATGCATCATAGAAATAATGAGAAATTCATTAGGGTTACTAACCTCTTAGAGGACACACATAATATCAAAACTAATGTCTTCAAGGTCATCCTATGACAAATAGGTCTACAACTTTGAAAAGGGTAGTGTTGGGTTCTTGGCCTTTGTAAGTGCCAATATGAGCATCCATGTATTTTACCTTCATGATAGCAAGCATAACATATATATCTAGTTCAATATTTGGACATAAACTAAAGGATTTTAAGAGTGAAGAATATGGGACACAAAAAATCACATGGATTTAATCAAAAAGTATAGGAATTCAATATAGAAATCATAGGAAAGGGGAATCTCCTAATCTTTAGATTAATTTAAATTGCCATTGATACATACTATAATACCATATAAAATGTATTGAGCAATAAAATATTCTTAATATTCATTCTTTCAAAATCATATTTAATACAATATATCAATTACATACATCTTGTAACGAATCAAGATACTATTATGGATCAAGAAAGATGATGTAATTGATGTAACCTCCTCTAAGATGTAATAATATAATAATTACCTAATAATTTTATCAAATATATAAGGTGATATTTTATATGAAGGGGGATAAAGCCCCTAAGACAGATGGTTTATCAACTGGCTTCTTCCAATATTTTTGGCATATTGTGGGACTTGATGTCATTAGTGCAATGAGGAAGATTCATAGGAATCATCAAATTCCTAGGGATGTGAATGCTACCTTCTTGAACCTTAGTCCTAAGTTTGCATGAGCTAGAATATTTTTTATTTCCATATTATTAGCCTATGGAATACGCTGTATAAATTTTTCTTCAAAACATTAGCTAGTAGAATTAAAATTGTGCTACCATTTATACTAGACCAAAATCAGGGTAGGTTTGTGAAAGGAAGGTATATTTTAGACAATATAATCAGAATTCATGAAATCATCCATTCTATAAATAAATTTTGGGAGGAGGGGATGCTTCTTAGGTTGGATATGGGCAAAGTATATAACAAGGTTTCTTGTAATTTCCTCATTAAAGTATTGAGAAAATTTGGGTTTCATCAGGACTGTATTGACTTATTGACAACCTATTTTGTTGGAGTATATTACATTATTTAGAACATACTAATGTATCCCCATGGTACCTTCATGGCATATTGTAATAACAGATTAGGGTTGAGTCATAGCTTAGAGTGTGAGTAATATTTCCCATTTTATGTAAGTGTGAATGTGTAGGAAATGCACAAGTGTCATGTGAGTTAGTGTACAAGTGTAAGTTGAGTATATGTGCATAAGTATCTTATATGTATAAGAACAATATGTTATGTAAATATATGGACAAGTATCTTATATTAGATTGTGCAAGTAAAAGAAGTGTAAGTGTCATGTATAGGTGTACATATGATATAGAGTCAAGTGTTCATCAAGTATGAAAGTGCCAAGTAGATAAACCAAGAGTCATGAGACTTGATATTAGGAAAGGAATAGTCAAGTATTCAAAGAGCCACACTACTATGGCTATATTATGGATACAATACTCCATAATCAAGTATCAAATACAATCGCGATCATTACTAGCATTTTGTAAGAGAAAGAGGAGAAATAAAGATTACATACATTTTGAGCAATTAATATTGTAATTTGTATTACATGCTTAGTACATATTTATTAAGGCTATTTATATTCATATTGTTGCATATTATTAGATATTATTTGATATATTATAATATTTCTTTTATATATTAATTTGTTCATATTATTCTACTCATATCATTATATTGACCTTATTATATTTTGGCTATATTATATTTGATCTTGTGATATTTAACCTATGGTATCTGTGGTAGTATTAAGCCTCAAAAATCCATCAGTGGTATTAGATCTACCACCTAACTCTATCTAGATTGACAGAAGTTTATTTTATCTACTTTTGTAAATTGATTTTATTTAGTTTGATTAAGTCGATTTGGAGTCTATCCACTTTGAATACAGTGAGAATATGATTCTACTATAAGGTTATATTGAGTAGAAATGCTAGGGTCATTTCACTAGGTTGAAGAAAAACTAGTGAAGAATAAAGGCTCAACTATATTGAATAATTAAGAGAACCAACTCATAAGAAATTTAGTCATTCATTGTTGGATTCTCTAGTAAGGAGAAGAATCATATTGATTTCTTAGGTGTGATCTAATACTATTGATTTAAGAAAAGAGTTGAAATAGAGATTAAGATACATAAGTGTGAGAAGATTGCTATAGAGGATATATAAGAGTTTCAATTTATGGTGAATAGAGAATATTGATACAGATAAAAAGATAGTTGTAGATTGAGAAGAATTCAAAACTTCTTAAAAGAAGAAAGAACTCATATTGATAAAGAGAAAAATATAGTAGTGGATTAAGAAACATTCAGATATTCCTAATATTTTTTTTTTGAAAAAAATGAAAAACTTGTATTAATACAAAGAGCAATTACAAGCGGGAGAGAACACATCCCAACCAAGAACAGCAAACAGCACTACAAGAGAAGAGCACAAAGGCAACCCAGCACAACACAAAGCAAATAAGTCAACTGGGTGCGAAATCACGACAGTCAACCCCGACTCCCCCACTACGGTGCCAACAGTCGCGACAACGCGACATGTCGCGAAATTGTGACATGTCATGAAATCGCGACATGTCGTGGAGTCACGATGACAAAACCCACCAGCAACCCATCGACAAAAGTATCACGAAATCGCGACGAAATCCCCTTAAGGCATCCAGATCGCAAAAGCGTCGCGATATCGCGACAGTTTTCGCCAATCCACTGGAAAGCCAAAATTGTCGTGATTTCGCGACGGGTTTTCCTTATGACACCAGACCGCCAAAAGTGTCGCGATATCGCGATGGTTTTTCCTTTCGGCACCCAGTTCTCAAAACTATCGCGATATCACGACAAATTTTCCTCTCGGCGCCCAGTTATCAAAACTATCGCGATATCACGACGAATTTTCCACTTTGCTCTCCAGCTGCAAAAGTGTCGCGATATCGCGACACTTTTACCAGTTAGCCCCAAATTGCCAAAACTATCACGAAATCGTGACAACTTAACCAAGCGCCAACCCCGAGGGCCGCGATGGCGCGACATGTCGCAAAATCACGACAAAAACCCGCCAAAGGCTGAGAGGGCGCAACCTGTCGCGAAATCGTGACATGTCGCGATATAGCAACCAAAACCCGCCAAAGGCCGAAAGGGTGCAACCTGTCGTGATATCGCGACATGTCGCGATATCGTGACATGTCACGATATCACGACGGAAACCTTCCTTAGCATAAAAACACTGCACATCATTTCAGAAAACGTTCAAGGCCTTGTCGAATCTCTGGATCCTCCACAGGCATGTCACTGTGCAGCTGAATCCCAACCTCCCTTTCAGCACCCATCTTAGCAAGGAAATCAGCCGCCTTATTGAGATCTTGATTCACATAGACAGGTATCACATCATCTAATTCCCTCCAAAGCTCTTTGATTTGGGAAACTAAGATCCGCAACCTCCAAGCTTTCGAGACAAAGTTTCTCATACAATCAAGAGCACCCACCAAGATTTGGGAGTCAGACTCAATAATAATCTTCCTGTGTCCCTATTTGGCAGCCCAGAAGGAGGCAGATTTAATGGCAAAGGCCTCGACTTCATTGTTTGTGGCACATCCCAGACCCTGCAGTTCCCAATAGAGCAAAGACCCAACATGATCGCGGCACACAAATCCAATTCCAGCGCTTCTCGGATTTCCTTTAGCCGCTCCATCAGTATTTATTTTGATCCATCCTTTAGAAGGAGGTTTCCAACTACCACTCACCTGCCTTTGTTGAAAAACAGCTCCCTCGTCCAAAGGCTCAGAAGCAGACTGAAATTCCCCCTCGGTATGAATGGCAACCGTTTCCGCCACTTTGCTCCAAATGACTTGCCATATTCCTTCTAGAGGGGAGAAGGTTTCACGAAAAATATGGGCATTTCTCTCCAACCAAACCTGCCACCAGATAAAAAATAAACCAAGCTCCCAGCCAATTCGAAGAGCTTTGGATTTAAATCTACCTTTCTTCCAGCTTTCCCAAATGTTGTTTCGAGACAAGACCCCATTAGCCTGAAGTTTAAAGTGGGAGAACCAACGCTTCCAGATCTGTCATGTGAAAGAACATTCAAACATTAGATGATCCGCTGTTTCCTCCTGAGATATTCCTAATATAAAGAGAGCATAATAGAAGAAAAAATACAAATATATCATTCTTTAAGAATGCTAAAGATGTATCTAGCTTACTTTATATTGTTTCAAGTATTAGATTAACATATATTATTATTGAAGAAGGATAAAGAAGTACCTAGCTTACTTTATATTTCTTCATGTATTCTATTAATTTCTACATTGAGAAGAGGTACAAGATATTAATAATATTAAGGTTCAAGAAATCAATATTGAAGAATAAAAACCCTTCAAATAAATAGGTCCATATAGAGAAATATTAAGGATTAGAGACCCTTCAAAGAAAGAGTTTTGTATAGATAAATATTGAAGAAGAGAGACCTTTCAAAGAAAGAGGTTCATATAGAAAATATAAATGCCCTTATAGTGGAAAGCAAAGAGGCTCTTATACAAAAAAAGTGAAAAACTTTATAGAGCAGAAAATAGGATTGAATATTAAGAAAGAAATTGAGGCCCTTGAAGAGAATAAGAAATGAGAGTTGATGTCTAATAGAAAAAATAGAGATTTGCAATCAACCATTATAGAATGATAAGAGTATCAGACAATGAAAAATAAAGAGAGGCTAATATAGTGAATAGATTAAAGAAGAAGTCTAAGATACATTCAAAGTAATAAGAGGCTTGAAATATATTTAGAGAAAGAGAAGCTCAAAATACATTCAGAGTAAGAAGAGGCTGAGACACATGTAGTGATAGTAAATAATAGAGGAGACAATTTACATATGAAGCTAAGCTAAGAGGTAAGAGATAGAAGATTCAATAAGTATCTTCTATGCAAAGCAAGAGTGTGAAATGAAGTCGTACGAGCAAAGCAATAATATTACACGAAAAGCAATAACATGTTAGAATACACAACTAAGTTACAACAAAGGGAATAAGATGTATTCAAGGAGTTGTCAAACATTGTATACAATCAAGACATAAAAATATTAGAATACAAAGTAGTGAAACATTAGGCTAAATTTCAGAATTAGAAGAAGCAAACCCACATGCTAAAATGGAAAAGAAAGGTTCATAGCATGTTGAAGTAGAGCTAAAGTTGATGTATTGAAGCAAAGCAAAAGTTGAAGCGTTGAGGCAGAGCTGAAGTTAAAGAATTGAAGTCGAGCCAAATTCAAAGCATTGAATTCAAATAATTAGCTAGAAGTCATGGAGAACAATATGTTGAAGACTGAGTAATTGAGTTCTACGTAGGAACGATACAAGTAGAGCGTTACAAGTTGGAAGGTGAATGAACATTGTACAACAAAGTGATTATAATGTCTAAGTGTTAACATATAAATTTCAGAGTTAAAGTACCAATTAGAACAATAACATGGAAGAAAAGCAAATATTTAAGACCGCCATTTAAGAAGGAGTTACACACTCGAGAAAGAAGCAAGGGGTTACGTTCAACCTACTTGAGCAATGTGCATAAGGAAGAAGTATTATAATGTTCCAAAGCAGGTGAAACAATAATCCTTCTCATCCATTCTCACAAATGTAATATGGAAAACAACGTTTGAGAAGCTTGAAAGAGAGGATAGATACGTTTGAAATGAATGTAAAGGATATTTAAAGGGGAGAAATCAAATTGGATGTGTGCAACAATAACAAGAGGGTTGATAGTTACATTTTAGGGTTTATTAATATAAATTTGAAAGTTTAAAGCCCAAAGTACAAGAGATAAGGTTTATTTAAATTTTTTAAAGGTTTTATATTTGGACTAATAAGGTTAATAAATTAAAGTTATTTAAAGTATGGTTTGATAATTTATTTATTCTATACGATAATGAGTAATAAGGTATTTAGGAATTGTTTGAAATTTTATTACTAGATTGGAGTGATAAGGAATTCAACTAGCCTATTTAAATATTTTTGTAAGTTTTAAAAGGATTTGAATTTTTTGAAAGAATTATTTATTTTTGGGTTTACTTTTGAAGAAAAATGAATATATTGAGTTTTTGCAACTTTATTTATTTGGGAGATAAAAGGATTTCAACATCAAGCCTAGGGAAAATATAAATTTGCAAAATCTATATTATTAGTTTCTAAAAATAGGGAGACACAAGGTTTAATTCTTCATAGAAAATTAAATTAAGAAATTTGAATTGTATAAACCTAGGAGTTATAAGGTTGACTACAAAGAAATCAAATTGTATCTAGAAAATATAAGAGTTTTTAAAAAATATAAAAATGAATAAATGGTCAAGAGGAACTTATCATAGAGGGCATTATCAAAATGCAAAGCCATATTTCATAAAAATGAAAGTTCAAGAACAAGATGTAGATCAAAGAAAACTTCCTAAATTTAATGGACAACATCATAAGAATACTTTTCAAAACTCTTATCAAAGATGCAAGATAGTATCAAGTGAATCTAACCAAATAGTTCAAACAAAAAAATATATTTGGTATATAGATTCAGAAGCTAGTCATCATATGACTGGTAATTTGTAATGTTGTTTTTTGAATTTACAAGGTGGAATCGATAGCCACCATAAATTTGGGCAGGCTATCTAGCTTTTATGGCTGCCATAGTATTATGTGTTTTCCAGCCCGAAAGCCACCACATAGTTCTTCACACAGTTTACCCCTATAACCACCATGCCATAATCATTTTAAACATCTTACACAACTGAAAGCACCAAGAAAGGGACAAGCATTCAGTTAGGTGAGGCCAGAGATTTGAAACTTGGACCTCCACCCCCCTTATGGGATTTGGTCAAACCAATTGGTCTACACCTTGGACCTATATTTTTTAATGGTTTGAGTGTGTAGAAGTTAAGGATAATTCTATTTAAATATTATATATGATAAGATATATCTATTTCATGGAACTGGTAGAGTAACACCTAGTACACCATTTTTAGTTTTTGTACTAGAGGATGTTATGTATATTCTAGGATTATCAACCAATCTCATTTCAATTACTAAATTGACTGAAAGTGGAACATAAATTGAATTCAAAGGTATAAATAAGCACAATCAATGCATTATCAAGAATAAAAATATAAAAGAGACTATAAGATAAATAAAAAATGAAATGTGTGCTTTAGATTCAATTGGTTTTTTTAAAAGCTTATTTTATCTCAAGATGAACTTGTTGATTAATTACCTCATTGATCTAAAAGACAAAATAAAATAAAATGGATTCAACAATGTTTCTACCAACACAAGCACCAGGTGAATCCAAAGTTCAATATGATGAAGCAAATACGAGAAAAGCAGAAGATCAAATGCATTGCAATATCACTTGAAGAATGAAGACAAATATGTACAAGGGGTGTTGCAGTATATTATATTATTTGTTACAAGATAATGTACCCCCATGGTACCTTCATGGTACATTTGTAAATAATATATTAGGATTGAGTCATAGTTTAGTGTGAGGAATTTTTTCTCTTTTATGTAAGTGTGAATGTGTAGAAAATTCACAAATGTCATGTGAGTTAGTTTGCAACTGTAAGTTGAGACTACATGCAAAAGTATCTTATATGTATAAGAAAAATATGTTATGTAAAAATATGCACAAGTGTCTTGTATGTATGGGAATAATATGTTATATAAATATGTGCACAAGTGTCTTAGATTAGAGTGTGCAAATTAGATAAGTGCAAGAGTCATGTATAGATGTGCATACAATATAAAGTCAAGTGTTCATCAAGTATGCAAGTGTCAAGTAGATAAACCAAGAGTAAAGAGACTTGGCATATGGAAAGGAATAATCAAGTATCTAAATAGTCACATTGCTATGGTTATATTATAGATATAATACTCCATAAGCAAGTATCTCATACAATCATGATTATTACTAGCATTACTTTGTAAGAGAAAGAGGAGAAATAAAGATTGCATATATTTTGAGAAATTAATATTGTAAGTTGTATTACATGCTTAGTACATATTTATTAAGGCTATTTACATTGATATTGTTGCATATTATTGAATGTTATTTGATATATTATAAGACTTCTTTTACATATTAATTTGCTCATATTATTCTACTCATATCATTATCTTGACCTTACTATATTGTGGCTATATTATATTTGATCATGTGATATTTAACCTATGATATTTGTGGTAGTATTAAGGCTTAAAAAGCCACCATGTTTTACCTTAGCTATGTTCTCAATTCTAATCAGTGGGACCATTGCTGGTTATTTTAAAGTCAAGAAAGGTATATGACAAGAGGATCCTTTATCCCCTCATTTTTTTATCATCCTAATCAAGGCCCTTGGGAGGACTATTTCCAGGGTTGTGGAAGAAAGAAATTTGGATGGTATTAAGCCTACTTTCACCCTTAGTCCCATATCCCATCATTAATTTGTTTATGACATTGTTATCACTTCAATATCCTCTATCTTGCAAGTCAGAGAGTTGAAATCTATATTGAAAACCTATAAATTAGCGATTCCATAAAAAAATAACTTTGCAAAAAGTAAAATCTTCTTTTTAAACACCCCTAATAGGAGGTAGATGAAAATTGTAGGTGTTTTTGGATGTGGGATTGGGGAATTTCCTTTGACTTATCTTGGGATGCCCATGTTTAAAGGTATATCTTTGGATGATATGTGGAACCTAATTGTAGAGAGATTTGCCAAGAAACTAATAGGATGGAAATAAGTTCTTCTTAGTTAGACAAGGTAAATACTTTTGGTGAAATCCTCTCTCTAAAGCATCTCGATCTATTTTATGTCCCTCTTTGAGATGTCGACTAAATTCTATAATAAAATTGAACAGATTCAAAGAATTTTTCTATGGACTGGATCAAAGGATAAAAGGCATCTCCCAATGGTAGTTGGGAACAAGTTTACTAGAAAAAATTAGGGGGCTTGGGGTTAAGAAGACTAAGAAAAATGAATAAAGCTCTCTTGGAAAAGTTAGGCTAGAAATTGATAAGGAATGAAGAGGTAAGATGGGTAAATATTCTTCGAGCCAAATACCTAAGAGATGATGTTGATTTTTTAGAGGATATGGACTTCCCTAGGGGATCAAATTTTTAGAAAAATATCCAAATTATCAAAATGTTTTTACAGCAAGGTTTACAATGCAAGAGGTAACAAGGTTCTTTTTTGGAAAGATTATTTTCTTAAGAGAATTCCCCTTAATCAAGATTTTGATGTTGTTGTCTTGGATAATGAGTTTTATCAGTTTTATGGGCCTATGGTTAGTGATTATATTTTAAGGGGAGAGACTAGACATAGATGGAAACAAATTTAAGTTGAAGGCTTGGACCAGAGAAATAAGTGGATTCTTAGTAAGTTGAATAGGATGATGTAGGTTTATTTCCTAAACAACCTAGACACTTAGGATTTTAGGTGATGAAAATGATCAAAACAAGGGAACTATTTGGTCAAATCTAGTTACTATTTTCTAGAAGTAGAAGGTCCTTATTGGTTACCAGCTTCGAATTTTTGGTTAAAGAATATTACTCCTAAATTTACCTTCTTATTTGGCTCGTCTACCAAAATAAGATCCTAATTGTGGATAAATTTATGAAAAGATATTTTCAAATTTTAAATAGATGCAACCTTTGTGAATGTATGATGGAAGATGTTAACCATTTGAGTTTGAATTACCCCTTTGCTCAAGAAGTCCTCCATATTATTCTTAAAATATTCCAAGTTTCTTGGGTCTACCCCAACTACCCTAGGGATCTATGTCTCCAATGGAAATCCTCTTTCAAAATTAAGAGGCTTAAAACTTTATGGGGCTTTAATATTCCTCATTATTTATGGGTTCTTTTGAAAGAACAAAACAACTGCATTTTCAAGGGGAAAAAAGGGCTAGTCTTATTGTAGCCAATAGGATTATCTCTCTTATTGTGGAGAATGCTATATTGATTAAGTGGGAAGAATACTAGGAATCAGAGAGGGAAGGTATTATTACAACCAATTGGGGTCTTGATCTAGTGACATGTATGCTTAATCCTCCAAAAAACCTTTTAAAAAGATAAACGAAATGGGCCCCCTCTCCATGTGGTATGCTAAAATTGAACTTTGATGGGGCATCTAAAGGGAATCGTGGACTTTTTGTGGTGGGAGGTTTGATAAGAGATGAAAATAGAAATATTTTGATTGCTTATGTTGAAGCCCTAGGGGAACAGTCAATCCACTTTGTGGAAGCCCATGCTATATGTGTGGTAATAAAGTTAGTGAATAATATTTAGGTTAAGAAAGTAATTATAGAAGGGGATTCCCTTAACATGATTAGTATTATGAAAAAATATATAGAAATTAATTGGAACTTAGCCTCTATGATTGATTAATCTCGACATATGAGGCTTATGGAGGTAGTGGAATTTAACTACATTTATAGGGAAGGGAATAGAAGAGCAGATGATATGCCTAAAATTGAAATAACACAAGAAGGGCTCAATGTTTGGGAAAGTGAATTTCCCCAACAGGTTATTGTAATTATTGATAATGATAAAAGAAATGGCATTCACATTGATTAATATTTTATTCCTTAATGTTGTGGTGGGATCCTGAAAGTAGTAATCGATCCTATGATTTGATGATTGCGAGAAAGTTTGAAAATAAAATCTAGTACAACTCTTCCAATGGTGATGCCACCCATTTTTGCTTGGTTTTTAGAATAGGGATATCTAGTAGTGTTGGTTCCTAGTTGTACCACTCTTTTCAAAGAACATTTAGTAGTTCAAGGAATTTTGAGTTCACTTTTTCTAGGAGTTCCTTGACAATTACCATGGCTACTCAAACCCCATTTTTTTGTTAACATTTGTTTTCAAATGTTTTGGTTTGAATATGATGTTTGTATGTGAGGACCTTCCCTAGGTTGTTTTGACCTAGGTAATATATCCCAATTGGATTTTGTTATTGGGTAGTGATTTTTGTAGTTCCAAGGATTAAAGTCTTGTGACATTGATTCAAAGAGTATTTCCTCTAAATAGTATCCATATGTGCTAATTCATGTTGTCTAGAGTGCATCTTATGACCCTTGTTTCTCTTGGTATGAAACCCACACGTATCATTGATTGTTGTTTTTGGGATGTTTTGCATTGGGGTTGTTTCCTATGTGGTAGAGGATGCCAAAGATTGCTTCACCACCAAGAACTAGAAAAAGAGTCTTTATGTGTGTGGAAAAGGCTCAATAAGCTAAAAAGGAAGATGTTACTTGTGTACTGGAATCACAAACAAGTTCAAATAATGGGGATAAAACTCAAGATAGAAAAAGGAAAATTGTAAATATGCCTAACCAAAATATGGATGATCTCGAGTCTAAATATTTTTAGGAAGTTAATAGGGAGATGCCTCTAAAATGATCTTCGTTGGAGGGTGGGAATTCCCTTAAGAATGACCATATACAAAACTTGAGGTCTGTTGGAAGGGACTTGGATGGTGAGCCTCTAAGGAAGAACATAATGGAAGGTTTAGAGAACAACTATGTCACTTTGAAGGACCTTAGTAAAACTTGGAGGAAACTAAATCATTGATTGTCTAGTAAAGTGTATGTTGAGCAAGGTGCAGAAATAGTATTGTCATTGTTGTCAACACAGATAGATAGATCAGTTGATGCAGTGGACAGGAGTTCAGAGGTCAGTCAAAGCATGTACAGTGAATTTCCAAGAAGACAGAAGAGGCCAACATTCAAAAGATCAAAGAAAAAGACAAGTAAGAAAACTGTCGCGATATCGCGACATGTTTGGCGAAAAGAAAAACTATCGTGATATCGACATGTTTGGTCGAAAGAAAAATTGTCGCGATATCGCGACATGTTGAGCAAGAAGGAAAAATTGTCATGATTTTGTGACATGTTCGAAGAGAGAGAAAGCGCAAGGAAAAATGTCATGATTTCGTGACATGTTAGAAGAGAGAGAAGAAGAAAGAAAAATTGTCACGATTTTGTGACATGTTGGAAGAGAAAGAGGAGAGAGAAAAAGATGTCGCGATTTCGTGACATGTTTCTCTGGGTCGAAAGGAAGAAAGAGAGAGAGAAAAATGTCACGATTTCGCGACATGTTGCCTTAGCGAAGAAAGAGGAGAGGGAGAAAAAGGTGTCACGATTTGTCGACAATGTTTTTGGCGAAGAAAGAGAGAAAAGTGTCACGATTTACGAAGTTCGAGAAGAGAAAGAAAAGTGTCCCGATTTCACGACAATTTAGTGATTTGAGTTGAGAGAAAGAGAAAGAAAAGTGTCAGATTTCGTGACAATTTGCAAGAAGGATTGTAATGAAAAGTGTCACGATTTCATGACAGGTTCGAGAGAAAGAGCTCATAGAGAAAAAGTGTCGCGATATCGTGACATGTCGGGTTTTCATGACCCAATGAGAAGAAAAGCGCCAAGGAGAAAAAGTGTCACGATATCATGACAAAAGGAAAGAAGGAGAGTACGGAAGCGAAAGTGTCACGATTTCGTGACATGTTCTATTTCGCGAGGTCAAGGCAAGAAAAGGCACAAGGCAGCGAATGTGTCACGATTTCGTGACATGTGGGGGGAGGGTGGGGAAGAGAAGAGCACAAGGTGCAAATGTGTCAGGTTTGCATTGACATTTGATGTGTTTGAGGGTCAAGTCGAGAAAAGGACAAAGAGGCAAAAATTGTCATGATTTCGTGACATGTCATGTTTTCATGGGTGCAAGCTGAGAAAAGGACAAAGAGGCGAAAGTGTCACGATTTCGTGACATGTCATGTTTTTGTAGGTGCAAGCTGAGAAGAGGACAAGAAGGTGAAAAGTGTCGTGATATCGTGACATGTCATGTTTTCATGGTCAATAGCCAAGAAAAGGTCAAAGGGGCAAAAATGTCATGATATCGTGACATGTCATGTTTTCACGGGTAAAAGGCGAGAAGAGTACAAAGAGACAGAAGTGTCACGATTTCGTGATAGGTCGCAACAACACGATTACGAACAGTTAACTGAAGTAGAACGATAGTTACAGGGCGATTGTAGAGGAAAATCATGCAGCCAATATAAGAAGAGTCAACTGAAGTTAGTGCGACAGTTACAGATAGAAATCATGCAAGCTAAAATAAGCACAGTGCATTAAAGACAGAACGACAGTTATAGGGCCCGTAAAGCAGTGTAACCATCGAGCGATAGTTATACTAAAAGTCCCACACAAGAAACAGAGCTATTAATAGAATGCATGTACAAATTACTGTGTGATAAAGGAGTTACTTTCAAAAGTGTCTATTAATAGGGTGCATGCAGGATTATGGAAGTCACAGAAGAACGGTGTTTCAAGATGAAAATATTGTTATAAAAGGGCAGTTGCATGGAGAATTAGGTTGTCGTTGAATGTGTGAAAGTGCTACCGAAAGAGGGTTAGAAGAGTGTTGTAAGAGAGCGACAAGCGAGAGCCGTAAGTGTTTCTGTGTTTTGATAAATTGTAGACCAGTCGGGGTCTTGTAAAAGCGAAGGCATTTTTATGTCATTAATATAGTTTTCAAAACTGTAATCCAAGTTGGTGCTTGGATAGGGGTTGGTGCTCCTTTCTGTTGGTGCAGATAAATCAGGGGTTGGTGCTCCTTCCAGTGGGTGCTGGTAAACGGATTGTAAAATTGGTGTTTTGCAAAGGCTAGATTTGGACCGTAGTCCAAGCAGTCATTCTTGAGGAGTAGCCAAATTGGTGAACCTCGTTACATTATGTGTTGTGGTGTGCTCTCTTGTGATAATTGCTTTATCTGCTTTTAAGTTCTCTTTGCTTCAGCTTTAAGAGTTGTAGATTTGAATTTAAATAGCTACACTGATTCACCCCCCTCTCGGTGTCATTGTGAGAATATCAATTGGTATCGAGCAAGGTTCCTGAACAAGCTTAATCAGCTAAGGTGATCTGGGAAGGAACACAATGGCAGGTGGTGAAGGATTCTCATCAAATAAAGCTCCATTGTTCGACGGAACTAATTATTCATTTTGGAAAATCAGGATGCAGACATATCTTTGTGCTCTAGGATACGACATCTGGGAGTCAGTAGAAAGTGGATACACAATACCCGCCACACCTCCAACCGATGCTGTCGGTAAGAAACCATTTGAGAATAACTCTAAAGCAAAGAATGCTATAATGTGCGGTTTAGTGGACAGTGAACTAATAAGGATCATGAGCTATAAAACGGCAAAAGACATGTGGGACAAACTGAAGAGCATTCATGAAGGAGACGACAAGATCAAGGAAGCCAAGCTACAAACGCATCGAGCTCAGTTCGAAGCATTAAGAATGAATGATGATGAGAACATAGAGGCCTATATGTTGAGAGTCAATGGAATCATTAATGCGATTAGAGGACTCGGCGAGGAAATGGAAGATGCGGTCGTCGTGAAAAAGGTACTAAGAACTCTTCACAAAAGATTTAATTCTAAAGTTTCTGCTATAGAAGAAGCTAAAGATCTCAATACTTTTAGCATGGATGAGATGCATGGTTCTTTGATTGCATACGAAATGAGAATAGGACAAGCTAAGCCCACAGACAGAGAAGCTGCTTTTAAAGCACACAAAAATATAAAAACTAAACAAGAATCTGAGGATGAAGAGACATCGGATGAAATGGAAGCTAACTTTGTTCGGAAACTTATAAAGGGAAAAGGAAAATACAGAGGAAAGTTACCGTTTAAGTGCTTCAAGCTGTGGAGGCATCGGGCACTTTGCAGCTAAATGTCCAATGAATGAGAAAACCAAAAATGATGAAGGGTCACACCAAGAAAAAGGTGACTGGAAGAAGAAACCAAATTTTAGAAAAAGCAACTTCAAGAAGAAAAGTTTCATATCCAAGAATGTCAGCTCTTCTGAAGAAAGCTCAGGTGAGGATTCTGAAGAAGAAACAGGTGAAGCTCTGTTCATGGCATTTGAAGAAGAAAAAATAGAAGAAAAATAGGAAGGTGATAAAAACCTTAAGGATGAGGCTGAAGTATATCTGGAAGGTGAGTTGGTTGCTGCACTTAAAGAGTTGAGTACAGAAAGGAAAAAGAATAAAAAGGTTTCAAGAAAGCTAGAGGATGCCAATGACATAATAAACAGTTTGAAAGTACAGACAGATGAATTTAAGAAAATGTCTAAAGAACTCGAAGTACAATTAACCGTGAAAATAGATGAATGCAGCAAACTGGAAGAAGAAATTGTTGGTTTAAGGATTCAGCTAGAAGAGATGAATCAAAAATTGAGTTGTTATCACAAACTTGAAGGAAGCTCTGTGAAGCTAGAAAAGATTATAAATAGCCAAAGGAGTACAGGCATCAAATTTGGCTTGGGCTTCATCGAAGGAGAATCGTCAAATGGATCAAAGGCCTTAACTATAGAACCCATAAAGAAAGAAGATAAGATCGAGGGTTGATCAAGGAAAAACAAATCATGCAAAAGAAAGCAATAATGCCAGGCATGAAAAGAGCGCTGACAATGATGGATTCACAAACGTCTCACATCAAAGGAGAAGAAGATTTGTGGCTCCTACTACAAAATGGCAAAAACCAACTCCCAGGTTCAATCAATCCTTTTTTGGTTATTGTTTTAAATGCAATGCTTACGGTCATAAGATTTCGATTGCATTTATAATATAGGACAAAGAAATTTCACCGGTAGAAATGTCTTTTCACCCTTGATGGATTATGCAGTAGAATGCTATAACTGTCATAACTTTGGACACATTGCAAGAAATTGTAGAAGTACATATGCAGCAAATAAATATCAGGGAAGAAAATCTCAACCAAATGGTTTAAGACAAAACAAAAAATTCCTAGAAAAACATGCACAGGCCACTGACAAAGAAAAGTCTAAACAAGTGACCAAAACTATAGTCAAACCAGAGTGGAAAGAAAAGGAGCGACCCAAGGAAGAAAAGGAATCCTTGATTGTACAGACAACATTCAAAGCACAGAACAAATCTGCACCATGGATACTTGGATAGTGGATGCTCCCAGTCACATGACAAGCGATAAACAAAAGTTTGAAAAGTTACAGAAATATGAAGGTGGCTTAGTTAAATTTGGAAATAATGATGGAGCCAAGATAGTTGGCAAAGGATCAGTCAAGATAAGTGACGGAAAAATCAATTCCAAAGAAGTCTTGTTTGTGATTGGTTTGAAGCACAACCTACTGAGCGTAAGCCAAATCTGTGACAGAGGTCATGAAGTCATTTTTAAGAAGCAAGGCTGTGAAGTCAGAAAAGCACACAGTGGGAAGCTAATAGCTACTGGATCGAGGACTTATGGAAACTTGTATACTCTCTTAGAGACTTCAGAAGGAGCATGTTTGATTGGACAGGAAGATGAAAATTGGTTGTGGCACAAGAGGCTCGGTCATATTAGCTTTGACAATCTGGTAAAAATAAGTTCAAAATCGGCAATAAGAGATATACCCACCATTGGCAAACCATTAAATAGCATCTGTGCTTCATGCCAAAAAGGGAAGCAAACTAGATCCACATTTAAATCAAAGGAATACTTCACCAGCAAACCTTTAGAGCTAATACATACTGATTTATGTGGACCCATGAGAACACAAAGCATAAATGGTGACAAATACTTTATGTTGTGCATAGATGACTATTCCAGGATGACATGGGTACTATTTTTAAAGCTTAAATCAGATGCCTTTGAAATGTTCAAGACTTTCAAAAAATAGGTTGAGAATCAAACAGGAAAAAGAATTAAATGCTTAAGATCAGATAGAGGAGGAGAGTTTATCTCGAGAGGAGTTTGCAAAGTACTGTCAAAAATATGGGATCAGAAGACAGTTTTTAGCAGCAAGGACACCTCGGTAGAATGGTGTTGTTGAAAGAAAGAACAAGGACAGTGCAGGAAATGGCACGGACAATGTTGACGAGAGAACAAAATAGCGAGACAGATTATGGAAAGAGGCGAGTTCATACTATGGTTTACATCCAAAATAGGTGCATGTTGAGGACACATGAAAGCAAAACTCCTTATGAGCTATGGTTCGGCAAAAAGGCAACAACAAGATACTTCAAAGTCTTTGGCAACAAGTGCTACATCAAAAGAACTGAAGATAATCTTGGTAAGTTTGAAGATAGAGTGATGAAGGAATTTTTCTTGGCTATTCGACAAAAAGCAAAGCCTACACATGCTATAACAAAAGGCTAAAGAAAATTGTGGAGAGTGCCGATGTTAAGGTTGATGAAGGTAGGGAACGAGAAATTAGCTATGAAGAAAACTACCCTATTTATGAAGAAGTTATTGAAGGAGATGAAGAAAAGGAAACAAAAGAGAATAAGGAGATTGACTCAGAAGTAGAAGAAAACAAGAAATTCAAAACAGGCAGTTGGCAGAAAAATCATCCCAGAGAGCAAATTATTGGGGACCCCATAGTTGGTATTTAGACAAGGAGAACAGTAGTAAGGAACTACTCTCTATTATCCAGCATTGAGCCCAAAAATGTTGCTGAAGCAAGCACAGATGAAAGTTGGATGAAGGCAATAAATGAAGAACTAGATCAGATTGAGAAAAACAAAACCCGGGAGTTAGTACCAAGGCCTACAAATAAAAACATAATCGGTACTAAATGGATTTTTCGAAACAAATTGAACGAAGACGGACAGGTTGTCAAAAATAAGGCAAGATTGGTCTATAAAGGCTATGCTCAAGTTGAAGGTATTGATTTTGAGGAAACCTTTGCACCAGTGGCTAGACTCGAGGCAATCAGAATGTTTCTGCTTTAGCTGTACACAAGAATTTCAAAGTTTATCAGATGGACGTGAAATCAGCATTTCTGAATGGCAAACTTGAAGAAGAAGTTTATATTGAGCAGCCAGATGGTTTCCAACTCGGTGACAATCCCAATTTTGTTTGCAAGTTAAAGAAAGCTTTGTATGGTCTGAAACAGGCACCCAGAGCATGGTATGCAAGGTTGGATAACTATCTTATTCAACAGGGGTTCAAGAAAGGTATGGTGGACAACAATTTGTATGTCAAAACAGAGAATGGCCATCTTATTGTACTTGTTGTTTATGTAGATGATATCATATTTGGCAGCAACATGGATGAGTCTTGTAGAGACATAGCAAATAAAATGAAGAAAGAATTTGAGATGTCTATGATTGGTGAACTTTCGTATTTCCTCGGATTGCAAGTTAATCAAAATGAAAAGGGCATTTTTATCTCTCAAGTTAAATATGTGAAAGAAATGCTGAAAAAATTCACAATGGAGGATTGTAAACCTGTTAGCACTCCCATGACAACAGGTTGCAAGTTGAGCAAGGATGACAAATCTCCAGATGTTGATCAAACCATGTACAGATCTATGATTGGGAGCCTGTTGTATTTAACAGCTACAAGACCAGATATCTTACGAGGCAGTATGCATGGTAGCACGATTTCAAGCTAGTCCCAAAGAGACTCATGTGACAGCTGTGAAGAGGATTCTTCGGTACCTCAAGGGTACTATGGAGTATGGGTTATGGTATCCAAAAGGTAAGGACTTCACTCTTATTGCATATTCAGATGCAGATTGGGCTAGATGTATAGATGACAGAAAGAGTACCGGTGGAGGAGCATTTTATCTTGGAGACAGGTTGGTAGCATGGCACAACAAGAAACAAGAATCGGTCTTTCTATCCACAGTGAGAGGCAGAATACATTGCAGCGACAACGTGTTGTACGTAGATATTATGGATGAGACAAACCCTGAAAGATCTTGGTATTCACTTCAAAGAGCCAATTTCAGTTAAATGTGATAACACTAGTGCTATTAACATCTCAAAGAATCCGGTTATGCATTCTCGAACCAAACATATTGCAATCCGGTATCACTTTTTGAAGGATAAAGTTGCGAAAGGTGAGGTTAAATTGGATTTTGTTCCAACTACAGAGCAAGTAGCGGATATCTTCACAAAACCGTTGCCCAAAGAAGTTTTTGAGTACCTACGGAGTAAGTTGGGAGTGGTCACGTTTCCCAAGAATTGACTAGCAATCGGGACCACATTCTCAGGGGGAGCATTTATGCCTATGTTTATAGTTTTGCTCATATTCATGATTTTTGCTAACTATAACAATGTTTGTCTGAGAATGTTGTGCATAGACTCAGAGGGAGTCTGCAGCAGCCCTTTGGTATTATTGTCAAAGGGGGAGAAGAATTACAAGAAATTGCACATGTGTTGCCAACAATTCCAAAGGGGGAGATTGTTGAGCAAGGTGCAAAAATAGTATTGTCATTGTTGTCAACACGGACGGATAGATCAGTTGATGCAGTGGACAGGAGTTTAGAGGTCAGTCAAAGCATGTACAGTGAATTTCCAAGAAGACAGAAGAGGCCAACATTCAAAAGATCAAAGAAAAAGACAAGTAAGAAAACTATCACGATATCGCGACATGTTTGACCAGAAAGAAAAATTGTCATGATATCGCGACATGTTTGGAGAAAGAAAAAGCACGATATCCGGACATGTTGAGAAGAAGGAAAACTGTCATGATTTCGTGACATGTTGAAGAGAGAAAGGCAAGGAAAACTGTCACGATTTCGCGACATGTTCGAAGAGAGAGAAAGAAAGAAAAACTATCATGATTTCGTGACATGTTGGAAGAGAGAGAGAGAGAGAAAAATGTCATGATTTCGTCGACATGTTGGGGGAAGAAGAAAAGGAGAAAAAGCGATTTCGTGACATGTTGGGGGAGAAAGGAAAAAGATTTGTGACATGTTCGAAGAAAGAAAGAAAAGGTGTCACGATTTCGTGACAGGAGAGAAAGGAAAGAAAAGTGTCACGATTTCGTGACATTTTGGAGAGAAAGAGTAAAGAAAAGTGTCACGATTTATGACAATTTGCAAGAAGGGTAGGAGAAAAGTGTCACGATTTCGTGACAGGTTCGAGAGAAAGAGCTCGAGAGAAAAAGTGTCGCGATATCGCGACATGTCAAGTTTTCAGACCTGAGAGAAGAAAAGCACCAAGGAGAAAAAGTGTCACGATATCGTGACAAAGGAAATAAGGAGAGTAGAAGTGAAAGTGTCACGATTTCGTGACATGTTCTATTTGGAGGTCAAGGCAAGAAAAGGCACAAGGAGCGAATGTGTCACGATTTGCGACATGTGAGCAAAGAAGAGAAAGCAAAGTGTCACGATTTCGTGACATGTAGTTTAGGGTGAAGCGAGAAAAGGACAAAGAGGAAAAGTGTCACGATTTTACGACATGTCATGTTTTCGGTGCAAGCAAGAAAAGGATAAGAGGAAAGTGTCACGCATATCGCGACATGTCATGTTTCTCGGTGCAAGCTGAGAAGAGGACAAGAAGGCGAAAAGTGTCACGATATCGTGACATGTCATGTTTTCGTGTTCAACAGCCAAGAAAAGTCAAAGGGGAGAAATGTCATGATATCGCGACATGTCATGTTTTCACGGGTAAAATGCGAGAAGAGTACAAAGAGACAGAAGTGTCACGATTTCGTGATAGGTCGCAACAACACGATTACGGAAATTTAACTGAAGTAGAACGACGATTACGAGGGATTGTGAGAGGAAAATCATGCAGCCAATATAAGAAGAGTCAACTAAAGTTAGTGCGACGAGTTAAGGGGGATTCGAGATAGAAATCATGCAAGCTAAAATAAGCACAGTGCATTAAAGACAGAAGGCGATTATGAGGCCCGTAAAGCAGTGTAACCATCGAGCGGACGAGTTATACTGAAAGTCCCACACAAGAAACAGAGCTATTAATAGAATGCATGTACAAATTACTGTGTGATAAAGGAGTTACTTTCAGAAGTGTCTATTAATAGGGTGCATGCGGGATTATGGAAGTCACAGAAGAACAGGTGTTTCAAGATGAAAATATTGTTATAAAAGGGTAGTTGCATGGAGAATTAGGTTGCTACTGAATGTGTGAAAGTGCTACCGAAAGAGGGTTAGAAGAGTGTTGTAAGAGAGCGACAAGCAGAGCCGTAAGTGTTTACTATGTTTTGATAAATTGTAGACCAGTCAGGGTCTTGGAAAAGCGAAGGCATTTTTATGTCATTAATATAGTTTTCAAAACTGTAATCCAAGTTGGTGCTTGGATAGGGGTTGGTGCTCCTTTCTGTTGGTGCAGATAAATCAGGGGTTGGTGCTCCTTCCAGTGGGTGTTGGTAAATGGATTGTAAAATTGGTGTTTTGCAAAGGTTGGATTTGGACCGTAGTCCAAGCAGTCATTCTTGAGGAGTAGCCAAATTGGTGAACCTCGTTACATTGTGTGTTGTGGTGTGCTCTCTTGTGATAATTGCTTTATCTACTTTTAAGTTCTCTTTGCTTCAGCTTTAAGAGTTGTAGATTTGAATTTAAATAGCTACACTGATTCACCCCCCCTCTCAGTGTCATTGTGAGAATATCAGTGTAAAATGCTCTAAAGAACCTAAAAATAACATTACCCTTCTTAGGTCCCAGATTGAGGGTGTGAAGGAGGATGGAGATATCTATACCATGTTTTTCCTCTTATTTTTTATAGTGTTTTATGTGTTTATTAGTTGCTAGATAGTTTATGGTGTGGGCTATTTTTCTAAGATTTAGTTGTTTGTATGGGCATGGAAGGATGGCTATTTGTAATATTTTTTTCTCTTCGGGGTTTATTTTCTTGTAATAGTTTTTTAAAATATTTTGGGGCCCTTTCAAAACCACTTCTTCTACCCTAATAATAATAAAAAAAACTCTCGATGCCATCATGACCATGATTATGAATTAGTTATCCATTTGTTTACAAAATCAATTCACTTCATTGTTATTTTATCTAATAGTTACTCTCATACTTTGTTCAATCAATTGGTTGACACTACTATTGCTATTAATCAAATAAATATCTAGTTGATCATGCTTTTAAATAAGTTATCTAATTGTTTTCAAAATAAATTAACTTTCATTATTTTTTTAGGTTACATAGGAGAGTTGGTCACAACCACATTATTTTTAGTAACTAACAAGCATAGGGTTCAAACCATAGGGGCTACTCCCATAAAACCTATTCTACCTCATTAGTATTGACCTAACATGAAGGGGATGATAGATCGCTCAAGATTCATACCATCATCATTGGTATGGCTACTCATATGGTTTTAGAACATGTTTTTTTGAGGAGGCTACTCATATGGACAACATTTTAGGCCATATGACTCATCTTGGGCCTTACCAAGACCTAACCGTGGTTTTAACCACTCAAATAACCCTTTGCAACCTAAGTCGTGGTTCCTTTTGATGGCTCCTTGGCAATTGTGGTTCTCCATGATGGCCTCATGGTGGCCATCGTACCCTATGATGACTAGTAATCCTAGCTATCAGAGCCAATGACGGCCATACCTGTAACAAATTTGAGGTTTTCGAGTTGAGCTAAATCAGTTATAGGGTAGTTGAGCTTAACAGATTAAGTACAAGAAGGTTCTAGAAGGTGATATTTGGGATGCCTAATCCTAACTGAATATTGATCTTGGATTCCCTTGCAAGCCAAGAATGCCAATTGGAAGATCTATAAAAGGTGCCCAAAAAATTCAAAAGAAAGAGTTGATATTGAAATATAATGTAATGAAGTACTGTCAATTTACCTAATAGAGAGAAAAATCTCTCATAATCATCAAGGTGCTACCCAAATCATGTCATGGAGAAAGAAAGGTTTGTAGCATGTTGAAGTAGAGCTAAAGCTGATGTGTTGAAGCAAAGGCAAAGTTAAAGCATTGAGGCATAGCTGAAGTCAAAGCATTGAAGTAGAGCCAAAGTCAAAGCATTCAAGTCAAACAATCAGCTAGAAGTCATGGAGAATAATATGTTGGAAACTGAGTAATTGAGTTCTACGTAGGAAAGATACAAGTAGAGCGTTACAATTTGGAAGGTGAATGAACATTGGAAAACAAAGTGATTATAATACCTAAGTTTTAACATAGAAATTTCAGAGTTAAAGTACCAATTAGAACAATATCATGGAAGAAAAGCAAATATTTAAGACAACGCCATTTAATAAGGAGTTACACACTTGAGGAAGAAGCAAGGGGTTACGTTCAACCTACTTGAGCAACATGTATAAGGAAGAAGTGTTATAAGGTTCCAAAGCAGGTGAAACAATAGTCCTTCTCATGCATGCTTACAAATATAAGATGGAAAACAACATTTGAGAAGCTTGAAAGAGAGGATAAACAAGTTTGAAATGAATGCAAACGATATTTAAAGGGGAGCAATCAAATTGGATGTGCGTAAAAATAACAATAGGGTAGGTAGTTACATTTTAGGGTTTATTAATATAAATTTGAAAGTTTAAAGTCCAAAGTAGGAGAGATAAGGTTTATTTAAAGTTTTTAAAGGTTTTATATTTGGACTAATAAGGTTAATAAATTAAAGTTATTTAAAGTATGGTTTGATAATTTATTTATTCTATACGATAATGAGTAATAAGGTATTTAGTAATTGTTTGAAAGCTTATTATTAGATTGGAGTGATAAGGAATTCAACTAGGCTATTTAAATGTTTGTGTAAGTTTTAAAAGGATTTGAAGTTTTTAAAAGAATTATTTATTTTTGAGTTTAGTTTTGAAAAAAAAATGAATGTATTGAGTTTTTGCAAATTTATTTATTTGGGAGATAAAAGGATTTCAACATCAAAGCTTAGGAAAAACATAAATTTGCAAAATCTATATTATTAGTTTCTAAAACTAGGGAGACACAAGGTTTGCTACTTCATAGAAATTAAATTAAGAAATTTGAATTGTCTAAACCTAGGAGTTATAAGGTTGCCTACAAAGGAATCAAATTGTATCTAGAAAATATAAGAGTTTTTGAAAAATATAAAAATGAATAAATGGTCAAGAGGATCTTACCATAGAAGGCATTTTCAAAATGCAAAGCCATATTTCATAAAAAGAAAAGTTCAAAAACAAGATGTAGATCAAAGAAAATTTCCTAAATTTAATGGACATCATAAGAATACTTTTCAAAAATCTTATCAAAGATGCAAGATAGTATCAGGTGAATCTAACCAAATAGTTGTATTAAACCTTTTAAACCCCTATAACCACCATGCCATAATCATTTTAAACCTTTTACACCATTGAAAGCACCAGGAAAGGGACAAGCATTCAGTTTGGTGAGGCCCAAGATTTGAACCTTGGACCTCTAGACCCCTTATGGGGTTTGGTCGAACCAATTGGTCTACACCTTGGACCTATAATTTTTAATGGTTTGAGTGTTTAGAAGTTAAGGATAGTTCTATTTAAATATTGTAGATGATAAGAGATATCTAGTTCATGGAACTGGTAGAGTAAAACCTAGTACACCATTTTTAGATTTTGTACTAGAGGATGTTATGTATATTCTAGGATTATCAACCAATCTCATTTCAATTACTAAATTGGCTGAAATTTGAACATCAATTGAATTCAAAGGTATAAATAAGCACAATAAATGCATTATAAAGAATCAAAATATAATAGAGGCTATAATATAAATAAAAAATAAAATTGTGCTTTAGATTCAATTATTTTTTTAAAAGCTTATTTTATCTCAATATGAACTTGTTGATTATTTACCTCAGTGATATGAAAGAAAAAATAAAATAAAATGGATTCAACAGTGTTTCTACCAATGCAAGCATCGAGTGAATCCAAAGTTCAATATGATGAAGAAAATATGAAAAAAGTAGAAGATCAAATGTATTGCAAGATCACTTGAAGAATGAAGAAAAATATGTATAAGGGGTGTTGTAGTATATTATATTATTTGGTACATGCTAATATAACCCCATGGTACCTTCATGGTACATTTGTAAATGATAGATTAAGGTTGAGTCATAGTTTAGAGTGTGAGTAATGTTTTCTCGTTTATGTAAGTGTGAATGTGTAGAAAATGCACAAATGTCATGTGAGTTAGTGTGCAAGTGTAAGTTGAGACTATATGCACAAGTATCTTATATGTATAAGAAAAATATGTTATGTAAAAATATGCACAAGTGTCTTATATGTATGAGAATAATATGTTATATAAATATGTGAACGAGTGTATTAGATTAGAGTTTGCAAATTAGATAAGTGCAAGAGTCATGTATAGATGTGCATACAATATAAAGTCAAGTTTTCATCAAGTATGCAAGTGTCAAGTAGATGAACCAAGAGTAAAGAGACTTGGCATATGGAAAGGAATAGTCAAGTATCTAAAGAGTCACACTACTATGGTTACATTATAGAGATAATACTCCATAAGCAAGTATCACATACAATCATGATCATTACTAGAATTACTTTGTAAGAGAAAGAGGAGAAATAAAGATTGCATATATTTTAAGCAATTAATATTTTAAGTTGTATTACATGCTTAGTACATATTTATTAAGGCTATTTACATTCATATTGTTACATATTATTGAATGTTATTTAATATATTATAATACTTCTTTTACAAATTAATTTTCTCTTATTATTCTACTCATATCATTATCTTGATCTTATTATATTGTGGCTATATTATATTAGATCATGTGATATTTAACCTATGATATTTGTGATAGTATTAAGGCTTAAAAAGCTAGAATATTTTATCTCTGCTATGTTCTCAATTCTAAACAGTGGTACCATTGTTGGTTATTTGAAATGCAAGCAAGGTATATGACAAGGGGATCCTTTATCCTCTCATATTTTTATCATCCTAGTTAAGGCCCTTGGGAGGACTATTTCAAGGGTTGTGGAAGAAATAAAGTTGGATGGTATTAACCCTACTTTCACCCTTAGTCCCATAGCTCATCATAAATTTATTGATGACATTGTTATCACTTCAACATCCTCTATCTTGCAAGCAAGAGAGTTGAAATGTATATTGAAATCCTACAAAATTGTGATTCCACAAAAAACTAACTTTGCAAAAAGTAAAATCTTCTTTTTAAATACCCCTATTAGAAGGTAGATGAAAATTGTAGGTGTCTTTAGATGTGGGATTGGGGGAACTTCCTTTGAATTATCTTGGGATTCCCATGTTTAAATGTGGATCTTTGGATTATATGTGGAACCTAATTGTAGAGAGATTTTCCAAGAAACTAACGAGATGGAAAAGAGATCTTTGTTAGACAAGGTAAATACTTTTGGTGAAATCCTCTCTCCAAAGTATCCTGATCTATTTTATGTCCCTCTTTCAGATACCGACTAAATTATGTAATAAAATTGAAAATATTCAAAGGATTTTCCTATGGACTGGATAAGAGGATAAAAGGCATCTCCCAATGGTAGTTGGGAACAAGTTTTCTAGAAAAAAGTAGGGGGCTTGGGGTTGAGAAGACTGATAAAAATGAATAAAGCTTTTTAAAAAAATTAGGCTAGAAATTGATAAGGAATGAAGAGGTAAGATGGGTAAATATTCTTCAAGCCAAATACCTAAGAGATGATGTTGATTTTATAGAGGACAAGGACTTCCCTAGGGGATCAAATTTTTTGAATAATCTCCAAATTGTCAAAATGTTTTTGCAGCAAGGTTTGCAATGGAAGAGGTCACAAGGTTCTTTTTTGGAAATATTCTTTGCTTAAGAAAATTCCCCTTAATCAGGATTTTGAATTTGTTGTCTTGGAGAATGAGGTTTCTTAGCTTTATGGGCCTATGGTTAGTGATTATATTTTAAGGGGAGAGACAAGACCAAGAAGGAAATAAATTGAAGTTTAAGGCTTGGACCAGAGAAAGAACTGGGTTCCTAGTAAGTTGAATATGATGATGTAGGTTTATTTCCTAAACAACCTAGACACTCAGGATTCTAGGTGATGGAAATTATCATAACAAGGGACCTATTTGGTCAAATCTAGTTACTATTTTATAGAAGGATAAGGTCCTTGTTGGTTACCAGCTTTGAATGTTTGGTTACAAAATCTTACTCCTAAAGTTACCTTCTTCTTTTGGCCCATATACAAAAATAATATCCTTATTGTGGATAACCTTATGAAAAGAAATTTTAAATTTTCAAATAGATGCAACCTTTGTGAATGTATGATGGAATATGTTAACCATTTGAGTTTGACTTATCCCTTTGCTCAAGAAGTCCTCCATATGATTCTTAATATATTCTGGCTTTCTTGGGTCTACCCCAATTTCCCTAGCGATCTATGTCTCCAATGGAAATCCCCTTTCAAAATTAAGAGGCTTAACACTTTATGGGGCTTTAGTATTCCTCATTATTTATGGGCTCTTTTGAAAGAACAAAATAACTACATTTTCAAGGGGAAAAAAGGGCTAGTATTGTCATGGCCAATAGGATTATATATCTTATTGTGGAGAATGCTAGATTGATTAATAGGGAAGAAGTCTAGGAATCAAATAGGGAAGGTATGATTACAACTGATTAGGATCTTGATCTAGTGACATGTATCCTTAATCCTCCTAAAAACCTTTTAACAAGGCAAACAAAATGGACCTCCCTTCGGGTGGTATGCTAAAATTGAACTTTGATGGGGCATCTAAAGGGAATCATGGAATTTTTGTGGTGGGAGGTTTGATAAGAGATGAAAATGGAAACATTTTTATTGCTTATGTTGAATCACTAGGGGAATAGTCAAGCCACTTTGTGGAAGCCCATGCTATATGTGTGGTAATAAAGTTAGTGAATAATATTTAGGTTAAGAAAGTAATTATAGAAGGGGATTCTCTTAACATGATTAATTGTATGAAAAATATATAGAAATTAATTGGAACTTAGCCTCTATGATTGATGAAGCGCGACATATGAGGCTTATGGAGGTAGTGGAATTTAAGCACATTTATAGGGAAGAGAATAACAGAGGAGATTATATGCCTAAAATTAAAATAACACAGGAAGGGCTTAATTTTTGGGAAAGAGACTTCCTCGAATAGGTTATTGTAATTATTGATAATGATAAAAGAAATGGCATTCACATTGATTAATCTTTTATTCCTTAAAATTGTGTCTGGTGGGATCCTAAAAGTAGTAATCGATCCTATGATTTGATGATTGGGAGAAAGTTTGAAAATAAAATCTGGTACAACTCTTCTAATGGTGATGCCACCTTTTTTTGCTTGGTTTTTAGAATATGGATATCTAGTAGTGTTGGTTGCTTTCATCACCAAGAACTAGAAAAAGAGTCTTTATGTGTGTGGAAAATACTCAATAAGCTAAAAAGGAAGATGTTAATCACTACCTGGAATCACAGACAATTTCAAATAATAGGGATAAAAATCAAGATAGAAAAATAAAATTTGTAAATCTGCCTAACCAAAGTATGGATAATCTTGAGTCTAAATATTTTTAGGAAGTTAATAGGGAGATGCCTCTAAAATTATCTTCATTGGAGGGTGGGAATTCCCTTAGGAATGACCATATGCAAAATTTGAGGTCTTTTGGAAGGGACTTGGATGGTGAGCCTCTAGGGAAGAACATAATGGAAGGTTTAGAGAAAAACTATATCACTTTGAAGGACCTTAGTAAAACTTTGAGGAGACTAAATCACTGGTTGTCTAGTAATGTGGACAATGCTCTAAAGGACCTAAAAAATAAGATTCCCCTTCTTAGGTCATAGATTGAGGGTGTGAAGGAGGATGGAGATATCTAATCCATGTTTTTCCTCTCCTTTGTTGTAGTGTTTGATGTGTTTATTAGTTGCCAGCTAGTTTATGATGTGGGCTATTTTTCTAAGATTTAGTTGTTTGTAATTGCATGGAAGGATTCCTATTTGTAATATTTTTGTTTCTCTTAGGATTTTATTTGCTTGTAATAGTTTTTTAAAAGGTTTGGGGGCCCTTTCAAAACCACTTCTTCTACCCTAATAATAAAAAAAAACTCTCAATGCCATCAAGGTCATGATTATGAATTAGTTATCCATTTGCTACAAATCAATTCACTTCATTGTTATTTTATCTAATAGTTACTCTCATACTTTTTTTAATCAATTGGTTGACATTATTATTGTTATTAATCAAATAAATATCTAGTTTATCATGCTTTTAAATAAGTTATCTAATTGTTTTCAAAATCAATTCACTTTCATTATTTGTTTAGGTTACATAGGAGAGTTGGTCACAACCATATTATTTTTAAAAACTAACAAGAATAGGGTTAAAACCACAGGGGCTACTCCAACCAAACCTATTCTACCTCATTATTTTTGACCTAAAATGAAGGGGACCATAGATCACTCAGGATTCATACCATAATCATCGATCTGGCTACTCATATGGTTTTATAACATGTTATGTTGAGGGGGCTACTCATATGGACAACATTTCAGGCCATATGAATCATATTGAGCCTTCCCAAGACCTAAAAGTGGTTTTAACCATTCAAATAGGGAAATATAACCCTTTGCATCCTGAGTCATGGTTCCTTTTGATGGCTCCTTGGTAATCATGGTTCTCCATGATAGACACACGATGGTCGTCGTACCCTATGATGAATTGTATTCCTAGCTATAAGAGCCAATGATGGCCATACCTGTAACAAATTTGAGCTTTTCAAGCTGAGCTAAATTAGTTACAGGGTAGTTGAGCTTAACATATTGAGTACAAGAAGGTTCTTGAAGGTGATATTTGGGATGCCTAATCCTAATTGAATATTGATCTTGGCTTCCCTTGCAAGCCAAGAATTCCAATTGGGAGATCTATAAAAGGTGCCCAAAAACTTCAAAAGAAAGAGTTGAGATTGAAATCTAATGCAACGAAGTACTGTTAGTTTACCTAACAGAGAGAAAAATATCTCATAAGCATCAAGGTGCTATCCAAATCATGTCATGGAGCTTGCATTTGCATAAATGGTGATCAATTCAGTTTGAAGAGCCTAATTCAACCATTTTTACCATCAAACATATGTTAGAGCCAATTCTTCGTAATTCAATTGTACATTGATCGAGTGACCCTTGAGCAATCAATTATAGAAGTAATGAAAGCATTAACATTGGCATTAAGAGAATGTAAATATATAATACATGCTTGCTAACAAACTTATGGTTTGTTGGTTTGTTTCCCAATCACCTAGTATAGCGCTTAGAAAAAATGGAATAGTATAGCACTTAGTAATAATGAAATAATAGAGTCTATTATAACATCTCCCCATTATTACATTATTTTTAAATACATAGAGTGTTGCAAAAAAACTCAAAATTGATAGGTGCAAGTACCTTAGTGAAAATATCTGCAACCTATACATTGGTGGGAATGTATAGGAGCTGGATCTTGTGTTTTAGAACTTCATATTAAATAAAATGGCATTTAGTGTCAATGTGTTTGGTGCATTCATGAAATACTGGATTCTTGACAAGCTTCAAAACACCTTGGTTACCACAAAACAAGTGAATTAGAAGTTTCATGGCAAGAAATATACTTGAAATAATTCAACATAACCATATCACCTTGTAGACTATTCCACGTGTTGCATGATATTTTACCTCTGTAGATGATAAAGAAAAACATGTTGCTTTTTATTGAGCCAAGAGACAGAATTGGAGCCAATATGAAAAATATATCCAAAAGTTGATTTCCTATCATCAATTTGCCCGACATAATCAGAGTTCATATAACCTTACAAGAAGAAGTTATCATTCTTCTTGTATTCTAGGCCATATATTTTACAGCCATGAACATAATGAAGAACTCGTTTTGCTACTTTCCAATGACTAATCTTAGTTTTTTGCATGAACCTTGAAATATGACTCACATTAAACCTGATGTCTGACCTGATTTTGGTTAGATATATGAGACTCCCAATCAATTGGTGATAGAGAGTACCATCTACCTATAGAGAAGTATCATATCACAATAACTGTAGCCCTATATCCATTAGGGTTGCTTTAGAATTACAATAAATCATGTGATATTTCTCAATCAATATCTTGGCATATTTCTTCTATGTCACTCTGATGTGATTCTTCTTCTGTGTCACTTCTAAACCAATATAATAATGAAGAAGTCCTAGATCTGTCATCTCAAATGACTTTTTCAAGTCACCTTTCACTACATATATCAATTTATATGAACTTCCAATGATAATTAGATCATCAACATAAACTATTTTTTTTTATATAGATATTAGCATCCAAAGGATTTCTATTGGAACCATGCTGTAATAGGTGATTGTCAATCTTTATGTACCAAGCTCATGGAGCTTGTTTTAACCCATACAAGGATTTAACCAACTTGTAAACTTTTTGCTCTTGGTATTCAATCACAAATCCTTATGGATGAGTCGTATACACTTCTTCCTTGAGATCACCATTTAAGAAGGCACATTTTACATCCATCCGATGTAGCTTACATATGAAATGAGATGCCATAGCATAAAGTACATGAATGGTAGTCATTCTAGCAGAGCATGCAAAAGTATCTTCATAGTTAATGCCTTCTTTTTGTGCATAGCCCTTTGCAACAATGCAGACCTTATGCTTATCTATAGTTCCATATGCCTTATACTTCACTTTGTATACCCATTTGCAGCCAATGGGTTTCTTTACAGAAGGCATATCAAATAGATTTCAAGTCTTATTTTTGATGAGAGATATATGTCCTACATCCATAGATGCCTTCCACTAAGGCTCACTAAGTGTATCTTGGACTATGGTAGGTTCATGCTCATCCAATGAAGATATAAAAATCTTATCTAGAAAATTTTTCAAGATGACTGAAGTCAAGAGCTTATCCTCTATTATTTCTCCCAAAGCACTCAACTTGGCCTTCAATTCTACCACTCTACATAGGAATAGTTATGATGGCTAGTAGGGTAGGCCAATATGATCCATGATGGCCTCTTTGTAAATCTATATTTTTCATGTTTTCTTAGATACAATAGATTAACAACATTTCATTTTAAATTTTAGCATAGTTTATTTCAAGTTTTCATGCATTTATTCACTATTTTTAGCATTTTTATTTCATTTACATATCGTGGAAATTGACCTCATATTGAGAGGTTCCACATTTATTACTAATTTCTTGTAAAATATTGTGTGCAAATCTCAGGTCTCCATAAGAGCAAATCATCATAAATATTCCTCAATATTTGCATCATCAAGTGGAGGTTGCTAAGAAACCCTCCATAATAATTTTTTAGAGATTACAAAGATCTTGTAAAGACACCTATCATTTGGTTCCTTGATGTAATTTGTATCAAATGGATGTAATCCCTACGAGGGATACTATGTAACCTCTTGTAAAGACAATTTTCAAATATGAATAAATAAAGACATCATTTATTGTATCTCTTTTGTTTTATATTGGTTACATGATGTTATCTTGTCAATTTTATTTCATAAATATTTAGGTGTTAGATCTTTTGTACATCTTACAGTGGCGATCACTGTGGGACTTTTCCCACAATCTCATAATTTATGTCTAACTTGCCATTTTCTTATTTTTTTGAATTGCAGGTACCATTGTTCTAAGCTAAATGGCTCGTAGGCAGAGTCATCAGACCCTATGACAACTATCGGACCTCGTTGCTTTGCCCCCTAAAGACCTTAGAGAATAATGTAGAAATAATAGAGGTAACATCTTCATTGAATGTAGGCTTTGCATCTAAGTTCCTCTACACTTGATTTTCCCTATTTTTCATAGAAAGAGATGAAATATGAATTTCAATTAAAAAATCTAGAGAAATTTAGAAGAAATTTTTAAGTTTTAAATTTTCTGTTGGCAACCACTCTTGGGTACAGTTTCCTATGCTGCTAGCCTCCCCAGGGTACAAAGGCCCATCTGTATGACCATTCCTATGTTTGATGACCTCTATTATAGACTATTTGACACAGTGACAACCCTGTTTAAACTTCTTGTTAGGGTTTGCTTACATACTACCTATCTAAATGCTAATTTCATTTAGGGTTACATTTCAATTTTCTAAAAATTAAAATATTTTTATTAGAATTTGAAAATTTGAAATGTTTTTTTATGCATTAACAAAAAATCATTAAGTGCTTTATGTTGCATTTTCCTTTTACATAAAATAAAAACAACCCACACACATCACATCTCAAATTAAACACCAACGAGTTGTAAGTCATGACCAACTGTTGATCAAGGCTAACAATGATGGTCTTCCTCACCACCTTTTTGGCTTACATTGTGGTTCTTCGCACCCCCTTTTGGCCAATACTGGTCCAAGAATCATCGTAGCCATGGAAAATAGCACACACTCTTCTTTGAAAGGTGTGTCACTAACTATGATGAACTGGGTGAGGATTGGTAGGACGTATTCTCCCTCACCAAATTTGGGATTCACCTCCATGTCTTGGTGGGTTTCATAGTCTAGACTTCATCGCCAATATCGTGTGTGAGAGTAAATATATGAAAACTATTTTAACTTGAGTATTACATCGACAATATCAGAAAATTGAACAAGAGAAAGGTAATACATCAATGAATCAAAATACACAAACCGGTTTTAGGAAACATAATTAATATTTAAAAGAGATAATCATTTGTATATAATATTTATTTCCTTATTGAGTGTCTAATAAATATAAAATGGTCACAACACAAAGCCATACCCAATACCATACTAAGGCTATCGATAATTCACATGAAGGTCTAGAACACCTTCGGTATAGCCCAACAGATTTATGTTTACTTGAACGATGTTTTAATTGTTATCACAAAGATAATTCCACACAAGGGGATACGAGCATCGATATAACCCTAATAGGAGGAATTATATGGGATATCCCCATGATATAGATGAGGATAATCCTAGACCTTATTCACATTATACTTCTAGACAAGATTCACCCATTGAGGGGCCCAATAGAGGTATTACATGCATTCGTGTACCCAATCGATCTACAAATTCCTTTGAACTTGGCATGAAATACATGCCATTGCTTGGTCGATCTAGGGAATGTACTCCTATTGATTATCCTTGGTTGAGTCATAATATAAACCACCTAGATAGGTATGGTCCTATTGCAACTCATAGAGCACATTCTTCCACTCATTCTCACTTTGAGAGTGGATGCAATGAAGATATAGTTCCTCCTATACATACACACGAATAATGTTCCACTTGAACATGTCATACTCCCATGCCATCCTTACATGAGTAAATCACCCCTAGGATAGAGTAAAGAGTTAACATAACCTTAATTGATTGAGGTAAGAGGATAGCTACCCTACTATGTGAACTGAAATTATCAAAATTCCTTGTATCGAGATGAGAAGTCATAGGCCACACAGTGGATCGAAAAAATCAGCTACCTCGACCAAAAACTAGTCAGAAAGAGAAATTGATCCAATTCCAACTGGATAATTTATTCCATGAATGAGAATGCTTAGATTATGAACACATAGAACAATAGAGGTTATACCACCAGTGGTTATACAAACATAGACTACATGAAGAAATAATCCTACAACAAATATTGCACAAAGAGCAATCACGTCAGATAACTCATGATGAGATTCACATGCCTACTACTAATATGTAAAAACTCAACACGAGATGCATTACGCAGCACCAAGAGTTATCATATAGACCCACTAATAATTGTATTCCACCTACTTCTATCCATCCATATTAGCTAAGGCAATGCCAAGCACCAAATTTTCCTGAGTGTGAGGTATACGTAGAAACAAAACCAAAAGACTAGGATCAAGCGTATCTTGAGTCACTTTGTGAGGGTACGAAGGATAATTATAATTCACCACTTTGGGTAAAAATAAATCTTCCACCCCCTCCTAAGAGGCCTCTTCAAGAAGATAATATTATCTCATCTTAGGCATATAAGGTTCTCATAGATTGAATCGAATCATTGAAGAAGCAGGGAGTGGGTTTTCATAAATCCACATTGCACAAATTGTAAAATCAACCCCTAGATCCATAAATACCTTGTCACACTTTTATTGAGCATTTCAAAATGCCTATGCTGGAAAAATTTAGAGGGAATGATGATACGTAAGAACACATCACAATTTTCATGAACTTGTGTTTACAACTGCAGAATAATGATGCTTTGTTATTAAGAACATTCGTGATAACACTATCTGGATCATCATTAGAGTGGTATAACCAACTAAATCAAAATAACATCTATAGGTTTGAATAGCTATCGAATGCATTTCTTGAAAACTTTTGAAGGTTATGCATAAAGGGTCCGACCCAAAATCTATTTATAAATATGGGGTAAATAAGTTTCAAAACCTAGGCGAATCCTAACCAAATTCGTGTAGAAGTCAGCGCAATTTTTTTTCAATAAAAAATTATAATAATGGAGCAAATTTCTACTAATATTTGGGAAAAATTAAAAAGCACAAAACTAGTTTGAGCACAAAATAAAGGATTAGAGGAGTGCAAAGGTATGATACTGGCTAGGAAGATACCATATAAAGGTACAAAGTTTTAATCTAAGAATTATTCATTGGAGAACATTTGAGATTATAAGGTGGAATTAAATATTTAAAAGTGATCAAATGGTTATGGAAATTATTGTTAATAGGACAAATTTTAAAGGAATTTATTTATGAGAAAAAGGTTGATAAAATTATTTGAGAAGAAAATTTTAAAAGAGAAGAAGAATATTTGATTTTCTCAAAAAAACTAAAAGGAGAACTAATATTTTTAACATGCTACCTTAATAAATGAAATTGAAGAGGATTTGATAATAAGAAAGGATTATAATAAAATATGGAGGCAAAGAAAGATAAATTAAGAAAGAAAACAATGAAAGGAAATATTGGTATAAATTTTCATCAAATTTGATGAGTTGCAAAGGAACGCGATGGTCACAGATTGCAGGCCATGCTATGTCGGCCAGTATAGCATGATCGTAGGCTATGAAAGTGGCCACCAATGGTTGGCATAGTGCAACTACAGGTTGTGAAAGCGGCCACCACGTGAAGACATCACACGGGTTGCAAAGGCTGCACTATGTGATCCATCGGACATAATTGAACATAATTTTTGCTAGTTGGATTAAGGAAATTTTGAAATAATTATATTTAATAATTTAAGTGTAAAAAATAAAAATAAATAAGGGGTCTAGGAATGGAAGTCTATGGTTGTTACATTATCCATACTATTATAACCTTGGTTTATGGTGAGAAGATCTTTATTATCCATGGCTTTCTAATTGGGTTAGACATTAAGATTCACCCATGGTATAGAAATTTGGTTAATGGTGGGAAACACTTTATTTATAATTGCATACTCAAAACCCATGGCTAGCAAAACACACACACACACACACACACACACACACACACACACACACACATATATATTAATTGATTATATAAGATTCTAATGGGTCTTAATGACTTTATATCAATGTCAATCTAGCTAGTAACCTTCATGTGTTTATTTCTTTAAATAATTGTCGTATTTCCTAAAGGATATTTTTCAATTCTCTTCTCATACAACCGTAATGTCAAAAGGTTGGAAGAATTAATGACACACTCTTAGAGCCCAAATATAAGTCTTTGATGCATATTTAAAAATATTAAATTTGGTTGACCTTTATTTTTCAACATTCACCACATATCTCCATTTTTAAATTATCGATTATGGTTACTGTTTCGTAATGCTTTTTCCCATAGCTCAACAACCTCGTTTCAGGTTCATCTCTGTTAGTTCCATACACAAGTTTTCCTATGCATCAATGCATCATATAAATAATGAGAATTTAATTAGGGTTACTAACCTCTTAGATGACACACACAATCTCAAAACTAATGTCTCCATGGTCAGACTATGACAAAGAGATCTAGAACTTTACCAAGGGTAGTGTCGGGGTCTTGGCCTCTGTAAGTTCCAATATGAGTATCCATGTCTTTGACCTTCATGATAGCAAGCATCACATATATCTCTAGTTCAATATTTTGACATAAACTAAAGGATTCTAAGAGTGAAGAATATAGGACACAAAAAATCACATCGATTTAATCACAAAGTGCAAGAATTCAATATAAAAATCATAGGAAAGGGGAATCTCCTCATCTGTAGATTCATTCAACTTGCCATTGATAGCTACTCTAATACCATATAAAAAATTATTGACCAAGAAAAGCTTCTTAATATTCATTCCTTCAAAAGCATATTTAATACAATATATCAATTACATACATCTTGTAACGAATCAAGAGACTATTATGGATCAAGAAAGATGATGTAACTAATATAACCTCCTATGAGGTGTAATAATGTCATAATTACCTAACAATTTTATAAAATATATAAGGTGATATTTTATATGAAAGGGGATATAGCCCCTAGGCCATATGGTTTCTCAGTTGGCTTCTTCTAATATTTTTGGCATATTGTGGGACTTGATGTCATTAGTGCAATGAGGAAGATTCATAGGAATCATCAAATTCCTAGGGATGTGAATTTTAACTTCTTGGCCCTTATTCCGAATGTTGCATGAGCTAGAATATTTTTTATTTCCATCCTATTACCCTATGGAACACGTTGTATAAAATTTTCTCCAAAATATTAGCTAATAGAATTAAAGTTGTGCTACCATTTATATTAGACCAAAATCAGGGCAGGTTTGTGAAAGGAGGGTAGATTTTAGACAATATAATCAGAATTCATGAAATAATCCATTCTATAAAAAAAATTGGGGAGGAGGGAATGCTTCTTAGGTTGGATATGAGCAAAGTATATAACAAGGTTTCTTGGAATTTCCTCATTAAAGTATTGAGATAATTTAGGTTTCAATAGGACTGGATTGACTTATTGGAAACCTATTTTGTTGGAGTATATTACATTATTTAGAACATACTAATGTATCCCCATGGTACCTTCATGGCACATTGTAATAATATATTGGGGTTGAGTCATCGCTTAGAGTGTGAGTAATATTTCCCCTTTTATGTAAGTGTGAATGTGTAGGAAATGCACAAGTGTCATGTGATTTATTGTAAAAGTGTAAGTTGAGTCTATGTGCATAAGTGTCTTATATGTATAAGAACAATATGTTATATAAAGATATGCATAAGTGTCTTATATTAGAGTGTGCAAGTTATAGAAGTGTAAGAGTCATGTATAGGTGTACATATGATATAGAGTCAAGTGTTCATCAAGTATGAAAGTGCCAAGTAGATAAGCCAAGAGTCATGAGAATTGGCATTAGGAAAGGAATAGTCAAGTATTCAAAGAGTCACACTACTATGGCTATATTATGGATACAATACTCCATAATCAAGTATCACATACAATCACGATCATTACTAGCATTTTGTAAGAGAAAGAGGATAAATAAAGATTACATACATTTTGAGAAATTAATATTGTAAGTTGTATTACATGATTAGTATTTATTTATTAAGGATATTTATATTCATATTGTTGCATATTATTGAATGTTATTTGATATATTATAAGCCTTATTTTACATATTAATTTGCTCATATTATTCTACTCATATCATTATATTGACCTTATTATATTGTGGCTATATTATATTTGATCTTGTGATATTTAACCTATGATATTTATGGTAGTATTAAGGCTTAAAAATCCATAAGTGGTATTATATCTACCACCTAACTCTATCTAGATTGACAAGAGTTTATTTTATATTTTTTTTGTAAATTGATTGTATTTAGTTTGATTAAGTCAATTTGGAGTCTTTCCACTTTGAATATAGTGATACTTAGATTCTATTATAAGTTTATATTGAGTAGAAAGGCTAGGGTTATTTCATTAGGTTGAAGGAAACCTAGTGAAGAATAAAGGCTCAATTATATTGAAGAATTAATAGAACCAACTCATTAGAAAGTTGGTCGTTCAAGAAACAAATATATTGACATTGATATTATTGGATTCTCTAGCAAGAAGAAGAATCATATTGATTTCTTAGGTGTGATCTAAGACTATTTATTTAAAAAAATATTTATGATAGAGATTAAGCTACATAAGTGTGAGAAGCTTGCTATAGAGGATATATAAGAGTTTCAATTTTTGGTGAATAGAGAATATTTATACAGATGAAAAGATAGTTGCAGATTGAGAAGCATTCAAAGCTTCATAAAAGAAGAAAGAAATCATATTGATAAAGAGAAAAATATAGTAGTGTATTGAGAAGAATTCAGAGCTTCCTAAGATAATGAGAGCATAATAGAAGAAAAAATACAAGTATATCATTCTTGAAGAAGGCTAAAGAAGCATCTAGCTTACTTTATACTGCTTCAAGTATTATATTAACATATATCATTATTGAGGGTCCGAGGTGTAGACCAATTGGTTCATCCAAACCCCATAAGGGGGCGGAGGTCCAAGGTTCAAATCTCGGGCCTCGTCGAACTGAACGCTTGTCCCTTTCCTGGTGCTTTCAGCGGCATAAAAGGTTTAAAATGATTGTGGCATGGTGGTTATAGGGGTTAATTGCACGAAGATCTGTGTGGCAACTTCTAGGGTGGACAACGTAGAATACTGTGGCAGCCATAAAAGTTGGACAACCTACCCGGATTCGTGGCGGCTATCGATTCCACCATGTAAATTCAAAAAAAAAACATATATCATTATTGAAGAAGGATAAAGAAGCACCTAGCTTACTTTATATTGCTTCAAGTATTGGATTAATATCTACATTGATAAGATCTACAAGATATTAAGAAGATTTAGGCTCAAGAAATCAATATTGAAGAATAGAAACCCTTCAAATAAATAGGTCCATATAGAGAAATATTGAGGATTAGAGACCCTTCAAAGAAAGAGTTTTGTATAGAGAAATATTGAAAAAGAGAGACATTTCAAAGAAAGAGGTTGGTATAGAAAATATAAATGCACTTATAGTGGAAATCAAAGAGGCTCTTATACAAAAAAGTGAAGTCCTTTATAGATAAGAAGAGAATCTTGAATATTGAGAAAGAAATTGAGGCCATTGAAGAGAATAAGAAATGAGACTTGATGTCTAATACAAAAAATAGAGGTCTGCAATCAACATTATAGAAGGATAAGAGTCTCATGCAATGAAAAAAGAAATAGAGGCTCATATAGTGAATAGATTAAAGAAGAGGTCTAAGATACATTTAAAGTAAGAAGTGGCTTGAAATATATTTAGAGAAATATAGGTTCGAAACACATTCAGAGTAATAAGAGGTTGAGACACATGTAGTGATAGTAAATAATAGAGGAGATAACTTACATATGAAGCTAAGATAAGAGGTAATAGAAGAGGTGTCTTAGAGTAAAGCAAGAGTATGAAATGAATTTGTATGAGCAAAGTACCAGTATTACAAGAAAAGCAATAACATGTTAGAATACACATCTAAGTTACAACAAAGGGAATAAGGTGTATTCAAGGAGTTGTCGAACATTGTATAACATCAAGATGTATAAAAATAGTAGAATATAGAGTAGTGAAACATTAGGCTAAAGTTCAGAATTAGAAGAAGCAAACCCACATGCTAAAATGGAAAGAAAGGTTTGTAGCATGTTGAATTAGAGCTAAAGCTGATGTGTTGAATCAAAGCCAAAGTTGAAGCATTAAGGTGGATTTGAAGTCAAAGCATTGAAGTAAAGCCAAATTCAAAGCATTGAAGTAGAGCCAAAGTCAAAGCATTGAAGCCAAACAATCAGCTAGAAGTCATGGAGAATAATATGTTGGAAACTGAGTAATTGAGTTCTACGTAGGAAAGATACAAGTAGAGCGTTACAAGTTGGAAGGTGAATGAACATTGGAAAACAAAGTGATTATAATACCAAAGTTTTAACATAGAAATTTTAGAGTTCAAGTACCAATTAGAACAATAACATGGAAGAAAAGAAAATATTTAAGACAACGCCATTTAGTAAGGAGTTACACACTTGAGGAAGAAGCAAGGGGTTACGTTCAACCTACTTGAGCAACATGTATAAGGAAGAAGTGTTATAAGGTTCCAAAGCAAGTGAAACAATAGTCCTTCTCATGCATGCTTACAAATGTAAGATGGAAAAAAACATTTGAGAAGCTTGAAAGAGAGGATAGACAAGTTTGAAATGAATGCAAATGATATTTAAAGGGGAGCAATCAAATTGGATGTGCGCAAAAATAACAATAGGGTAGGTAGTTACATTTTAGGGTTTATTAATATAAATTTGAAAGTTTAAAGTCCAAATTAGGAGAGATAAGGTTTATTTAAAGTTTCTAAAGGTTTTATATTTGGACTAATAAGGTTAATAAATTAAAGTTATTTAAAGTATGGTTTGATAATTTATTTATTCTATACGATAATGAGTAATAAGATATTTAGTAATTGTTTGAAAGTTTATTATTAGATTGGAGTGATAAGGAATTCAACTAGGCTATTTAAATGTTTTTGTAAGTTTTAAAAGGATTTGAAGTTTTTAAAAGAATTATTTATTTTTGGGTTTAGTTTTGAAAAAAAATGAATATATTGAGTTTTTGCAAATTTATTTATTTGGGAGATAAAAGGATTTCAACATCAAAACTTAGGAAAAACATAAATTTGAATAATATATATTATTAGTTTCTAAAAATAAGGAGACACAAGGTTTACTACTTCATAGAAATTAAATTAAGAAATTTGAATTGTCTAAACCTAGGAGTTATAAGGTTGCCTACAAAGGAATCAAATTGTATCTAGAAAATATAAGAGTTTTTGAAAAATATAAAAATGAATAAAAGATCAAGAGTATATTACCATAGAGGGAATTTTCAAAATGCAAAGCCATATTTCATAAAAATAAAAGTTCAAAAACAAGATGTATATCAAAGAAAATTTCCTAAATTTAATGGACAACATCATAAGAATACTTTTCAAAAATATTATCAAATATGCAAGATAGTATCAGGTGAATCTAACCAAATAGTTGTAATAAACATTTTAAAACCATATAACCACCATGCCATAATCATTTTAAACCTTTTACACCACTGAAAGCACCAGGAAAGGGACAAGCATTCAGTTTGGTGAAGCCAGAGATTTGAACCTTGGACCTCTACCCCCCTTATGGGGTTTGGTCGAACCAATTGGTCTACACCTTGGACCTATAATTTTTAATGGTTTGAATGTCTATAAGTTAAGTATAATTCTATTTAAATATTGTAGATGATAAGAGATATCTAGTTCATGGAACTGGAAGAGTAACACCTAGTACACCATTTTTAGATTTTGTACTAGAGGATGTTATGTATATTATAGTATTATCAACCAATCTCATTTCAATTACTAAATTTTGCTGAAAGTGGAACATCAATTGAATTCAAAGGTATAAATAAGCACAATAAATGCATTATCAAGAATCAAAATATAATAAAGTCTATAATATAAATAAAAAATGAAATATGTGCTTTAGATTCTATTGTTTTTTTTAAATCTTATTTTATCTCAAGATGAACTTGTTGATTAATTACCTTAGTGATCTAAAAGAAAAAATAAAATAAAATGTATTCAACAGTGTTTCTACCAATGCAAGCATCGTGTGAATCCAAAGTTCAAGATGATGAAGAAAATACAAAAAATGTAGAAGATCAAATGCATTGCAAGGTCACTTGAAGAATGAAGACAAATATGTATAAGGGGTGTTGTAGTATATTATATTATTTGGTACATGCTAATGTGCCCCCATGGTACCTTCATGGTACATTTTTAAATTATAGATTAAGGTTGAGTCATAGTTTAGAGTGTGAGTAATGTTTTCTCTTTTATGTAAGTGTGAATGTGTAGAAAATGCACAAATGTCATGTGAGTTAGTGTGCAAGTATCTTATATGTATAAGAAAAATATGTTATGTAAAAATATACACAAGTGTCTTATATGTATGAGAATAATATATTATATAAGTATGTGAACAAGTGTCTTAGATTAGAGTTTGCAAATTAGAGAAGTGCAAGAGTCATGTATAGATGTGCATACAATATAAAGTCAAGTTTTCATCAAGTATGCAAGTGTCAAGTAGATGAACCAAGAGTAAAGAGACTTGGCATATGGAAAGGAATAGTCAAGTATCTAAAGAGTCACACTACTATGGTTATATTATAGAGATAATACTACATAAGAAAGTATCACATACAATCATGATCATTACTAGAATTAATTTGTAAGAGAAAGAGGATGAAATAAAGATTGCATATATTTTGAGCAATTAATATTGTAAGTTGTATTACATGCTTAGTACATATTTATTAAGGCTATTTACATTCATATTGTTACATATTATTGAATGTTATTTGATATATTATAATACTTCTTTTACAAATTAATTTACTCTTATTATTCTACGCATATCATTATCTTGATCTTATTATATTGTGGCTATATTATATTAGATCATGTGATATTTAACCTATGATATTTGTGATAGTATTAAGGCTTAAAAATACAACATGTTTTACCTCAGCTATGTTCTCAATTCTAATCAATGGTACCATTGTTGGTTATTTGAAAGGCAAGCAAGGTATATGACAAGGGGATCCTTTATCCTCTCATATTTTTATCATCCTAGTCAAGTCCCTTGGGATGACTATTTCAAGGGTTGTGGAAGAAATAAAGTTGGATGGTATTAACCCTACTTTCACCCTTAGTCCCATCTCCCAACATAAATTTGTTGATGACATTGTTATCACTTCAAGATCCTCTATCTTGTAAGCAAGAGAGTTGAAATCTATATTGAAATCCTACAAAATTGTGATTCCACAAAAAACTAACTTTTTAAAAAGTAAAATCTTATTTTTAAACACCCCTATTAGGAGGTAGATGAAAATTGTAGGTGTATTTAGATGTTGGGTTGGGGAACTTCCTTTGAATTATCTTGGGATGTCCATGTTTAAAGGTAGATCTTTGGATTATATGTGGAACCTAATTGTAGAGAGATTTTTCAAGAAACTAACAGGATGGAAATGAGCTCTTCTTATTTAGACAAGGTAAATGCTTTTGGTGAATTCCTCTCTCCAAAGTATCCTGATCTATTTTATGTCCCTCTTTCAGATACTAACTAAATTCTGTAATAAAATTGAACAGATTCAAATAATTTTCCTATGGACTGGATAAGAGGATAAAAGGCATCTCCCAATGGTAGTTGGGAACAAGTTTGCTAGAAAAAATTAGGGGGCTTGATGTTGAGAAGACTGATAAAAATGAATAAAAATCTCTTAGAAAATTTAGGCTAGAAATTGATAAGGAATGCAGAGGTAAGATGGGTAAATATTATTCAAGCCAAATACCTAAGAGATGATGTTGACTTTTTAGAGGACAGAGACTTCCCTAGGGGATCAAATTTTTAGAATAATCTCCAAATTGTCAGAATGTTTTTGTAGCAAGGTTTGCAATGGAAGAGGTAACACGATTCTTTTTTGGAAATATTCTTTGCTTAAGATAATTCCTCTTAATAAGGATTTTGATTTTGTTGTCTTGGAGAATGAGGTTTCTCAACTTTATGGGCCTATGGTTAGTGATTATATTTTAAGGGGAGATACTAGACCAAGATGGAAATAAATTGAAGTTGAAGGCTTGGACCAGAGAAAGAACTTGGTTCCTAGTAAGTTGAATAGGATGATGTAGGTTTATTTCCTAAACAACCTAGACACTCAGGATTCTAGGTGATGGAAATTATCAAAACAAGGGAACTATTTGGTCAAATCTAGTTACTATTTTCTAGAAGGAGAAGGTCCTTGTTGGTTACCAGCTTTGAATGTTTGGTTACAAAATCTTACTCCTAAAGTTAACTTCTTCTTTTGGCCCATATACAAAAATAATATCCTTATTGTGGATAACCTTATGAAAAGAGATTTTAAATTTTCAAATAGATGCAACCTTTGTGAATGTATGATGGAATATGTTAACCATTTGAGTTTGACTTATCCCTTTGCTCAAGAAGTCCTCCATATGATTCTTAATAGATTCTAGGTTTCTTGGGTCTACCCCAATTTCCCTAGCGATATATGTCTCCAATGGAAATACCCTTTCAAAAGTAAGAGGCTTAACACTTTATGGGGATTTAGTCTTCCTCATTATTTATGGGCTCTTTTGAAAGAACAAAATTACTGCATTTTCAAGGGGAAAAAGGGGCTAGTCTTGTCGTGGACAATAGGATTATATCTCTTATTGTGGAGAATGCTAGATTGATTAAGTGGGAAGAATTCTAGGAATAAAATAGGGAAGGTATGATTACAACTGATTAGGGTATTGATCTAGTTACATGTATCCTTAATCCTCTTAAAAACCTTTTAACAAGGCAAACAAAATGGACCCCCCCTCTGGGTGGTATGCTAAAATTGAACTTTGATGGGGCATCTAAAGGGAATCATGGACTTTTTGCGGTGGGAGGTTTGATAAGAGATGAAAATGGAAATATTTTTATTGCTTATGTTGAATCTCTAGGGGACTAGTCAAGCCACTTTGTGGAAGCCCATGCTATATGTGTGGTAATAAATTTAGTGAATAATATTTAGGTTAAGAAATTAATTATAGAAGGGGATTCCCTTAACATGATTAATTGTATGAAAAAGATATAGAAATTAATTGGAACTTAGCCTCTACGATTTATGAAGATCGACATATGAGGCTTATGGAGGTAGTGGAATTTAAACACATTTATAGGGAAGGGAATAACATAGCAAATTATATGCCTAAAATTAAAATAACACAAGAAGGGCTTAATGTTTGGGAAAGAGACTTCCTCGAATAATATATTGTAATTATTGATAATGATAAAATAAATGGCATTCACATTGATTAATATTTTATTCCTTAACATTGTGTCTGGTGGGGTCCTGAAAGTAGTAATTGATCCTATGATTTGATGATTGGGAGAAAGTTTGAAAATAAAATCTGGTACAACTCTTCCAATGGTGATGCCACATTTTTTTGCTTGGTTTTTAGAATATGGATCTCTAGTAGTGTTGGTTGCTATTTGTACCACTCTTTTCAAAGAATATTTAGTAGTTCAAGGTATTTTGAGTTCAATTTTTCTAGGAGTTCCTTAACAATTACCATGGCTACTTAGGCCAGCCTACTTTTTTTGTTAACATTTGTTTTCAAAAATTTTGGTTTGAATGTGTTTTTTGTAGGTGAGGACCTTCCCTAGGTTGTTTTGACCTAGGTAATCTATCCAAATTGTATTTTGTTATTGGGTAGAGTTTTTTGTAGTTCCCAGGATTGAAGACTTGCAAGGCTGATTCAAAGAGTATTTCCTATAAATATTATCCATATGTGCTAATTCATGTTGTCCATAGTGCATCTTATAATCCTTGTTTCTCCTGGTATGAAGCCCACATGTTGCATTGATTGTTATTTTTGGGATGTTTTGCATTGGGGTTATTTCCTAGGTGGTAGAGGATGCCAAAGATTGCTTCATCACCAAGAACTAGAAAAAGAGTCTTTATGTGTGTGGAAAAGGCTCAATAAGCTAAAAAGGAATATGTTACTCTTTACCTGGAATCACATACAAGTTTAAATAATGGGGATAAAAATCAAGATAGAAAAAGAAAATTTGTAAATCTGCCTAACCAAAGTATGGATAATATCGAGTCTAAATATTTTTAGGAAGTTAATAGGGAGATACCTCTAAAATTATCTTCGTTGGAGGGTGGGAATTCCCTTAAGAATGACAATATGCAAAAATTGAGGTCTTTTGGAAGGGACTTGGATGGTGAGCCTCTAGGGAAGAACATAATGGAAGGTTTAGAGAAAAACTGTCACTTTGAAGGACCTTAGTAAAAATTTGAGGAGACTAAATCACTGGTTGTCTAGTAATGTGGACAATGCCCTAAAGGACCTAAAAAATAAGATTCCCCTTCTTAGGTCATAGATTGAGGGTGTGAAGGAGGATGGAGATATCTAATCCATGTTTTTCCTCTCCTTTGTTGTAGTGTTTGATGTGTTTATTAGTTGCTAGCTAGTTTATGATGTGGGCTATTTTTCTAAGATTTAGTTGTTTGTATAGGCGTGGAAGGATGCCTATTTGTAATATTTTTGTTTCTCTTAGGGTTTTATTTGCTTGTAATATTTTTTTAAAATGTTTGGGGGCCCTTTCAAAACCACTTCTTCTACCCTAATAATAATAATAATAAACTCTCAATGCCATCATGGTCATGATTATGAATTAGTTATCCATTTGTTTACAAATAAATTCACTTCATTGTTATTTTATCTAATAGTTATTCTCATACTTTGTTCAATCAATTGGTTGAAACTATTATTGTTATTAATCAAATAAATATCTAGTTGATCATGCTTTTAAATAAGTTATCTAATTATTTTTAAAATCAATTCACTTTCATTATATTTTTAGGTTACATAGGAGATTTGGTCACAACCATATTATTTTTAGAAAATAACAAGCATAGGTTTCAAACCACAGGGGCTACTCCCACCAAACCTATTCTACCTCATTATTATTGACCTAACATGAAGGGGACCACATATCGCTCAGGATTCATACCATCATCATCGGTATGGCTACTCATATGGTTTTATAACATGTTATGTTGAGGAGGCTACTCATATGGACAAAATTTCAGGCCATATGAATCATATTGAGCCTTACCAAGACCTAATAGTGGTTTTAACCACTCAAATAGGGAAATATATCCCTTTGCAACCTGAGTCATGGTTCTTTCTGATGGCTCCTTGGTAATCATGGTTCTCCATGATAGACACTCGATGGTCATCATACCCTATGATGACTTGTAATCCTAGCTATAAGAGCCAATGATGGCCATACCTGTAACAAATTTGAGCTTTTCGAGCTAAGCTAAATTAGTTACAGGGTAGTTGAGCTTAACATATTGAGTACAAGAAGTTTCTAGAAGATGATATTTGGGATGTCTAATCCTAAATGAATATTGATCTTGGATTCCCTTGCAAGCCAAGAATGCCAATTGGGAGATCTATAAAAGGTGCCTAAAAACTTCAAAAGAAAGAGTTGAGATTGAAATCTAATGCAATGAAGTATTGTCAGTTTACCTAACAAAGAGAAAAATATCTCATAAGCATCAAGGTACTATCCAAATCATGTCATGGAACTTGAATTTGCATAAATGGTGATCATTTGAGTTTGAAGAGCCCAATTCAACCATTTTTACCATCAAACATCCAGATTTAAAGCCAATTCTCTATAATTCAATCGTGCATCGATCAAGCCACCCTTTAGAAATTAATTATAGGAGTAATGTGAGCATTAAAATTGGCATTAATAGAATGTAAATATATAATACATGCTTGATAATGAACTTATGGTTCGTTTTAGTTCCCCAACCACCTAGTATAACCACCTAGTATAACGCTTAGCAATAATGGAATAGTATAGCGCATAGTAATAATGGAATAATAAAGTCTATTATAACTTCTCCCCCTTATTACATTATTTTGAAATACAAAGAGTGTTGCAAAAAAACTCAAATTTGACAGGTGCAAGTGCCTTAGTGAAAATATCCACAACCTATACATTGGTGGGAATGTATAGGAGTTGGATATTGTGTTTTGAAACTTCATATTGAATAAAATGACATTGAGTGTTAATACGTTTGGTGCGTTCATGAAATACTGGATTCTTGATGAGCTTCAAAACACCTTGGTTTTTGCAAAACAAGTGAATTAGAAGTTTCTTGGGAAGACATATACTTGAAATAATGTAATATAACCATATCACCTTGCAGACTGTTCCACGTGCTGCGTGATATTCTATCTATGTAGATGATAAAGAAATCACCTATTACTTTTTATTGTACCAAGAGACATGATTGAAGCCAATATAAGAAATATATCCAGAAGTTGATTTCCTATCATCAATTGACCCAACATAATAAGAGTCCATGTAACCTTGCAAGAAGAAGTTATCATTCTTCTTGTATTCCAGGCCATATTTTTTACTGCCATGAACATAATGAAGAACTCATTTTACTACTTTCCAATGAATAACCTTACGTTCCTGCATGAACATCAAAATATAACTCACAACAAAACTGATGTCTGACCTGATGTTGGTCAGATATATGAGACTCTCAATCAATTGGTGATAGAGAGTACCATCTACCTATGGATAAGTATCATATCACGATAACTATAGTCCTATGTCCATTAGAGTTGCTTTAGAATTATAATCAGTCATGTGATGTTTCTCAATCAATATCTTGGCATATTTATTCTGTGTCACTCTGATGTGATTCTTATTATGTGTCACTTCTAAACTAATAAAATAATGAAGAAGTCCTAGATCTGTCATCTCAAATATCTTTTTCAAGTCACCTTTCACTACATATATCAATTTCTCTAAATTTTCAGTGATAATCATATTATCAACATAAACCATTTTTATTGATATAGAGAATAGAATCCAAAGGATTTATATTGAAACCATGCTATAATAAGTGATTGTCAATATTTATGTACCAAGCTCATGGAGCTTGTTTTAACCCATACAAGGATTTAACCAACTTGTAAACTTTTTGCTCTTGGTATTCAATCAAAAATCCTTATGGCTGAGTCATATACACTTTTTCCTTGATATCACCATTTAAGAAGGCACTTTTTACATCCATCCGATGTAGTTTCAATACAAAATGAGTTCCATAGCACAAAGTACATGAATGGTAGTCATTCTAGTAGAGGGTGCAAAAGTATATTCATAGTCAATGCCTTCTTTTTGTGCATAGACCTTGGCAACAATGCAGACCTTATGCTTATCTATAGTTCCATCTGCCTTATACTTCACTTTGTATACCCATTTGTAGCCAATGGGTTTCTTTCCAAAAGACAGATCAACTAGCTTCCAAGTCTTATGTTTTATGAGAGATATATGTTCTGCATCCATAGCTACCTTCCACTGAGGCTCACTAAGTGCATATTGGATTGTGGTAGGTTCATGCTCATCCAATGAAAATATAAAAATCTTATCTGGAAAATCTCTCAAGATGACTGAATTCAAGAGCTTATCCTCTATTGCTTCTCCCAAAGCATTCAATTTGGCCTTCAATTCTGCCACTCTATATAGGAAAAATTATGATGGCTAGTAGGAGCCGAGCTGATCCATGATGGACTCTCTGTAAATCTATATTTTTTATGTTTTATTAGATACATTAGATTAACAACATTTCGTTCTCCGTTTTAGCATAGTTCATTTCACGTTTTCATGCATTTCTTCACTATTTTTAGCATTTTTCTTTCATTTACATATCATGGAAATGGACCTCATCTTGAGAGGTTCCACATTTATTACTAGTTTCTTGTAAAATATTATGTGTGCAAATCTCAGGTTTTCATAGGAGAAAATCATCATAAATATTCCTCAATATTTGCATCATCAAGTGGAGGTTGCTAAGAAACTCTCCATAATTAGTTTTGGAAGATTACAAAGATTTTGGGAAGACACCTATCATTTGGTTCCTTGATGTAATTTGTATCAAATGGGTGTAATCCCTAAGAAAGTTATTATGTAACCTCTTGTAAAGATAATTTTCAAATATGAATAAAGAAGGACATCATTTCTTATATCTCTTTTGCTTTATATTGGTTACATGATGTTATCTTGTCAATTTGATTTCATAATTCTTTAGGTGTTAGATATTTTGTACATATTACAGTGGCAATCACTACGGGGATTTTTCCCCAATCTCCTAATTTGTCGCTAGCTTGCTATTTTATTATTTTTTGAATTGTATGTACCATCATTCTAAGCTAAATGGCCTGCATACAAATCCGTCAGATCCTATGATGACTACCAGACCCCGTTGCTTTGCCCCCTGAAGACCTTAGAGCATAATGTAGAAATCATGGAGGTAACATCTTCATTGAATGTAGGCTTTGCCTATAAGTTCCTCTACACTTTATTTTCCCTATTTTTCATAGAAAGAGATGGAATAAAAATTTCAATTGAAAAATCTAGAGAAATTTAGAAGAAATTTTTAAGTTTTAAATTTTCTGTTGGCAACCACTCCCGAGTACAGTGGCATCTGTTGCTACCCTCCCCAGGGTACAAAGGCCCATCTGTTTGACCATTCCTATGTTTGATGACCTCTATTGTAGACTATTTGACACAGTGAAAACCCTGTTTAAACTACTTTTTAGGGCTTGCTTGCATGCTACCTATCTAAAGGATGATTTCATTTAGGGTTACATTTCAATTTTATAAAAATTAAAATATTTTTATTATAATTTGAAAATTTGAAACGTTCTTTCATGCATTAACAAAAAATAATTGAGTGGTTTACGTTGCATTTCCATTTTACATAAAATAAAAACAACCCACACACACATCACATCTCAAATTAAACATCAACGAGTTGAAAGTCACGACCAACCACTGATCAAGACTAACAATGGTGGTCTTCATCACAACCTTGTTGCCTTACATTGTAGTTCTTCGCACCCCATTTTGGCCAATACTGGTCCAAGAACTATCGTAGCCATGGAAAATAGCACACACTCTTCTTTGAAATGTGTGTCACTGGCCATGATGAATTGGATGAGGATTGGTAGGACCTATTCTCCCTCATCGAATTTGGGCTTCACCTATAAGTCTTGGTGGGTTTCATAGTCTAGAATTCATCACCAATCTCGGGTGTGAGAGTATATAGATGAAAACCCTTTTAACTTGAGTATTACATTGATAATATCAGAAACTCGAACAAGATAAAGGTAATACATCAATGAATCAAAATACACAAACCAGTTTTAGGAAACATAATTAAAATTTAAAAGATATAACCATTTGTATACATTATTTGTTTCCTTACTCAATGCCTAATAAATATAAAATGGTCACAACACAAAGCCATACCCAGTCCCAGACTGAAGCTATTAGTAATGCACATGAAGGTCTAGAACACCTTTAGTATAGTCCAGCAGATTTACGTTTACCTGAATGATTTTCTAATAGCTGTCGCAAATATAATTCCACACATGAGGGATCCGAGCATCGAGATACCCCCAATAGGAGGACTTCTATGGGTTATTCCCATGATAGATATGAGAATAATCCTAGACCTTGTTCATCACATTCTACTTCTAGACAAGATTCATCCACTGAGGGACCCAATAGAGGTATTACACGCATTCATGTACCCAATCGATCTACAAATCCCTTTGAACTTGGAGTGGAATACATGCCATTGCTTGGTCGATATGGGGGAGGTGATCCTATTGATCACCCTTGGTTGAGTCATAAGCTAAACCACCTAGATAGGTATGGTCCTAATGCAGCTTGTAGAGCACCTTCTTCCACTCATTCTCACTTTGAGAGTGGATGTGATGAAGACATAGTTCCTCCTATACGTACATACGAATAATGTTCTACTTGCACACGTCATACTCCCACACCATCCTTACATGAGGACATCACCCCTAGGGTAGAGAAAAGAGTTAATGCAACCTTGATTGATTGAGGTAAGAGGATAGCTACCCCTACTACACAAACTAAAATTACAAAAATCCCTTGTATCGAGATGAGAAGTCAAAGGCCACACATAGTGAATCAAAAAAATCAGCTACTTTGACCCAACACTAGTTAGAGAGAGAAATTGATCCAATTCCAACTGGATAATTTATTCCATGAGTGAGAATGCTTATATTAGGAACACGTAGAACAATAGATATTATACCACCAGTGGTTGTATGAACATAGACTACGTGAGGAAAGAATCCTAAAACAAAGATTGCACAAAGAACAATCACGTCAGATAGCTCATGATGAGATTCCCATACCTACTACTTACCGATAAAAAAAGAACACAAGGTGCATTGCACAACACCAAGAGTTGTCATCTAGACCCACTAATAATTGCCTTCCACATACCTCTATCCATCCATCTCATCTAGGACAACGCAAAGATCCAAATTCGTCTGAGTGTAAGGTATACACAGAAATAAAACCATAATACCAGGATCAAGTGTATCCTAATTCACTTTGTGAGGGTGCAAAGGATGATTACAATTCACCACTTTGGGTAAAAATAAATCTTCCACCTCCTCCTAAGAGGCCTCTTCAAGAAGATGAGATTATCTCATCTTAGGCATATAAGGTTCTCATAGAGCGAATCCAATCGTTGAAGAAGCAGGGAGTGGGTTATCAAAAATCCACCTTGCACAAATTGTACAATAAACCCCTAGATCCATTAGTGCCTTGTTTCACTTTTCCTAAGCATTTCAAAATACCTATGCTGGACAAATTTAGAGAGGATGATGATACGTAAGAACACGTCACAAGTTTCATGAACTTGTGTTTACAACTATAGAATAATTATGCTTTGTTATTAGGAAAATTTGTGATAACACTCTCTGGATCATCCTTAGAGTGGTATAACCAATTAGCTCAACACAACATCTCTAGCTTTGAACAACTAGCGAACGTTTCTCAAGGTTATGCATAAAGGGTCCGACCCAAATCAGTTTATAAAAATGGGGCAAATCAGTTTCAAAACCCAAGAGAATCCTACCCAAATTCATGTAGAATTTGGGACGATTTTTTTTTCAACCAAAAATTATAATAATCGGGCAAATTTCTGCTAATATTTGGAAAAAAATTAAAAAACACAAAACTAGTTTGAGCACAAAATAAAGGATTAGAGGAGTAAGGTATGATGCTGGCTAGGAAGATACTATATAAAGGTACCAAATTTTAATATGAAAATTATGCATTGAAGAACATTTGACATTCTAAGCTGGAGTTAAATATATAAAAGTGATCAAGTGGTTATGAAAATTATTGTTAATAGGACTCCTTATAAAGGAGTTGATTTATGAGAAAAAGTTGATAAAATTATTTGAGAAGAAAAAATTTAAAAGAGAAGAAGAATATTTGATTTTCTCAAAGAAACTAAAAGGAGAACTATTTTTAATTTGCTACCTTAATAAAAGAAATTGAAGAGGATTTGATAATAAGAAAGAATTATAATAAAATATGAAGGAAAAAAAGGATAAATTGAGAAAGAAAACAAGGAAAGGAAATATTGGTATAAATTTTTATTGGATTTGATGAGTTGCAAAGGAACACGATGGTCATAGAATGCAGGCCATGCTATGTCGGCCAGTATAACACGATCACAATCTGTGAAAGCAGCCATCGATGGTTGGCATAGTGTAGCTACAAGCTATGAAAGCGGCCACCACGTGAAGGCATCACACAAGCTGCAAAGGTTTCACTATGTGAGCCATCACATGGTGATTGACATACCATGAATTGTAGCCTCAAATGAGGCTACAGTCTATAGTATGTTGACCACCACGTGATAGCCTACCTAGTGCAGTATCTACAGCCTGTGTGAGGCTACAGTTTGTGGTATGTCGATCACCACATGGTGGCTGATACCATAGCATGTAGTCTCACATGTGGTGCAGAGGCCATACTATGTAGGACATCCCATGGTGGTCAACATACCATAGATTATAACCTCACATGAGGCTACAATCTACTATATGTGAACCACCATGTGACAACCTACATAATGCAGTCTCTACAAGCTGCATGATGCCTTCACGTAGTGGTCACTTTCATAGCCTACAGTTGTGCTATACCAATTATCGGTGGTTGAAATACCGTAGCCTATAGCCTGTGTAAGGCTATAGGCCATAATATGCTAGTCACCATGTGGTGGTCGGTATAGCATGACCTGTAGCCTCATGCTGGCTGTAGAGGTCACACTATGCCGACCATCACGTGGTGATTGATATACCACGGGTTGTAACTCATGTAAGGCTACATGGCATGATATGTTGGGCACCACGTGGTAGCTGATATACCACAACCTATAACCCCTATGAGGCTACAAGTTGTGGTATATCGGGTACCACATGGTGGTCGGCATAACATGACCTATAGCCTTACGCGGGCTGTAAAGGCTGCACTATGTCGACCATCACGTAGCGGTTGACATACCATGGGCTATAGTCCACAATATATCGGCTGCCACATGGCAATCAGTATACCGTGATCTATAGCCCACGTGAGACTATAGGCCATGCTATATTGATTGCCATATGATGACCGATATATTACGACCTATAGTCTCACATGAGCTGTAGAGGTTGCACTATACCGATCATCACATGGCGGTCTACATACCACATATTGTAGCCCATGTGAGGCTATAATCCATGATATGTCAATCTTGCGGGCTACAGTCTACAGTATGTTAGTTGCCATGTGACAACCAACATAGTGTGGCCTTTGCCGTGAGACTACAAGTTGTGCTATACATGGACTATAGCGTCATGTGAGCTACAATTTGTAGTATGTCAACCACCACGTGGTGGCTAGCATAAAGTGGCCTATAACATTCATGGGGCTATAGGCTATGCTATGGTGACCACCAGGTGGTGGTTGGCATAGTGCAACCTATAACCCCATGGACGCTACAGTTCATGGTATGCTGATCATCACATGATGGCTAACATATCATAGCCTATAATGTCACGTGAGCTACAGTCCATGGTATATTGACCACCATGTGACGATCGGCATAATGCGGCTTATGTAACTTGTGTGATACTTTCATGTGGTGGTAACTTTCATGCAGGTTTTAGGTAGGCTGCAGTACGTGGTATGTCGATCACCAAGTTATGGTCAGCTTGGCATACCGCGGCCTGTAGCAAGAAATGTCAACTTGCTGAGATGTTACCACCACAAGATATGCCGACTAGCCAAGATGCTACAAGTCACCACTCTATTTTTACCAAGATGCTACCACGTGTCCTCTACCTACCCCATGTCATACTCGTACCTTCTACTTGCCTCCTATAAATTAATATTTCTCAACCCTTTATTTTCTCCTTTCATGACGCGGTTTTTGCCCCACTTTTCCTTTAGAATTCTTAGAGAAGGAACGCTTAGAAACAAAATTTGGAAGGAACGCTTAGTCTTTAGAAACATTTCAGAAAAAAAGGCATTTTCATGGCTGCTTATACATATTTCTAGATGTTTCTTATACCCATTTCTATAGAGGTTTCTCGGCTTTTTCATTTGTTTTTTTTACATGTATTAGAATTCCATTCCACGTTAATACCTATTTATCTATCTTCATTCCTTTTGACTGCATTGGACCTCTCAGGTCCACCTAGCACTTTCACATGACAATGCACGGTGGATTGATGTGCCCTACACATGCAAAGTCTAAGTGTCTATATATGAATAATAATCAAAGGCGACAAGATAATTCTCCTATCGCTAATTCTGATTATGTCATAGTGAGAGCCCAATAAACTTTTAGATGCAGCTAGATTGATGTCCCTTCCTTTTAAAAATAGTCGAAGAACCGCAACTTTGCAACATTCATTCTTGTTGACCATCGAAAAATAGAAGTCACTGGTGTTTTTTTTTTTTACATCAAAAGTTGAAATCGTATTACCCTTGCGTGTCAGAATATCTAAATATTTATACCAAATGTCTTTGCTGTAAATATTTAGATTCTTTTGGGTTGTACATGGCATGATAAGACCATTTGGAATTTTTAGTTTTCAAAGTTTTGATTATTGAATGTGTCGTATGTTTTGAGTGTTGGAATCCATGAGAAACGTAGGTTGTTTTGAGTGTTGGATTTTAAGAGAAACATAGGTCGTAGGTGGGACAAATGGAGTTTAAAATGGAACATGCAAATAAAAATTTACGTAATGCTTAAACTAAAATCTTGTGACTTGAATTGGTGCCCACATATCATTTAACAATATTTTCGATTGTGTACGATGCTTCCAACGAGAATTTAAGGTTTGACCATAAATTGTAGGTTTAAAATATTAAGAATATCGGGCAAAGGTTTTAATAAAAGAAATAAATGCCCGATACAAGAATTTTTCTAAAAGAAAAGAGATGTTTTCATTGGTGGAGAATGAACCATAAAAAAATGATGCCTTTAGGCTGAATTCAACAACGTGGAGTCCAACTCCACATACAATGATGAAATTTTGAAAATTATGCTTAACAGATTGGAAAACCTCAATGCCGAGGCCCAAACATATTTCAATGAATGGTAAACAAATAAGAAAAAAGTAGCAATTGCATAAACTGCAAGACTTACTACTGGTGTAAATTTTACATATAATTGAAAATCGTTTTTTTCTTAAATATATTTTATTTATAAATATTAACCTTTTTCTCTTCTATTTTGCAGTCTAATTTTCAGCACTTCAAGATGCAAGTCAGCACCATGAAAACGTTGATTAAGACTACAAAAACTAGTGTGACTAATGTTATTAAAGTAGAGAAAAGATTATAATTCACTATCAAATAAAATAATTGGATAAAGAAGTTTATCAAAGATAAGGGCCTAGATGTGGAGGTTGTATATAAAAAAAATGAGAAAGAACTGAATGCACTCTTTAGAGAAGATCCTGTGAAGGAAGAAGGTTTATTGCTATCGGGGATGAACACTACAGTTGAAAGTCTAGTAAAGGTTGATGCATTGGAAGCAAAGGATATTAATGACGGATCATCAACACAAAATCATTCTCTAAACTTTTTAAATCATGCTTCAAGCACCCAGGAGAAAGCCAACTAGTTGACTATATATCTTATTGTGTAGCAGTTAATAATTTTGTAAATTGTAAAGGATGCTTTCAAATCAATAAAAGAGATAAATTTCAAAAATTTTGTATTATATTTTTGAGATTTTATTTTAAAAATTATGATGTTTTAATTAGTTAATGTGGATGCAATAAATAATTTTCATTACAAATGAATTGCTAGAAAATATGGATATAGGCAAAAAGCTCTCTTATGTTTTATAAATTTTTTTAAATTGAATTGTAGCACAAATATTTGTTTTGCCATAGACAAATAATCCAATAAGGGTGCGGGCCTTACTCTATCTCCAGCTCACCCTCGGGGTGGGCCTCTATTTTGTTTTTGTACAACGACTATAATTTTCCTAGAACTATGGTAGGATGGCCCACATGGTGGTTGGTAGACTCTTTAGAGATTTTGGATTTTGTTCAAGCTTTGTAAAAGGTTACGAAACCCTTTCAAAACCCCTTTTCACCAATCAAAAAAATAATCCAATAACAGGGCTTAAATATTAAACATATAATTTCATCAATATATGCAATATAATTTTTTGGAGATATACACATTACAATAAGAAAGATATGATATAAAAATAACAAATTCACAATATTGGAAGTTGAAAAAAACACATTTCAAATATAAAAAAACAAGTCTAAGTAAAATGAAAATCAATTCTCAATATCTTGTAGAAAGCTGATAATGAATAATGTGAAATATATTCAAATTTTTAAATCATCCATTGATTACAATGTTGGAAGTTGAAACAAATATTTTTAGAATATACAAATTCATTTGTACTCATACCCAAAATTTCTATTTCTACAATTTGATCAATGTTACCGTTATATAAAAATAGATTTTTTTGGAGATAAACACAATAGAATAATAATGATATGATATAAAAATAACAAATTCATAATGCTGGAAGATGAAAAAAACACTCTTCAAATATAAAAAAAAAAACCATGTCCTAGTAAAATGAAAATCAATGCTCAATATCTTGTAGAAATATGATAACGAATAATGTAAAATATATTCAAAATTTTAAATCATCCATTGATTACAATGCTGGAAGCTAAAACAAATGCTCTTCAAATATCAATAAATACATATCCCAATAAAATAGAAAATCAATTCTCAATATCCTGTAGAAATTTGATAACGAATAATGTGAAATATATTTAAAATTTTAAATCATCCATTGACTACAATGTTGAAATTTGAAACAAACACTCTTCAAATTGTACAAAAAATACATATCTTGATAAAACATAAAATCAATTCTCAAAATCTTGTAGAAATATGATAACGAATAATGTGAAATATATTTAAAATTTTAAATCATCCATTTATTACAATGTTGGAAGCTAAAACAAACACTTTTTAGACTATACAAAATTTTTTGTACTCATACCCAAATTTTTTGTTGCTATAATTTTATCAGTGTTACCATTATCCTCATCATCATGAGTATTCATTTCACCTCTTCTATCTGTGAGAGATTTCCAATATGCCAAAGCTCTATCATAAGGATACTTCTCCACCTCATAGGTTCACACATATACTCTCAAATAATTTTCTAAATTTTTATCTAACCTATTTCGAAATTTAGATTTTACAAACGATAATGCACTAAACACCCTTTCATCTTCCACTGATTCTAAAATAATCATTTGAAATAATTCATATAAAATAAAATACTCACTCGTCGTATGTTGCAGGACACTACTGGGATGCAATATTTTCCACAAATATGAAATAGAACTGTTTGATGATGGTTAGTCAATTGTGAAACTTGAACAACCATTGTTATTCCAAAACTGTTTGATTTTTTTATCAAAAGATATTTATTGAGAATACCATCAATTACCATTAACTTCCACACGTTTAGTAAAATGGTTAGCAAGAGTGCCCATGTATTTGAGAAAAAAACCATTTATAGTTTGATATTCAATACAAGGATTACATCGGGTTAACCACACTCATAGCCTCAAGCAATTCATCTCTTTGAAAATGGTCTCTTATTTTGTTTGTCAAGGTTTATGCTATTTTTCTCAATTTAATTTTTGTATCATGTACAACTACATAAAATCTATTGTATGTTATGGGTATTTGTTCTACTTCATTTGTAGCTATATCCATATGCTAATAAAAACAATATAAAGGTATTGCCTTTTCATGGACATTAATACAAATATGATCGTTTATGTTGAACTTCAAAAAGTTTTGAGGATCATTGAAATTTGTTAATGTTCTCCAACTCTCAAATATGGGATCCATAAAAATTTCAGTAGACATGTACATCATATCAATATGCATGCAAATTTGTTTTCTTGACCTGATGAAATCCACAATATAAATTGATCTTTGTTGTGCAAGTTTTATCAAAGTATTCATTTCTTCCAACATTGGAAGAATACCACATAATGTGAGAAGTGTTTCCAAGTCACTCATTCGGAATAACAAATATTTAGCATTATCAACTGCCCTACGATTTGCATACATAAACCATGCCAAGGATTGATATTGTTTGAAAACTCTATATATCAGTTGGTACAAAGAAATCCACCTACTATTTACATCTTTTAATAGTTTTTTACCTTCAGTAACTCGTAGTGCAAACTATTGAAACTCAAAAAATATTTTTGGACTGCATGAACAATAAGAATGAATTTCATGGATAAGTTCTTCCACTTTTGCTACATTTTCAAATGTGCTCACAATATTGTATGCAAGATTCATTATGTGATCCATGCAATGAATAGGGGTCAAATATGGGGTAATTGATGTTTGTAGTTGAATACAAAGACCATTCTTGTGTCCTTGCATTGTAGCAGCATCGTCTACTCCAACACATATCAACTTATTGGTTATTTCCATATCATTCATTCCTGATATTTCCTTTAAACTAGTTACAAAAACATCGTAAATTTTTTCCGCATTACAATTTTCCACCTTCTTACGTACTCCAAGTAAATGAGGTTTCCTTAAATGATTTTCCAATGTATAAACGTGCATGCAAATCTAATTTTTTTTTCAATAGCATTCACCTCATCAATTAAAAATGAAATGGATTTGGCATTTTTTACATTCTCTTTGAGGTCCTATCGCTCAACCAATGAGAGACATTTTACCATTTTCCAACCACTTTGATCTGAACAATGGGTACTAGGAAGGTTTTTCACATCAACTAGTTGAAATAGAGATTTATAATCAATGAAATCAGATATAGGTCTACCATTTTAAGAATAGTGTATACAACAACAAACTGCAAACTTTTTTAAGCTAAAGTGATCTTATTCATTTTTTGAAATTGGGCTTGAATCATTCCACCTTTCTCGACCAAAGGTTGTTGTTGTTTCATTTATTTATCATATTATTCTACATATTTGATATGTGCACATTCTAATGCATCCTTCCACCTAACATTTTTTTATATTGTTCCATCACTTTCTTTTGTTTTTATATAAAATTTTCCATAATATTTTTCTACTATATATTTTTTAACTTGCAATCTATGATCACTTCCGTGTTTCCAACTGTAAATTACACATCTTAATTCTTTTAGTTATTCACTACTATTATTTTGCTACACTGGCTCAATAAATGGAAATTATGATACCTAATTAGGCTAAAATGTTCTATTAATTATACACTTGGATAACCTGGCACATTTAGGTTTCTTAGAAGGAAATTATTTGGAAGTAAGGATTGGATGAGATATATTTTTTTCTTTTTCATTTGGTATGTTAGTTTTAGGAATCTCTTCATGTTGTTGTTGTATTTCATTAAGAAAATTTTTATCTATGGGAATTTCATTATCAAGGATATGTCGAAGTATAGGCATATCAGGGTCAATAGTATTTTGCAATCAAAGGTTTTTCATATCATTTTTTGATTTTAAAACACACATTCTATTAAAAACTAGGAATCAATTACTAGTATACAAAGGCATCAACCAAAAAACATTGGTTAGTAAGTAAAAGGTGTTTATACCTTGAATTTGTGCAGATGTCAATGGTTGAATGGATTGCAAAATATGATGAAAGTAATTTAGGATACTATTTTATTGGAATATTGGCCTCCCTTGTTTCCATTGCCAACTGGTGAAATTTTACCTATATAAATAGAAGATGAACATGAACATCATATTCAAAAAATAAAAACTATTGGTTAAAAAGAATTATTGGTTAGGAAAATATGATGACATATGGAACCTGGGATATAGCACCTGTCATATTGCGACCAGCATATGGCAGATGACATATGACAGATTACATATGGCATATGGTAGTAGACAATGCGGATAACATATAGTACCTAACAATTGTCATTGGGCATTCACCATATGGCAACTGCCATATGCTATCCACCATATAGTGGGTAACATATGGTCGGTGCCATATAGCACGTGCCATATGACATCCATCATATCTGCCATATGGTAGATGACATATGACATCCGCCATATATCATATGCCATATGGTAGACATCATATACCATCTATAATATGGTGGATACCATATACCATCTGCCATATGGTGGATGCCATATATCATCTACCATATGGTGGATGCCATATATCATCTTCCATATGGCGAATTCCATATGACTGCAGATATATAGTGGATGAAATATATCATCTACCATATGGCAGATGTCGTATGTCATTCCACCATATGGCAGGCACCGTATATCATCCGCCATATATCATTCATGGTTGTCATATGTATACAACCATATGAGGAATGAAAAATGGTGAATACCATATGTAAGGTGTCATATGGCGATAGATATATGTCAAACACCATCTGCCATATGGAAAGCATCAAATGCAATCCGATAGATCACATATGGTGGACACCATATGGTGGATGCCATATATCATCTGCCATATATCTACCATCATATGTCATCGAAATTATGGCACTTGACATATAGAGACATATATATGTCGACTAACATATGGTTTTTGATAGAAAGATAAACATATGGCAACTACCATATGATAACTGACTAAAATACTTGATACCTATAGCAAATTTGAATGAAATACAGAAAGATTGACCTATTGCAAAGGTTAAAGCAATTCTAGAAATTCTTCCCTCCATGAAGATCAAAGAGCTTTGTAGCTTACAAGACAAAGCAACATCCATTAAGCACTTCATAGCACAACTATCGGATAAATGTCGACCTATGAATTGATTACTACACAAGGGGTCCCATTCATTTGGGATGAAGACTATCAAAAGGTATTTGATGAGATCAAACAATACCTAGCAACTTTACCACTTTTAGCTCCGCATCGACTAGGTGTACCTTTCTTGGTACATATTTCAACCACATAATTTACCTTGGGAATCATGTTAACCCAAAAGAATAAATAAAACAAAGTGTAGGCTATATTACATTAGTCACATCTTGATCAGTTACAAGTTGAAGTATGAATACATTGAAAAGCTCTGTTTAGAAGTGGTGTTTTCTACCAAAAAGCTTCGCTATTACATGCTAGATCATACCACATATGTCATATCCAAATAAAATCCTTTGTAATATATTATGAGTCACATGTATCATAATACACGTACCTCAATGTGGATCATATTATTGATAGAATTTGATCTTGAATTCATCACTTAAAAATCTATTAAATATCAAGCTATAGTTGAATAATTAGTAGAGGCACCTCTTCAATATGATAAGCCTCTCTTCATACAACTTCTCGATAATGCAATATTTATATTATCAGAATAACCTAAATTCGAAGAACTAGATAACAAAGTAGATGTGAATTTGTTCTTATATGGTTATAAATGTGAGCAAGGGGGTGGCATAGGTATTATATTTTTCATGTCGCAAGAAGCTCCCATGCCCTTGTCTTTTAAAATAGATTTCCCTTGTACCAAAAATAATTTTGAATACAAGGCTCTTATCTTGGGTCTCCAAATAAATCTCACTGTGAAGATAAAAATGCTAAATAAATTTGGTGACTCCTTGCTCATTGTAAACCAAGTGAAAGGAATATATCAATGTAGATGTCCCATATTAAAATCTTACAAAGAGCTTGTGGACACATATCTAGTCCAACTAGAGTGGTATGATATTGAGGTAGTCCCCTGTATGGATAATTGCTTTGATGATACAATGGTTTCTTTGGGATCCTTAATCTCCATCCACTAATTTTACTACCATCCATGTTGAAATGATCTCTCAATCATCGATGTTGCATGAGGCTCAAAAAAATAAGGAATCAGTCCACATGATTCAAATAGAACCAAACCATGAGTGGTTCTAAAAAGCATAGGACTTTTTGAAATAGGTATCTTGGGGGTACTTGATCTTATATGGTCCCTTTAGAGAATGGCACTACCATTCATCATAAGGTTATCTTCCATATATATTTATGCATAATGAATCACAATGGGAACAAGTTGTTCATTCAATCGAAGCTCAACCTTATCAAGATTGGCTCACCCATTTAAAAGATTACCTAAATCTTGGTAGTATCCCTAAGGGATTTTTTCTTGTTGCAAAATGAGAATTTAAACATAAAGTGACTAGATATGTCTTGCTAGGAGATATTTTTATCATCAAAGCTATGATGGACTCCTCCTTCATTATCCCAAGCCCCAAAAATCAACATGGGTAATCTTGCAAGCTCATGATAGTACCTATGGTGGCCATTTTAACGGTATGGCTATCATTAAGTGCATCCTTAGAATGGACTCCTATTGACCCATGATGGAGAAGTATTGTTGCACATATGTCAGAAAGTGCATTAAGTGTCAGCATCATACTAATCTATTGCACCTACCATATTAGGCCTTGCAACCAATCCAATTTACTTGGCCTTTCTCTCATTGGTGATTTGATATAATTGGGAATATCTCTCCTCCATATTTGGGTTGCCACACATTCATCATAATGGCCACTGAGTACTTTACCAATTAGATGGAAGCAATCTCTTTGACCACTATGATTGGAACTTGTATTGCGGAGTTTATACTCTATAATATTATATTTCATTTTGGTATTCCATCCAAGATCATATCGGATAATGGAACTTCATTTAAGAATAAATATGTGTGGGAATTAACCTCCAAATATAAAATTCAACACAACTTTGCAACACCATATTCTTTGCAAGCAAATGGGTAAGTAGAGGCCTCTAATAAAACCATAGTTGTCATATTGAAAAAATCATCAAGGAGAATCATAAGGATTGGCACCTTCAATTACCTCTTTCTTTATGGGCTTATTGAACTAGCACTCGGGCACCCACTAGGGCAACCCTATTTTCACTAGTCTATGGTGTTGAGGCCATTATATCCTTGGAATTAGAAATTCCATTATTGCAAGTCTCATTGAAATAGTTCATAGATAATGAAACATCGCAATAAGCTCACCTTGATCAATTGACCCTTCTTGATGAATGATGAGTCAATGCTCTCGAGCATCTGCACATTTATCAAGATCACCTTAAATGAGCTTATAATACTAAAGTCCATATAAGAGAATTTAAATTTGGGATTCTTGTGCTTAAAGAAAACCAATAGAATTCAAACCTGTCACCTCATCTACGAGATAATTTTGTGGCCAATTGGTTAGATCCCTTCATCGTGAAATAGAGAATAGGGCCTAGAACCTATCTCCTAACTTTGCTAGAATGTGATGAGGAGTCTAAGCATCTCAATATTATTCATTTATAGGTACTTTATACTTAATTCATAAAATAATTAAAATCATAAAAACAATAAAAAAATCATCAAAACTCCAAACAAATCAAAAAACATAAAAATACAAAAACAATACAAAACATTAAAACACAAAACAATACAGAATATTAAAACACAAAATAATACAAAATATAAAACACAAAAATAGTTGCATTTCATTATATGCATTAAATAGTTGGATGACATTAAACATCTTCATCCATTGCATTAGGATAGGTTGTATTTCCATTCTTTCGAATGACACCATGTCTGTATGCCAATCATGAATCCGAATATCCTTATCATTCATATTTTCCATTGTGAGTAACTGTATTTTTCAACACAAATTATCAGTTGCTATAAGGCATATGCTAGATTTTTTGATCATTCAGCCATTCCTAGTTATCTTCTCAGATTTGTAGAAATATGTCTTGGCTTTTAGAAGGTAAGGTCTAGTTTTTATAGTACCTTACATATGTCAAAATCCCAACACAATTATACATATTAACAATTCTATTTTGAACAAGAAAATATGATACTACAAAGTGATCCTTGTCACCTTAAGCGAAAAAATTTATTTCTCATATTATTATGTGCATGGTCTAGAATGTTGATAATTGACAAAAGGACAAGATCCCCCCTACCTAAAAAATCCCTTACTTTTATAAAAAACAAGAAAATTCCCAAAACAATGCAAAATAAATAGTGATTTTCATCACTAGATAAATCCCTTACTCAAAAATAAAACAAAAATGTAAAATAAATAGTGGTTTGCACTACTAAACATGAGCAAGTATCCCAAGCAATTAAAAGAAAAAAGGGGGAACGAGCTTGAATCCCTAGAATTTTTAGTATTCAAAAGCCATGGGGTGATCTCCATTATAACAATGGGTTGAATGAAACCCGCCTATCAATGGAGTAGCCTTACACATGGTGATATGTCTGTCACATTAGCGATCTTCTTTTGTATAGACCAATGTCAGCTTATGGATGAGCTAGATTTTGGTGGCTTGTATTTCCTAGTAGTCTAGTCTAACTGCATCCAAACTTAGGATCATGATGACCATATGGTGATCCTCGTTACAATAATAGCTTTAATGAAACCCTTCTAGCAATGAGGTAGTCTTATGCCTCATATAATATATTAACTTTACACATACAGGGATAGTGAATATCTGGGTCTTCTTAACAGGCGTGTATCTTTTAAAAGTTTTGTGTAGTCATTATACAACTTTTGATTAGTCAACTAGGGTGTTTGAGTCTCATGGAAAACCTTAAAATTCCCCTCATAGCAACCAATCATCTAATAAAAAATCACACTCTTCCTTATGAACTTTTATATATTAAGGGGTCTGCATAGAATATGATAGATACCGAATGGATATCAAAAATGATATTTAGACGACCACTAACTATGTTATGCATATCTTTTAGTTGTAGAAGCTTATAGGGAAAACCCCTACATTTCACATCATTTTATCTCACATATGGATGTATAAATGATTAATTATTATGATAAGAGTTAACATTTTTCATTCATGATTCTTATACATTTTGTGGTATCTGCCATTAGTTCATTAAACACATATTAGATACATTCATTATGTTTTAAATGATTAAAGCATACACGTACTTTTGCATTAGACCATCCACATCGAATTAATGCATTACATACACATTAAATCCAACATATCATATAATAGAAATTAAATGCATAACCAATTAAATAAATCTAAATATGCATTTAACATTTACTATTGCATCCATATGAGCATACATAATACTGCATCCATACATTTAGATCACAAAATCTAATCATAATCAATCATCTAATTATTTCCTATCATTAGTACATCACATATATAACAATACATCATCATATAAGTATTACATATATCAATGCATCCATAACATAAATCAAAATCATACATAGATAATGAGGTAAAAGGAAGATCTCATATATATATATATATCAAAATATAAATACATAATGGTACAAAATTCTCATAGGCTATAATAGAGTGGGTCCTCAGTCCTAGCAGTCTCAAAATCTAGAGCACACATAGATAAGTCAAGCTAGCCCTACACCCCTGCTCTCACCTCCACCCTTAGATCTACCTTGGCAAGGCTGGGAACCACTAGCCTTTGATCTCTTTGGAAGATCTTGGAATATTGGTACCAACTGCCTCACTATTAGCTATCATGACTCAGTTTGTATACTCTGATGAGATACCCCTAATGAAGATTACGTAGGTAGTATACCCTTTCATCGCTCTACCTCATCCTCCAAGCTACTAATATAAGACTAATATAACCTGTGATGAGTAAAATATTGGCCCACATGTGCTTTTAATGTGCCTACATCACCTATAGTCTATCCACATGTAGCTATATATCCTTGGGCTACACTCAACACATCCACCAAAGTCTGTAGAGTGTCCCACTCTACTATCCTAGCATCCTTATCAATGATCCGAGCAGCCTGGGCATTGAGGAGAGTTATCTCCTTAGCATACCCCCACCATAACTACTATCCATCATTCAAATGACTTTGAACGGTAGTGAGAGATGTATCTCGCTTCACCAATCACCCTTGTGTAGTCTATAACTACATTTGTGTAGCCTATAGCTATACCTATAACTAGAAAACCTCATCAATAGGAGCATCCTCCTCATCCTTCTCCTCAATATAGGGCTCCTATACCTACTCTACAACCTACCCCCACTCACCATCTATCCTACGATGCACTCATCATTCATCATCACTACCATGCTCCTTCATTATCATTTCTCTAGGCCTACCCATCAAATTGCCTCCATGCCATAACCAAGTAATAGACCAGATGTGATACTCTACAATGATCCTAGGGTTAGCTACACCAGTATCTACTTTTGAAGGGTCCTCATCCTCTACTAGAACCTCCACTCTAGGTGGATCAAACTATGTTTCATCATTATGATGATGATAGTAGATTGGATTCTTTAGCACATCCTGATAAATGCTAAACTTTTGAGTCACCCAAGATTAGTGGAAGTACTATTTCTTAGTCCTATAACATCCAAAGAGCCACCTCTCCCTATTGACCCGAGCTAAGTAATCAGTCACCTTAGTCCAATATGGGTAATCTAGATTAGGCCTCCATATGACATGTTCTCGTTGCAACCTATCCAATAATCTAGCATAAGGATAGGATGTCTAATATGGCGAGATTTTCCCTGTATTCTGAATATGTGGCCACCAAGATGGGTACCTAATATCTGTATCCCCTAGCTCAGCTTTTGGTACGAGTAATCCTTCTGGTCGATCTACTTGGATGTGCTCCTATTACCATATTTGGAGTAGTAAACTACACCCCAATCCCAAATACCTTTGGTGTTGAATCTCATAAAGCTCATCATACAAATGAGCCAACAACATGCTCTCCCATGCCATGATGATCAACTATTGAATATCACACTCGATAAAATCCTATAACATATCTAGGAGGTTCCAAGGGAACCTCACTCTTGAATATTTTAGCAGTAAGATGTTGGAGATGATATGCATTGCCACTACCTATAATTGAGAGAATACACACACACATCATACCAATTAATGATGAGAACTCCATCATGATCCATCTTTGTCAAAGCCTCAATCACCCTAGTTCCAAATATCCTCTAGAAAACTCTCGAACGATATCGAAAGAGAGTATAAGTGATGGCACATTCATCTATCAAGATCCTGAAGATTCGATATACATCCTCTAGGGTCACTATCATCTTGCTAGTCGAGATATGGAAGGTGTTGGTCCTACTGTCCTAACAACAAGCTATGGCCATCAAATATGTATGATCCAACATCATAGTAATAAGGCACACCACTTGTTTAAGGTCGATCATCTCAAAACACTCTCACTCGGCATCAATCAAACAGCCTCGCAACTCAACCAGTAGAGTGGGTTCCTCATTGCAAGCCGTTAAAAGTTGACACCCAATAAAATAAATCAATCAAAATTATAAAAAAAAACTCAAAAATCAAAAATCAAATAAAAATATGTTTTTCCTAAAGTGGGAGGTCACTCTAGGCCTTGACGGTCGCCAGGTGCCACCGTCAGACTCTATGATGACCACCCCCAATGATCAAATTTTTAACTATTGGAAGTCACCATGCACCATGACAACCCCCATCCTGCCAAAGGGGATCCATTCCCACACAAGACAGTCCTGTAGTGGCACCTAATTAGGGTACTTTACCCTCCTAAAAATTCCAAAACTTTAAGCCTAACCTACCCATAATTTAGCCTAATCTACATTCTAAGCTAGGGTGAGGTTCATTACCTACAATTTAATGGGGTTCTTTTATATCATTACTTAGTGAGGTTCATTTTTAATTTTTACAATTTACAAGAGAAGGATTGAGAGTTATACCTTAGGAGCTCTAGTTTTGTCACTCTTTGAAACGTTTGCCTTGTCTGTCATGGTCTTCTAGTGCAATTTTAATAGTGTTTTGCATTAAAATATCTCTCCTTCACCTCATAGCTCACTTTTCCCTCAACACTAGCTATAAAAATGATAATAAAATTTGCCAAATTTTCTTTTATATTTTATAAATTTGATAGCCACTCACCTAGAGGGTGGTCACATTTTTACGCGACCGGCGTAGCCCGTGATGACCTCAAAACTTGTAGATCACCATCGCTATACCCCAAGATGACCTTAAAATGGGAATAAATGCACACATTTTTTCTAGCATCATGAGCTTTAAATTAGACATCTAAACACATCTAATGGTCGCCTTTCATAAAAAAAATTAAAATTAATAAAAAAATCAAATAAACAAAATTTTAAAAGTACCTCATACCTAGTAATTTACCTTATACAATTAGCGGTTGTAGCAACTTGCTATCCATGCAATTTGACAAGATAAGTAAATTACCATAAGTTCAATTGAACCAAATCATTCATTGATAAATTTTCTCACTTCAATCCCTAAGAAGACCATGCGACCAGACCGCTCCACGGGAATGAGGTATCCATTTCATTATTTTATGAAGTTTCATCAAATCATCGAACATAGTGATTCACCTCAAGCTTTAATTGAATTGCTATCATCTTGATTCCTTAAGAAAACCATGTGGCTAGACTACTCCATGGGATAGAGATGTACAATTACTTATAATGGTTGAAATCACAACTGTAATAGGACTTTCTTTTTTATATTTATTATCATCTTGCAATGCTCAAAATAAGTCATTAGTCATTTTAGTCAAGCAACTCACTACTTTCATCACTTGCCATTTTCTCATTGACTCGTTTCTTAAGGGGGTAGTCATAATCAAAGAATTCATAATCAAAATCAATCATTAAACACTCACATCATGCAAATTACGTTCACCTATGAATCATTGCTAACTGCTATCATAAGATTCCCTATTTGATAGGGTAGAAATAAAAAATGATAACTAAACATTTGTTAGTTTTACTAGTGAAACATGTAGTTCGACAATGCTACCTGATTTCCTTCAGATTTGTCAAAGTTATACTCAAATTAAGCCCACTATTTTTTTGGAGGTAATGATTCAAAGATATATGCTCTTTATATTATTGGGGAATCTAAAGTTGATCAGATCAATGAACATCAATCAACCTGCAATGTGACATTAGGTTATCTATTTTTACTCAATGTTGTGCTTTCATATAATGCATCTCAAAAAGGGGCATCTATAGACACCTAAAACAAATCATGTTGAGGAGGCTACTTATATGGACACATTTTTATGCCATATGACTTATCTTGGGCCTTTACAAGACCTAATAGTGATTTTAACCTCTCAAACAGGGCAATATGACCCTTTGCAACCTAAGTCATGGTTCCTTTTGATGGCTCTCTTGTAGCCATGGTTCTCCATGATGGCCTCACAACAACCACCGTACCCTAGATGGTCCACAATCCTAGCTATCAGAGCCAATGATGGTCACACCTATAACAAAATCGAGCTTCCTGAGTCGAGCCAAATAAATTACAGGGTAGTTGAGCTTAACAGATTGAGTGCGAGAAGATTCTAGAAGGCAACGTTTGGGATGCCTAATCATAACTGAATATTTATCTTGGCTTCCTTTGCAAGCCAAGAATGCCAATTGGAAGATCTATAAAAGGTGCCCAAAAAATTTAAAAGAAAGAGTTGAGATTGAAATCTAATGCAACAAAGTGTTTTCGATTTTCCTAACAAAGAGAAAAATCTCTCATAAGCGTCAAGGTGCTACCCAAATTGCATCATGAAGTTTGCATTTGCATAAATGGTGATCATTTGAGTTTGAAGAGCCCAATTCAACCATTTTTACCATCAATCAACTAGATTTAGAGCTAATTCTCCATAATTCAATTGCACATAAATCGAGCGACCCTTGAACAATCAATTTGATAGAAGAATTAGATGTCTCTATGCATTAGATTCAAATAAATAATGCTCTATTTAACGTTCGTCTCACCCAAAAATGGCTTGTAGGTGGAGCTGTTAGAGCCAATGACGACCAACAATCTAGGCTGAGCCGATTCATGACAACCTTTATAAATCTATATTTCTCATATTTTCTTAGATACAATAGATTAACAACATTTCATCCTTTGTTTTAGCATAGTTTGTTTCAAGTTTTCATGCATTTTTCACTATTTTCAACATTTTTATTTCATTTGCATATCATGGAAATGGACCTCATATTGAGAGGTTCCACATTTGTTACTAATTTCTTGTAAGTGCTTATGTGTGCAGATCTCAGGTTTTCATAGGAGCAAATCATCATAAATATTCCTCAATATTTGCATCATCAAGTGAAGGTTACTAAGAAACCCTCCATAATTAGTTTTAGGAGATTACAAAGATTTTGTGAAGACACCTATCATTAGGGATCTATGGTAGTGTTGGTTCCTAGTTGTACCGATATTTTCAAATAACATTTAACAGCTCAAGGTATTTTGAGTTCAATTGTTCTAGGAGTTCCTTGACAATTACCATGGCTACTCATGGCCACCCTTTTTTTTTAACATTTGTTTTCAAAAGTTTTGGTTTGAATATGTTGTTTGTAGGTGAAGACCTTCCCCAGGTTGTTTTGACATAGGTAATCTACCCCAATTGAATTTTGTTATTGGGTAGTGCTTTTTGTAGTTCCAAGGATAAAAGAATTGCGAGGCCGATTCAAAGAGTATTTCCTATAAATCTTATCCATATGTGCCAATTCATGTTATCTAGAGTGCATCTTATTGATGAACAAGGTGCAACCTAAGTATTGTCATTGTTGTCAACACAGTCATGTTGTTCAGTTGATGCAATGGATTGGAGTTGATTGATGAGCAAGGTGATGGAAAGGAGTTGATTGATGAGTAAGGTGCAGCCAAAGTATTGTCATTGTTGTCAACACAGACAGAGGATCGGTTGATGCAATGGATAGGAGTGCAGAAGTCAATAGATAGATCAGTTGATGAAGTGAACAATAGTTCAGAGGTCAGTCAGAACATGTACAGTAAATTTCCAAGAAGAAAGAAGTGGCCCATATGCAAAAGCTCAAAGAAAAAGACAAGTAAGAAAACTGTCACGATATCGCGACATGTTTTCTGTCGCAATTTCATGACATATCAAAGGAGAGAGAAACTGTTGGAAAAACTATCGTGATTTTGCGACATATCGAAGGAGAGAGAAAATGCTAGCAAAACTATCATGATTTCGTGACATGTTTCATTTTCGCGGTCCAAAGCGAAGAGAAAGAGGAGAGAGAAAAATATGTCATGATTTCGCGACATGTTGGAGGCAAAGAAGCCAAGTGGAAAAACTATTGTGATTTCGTGACATTTTGGCAGAGAAGGAAGCAAGTGGAAAAAATGTCATGATTTCATGACATGTTGGCAGAGAAGGAAGCAAGTGGAAAAACTGTCGTGATTTCATGACATGTTCGAAGAAGAAGCGCATGCAGGGAAAACTGTCACGATTTTGCGACATGTTTGGAGAGAGGCAGTACGGACGAAAATGTGTCACGATTTCGCGACATGTTTGAGAGAAAGAGCTTGCAAAAAAAAGTGTCACGATTTCATGACAATTTGCAAGAAGGATGGTATGGACAAAAAAGTTTCATGATTTCATGACATGTCGAGTTTTCGTGATGCAATGTCAAGAGAAAGCGCTAAGGAGAAAAAGTGTCACGATTTCGTGACATATTGCAGGAGAGAGAAGGCAAGATAAAAAGTGTCACGATTTCGTGACATATTACATGAGGAAGAGCTCGAGAGAAAAAGTGTCGCGATATTGCAACATGTCGCTTTTTCGTGACCTGAAGAGAAAAGAAGAGCTAAGGAGAAAAGATGTCACGATTTCGTGACATGTCACATTTTCGTGACAGCAACAGAGAGGAAGGCTCTAAAGGATGAAGTGTCACGATTTTACGACAGAAGAAAAATGAAAGAGCAAGGAAGCAAAAGTGTCACGATTTCACGACATAGTCAAGGAGGAAGTACAAGGCAGCGAAAGTGTCACGATTTTGTGACATGTTCTGATTTCGCTAAGGCATGCGGAGAAGAATGTACAACATCTAAAAGTGTCACGATTTCGCGACATGTCATGTTTTTGTTGGTGCATGCAAAGAGAAGTGTATGGTAGCGAAAAGTGTTGTAATTATGTGACATGTCATGTTTTCATTGGTGCATACAAAGAGAATTGTACGGCAGCGAAAGGCATCGCAATTTTGTGACATGTCCTATTTTCACTGGTGCTGGTGGAGAAGAGTGTATGAAAGAGAAAGATGTCACGATTTCGTGACATGTCATGGTTTCGCTAGTGAGAGCAGAGAAAAGTGAAAAGAAGTGAAAGTGTCATGATTTTGTGACATGTTTCGTTTTCGTGGGCAAGAGACAGAGAAGCGGTCAAGGCAACGAAAGTGTCGCGATTTCGTGACATGTCTTGTTTTCACGGTCAAATGCCAAGAAAATTCAAAGGGGCAAAAATGTCACGATTTTGCGACAGGACACATTGGCGTGTTGGAAGAAGAAGAACCCAACCGAAGTAAATTTAACTAGAGTCAGAACTACAGTTGCAGGGGGTGTTGCAAAGAAAGTTATGCAGGAAATATAAAGAAGAGTTAACTGGAGTTAGAACTATAGTTACAAGGGGCAGTTACAGAATAAATTATATAGCTAAAATTAGAACAGTGCTTTAAAGACAGAACGGCTGTTACAGGGTCGTGACGTAGTGAAACTATAAGAGTGATGGCCATACTGAGAATTCCAAGTAATGAGACAAACCTATTATTAGGGTGCATGTAAGAACAGTGTTAGAAAGGAGTTATTTATAGGAATGGTTGTTAATAGGATACATGCGGGTTAATTGCAGTTACAGAAGACTTAGGATTTGAAGATGAAAATATTGTTTTAAAATGACAGTTGTGTGCAGAAGTATAAGTGCTGCTCAGAATTGAAAGATGTGGAGCCATCAAGAGGGACGGTGTCACTGATAAGAATGTAAGAGCGTTGAAATACATAGATAAGGCTGTCAGTGCACAAAGAAGGTTGTTAGAGTCGTAAAAACATAGTGAAGGCTGTCAGAGCGCAGTAAGCTATAAAGCGATAAAAGTGATCCATAAGGTGAAGTACCGTGTGTGTAGAGACAGAGAAAAATATGAAATCCGAGATGAGATAGAGCACTGTTGAAATAAGAGGAGCTATGAAAAAAGAGTGATGCTGTATAGAGGGTTAATGTTGTGGGCTGGAAGAATGCTATAAGAAGTATAGAGCTGTGAGAGCTACAAGTGCAAGCCATATGAAAGGGCTGTAAGTGTGTAGAAGGTAGAACTATAAAAGAGTGTATGCTTCCATAAGATTGATTTGAGTTAAGCTAGACCAGTGAGGGTCTTATAACACAGAAGGCATTTTTATGTCAAACAAGATTTAAAATAGAAATCCAATTTGGTGCTTGGAATCAGGGGTTGGTGCTCCTTCCAGTTGGTGCTGGTAAATTAGGGGTTGGTACTTCTTCCAGTAGATGCTGGTAAATTGATTGTAAAGTTGGTGCTTTGCAATGGCTGGATTTGGATGGGAGTCCAAGCAGTCTATGTTTGATGAGTAGCCAAAATTGGTGAACCTCGTTACATCTTGTGTTATGTGATGCTCTCTTGTGGTACTTGTTGTTTTTGGTTTTAAGCATTCATTTGTTTTGGCTTTAAGAGTTAAAGTTTTAAGTTTTAAATAGCTGCACTGATTCACCCCCCCTCTCAGTGCCATTGTAAGACTAACAATTGGTATCAGAGCCAAGTTCCCAATTTTGGCTAAATAAGTTAGGTTTGATCTTGGATTAGTACAATGGCTAAAAATAACAGATCCTCTTCCAAAAAAGCATCTCAGTAAGTTTTAGTTTCTGTAGAAGAGAAATTTGAACCAGAAAAGGTAGAAGAAGTGAATCATGAAGTTTGTGGTGAAAACCTTAAGGGTGAAGTATATCTAGAAGGTGAGTTGATCTCTGCTCTTAAAGAGTTGAGTATAGAGAGGAAAAAGAACAAAAGAATGTCTTAGAAGTTAGAATAATATGAGGATGAGATTGAAGATCTTTTCTTACAAGTTCAAAAGGCCAAGAAATCAGAAGAAGCCTTGAAGACACACCTGGATGATAAGGATGATGTATGCAACACAAGTGAAGAGGAATCTAACAAAGTTATTGTTGATCTAAAGCTGCAAGTAGAACAGTACAAAAATATTGAAGATATTCTTAGGTCTCAAATCAATAAGAAAGAGACTGTTTGCTGCCAACAAGAAGAAGAGATTATTTCATTGAAGAAACAACTAAAAGAGGCCAATATAAATCTCAAATTTGAGAAGAGCATAGAGTTGCTAGATACAATGATAAATCAACAAAGAAGCTCCATGGCTAAGTTTGGTCTTGGATATGAAGCTGAACAACCTTCATCCTCCAAATATGCAGAGAAGAAGAAGTCTCCGGTTGAAGGATTGAAGCAAGAAAAATCTGAAGCTGAATCCTCAAAAGGAAGAAAATATCAAAGAAAATCTACAGCAAAGCAACCACAACAAAAGAGGTTCTCTCACTCTCACTCTTTTAATAATATTTCTTTTAATGGCTATTGTTCTAAATGCAACCACTTTGATCACAAGGCAATTTATTGTGGACTGAACAATAGATCAAAAAGTTATGCTGATAAAAACTCATCTGCTTTCCTGAGTGAACACCCTGTACAATGTTTTAAATGTAATGGCCATGGGCACATAGCAAGGCTTTGTCCAAGAAATTCTGTATCCAATCTAAGGCAAGACCATAGATTTCATCATACACACAGGATGCAATACAGACAGGGAATTAAACATGTGCAATGTTTTAAATGTAATGGTCAAGGGCACATAGCAAAGTTCTGTCCAAGCACTTTTGTATCTAATATATGGCAAGACAATAGATTTCATCAGAAGGAAAGTATGCAACAGAGACAAAGAACATATCATGTGCATAAAAAAAAGAAAATAATCATCCATCAAGAATGCACAAGAGACAACCCCGCAAGAGAAATGTTCAAGTTCACAAACAGGGGCAAAATAGGGATGTAGTTGAAAAACTCAAGCCCAAGTTTAGGAAAGTCTGGAGAAAGTGAGAAGAAAGAAATTTGTGTCTCCTTGGACAGAAGGAGATTACTCCTCTTCTGCATTAAGTAGCTCCAGGCGGCACATCCTCAGGGGGAGCAATCTTAAAATGTTATTTTAATGCTCCTATGTATTTGGCCGATTTTATGAGGATGAAAGGTAAGCAGTCGGGTTATTGTTGTACAGCTGTCAAGTGTGTTTTTCAGTTTTTATAGTGGTTTGTGGAAATGTCGTGAAGTGTGCTGATTAATTTGAAGAGTTGTCACCATTGGTAGTTTTGAGATATGTCACTGTTGTACTGTTGATGATTCTTCTACCACTGTTCATAAATTATGAATCATAACAGTCCAGATAATTTGCTTCGTAGAAGGATGCTTGCCCTAGCTGCGTATTTGTGTTTCGATAAAAGCAGCGTGTATTTGTTCTATGCTTTAAGTTAAAGATTGTTAGATCTTTCATGTCGCCTTGGTAAATATTATTTAATTCATAGACAGTTCATTTTAACTGCTGATAAAATATCAATCCAAGGTTAAGAAGTTGAGGTTGAGCAAGGGGCACTATGGTTGGCCATAAAGTGTTTGTCAAAATGTCTTCTCCTATTTTGCACAGTTGAAAGTGAGGTGTGATCTGTAGTAACTATAGAAAACTCAGATCAGGTTTTAAATATATAAAAAAAAAGGAATTTGGTTGTGCTGCAGTACAATATTTGATGCTTGAACAGAGTTGGCAGTAATATTGCAGAGTTGGTACAAGTGTGAGTCACTTGTCAATTTTGTTGAAAGATGTGAAACCAACAAGTTGAATGGGAAGACTGAAGAAGAGGTTTATAATGAGCAGCCAGATGATTTCTAGCCTGATAATGAATAGTTGAGTTTCTTTCATAGAGGTTGTTTTGGTCAAGTTAATGCTTTACTTGATACATGATTTAGGCTTACTCCATTGAGATTGATTTGAGCAAGTTATTCTTTGCCTTGGTGATTTATGTTGGTGGCTATCTTGTTCAAATACCTTTGGAAGGAAAAGAATGTCTAATAGTTTCCTTTTCATGAAGTGTTTGGTTGAATGCTTCAAGGATAATCTTGAGTTGAATTATGATTAGTTAAACCTTGTCTATAAGCATTGTTGTTAAAGACCTAATTGGTTGAGAAAAGAAATTGGTTGTGGCTGGGTGGATTGAGGTAGTTTGTTGGATTCTCACTAAAGAGAGACAAACAGCTGTCGTTGAGTTCAAGCTTGTTGAGAATATCCAAGATGCATGGTGGAGATGTATGCAGATGCTGCTGGCATAGCAGAACAAAAAGTTGGCTATATAAGATTATTGTATGCCTTCACTAACAGTGGACAAGTTTGAGTTTGCAAAGCAACAGAGGGTTGTTGCACAGAAGACAGTGGTCCAGTCATGTTATTACACATGTTATATTGGTGAAGTTGACAGTGATGGTGTCATTCACTGGTTATTGTTGCTATTCACATCATTATTATTGTTGATGCCTATTATGCTTATCATGATGTTGTCAATCAGTGAAATGAAGCCGTCTTGGACTCAAGGGGAGCATTTATACATTTGTTTATCATATTGCTCATGATTATGCTTTTTGCTAACTATCATAACGTGTGCCTAAGAATGATGTGCATGGACTCAGGGGGAGTTTTGCAGCCGCCCTTTGGTATTATTGTCAAAGGGGGAGAAGAATTACAGGTAATTGCACTCAATTATGTGTGTTGCCAACAATTCCAAAGGGGGAGATTGATGAACAAGGTGCAACCTAAGTATTGTCATTGTTGTCAACACAGTCAGGTTGATCAGTTGATGCAATGGATTGGAGTTGATTGATAAGCAAGGTGATGGAAAGGAGTTGATTGATGATTAAGGTTCAGCCAAAGTATTGTCATTGTTGTCAACACAGATAGATGATCGATTGATGCAATGGATAGGAGTGCAGAAGTCAATAGATAGATCAGTTGATGAAGTGAACAAGAGTTTAGAGGTCAGTTAGAACATGTACAGTGAATTTTCAAGAAGACAAAAGTGGCCCAGATGTAAAAGCTCAAAGAAAAAGACAAGAAAACTGTCGCGATATTGCGACATGTTTTCTATTGCGATTTTGCGACATATCAGAGGAGAGAGAAACTACTAGCAAAACTGTAGCGATTTCGTGACATATCGAAGGAGAGAGAAAATGCTATAAAAACTGTCGCAATTTCGTGACATTTTTCATTTTAGTGGTCCAAAGCGAAGAGAAAGAGGAGAGAGAAAAAGATGTCGTGATTTCATGACATGTTGGAGGCAAAGAAGCCGAGTGGAAAAACTGTCACTATTTCACGACATGTTGGCAGAGAAGGAAGCAAGTGGAAAAACTGTCATGATTTCGTGACATGTTGGCAGAGAAGGAAGCAAGTGGAAAAACTATCACGATTTTGCGACATGTTTGAAGAAGAAGCGCATGCAGGGAAAACTGTCGCAATTTCGCGACATGTTTGGAGAGAGGCAGTATGGATGAAAATGTGTCGCAATTTCGTGACATGTTTGAGAGAAAGAGCTTGCAAGGAAAAGTGTCACGATTTCATGAAAAATTTGCAAGAAGGATGGTACGGATGAAAAAGTGTCATGATTTCGTGACATGTCGAGTTTTCACGATCCGTTGTCAAGAGAGAGTGCTAAGGAGAAAAAGTGTCACAATTTCATGATATATTGCAGGAGAGAGAAGGCAAGATAAAAAGTGTCATGATTTTGTGACATATTACATGAGGAAGAGCTCGAGAGAAAAAGTGTCATGATATCGCGACATGTCGCATTTTTGCGAACTAAATAGAAAAGAAGAGCTAAGGAGAAAATATGTCGCGATTTCATGACATGTCGCATTTTCGCCACAACAGTAGAGAGGAAGGCTCCGAAGGATGAAGTGTCATGATTTCGCGACAGAAGCAAAATGAAAGAGCAAGGAAGCAGAAGCATCACGATTTTGCAACAAAGTCAAGGAGGAAGTGCAAGGCAGCGAAAGTGTCACGATTTCATGACATGTTTTGATTTCGCTGAGGCATGCAGAGAAGAATGTACGATAGAGAGAAGTGTCACAATTTCGTGACATGTCATGTTTTTGCTGGTGCACGCAAAGAGAAGTGTATGGTAGTGAAAGGTGTCACGATTACGTGACATGTCATGTTTTCGTTGGTGCATGCAAAGAGAAGTGTACGAAAACGAAAGGCATCGTGATTTCACGACATGTCCTATTTTTGCTGGTGCTTGTGGAGAAGAGTGTACGGAAGAGAAAGATGTTGCAATTTTGTGACATGTCATGGTTTCGCTAGTGCAAGCAGAGAAAAGTGAAAAGAAGTGAAAGTGTCACGATTTCGCGTCATGTTCCGTTTTTACGGGCAAGAGACAGAGAAGCGGTCAAGGCAACGAAAGTGTCACGATTTTGCGACATGTCTTGTTTTCACGATCAAATGCCAAGAGTCAAAGGGGCATAAATGTTGTGATTTCGTGACAGGACGCATTGGCATGTTGGAAGAAGAAGAACCCAACCGAATTAAAGTTAACTGGAGTCAGAACTGCAGTTGCAGGGGGTGTTGCAAAGAAAGTCATGCAAGAAATATAAATAAGAGTTAAATAGAGTTAGAACTGCAGTTACAGGGGGTAGTTATAGAATAAATTATACAGCTAAAATTAGAACAGTGCTTTAAAGACAGAACGACTGTTACAGGGTCGTGACGTAATGAAACTATCAGAGTGATGGCATTACTAAGAATCCCAAGTAATGAGACAAACCTATTATTAGGGTGCATGTAAGAACAGTGTCAGAAAGGAGTTATTTACAAGAATGGTTGTTAATAGGCTACATGCGGGTTAATGGCAGTTACAGAAGACTTAGGGTTTCAAGATGAAAAATATTGTTTTAAAATGATAGTTGCGTGTAGAAGTATAAGTGCCGCTCAGAATTGAAAGACGTGGAACCATCAAGAGGTAAGGTGTCACTGATAAGAATGTAAGAGCGTTGAAATATGTAGATAAGGCTGTCAGTGCACAAAGAAGGCTGTCAGAGCCGTAAACGCACAGTGAATGCTGTCAGAGCGCAGTAAGCCATAAAGCGATAAAAGTGATCCGTAAGGTGAAGTACCATGTGTGTAGAGACAGAGAAAAATATGAAAGTCGAGATGAGATAGAGCACTATTGAAATAAGAGGAGCTATGAAAAAATAGTGTTGCTGTATAGAGGGTTAATGCTGTGGGCTGGAAGAATGCTATAAGAAGTACAGAGTTGTGAGAGCTACAAGTGCAAGCCATATGAAAGGGCTGTAAGTGTGTAGAAGGTAGAACTGTAAAAGAGTGTATGCTTCCATAATATTGATTTGAGTTAAGCTAGACCAGTGAGGGTCTTATAACACAGAAGGCATTTTTATGTCAAACAAGATTTAAAATAGAAATCCAAGTTGGTGCTTGGAATCAGGGGTTGGTGCTCCTTCCAGTTGGTGCTGGTAAATTAGAGGTTGGTGCTCCTTCTAGTAGATGCTGGTAAATTGATTGTAAAGTTGGTGCTTTGCAATGGCTGGATTTGTATGGGAGTCCAAGAAGTCTATGTTTGAGGAGTAGCCAAAACTGGTGAACCTCGTTACATCTTGTGTTATGTGATGCTCTCTTGTGGTACTTGTTGTTTCTGGTTTTAAGCATTCATTTGTTTTGGATTTAAGAGTTAAAGTTTTAAGTTTTAAATAGCTGCACTGATTCACCCATCCCTCTTAGTGCCATTGTAAGACTAACACTTATGACCCTTGTTTCTCCTAGTATGAATCCTACATGTTGCATTGATTGTTGTTTTTGGGATGTTTTGCATTGGGGTTGTTTCTTGGGTTGTAGAGGATGCCAAATATTGCTTCTTGTGGTAGTTGTGAAAATAAAAGAACTAGAGTACCTAGAGTACTCATCACCAAGAACTAGAAAAATAATCTTTATGTGTGTGGGAAAAGGCTCAGTAAGCTGAAAAGGAAGATGTTACTCATATACGGGAATCACAGACAAGTTTAGACAATGGGATTAAAACTCAAGACAAAAAAAAGAAATTTATAAATCTGCCTAACCAAAATATGAATAATCTCGAGTCTAAAATTTTTGAGGAAGTTAATAGGGAGGTGCCTATGAAATTGTCTTTGGTGGAGGGTGGGAATTCCCTTAAGAATTACCATATGCAAAACCTGAGGCCTATTGGAAGGAAATTGGATGGTGAGCCCTTGGGGAAGCACATAATGAAAGGTTTAGAGAATAACTATATCACTTTGAAGGACCTTAGAGAAACTTTGAGACTAAATCACTGGTTGGCTAGAAATGTGGATAATGCTCTGAAGGACCTAAAAAATAAGATTACCCTCCTTAGGTCCTATACTGAGGGTGTGAAGGAGGATGGAGGTATCTAATCCATGTTGTTCCTCTCCATTGTTGTAGTGTTTGATGTGTACATTAGTTGCTAGCTAGTTTATGGTGTGGGCTATTTTCTAAGATTTGGTTGTTTTTATGGGCATGGAAGGATTGTAATGTTTTTGTTTCTCTTCAAATTTTATCTAATTGTAAAAGTTTGTTAAAAGGTTTTGAGACCCTTTCAAAACCCCTTCTTCTACCCTAATAATAATAATAATAATAATAATAATAATAATAATAATAATAATAATAACTCTCAATGAAATCTTGGTCATGATTATGAATTAGTTATTCATTTGTTTTCAAAATTAATTCACTTCATTATTATTTTTTCATTTAGTCTAATAGTTACTCTCATAATTTGTTCAATCAATTGGTTGGCACTATTATTATTCTTAATCAACTAAATATCTAGTTGATCATGGTTTTAAACAATTATCCAATTGTTTTCAAAATCAATTCACTTTCATTGATTTTTTAGGTTACATAGGAGAGGTGGTCACAACCACACTATTTTTAGTAAATAACAAGTGTAGGGTTCATACCAAAGGGGCTACTCCCACCAAACCTATTTCACCTCATTATTGTTGACTCGACATAAAGGGGACCATCGATCACTTGGGATTCATACCATCATCATCAGTCTGGCATGCACTCAGAGGATTTAGATCAAACTACTACCTTTGCTAACAGGTTTTCCCTAAGGTTTGGACATGGGTATCTTCTGGTAAGTGTCTGGCCAGACAAGCAATTACCAATCCACCTAGCCATCTAGGGTAATTCACTTCCATTGTTAATTTTGTCATTTAGTCTAATAGTTACTCTCATACTTAAGATGGTGGATTAAGAAATCTAGCTTGTATAAGGGTATGGGCCCTTTCAAGTATTATTTTTATCTTAAGCAAAAAAATACATAAGTGTCTAACATTACAAAATTTAGCTACAAAAAAATTAAATATAAATCATGCGAATGTAATTGGAGATTCATCATTAATAGTTGAGCAAGTCAAAGGTTAAAAAAAAGTTGAATGAATCTTTTAATTCACTTTTATTGTTTTCAAAATTAATTCACTTTCATTGTTTTCAAGAGGATTTAGATCAAACTACTACTTTTGCTAACAGGTTTTCCCTAAGGTTTGGACATGGGTATCTTCTTGGTAAGTGTCTGGCCAGACAAGCAATTACCAATCCACCTAGCCATCTAGGGTAATTCACTTCTATTGTTAATTTTGTCATTTAGTCTAATAGTTACTCTCATACTTAAGATGGTGGATTAAGAAATCTAGCTTGTATAAGGGTATGGGCCCTTTCAAGTCTTATTTTTATCTTAAGCAAAAAAATACATAAGTGTCTAACATTACAAATTTTAGCTACCAAAAAATTAAATATAAATCATGCGAATGTAATTGGAGATTCATCATTAATAGTTGAGCAAGTCAAAGGTTAAAAAAAAGTTGAATGAATCTTTTAATTCACTTTTATTGTTTTCAAAATTAATTTACTTTCATTGTTATTTTATCATTTAGTCTACTAGTTACTCTCATACTTTGTTGAATCAATTGGTTGTTTGTTGTTTTCAATCAACTAATTATATAGTTGTTGATTTATATCATACCCTTTTAATCAAACTTTATTTTTTAGGATAGTGAATATGTTATCCTAAGTGTATTACTAGGAGTTTTTAGTTACTTTAATAATTAAGTTAATTTAAATGTCATGATTGATTTTAGCAACATTTGATATATCCATAGACATATTTATAATGTACAAAAAATATTTTGTTTTCTAAGAAGTATAGTTTGATTTATCAAGACTTATCTATGGACATGTTTATAATCTAACTTTTCTTTAGATCTTAAGACTATTTTATGTACTGAAAAGCCTTTATATATATATATATATTTTTTAAGAGTTTAAGATTGCTTTATTTACTAAGGATTTTAATTTGATTTATCGAAGACTTGTTTAATGCATACATTGTCTATGTTTGTTTCAATATTAAGTAATAAGTAAAATTGAGTTTCTAATACAATACTTTTAATGAAAATATTAAAAAAAAAATTATTGATTAATATTTTAAAATTCATTTTTCAATGATTTAGAGTTATCTTCTAAAAAAATATTTTCTTAGTAAAAAATAAAAATAAAAAATTATAAAAGTACATATATAAATTGAATATTGTAAGTTTATAATAAAACTTGTACAATGCAATTTTTTTAAAACATAGTTATTCCAATTTAAAGTGAATATAAAAAGTCTTGAAAACTTCTTGTCAATGAGGCCTTGCATAAATGGTTGAGACATATGAATGATGCAACACAACCCACACCCAAGTTCAAATCCTAATCACACCAAAACATTTTGAATCAATCAACTATCTCAGCATTGTTATCAAATGACATTAGCTTGACTAATTAGATTCCTCAACATTCAAAAAAATATTGCCAAATGATACATAAATAATATCCAAACTATTGTGATATAATGTTGAATCTTGCCAAATAATACCTAGATAATATCTAAGCTCAAACAATATCCAATTAAATATTAATATCAAATAACATTAACTCAACCAATTAAATTCCTTAACATTCAAAAAACTCTTATCAAATAATAAATAGATAATATCCAACAATGCAATAAGAATCATAGCCGGCATCAATCCCATATCATGTTTCAATTAAAAAAAAAAAAAAACTAGACCAACATTGTTAACTAACAATTTAAACAAGTCTCTTGTTAGTTGCTATTTCTAAGTAATCATCCCTTGTTGGTGTTTGACCTTTTTCTTGTTTGCTCGTATACAATAATCAAAGCCACAATTATTGTGATCGGCCTGTGGGGTCTACTGGATTATAGGATGCTATTTGTATTATAGAGCATGAGATGGGCGTATGTGTATAAGAAGGGTTGATTAAGAAAAAGAAAGAAAGAAGCCAATTGACGTGGCATAACACTAAAACACATATATAAATTGAATATTGTAAGTTTATAATAAAACTTGTACAATACAATTTTTTTTAAACATAGTTATTCCAATTTAAAGTGAATATAAAAAGTCTTGAAAACTTCTTGTCAGTGAGGCCTTGCATAAATGGTTGAGACATATGAATGATGCAACACAACCCACACCCAAGTTCAAATCCTAATCACACCAAAACATTTTGAATCAATCAACTATCTCAGCATTGTTATCAAATGACATTAGCTTGACTAATTAGATTCCTCGACATTCAAAAAAATATTACCAAATGATACATAAATAATATCCAAACTATTGTGATATAATGTTGAATCTTGCCAAATAATACCTAGATAATATCTAAGCTCAAACAATATCTAATTAAATATTAATATCAAATAACATTAACTCAACCAATTAAATTCCTTAACATTTAAAAAAACTCTTATCAAATAATAAATAGATAATATCCAACGATGCAATAAGAATCATACCCGGCATCAATCCCATATCATGTTCAATAAAAATAAAAAAAACTAGACCAACATTGTTAACTAACAATTTAAACAAGTCTCTTGTTAGTTGCTATTTCTAAGTAATCATCTCTTGTTGGTGTTTGACCTTTTTCTTGTTTGCTCGTTTACAATAATCAAAGCCACAATTATTGTGATCGGCCTGTGGGGTCTACTGGATTATAGGATGCTATTTGTATTATAGAGCATGAGATGGGCGTATGTGTATAAGAAGGGTTGATTAAGAAAAAGAAAGAAAGAAGCCAATTGACGTGGCATAACACTAAAACACAGCAGTTGGGTGCAAACAGTGTCAGCTGTGGGCGGATGGGAGTCGAAGACGGGAAGACGCAGGGCTTATCATCATGCACGAGCAAAGGCAAGTGCAAATCCCTTAACCTCAATGGCGGAAGCGACAGAGGGCTGTATGTCGAACTGCCCTTGCGCATTTCAAGCATATTACGGAACGCCGCCACGGCGCTTCGACACATCCGCTCTTCCCCCAAATACACCGCCGCTTCCTCCTCCTCCACCGCCGTTGTTTCTTGCTCTGGAAATCCTTCTTCCTCCGCGGAAAGCAATCTCTGGAGGGTTTCCTGGCATTCCTTGACGAAGTTGAGGAGTTGCTCCAGCGTATAGAAGGGCTGCTCCAACACCTTCTGCATGAACGCCAGGCGAAGTCTGCCGCCGGTTCTCTTATCGTATTTCTTCAGAATTTTCGCCAGACCTGAACATGTAAAACAACAGGTCAGATTGTTTTTGCTCTATTTATCTCGATTTTGAAGTTAAATTTTTTGCCCTCCAAACCAGGACCGCAAAATGCGTTACCTGTGTAATTCTGGACGCTGTAATTCTCCAATAGAACCATTTCCCCTCCAAAATTCGCGATTTCCATGGTCACTTTGATCCTCTCGTGCTTGTATTTGACCCTCGAAATAAATGTACCCTGCGGGCCATATGTGTCTTTTATCCTCTGTATCCTCTCCTGTAGCTCCTGCAACAGAAAATAAGAATAAAAATTAAATTTATGCATTAAAAGTGAAGCCGGCACACGAAGATCAACGGCGGACTGTTCTAGGGGAGAAAACGAAAACATTTATGTACCTGTCGACGAATAATGTATTCCCCTTCCTTATCCAAGAAGAAGAGATTGAACTTTTCAATCTCAAGGTTGAGTAGCTGGATGAAGTCGGTCTCCTCGGCGGTCAATTGGTACCCGAAACCCTCGAGGTCCGGGGCCGCCACAGCTTCGGCTTGATTCGAGCCGCAAGAATCGCTTCTCCCCCCCGGCGCGCATGCCGCCGCTTCCTGCGATTCGACCTTTCGTCGCTTACGCGGCGCTTGCGACGCGCCTTCGGTCTCCTTTGGTTCCACTCCGGTAGGAGACATAAGCTTCAAACGCTTCTTCAGATCTTTGTATGACAGGAACTTGTCCCGCCATTCCGGCACCGCTTCTTCGATCAGGTTCCGCCGATTTTTACCGAATTTCATTATAATAACTCGGATACTTTTCCTGTCCTCTCCTAAGTTCCACAGATCCGTGGCAGATTCGTATTACTTTCCGACCTCCTACTTCATTTAACACACTTCTACCAAAACTGGACCAGTTTAGAACCCGATTGCCAAATACCAGAGATCCAACCTAACGGCATAACCGCCGGCACCAAACACATACTAACGAATCTCATATGAATCCATTCAAATCGGAAAATACAGCGCCGAGAGTTGAAAAACATAAATATTAAGAGAAAGTAGACACGCTTGCAATACTGGAATCGCTGATAGAGAAGAGAAGAGCAACAGCAACAACTTTATAAGTGTCTGCAACAGAGGAGGTTTTGCAAGCCTGAGAATTAATTTACAGTTGAAGAGCAACCGGAAACGAGGAAGTGGAATCACGAGTTAATATTCGGAAAGATAATACCCGGCGCATATGCAAAGGACTGGATTTCCAAAAGCATATTCCTTCAAATCTTCGTGGCTTCCAAGTTGAACTTTCCCAGTGCTTGTCTGAAAGTTAAATCCAACGAATAAACGATGGTGTGACATATTCTGTATGTCGTTCTTTCCCTGTCGTTGTCTGACGAGGTTATGTTTGGCTTCCAGGAAACGATTTATTCCCATTCCCTTGGTTGGGGAATACGCCGGCCGTTTGGCTTCCAGGAAACGATTTATTCCCATTCCCTTGGTTGGGGAATACGCCGGCCGGTTGCACTCCCCTCTGCCTATTGTGCCCTGTTTTATTTGTTCTTTTTTTTATTCGGAATAGGAATCAATTATATTTTAAATAAACAACCAATGGTAAGAACAAAATCTTTATATGGGAATCAAGGATGAAAGTTGAATGGAAGGGTTTTTGTTCTTTGGAAGAAAAGTGTAATCGATTCTTTTGTTTTTTTATGTTAATTTATTATGAATATTTGTAATTTATTTTTAATAATGAATATAGAATTGAAGTTGAGTTTGTATAAAGTTTTCATGTTTATTTAAATTTGAACATTATGGATATTGGAATATAAGTGTATAGTGGTATTATTGAAATGATATTTTGATAATTATATAACTGTTGTTTGTTAAGATTTGAATTTTGATATTTTTTTAAAAGTTTTAATTAACTATTCTTATGTTATTTGGTTCTAAATGTTAAGATTTATCCATGGGATTAGAAGTTTGGTTTATGGTGAGAAGCTTTTTATTATCCATGGTTTTAATGGTGAGAAACACTTACCTATGACCAACAAAACACACACTTATGGGAGGTCCAAGGTTCAAACTGTGGTGTGGGCAAGTGTGTGAGGGGATGGGTGTGTGGTGGTTGTGTGTTTAAATTCCCTGTTGATAAGCATAGTTCTCATTTTATGAGGGGTCATGGTTGGGAGGAGATTGTTAGCCTTGTGTGTTTAATATATTTATTTTATTTTATTTGGTTAGTGTGAGAAATTCCTCCTCACAACCATGACCCCTCTTAAAAGTCGAGAGCTATTTTTATCAATAGGGAATTTAAACACACAACCGCCACACACCCATCCCCTCACACACTCGCCCATGCTATGGTTTGAACCTTGGACCTCCCGAAGTAGAGCCAAAGCCCCAACTATTACGTTGTCCCCTTGGGACATTTATTTATTTATTGATTATATAAGATTGTAATGATAACCTATTGACTTTACAACATCATATAATCACAAATTGTATTACATCATCTTTGACAATTATGTGTGTATCACTTGGAAAGATTTGAACCTAGGTCTTTTCCTTGAAAGTAGGGATATTTAACTAGTTGAACTCGTGCTATTTGATAAATGTTAAGGTTCACCTATAATATTTGAACCTTGCTTTAAGACGTGAAACTCTTCACTCTCAACTAACTATTCAAAACTCCATAGGCTAACAAATAGCATGTAATTAATCTAGATAATTTATTATTTTTTTTTCATCATTAATAAGAGTGTTATTAATTGCTTTTAGTTCATGTATTAAAATTAGTTATAAGTACTATTTTTAATTGATTGTATTGGATTTAAATGAGCCCACTTGTGTTACATCATCATCATATTGTGGTATTATACAACTTGGTTATTATGCATGATATGCTTTGCTGGACTTAGTTCTCTTCAAAAGTCAAGAAATATAATTAGTTGAGTCAATATCATTTGATTAGTTGTCAGTACTAGTATATAGTCAATTATTTACATAAAAAGACATAAAATAAATATATCTAAAAACAAGGTAAGTAAGAGTGAGCAAGGAGGAGAAAGCTTGACATTTTTTTGTTCCAAATATTTGGAGAAATTTACAATATGAAAGATTCTTATGAGTGAAGAAAAGCTAGGTAGCAAGCAAGGAAGATAACTTATGGAAGTTCCATATGGATGTAAGTATGTTCTAATTAGAAGTAAATATGCCCTAAATACAAGAGGATGAGAGAATATATGGTAATCCCTATCCATGTAATAAATTTTCCACTTGAAGTTATTATCAATAACATGATCATCAAGCACAATATAATGATTCGTAAATGTAGACAACTAATTTGTAAGTTCCACGGATTCCATGGATTCTGTGAGGTTTTACAAATATTTTGAAGTGGATTAAAAGGAAGTAGAAATTAAACTCAAATTATTCCATGAATTTCCTTTCAAAAGGAATCTTTATCATCATATTATTTTATTTGAAAAGTAGGGATAAAATAATGGGTGGTGCCCCATGGTTTATAGATTGTATTTAAGGCCATAAAATGATATATTTTTTGTAGAAAAAAAAATATTAAAAGGATTTTAGCATGGGTTAGAGTTTTTGGATTCTCATAACAACTTATTGAAGAATATTGATAATAATATAAGGGAGTTCATCTAGGAGGTGTATACTAGGATACGTGTTTCCATAAACATTTTATAACCTTTTACAAAATCTATTATGATTAAATCTAAATCAAGAAAATGTGGTCAACAAGTATTTTATGAAAATATTGCATTTTGATGCCTCAAATATTATAAAATTGGACACATGTTAAAATATTACAAAGTGAAAACGATCAAGAAAGAGATGGAAATTTTTTTCATGAGGTAAACTTCAAGATGATGAAAGGGTATCACATTGTAGGAGGAGTTGGTTTACATTGAGGATTTTTCACTCCCAAGAAAGTGGCAAAGAAAGCCCCTTTACCTCATCAGATGACCAAGGTCTTCATAGTTCATTCAAAGCAACCATTTGAAGAAACTAAGGAGACAATTAGGGATGGGTAAAGTAGTAATCCATGATATCTCATGTTACCAAGGTACATGCTATTGTCACTACTTGAAATTGTGATTGTGAGTTGTCTTGTGAGTCATGTATGCTTATATGTGAAGGTCAAGTTGAATTTTGTGTATTGTACCATTTTAAGGAGAGGAATTCATGTTGATGACAATGAAAATCCTTCACAAGTTTGAAACCACCTTGAATAGATCTTTTAATTTTAGTAATAAATAATATTTAAAATAAATACTACAATAGTGTATTAAAACATGTGAATCACCCCTTTCTATACAAGAAGATACTTTGGTTGATAATAAAGTACAAAATTTATTAGAGCTACCCTTGGCACAATGGAATATGTACTAAATAAAATAACCCTTCCAACTAAATATATGGAATTTTATATTTCCATTTTCTTTAAATCAGGTGGTTTAAGACTATGGTAGTTGGATAAGAAGATGGATAAGTAAATGATTGCAGCACAAACTATTTTAGTGTTTTTGAAATATGACTCTTAACATGAAAAGAATGATGGTTGATTTGTGGAAATTGAGAAGAGACAATTGAAGGAAAAATGAAGAATGAGAAAGGGAAAGCAAAGAAATTGGGAATACAAGGTAGAGGGACAATTGGACATAGAGTAAGGGCACATGAAAAAGCCAAGTTTGACACTAAAATAAAATGGAGAGAGACGAAGAGCAATTATTTGTATGAATAGAAGAGTGTGTATATTAGTCAAGTTTGAATAAAGAGTGAATTGTGAGGGTCATGCATACTAGAAAAGAGTACATACAAAGCAAAGGTGAGGAAAGAGGAAAAGGAAAGAAGTTACAAATAAAGACAAAACATGATAATAAGTTTGGAGTTGGGTCAAAAAGAAAAATAAATATATTAGGTTTGAAGTGTTTTCCCAAACATTGTATTTGTAATTTACATGAATGAAGAAATTCCAAGTCATTGACATTTAAGCAACCTAAACCAAAATATCTTATTAAAGGTAACTTACTTTCATATCAAATGTAACATCCCTCTATTTTTCTACCTGTCTGCTTGTAAATAATTTTAGATTGAGATACTATTAATGAATTTTGTGAACGCAGGGATAGGTTACTATCTTCAGGCTAGCAGATCGATGGTACCTATTGCCCACTTATGACGGAAAGAATTGTGATTATCCACATAAGGTAAGGTAAGTTATGATTTTTAGTGCTCCATGCACCATAGCCCGTGAGTACATAAAATCTCACTGAGACAATTTCATATAGATATATTTTGGATTGCTACTGCATTAATTCAATGTTTGTCAATACATCTGTTTGCATTATGCATTTGGTCGCTTGAAAGGTTTGAGTTCATCATATGAATGTTTGTGTGACTATTTTGTGAAATTATGTAATAAATTTAATAATAGAAATAATAAAAATAAATAATATATATATATAAAATGAAACACAAATAAAAATATTAAATATTACAAATTCAATATAAATAACATTTAGGCCATCCTCGGCCACTCGACAATAAACTGGTAAACATTTATGCATGATTTCTCCTAGGTGTCACTCCAATTTGGTTTGGAATTCTATTTAAAGGTAAATATGTTTCCTTTGAAATCATTCCGTTGGGCACTTTCATTGTATCTTGAAGCTGTTGAATGTCTTGGAGTTTCGATTGATTCAAAGGAGAGAATCATCTAACTTGGGGCAATAGGTCAGAACTTTCCTTATACTGTAATTATGCTTGTTTAATGTCATTAGAATTGGTTATGCTTCATTGTCAGTATGTGTAAGATTGAAGTATGCGGTTTGTATGCAATTGACTGTGTATAGTTACTATAATAAATGTAGTCTTTAATAGAAGAACATAATCTCAATATCTAGAATTTGAAATAATAGTTATACATACTATTATGAAAGCTAAAAGCAATGTATACAATTTAGCCATGAAGAAAAACCCACTGAAGTGTTTTTCGGACGTATGAATTGTGGAGTCACTTTAGTAAATCTTGGCCCAATTAAATAAAAAATATTATATATAAGAAAAATACAGTAAGTTTGTTTAAGAAATATTTAGCAGTATTTGGTAGTTCTGTATGAATGCATATTTATTTGATTTCATCAGTAGATGCATACATTGCGCTATGCTGACCCAAAATGTGCACCCTGTCCTTCCGTCAAAATTCTTTTAGCATCGTTAGAAGGTGATTTTGTTATGGAGAATGTACTGAGACCAAGCATTCAAGTTATTTATGTCTGTCATAAAATATCCAACCTTTTCAACGACAAATATCCGCTGATATCCCTTTATCCAGAATACAAGAACAAAATTTAATATGTGAACCTATCTATAGTGTGTAATTTTTTATTCAGAGTTGAGACACTTTTTCAGCAACGTTATTGTTATTTAGAACGTAGATGTGAATTGGTTCTTTTAAAGATTTTATCCAATATATTTAGTTATCTGGCTGTCATGAAGTCTAATGTATGTTTTTCTTGAAAAAGAAAATTGCTTATGATAAACCAAACTATATCATTGTCTTCAGCTAATTCGTTCAAATAATGAAAGTGTAGAATTTTTTGCTATAAATTTACCTTCCCTAAGAGTTGTATAACAACCACATTCGTCCTTAAGTTTTTGGATGTCTCCATTGTTGAGGCATACACTTAATTATAGATTTCTAATTTAGACTTCCAAGGAAAGCTTGTTAACAATAAAGTTTGGGTAATGAGGTATATGCAAAAACGTTATTTAAAATAATTCCCATAATAACTCTTGTGACGTTCTTTGGGCTTGTAAAAACTGTTGCCTTAGACAATTGAGATAGTCTAAATAGTTTTATTAGAGACCAAATCCATAATTTAACCTTAAACTAGATAAAAATGTTGAATCATATGATAATTCCTATTTGTTTGCGTATTGCGAGAATATATAAGATATGGGAAGATACGTACTTCATGCTTGTGAATCTGTTCAAAGATAAAAGTTTATATAATTATGAAAGAGTTTTTAATGATAGCACTTTTTTGTTGGAAAAGAAGATATAGTGGGCAGTGCCTTTAGATAATGGTAGAAGGAAATCGTCATTCGGAGGAAATTTAATGAAATGATAAACATTAAAAGACAATAATTTTAAATGGTGGCAGGATATGTTGCTTAGCGATTGCACCGAAAACTTAGGGTGCAACTTGTCCAATTAATTCTATTCTATATGGATATAAGCATCTCTTAGAAACGTCATTGTGACATTTAGAATATTTGATCTTCTTATCTTATGAGCTATTGTATAATAGATTCTTATAGCCGTAGCTTAACTTTATCAAGTTATATAACGATATGATAGATTGAGTTCCTTGGCCATGATAGTTTCAAGTATTGGTTAATGTTTATCTCCATGCTTTAATTGCGCCAGATAGGATAGAATGAAAATATCATTTTCCAATAGTATAGCTCACGGAATCTTGTGCCAGAGATGCTCTAGATTATAGCCAAAGAGTAAACTATTTAAATCTATAATCTTTAATGATGACTTTTGCCTTGATATTCCTTTCCTACTACCGCCGACAAAGCATGTTAAGAGCAAACCAAATTTATTATTTAGTTCACAAATCCAAAGGTTGAAAATGTTGCTAGTTTGTCCTCGTTTTGTGAAATGTTCATTATAGAAACTTAGAGTAAATGGCTGCATAGGTAGTTTCATCCTTTGTTTTGTCCGTTTAAAAGTTTTTTTGGGTTTTCATGAAAAGACTATAAAGAAATTATAATATGTATAAACTTGTAGAAGTGCGTAGATATGATAATAGTATTTTGTTATGAATTTCTGCTCGTTTTATATGTCAACTTAGGATTTATTAATAAGTTACTATATATATATATGGTAAAAAAACGCTTTACAAGATAAATAAATAATATTTAAGAATTATAGTGTTGACTTCAAAATGGTCTAAAGCTTTTAATTAATGAATTATGGATTATATTTTTAGTCATAGTATATCCGACATAAATCTCAAATTATTGCTTTATTTTAAAAGTAATGGTTACGTGTATTACTTTATGGTTCAAAATAAATATGTTATATGGTAGTATTACCTTTATAAAGTAGATGTGCGGATCTGCCAATATTAAAAAGAATTGTGTAATAGTGAAATTTTATTTTGTAAGGCTGATGAATACAATAGACTACTAATTGTGAAACATCAAACTTTAAATAAAACCATTATCACCATCGAGAAGAATGATAAGATTAACTAATCCTATCATAGCCATCGAGAAGGATGGTATAAATAGGAGATCCATCGAGTCGGATGGGTCACCACCCAACGCCGACATTTGCAGGAATGACAAATATCATGATTTGATTCCAATCATTTTTTGGTAATCTTGCCATGGACAAGAGGTCCTATTACCAAAACAAGTAACGAGGTGTGGTATGGGACACCATATCTAGATTGGTAAACGAGTAGTACATGAAGGGTTCCACGTCCTATGCTCGTTTGGGGAATTATTAGCAAACCATCAAAGGGTATCAGGGGAAGCTTGACCCAGGGCTAAAAGGTCCAACAAAGTGTTGGTATGGGACAACACTTTATTAAACATAGTATAGCTTGGGATTCTTGGTCTTGATCTAGAGAAATGGTGGGCCCTAGTTGAATCTAGGGAAGGTGAATATTTAGCTAGTCACAAGGTATTCTAACGTTACACCCTAGCATGGAGAAAACAAGAACTTATGTGCCTTGGGAAGAATTCATGGGACAAAGATCCTAAACACACCATGCTATGGGGAGGGGAACTACACGCCCACCCTTTCAGGTGTTATGGGCCCTCGAAGGACAACCCCATACCATGAACATAGACCTCTAGTAAAGAAGATGAATGTGTTTACAAGATGACATGAGGAGTGTAACGACGCATCTACCATTTTAGGTGTTATAGGCCCTATAAGGACAACTCCATACCGTGAACATAGACCTCTAGTAAAGGAGACAAATGTGTTCACAAGATGGGATCTATTGCGGAATTTGGCTAATCTCAACATTTAAGGGATCGTCTGCAGCGGTAAGTTACCTTGAAACATATATTCATATGCCTATATACTAATAAAATGTTGGGTGAGAACTAAACTTACTATGTTTTGATCAAAAATTTTACTTGTGTTTTTAGACAACTAGGTGAGTAGACCTGGGGTGTTACAATTGGTATCAGAGCCTAGGTTGTGAAAATTCTAGGTAAAGTTAACTAACATAGCTCTTGTTGCATCCAGGAAAATGGTGAACTCTTCTAGAAATACTGCTTTGGCTTAGCAAGAGGCACTTGTTGAAGGTCCAAGAAAGGGACTAAGGAGACTCGTAAAGGAGTCAAAAAGAGTAGCTAGGGTAGAAGCACCCCGTAGACTTGTCAGGAAGGACAAGGAACCTGTAGCCAACAAAACTCCTCAAAGGGAGGATAATTTGGCTAAAATGGTACAACTACTACATGAACACATGAATCAGTAGTGAGAGAATATGGAGCAATAAAGGGTTCAATCTCAAGAGCAAATAAACTAACAAAGAGAACACATGGAACTATAGAGAGCCCAATTGATAGAGCAAATGGAATAACAAAAGTAACAATTGGCTCAACAACAAGAATTGATTATCCAACAACATAAATTGATTGAAATTTTATCAAAGAGAAAGGAGCCAGAGGAGAGTCTAGGTGATGTGTCTGAGGGTTCCAATAGAAGGAAAGTTGATATGGAATTGAAAAATATTTAAGGAAAATTGACATCACCAAATTTGATGGCAAGGGTGATGGATAGGTAACCAAAAAATGGTTAAACAAAGCCAAGAGGTATAATGCTATTAATCCATGATACTTTCCATGTGTCTCTGCTCCAAATATGTGACTGAACCTTCACATTTATGGAATGTTTCCCACTTGCAGATGTCTGACCCGTAGCACATTGAAGTCCTTCTTGTCGAATCCTCAATTTCAGAACAAAGCAATTGAGAAAAAAATATAGAGTAGTGCAAGGTCCAATGGGACCACTATTCTAACAAAAATGCCACATGGAAAGATGTGGCTATTATGAAAAAATAATTTTCATATTTGTTTGAGAATATATATATGTTTTAGGATTTATATGCATGTTTTTGGGTATTACTTAGGGATGTATGTTTGAAAATATATAGTTTGATGATAAATGAATATAAAAGTATTGTTATGACTATGCATAACTATCATTACAAACATAGGGAATGTGTTTAATCTTGGTGGGGGAAAATGTAACATCCCTCTATTTTGCTACATGTCTACTTGTAAATATTTTTAGAATGAGATACTGCTAATGGATTTTGTGAACGTAGGAACACGTTACTATCTTTAGGCTAGCAGATCGGTGGTACTTGTTGCCTACCTTCTAGCTGAAAGGATTGTGGTTTTCCGCATAAGGTAAGGTGGAGTATGATGTTTAGTGCTCCATGCACCATAGCTCGTGAGTACATTGAAGTTGATTGAGACAATTTCATGTAGATGCATTCTAGACCGTTGCATTAATTCAATATTTGTCAATGCATTTATTTACATTATGCACTTGGTTGCTTGAAAGGTTTGAGTTTATCATATGAATGTCTGTGTGATGATTTTTGAAATTATGTAATAAATTTAATAATAGAAATAATAAAAATAAATAATAATGTCTGTGTATATATATATATGAATATTAATATGATATAAAATGAAACAAAAATAAAAATATTATATATTACAAATTCAATTTAAATAACATTTAGGTCGTACTTGGCCACTCGTCAATAAACTGGTAAATGTTTATGCATGATTTTTCCTAGGTGTCACTTCAATTTGGTTTTGGAATTCTATTTAAAGGTAAATATGTTTCATCTGAAATCATTTGGTTGGGCACTTTCATGGTATGCTAGAAGTTGTTGAGTGTCCTAGAGTTTCGATTGATTCAAAGGAGAGAATCGTCTATGATTATACTTGTTTAATGTCATTAGAACTGCTTATGCTTCGTTGTCAGTATGTGTAAGATTGAAGTATACGGTTTGTGTGCAATTGACTGTGTATAGTTACTATAATAAATGTAGTCTTTAATTGAAGAACATAATCTCAATATCCAAAATTTGAAATAATAGCTATACATACTATTATGAAAGCTAAAAGCAATGTATACAATTTAGCCATGAAGGAAAAGCCACTGAAGTGTTTCTTCCCGATCAGACGTATGAGTTATGGAGTCCTTTTCGTAAATCTTGGCCCAATTAAATATAAAATATTATATTAAAAAATATAGTAAGTTTGTTTGAGAAATATTTAGCAGTATTTGGTAGGTCTGTATGAATGCATATTTATTTGATTTCATCAATAGATGCATACATTGGGCTACGCTGACCCAAAATGCGCACCTTGTCCTTCTGTCGGAATCCTTTTAGCATAGTTAGAAGGTGATTTTGTTATGGAGAATGTACTGAGGCCAAGCATTCAAGTTATTTATGTCATAAAAGATCCAACCTTTTCAACGACGAATATCTGTTGATATCCCTTCAACCAAAATGCAAGAAGAAAATTCAATATGTAAACCTATCAGTAGTGTGTAGTTTTTTGTTCAAAGTTGAGACACTTTTTTAGTAGTATTATTTAGAACATAGATGTGAGTTGGTTATTTTAAATATTTTATCCATTGTATTTAGTTATCTAGTTGTCATGAAGCCTAATGTATACTTTTTTGAAAAAGAGAATTGCTTATGATAAACCAAATTATATCGTTATATTCAGCTAATTCGTTCAAATAATGAAACTGTAGAATTGTTTGCGAGAAATTTACCTTCTATTAGAGTTGTATAACAACTACATTCGTCCTTGAGTTTTTGGATGTCTCCATTGTTGAGGCATACACTTAATTATAGAGTTATAATTTAAATTTCCAAGGAAATCTTGTTAACAATAAAGTTTGGGAATGAGGTATATGCAAAAATGTTATTTAAAAGAATTCCCATAATAACTCTCGTGACGTTCTTTGGGCTTGTAAAAGCTATTGCCTTGGATAATTGAGATAGTCTAAATAGTTTTCTTAGAGACCAGACCAATAGTTTAACCTTAAACTAGATAAAAATATCGAATCATATGATAATTCCTAATTGTTTGCGTATTGCGAGAATATATAAGCTTTATGAAGATAGGTACTTCATGCTTGTGAATCTATTCAAAGACAAAAGTTTATATATTTATGAAAGAGTTTTTAATGATAGCACTTTTTTGTTAGAAAATAAGTGGGCGGTGCCTTTAGATAATGGTAGAAGGAAATCATTGTCCGAAGGGAATTTAATGAAATGATAAACATTAAAAGTTAATAATTTTAAACGGTAGCAGGATATGTTGCTTAGCGATTGCACTGAAAAATTAGGGTGCAACTTGTCCAATTAATTTTGTTCTATATGGAGATAAGCATCTCTTGGAAACGTCACCATGACATTTAGAAGATTTGATCTTCTTTCCTTATGAGTTATTGTATAATATATTATTTCGGTCGTAGGTTAACCTTATCAAGTTATATGACAATGTGATAGATTGAGTTCCATGGTCGTGACAGTATCAAGTATTGATTAATGTTTACCTCCATGCTTTAATTCCACCAAATAGGGTAGAATGACTGTCTCATTTTGCAAATGGTATAGCCCACAAAACCTTGTGCCAGAGATGCTCTAGATTAAAACCAAAGAGTAAACTATTTAAATCTGCAATCTTTAATGATGACTTTTGCCTTGATATTCCTTTCCTATTGCCACTGGCAAAGCATGTTAGGAGCAAGTTGCATTTATTATTTATTTCACAAATCCAAAGGTTGAAAACAATTGCTAGTTTATCCTCGTTTTGCAAAATGTTCATTATAGAAACGTAGACTAAATGGTTGCATAGGTAGTTTCGCCCTTTGTTTTATCCGTTTAAAATTTTGTTGGGTTTTCACGAAAATACTATAAATAAAGTATAATATGTATAAACTTGTAGAAGTGCGTAGATATGATAATAGTCTTTTGTTATGAAGTTCTGCTCGTTTTATATGCCAACTTAGGATTTATTAATAAGTTATTATATTTAGTAAAACAAAGCTTTATAAGATAAATAAATAATATTTAAGAATTATAGTATTGACTTCAAAATGATCTAAAGCTTTTAATTAATGAATTGTGGATTATATTTTTAGTCATAGTATATCCGGCATAACTCTCAAATTATTGTTTTATTTTAAAAGTAATTTTACATGTATTACTTTATGGTTCTTAATAAATATGTTATATGGTAACATTACCTTTATAAAGTAGATATGTGAATCTTTGTAACAGTAAAATTTTATTTTGTAAGGTTGATGAATATAATAGACGACTAATTGTGAAACATCAAACCTTAAAGAAAACCATTATCACCATCGAGAAGGATGATAAGACTAAACTAATCCTATCATAGCCATCGAGAAGGATGGTATAAATAGGAGATCCATCAAGTTGGATGGATCACCACCCAACGTCGATATTTGTAGGAAGGACAAATGTCATGATTTGATTACATTAACTTTTGGGTAATCTTGCCGTGGACAAGAGGTCCTATTACCAAATAAGTAACGAGGGGTGGTATGGGACACCCTCTCTAGACTGGTAAACGAGTAGTACATGAAGGGTTCCACGTCCTATGTTCATTTGGGGAATTATTAGCAAACCATCGAAGGGTATCAGGGGAAGCTTGATCCCAGGGCTAAAAGGTCCAATGAAGTGTTGGTATGGGACAACACTTCATTAAACATAGGATAGCTTGGGATTCTTGATCCCGATATAGAGAAATGGTGGGTCCTAGCTAAATCCAGGGAAGGTGGACATTCAACTAGGCACAAGGTATTCTAACGCTACACCCTAGCATGGAGAAAACAAGAACTTATGTGCCTTGGGAAAAATTCATAGGACAAAGATCCTAAACACACCATCCTATGGGGAGGGGAACTACAGACCCACCCTTTCAAGTGTTATGGGCCCTTGAAGGACAATCCCATGTCGTGAATATAGACCTCTAGTAAATGAGATGAATGTGCTCACAAGATGGCACAAGGAGGGGAACTATGCATCCACCCTTTTAGGTGTTATGGGCCCTGTAAGGACAACCCCATGTCATGAACATAGACCTCTAGTAAAGGAGATGAATGTGTTCACAAGATGGCACCTATTGCAGGATTTGGCCAATATCGAATGTTTAAGGGACCTTCTGCAGTAGCCAATCACCTTGAAATGAATATTCATATGCCTATGTACTAATAAACTATTAGGTGAGAACTAAAATTACTATGTTTTGATCGAAATTTTTACTTGTATTTTTAGACAATCAGGTGAATAGACCTGGGGTATTATATCAAATACATTATAAACGTTAAAATAAAAATTAAATTGAATAAAAAATAATTTCTATAATTAACTATTACCTTGACATAGTCTACAACTTAATGCTTGTAAATGAGTTGGGAAATTTGATTATGTTTATATCACCCATAAAATTTTTAATTTTATGAGTATCTAGATGATTGTGCTATTATGTTTTGAGGTTCAAATCCAATTGTGCTTACTTGTGTAGTATGTTCTAAGTTTGATTTAAATTTTAGATTAAATTAAGTGTGTTAATTTTGTATACTTAAGGTTTCATGTATGGGGTTAGATAAAAGGGAAACTTAGGATGTTAGGTTGTATAGCATGGAGTAAAGTGGTAGCTTCTCCATGATGGACATATTAGTAGAGGAGATAGGGTTCCTCTTGAAAATTGGAAATTTTTGGTAGGGGTGAAATGGATTTACCATTTTGTTTATACTAGATCCAATTATGCTTTTATGAGGATGCAAATATATTTTTTATTATGGTAGAGGAAAGGGGTTTTGAAAGGCTCCCAAAATCCTTTACACTTCTTGTCACATATTAAACATTAAATATCTAGAATTAAGACAAGAAAAAAGGAGACAAATCATCCAACTAAGGAGCCACACAGAAAGACTCCATCAACCAAGACTACCTAAAACATATTACTAAAAAACCAACAAAAATTTGAGACTATTACAGAGTTCACATCCATTGGAACTATTAAGGAGTTCGTAGCCATTGTGTCTTTTGATTGTTTTTCTTCTCTAGCAGAGGTTCTTCCTCCTTCATAGTGGTAAAATTTGAGAATGCATTTTTGCACTTCAAGCTCTTGAGGTAATATCTAGTTGTAACACATTCTGTAGGATCTTTATTTTCAAAAAATTGACTGTCATCGATTGTTTCATAATTAGCTTCATGAATACCATATGAGGTGCTAATATTTTTCATGGAACAGGTTGGATGGTCTTTAGTAACCATTTGGATTTTTTCAATGATCTAATTCAAATTATCATTTCAAGGTTGAGTCTTCTATTGCTCGCTTGATTCTTGTTGGAAAATTGGTGCATCTAAAGGAAGAGCTTCTTCCTTTCGAACTAGGATGTTTGAATTTTTAGGATAATTCGTATGTAAGGCCTTCTCCTCCATCATGGAGGAATTCGAGCATGATCAGATGACTAGGCATCCCTTCTTCAGGTGGCCATATTGTTAATAGTCATAACATCTTAGTGAGAAGTTTTCATATTCAATATTTTGGATCCATTCCCCTTTACTTGAGGAGACAGTAATGGATTGAGGCCAAGGAACTAAAACATCCATCCAAACAACCAATATTGCTTTAATCATATTAATTTTATTGGACAAATTTTCCTCTCTTTAGACATCCATATACTGGAATGCACCAATGCCATTACCAATTTTGGTGAATATATTCTCTCCATAACAATCCATAGGGAGAACATATAGATTCACCTAGACTGGGTAGCCATCAACTTCTTCTGTAAAGGGGTTGAAATTGGGAGTCCAAGGTCTTATATAGACATCCATTTTTTTGAAAAACCATTTGTATCTATAATCCATTACCCTATCTCTATCCACAAAATTAGAAAAGGAAAAAAAAAAGAAATTTTTGGGCAGCAGAGTTACTTGGAATTCTATACTAGTCCACCAATGTTTAATGAATTGTTTGAGCTCCTCCAAGCCTAGTCTTTTTCCCTTGATTTTGCATATAATTTTTCAGGCTTCATGATCACTTAGATCCAACCCAAATTCATCCTCTAAAATCTTGATAGAGCGTAGAGGTTCATTAAAAATCTCCACTTGCAGATCCAAAGATCCCAAAGAGACATTTATTCTGACCAAAGAGGTTTTCTCATAGACTGAAGAGTGATTAATATCCTCTTGAGTACAATGAATGGGCTTTGAACAATCATCTTCTTGCAATGCTTGACTAAACCTACGGTTTGTACCCCTTTCGTGAATACTGTAGTCAAATGTGTTGCTTTGATCCATCGCATTTAAAAACCCTAATATTATAACCAAATAGACTTTCTTACAGACTAAAGAGTAGGATGCAAATAGATTTTAAGTTGAGAAAAGTTGATCTATTATTTCTAATATAACTTATGAGGATATAAGGATCCTTGATGTTCTTGTTGTGTTGTTCTAAATTTTTATGTTTATAAGTTTGATGTCAAGTTAGGTGAGACAACATGTCTCATCTCTCTTTAGTTCTACACCTCTTGTAAAGTTTGAGGAAAGGTAGGGTGGTCAAGCCTCAATTCCAATTATGATTCATAAGGAGGACCATAGTAGATAGAAGTGACATCAAAGTAAATGTTGTCAAGACCTTGTGAAAGACCCCATTATGCTATGAGAATGATGAGTCCTTGTATGTGATTGTGAACAATGTTCAAGTATAAATATAATATTATGATTATTGTGATAGTCAAGCTATTTGGGAGAAGTTTGAATATTATAAGATGAGTTGAGTATGGGTATAAACAAGACTTGTGGAAAGTTTTTAAATGTATGTCAAATGATGAAAACGAGTTGAATTCTTTGTGTATTTTATGAAATTTGAATTTTATTATTTTATTTTTGATATGCCTTCTAGAATATGGTTTAAAATCCGATTGAGATTCAATTGAAATCATGTTTGCAATTAGTGGATATATATTTGTTGGTTTGGAACAAAAAAATCATATTAATTTTCTCCTTATGAGAAGATCAAAAATTAGTTTTTTCACACAAGCCCACACACATGACATATATAAGTTGAGTTATTTATATAAATTTTATTTTAAAAGCAAAAGAGTGTTTTCATTTTGTTGAATATTAAATTAAGTTCTAGCATAAATATGTATATTAAGGCTAGCTTTATTTTAGTAAAATTAATTAGGTTTTCGTGCACATGTACACACACAACATTTATAAGTTAAGTTATTTATATAGATTTTATTTTAAAAGCAAAAGAGTGATTTCATTCAATTGAAGCTGAAATTAAGTTCTAGCATAAAAATGTATATTAAGGCTATCTTGATTTTAGTAAAATTGATAGAGATTATTATTAAAATGTGAGGAATTCATCTAGAAGGCTTAGTGAAGTTCTTGTACAATTAAATTCAATTTTTTTTATATTTTTTTCTATATAATTGAAACATTTCAAATCTTGTAATGCAAAAATATCCAACTTCTTATGTGCCCACAATTCTAGTTTCGACAAAGTTGGATGGAAGGGACAATGCCTCTTCCAGCCTTCTAATTTAGGTCTTCTCTCCACTATCCTTGATATAATCTAAACTAATATAATCTAATTTCATAAAATACAATGTAGAAAATTAAATGCGAAAATGTAGATGCATGAAAGTAAATTTGGAAGTTTAGGGTGCGAGAGATTGAAAGTAAATATGGTTGTAACCATAGAAAGGAGTGAGTGTGATCAATCCACACATGAGAAAATTGAATAACAATAGTGTATTCCCATTCTCATGAAATACAATTATTAAAGGAATGATAATATGGACAAAAGGCCAGTGCCACAATTGCCATGCATTCCATAATCTAAGAGGGTGATGCCACTAATGGAAAGTTAAAGACTTATTAATTTCTCATTAATATAAAGAAGAAATAACACAACATGTTTCTCATAAAGTGTAGCTCTAACTTCCTCAAAGCCAACAAATATTTACAATCAAGGTCATGACTCCTATTTATACGAAGAATTCACCCCTAAGTTACCTTGGGTTAGATATTCATACTCTTAGTAAAAGTAAATATTTTGGGGCATCTCTAAAAAATGATGCACCTCTAAATATTACATGCTTCTAATTACACTCATAAATGAGTTAGAAGGCTTTTAAAATTCTTGGTGGTACTACTACATGCCAAAATGTTGCTTTCCAAAGATCTTCCTCAAGATTTGTGCATATTTTTTACTCTTCTGCTTGTCCATGAACAATTCACTCTAGGATATAAGTGAATCACTCTAGTTTCCAAGTTCTTAGCTCCTATCTGCTAGCACTTTGTTCCTATAATTCAATTGTTCCATCAATCTAGTAGATCACTTTTACGAGCAAATATCATCCCTTTAGACAAATTAGTCCTCTGGTACTTAGTGGAATTTTTGGTATTTTGGAGATTTTACTTAACTATTTTTTAAAGTTCTATAACCTTCCAAAATGGAAAGAAATCCTAAGGTAGTGACTTCTTACCATATTTTTGATGACTTCATGGGGTACCAACTCAATTGGTGAGAGATCCTAGATCTTGCCTTCATCCCTAGGCATGGAGTTTAAAAAATGGAACCTTTTATCACAAAATTACAAATTGTTGGTGTCTCTTGTATTATGATAGCAACCCCCAAAACTTCTACCACTCCTTATTCCTTGGTAGTCAAATATCCACAAGGTCTTCTATATCTTTCACCATGTCCTCATATGTATTTTCAGATAACCACTTTTATTTGTTCACCATTTCTTGCAGTTTGATGAATATCATTTCCAATTGTTTAGCTTGATTCATTTCTACTTTAGGTCCAACATTGGAATTTTTTCCTTTGATTATATGCTTAAAAATTCTATCATTGAGGAGTTTATTCTGATGGTCAAACACATAAAGCAAACTAGCAGTGACTAGCTCTTAAATATCATTTTTTATTTCTCATAAAAGAGCTTCTAGAGAGGCCATTGTATCTTTACAAGTATAGAGATATCTCTAGGTATCATGTATTTTATTCAATATTCTAATAAGATAGTTGCTATCTATTTCCATATGATGTGCCTGAGTGTTTATCATCATGGCCATTTATTTGAGTACCTCTCCTTCGTAGACAATTCCTTAGTTTGCTTAACAATCCTTGCCATTTAATTGAGGTTGTTTTTAGCATTGGCTATAAATTTGAATTACCTTTAGGCACATACTACCTTGGTATTAATATCATCCCATAGGGATTTCACCTTTTTGACTTTCAAGGCCTACCCTTGTTTAGTCGTTGCTCCTTTCAGTTTGGCAATATCTTATTAGAGCTTGGAGCTTTTTACATCTTTCTTTTGGTGGGGTTCCTATAGTTGTTTCAGGTGACTCTCCACTTGCATTTTTTCTTTTTCAACTTGTTTATTTAGTTGGTTTTATCCTTAATATTTCTTCCTATTTATTTTAACAAGTTGGGACTTGAGGTTATCAACCCACTATTGTAGCTTGTCCTTCCCCATGACATCCTTTTGAAGGGTCTCATTCTCCTAATAGAGTTGTGTATTTTCTACTTCCATCTAAGCCACTACTGCTTCCATTTCTACTGCTTTCCTCTTCCATGCACTATTCTCCATTACCATGTAACCAAATTACATGGCCTCACCAATGAAGAGTTGATTCACAAGGATCATCTAGTAAGGATCATTTCTAGTTAGATCTAGCTCCAACACTCAGGCAGTGAAGTTGATAGATGTTGTGGTCGGGTCTATATCAGTCATTGGAAATTGCATCTACAATAAGGAATTTCTTACCTCTATATTATAGCTAGGACTAAATGATGATTGGTGTCAAGGAGGTTCTATCCTTTAGTTGTTTATACTCATTTTGAACATTTCTCTCCTTTGCTTGGAGGGAATAAAAGGCCTTCTAAACATTCATATCCTTTGGTTTGTTGTAGATGCCCTAGATGAAGGTTTGGCTAGGCCCTATGGTTGTGCTTCACTCTAGGGATATTTTTGTAATATTGCTCAAAGGATTGTGCACATGCAACATTATTTCCTATAGCATGAGTTATTTTGCCTATGAGGTAGGATGACAAGATGGATGAGATGACATGGTGATTGGAACATATTGTGTGAAAATAGGGGGAAATAGAGATATAGATGTGGATACCTTAGTTATCAATTAAGCCAATGATTCAACTAGTAGGAATACTAGTTATGAGAGAGATGAGCTTGCAATGTGTGATGCCAACAATTGTAATATGGTGATGGAGGGTGAGATGAACAAAGTGGTGGAAGTGGTGATAATGACTTAGAATAAGGTGGGAGGTGAAGTGCCTCCAAGATAATAAATGGCTATACTTGTGGATTGTGAGGGGAGTGTAACAAAAGAAGGGGTGGAGGAAGAAGAAGAATCAAGAAGAGAAAAAATAAAGAGGAAAAATAATTAGGAGCAACAAAAAGGGAAAGGGAAGTGGTGGTGGAAGGGGTAGTATCCAAAGATTAAACTTTAATTGTTGCAAACTCTAAAGGAGTTCCTCCTTGAGTGACTTCCCTCTCCTCAAGCTAGGTTTCTCTTTGTTACTTTGTTGTAGGTTGTTGTCCTATTCCCTGTGCTATCAAATTTTCTATAAATTGACCCATTGGGTCACCTTCCTACTTTTGGAGTTTCTTCTTTACTATCTATTGCATTATATAGATTATGATTGTCAATGTTGTTTGTACTATAGATATGGTTATCTTAGGTGTAGTGGAAAGATGTGGACTTGGTAGAATTTCTAGGGATTCTCTTACTATTCTCTATATTTTTGTTCTCATTCTATATTTCCTATTCTAGATAGCTAAGAATTGTTAATTGCAGGGGATGTTATGCATTACCATCTTGGTGGTCCTAATTTCATACTCTATCTTTTGCCAAGCAAGGATATTCCTCGAGTACTTTAGGTTTTCAAGTTTCTTTAGCACATAATGGTTAGGCTTGACATCTAGATCAAAGTCATATTTGACCTTCACATCAATGTAGAAGGTAAACCAATCTATTGAGTTGGCACACCACTACTAAATTTTATCCTTGTTTGATTCATCCTAAAGTTGTTTGACCATCATGTGTCTCAATTTCTCTTCTACTTCTAGATGGAGGTATCACACTTTAGGTGTGACTTGCAATATTTGTTACTTTAACTAGTAAAAGGTAGTATTATTTTACCTCCAAAAATATTTCATGTCCACATAATCTAACCGCCTAACATATTCAAGGTTGAATATGTAGTCTGGAATGTATGCAGGCAACTTGAAGGGCATGACTAAGAAGTCAAATAGGAGGATGAAATATCATGACCAATACAAGTACTAGTATCCATTCCATCACTCTTTTGACCCTTGTAGGTTCTAGGTCTCATCCAAAAGACTTGGTGCCTTTCCTTTTAGTTTCTAAAGAACACAAGCTTATATTGAGAGGGGGATGAACATTATAAGGCCACTTTTTACTTTTCTTTCTCAAATAGTATTATCAAATATAATCAATATCAATATCAATAACAATAACCAAAGCAATGCACAAATAATCACACACAATAGAGACACCAATTTAACGTGGTTCACCCAATGTGGGCTACTCCATGGAAAAAATATTTCACTAAATTTTTTTCAATCAATATCTTGGGAATCCTTTCCCTATTACAATTTTTATGGATCTCTATCCAAAGGAGACACCAATCCCCTAATCAAATTTTGTGTATCTCTATCCACAGGAGACACCAATATCCTAACTTTGCTCTAATTGGTGATCCTCTATAAGACCTCTACCTCCACTACCCTTAGTAAATGGAACTCTATCCATAGAAGACACATGTCTTCCATTCTTTGGCTAGATATATGTGTCCTCAACTCTGTCACCTCAAAATATCTGTCTCAAATCTGTACTAAACATAATTCTTCAGTCTAGCATAAATCTATCCTTAATATTTGTCTTTAGTCCAACACAAACCTATCCTCAAATCTGCACCAAACTCCGTCCTCAAATCTATACTAAACACAGTCCTTCGGTATAGCACAAATCTGTCATCAATCTCTATCTCTGGTCTGACACAAATCTGTCCTTAAATCTACACCAAACTCTTTTCTCGAATCTGTACTAAACATAGTCCTTCTGTCTAAGACAAATCTATCCTCAATCTATGTCCTCAATATCTGTCCTCAAGCCTTAACTAAAAGCTTGACTCAATATCAAATCAAATCTGTTGGATTTGCCCCAAACCTTAACTCAAGGTTTGAACAAATAAATCAATCAACTCTATTCACAAGTCTTCTCAAAGACTTGTCTTAAATATATCTTGTAAGCTTCCACAAAATCTCACACCAATCTATCCTCAAGTCCTCTCTAGAACCTGTCCAATCTTCTCAATAATTTCTCATAATAACTTATCCAAATCTGTTCTCAATCTGTATTGTAAGCTTCCACAAAATCTTACCCAAATATGTCCACAAGTCTTCTCAAAGACTTACCTCAAATCTGCTCAACAAGTCCACACTAGAACTTGTCCAATCTCATAGAAACATAAAGAGAATTGTTAGAGACTCAATATGCTCTATACTCATCACAATGCTCAATTAATTTCAATAACTCTTTTAGAAACATACATAGAATTGTTAGAGACTCAATATGCTTCACATTCACCTCAATGCTCAATCACTTTCAATCACTCTTTCGAAAACATACAAAGAATTGTTAGAGACTCAATATGCTTCACATTCACTTCAATGATCAATCACTCTTTCAGAAACATACAAAAAATTGTTAGAGACTCAATATGCTTCACATTCACCTCAATGCTCAATCCCTTTCTCAACTCAATTAGAATATAAAATAATTTGTTTCATAGAACTTGAACAATCACTTCACACATTCACTTGACTAGGCTCAACCAATTCTACTCAAAAAATCACTCAATGAAATGATCCTTGCTCACAAACCCTAGTCCAAGCATATGAATACTCACTCAAATATTTCCAACAATACCAATCTCACATAATAATGATACTCATGTTCTTTCCAAACCCTAGTTCAAGTTCTTCATGCAATCAATCACTTCAACAACAATGCTTATAAAACAATATTACATATAGCTCGACAACTCAATAAGGAAACCTAATTAAGTCCTTTTCACTCAAAACTTGTTTTCCAGAAAACCAACTAATCAACTCAACCAAGGAAGAAGGTGCCCATACCTTTTTGCTTGATGATGAAGGAATCTCAAAAATCTGCCACAACCACAAACACTTCTTTGCCAAGCTCAAAGAAGTTATAAGGTGATAAAATCTCTCAAAGATACAATGTAAATATCAAAACTTACACCTTATTAATCCATCTTAAAGAAATCATCTATCAACAATAATTGATCAAGCACACCTTAATCTTCTCAATATTGCAATAATTTATTAAGTCACTTTACCAAATATATGCAATAAATCAATTTTTAATTCCCTAAGGTAAAACCAATATTACCCTAGTACATTTCCATTTACCACTTAGGTAAATATCATAACCAATTTACCACTTATCTCTCCCTAGCCTTAGCAAAGCAAAGAATAATTTTTATTTCTATTAACAACCCTTATCTCTCCACAACCTTAGCAACTTAATAAAAAATTAAATAAAAAATATAAAAACATTTTATATCTTGCACTCTCTCCCTTGCTAGCACCTTGGCAGCGGCTTGCTAGCCGTGTGATCCAAGTGCTCATGTGCCCACTAAAAGCGCATAATGCGCTTTAATATTTTGTCGAATCCTTTAGATCCCTTGGCTCTCTTCTCCTATTGCCACATAGCATGTTCGATGCTCTCCCTTCTTACTGAATGCACAAACCTTTTTGTTTGTTGCTCCTTGGCACTTTCTCCATGAGTCTTAACACAATTTTTGGTGCAAAAATAATCAGAGTAAATTCGAATGCTTGGTTTTGAACTCAGGCAAAGGTTTAAATACCTTTTACCTTCCAAATCTTGCACATCGATGGTGTATTAAACTTGGACGTCGACACCTTTATAATATGCATAATTAATTTATAAATCATTTAAATTCTATTTAGAATTTAAATTTTATAAATTAACTTTGTAACCTTTGGATTTATAAAAATTAAAGCCTCCTTGGGGGTTAAATAAAAACTTTTTGTTGCTCATAATGATTTAATAAAAAATCATTTTGCCACCATGGTTTTATTAATAACCCTTTATGGTTTTAACAGAAACCTTTTATTTTTGCCTCACATAATATAAAAATAATATTATGACATATTTTCAATCGACCTCTCACATTATTCCTTTTGACCTTTTGACATCAATCGTAGCTTATTCCTTGACATCAATGACAATTTCGTTCCTTGATATCAATGACAACTTTGACTCAAAATATCCAACAGTTTCTCCATAATAACATCATATATTGCATCATAGAAATGGTAAAAGGTCTTCTCTAATTCTCAAAAAGGTAGGCTTGTGTAGTTTACCACTAATAAAGGTTTTTCATATGACCCATTTTGTTTTAGTTAGAGGGAGGGAAACTAGTACTTATTTTAGTACAATATGAATCAAACTAGATAGGAGGTATACATGAACTTTATTTCCTCCTTAAACTACTTGAACCATTTATTCATTTGATATGAGATGTATCTAGCATAGAAAATAATCTGGGAGTGCCCTAGATAGTTTTCAAATGCATGAAGGAGGGCCACTTGTTCCTCATATACCTTTGGATCTATTATTTTCCTCAAAATTATTGTAATTCATAACAAGACTAGATGTACATCATATTTAAACTATTCCAATTCCAATGGAATATTGATGTCAAGAAATTTATTAGGGTCCTTAAGACAAGGTATTAAGAATTCTAGCTAGTAATTCTAGTCAAACCTAGAATAGTAGTCTTTTTGCCCTTTGGGGTTAAGAGTGACCCACATAGTAGGATCATCAATTGCATTCAACCTCATTTGGATATCATCTTCCTAGATAATAAATTAATCCTCTATCCACTATGGAGGTCTGATACTCTTTCCATCAAAGGTATGCCTTTTATTTTATGTTTCCATGAGCTTTGGGTAGTTCCATGCTTGGTGCACTAGGTTCTTTACTAAACCTCATGTTTAGAACTAACTTATTATTGTTGGCAATTTTGGGTACTTTGGGTACATTGCCTTTGCTCAAGTGTATAAGTTGTCATTGATGTCAAGAAGCTTTTGAAGGAATTTGATTTGATGTCAAATAATTTGTTTTGATGAAGGTTACGACATGACAGTTTCAAAGGTCTTTTGCAAACCCCAAGCCGACAAGTTCGAGAGAAAGAGCTCGCAAAGAAAAGTGTCATGATTTCGCGACAATTTGCAAGAGGGATTGTACGGATGAAAAAGTGTCACGATTTCACGACAGGTTCGAGAGAAAGAGCTCGCAGTGAAAAAGTGTCACGATATCGCGACATGTCGGGTTTTCGCGACCCAAAGAAAAGAAAAGCGCTAAGGAGAAAAAGTGTCGCGATATCGCGACATGTCGGGTTTTCGTGACCCGAAGAAAAGAAAAGTGCTAAGGAGAAAAAGTGTCACGATATCGTGACATGTCGGGTTTTCATGACCCAAAAAATAGAAAAGAGCTAAGGAGGAAAAATGTCGCGATATCGCGACATGTCGCATTTTCGCGACTTAAGCAGGAAAGTGAAAGCAAGGTAAAGTGTCACGATTTCGCGACGTGCTGCAGAAGAGCTAGAGTCCGAAGTGTGAACTGTCATGATTTCGCGACAAGTTTGAAGAGAGAGAAAGTAAAATGAGAATTGTCACGATTTCGTGACATGCAGCAGAAGTCGAAGTGAGATCTATCATGATTTCGTGACATGTTGCAGAACTCGAAGGGAGAACTGTCACGATTTCGCGACATACAACAATAGAAAGAGTTCGAAGTGAGAACTGTCATGATTTCGACATGCTAGATGAAAGTGTTCAAAATAAGAAATGTCATGATTTCACGACAAGTTGCAAAGAAAGCGTACGAAAAGTTGATAGCGTCGCGATTTCACGACAGGTTGTGGAGAAAGCGTACGGATGCAAAAAGTGTCACGCTTTCACGATAGGCAGAAAAGAAAGTAGACGAAAGCAAAAGTGTCGCGATTTCACGACAGAAACAGAAAGCAGGTCTTCAATAGGAGAAGTGTCACGATTTCATGACAAAAGCAGAGAGGAAGGCTATGAAGATAGAAGTGTCATGATATCGCGATAGAAGTGAAGACGAAGTCTATAGAGGCAGAAGTGTCACGATTTCATGACAAAAGCAAAAAGGAGGTCGATGAAGGGAGAAGTGTCACGATATCACGACAAAAGCAAAGTTGATGCTGACAAAGATAGAAGTGTCATGATATCACGACAAGAGCTTAGTTGAAGTCGACAAAGGCAGAAGTGTCGCGATATCGTGACAAAAGCCAAAAGAAAGTGTATGGTTGCAAAGGTGTCACGATATCATGACATGTTGTAGTTTCATGGCAAAAGCTATAGAAGAGTTACAAAGGCAGTTGAAGCCGACAAAGTTAAATGTGAGCCGATGAAGATTAGGGTTTGCAGTCGATGAAGTTTAGGGTTGTGCAACCGACTAAAGATCAGGGTTACAGCCGACTAAGATTAAGGTTTTGATCTTGAAAGTGTTATTATAAAAGGCAAGGTTGTTTTGAAGAGTTTGGTAGTGTGGTTAGTTGCGACGTTCATAGATAGTGCGTAGAGTGAGAAGTTCGATCACCAAGAGCAGAGTGCAAAATTTGATCAAAGTGTGCAGAGTGAGCGAAGAGTCATGGTGAATTGTTCTAAGTGCCGCTGTGATTACGCAAACAATGCAAAGGTTGAAGTTCAACCAAGTGCGACTGTGATTGCATAGAGAGAGCAGAGGGCGTAGAGAGCACAAAGGGCAAAGACAAATGTGGAGTGTTGTTGTATGAGGATAGAGGTGCACTGGTTCTTTGAGAAGAACCTAAGGATAGATTTGGCAAGTCTTTGAGAAGGCTTGTGTGCAGAGGATTGATTTGTTCAAGTGTTGGATAGATCTGACAGACGAGAGGAAGACTTGTACTAGATCGACTGATCGTGTTTGGTACGAGTTGTTGAGCTGCTGTGGACATGATCATAGAAGGCGAGAGGTCTCTTAGGCTAAGCATTGAGGATAGGAGGTCTTCGGTGGAAAGGAGTTCCACGTGCTGGCAAGAGGTAGAGGCAGTTGATCTTCTAAGGGATCATTTCCAGAGCAGAGGGGAAGGTATCTCCTTTGAGCAGAGGCTCATAAATTTAGACAGAGGGGAAGGTATCTCCTTTGAGCAGAGGCTCATAAATTCTATTTGGGGGAAGGTATCTCCTTTGGGCCGAGGCTCATAAACATTGTAATTGGGAAGGATTCCCAAAGAACTTTGAGATAACTTTTAGAGAAAAGTTTTGTGGACGTAGCCCGACCATTCCGGGTGAACCACGTTAAAATTGGTGTCACTTTGTGGATGATATTGTGCATTGTTTTGATATTGCTTTGGGTATATTGCTTTACTATTTTGAAGTATAAAGGAAAAAGTAAAAAGAGGTCTTATACTGTTCACCCCCCCTCTCAGTATAAGCTTGTGTTCTTCAATTGGTATCAGAGCAGGTGCCTTCGAAAATTTTAACAACTTGAAGGAAAAGCTAGTAAAGAACACAATGGATCATTCAAGTGGCAATGCAACACCTATTCTTGATGGGTCAGATTTTGGTCTTTGGAGTGCAAGGATGAAGGTTCATCTAATGGCACTTGGGAATGAGGTTTGGGAAGTGATTGAAGATGAGTACACTATTCCTGAACATGGTCCTAATACTAAAGAAGAAAGGCTCCTACATCACAGCAATTCAAAAGCAATGAATGCAATCCTGAAAGGCTTACAGAAAGCAGATCTCACCAAAGTGATTCACTGCAAGACAGCTAGTGAAATGTGGAAACAGTTGAAGGTGGTTCATACAGGTGATACAAATGTTAGAAAGGCCAAGTTGAGACACTTCAAAGGTATGTTTGAACAACTCCAGATGAATGATGATGAAAATATTAGTGACTACATGCTTCGTATGGATGAGGTTGTTAACTCCATGAAAGACTTAGGTCTTGAGCTTGCTGAAAATGATGTTTGTGATAAGATTTTAAGATCTCTTCCTAATAGATTTAGTGAAAATATTTCTGCTATTGAGGAAGCTAAAGATTTGGATAAGTTGAAAAAGGATGAGCTCCATAGTATACTTGCGGCATTTGAGTTGAGAACTCAAGTGAAGGTTGATGTCAAGAAAGAGGCGACTTTCAAGGCTACCAAGAAATCCAAGGGTAAACAACTTCAAGAGAGTGATGAGTCTTCTAGTGATGAAGAGGCATATTACAACAAGAAAGGCAAGTTCTCTAGAAAGCACAAAAGCATGAAAAATATAAGATGTTTCAATTGTGGAAAGTTTGGTCATTATGCTACTGACTGTACTGTTCCCAAGAATGAAAGTGATGAAGATAAATAGGATTCTAAGAGCAAGGATTCTGAAAAGCACAAGCATCACAGGAAGAACAAAGATGAGCACAACAATCAAGGAAAGAGGTATTCTCACAAGCACAAGAAGAGTTTCTACCTAGACAAAGCAAGTAAGTGTTCTAGTAGTGATAGTGAAAGTTCTTCAAGTGATGATGAAAATGAGATGTTGTTCATATCAAAAAAAGAGGAAGAACCGAAACATAGATTCATTATCATGAAATGTCTTAGATGTGGAAATTTTGGTCACCTTGAGGATGATTGTACAAATAATGATTTGGTTTCTAGTATGTATGAGGATGCTTCGAGAAAACTATAAGGAAGATGCTTGTATGGTTTTTGAAAAAGGTAGCACCTCTAGTGATAAGAAATCTGAAAAAGGCTTTGATGATTCAGAAAGCAAACAAATAAAGGATCTTGAAAGTGAACTTATTAATGCTCTTAGTGCTTTGAAAAAGGAAAGAAAGAAGAATGCTAGACTCAAGGATAAGTTAGATGAATGTTGTATGGAGAGAGATGATCTTATAGAAAATCTTGATTTCTCTATAGCTAAGACACAAGAACTCAAGGATGAGTTAGAGTCTAAGGTTCTTGAGTATAGTGAGTTAGAACAGAAAATGGCTTCTTTGAAAGAGGAAACTAAAGAGTACAAGGATAAGCTTTACGGGTTTCAAGATAGCTCCAAAAAGGTTAAGTCACTCATCAAAGGTCAAAGAAAGACAACAGATAAAACAGGCCTTGGTTTTGTTAAGCCACACAAGGAGCAAGTTGGAGAGTCTAGTAAGAGACTCCAAAAGGAAGAGAGTTCTGATGAGGAAAGTATTTCAGATCATGAGTCCTTGAATGATAGATAGAAAACAGAATTCAGAATGAGAAGAAGAAGTTTTCAGGACCCAAGAGGTCAAATAAAGGAAAATTTCAAGGCGAGATGTTTTGCTTGTCATAAGTTTGGTCACATGGCTTCACATTGCATGGCTCAAGTGAAGAAGGTAAATGACAATTTTAGAAGTGCTAGTTTCTTTCAAGGGTATTGCTACTCTTGTCAATAGTTTGGGCACAAGGCAGTCTATTGCAAGGTAAATAACAAGAACAGGTTTGGTCATAACGGGTTTGATCAGAACAGGTTTGGCGGAACAGGTTTGGTTAGAACAGGTGGATTCAAAGATCAAGTTTACCTCAGAGAAACAACATCATCAAGTGTTTCAAGTGCAACAATGAAGGTCACATAATCAGACAGTGTAGAGCTAAAATTCTAGAATACAAAAATAGGAACAGTGGTATGATCAGGTCCAAGGATCAAGGCATGGACAAGAACAGGGATGAGAACAAGAACAAGAACAGTGACAAGAATAGGAATATGGACAAAGAGTTCAAGAGAAGGCCCGGAAAGGAAGTTATAGACGTTGATGATGATCAGTGCCTAATGGGAGTTTTACTCCCACCCCAGAATTAATCACCTCATCAGGAGGTGGGGGAGGGACTAAGCTAAGAGGCTCATTCTTAGTCCCGAGCCCCAAAGGTGGCCCTTTGCCATTGATGACAAAGGGGGAGAGATATGAGTAAGGGGGAGAGCTTCAAGTGAAGAGGAAAGCTTCAAGTCAGGGGGAGCAAAACTTCAAAGGAAGATTCTCAAGTTGTGGGCACAGTTTGTCAGTTGTTAGCACAGTTGGTTTCAGTTTTGGCTCTTGAGAAGTGTTTTCGATAAAGGTTTGCCATCAATGACAAAGGGGGAGATTGTTGGCAATTTTGGGTACTTTGGGTACATTGCCTTTGCTCAAGTGTATAAGTTGTCATTGATGTCAAGAAGCTTTTGAAGGAATTTGATTTGATGTCAAATAATTTGTTTTGATGAAGGTTACGGCATGACAGTTTCAAAGGTCTTTTGCAAACCCCAAGCCGACAAGTTCGAGAGAAAGAGCTCGCAAAGAAAAGTGTCGCGATTTTGTGACAATTTGCAAGAGGGATTGTATGGACGAAAAAGTGTCACGATTTCATGACAGGTTCGAGAGAAAGAGCTCGTAGTGAAAAAGTGTCGCGATATCACGACATGTCGGGTTTTCGCGACCCGAAGAAAAGAAAAGCGCTAAGGAGAAAAAGTGTCGCGATATCGCGACATGTCGGGTTTTCACGACCCAAAGAAAAGAAAAGCGCTAAGGAGAAAAAGTGTCGCGATATCGCGACATGTCGGGTTTTCGTGACCCAAAAAATAGAAAAGAGCTAAGGAGGAAAAATGTCACGATATCGCGACATGTCGCATTTTCGTGACTTAAGCAGGAAAGTGAAAGCAAGGTAAAGTGTCACGATTTCATGACGTGCTGCAGAAGAGCTAGAGTCCGAAGTGTGAATTGTCATGATTTCGCGACAAGTTCGAAGAGAGAGAAAGTAAAATGAGAATTGTCATGATTTCATGACATGCAACAGAAGTCAAAGTGAGATCTATCATGATTTTGCGACATGCTGCAGAACTCGAAGGGAGAACTGTCACGATTTCACGACATACTGCAGATGAAAGTGTTCGAAATAAGAAATGTCACGATTTCGTGACAAGTTGCAAAGAAAGCGTACGAAAAGTTGATAGCGTCACGATTTCGTGACAGGTTGTGGAGAAAGCGTATGGATGCAGAAAGTGTCACGCTTTCGCGACAGGCAGAAAAGAAAGCAGACGAAAGTAGAAGTGTCATGATTTCATGACAAAAATAGAAAGCAAGTCTTCAATAGGAGAAGTGTCACGATTTTGTGACAAAAGCAGAGAGGAAGGCTATGAAGACAGAAGTGTCACGATATCACGATAGAAGTGAAGACGAAGTCTGCAGAGGCAGAAGTGTCACGATTTCGTGACAAAAGCAGAAAGGAGGTCGACGAAGGGAGAAGTGTCGCGATATCATGACAAAAGCAAAGTTGATGCTAACAAAGACAGAAGTGTCACGATATCGCGACAAGAGCTTAGTTGAAGTCGACAAAGGCTGAAGTGTCGCGATATCATGACAAAAGCCAAAAGAAAGTGTACGGTTGCAAAGGTGTCGTGATATCGCGACATGTTGTAGTTTCACGACAAAAGCTACAGAAGAGTTACAGAGGTAGTTGAAGCCGACAAAGTTAAATGTGAGCCGACGAAGATTAGGGTTTGCAACCGATGAAGTTTAGGGTTGTGCAACCGACTAAAGATCAGGGTTACAACCGACTAAGATTAAGGTTTTGATCTTGAAAGTGTTATTATAAAAGGCAGGCTGTTTTGAAGAGTTTGTAGTGTGGTTAGTTGCGACGTTCATAGATAGTGCGTAGAGTGAGAAGTTCGATCGCCGAGAGCAGAGTGCAAAATTCGATCAAAGTGTGCAGAGTGAGCGAAGAGTCATGGTGAATTGTTCTAAGTGCCGCTGTGATTGTGCAGACAGTGCAAAGGTTGAAGTTCGACCAAGTGTGGCTGTGATTGCATAGAGAGAGCAGAGGGCATAGAGAGCACAAAGGGCAAAGATGAATGCGAAGTGCTGCTGTATGAGGACAGAGGTGCACTGGTTCTTTGAGAAGAACCTGAGGACAGATTTGGCAAGTCTTTGAGAAGGCTTGTGTGCAGAGGATTGATTTGTTCAAGTGTTGGACAGATCTGACAGATAGAGGAAGACTTGTACTAGACCGACTGATTGTGTTTGGTACAGGTTCTTTGAGCTGCTGTGGACGTGATCATAGAAGGCAGAGGTCTCTTAGGCTAAGCATTGAGGATAGGAGGTCTTCGGTGGAAAGGAGTTCCACGTGCTGGCAAGAGGTAGAGGCAGTTGATCTTCCGAGGGATCATTTCTAGAGCAGAGGGGAAGGTATCTCCTTTGAGCAGAGGCTCATAAATTTAGATAGAGGGGAAGGTATCTCCTTTGAGCAGAGGCTCATAAATTCTGTTTGGGGGAAGGTATCTCCTTTGGGCCGAGGCTCATAAACATTGTAATTGGGAAGGATTCCCAAAGAACTTTGAGATAACTTTTAGAGAAAAGTTTTGTGGACGTAGCCCGACCATTCTGGGTGAACCACGTTAAAATTGGTGTCACTTTGTGGATGATATTGTGCATTGTTTTGATATTGCTTTGGGTATATTGCTTTACTTTTTTGAAGTATAAAGGAAAAAGTAAAAAGAGGTCTTATACTGTTCACCACCCCTCTCAGTATAAGCTTGTGTTCTTCAATTATCCAAGAGTTAATCTTTGGGCCCAAGTTAAACCTTCATAGGTATTCCTTCCTAACTTCTATAAGATAGTGTTTAAACATACCCTCTACCCTCCTATAATATTTTCCAAACAACTCCTTGGGTCTTCAAGGTGGAGGGATAAGCTTCTTTCATTTCAACTTCTTTTCATTACCCTTTGATGGACTTGCATTATGCATTTCCATTTGAATAGGGGCTATTAGTGCTATGGATGATGGAGTACTAGTTGTAGTATATGGAGTCATGGGGTTGGATTTCAGCATGGACATGTTCGTGGAGGCAGAAGTGGTATCAATGAGGGACATGGTGGAAAATGGACAAGTTTTTTTAAAAAAGAAAATTTTACCAAGTCTTGAATACCTTTTTCTATTTCTTGTTCCAAAGAAATTGAGCTTGCATCGACTCAATGTTAGTATCTACAAGATATAAATGCTATGACATTTAGAGATAAGGAATGTCATGACCACCCTTGGCAGAATTTTCATGTTGAGAGTCATATGTTTTGCTATGATGTTTCTTTGGATGAAATTATGGAGTATTTCATACATTTTAGGAAAAATACTTGTTCCTATTGAAATTATGAAATGTGGATCCTATCACTACACCAAAAAAGGGCTTTAACGATGACTAAAATAAGGTATTTTTTATGATGGTAAAAAACCACCCTAATATATCCTAAGAGGGTGGTTTAGAACGACCCTCTTAGGATAAACGCCCTCTTAGGGTCACCCTAAGAGGACGGTTATAAACCACTATCTTAGGGTGGATAATCACCTAAAAATAATTAACGATTCAGATGGGAGGACAAAATAATGAAGGTTTGGGTAGAAGGGATTTTTTATTTTTTAGATTTTTGATAGGATTTTTAATTTTTAGATTGGCAGGGCATGGGTAATTTGATGTTTCTTTGTGAAAGAAAGTATTTCAAATGATATTTTGGTGTTTCTTTGTGCAATAAAGCATTTAGAATGGATACCCATTTACGAGATCAATTTATTAATAGTGAGGCTTATGTGGACAATATGGGGACTAGAGCAATGTACTCAAAAGATTCCAATTTGCATTACATTTGGGTGTCCAGGGACAAGATATTTTCCAAAGCAATTGAACAATAAAAATGATATGGTCTCCTTACTTCTGCCATATATTTTTAAGGTATGACATTGTATGCAGAATTTGTCTTTTCCCTTTCAAATTACTAGAAGTCTACAAAGCGTTGGAATATTTAGGTATGACATTGTACCCAATATTTGTTTTCCTCTTTTAAATTACTAGAAGTCTACAAAGCCTTATAATCTCTAGTTCCCGCTTGGTACAAATCCATGTAAGCCAAGGCTAAAGAGACAGATGCAGAGAGTAAACAACTCCAAAATGGAAGCCACTCATTTACGAAAGAAGATTTCCTCAACTTCGTAAAAAGAGTTATTAGGGATGCTTCTCAAATTGTGTCTTATGAGATTGAGGATCTTACTATGGGGTCTACTAATTTTTTAGGAGGTGTAGTGAAATACCTAATCAAACTTAGTTCCTACAGGCCATTTGGCTATTATGCCTTCTGTCCCAACACTGATACAACATGCTATATAGAAAATGCAAAAGCTGCCCTCCAAATGTTGTATTTTGCACTGGAAAACAACAAGCTTTTAGAGGCTTGTATTATGGAGCATAGAGTATGGAAAAATACTTGAGCACATTTTGAAGCTCTCAGGACGATCAACAACTTCTTCAAAATTCACAAGTGTAACAAATTTCCAAAAGATGTTGCATTGGAATTGCAACTAGATTCAATGGAAATCGGGATGCAGGTACAATAAGATCTTATTCCTAAGCACTATTTCAATTTTCATTTTAAAGAAGATTTAATAAGAGTATCTATTTCATATTATTAGGTTTTAGAATAGATCCTAGAAATCACCAGTCACAGTTCTTTGCTTTGTTATTAGTTTATTAAAACCTTCAAAATAAACTGATAAAATTTTATTTTATTTTATTTTATTTGTGTGTATGAATGATCTTGTTAAGGTTGTCCTTACAAACCAAAACTAGTACAAAATTTGTGGAAAATTTATTTTTGACTGCAGCAGATTCTTAATAGAACACACATAGGAAGCATATAGACAATGCCAGAGCATAACATAAGAATAGGTAATTAATGATTAGAGCATAACAAAAGTAGTTCTGTTAGAACCCACAAGGCTTGTATATTTGTTATCATGTGGTAAGTATTATTGGACATAATAGAAACTCTGTGTACAAACAATCGTATTTGTTTGTCGTTAAACTACATGCAGGTTGTGTCTATGTAATCCCTGATTAGAAGAACAAAAAAAAAATCCAAAATCTCCTCCATGTAGTCAACCAATATAGGATGTAATGGGTAATGTAATATAACTATAGTAGAGGGTTCTTCATATTTATTTAATTAAAGGTCATTTGGGTGATACGGGTGATCATGCTCTCTTGCATTTGTAAAGTAAAAATTTGATGTACAATGTGGAAAATATGTTATATAGAATTTTTTTAATTAATGTAATGTTATGTGTATATGTTAATATGGTTTCGTCCTATGTCTTTATCAGTAGGGCTCCAAAAATACCCAATTTAAACAACAAACACATGTCTAGCGAAGGCCCCATATCCACCATGGATTCATCAAGAGGCTAATAGCTACAATTGTTCTGAGTGAAACCTATAGTCAACACCGTCATCAATGTCATGGATCTGATCTTACTACAAATCTTCACCTCTGAACAAGATGTCACCATTTTTCAAGCCCACAAGAAGCCTCATAGTAGTAAAGGCACATATCATGGTCGAGAGAGGTATTGATGATTTATTAGGTGCATCAAGTCAAAAGTCACCAGAACGTAGGTAGAGTAGCTATGTCTTTTGATAGGTAGTCGACATAGTTTGAAGGCAGATCACCTTACCTAATAGCTTAGTAAGCGAGTAATTGTAGATTCACCCATGTAACATGAATGACTTCCATAAACCACACTTATGATATGAGAAAAAAGTAGCCTCAAAATATATGAAACATGTAGATGAGAAACATTTTATGTGGCACTCAAATCCATCGAGGAAGAGGAAGCAGGCACATGGATCGTGCTACTATGATGAAGAAGAGAAGCAACTATTCAAATTTCCTTTCCCTGTTCCATGTGTCCCCTTACCCTACCCTAATCAATGCACCTCCATCCCTGGTACCCCACGTGTCCTCTTCCTCTCTACATATCCTCCCTTCCCCTACCTCCACCTTTCCACATGCCCCCCACACATCCCCTTCCTTTCCACACGTCCTACATTTCCTTACCCCCCACGCATCCCCCTTCTCCCCATGCATCATCTATTCTTGGATTCAATATATTGTTTCTATAGTGGAGAGCTCATTTTGTACATTGCTTACATTTTTTTTCCAGCACTGATTCACCTTAAATATTTTAAAATTTCTCCAAAATTTCCAAAAAAACCATTGATATGGTCATTTAGTTTTTGGAATCCTTTTTACTGTTTATGGCACAAATTAAAGTTTATGTCACATATTGAAGATGTCTTGAAGTCTTTATTAATTGATCTATGTTCCAAATCAATTTGATTTTGTACAAATACATGTTATTAGTCACATGTTAAATATTCATAGGGTCAACTTATAAATAATCATTTTTCATTTATATTTTAGTTAATGGGGAGATTGTGTTAGCATGGGTTTGGAATTGACATGACTTACTTTCTTCTTTGTTTTATCAGATGTTTGTAAAATTATGGCTATGGTAATTATCATGAGTAATGATTTTATGTCATTTTAAGGTCAGGAGGAATGAAATGCTTTCACAGGCTTGTAGGCCTTGCATTCTATTGTTGGGGTTGTAGTGTTTTACTTGTGGAATTCAGTTTGACATCATCAATTAAAGCTACAATGACAAAGATGGAAATTTGTAAGTATTGGATTTTGAATTTTACATTGTTACTACTTTTTAAGCTGGTTTTGGACTGAAAAGGATATCTTGCAATTCAAAAAAATTGAGTGACTTGTCTACAATTGCTCTAAAAGTGGGCTATTTATTCATATTTCAAGTCATGAAGAAAATTTTAAAATGAAATTAATGAAAAACAATTGGTTTAAGAAAACATCATTCTTTCATACGCCAATGACCTTGTTTAAGATTCTTTACGTGGGCTTTGTTGTTAGGCATGCAATACTTGCATAATCTACTCTTGGATTTAACATCTTTATTTCTTGGGTGGAGAGCTCAATCTGTACATTTCTTACTTTTGTTTTTTAAGTTTCTTTACGTGGGCTTTGTTGTTAGGCATGCAATACTTGCATCATCTACTCTTGGATTTAACATATTTATTTCTTGGGTGGAGAGCTCCATCTGTACATTTCTTACTTTTGTTTTCCAACATTGATTCACCTTAAAGCTTTTAAAATTTATCTAAATTTTCAAAAAAAAACATTGATATGGCTATTTTAGTTTTTGGAATCCTTTTTACTATGTATAACATGTATTGAAGATGTCCTAAAGTCTTTATTAGTCAATTTGTGTTCCAAAGCAATTCAGTTTTGTACAAATACATGCTATTAGTCACATGTTAATATTCATAGGGTCAATTTACAAAAACTTATTTTCCATTTATAGTTTAGTTAATGGAGAGATTGTGTTAGCTTGGGTCTGGCATTAATGTCATTTAATTTCTTCACTATATTTATCAAATGTATGTACAATTATGGCTATGGCAATTATCATGAGGAATGATTTTATGTCATTTTAATGTCGGGAGGATTTAAAGGCTTTCACAAGCTTGCAGGCCTCGCATTTTTCTACTGATGGGGTTGTAGCATTTTTCTAAAGGAATTCAATTTGACATCATCACTTGAAGCTAAAATGATAGATATGGAAATTTTGAAGTAATGGGTTTTGAAATTTACACTGTTACTATAATGGGTTTTGAAATTTACACTGTTACTACTTTATTTTGGAAGTAATAGGTTTGAATTTTACACTGTTACTATAATGGGTTTTGAATTTTACACTATTACTACTTTTTATATTGTATTTGGATTGAAGAGGATATCTTGCAATTCAAAAATTTTGAGTGACTGGTCTACAATTGCTCTAAAGGTGGGCTATTTTATTCATATTTCATGTGATGAATAAAACTTTAAAATGAAATTAATGAAAAACAATTGGTTTTAGAAAAAATCATTCTTATATATGCCAATGACCCTATTTAAGATTCTTCATGTGGGATTTGTTGTTAGGCATGCAATACTTGCTTCATAAAACATCATTCTTTCATATGCCAATGATCCTGTTTAAGATTCTTCATGTGGGTTTTGTTGTTAGGCATGCAATACTTGCATCATATATTCCTAGATTCAACATCTTTGTTTCTTGGGTGGAAAGCTCAGTTTGCACATTGCTTACATTTGTTTTCTAGCACTGATTCACCTAAAAGATTTTAAAATTTCTCTAAATTTTCTCAAATCCAATCTAAATAAGTTAGAATGGAAACTTCATCTATATGTGGTTGCACTTAAACGATGAAAACACTTCATTTTTCCTTAGTATTTGTATAATAATAAACAATGAATACTAATAATAATAAAACTAGCTTTTCATGTGTTATATATATATATATATATATATATATATATATATATATATATATTTAAATTAATAATAAGAGGGTGGTTTCTTAATTATATATATATATTTTAAATAAATAATAATTTTATGGTGATTTAAAACCGCCCTCTTAGGGTCTAAGATGGTGGTTTTAAGTTGTTGTCTTAGACCCTAAGATGACGATCCTCTGAGGTGGTTTTTAACCACCATCGTAGACCCTAATACGATGGTCCTTTGAGGTAGTTTTAGTTGTCATATGGGTGTGAACTTTTTACAACACCCTCATAGATGGCGGTTGAATAACCACCCTTAAAGGTCTTCAAGGGCGGTTAAAAACCATCATTAAAGTCCTTTTTAGGTGTACTGTATTATGAGACATAGGATAATTCGATGATTGGTTTTATGTAATGAACATTTTATTTGAGAATATGATGTTGCTAATAAAAATGCACTCTTGCAGGAATAGGATTCTCCATGGTGGCCAAAAGGAACTAACCATCGAGATTGGGATTGCCTTATGGGAAGTGATGTGATGGGTTATTCATCAAAAATTATTGAGGAAGTAACATGGATGAATACTCCTCCCACAAAGATGCATATCATAGAAAAATAAATACCAGTTTAATTGAAAATTGTTTGATGCATAGTAATATTTTGCATGATGAACTCCATTTCACATAGAATAGTTATGGTGGAAGGAATGAGTGCTTGTTTTATGGCGTGAAGCAAATAAAGAAATTCAGTATGATTGGTAATAGATTACTTTGCTTGTGTTGAATGACTTACAAAGTTTCTTTAGAGAAAATGTTGAACTTGGTTTTTATTTGTTAGTATTGGTGAATTTATGTCTCTATCTGTTCCAAAGATTCTTAGGAATGAGAATTTGATAACTTTGAGTTTAAAAAATGAAAGTAAGAGTTTATCTTCAGTAAGAATGTGGAAAACCAAACCATTAGAGGGATTGAATTATTATTAACTCCTCATGAATATTTCTAGTTAACATCGTGCGACTAGCAAGAATATCTCTAATTCACTCTAGTTGGGAAGGATTGCATAGTGGTTGTGGAGCGCACAATCGAGAAGGCTTGCCAGAAAAAGGAGGATAGAGAGGAAGGCCATATTTTGGTGGAGGAGAATGGACAGAGGGAGAAATATGCAAGGTGAAGAGGAGGAGAAAGGAATAGAAGTTTAAAAAAAAAATGAATCATCTAGAAAAAAAGAGTCGCAGACATGAACCTGGTAACCCAAAAAAATTAACTGTGTGAACTTATGTTACTCGTAATTAGGATTAGATGAGTATTTGCTCATGTTTATCTTTTGATTACTATATATTGAATCATTTTCAGTGGGTGATTAAAATTCTATCTTTGTTGATTAAACTGAGTGGACTTTTTAACATGCTTTATGAATTGCAATCATATTTGTATTTACTTGGTTTTGGGTGGAAGTTTTCTTTAAAAAGAATAAGAACTAGGAATTGATTTTTGTAAGTCAGGGATTTATAGATGTGAGGTCCCTTCTTATTATAGGATAATGGTAGTGGCTAGTATATGCTTTAATATGGGTAACTATTAGTGTTGATAAAATCAATCATATCGATTGTTGAAAGATTCACTTAGAAAATCTTATCTCTCGGTGATCCATACTTAGAGCCACGATTTGGTTTAACTTCAGTATATGTTATTGAAATGTTTGGCTATAATTTGATTATTCTATGATAGAATGGATAGTGAATATCTAGAAATGATATTTGACCCTAAGGGAGTATCTGTCTAGCACCCATGGCATTTGAGCTTTTCACAGTGTTTGTTGATCTCCAGAAAGGGATGTCTTACTTAAAATTTAGATAATACTTGGCTGTAGAGGAATTTTCTGGGATCACCTATGTTTTTATTGGGGTGATCCCTATGTGGTGGTTACATCATTACAATTCTATCATTTCTAAGTGCTTATTACTCTTAAGCTGGGTTGGTTGGAAGAAATAACCTTATCAATTCTAGTTTGAACATATGTCTCCTTAAATGAACCTTTGGTGTAATCTTTGTGCTTCCCATTTTCAAATAAATTTTATATATGCTATGAATGTCCTATAGAGATCATGCTAGGAATTAAGCATCTTGGGTTGTGATGTGAAGTTTATTTGAAAATGGGGAAGCCCATCAATTGAAAGAAATGTTGTACGTATTGGTACATATTGTAATTCTATGAAATGATTGACATAGAATTAATATTGATGATATATAATTCCACAAAATGAATGAATTAGAACTATAGAATGCATTTAATTCTATGAAATGAATGACTTAGAATTAATATGGAATGCATGGTGGGATATGGAGTAATCTGGTATTTCAAATGGTTATAATATCGAGTGGCATGCAAACTAGAAATTTCATTACCAACTTTTGGTGTTGTCTCTGATCCCAGTGATAAGGTAATCTATTTTTAGTGGTTGGGTGATAGTTTGAGTGGAAAGAGCAATGATGTGGTGCCAAATCATCGACAAGAGAGGCTACTGTGACACCGAACTTAATCCTATTATCGGGTCGATGCTGATGGTCGTTTTGTAATTGTAATTGAGATTTCAAATGTAACTCTATTTTGGATTGCTAGTAGGAAGAGTTATGAACATCAATATGATTATGTTGGTTATCATCTAGCAGAAGAAAGGATCTGTAATTTTATGTAACTTCAGTTTGGTTGTATTAATAAAATTGGGTAGCTTGGCTTATGGTAAACTCATTAATATCCTGTGGTTGATGAATGATTTTACCTTGGTTAATGTGTGTTGCTAGGTGATATTATTCCTTAGCTAAATAATTATTGATTTATTCAATTGTGGATGTGGAAGGCAAGTAGTATTCTAGTTATTCCTAGTTATGTTTGTTTAACATGGAAATGAACTCGGATTGTATCATGGTGATATGCTTAGTATGTTGTCTAATGAATATTACGACGGGTAGGAGATATGTCAAACCTTCTAATATTTCATTGAGGGTACTAATATTTGGAAATCGTGAAAGTGTGAGTTTGGCTAGCATTCTTCTATGGCCTGAATGAAGTGATGTTTGTATCGAGTGATGCTAATTTGCTACATCCTAGATAAAAATATATTAATGAACTAGCCTAAATGATAAAGTGAATAATGTTACTTAGAAGGAAATGAGTAGATACATCCTCTATTATTTATGTAAAGAGGGGTTTTCACAATAAAAGGAGTAGGTTGTGTAACCCTATTGTTGATCTATTTAGGATCTATGTAGGAGGATTTATAATAAAGAACCCCTTTTTAGAATATAAAGAAATAGAAAAGACTTGGGAAGTAGACAAAAGGGCTAAATCATCGAATAGATATGATGATTAGTCAACACCCGATAATGCTATGAGTACTCATGCAGAGAGACTTGATTGATGTGCAAAGAATAGCTCACCTCTTTGAATGACTGGAAGAGATCTAAGCTAACTCATGTGGCCAATGATAATGGAATCTTATCGAGGGTGTAACACCTAGTACTCTTACATAGAAATAAGTATGTAAGTAGTAGATATTGGTGTGTCCCACATATAGTACTCTTACATAGATGGAAGTATGTAAGTAGTAGAGATTGATGTGTCCCACATCTATTACTCTTAAAAATTTGGAAGTATGTAAGGATTGGTGCTATTGGTGTGTTGTCTAATATAATTTCCTAGAGAGGTTTAAAAAAAAATTATGAAGGGGATTGGAGATCGAAAAATATGTTGTTGACATTTGGTATTAGAGCATGGTTTGTAGTGGGATAGGTTCACTACGTAAAAATTAGGTTTGTATGTAATAGAAAATATACTTATAAAAGAATTTGACCTTACCAATAGAATACCCATTAGAAGTAAAATCTACTTGAAGATACTTGAGATGATTGGGTAAATATTTAGTAAGAGGAGCAATTTGAAGGACTAATTGCTAATGAATTCTTACTACCTCTTTTGTGTGTGGCCAGGGACAATGCCACCAAAGAGAAGAAGAGGAAGTGTTGCCCCATCGACAAGGAAGACACAACAAAATAATATGGAGGATAGGAATCCAGAAGTGGGTTTAGGGAACCCTAGTGAGGAAAGGAAAAATCTTAGTAATGAGAATCTTACTGAGATAATGGCTCTACTTTGGGAATAGATAGAAACCCAAAAATAATTTTTGGATGCCATGTTGAGTTGAGAAACACAAGTGGGTAACCCTAGAGTGAGTCAACCAAATGAACCTCTTACCGAGGCACAATAAGCTAGGATTAGATTAGAGGCCGAGTTGGGTAGGGAAATGAAACATTTGAAATCTTCCAAATTTAATGGAGAGGAAGATGGAGACAAGGCTGAGGCTTGGTTGAAATAAATTAAAACATATTGCAACATGAAGAACTTCTCCTCAGGCACTCAAACATCCTATGCCACACTACATCTGCAAGGTGATGGTTTAGCTTGGTGGGAAGCGTATAGTAATGAACTGGATATCAAGGGAGAAATTGACCTAAAATGGGCAAAGTTTGTAAAAGCCTTCAAGGATATATTCCTCATGAAATACTTCTATTCCCAAAAATTTGAGGAATTCACTAGACTTCACCAAGGAACTAGGATAGTGGAAAAGTATTATCAAATATTTGTTGAACTAATGAAGTATGTGCCTACCTATAATGAGAAAATGAAGATCCATAAGTTTATTCTAGGAGAGGATCCTAGAATAGGATAGGAAGTGGATATGCGAGAACTTAGAACTCTGCAGAAGGCTTATGATTTAGCCTAGAAAGTGGAAATATATCTCAAACCCTTCTTTGATTATGAAAGATTAGATGAAGAGGGTAAAGAGGCACTAAGAAAGAGAAATAATGTAGGTTTTGTAAAATGGGAAGAGAAACAAGCAAGCAAGAACTCCTCTCAACAAGACCGAGGAAATGATAGGAAGAAAGGGAAGTTTAGGAAAAGGTTCCAGGGAAAGAACCGAAATAGCAACAAGGGTAATAATAGACTATGATAGGGATAGGTTAATTCTCTATCTACAAAAAAACATAAGAGGGATAGAAGTGGAAAGAACATCTAGGACTGAAATAAGGATGTTATCTTTGTAGAGGACCACATTATGCTTCTAATTGTCCATGGAGAATAAAAATGAATTCTAAGGAAAAGGAACCAATGTACCAAAAAACTGCACCTAGGGAGCCTTGCACATAAGATTTATGCAACTACAAGAAACCAAAATCTTGATGGTCAAGCCATGCCACTAGTGATTAAAGGTAATATTTTTGGTAGAAATGTTAAAATCTTGATTGATAGTGGTGCTACAAATAGTTTTATTTCCACTAGTTTAGCTAAAGATATTTTAGAAAGACCAGGAATCTTAGCTCATGGGTGGAAGGTCGAGTATGGTTCAGGATAAATCTACTCTATTAACCAATGTTACCCTATGGTAGAAATTACCTTACCTAGTGGAATAAATGTAGGATGCTTGTATGTAGCTCCACTGCATGCTTTTGACATAATCCTAGGGATGGATTGGTTGCAAGCGCACAAGGTAGTACTCAATTTTTAGGATATATGGATTGAGTACGCAGATGATAAGGGTGTTGTGTGTAGGATGTATAGTCTTCAAGGGGATTTTCAACCTCAAATCCTATTGGTAATGCAACTCAAGAAGGCCATAAAGAAAGGAGGGATGGTCTATATAGTTAAGATAAATGAAATGGATAAAGAGAAGAAGGAAGAGGTGTTTGAGAAACACCCAATTATTCAGGAATTTAGGGATGTTTTTCTAGAGGATTTATTTGGATTACCTCCTAAAAGAGAATTTGAATTTACTATTGAACTTCAACTGGGAATAGAACCCATCCATAGAGCTCCTTATATAATTAATTCCATAGAAATGCAAGAGTTGAAGGTGCAATTGCAAGGGTTACTAGAGAAAGGGTTGATCAAACCAAGTGTATCACCTTGGGGTGCACCAGTACTATTTGTAAAGAAGAAGGATGGGTCCTTGAGGTATGCATCGATTATAGAATGTTAAGAAAGACAATTGTCATGATACTTAGAATCGAATATCTCTTTGATCAACTCAAATATACCATAATTTTTACAAATATTGATTTGAAGTCATGATACCATCAATTAAGGACCTGTAAAGACGATACACATAAGACAATATTTAAAACTTGTTATGAACTTTATGAGTTTATTGTCTTACGTTTTGTTTTAACAAATGCTCTAACGACATTTATGAACTTGATGAAAATATTTTGGAAATACTTGAATAGATTGAACTGGTATTTTTGGTTAATATCTTGATATATTCCAAGAATAAGACAGAGCATGATGAGAATCTCTGAATTGTGCTAGAACTATTAAGAAAAATTTAGCTATATGGGAACCTATCCAAGTGTGAATTTTTATGTTTTGAAAGTGTAGTACTTAGGACACATTGTTTTAGCTGAAGGGGTCACTAGGGATCCTAAGAAAATAGAAGCCAATTTGAATTGGCTACCACAAAAAAATGTGATAGAAGTTCAAAGTTTCATGGGTTTAATTGGTTATTATAGGTGATATGTGAGGGACTATGCCAAGATCACCTTGCCAATAACCAACCTTCAGAGAAAAGGAAAAGAATTCAAGTGGACAGAGAAGTGTGAGGAAGCCTTCGGTTTGCTTAAGAAAAATTTTACCATGCCTCCTATACTAAAGGTACCTGATCTTTAGGGAAGTTTCTCATTTTTTACTAATGCATCATTATAAGGGTTGGAAGGAGTGCTCTCAAAAAAAGTAGTGGTAGTTGAAAAGACATGAAGTTAATTATGCAACCCATGAATTAGAGTTGGTAGTTGTATTTTTACTCTCAAGAGTTGGAAATATTATCTAGTTGGTAGACCCTTTGAGCTAAGGACAGATCATCAGAGTCTACAATACATATTTACTCAACCTTTGCTCAATGCTAGGTAGAGGAGGTGGATGGAATTCCTCATAGAATATGATTTTGACATTGAGTATATTAAAGGAAAAGAGAATAAAGTAGTTGATGCATTGAGTAGGAGAAGACATATAGCAGTTTTATCTTGCATCCATGTCGACTTGATGGAACAAGTCAAGGAAATACAAAATTAGGATGCATACTGCAACCAAATTTGAGAAATAATGGAAAGGAAACCTAATGAAAACAAAGAATTTGGCATCAAGGATGGTTTCTTATGTTATAAGAATAGGGTAGTAATTCCTGAGACTAGGAATTTGAGAAGGATGATTATGAATGAAGCACACAAATATCCATATTTTGCTCATCCAGGAGGAGAAAATATGAGGGATAATATGAAAAAGATATTCTTTTAGCTAGGAATGAAGAGAGACATAACAAAAATTTTCTCTCAATGCCTCGAGTGTCAAAAGGTGAAATTTGAACATAGACATCCTATTGGTTTTCTGTATCCACATGATGTGCCTATAAAAAATGGAAAGTGATTTCAATGGGCTTCATAGTAGGGCTACGTATGAATAGATTTCAGCATGATGCAATCCTAGTAGTGGTCAACAGACAGATCAAAGTCATGCACTTTATACCCTAGAACACCAAGGATGACATCATGGGTACAGATAATAGATTTTCCAAGGAAATATTTTGGCTTCATGTTTTTCGGAGGTAATAATATCAAATAGGAATCCAAAATTCACATGTGTTTTGGTAATCCTTGCATCATGCCATTGGTACTAGATTAAACATCAACTCTACCTACCATACAGAGATTGATAGATAAATTGAAAGAGTAAACCAAGTGCTAGAAGACATGCTTCACATGTACTGTATGGATCAAAAAACTTGTTGGGAGGATTACTTGCATTTGGTAGAATTTACCTACAATAAGGGATACCATTCAACCATAAATATGGTTTCATTTGAAGCTTTGGATGGAAAAAATGTAGGATGCCATTGACATGGGATAATCTATAATATCGGATTGTTCTTGGCCCATACGTGGTCAAATAAGTGGAGAAACAGTTGAAGATGATCAAAGAGATGTTGAAGAAAGCTTTACATCATCAAAAAAGTTATGCTGATCTTAAGATATCACCAAAAGAGTTTGTTGTGGGTGATAGAGTGTTTCTGAGGGTAAAACCTAAGAAGAGCACAATTAAGTCCACAAAGCTAGATCCTCACTTTGTTGGTCCCTTCAAAATCATAGAGAATATTAGTCCTATGACATACCGACTTGCCTTACCACCCAATCTATCCAAGATTCATAACATGTTTCGTATTTATTTACTTAAAAAGTATGTTTTTAATCTAGAGCATGTGTGGGTTTTTAATCTAGAGAATGTGGGACTTTTCTAATTTGTAGATGGCAAACCCAGAGGCTATAGAGGTTCAACTAGTAAGAATCCTTGAGTTTCGATCCAAATCGATGAGGAAGGGAACTTTGGAGGAGTGCAAAGTTCAGTGGGACCGATACACTGAAAGGAACACTACTTGGGAAAAGTAGCGAGTATGCAAAAATACTTTCCATTTCTATTTGAAAATATTATGTAAATACTATTTTAATATTTGTGTTATTTTAAACATAGAGGACTGTGTTAAGCCTAAGGGGGGATGATGTCATGACCCACCCTTGGAAAACTTTTCATGTTGATAGTCATATGTTTTGCTATGGTGTTTCTTTGGATGAAATGATGGACTATTTCATATGTTTTAGGCAAAATACTTGTTCCTATTGAAATTATGAAATGTGGACCCTATTATGGGATATAGGATAATTCCATGATTGGTTTTATTTAATGAACATTTTATTTGAGAATATGATGCTGCTAATGAAAATACACTCTTGTAGGAGCAGGATTCTCCATGGTGGTCAAAAGGAACTAACCACCGAGATTGGGATTGCCTTATGGGAAGTGATGTGATGGGTTATTCATCAAAAATTATTGAGGAAGTAACATGGATGAATACTTCTCCCACGAAGATGCATATCATAGAAAAATAAATGCTAGTTTAGTTGAAAATTGTTTGATGCATAGTAATATTTTGCATGATGAACTCCATTTCACATAGAATAGTTATGGTGGAAGGAATGAGTGTTTGTTTTATGGCTTGAAGCAAATAAATAAATTTAGTATGATTGATAAAATATTACTTTTCTTGCATGAAATGAATTCGAATTTGCTTTAGAGAAAATGTTGAATATGATTTTTATTTGTTAGTATTGGTGCGTTTATGTCTCTATCCATTCCAAAGATTTTTGGGAACGAGAATTTGATAACTTTGAGTTGAAAAAAATGAAAGTAAGAGTTTATATTCAGTGGCATTATGGAATAACTAAACCATTAGAGGGAGTGAATGATTATTAACTCCTCATGAACGTTGCTAGTCAACATCATGCAACTGGCGAGAATATCTCTAATTCACTCTAGTTGGGAAGGATTGCATAGTGGTTGTGGAGCACACAATCGAGAAGGCTTGCTAGAAAAAGGAGGATAGAGAGGAAGGCCATATTTTGGTGGAGGATAATGAACAGAGGAAGGATGATGCAAGAAAAATAGGAGAAAGGAATATAAGGTTAAACAAAAAAAGGATCATCTAGAAAAAAAGAGTTATAGGCGTGAACCAGGTAACCCAAAAAACTTGACTGTGTGAACTCATGTTACTGGTAATTAGGATTGGATGAGGAGTTGCTCATGTTTATCTTTTGATTACTATATATTGAATAATTTCTGGTGGAATATTAAACTTCTATATTTGCAGATTTAAAATGAGTGGAATTTTTGACATGCTTTATGAATTGCAGTCGTATTTGTATTTACTTGGTTTTGGGTGGAAGTTTTCTTTAAAAAGAATAAGAGATGGGAATTGATTTTTGTAAGTCAGGGCTTTATAGACATGAGTTCCCTTCTTGTTATAGGATAATGGTAGTGGCTATGATGTGCTTTAATATGGGTAAATGTTAGTGTTGATAAAATCAATCATGTTGATTGGTGAAAGATTCACTTAGAAACTCTTATCTCTCAGTGATCCAACCTTAGAGCCATGATTTGGGTTAAATTTGGTATATGTTATTGAAATTTTTGGCCAACGTTTGATTCTTATCTAATATAATGGATAGAGAGCATCTACAAATGATATTTGACCCTAAGGGAGTATCTATCCAACACCCATGGCAGTTGAGATTTTCACAGTGTCTATTGATCTCTAGAAAAGAATGTCTTACTTAAACTTAGATAATGCTTGGTTGTAGTAGAATATTTTGGGATCACCTATATTTTTATTGGGGTGAATCCTATGTTGTGGCTACATCATTATAGTCCTATTATTTCTAAGTGCTTCTTACTCTTAATCTAGGTTGGTTGGAAGGAAATAACCTTGTTGATTCTAGTTTGAACATATGTCTACTGAAATGAACCTTTGGTGTAATCTTTGTGCTTTTCATTTTCAAATAAATTTTATATATGCTATGAATGTGTTGTAGAGATCATGCTAGGTATTAAGCATCTTGGGTTGTTATGGGAAGTTTATTTCAAAATGGGGAACCCCATCAATTGAAAGAAATTTTGTATGTATTGGTGCATACTATAATTCTATGAAATGATTGACTTAGAATTAATATTGAATGCATGTAATTCTATGAAATGAATGACTTAGAATTAATATGGAATGCATGTAATTCTATGAAATGAATGACATAGAATTAATATGGAATGTATGGTGGGATATGAAGTAATATGGAATTTCAAACAACTGTAATACCGAGTGACATGCAAACTAGAAATTACATTTCCAAGTTTTGGTGTTGTCTCTGATCCTAGCTATAATACAATCCCTTTTCGATGGTTGGATGATAGTTTGAGTAGAAAGAGCAATGACATGGTGCCAAATCAGTGACAAGAGAGGCTATTGCAACACCAAACTGAATTCTATTGATGGGTCGATGTTGACAGTCGTTCTATAATTGTAACTGAGATTTCAAATGTAACTTTGTTCCAGATTACTTGTAGGAAGAGTTATGAACATCAAGATGATTATGTTGTTTATCATCTGATAGAATAAAGTATCTATAATTTTATGTAACTTCAGTTTGGGCTATATTAATAAAATTGAGTAGCTTGGCTTATGGTAAACTCATTAATGTCTTGTGGTTGATGAACAAATTTTACCTCAATTAATGTGTGTTGCTAGGTGATATTATTCCTTAGCTAGATAACTATTGATTTATTCAATTGTGGATGCGGAAGGCAAGTAGTATTTTAGTTGTTCCCAGTTATGTTTGTTTAACATGGAAATGAACTCAAACTGTATCATGGTGATATGCTTAGTATGTTGTCTAATGAATATTAAGGTGGGTAGGAGATACATCGAACCTTCTAATATTTCATTGAGGGTACTAATGTTTGGATACTGTGAAAGTGTGAGTTTGGCTAGCATTCTTCTATGGCCCGAACGAAGTGATGTTCGTGTCGAGTGATGCTAAGTCGCTATGGCCTAGATAAAAATGTATTAATGAACTAGCCTAAATGATAAAGTGAATAATGTTGCTTAGAAGGAAATGAGTAGATACATCCTCTATTATTTATATAAATAGGGGTTTTTGAACTAAAATGAGTAGGTTGTGTAACCCTATTTTTGATCTATTTAGCATCTATGTAGAAGGATTTACAATAAAGAACCTATTTTTAGAATATAAATAAATAGAAAATACTTGGGAAGTAGACAAAAGGGCTAAATCATCGAATGGATATGATGATTAGTCAACACCCTGTAATGCTATGAGTACTTATGTAGAGAGACTTGCTTGATGTGCGAAGAATAGATCACCTATTTGAATGACTAGAAGAGATCTAAGCTAACTCATATGGCCAATGATAATGGAAGCTTATCGAGGGTGTAACATGTAGTACTCTTACATAGAAAAAAGTATGTAAGTAGTAGAGATTGGTGTGTTCCACATCTAGTACTCTTACATAGATGGAAGTATATTAGAGATTGGTGTGATGTCTAATATAATTTCCTATAGAGGTTTTTTAAAAAAATTACGAAGGGGATTGGAGACCAAAAACTAGGTTGTTGACAAGGAAGTTCCATTGACCAATAACATAAACCTCCTTCCTAAAAACTAGCTTGTAAGGGGATGATCCTTTGGAGAATTGAAGTGTTACTTGATATTCCATATTGCTCTCTTAAACTTAGTCTACTACTCCATCTATGATTCAACTATAATTTTCTTTAGAATTCTCACAATTTTCTTATTCATAAATTCTACTAAACCATTACCTTAGGGATAGTAGTTAGAGGATGTCCTGAGCACAAACCTATATTCCAATGAAAATTTAATCACTTCTAACCCTGCAAATAAAGTGACATTATCAATTAAAATTGTGTATTAAGTTCCAAATGTGGTAATAATATCCTCCAAACGTTGAATGAATACTTTTGGATTTGTTGATTTGATTGGAATTGCTTCAACCCATTTTGTAAAAAAAGTTGATTATAATCAGAATCCATCCATGTCCTACACTAGGTAAAGGATTGATCTTGTTGATTATATCAAGACCCCATTACTAAAAGGGCTCAATGACTATGATAGGATTCAAAGACATTAGTGCTTTCATCCTTCTTCCCATGAATGTGCAATAGGTTTTGCAATTCATGACCCATTAGAAGCAATCAGAGAAGATGGTAGGCCAATAATATCTTACTCTCAAGACCTTATGTATTATGGTTGACATGAATTAATGTCCTCCTTCATCATGGTAGTACTTGATTAAGGTTTTTGTTCTTTTTTCTTTAATGCATCTTAGCATAACATCATTGTATCATTTTTAGAAATATATTCCACCCAACCATGCATAGTGTGTTGTCTTATGTTTAAATCAAACCCTTTATTCTGATGTTAATCCTTCTAGGACTTGTCTAAATATAATATACCTTCTAATGTCCCTCATACATCCTGTATTATCATCAAGCTCAATTTCTTCCACTAGTATAAACTGATCTTTCAAGACAGCCATTACAAGATTATCACATAGAGATTTAATTTTAATCAATTTAGTGGGTTTACTCTCTATATCTAATTCCTATATTTTGTTTATCTACCCTACTCTTTTTCTCCTCGTTCACCACATAGTACTATAGAATGAAAATCATAGTGAATCATGAAGATTGTATGTTTGGTCTATGATAAGCAGTGCCTAAGTTTACTTAGGGCTTTCATTATGATAAGCACCTATTTTTCGAAGCATTTGTATCTATATTCATATTTGTGAAGGACTTGACTCATGAAAGAAATAAAATATTCTTCATCTTTATCATTATTTTGAGTTAGTACAATAACAATGCTTTCCAAGGTTATGCACAACGATGAATATTCACCATTTGGGCTAATATTTGCATTTTTGAAAATTCAAATTTACAAGTTTGGGGGACTCGAAGGTCGGCCCTTTCGCCCAAATTTTTTGGAATTTTTTTAGGTGTCGGTTTGCCATGCGTTGATAATAGTATTACAATTTTTTTTAAACTTCGCTAGCAATCCCGCCTAAACTGAGGACCCTTTTCACCAAAAAAATTTAAAATTTCTAAATTATCCTACCAAGTTCACCAAGTATACCACTATATATAACTAACATGTCAGCGATACTTTTTCACTTAAAACATTCAAACTATTAGAGAATCAAGAATTCCACTAAACTTTGGTTGTGTGCAATAACTAGTTGATTTGGAATAAAACTCTACTCAAACCTAAACTAGATCTTGTTCTACAACAAACCAACATTCAGATCTTGTTCAACAATAGACTGGACCTTGTTCTACAATAGACTAGACCTTGTTCTACAATAGATCGAACCCTGTTCTACAACAGACCGATATTTGAACCCTATTTTAGAGAAGATTGATATTTGAATCCTTTTCTGTAGTATATCAGACCTAGTTCTGCACAAGACCGTTATACGGACCCTGTTCTACAACAAACCAATATTTAGACCTAGTTCTACAGTAGACCGAACCCAATTCTATACAAGACTATTATCTAGACCCTATTCTACACCAGATCGAAACCTATTTAGAAACATACTGGACATAGTTTTACACTAGGTCAATTTTTGGACCTCATTCTATACCAGGTCCATCATCGAACCTCATTCTGCACTAGATCGACTTTCAGATCCCATTTTGCACAAGGTTGATACCAGATCCTGTTTTACACGAAGTCAACTTTCGAACCCCATTTTGTACAAGGCCATGATTTGAACTGTCTTCTATACAAGGTCAATTTCCAGACCCTGTTCTACACCAAAGATAGACTACAAGATTGCTTTCTGCACCAAGTTCTATGTTTTTCTTAAGACATTCTGAATATAAGTTGAAGTAGTTGTAGTAATAATATTTGTTTTTTTTCAGCTAATTGCAAGTTTTTCTTTTGCTATTTTTCTATCATTTATTTATTATATGTCAATGCTCTATTTCCCATGTTTTTCTCTATTTTGCCTTGTTCTGCATATTGTCTTCTTCACCAAATCGATATTTGGATCCTGTTATGCATCCTAATCATTATCCAAACCCTGGTATGCACCAAAATAGATTACCGAACCGTATTCTACACCAAGTTCTCTGTTTCTCTTAATACATTCTGAATATAAGTTGAAGCAGTCGTAGAAAATATGTTAATGCTTAGTTTCAAATATTTTCTCTATTTTGCCTTGTTTTGCATGTTGTCTTCTATTTTTTTTTCCTTCTATTAAAACTCTTTTATTCTCTGTTTCTATTCATATCTGATTTTTTATTATAAGATTATAAATAGGTAAATACTTTGGTAAATGCTTTTTTGTACTATAATATGATATTATTTCATATATATCTCTAATTATTTTTCGCATATAAAACCTTTTTTTATGAATTTAATTTGAATTTGTATATTGAATATTTTTATGCTCTTATCAATTACAAGTGTTATCACCAGAAAACACGGTAGTGGTATACATTGATAAAATCACAATAAAACATGGCAGGAAACATTTATGTATTTTATAGCATGTGAACATCTATTTATTCTAGTTACAATATTATCTTGAGGCCTAAGAGAAGTAAAATCTCTTTAATATTTTATTACTTTTCTAAAATGAAAAACTTTTTCTTTACAAGTAAAATGTCACCCACCGACGATGGAAAGAAGGGGGCCAAATATTCTACTAAAAAGAGTATCCTCAAATATTTTAGCCATACATCAAAATCAAACAAGCCATCGACATCCATACAAATTTGAGTTACAAATGGTTTTTGAATTCTAAACAATTAGTTGTATATTTTATAATTATTTTTAATACTTCTTTCTTCCTCAAACAATTAGTTCTCAGTATGTGCTCAACAATATGAATATTTTTTTCTATTTATGAGTTAGTCTTTTAAATCCAAAAATGATAAAGAAAATTATTGTATGTTACTATGCACATGTTGACCCTAATATTCCTCACCAAGAGATGCCTTCTAATGAAAATATTCTTAACAAAGATATCCAACAATTACTTGAAGATATTACTCACCAAGATATGCAAGTTGAAACTGAAAGTGATAAATCAAATCCACTACAAACTTATTATGAATCTTCAAGCAAAAATTCTAAAAAGAGAAAGACAGAATCTAACTAGGTTTTTGGAAGCTCGTTTAAGAATGAATGGGTAGAATAATTTCCTTGGATTGAGTCGGTCTTGACTGCAGATAACCAAGTCAATCAAAAAGAATGTAGATGCAAAATTTGTAGTTGGAAACTAGGTAAGGATCATAGTTTACAAAATAAAAAAGATACAATAGAAACATGCTAGCAAAGTATATGTGAAATTTATAGGAAGTGATGGTAAAATTAAAAATATGTTAGATGGAAGAATGCATCAGAGTGTATGTATGTCAAATATGAAATAGATTATGAGAATAACATAAAGCAACGACAATCCCTTGTTGAGAAATGTGGAATGATTGAAACCCAATTTAATAAAATGTAGAAGACCATTTTAGCTTCAAAAAGTTTGTAGTTTGTTGTTGTAATTAGTATTCTAAAAAATGGTGGATCCATGTTCGATTTTATTGATTATAAGCACCTATATGAACTAGATGATATGCAAAACCTTCCTAGTTCCCATTGGTCAGATTGAAGTGGTTAGGAAATGGTAAAATATCTATATTTAGTTGAGAAGGAGTACTTGAGGTAGAAAGTAAAACTTTTTATATTCATTTCACTTTCTATTGATGAGGTGACGACTGGAGACAACACATCATGGATTTGCATGCGTGTGTACACATTTTAAAATCATGTAAGGCAACATATTTTGCTAGGATTACATAAGATGGTGGAAAGTTCAAATGTAGAAAATATCTATAATGTTGTTTTGACTATTTTAAAGGAAATTGCAAGAATTAATGATATATACATAGCCATAAAGTTAATTTGCGTTGGAGCTAATGGTGCTGCTATAATACAAGGGCACTATTGAGTGGTAATTTTACCCAATTATGAAATTATACTCTCCCTTAGGATTTTGTTACCAAAACCCTCTCTTGCAAAGAAGTTAAAACAAAAAAACTTCTCCAAGGTCTTTGCTATATTAGCATTTGCACATGTGTATTAGTAATCTCAATAAAATATCAATGAAATGCTAGAAACACCTTAGTGATTGCAAGTAACTGTTAACAAGGGGCATGTGTTGGTTCATTTTACCATGCTATGTTAATTATTGTTCATAAAACCAAACAAAAATTAAATGTGAATTGGCCCTCATATGACCACGATGTAGTACCTTAATTCATTTTATCTTGAATAATTTTAAGGTAGATTTTATCTTCCTTGATTAAGTGGATTTTAAAATTTTTTTATCTTGCATTAAATCCTACTTTAAGCATGAAATAAAAAATTAAATCTATCTATGAAAGTGAATTTAAAATGATGAAAAGATCCATTAAATTTAGCTTTTATCATGAAGATAAAGAAAGCCTTTGATGTAATTGATAAATTGTTTCTCTTTGATGAAATTAGTTTTCATAAAGAGACACCAATTTATTGCTTGAAAATAATAGCCTCATAATGTCATGATAAATTATCCCTCTCTAATGAAATTAATTTTCATTAAGAAGAAATAATTTTATGCTTTAAAACCAAGACCCTTGATGTAATGATAAATTACCCCTCTTCAATGAAATCAAAATTTTCATGAAGAAAGGTGCATTTATTGCTTCGAAAATGATAGCTTATGAAATACCATAGAATAAACTCCCCTTTAATGAAATTGAAATTTTCATAAAGGAAAGGTCATATTATACTTGCAAATAAAGTATGAATCTGAAAAATCCAATTTGACTTCAAAATGAAAAAATATGAATTTTCGAAATTATAAAAACCCTTAAAAACAATAGTTTTCAAAAATAATTATAAAATCGAAATGACCTCGGAATGAGTCTAAATCTATTGTGTATGATAGATTATACATCATTCTTTACAGCCATGTAATTATTTTTATCATTTTGTTTTTTATTTTTTTTATTATTTTAGTGCCTAATTTTTTTAAAAAATTATGTAAAATAAAAGTTAGAAAACTGAAAAATAAAAATCTGAAATAAATTAAATGCTGAAAACGCAGATATGCAAAGCTTTATCATTTTGATAGCACCCCGTCCTACAAAACTAAAGATGTGAGAAACTCTTACATGCAACCTAGTCTATTCAACCTACATTTGCACAATAAAAATAAACTAAGTGCTAGCTCCTAGGGTACAAAAATAAATTTCAGACTTCAAACATTCTCATGAAGTAACCATAAAAATGCATTAAACTTCATTTATAAATCCAAAATCTAAAAAAGGGAAAAATAAACAAGTAAATCACAGCATGCAGAAATTTCTCCTTCTTTCTTACTAACAAAGCCTAAATTTTTGAAACCACATTTGCATTAAAATAACATTTCCAGTTTTTTACATTACAGTTTCGATAACATTTTGGTTCTTTGCAAAAAAAACCAGCCCCTCCTCTGTCCATTTGCTACATTTTTAAAACTTTTTCAGACCTCTTTGTACTCCTAAAATATGTTTCATTTCATTTTCCAAGCTCGCTTCATTTACTCTGACTATTTGGCTTCACGACGTTCATTTTCCCTCCTTAGACTCAACGTGCTTTCAAATCATTCTTCATGATAACGTTTCTTAATGCTTTACAATAATTCCATTGTGCGATTTAAATTTAGCGCTCATAATGAGCTGTCACTAAAGTCCACATCCTTTATTTTATATCATAATACCTTCAATTTACCAATATCAGGTGGGGCCTTGACCATGTGCATTTATAACATTGTTTTGATTTGGATGTGATACATTATTGTACACACATTATTGAAATTAACATAAGCTAAGGTAAAATTTAGTGTGCACCCCCTAGCTCTACCGATTTGTTGTTCTACCATACCAACTGCCACACAGTCATTTCGATGTCGTCGTAACTGCTTGCATCTTGTCATTTAAACCTATCCGTCGGTTTCATTGATAGCACTATTGGGTTGTTGTCATTATTGACCAAATGGTGCCTATTACCAATGATTTCGCCATGTAAGCCTTGTTTAATTCCCACACCTACACTTCCATAGGTCATGATCATAATGTTGCGTTGCTTTCTTCACAATATGTTGAGCCTACGTATTCATATGAATCATCGAATGAGGCAATTGCAATGATGGTTGGCATTAGTTTTCCACAATTACTACCGCTCTCCTCTGGGGTCTTCTCGTAACGTTGATGCTCAGCCTGATTGGTGTTATATTCTATATGCATTCTGATCATACTGTTGTTGGTGTTACACCATGTTATATTTTTTAGAACACGTTATTATGAAAATACATTATTATGAGGTTCCCCAAAGGTAGGAATATTTAATATATTTTTTTTTTTGATGTGTTCAGATCATCCTCGACAAATACCACCTTTGGCCAACACAGACCCGAGCTTGAATGTGCATTCTATTCACCTCATTAGCCACCTACACATTCATCATGGTCATTCTGACATAGTCCATAGTCCTCCATGCTAGCTTCACTAAAATGTTGTCCGCTTCCTGATTTGTACCTACCGTCACACCGTGAAGAGATAATATTACTACATAACTCGAATGCTACCCACTGTTCTACGTTCAGGTTCATCTCAAACCTAACCATTCAAATCTCCAAAAAAGTTTACCCATAAACCCATGTTGCATGCCTGTTTTCGATGAATATCATTTAATCAGAGTCTCTGGTCTTCCTTATCGTTGGGTCGAATATTCGGAAGCCGTCGGTGACTACCTGTATTCCATATCTAAAACATAATACAACTACCGCTATTTTGTTATTCTTTCATGGGGTGTCGTCTTTCGCCACATCAAAATCTGTATCACTATTGTTCGTCGTTGCTCATTCAATTATTCTATCAAATTCCAAGCATGCTTTGGTGATGAATATAACTTACAATACACTACTCGGTCTCAGTATAACTTTACCATCTTTCGTGCTGGCGGTGGCTAATTCCCATTTCACTGGGGCTTCGTCCACACATACGATGGCTGAAATGCCTAACTCATTCCCATATGCCTCGAGCTATGGTGAACTTGCACACCTTTGACCATTGTAAATATTGGTGACACCTCATTGAAATATCCGTCGGCCACTCCTTACCTGCTACACACATATTCAACAATCCCCTGTGTGATGATGACTACACCTTTGACTTAAACCCACACTCACTGTCAAAATGTTCTCTTACGAGTTTCCAGGATGTCTTAATTTATCCATATTCATACCCTCAAATCCACTTTGAGCTATGTTCACTGATAATTGTTGTTGAAGACAATTGCTATCATGCTCCTCATAAATACCGAAGTCTTCATCTTTGCTGATAATTGTTATCGAAGACAATTGCTAGTTTCCCTCCATGGTTCCATTGAGTCATCTACGCATTGATACCCGAATGACTATGTATACCCCATTGCATTTACTATGCATAATTAATGGTTCTCATTTACTGTTATACTGATATGCCAAACCTCGAATCAATTCGCATGGTGCACTGATTCTTTCATTTAAATTAATATTGGAAATCGCTATGTTGATGGTATATCACCATGGATTTCAATTCGACCTCTCGAACAAACATTCTTCCATTATATCATGGTTTTGTTGGCCTGCTCTGGTGTCTCACTATGTAAACCCAACTGCACTTCTATTGCTCGATAGTATCATCGTATTTCTCTGAAGATGCTGCTGCTACTATTGCCATGTACCCTACTATGAAATACTCGATGACCACCTCATCTGCCGAGCACTTTTTTTGGTCATATCTGAACCAGTGGCTGAGTGACAAATAGTTCTAACATGTATCCTACCCAAATTCCTCCTCGGTGTCACTTTCTACTTTGTCGTGAGTCATTTAGCCTACATCACAAGACTTTACCCACTTTTTAATGATGCTTACATGACGTCCTTGCTGCGTCGTTCGATCACTAATCTACCCAACATTTCTTTGCCTACTGTGTGTATCTCTTTGTTTCCAATATTGTGCCAAAATATGTGTCAAACTCCTAGTAGGTTTCCCGATTCATTTGAATGATACCACAATATCCACTTTAACACCCGAAAATCCCATATGCTCCACGTCAGCAAGTCCTATGCTAGCAAGAAAAAACACATCGGATGTCAAATTCACCCATTAGATTCCTCAATGTTCGACATCATGGTCCAGTCATGGTCCACTCCAACATCTGGTAGGTCATTCTTGGGATCCAGATCACCTGAGAATGTTGTGTCATTAGCCTACACGTCAAGCTCACCCGACGTGCTATGACCTGCACCCAAAGCAAAAACATTAATTAAAATCTTAATTCCAATGATCCCACCAATGTATTAATAAGCACATTAGACAACATGGGTTTATAATTATTTTAATACGCACAATAACAATGTAGGTGTACAATAATATCACCTTCCTTTAAAAACGGAAACAATCTTTCCTTCTTATCATTTGATTTTATTTATTAGACCCCATAATTATATTCCAAGTTATATATATATATATATATATATATATATATATATATATATATATATATATATATATATATATATATATATATATATATATTAACTTTTACTTAATATCTTATCTATATATAAAACAAGAGTACATATATAGATAGATATTAATTTGTTTTTATTTTTTTTATAAATAAAACAAAACACCACATAAAATTTAACCTATTAAATTACAACACTAATCACTAAAACAAACATAACATTAAATCACACATAAAAATCTGAAGTCCTCATTGTTCAATCTATCGAGAGGGTCTATCATCAAAACAACCCTATGAAGTCAGAAAAATGAGGACACTAAGCACCCAAACACAAAGAAGCAACCAAAAATGAAAACTTTAATAAAGCAAACACCCACATTAAGCACTCCAAAAAAAGACAAGACAACACTATTTGAGGAACCCCAATATCTGCATGGCAAACCTATGGCTATGTTCCTATCAAACATGATTACTCAAAGACATCCGAAATACTCAAAACCAAAGATTTTAAAGGTGGGTTCCCAAGTTTTGGGGCTAGTTGTGGAGCAACCACAAAAAATGGCGACTATGTTGGGAAACACTCCTGAGCATTTTGGGTGAAGAACCCAACCTAAAATGAGAACACACAAGATCAGCGAAACACAAATTATTTAGTAATACCTCGAGAAGGTGGGGGTAAACAACTTCAGAATGAAAACAAGTAATCCATTTACCTTTGCTCAATGTGTGCAAACGTGATTCATTCCTATATTTTGAAAATACTTTAGATTCCATCATCCCTTTATGCATTAGGCTATTGAGGTATCACTTATAACGAAATAGCTATAGATAGAGCCCCACTGCCAGTCAGACGTCTATAAACCTGGTGGATTTTATCTAACTCACCCTTGTTTTACTCAATGCTTTGAAAAGCCTTTCCTTTTACCCGAGCTATATCTATACAACGTCCTATTGCCGGTTAGGCATCCATAGGCCCGGTAGAGTTTATCTAGATCTTGTGACTGATTTGATCAATCTTTTCGATGCTCGTTCTCTCTTTTTTTTTCTCTTTTATATTATTATTATTATTATTTAATATATAAAACATTTTTTCCTTTTCAAAATACAAACTTTGCAAAGCTTCAAGCACCACTAGGGTAAGACAACCTATAAGTGAAGTGTTTTATATTTTTTCCTAGGGTTGCACATCAAGATAACTTCATCCTTGATAATTCCAAAAACACCATTTAATGTGTGTGAGTTACATGTGGATATTTGGTTAATATTTCGTTGTTCCACTTTCCACCATTTTGGTCCCAAAATCTGAGCATGATCACCAAATAACTCATCCCCTATTTTTCTTGGGTTCATTGGTTTTCAGATCAGATACTCCAACCTACTAAGCAAAGAAACATCAGAGTTCCATTTTTTTTTCGATCTCATCAGCTTTCAGCCCATGTACTCCAACCTACTATTAAAGGAACACCAAAATAGGCCAAAGACCAAAAGTTAGCGACCATGAAATATCACCTCAAAATAGGGGAACAACCCCAAAATACAAAACTCAAAACACAAACCAAAACTATATACAAATGTACAATATGGTACAAGATGGTGTAAATCTTGATCCATTACTTCCCTGGATCCCAAACATGATTAGCACATTTCAAAAGACATGTAGCATGATACACATACCAAATTTTGCAGAAATCCAAGCAAAACAAGATTAATCCAAACAATACAACAATCTTCAACTTGCCTCGCTCACCCCACCAATTTGATTTAGTTCCATAGGTGAGCATAAAATTATTAAATTGAGTAGACAAAATTTGATTTTCAATATTATCTCATCTATTTCTTAAGATGTTAAATTCACAACACAATTTATGATTTATAATTAGGCTATCCTTTTCAAACATGAGATTTTGCAAAGAAGAGCCTATTTCTAAACTTTTTGAAGCCAATTCATTATTCATGTTTTTAGGTTAATAAAATGCAAAAAATTGCAAGCATCTAGGATATCTGCTAAATGAGAATCATTATGAGTTTTTATCATAGATTCTATTATCAGTTGTTGGTAATTTTGATTTAACAATTCAAGTGCATCAACTTATTTTTAATTCATCAAAACATTATTATTAGAGGTAAGAGCAGACATCAATTTTACTTCTTCATTCACCTCTAATGGTATTTCATAATTAATAGCATTAGTATCCAAAGTAACATCATATAATCTGTTACTTGAAATTTTCGTAGTCACTAACAGAAAAAATATTTCACCTTGTTATCCAAACTCAACACATCATGGTTAGAATTTACCAAACTTGATGAGCATTTGTGGCTTTTTCTTTATCTTCATGATCTTAATAACTATCAAACACCTATTCAAACATACCAAATTTAGACACCCAATCAAAAGTGTGACCATCCTTTTCAATCTGTAGGTCTTGTTGGTCAAGGTGTGTGTCAAATAACGCATATTGATGATCAATCATTTGAGTTTCTTCAAATAAATCAACCTCTTTGTCATTTGGTTCCAACTCCTTGTTAACCACCAATGGTTTCTTTTCATTTGAATCTTCAAGATAATCATGCAAATTTGTATCCAAATTTTCAATATCCCAAAATGAAAGAGTAGACTTTACCTCTTCCTCATATAAAATAGATGAGTCATAAGAAACATTTAACATCTCTTATCATTCTATTTCGACAAAATTTTCAATGAATTCATGTTCATCATGATCGAATTTTGTAATTTTCTCAAATCTTGTGAATGTAAGATCTTCATATGAAGTATAAGTTTCAACCTCCTGCATATCAAGTGGAATAGAAGTTTTATCAATAGGGGTGTGAGAAAATAACACATCTTCATATCTTCCCCAACCATTGTAAAAATTATCATCCAAATTCGTAGGACAAAACTCTATTTCATTTGTGACATGATCTTTTGATTCATCTATCAATTATTTTTCTTCTTTGTCCTTAGTAATAGAATCATTTTATTTTTCCAACATTTGATGAGATTCAATATCGGGCCTCGTCGGACTGAACGCTTGTCCCTTTCCTGGTGCTTTCAACAGCGTAAAAGGTTTAAAATGATTGTGGCATGGTGGTTATAGGGGCGGAATATACGAAGATCTGTGTGGCAGCTTCTGGGGTGGAGAGCGCAGAATACTATGGCGGCCATAAAAGCTGGACAACCCGGATTCGTGGCGGCTACCAATTCCACCATGTAAATTAAAAAAAAAAAAAAAAAATTGATGAGATTCCAATCCTTCTTCCATCTCAAATTGTACAGGACTTGTAATATCCTCATGTGAGAAAATGATTGTATCATCCTGCATATCAATTGAAACAAAAGTTTCATTAGAAGATTTAAAGTGAGAATATTCGTCCAATTTGATGCATCACAATTTAATTTTGGAAGATGCATCTACTTCCATATTTTCTTTTTTTGACATGTACCATTGTTCTAATTTTCTCGTGGTCTCATAAACTTCATGCAAAGATGGGTCGTTAAGATTTTCCCTTAAAAAAGTAGCAACTATGGGGTGTATTTCTCCCATGTATATTTCAATAGCTTCTTCTTCTATTATGTTGTAATGTTCCAACACTTGAGTGTGCAACTTACGGAACCTCTCATTGAATTGACTCATGGATTCATTAGGTTATTTGCAAATAGAGTCAAACTAATTTCTTACAGCAATTGGGTGAACTCGATTTCCCACATGGTTAAGAAACATTGCTTCTAATTGTGCCCATGAAGTGATGGAAGCTATAGGAATATTGATAAACCAGTCATGAGAAATTTTATCCAATGTGTATGAAAATAGTTCACATCCAACATCTTCATGATTTATTTACCACGAAGCCCCATAGAATTTGAATGCATTAATGTGTGCTTCAGCTGACCTAGCTCCCTCATGCCTAAAATGAGGTAGAAAATACACATGGTCCATATTCACCTCATGTGAGGGCCCAGGTATGTTTAAAGGACTACTTACCATTATTGAAGTAAATCTTACAAAATTCAAGAAGATATAACTTTAGTACCAAATTTGTTAGTAAAATAAAAATATCTTGCAATGAAGTATGAAAATGACTAAAAAATTATAACTTTAGTACCAATTTTGTTAGTTAAAATATCTTTAGTTGAGAAGGAGGAATTGAGGGATAAAGTAACACTTTATAGATTCATTTCACTTTCTATTGATGAGGTGACGACTGTGGACAACACATCCTGGATTTGCATGCATGTGTACACATTTTAAAATCATGTAAGACAAACTATTTTTCTAGGATTACATAATATGGTGGAAATTTTAAATATAGAAAACATCTATAATGTTGTTTTGACTAGTTTAAATGAAATTGTGAGAATGAATGATATAAACATAGCCACAAAGTTAATTTGCGTTAGAGCTGATGGTGCTACTATAATACAAGGGTACTATTGAGTGGTAATTTTACCCAATTGTGAAATTACACTCTCCCTTAGGATTTTGTTACCAAAACCCTCTCTTGCAAAGAAGTTAAAACAAAACAACTTCTTCAAGGTCTCCACTATATTAGCACTTGCACATGTGTATTAGTAATCTAAATAAAATATCAATGAATACTAGAAACACCTTAGTGATTGCAAGTAATTGTTAACAAGGGGCATGTGTTGGTTCATTTTACCATGCTATGTTAATGATTGTTCATAAAATCAAACAAAAAGTAAATGTGAATTGGCCCTCATATGACCACGATGTAGTACATTAATTCCTTTTATCTTGAATGATTTTAAGGTAGATTTTATCTTCATTTATTAAGTGGATTTTAAAAAATTTTATCTTGCATTAAATCCTACTTTAAGCATGAAATAGAAAATTAAATCTATCTATGAATGTGAATTTAAAATGATGAAAAGACCCATTAAATTTAGCTTTTATCATGAAGATAAAGAAAGCCTTTGATGTAATTGATAAATTGTTTCTCTTTGATGAAATTAGTTTTCATAAAGAGACACCAATTTATTGCTTGAAAATAATAGCCTCATAATGTCATGATAAATTATCCCTCTCTAATGAAATTAATTTTCATTAAGAAGAAATAATTTCAAGCTCTAAAACCAAGACCCTTAATGTAATGATAAATTACCCCTCTTCAATGAAATCAAAAATTTTATGAAGAAAGGTGCATTTATTGCTTAAAAAATTATAGCTTATGAAATGCCATAGAATAAACTCCCCTTTAATGAAATTGAAATTTTCATAAAGGAAAGGTCATATTATACTTACAAATAAAGTATGAAGCTGAAAAATCCGATTTGGCTTCAAAATGAAAAAAATATGAATTTTCGAAATTATAAAAACCTTTAAAAACAACAGTTTTCAAAAATAATTATAAAATCGAAATGACTTCGGAATGAGTCCGAATCTATTGTGTATGATAGATTATACATCATTCTTCACAACCATGTAATTATTTTTATCATTTTATTTTTTTTATTTTTATTTTAATGCCTAAAAATTAAAAAATTCTGTAAAATAAAAGTTGGAAAACTGAAAAATAAAAATCTGAAATAAATTAAATGCTGAAAACGCAGACATGCAAAGCTTTATCAGTTTGATAGCACCCCATCCTGCAAAACCGAAGATGTGAGAAACTCTTACATGCAACCTAGTCTATTCAACCTGCATTTGCACAATCGGAATAAACTAAGTGCTAGCTCCTAGGGTACAGAAATAAATTTCAGACTTTGAACATTCTCATGAAGTAACCATAAAAATGCATTAAAGTTCATTTATAAATCCAAAATCTGAAAAAGGGAAAAATAAACAAGTAAATCACAACATGCAGAAATTTCTCCTTCTTTCTTGCTAACAAGGCCTAAATTTCTAAAACCACATTTGCATTAAAATAACATTTCCAGTTTTTACATTGTAGTTTCGACAGCATTCTGGTTCTTTGCAAAAAAAAACCAGCCCTCCATTTGTTGCATTTTTAAAACTTTTTCAAAACTTTTTCAGACCTCTTCGTCCTCTTTCTAAAAGATGTTTCGTTTCATTTTCCAAGCTCACTTCATTTACTCTAACTGTTTGGCCTCACGGTGTTCATTTTCCCTCCTTAGCCTTGGTGCGCTATCAAATAATTCTTCACAATAATGTTCCTTAATGATTTACAATAATTCCATTGTGCGATTTAAATTTAGTGCTCATAATGAGCCATCACTAAAACCCACAACCTTTATTTTATATCATAATACCTTCAATTTACCAATATTGGGTGGGGCCTTGATCATGTATATTTATAACGTTGTTTTGATTTGGAGGTGATACATTATTGTACAAAAATTATTGAAATTAGCATAAGCTAAGGTTGCCCCCTGGCCTTGCCGATTTGTTGTTCTACAATGTCGGCTGCCACGCAGTCATTTTGATACCGTCGTAATTGCTTGCATCTTGTCGTTGAAACCTAACCATCAATTTTATCGATAGCACTGTTGGGTTGTCATCCTTATCGACCAAATGGTGCCTGTTACCAATGCTTCTGCCTTGTAAGCCTTGTATAATTCCCATGCCTGCACTTTCGTAGGTCACGACCATAATGTCTCTTTGCTTTCTTCACAATCTGTCGAGTCTTCACAATCTGTCGAGTCTGCATCTTCATTTGAATCATCGAACAAGGCATTGCAATGGTGGTTGGCATTAATTGTCCATGATTACTACTGCTATCCTTTGGGACCCTCACATAACATTGATGCTCAGTTTGATTGGTGTTATATCCTCTGTGTAATCTGACCATATTATTTCCGATGTTACATCATGCTATATTTGTTAGAACACATTACTATGAAAATACATTATTATGAGATTCCCCAAAGGTAGGAATATTTAATCTTTTTCTTTTGTTTCGATGTTTTCGGATCATCCTCGACGAATGCCACCTTTGGACAACGTAGACCCGAGATTGAATGTGCAGTTTATTCACCTTATTAGTCGCCTCCACGTTCATCATGGTCGTTCTGACATAGCTCGCAGTCCTCCATGATGGCTTCACTAAACCACCATCTGCTTCCTTATTTGACACTACCATCACACCGAGAAGAGATAATCTTGCTATGTAACTCGAATGCTACCCATTATTCTACGTTCAGGTCCATATTAGACCCAACCATTCAAATATCCAAAAAAAATTACCCATAAACTCATCGCGTGGCATACCCGTTTTCAATAAATATCATTTAATCAGAGTCTCTGGTCATCCTTACCGTAGTGTCGAATCTTCAGAAGCCGTCATCCTTACCGTAGTGTCGAATCTTCAGAAGCCGTCGATGACTACTTATCTTCCATATTTGAAACATAACACACCTATAGCTATTATGTCATGTTTTCATGGGCTTTCCATGTACGTAGTGTCTATGTCATCTTCTACCACATCAAAATTCACATCACCATTGTTTGTCGTTACTCATCTGATTATTTTACCATCTGCCAAGCATGTTTCGGTGATAAATATCACCTACAATACACTACTCAGTCTCGATATAACTTTGCCATCTTTTGTGTTGCTGGTGGTTGATTCCCATCTCACTAGGCTTCATCCACACTTACGATGGTCGAAATACCTAACTCATTCCCATCTGCCTCAAGCTATGGTGAACTTGCACACCTTCGACCATCGTGAACATTGGCGACACCTCATTGAAATATCTATTCGCCACTCCTTACCTACGGTGCACATCTTCGGTAATCCCTTATGTGATGATTACACCTTCGACTCGAACCCACACTCACTGTCGAAATGTTCTCTTATGAGTTTCCAGGATGCCTTGTTTTATCCATATTCATACCCTCAAATCCACTTTGAGCTACGTTCGCTAACACGCTATCATGCTCCTCATAAATGTCAAAGTCTTCATCACCACTAACAATTATTGCCAAAGACGTTCACTAGTTGCCCTCCAAGGTTACATTGAGCCATCTGCGCATTGATACCCAGACGACCATGTTTGCCCCGCTGCATTTACTATGCGTAATTGATGGTTCTGATTTGTTGTTATACTTATATGTCAAACCTAGAATAAATCCACCCGGTGTGCTGATTCTTTCGTTTAAATTAATCTTGAAAATCACTATGTTTATGGTATATCACCATAAATTTCAATTCAACCTCCTAAGAAAACATTCTTCCATGGTGTTTCTTGCCTACTCTGGCGTCTCACTGTGTAAACCCAACTGCACTTCTACTGCTCTATTGTATCATCGTATTTCTTTGAAGACGTCGGTGGTACTGTTGCCATGTACCCTACTATGAAATCCTCGATGACCACCTCATCTGCCGAGCGTTGTTGTTGGTCATATATCAACCAGTGGCCAAGTGATAAATAGTTCTAACATATATCCTGACCAGAGTCCTCCTCGGTGTCACTTTCTGCCTTACCGTGAGTCATTTAGCCTACATCGCAAGACTTTACTCACTTTTTGATGATGCTTACATGGCGTCCTTGCTTCACCGTTCGACCACTAATCTGCCCAACATCACCTCGTCTACCATGTGTATCTCTTCATTTCCAATGTTGTGCCAAAATCTATGTCAAACTCGCAGTAGGTTGCCCAATTCGTTCGAATGCTGCCATAATATCCACTTTAACACTTGAAAACCCTGTATGATCCATGTCGGCAAGTCCTTCTATGCTGGTGAGAATAATCACATCGGATGTCGAATTCACCCATTAGATTCCTCAATGTTTGGCTTCACGATCCAGTCATGGTCCACTCCAACATCCAGTAGGTCGTTCTTGGGGTCCACATCACCTGAGAACACTGTGTCATTAGCCTACACGTCAAGCTTACCCAGCGTGCTGTGACCTGCACCCAAAGCAAAAATATTAATTAAAATATTAATTCCAATGATCCCACCAATGTATTCATAATCACATTAGACAACATGGGTTTACAATAATATTAATAAGCATAATAAAAATGTAGGTGTACAATAATATCGCCTTCCCTTTAAAAAGGGAAATGATCTTTCCTTCTTATCATTTGATTTTATTTATTGGAACCCACAATTATATTCAAAGTTATATATATATATATATATATATATTTAAAACTTTTATTTAATATCTTATCTATATATAAAACAAGAGTACATATATAGATAGATATTACTTTGTTTTTATTTTTTAATTTTTTATTTTGGTTATAAATAAAACAAAACACCACATAAAATTTAACCTATTAAATTATGACACTAATCACTAAAATAAACATAACATTAAATTACACATAAAATGCTGAATTCATCATTGTTCAATCTATCAAGAGGGTCTATCATCAAAACAACAACCCTATGAAGTCAAAAAAATGAGGACACGAAGCATCCAAACACAAAGAAGCAACCAAAAATGAAAAATTTAATAAAGCAAACACCCACATTAAGCACCCCAAAAAAATACAAGAAGATAACACAATTTGAGGAACATCAATATCTGCATGGCGAACCTATGGTTATGTTCCTATTAGACATGATTGCTCAAAGACATCCGAAATATTCAAAACTAAAGATTTTAAAGGTGGGTCCCCAAGTTTTAGGGCTTGTTGTGGAGCAGCCACAATAGGCACATGAATGACCTATGTGTTCGACTCAAAACCTTAGTTGCCCCATATATGATACCCATTCATTACATAGCTCGTAGAGTGAATCTTACATATTAAATCATGAGAATTTTTAAAAATATTTCTATAGTGGAAGACCTCATTCGTGAAATAAATTCTTATTTTTCTTGCAGTCCAAAAAGGTTTGCAGGGTTTCCAAAATTTACACTAGGAGTTACAGAAGGAAAAAAATTGTTGAAAGATATGGATACAAGGTGGATTTCATTGTATCAACCTATAAACAGAGTTTTTATAGAATATCAATCTTTAGCAGGTTTATGCACACAAATAGTAGGGTAGTTGATAAAGCAAACGATATGTTGTTCCGTTTGACTAACTTAGAAACTCTTTTAACATTATGTGGTATTCTTCCAATGTTACAAGAAATAAATAGATTGACTAAACTTGCACAAGAGATATCCATCTATATCATTGATTTCTTGAGGATGAGAAAGCAAATATGTATGATTATTGATAGGTTATATATGTCCAAACCAAATTTTACAAATCCCTTATTTGAAAGTTGGAAAAAATTAACAAACATGAATGATGCAATAAGCTTTTTAAAGTTTGACATCAATGACAATATTTGTATTAATGTTCGTGGAAATATGATACCTCTATATTGTTAAAAAAGGCAATCAAGTATAGTTACTAATGATGTTGAAAAATTTTGTGTAACACACAATGGAAACGAAGTTGTTTTACACAATACTAAGAAAAAATTGTTCAACATAGAAAAATTATTAAAAAATGAGATAAGATATTGATTTCAAAGACATGAGTTGCTTGATGTCATGGGTGTTGTTAACCCTTTGTTTTGGGGTTCTTGCAATGAGCACAATTCTAACAATAGTTGTTTATTAAATATATGGGCATCCTTATTGAGCATTTCAGTAAAAGTGTGGAAGTCAATGGTGTTAAAATAAAAGGTATACTCAATAAAGATATTTTAAGACAATAGTCACAACATTTTGAAAGAACGATGGTTTAGCAAGCGTCACTTTTGAGTAACATCCATGAGACTAGTTCCATAGCATATTTATGGAAAAAAATTGTATCCAAGCAGTATCTTATAAGATATGATTAGTGATTACTTTTGTTTATATGAATTATGTCAAACAATGATTTTGGGATCTATGGAAGATGAGAGGGTTTTTAGTGCACTATATTTTATTAAATATAAGCTTTGCAGTAGGCTGGACAAAAATCTAGAAAATTGTTTAAGATTTTGTGTCATCGTATCAGTTGGACAAATTTTCATATGATAGAGCATTGGTATACTAGAATTCAATTACAGACAGAAGGGATATCATGAATATGGTCAATAAGGAGGATAATGATGCTTTTAGTGATCAAATGGTGGCTTCATAGATTGATTCTGGGCAAGTTGAGAAGTGTTCATTTCAACTACCTAAATTATGATTTTTCTAGTATATCACAACGTAAAATTTGACTTTCTTTATTATCAGGTTTCATAATATTGTTTTGAAATGCACTATGCTTAATATTAATTTTGTTAGAATATTAATGTGCACTATGCCTTTAGTCTTGACACTTGTCAGTTTCTCTTGACAAGTGTGACACTTGTCTGTTTCTCTTGACAAGTGTCACCTTTTCATATAGGTCTTCTGCCTATATATTGTAACCCTTTTCATTTGTAATATATCTCATCATTTTTCATCCTAACAAATTTTGGACAAGTTGAGATGTGTTCGTTTCAGCTACCTAAATTTTTATTTTTCTAGTATTTTACAACAATGTAAAATTTGACTTTATTTGTTATTAGATTTCACAATATTGTTTCCAAATGCCTATGCTTAATATTGATTTTGGACAAGTTGAGAAGTGTTTGTTTCAACTACCTAAATTTTTATTTTTCCAGTATTTCACAACAATGTAAAATTTGACTTTCTTTGTTATCAAATTTCACAATATTGTTTCAAAATGTGTTATGCTTAATATTAATTTTTGACAAGTTGAGATCTATTCATTCCACCTTTCACAATGTTGTTTGAGATGTACAAGATTTCATAAATTTATTTCTTCATAAATTGTATATTTTACATTACATAATGCTTTTAAAAATTGTATGTTTTATATCACATTTTGCTTTTAAATATTGTATGTTTTATATCATAGTGTTTCAACTGCCTTCCTTGATAAATTGTTGTCTTATATTTTATATCACAGTATTGGTATTGTATTGTTAATGTATGAATATTGATCAACAAAAATATTCTTTTGTTGTTTGATATGAAGATATTAAATAATATTGACGAGTAATACTAGAAAAGCAACACAAAATTATAAATGCAAACAACCTTTGAATGATTGAAGACACAAAATTAGAAAATATAGTTTTATTAATTCAATTAAAAATTATTACATTGTACAAAATCGTTGACTACAGTCAACTTGAAAATATTTTTACATTGTTAAATATCTTATTTTGGGATAGCTGCCTCAAAATTGCTTGCAACGGCTTTTTATTTTCCTTTATCTCCTTACTTGACACCCTGTTTTGGCAACACACCAAGTCTGACTAGGATTTCTTATACTTTCACAATACTCCCCAACAATGTGCTTTCTTGTTGGTTTGGATCTTCGAGTATTGTTGGAAGTGTTTATTTTACTTTCTAGTGTTGTAGTACGACGTTCAGATCTTCATGGAGCTTATCCCTGATACATTTTATCAAAATATTATTATCTGACACTTTTAATTGCATTATTTTCTTCATTTACATTGCATTTTGTAAAAATGTTTTTGTCGCATTGATATTAACATGCATGTGGTTAACTTGCCTTTTTAAGTTTTCAAAATTTCACTACAAAAAGAAAATAAAAATATCATTCAAAATAGTTATATAAAAAATTATTACTTGTTTTAATGAAATATAAAAACTAAATTTGCAAAAGCAAATTAAAACATAAATAAATATTTTATTACCTTAGCCACATCCCTGGCAGACTCAACAAGTGCAAATTTTTCCCTATCAGAACCCCATTGGTTATAAAAAGCTTGGGATTTAGCATTAATATTCTCTAATCTATTGATGATAATATTTAAGACATCATCATCATACATAATTTATGAATTGAATATTCCTATTGTGGCCTGATTTAGCAGGTTGTTAAGCTTTTTTGGTTCATACTGAACCAAAGAAAAAATTGAATCTATTTTTGTCTAATTCTTATATCGAGTATTTATTTGCTTTATTAGGACCTTGTAATGATATTCCCAATCCTTCATTTCATGAAAATATTTAAGAATAATTTATTTCACGGTTGCTTTCGTATTTTCAACCATTAAGATAGTTTCATAAAAATTAACAATGTCATCCTCAGTTTGAGGAAGAGGGTCATTTCCTTCAATATAAAGAAATGATGTCTACTCAACTGTAAGGGATTCCTTTATTGTGCTTAACCCAGTGGATATTGAAGCACATATGTTGCCTTAAAGCCTAAAATATTACCTTGCAAGAGAAAATCATCATCAAGTTGGATATTATCCAATCCAATGGATGAAATTTTCGGTGCTTGTGAAGAAGTGTGAAATGTAAAATATGAAAATCCAGGCCCAGAAGTTGGTGCTACCAGCCATGATTTCTATGAAAAAATAAGTTTTCCACCTCCAACTTGCATTTAGTCTCTCATCTGTGTAGGTTGTTCCTGTCATTGTTATTGTGGATGCGGATGCTACGGTGGAACCTGTTGCTATGGTTGAAGTGGTTGCTGTTGTGGAAATTGTGGGTGTGGTGGAAACTATGGCTATGGTGGAAGTGGTGCTACCATATGGCCACTCATTTTTATAGGATGTCATTGAGAGGTAGTTGAAAACATTAAAAAAAAAAAATTAGCATTATTCAAAAAAATCAAATAGAAAATTTTTAATTCAAAGTAAATACACATTGTTTTACCTGAAGATGATGAAATATGTTGAATTTGTATACCGATGGGGGAGAGGGTGGCCAAACTAGATTCAGCCTGCACATTTTGTGCATACCTAGGCGTACGAGAACCACTAAGACAAGGAGCTTACCTCGAACATTTTGGCGACCTTTGTAATGGTGATACTTTTGATCGAGTTTCTCTAGAATCACCAGTTTGCTTTGGCATGTGACCCCTATTGGTAACATCCCATTTATTCCTTATGGTGGCTACCCTACCCTACATTTAGATGAAAAGAAAAATTAAAAAATGAAAACATGCTAAAATATAAAATACTATTTGATTGTCAAATATTGACTAATTACCTTCAATTCCTCTGGTGTTAAGGCAATGGATTGCAGTATTACATGCACTACAATAGGAACCTGATTATCTTGTAAATTATGAAAACTTAAAAAATACAATGCTAAAATATAATTAACAGTGCCCACAACGGGTTGTCTTTTGTTGGTCTATAATTGCATTCCATGCAACTTAGCCCTGATACGATCTGCAATATAGGTGCGCCAATCAAACCCCTCATGATGCTCATAGCAAATAACATAGGCTAGTGCCCAAAAAAAAAATTGATCTTCCAAGAAGAATAGGTTTTGACTAGAAGAACTCAATAATGGCCTTCAGAGTTTGATGCTTAACATCGATGATTATTAACCCTCTTTTTGACTTGGCAACATAAGATACAAAAAAAACTAGATAACAATTTAAAATTTTAAAATTTTTAGCATTAATAGATTCTAATACACAAGAATTGTACCTGTCAAATATTCTATGCCAAGTTGATACATTTTTGAAGTAGCCTTTCTCATCTATAGAGAGCTGGCACTAGATGACAATCACTAAAAGGAAGATCTATCAATATATTAATATTTACAGCTGTGATGGTGAATTATAGATTTCTATTCCATATTTTCATTTTGACTATGGCCTTGTCATGGTCATAACCACCAATAATATGTAACAAGAGGAATTTATCAGTTTTGAAATGTGGCGTTGATACCAAGGTTGTCAAACCTGCATCATCTAACCTTGATAAGTCCATATCTAGGGTTATTAATAAATATAAAATTAAAGTGCAAGAAAGGTTCTTGAACTTTGGAATAGGGATGGAAGTAGTGGCCATTTATAGAAATTTAAAAATTGAAATTGGTTGCTTGGTAACGGTTCACTCTTGTTAGGTGTAATCGTAGAAATAAAATCAAAAAATGATAGTTTATGCCCTTTTATAGATAGAATGGATGGAGTCAACATGTGGCAACATTGTATTGGACATGCCATATGGGTGACTAATTGTGTGACACGTAGCAAGTGGTCAATGATGGACCATTTTCTACATTCAAATTGTATTCTACATTAGGCTAGGTACCAAACCATATTGTACATCAGAACCAATACCTGACCATATTCTGCATCAGGTCCAATAATGGACCACCTTTTGCATCAGGAATGATAGCAGACCATAATTTGCATAAGGTCCCTTACCAAATCATAAACTACATCAAACCCAACATCGAATCATATTTTGCATAAGGCTCAGTACCAGATCCTATACTACATCAAACCCAACACTAAACCATATTCTACATAAGGCCTTATATCGAATCCTATACTACATCAGGCTTAGTATTAGAACCAATACTACACCAATCCCGATACCAAACCATATTCTACATTAGTCCCGATACTAGACCATATTTTGTATTATACCACATTCCAAATCATATTCTATAATAGGATTGATACCAGACCATTTTTTGCATCAGGCCTAGCATCGAACCATATTTTCATCAGGCTCGATATTGGCTCACATTTTGTATGAAGTCAGACCATATTCTACATCAGACCAGATCCAAACCTTATTCTACATCAGGTTGGACCATATTCTGCACATGGTTCGATTCCAGATCATATTTTACACCCTTGAGTCCAAATTGTGTTTTTTACTTGATATGGATCCGAGCTATGTTTTCCACTCAATCTAGCCAAAATTGTGAAATTCACCATTTTTTTCCAATTTTTTTCAAAAAATAAGGTAATTCACCATTTCCTTCAACATGAGGTTGGCCAGGATTCACCATAGTTTTGAAATGGATTCACCTATTTTTTACAAGTACATTTTGGGTTCAACCCCTTATGCATAACCTTGATGCTTTCATATGTACCAAACATGGAGTCTATAACAACCCAACAATCTAACCCACTTGAGAGTACATTAATCATTCATGGATGAAGAATATTACCATTCAATCCAACATAGAATGAAATTCATTTATCATTAAAAAAGAATACCAAGACAATCCCATACTTATCCTAAGAATAGATAACCTATCTAATCTTACCCATAAATTCAAATCCTATACATAACTCTATGCATTCAAAAAGTCTTTCTTTCATCAATCACAAAAGTACATTCATCATTCAAGAATGAAAGTCATTTATCATTCAATCCAACATAGAATGAAAGTCACTTATCATTTCACAACACATAGAATCATCCAATATTCATTCTTTTAATTAATCAAAAGCCCATACTTTCAATTAATCAAATACCCACAATTAATCAAAAGCCCATAATTTCAATTAGTCAAAATGCTCATAAGTCATTATTTTAATTAACCCAAAATGTCCTTCCTTAAATTAATTCTTTAAACTAAAAAGGTCATTCTTTCACTTAAATAAAAAAGGTCATTCTTTCCATTAAAGATCCTTTCACTTATTAAAATACATAATTCACAAAACAAACCTAAGTTCTAATCAAATTTTCCACAAAAATGATCCTAGATTATCAATCAATTTTACCACCTATTTGCTTCCTAGGAATCATTCAAATTTTCCATAAATTTGTTTCCTAATATTCATGTAAATTTACCACAAATTTGTTTTCTAGAAGTCATTGAAATTATCCACAAAATTATTTTTTAAAGGTCATTCAAATTCTCCACAAAATTATTTTCTAAGTTCCATTCAATTTCTCCACGAAATTGATCCCAAAAATCATTTTATTTCTCCATGAAATTGATTCCTAAGTTCATTCAATTTCTCCATGAAATTGATCCCAAATTCATTTAATTAACCTTATAAAATTGTTTCCAAGCTTCCTTAAATTAAATCAAGAAGGTCTTTCTTTCAATTTATCAAACACCCAAAAATCACAATACACTATTTCACCTAAAAATTCTTTCTTTCAATTCAAACAAAAATCTCTTCTTTTATTTAATGAAAATTCATTCTTCCAATAATCAAAATAAAACCCAATTAGAAATTCTATCTTTCAAATAATCAAAATTCCATAAATCATAATTTATTCTTCTATTAAACCAAGAGGGTTTACTTCAACAAAAAGGTGTTTTGAAGAAAATAGGATTTTCTAAATCAATCAACAGTTAAATGACCACAGTCAAGTGGATCAAACTCCATCAACATTGGCATAGGTAAATTCAATAATGTGATCACACAGTAAATAGGTCAACACATTTAACTGTGCCAACCACTGAAACTATAGCCTTCGCCAAGCGATGGCTTTCTTGACCATTGCTTGGTGGTCAAACTATAAGGGAATCTTTTTTCCTCATAAGGCGCTTACATGCTCCCATGTAAACAATATGGGATTAAACCCCACATCTAGTTTTTTAAAAAATTAATAATCCCAAGCCACCAGATATGCATCAACCAATCACAAGTGCATGATAAACCAACCAAACAACCATGATACATGGTAGGGTATAGGTGGGTCAACAAGACAACATAGTCCAACCAAGCACCTTGGTGATCGGCTATCTAGCTAGGGAAACTTGGGTATTGATAAACAACCCCTTACACCCTTTATGTGGGATTAATATCCTTAATATAGGAAATTAAAATAGGTGTTCATTCCTAAACACAAACCACAGTGCGACAACCAATAGCCAATGGCCATGCATCACCAAACAAATACAAATGGTGATCAACAATCAAACACATGTCGACAAGTGTTCAATAGGAATAACACCACCAACCAGTGCTTGGGCCATCCTTCTCGATGGTACCCTAGACCATCAAGTGGTGTTAATTTACCAAGGGGAGGCTAATCCTCTTTATGGCGCTTTCATGCCCTCCACGTAAAGCATGTGGGATTTTACTAAGGGAAATCCTAAGTGATCTTCCCATTACCCAAACCTCCTTGAGTGTGAAGATGTTGTATCATAGCATTGTGCCTTGGAAGTAGGCAAAATATTAAACACCCACCCTAAGGTTAAACCTTATGGGAGATTTAATAAGGTGGCATCACTGAGAAAGATTAAACTCAACTAAGGTGATTGTAATAAAAGATCTAGCCTGAATCCCTTAGGCAAATACATACCAAAAGGAATGTGATCTTGAGAGGGAATTTATAGTGCAGGAGGGGTTGGTTTCATTAACAAATAAATCACCATTAAGCACAAACCATTTCACAAAGAGTTATTTAATAGGTTGGATGGTGATTGATTAATAAGAACGACTTTGTTGTTGATCGAATGCTTCATCAAAAGTAGGAGAAACGTTGCCAAGGAAACAATTTGATTCATGTAAAGCATAGATAGTAATACAATGACATGAGCTATTTTAAAAATAGGTGATAAAATTAGATTACATGATGGTTTCCCTTAGAATTAGACTCAGACTTCACTAGTCGACCCTGAGCCATACAAATAGAAACATCTATAGCAAAAAGGAGGAAAACTAAACTTAAATTTGATGGAAAAACAACAAATGAGCATATAGAGTAAATTTTAACATAACATAATCACTAAGCAACATTTTACTTTGATCAAAATATTAATGTCGAGCTAAAGTTATGAAAAACCCCCAACCTAAAACTTCTTCTTCATTTAAACAAGTTGCCTTTGTTACTTATCTTCAACCTCTAGTCCCCCTCCTAAAATTGGATTCCTCCATCCTTCCATGCACCAACCCCATAAAACATACCCTTCAATGCATCATAACCAAGGACATCATTACCTACCTGACAAAGTATCCAAGTTGGAAATGAGGACATACTTCTCATTAAATACAACCCCCTTGATCAGTCCCAAATTACATGAATCCATTAACTCTTCTTTCCAAAATAGTCAGATTTTAATATATTAAAAAATACTTGCTTCATTTGGAAAGTCAAAGGAGACTTTTATATAAAACAAAAGTATTAAACAATCCATGATTGTTAGTCTATTTAATTAAAACTATGATATGCATAAAATGATATTAACCAACTCTTTTGCTAATCATTTTAAAAGCAATATCATGGCAAATATTAAGTTGTTAGCTTAATATTGTAATGGTTAGTCATTTTAATTAAAAACCATTATATGCATAAAATAATATTAATCAATTCCTTTGCTACTAAATTTAAAAGCAATATCAAAGCCAATATTAAGTTGTTAGCTTGATATTGTTCACCTAGGTATTAGTAAATCCTCTTTTACTAATACCCTCCTAGGTGGGTCCATTTTCGGTGGTGGATCCTTTCTTCCACCTTCAAGCATAAATAGTCCTGCAAAACCACATAACTTAGCAGTATCATGTTCAAAAAATATAACACAATTGCATATAGTCAATTAAAAACATAAAAAATAAGTATCAATCATCATTATCAATACATAACCCCTCTCATACAAAGTCCTGCCAAGGTGGGTCATGACAAAATCTGATGTTTTTCTAGGAGTGATCAAGACTAGGTCTTTGGTAATGATATCTTTTTTATCTACAAATTCCTTTTTACATTCTTTGAACCATACTAGGATCATATACTTTTTCAATATTTTAGTGATTCTCTTTACCAATTTCGTAAAATGGATTATGAACTTGGCTACAAGTTGGATGTAATCTAGAAAGGATTATATCACTTTGATAGATATGGGTATGGGTATCTCTCAAATTTCTTTTATCCTATTAATACCTATGGATAGGTCATCTTTAGACACCACATGTCCTAATAGTTTACCTTTTTGGAGCATAAAAATAAACCTTTTAGGGTTAAAAGGTACAGGTAAAACAACTTTTAACATCCATGAGACCATAATCCATATCATATGACCCTCATAGAGGATGTTATTTACCTAATATATGTTTATTCAACCAAACTCTAGGTTCCAAAGTATGGTGAACAACTCTACCTCCATTGGATTTAAACTTTTAACCTCCTATTCAAAGTTCTTAAGTCTTGTCCACTCAAGTAATGAGATAATATGTCCCCTACACATTTGAAATATAGATTCTAAATATCTAATATATTTGTTTTTTTATTTTGAAAATATAGTTAAATTATCAAGGTATATAAGAATGATCTCATCGGCTAGTCCCACAAAGGTGATGTCCATAGCTTTCTAGAAGATGACCCCTACATTTGATAGCCCAAAAGGCATTATTTGGTAGGCAAAGATTCCTAATTTGGATGTAAATGTAATATTGTGTTGATCATCATCTTTGATCCAAAAATAATTATATCTTGAGAAACCATCAAGAAGTAATAATATCTATGATATTGCCACCTTTTATAAAATCTTATCAATGGCAAGTAAATGGTAGTGATTTTTCAATGACACCTATTTTATATTCTTGAAGTTGACACACAACCAAATGTTACCATTTTTCTTGTGTATAAGTACTAGGTTAGCTACCAATATGGAGTGTTTGATGTAAAATATGATTTGGATTTATAAGAGTTTTAAAATCTTCTTTTTTAAAATTGCTTCAATTTTGGGACTTATATGCCTCTATTTCTATCTAAAAAAATTCATACCAATTTCAATTTCAATGGTATGCTTTATGATGTTTCTATAATACAATTTGAAATCCTGATAGAACCATGTGATGATGTCTTCATACTTTCCACAAAGATCTTTAGACAAGCGACTTTCCTCTTCAGTGCATTCTCTACCTAGTAACAAATTCTTCCCTTTGATGATCTCAATAGGGTGATAGGACACCTTCACTTTGATGCTAGATTTCTTTGCATTATCATTTATACTAACTAAGCTCTCTAATATGATAAAACCTTTTGGAAATTATTTTATCTTCAACTAAATTGCCCCATTTTTTATGTCATCCCCATATTCATTTTTGTCTTCAACATGCTAAGCTTCTTTGTGAGAAACTAAATGATTTGCTCATCATTATTAAATACTTGTCAAGAATTAGAATTATCAGGGACTACAAGATTTAAAACCATCTCCACCTCTTAATTTATCCTAAATTTTAGTAGTAGGGTTAAAATTCACTACCATGGATGATAGCTTTTCTACCTTGGCATTTAATTTTTAAGGAATTGCATTGATCTCATAACTATTGAAATTTTCTAGCAAATCGTAGAAACACAACTTGCATGAATTCAAGGTACTTGTTCTTAATATTCAAGATCTTATCAAAAAAATTTATTCAACATCAATTTATATACAACAACATGGGCCAATATTAGCTCAAAATAAACTGTCAAAAAATCCTTATCCAGGCTCTCTACATAAGCTATCTTTGGATTACAAAATATTCCCTCTTAAGTTTAAATTAATCATGTTTGCTTCTAGATTTTCCAACTAATCTATTAAATAATATATTTGCTAAAATAATGCAATAATTAAAGTATTACCTAACAACCCCCCTTTATTACATATTTTAAAAACATAAAGAGTTGCAAAATAACTCAAACTTGACACTTACAAGTGCCTTTATGAAAATATTTGTAACTTGTTTTTCGGTGGAAATGTACTGGAACTAGATCTTATGTTTTTGAAGTTTGTCTCGAATGAAATGACACCGAGCTTAAATGTGATTTGTTAATTCATGGAATACTATATTCTTATCTAGTTTAAAAACACCTTGGTTACCACATTTCAAGTATATTGGAAGATTCTTCTAAATATCCATACTTGAAAGGATGTGACGTAGCCATATTAGTTTGCATATAGCTCCTCGTGCAACACAATATTCTATCTCTATGGATAAAAGTGCAACTTCTTGCTACTTATTGATTTAACAAGAGACATATCTAGATACTAGATGAAATATATATCCAGACATTGATTTCCTGTCATTTAGAAATCCAACATAATATGAGTTTGTGTATCCTTTTAAAAATAAATTATCTTTCTTGTATTCCAGGCCAAATTCTATTGTTCCACGAATAGTGTAAAACTCGCTTCATTGCTTTCTAGTGACTAACCCTTGGCTCCTACATGGACCTTGAAAGATAGTTCACAACAAAGTTGATATCTAGCTTGGTGTTTTTTAGATGTATAAGACTCCCAATAAATTTTTGATATTCTAGATACCTAAGGTGATTTGTCATATCTAAACAATTGTAACCTTGGTTCCATTGGAGTTACCTTGGGTTCACATTCTGTCATATTATATTTCTCTATAAGTGCCTTGGCATATTTTATCTCCTATATTTTGATGCAATTCTTATTTTGCAATACTTCCAAGCCAATACAATAATGTAGAAGTTCTAGATTTGTTATATCAAATGACTTTTTCAAGTCACTCTTCATAGTGTCCACAATCTCTTCGAAACTGCTAGTGATAATCAAATCATCAACATACAGTACAATCATCACTATTTTAGAACCAACCTTATTGAAATATAGATTTACATATCAAGGAATCCTTTTAAATCCATGTTACAATAGGTGATTATAAATCTTGATGTACCAAGCTCTTGGAGCCTGTTCCAACCCATACAAAGATTTTATCAATTTACAGATTTTTTGCTCTTGTCCTTCAACAACAAAACCTTCATGTTGAACTATGTACACCTCTTATTTGATATCACCATTCAAGAAGGTACTCTTTACATAAATTTGATGTAGGTTCCATCTAAACTGAACTTCCATAGCACAAAGAACACAAATGGTTATATTTTTTGTTGTGCAAATGTTTCTTCATAGTAAATAGCTTATTTTTTAGCATAGCCCTTTGAAAAAATTTAGACTTTATGCTTATCAATTTTTCCATATTTCTTATACTTTATTTTAATACCCACTTGCATCCTATTGGTTTCTTTCCAATAGACAGATCAACTAGCTCCCATGTATTATTTTTCATAAGAGATCAACTTCCATAACTTCCTTCCATTGAGTCAAGCTAAGTGCATCCTTCAATGAAGTAGGTTCTACATGCTCCATCACTAAAGACATCAAACCCCTATATCCTTCCTATCATGACATGCTTCGAGTACATGGATGGGTGGAATTGAGATTGAGAGCTGCATCAAGTTTGGTGTCTCTCATTGTGCTTGTGTGCCATTTTAGAAATTTTATGTGGTGTGGATGAACAATCACTTTAGGATCATAAACAAGGGTATGAATGTAATATTGGACTTCATCAAATTCGAATTGTAAAATAGGATATATGTCTTTGTTAGACTCTTTAGAATCTACTATATTTGACTTGGGAGCATTTTCTTCATTAATATCACATATCAATTAACATGAATTTTCTTGGTAATAGGATCAATCAACTGATACCTTTTTGATTCTTCATCATAACCAAGAAATATGCACTACAAAGACTTCTCATCTAGTTTACTCCTTTTCTTCTTAGGAAACTATGAAGGCTTTATTACCAAATATCCTTAGATGATAAATTGATGGTTTTCTTCCACTTTAGGCTTCTTCAGGTGTTACTCCTTGAAGAGATTTTGTTGGTCTCTATTTAGGAGATACACAATAGTATAGATAACTTTAGCCCAATATTGTTGCCCAAGATGAGATCCAATGAGCATACATCAAACCATCTCCATGATGGAATGATTTCTCCTTTCAACAACTCCATTTTGTTGAGGATTATAAGATGTTGTAAGCTATCTATTTATCCCATGTTGTGTAAGAAATATTGAGAATTAATTGGAGGTAAATTCCTCCCTTGATCTGAGTGGAGGGTCTTGATTGAACATATTGATTCTTTCTCAACATGTTTTTGAAACTAATAAAAATATAGGAAGGCATTAAACTTCAATTGTAAGAAGAAGACCCACATTTTTCTAGGGTAATCATCAAAAAAAAATTAAAAATATTTCTTTACATCAAAACTGTTTGGCATAGGTTTGCACATATCGATGTGTATTAGCTCAAATGGTTATTTATCCCTAGAAGAACTCAATTCAAAAGGTACTCAGTGTTACTTTCCTAATAAGAAATTCAATAAAACTGGTAATGTTGATGAGAGTTTGGGTAAGCCTACCACCATGTACCATTTGTGCCACAAGAAGGTTGCTTCTTTTGTTGTGGTAGCCAAGACAACATGCAATGAATTGAAGGCATATAAAGCAAATAAGCCATGCTTATATGAAGCAATTACAATATGTTTATCATTTTTGGTGATGAAGAAACACTTCTTTCCATCAACAACTTTGAAATCAACCACCATATTTTTAACCAAGATTTGTGGAAATGATAACAAATAGTTGGTCAATTCTTTTCTTTTTTTGGTAGATAAGATACTATAGTATTAATACCAGGTTTTACAGGTTGACCCAAAACCTTTTACAAAAATCAGCCCAGGACTGTTGATGAACATATCCTTACTAAGGATCCCATATTAAAATCTACATGCCGCCAAAGCCATTACATTCGGTAAGGCACATAGCCTGTTATCAAAAAGAAACTTCCCATACAATATTTTGGATATACCTCGAGAAAACACACATGAATCGTAATTACAAAAAAGAAACAGACATGGATCCCTTCCTTGAGACAGTGGAGAAACAAAAAGCTGTAGACACACATAGCAGAGTACTAAAAAAAACTCCCACAAGCTTTGTATTGACAGTTACTCTTAATAATTCTTTGGTAATTGCTTTCTTCCATATATGACATGCTTTGGTACCACATACTATCTTGGCAAATCAGCCTTGGAGAAGTGAACCTGCTAGCTAGATTTATGGTGGTGGCTATCTGGTGGTCCACATGTCTTTGGTTCAAAGTCTTATATTGTTGTTTCTTTCCTTCCCTGTGATTATCAACCAACCTCAAATTAATAAGATGAATAGGAGCCATGTTATCTGACATGTGACTATCCCCATTAGTCTTTGTGGTATTTCCAAGTAGCATCCACAAATACTGATAGCTCGAATAATTTTTATTGTGATTCCAATTCAAAAAAGAGACGGGAATACTCCTAGCCTTTGAAATTATAGTGCCTTCCCTATTGGTAAATTTGACTATCATTCTTGGAATTCTTGTTGAATAAGCTCCTCTACTTCACTTGGGACATCATGTTCCCATTTGAAAAGTATTTCACCATCGACACCCAAATTAGCCAAGTTATCAGCAATTTTGTTAGCTTCCCGAAAGACATGTTGGGCTTTCTATCATGTCTTCCCTAGAAAAGGATCCTATCCTCTTCAATAATTGTTTTAATCCTCCAAGGAGGTGTTTTCCAATTATTGAGTATATTTATAACATGCATAGAGTCTCCTTCTATGATAAAAGTGCCTTCTAAGTCTTGAGTCATTTGAAGGCCTCTCCACATAGCTCTAGCTTTAGCTTCTTTGTTCATCCTTGTTCCCAAATATTTGGAAAATGCAAACATCATATTCCCATTATGATCTCGCACAATGCCACCAGCGCCTATTCTTCCAGGATTGTCCTTAGCTGCTTCATCAAAATTAATCTTAAACCAACACGTAGGAGGTGGAGACCACTTAACATTGGCTCTAGGGTTGAATACCCTAGGCACAGACTCATATAACAAGTTTAAGCTTAAATATTGAGCAATCGAGGTCTCCTACAGATGAGGTTTACAGCTATCAAAAGGGATAAGGTTCACATTATCGTCGGCAAAGGATATGATCCTAGAAATGATAATTTTATGATCATGGATAGACTCATTAAAGACTCTATGGTTCCTTTCTAACCACACCTGCCAAAGATAGTGATTGAGACAAATTTTACACATGTATCTAAGTCTTTGGCTTGAAAAGGGGCAATGCCACTAGACAAACAAATCAAGTACGGTGGCTGGTTTAACCCATGAAATATTGAAGGCCTAAAAAACCCCACTTAGGATAGTCAAGGAAAATGTGATAAATGGTCTCCCAATTAGCCCTGCATAGATAACAATGATTAGTGATACAAATACCTTTATGCATCATATTATCAATGGTTATAATTCTTCCTTGGATAACCAGCCATGAAAAGACTACAATTTTTGGAATTAAATTTTTTATCCAAACTAAGTCCTTTTGGAGGAAAAAATCCTCATCATCAAGCAGAAGCTTGTAAGCTGATTTAACAGTGAACTGCCTATTTTCTGTAGGAGCCCAGGTAACTTGATCTTCCTTGGGTCTCATTGGGATAAACTGTTGCCCGAGAATGTTACAAAGATCAACCATATAATCGAAGACTTTTTTGCCAATGAGTTCTTCTGTGATATCTCTGATTCGGGCTAAGTTAGGATATTGCATCAGTGGTTCATCCTTAGCCCACCTGTCATTCCAGTAATTTATCCTCTCACCATTTCCTAAAACCCATATTAAACATTTTTTGATTATTTCCTTACAATTAAGAATTGCTTTCCAAAAAGTAGAACCTCTGATTGGAACTGAGTCACTTAGAAATTCCATATTTTGAAGATACTTTCATTTGATGATAGCTGTCCATTCATTTTCTTTACCAGAAATGAGACGCCACACCTGCTTAGCTAGTAAAGCTAAATTTATATGAACAATTCTCCTCAGATCTAAGCCCCCATTTTCCCTGGGTCTGCACACTTTGGTCCATCTTACAAGGTTTATCCTTTCTCTCCTCTGATCCAGTCCATAAAAATTCTTTTTGGAGTTTCTCAATTTTCTAGAAAACCTTCATAGGGGCTTTGAAAACGAAAAGGAAATAGACTGGAATGCTCCGAAGAGAGGCCTTAGTTGATCAATTCTAGTACATAAAGTACCTTTTCAATTTGACACTGTCCATATGGAAGAGTAATCAAAACATCACCTACCCCTTGGACTTGATAGGCTTTATCATCTATAATTGTGATAGGTTTACCTTCTTTTGCTTCAAAAGTATCAAACCACTCCTTATCTCCTATCATATGCATGCTCGCACCTGAATCTATATACCAAACATTATTTTTTTGTTTTAGAATCAGTCTAAGTCATGAGCACCTTGTGTTCTTGCTCTGAATCTGAATTCGATTCTTCAATATCAACATACCCTTTTTGTTGTCTATATTTATGATGTGGTTTGTATTATCCTTTCTTCTTTGGTGGTTACTAGTTCTTATCACCTTTGTATTGAAAAATTAAAAGCAAGAAAGATAAAAACAATAATAACACAATACACAAGATTTATGTTGAAATCCTACTGTGTGCAGGTAATACCATAGGGCAATGGCATCTATAGTATTTTATTAATCTCACAGAACAATTTTACATTCACACCCTAATTTCTGTATTTACAAATACAAAGGATCATTCTTTTTTATAGGAAAACAAGAGAAGATTCTAAGAAAGTCGAGATACATCCAAAAAATGTTAATTAATAACCACACTTATTTAATTTCCACTGTTATTAATTAAAACCGTGTTTATTTAATTGCCATTATTATTAATTAACAATCGTGTTGATTTAATTTTTGCTATTATTAATTAACAACCACATTTATTTACGTACCATTGTTATTAAGTGCTATAAGTTGCACCACCATGCACCACGCTGCTGAATAACATCGAAGATCTGTATATTGAATTCACCTCCTAACATTCTCCTACTTCAATTCAATATACTAGAATTTGTTTCCTCTATTTTCTATTCAAGTGCCAATTGCCCAATCCTACCATTATCACGTTTTTAGAAAACCTAGAGAATTTTTGCACTAATCAAACTTCTTTCTCTTGATTGGATTTATAAAAATATCTACAGGATTCACTTCAATGTCAATTTTCTCCAATAGGATACTACCTTCCACCACATTTCTTATAACATAGTACTAAACATCAGTGTGTTTCGTATGATCATGGAATTTTGGGTTCTTTACTAACTGAATAGCACTTTGGCTATCAAAATGCAATTAAATATGCCCCTGCATTATCTTGAAGTCACCCAATCACTCTAGCCAAATTACCTCTTTGTTGGCTTGAGTTGTAATATATCCAGCTTTAGTGGTTAATAAATCCACCATTGACTAGATCTTAGAAGTCCAACTCAGCTCCACCAGCAAGAGAGAAATTATACCCTATAGTGGACTTTCACCCATATCTATCTCCACCATAAAAATCCACAAAACCTTTAATTTGCAAATTTGGTGATCCAAAGTAAATACAAACATTTGAAGTGCCTCTTAAATATCTAAATATCCACTTCACTACAATCCAATGCTCCTTACGATAATTTATCATGAATCGGTTGACAACTCCTATTGCTTGGGAAATATCCGGTTTGGTGTTCACCATGGAAAACATGAGGCTTCCTACTAATGGTGAGTATGGTACATGAGACATGCTTGTCTTATCTGCTTCTATTCTAGGACACTATTTGCAAGATAATTTTAACTGTGGAGGAAGTGGGGTACTACTTGGTTTTGCATTTTGCATATTGAAGTGTTGCAAAATATTTTATATATATAACTTTTGACATAACTAGATCTTCCTTCCTGTTTAGTCCTTATGTATTTTCATCCCTAGAATTTTTTTTTTGCTCCTAAATCCTTCATTTCAAATGTCTTAGCCAATTGAGCCTTAAGATCAATAATTTTTTTCATGCTAGGGCCTACAACCAGCATATCATCAACATACAACAACAAGATATTATAATCATCAAACCTCTTATAATATGCACAATGATCAGATTCAATCCTACTAAAACCTTGTCTCTCTATGAAGGTATCAAATTTTTTGTATCACATCCTTGGAAACTATTTCAATCCATAAAAATATTTCTTGAGTCTACAAACCAAATGCTCTTTACCTTTTTCTTCATATCCCTAAGATCAATCCATATAGATATCTTCCTCAAGATCACCATGCAAGAAAGTAGTTTTCATGTCAAGATGCTCCAGCTCTAAATCTTGTGCTACTATAAGTGCAAGTAAAACTCTGACAGTAGTTAGCTTCACAACTGGAGATAAGATTTCATTAAACTCTATTCTATTGGTTGTGGCTCTTGATCTTGTGGCTATTCAAGCTACTGAACATGCTGATCAAAAACTTCAAATCCTTATTTTCTCTTTTATCTTTGTTCATATCTACTTCAAGAGGTACAACCTTAGGTGTTTGTTGTACCTGCTTCCTTTACATGGATTTTCATTAAAAACAACATCCTAGATAAAAATTACCTTATGGTAGTAGGATCCCATAGTTTATACCCTTCACTATATCTCCATAGCCAAGAAAAATACATTTGTTTGATTTTGGGTCAATTTTGGACCTATTTTATTTAAGCACATATGGGTAAATGCATCACAACCAAACTTATGTAAATGAGAGTAATCAACTAACTTACCACTCCAAAATTCCTTTGGAGTCTTTCCATCCAACATAGTTGTGGAAGACCTATTAATAAGATAAGTAGTTGTATTAACAACCTCCGCCCAAATTTTTTTATCCAACCCAGATGTGTTGGGCATGCTTCTTGCACATTCTACAATTGTGTGATTCATCCGCTTAGACACACCATTTTGTTATGGAGTATATGGCATAGTCTTATGGTGCTTAATTCCTTGCTACGTATAAAAATCATCAAACTCCTTGGAGTAATATTCACCCCATTATCTGACCTGAGACATAAAAGAAGCTTACCCAAAATTTTATCTACTTGTGCCTTGAACTCCTTAAATTTTTACAAAGTTTTTTCTTATTTTTCAAAAATTTAACCCACACTCATCTAGAATAATCATCTATAAATATCATAATATACCTAGTACCTTTTAAGAACTAAGTGGGGACTGGTCCAAATATATCAAAATGTATAAGTTGTAGAAAATCATAACTCCTACCAGATCTTGTAGTAAATCGAACCCTCTTTTGTTTACCAAAAATATAGTTCTCACACAAGTCTAAATTACAAGACTTAATCCCATAAAGTATACCTTGGTCATGCAAAAATTTGAATCATTTTTCATTCATATACCCTAGCCATTGATTTCATAACATTACTTCATCCTAAGCATTTTCTAAAGTTGTTGCTGCTACATGGTTTATCACCGTATCACTACACAAATGATACAAGGTCCCATAAGATTCTTATTTTTCTACTACTAGGGATCCTCTAGAAATCTTACAATAATTTCTTCCAAAACTAGTAAAATACCCAAGCTTATCCATCATCTTGATTGAGAGAAAATTCTTCCATGAATTAGGTACATGTCGTACATCACACAACATCCTTTGTCTGCCATCATTTATCTTGATCCTTATGTCCCCTCTTCCCACAATTTCTAAAGGATGATCATCACCCATATATACCATCCCACCATTAGATGGATGATATTTGACAAACCAATATCTATATGGATATGTGGAAAGATGCACCCGAGTCCAAAAACCAAGTATATAAAATAGATCTATTATTATTGATACAAAAGGTCTCACATGTTGCCATCACTACTAAATCTACTACATTGGCCTCAGTTGAAGGATGATTATGCTTTTCACCATCTTTTTATTTTCAGATGCCAATAGTCCTTTTTTGAGTGCCCTAACTTCCCACAATTCCAACACTTCCCTTTCAACCTGCATCCTCTTGACTTAGATCTAGACTGTGATCTACCTTGTTGAATCCTTTTGAAATATCAACATCTTACAACTAGGGATTTATTGGTTGAGGATTCCAGTGACATTTTTTACCTCAACTCTTATGCCAACAAAGCGACTACAATATCATCAAATTTTAGAGCTCATAATGATGCATTTTTAAGGCCATCGCCAAATGATCCTAGATGTTTAGGAGGGAACACAATAGGGTGATTACACTATCCTCATACTCCATCTTCACATTAACCAAGACCAATTTACTAATTAGGTTATTAAACTCATATAAATTATCTGCCATAGATGAACCCTCCTTCATCCTTAAGTTATAAAATTGCTTTTTTAGAAAATATTATTTATTGTTAATTTAGTCTCATATAGCTTCTTAAGACTCCCCTAGAGGGCTTCCACTACCCTTTCTTCAACAACATTGAACAAGACAAAATATTCCAGGTAGAGATAAATTGTAGAAACTTCCTTCCTATCCAGATTTATCCATTCCTCATCTATCATGCTACTAGATTTATTCACAAATCCTTTCAAGGCTAGGGCTTGGTCATTTTGAACCAACAAATCCTCCACCTTCATCTTCCATAGGGTAAATTTCCTACCATAAAACTTCTCAATATTGAACTTGGTTACACCTCCTATCATTGTTGCAGATCCCACTCGCACAAACCCTAGACCAACAAGTTCTTAAATAACCTGACTCTGATACCATATGTTATAAAATTAAAGGCAAGTAAGCTAAAAACAACAATAACACAATAGATAAGATTTACATGAAACCCTACTGTGTGTAGGTAAAACCACAAGGTAATGGTAGCTATAATATTTTATTAATCTCAAGGAACAATTTTACATTTGCACCCTTTTTTGTATTTACAAATACAAGAGTTAATTCTTTTTTATAGGAAAACAAGAGAAGATTCTAGAAAAATCAAGATACATCCAAAATACATTAATTAACAACCACATTTGTTTTATTACCACTGTTATTAATTAACAACCACATTTATTTAATTGTTGTTATTAATTTTTTTTGAAAAGTAATTTGTAAAAACTTGTATTAAAACAAATATCATTTACAAATTGGGATGAGACTTCTCCCAGCCTTAGCCAAAGGGAACACATGTTTACAAAAATAAAAGAAGATTTGCATTGGATCCAAATATATTAAACCATATTTCTACAATGGTTGTACACCTTGTTTACAACTGTAAAATAAGATCTACATTGGAGCAAAAATCTCCTAAACCATATTTATGGAATGGTTGTCCAATTTAACTAAACACTGGATTTGTTCACCAACCCGTCTAATCATATCATTCTCAATAGCCATTTCATTGTGCCATTGAATCCCTACCTCCTTCTCAGTAGCCATCTTAGCTAGGAAGTCTGCCACTTTATTTATATCTCTACTCACATAAACTGGAATCACATCATCTAATTCCCTCCACAATTCCTTAATTTAAGTGATAAGAATCCTCAACCTCCATGTCTTCAAAGCAAATTTCCTCACGTAATCTAGAGCTCTAACCATTATTTGAGAATTTTATTCTAGGATTATCCTCTGTAACCTTGTTTTACTGCCCAAATAGAATCAAATTTTATAGCTAAGGCTTTCATTTCATTGTTTGTGGCTCTTCCCAAGTTTTGCATTTCCCAATAGAGCACTATTCTAACATGATTCTGATAAACCACTCCAATTCTAGCTCTACCTAGATTGCCTTTTGCAGCTCCATCAATATTAATTGTAATCCAAAATTCTAGGGGTGGTTTCCAAATAGCTCTGTCCTGCCTCTCTTACACTGTAACTTCCTTATCCATTGTCCCTATAACAACCTGAGTTTTATCTTTAGCATACATTGCCACAGTTTCTGTGACTTTGCTCCAAATGACCTGCCAAACTCCATCTAAAGATGAAAAGGTTTCTCTAAAAATTCAGGCATTTCTCTCCAACCACACTTGCCACCAAATAAATTTTAATCCAAGCTCCCAACCAATACAAAGAGATTTAGATTTAAATCTACCCCTCTTCCATATTTCCCAAATATTAATCTGATTAAAATCACCATTAACTTAAATTTTATAATATAAAAACCATATCTCCCAGATCTGACTTGTGAATGGACACTCAAACATCAAGTGATCAGTGGGTTCCTCACTCTTGTAGCATAAAACACATTGATATGGACCAATGATTCCCTTATGTCTGAGATTATCAAAAGTAAGAATTCCATTATGCATGAACTGTGAGGCAAAAAAGTTTACTTTCGACCAACCCTTGGACTACCAAATATTTCTCCAATCCTCAACCTGATATGCATGAAAAGGAGGCTCTGGAAGGATATTATCATATCCATCCTTCACTGTGTAGACACCAAGGCTCCCATAGCCCCAAGATAATTCATCCTCCTCATATCTACCTATGATAAATATTTCTACCAAGATTTTAGTCATGATGGGTGTCAAATCCGGAGGGATTGAAATTGGCTACTCATCCAACTTCTTAAACTGCTTAAATTTATAATCCCTTAGTTGACTAGTTTTGAAATAACTTTCAATTTGGAACCAATCCCTAGTTTCCATGGTTTTTTTTATTGGTTGCATTTCAATAATTTTAACAATAATAGGTGGGTACTGAACCCATGAATCTATCCAAAATTGTGTCTTCTCCCCTCTCTCCACTTTCCAAAATAATCCATATTTCACTACCTAGGATCCTAAATTAAGAGCCTACCACACTAAGGATCCATTGCCATCCAAATGGAAACAACCCACCTCGTTTGGGTTTACTTTTCCCAAATATTTACTAGTTAAAATTATACTAAATAAAGAAGTTGGTTGGGAAATCCACCTCTAGTAAAGCTTTCCATCCAAAGATTTATTATTTAACTTTGATATTCTTAGTCCCAAAACTCCTTTTACCTTGGGTTGGCTTAATTTCTCCCAACCTACTAAGGCCAATTTCCTCTCTCATTTTACTCCTTCCCATAAAATTTTCTAGCCCTATTGTCCAACTCGTTTCATATGGTATGTGGGGCAACAAGGATAGAAAATTTATAAATTGGTATGTCCTAAATGACTGACTATAAAAAAGTTAATCTACCCCCATAGCTTAACCATTTGTCATACCAATGATTAATTCTTTCCTTGATACAATCCAAAATATTCCTCCAGATATCTATTTTTAGTTTTTTAAAATGCAAAGAGAACCCCAAGCATACCACTGGGAGATAAGTCCTTGTGAATCCCAAGATATTTAAAATTTTGTCTTGAAGCCTTTGATCAAGATTGAAAAAACCACTTTGGATTTTTTATCATTGATGACTTGGTTTGTAGCCCTAAGGTAGACATTAAGTATATCTCTAATAATTCTTGCTTCCCTAAATTTTGCCACTCCCACCAATCCTGTGTCATCCACAAACTGTAGGTGAGTCAAAACTTCCTCACCCACCTTAATACCTGTTAGAAAACCTTGTTGTCTTCTCCTCAAGATGAGCCTACCCAAGCCTTCAGCCAATATGATAAAAATATAAGAGGAACAAGGATATCATTTATTAAGGCCTCGAGTAGCTCCAAATGGTTGTGAGGGAAGACCCTTTATTAACACTGAGTATTTCGGAGTAGAAACACAACTCATGACCCATTCTATCCAATCCTAAGAGAAACCAAAGGTTGCCATCATATTTGAAAAGAATATCCACTCCACCCTATCATATGCCTTTGACATATCTAAATTTATGAACATTCCTCTATTACTAGATGTTTGCATCGAATGGATTGCCTCTTGGGCTAGAGCACACCATCCAAGATCTACCTACCCTCTATAAAACCCCCTTGCTCCGAGGAGATAATTCTATGTAGAAGAGGTTTTAGCCGCTTAACCATTACCTTTATGATTATTTTATATAAAGCAATAGGTCTATAATCTTAAATATGCACCCCCTCCTCCCCTTTTGGAATTAATGCAATGAAATTATGATTTAATGCTTTAAGAATTCTTTTACTACCTTTGAACTCCTCTATAACAACCATTACATCCTCCTCCAAGTTGTACCAGAAGGCCTAAAAAAACTCAATTGGAAAGCCATCTAAACCTGGTGTTTTTTTGGTGCTCATTCCAAAGATTACATTCTTTAGTTCCTCTTTATCAATGGGTTTAAGTAGGGCCTAATTTTCTTCTTTAGAGATAACATAGGGTATGATAGAAAGAAAAAAAATTTGAGCCTCTTCATCTTGTACCATACATTCCTTGAAATAATTTAGAAAAATAATCCATTGAATGGAAATGCATACCTGGAATTGTATCAAACGAGTGTCCACTCTCATCTTGAAGAGCTTCCATGTTGTTCATCTATCTCCTAGAACAGGTAGCCCGATGAAAATTTTTTGTATTTTTATCACCTTCTAATAACCCAGTGGTTCTTGCTCTTTGTTTCCAGTAGCTATCCTCTTGGTTTTCAATGTCCTCAACTATTTTACGCAATGCATCATCCTCTTCTTTGAGCTACTCTATAACTGTTCCTTCCCTAAAGTGTTTTTGTACCTCATCCCATCTGGCCACCAATGGAGCTCTTTGGAACTAGAAGTCTATCGTGTTAGCTCGCCTCCATTGTTTTATTTGATATTTGACATAATGAAGATGTTTGTGGAATTTAAACATTGTTGTCCCATATGTTGGGTGGTCTTCTTCCCACCACTATGGAATTTTATTTCGAAGTTCCTCTTTTTGTAACCAAAAGTTTTCAAATTTAAATGGTTTGTGATGTTGCACTGTCTTGATCCCCTCTTCCAACAAAATGGGAAAGTGATCTGAAATTGGATCCTCCAAAATCTGAAATTTTATATTCCATTTTACAAATGCCTCCTTTGAAACAAAAAAATGATCTAACTTTACCTTCCTGTTATATGGCTCCCTCCTCTTACTAGTCCAAGTATAGTTGGTTCTAGGGCATTTAATATCCCCCAAGTGTAATGTATGGACTTGGGAAATCATAAGTCGATCCCCTGGGTCCAAAATTGGGGTTCCCCCTTCCTGATCTCTACAGGATAATTTAGCATTAAAATTACCAACAATAATCCAATCTAACTCTTCCCTTGAGACTCTCATGTTATGCACAACTTTCCATTGATGCATCTTACCATCTAGGTTTTGAGCCCTATAAAAATTTATGATTAAAACATGTTCATCTGTGACATTGTTTCTAAAATGTGATGTGAGGACACTCCTCCAAGCTATATTTTCTATTGCAGTACATTCAAGAGAGTTACAAAAATTAACTATCCCCCTTGAGACCCCTTGGGCAGCAACTTCCATATGACCAACACCCCTCCAAATTCTATATTTTACACATAAGATCCAATGATATTTTTGTCTCTTGGGTAAGAAAAAAAAATTGTTTTATATTTTTCTAAGAGTCTTTGAACAACAGATTGATGGGCTCTACCTTTTAAACCCCTAACATTCCATGATTGTATAATCATTGGTTACCTTGAGAGCAGTAAGAATTTATTGGCCTCATCGATCCTCTAGTGATCAGTTTGTATCCTTAAACTACTATCAATTCCTTATTTGATTTTCTACCCACTCCTTGAGAGATGCTATTTTTTGATCTGTTTTTCACTTGAGTTATCCCTAGAGTTGGCATTTATCTTTTCTTTTCTGCTATGTCCATGATGGAATTCTTAATTATTCATTGCTCTTGGTTATGCACTATCAATGCCCCTAAAATTTCTTATTATGGTAACTCACTGCACTCAATTACCTGCTCTATGATGGGAGGAGGTGAAAGAGGGGCTTGAACATGGTTGTTATTGTTTTCATTATTCCCATCCACTCCTTCCATAAATTGTTCTTCTTCTTGGTCCATTAGTGTCTTAAAAATATCATACCTATTGGAGGTCTTGACTTGTGTTTGCTCTTTACCATATTTTTTCTTTTGCCTTCTCCTTATTTTGGGTTGTTCAAAACCATTTACCTGTGCTTCTTTACCCTAAGAAATATTGGTTGTTTCTTTGTTGATTTTTGACTTACCCTCCTTAGGGAGATTTGACATTCCCAAAGGAGCCTCCATTTTTATGTTCATATTATTTGGGAAAGATCAGGCTAAATACCCATATTTGTGGAAAACTCTACATCTGAAGGGCAATGCCTCATAATCCAGTTGTTGAATCCAAGATAGTCCTACAAGTTCGAGTTCCACCTCTGCTGGCAAAGGCTGGCTAAGATCCAATTCCACACATAATTTTACATAAATAGTTGTGTTTCCTTCCATTGTGTCTTTGGAAACACCCAAATATCTTCCAAGGAAATTACCAATAATTTCCAATACCTGCTCACTCCAAAACTCCATTGGAAGTGCATACAAACGGATCCAAATTGGGACAACAATGGGTTCAATTTGAGGATCAAATCCCACTCTCTAGGGTTGAAAAAATAATCCTACTGAACCATGATTCCTCTTTTCTAATTTGAAAGCCCTATTTCTATCAAAAAGTGAAGAAAAAATAACAATAAAATATCCATTGCTAATAAACCACAAAGAATACTCACCAAGAGGCTCCTAGTTTTGTCGGACCTAGGAATGCAAAAAATTTAAAGTAGGAAGAGTACCCATGAATTTATAGATCAAATCATGATTGGCTGTATATAAAATTGTTTCTTCGACTATAATTTGATCAATGACAACGTTTGGCCTTGATTCTAACTATGGCAAGCATCCATTAACTCATTGTGATGTTGATATATTTCCAGCAGTTATAAAGAGCATTTTAATGCAATTTTCTATGCTTCTTCAGTCTCTTATGGAGATTTATCCTTTAACAAATCTGCAAAAGAACTATGTCTATCCAAAATATGATATAGAGGTGTCCCCATTGGGCCCTCCTGGGGTAGCAATATTATCTTCAAATCCATAGTAACCAAAAATCTCCTAAGCTACCCAACCGATGCCCTAGTTTTCTCTTCCTGTTGTTGTTATTAATTAACAACCATGTTTTATTAATTACCGATGTTATTAATTAACAACCATGTTTATTTAATTGTCGTTGTTATTAATTAACAACTACATTTTTTTAATTATCATTGTTATCAATTAACAACCACATTTACTTAATTTCCACTACTATTAATTGCTATAAGCTACACCACCATGCACCACTCTGCTGAATAAAATAAAAAAATTGTATATTGAATTCATCTCCTAACACTTTATTGGAAGATTTGTACCAACATTATTTGGTGTCATGTCTTTCTTTCTCACAAATGTGGAAGTACCTCTTTTGCTTTTGAGGTGTCTTTTATGAGGAGGTTGAGGTGATAGAACCCTTGGATGAAGAACCCTTCTGAAAAGAACCTTGTTTCTTGTACCCAAATTTCTTGGAAATGAGTGCACTATTGGACAATTGGTCTCTTAGATTTTTGGTGGCTTCTTCTTGTTGCAAAAAATTAACCAACTCCTAAAAAGATACTTGTCTACTAGACACTTGTAGGGAAGTGACAAGCACTCTAAAATAATTTGGTAAAGCTCTCAAAATGATGGAATTTTTGAGCTTACCATCCATTTTTTTCCCATTGCATGTAATTTTGCTCTTAAATCAACAACTCTGCAAAATAAAGACTTGTATACTTTCTCCATTCTTCATGCTTAGAGTGTGAAGCTAGGATTGGAGGTTAAATATTTTTGCTTGATTCTTTCCTTCATAAATGGTAGTCAATTTATCCCATGCATCTTTGGCACTTTTTGCTTCACAAATATGCGGTTGAATCTCATCAGAAACGATAAGAACAATGATCATTAGGGATTTAACATTAGCATCATCATATAACTCTTTTGCATAATCTCCATATTTTGGACGTGTGATTTTTCCAGTCATGATGTCCCATAGCTTTTCAACCTACAATATGGTCTGCATCTTTGTCTTCCAAGGTGCAAAATTTAGACCTCTCAAGAGTTGAGAATTTAAAAGATAGGTCTTTAGAATGGACATTGTAAGTGTTCCTTATATCTCCAAATGGTCCCCATTTCTTTATATCATGAGTACAATAGACTTGATCCATCTGATATATTCATTTTTTCTATAATACCCATTGGTATGTGGAATAAGTTGGTCATATTATTATACATGGTCATACATGAGAGAGACTTTAAGGTACGTGAAACAAAATAATCCATGGTACATAAGCAATATTGAAAGGGATTCACTTTATCTTTGACACCTGCTTAAAAATATCTCTATATATGTAGGGTGCTAAGTCCCTTAAATACTTGGAGGAACTTAATTTTAGGTTTTACGTAGAGAGATACTAATGAATAAGGGTAATGATGGAGTGAAAAATAAAAATAGGCTTTCCTTATTTCTCCGTAGTGGTTTATAGGGATAGACCCTAGATGTCATTATTGTAGCTATGTTAGGCACTAAATGCAGTAGCCTAATCATGACAACATTACTTGTAAATGTAGGTCAAAGGCATCATAATTACCGAATGTTGCCTTGTGCAAGTAACACAAAAATAGGGTAAATATTTGGGGTCTTTTTGTGGCCAAAAATTAATGCATGAAATAATAAATTAAATTCATGCAATCATTCACAATGCCCATAATGTTTTTTAAGGTGTTTATTTCCATAAAAAATGCACCTTTTACAATGTCAGTTTTGCAATGATATTGATGTGTAGGATTGCAAAATTAATTAATGCAATATTTGGAGAGTTTACAAAATAAAGGAGATGATTTTGCAAAAAAATATGACCTTAAGCAAATAATTTAATTTAATTAATCATTTAAATAATTAATTAATTAAATAAATTAACTAGTTAATTAAACAATAAAAAATAATTAACTAAAAAAATAATTAATCAATTTAAAAAAAAAGCTAAGGTCTTACCCGCCAAGGCTCCAACTCCTCCACTTCAACCAAAGAAAAGTTCAATACAGTGAGGCTATATGATCTTGATAATATAGTCCACTCTTTACTAAAAAAAAAAAATTTTAAATTGCTAATCGTTAGGAAAGAGACCAATCAAACTCAACGTCATTGTTCCAAGTGTGTAGAGGTTGTCATGTCCACCATAGTGGAAGCCTTTGTGTTGCCATGTTCATGGGGAGGATAGTGTGTGCTCCCCTACGTACACTCCTGCACATGTGCTTTTATGCTCAACATGCATGCACATGCTATGGGGGCATAATGTGGTGCCTAATGGTGCACATGCCCCTATGCATGTATGCACCTTGCATGCTCCTATGTGTTGTAGGGGTTATAGGTGGTGCACCTTGCACACACCTGTGCACATACATGCCCTGTGTGATACAAGGAAAATTTCATGTAAACGTTTGAAATGTGGCCAGTCGTCTACCTTGGTGACTAAACAGGCTATATCCAAAACATTCAAACAATGCAGGCCGCATCATATCTCTTCTACATGGAGATTTAAAACACGCCAACCTTACTCTTACCCAAATACCCAAAGGATCGAGACATCTACTCTAATACTGTTGTTGGAGATCTTATCAAAATTATTTTATTCAACATCAATTATATATAGCAACATGGACCAAGATTAGCCCAAAATAAACTATCAAAAAAACTTAACTAATGATTATCCAATCTCTCCACGTAAGATATCTTTGGCTTATAAAACATTCCCTTATAAGTTTAAATTAAACATGTTTGCTTCTATATTTTCCAACTAACCTATAAAATACTATATTTTCTAAAATAATGCAATAATTAAAATATTACCTAACACTTTTTTTGTTTTATTTTTTTGATACATAGGGGAATTGGCAACTACCTTTCCTTTTTGAACAATTGGTCATAGGGTCAAATCACATTACCTCCGATCGTAGCATCAAATCATGGAGCTACCACTATAACCCCTACCTTGCCTTGGTAAACATGGCTCGAAATGAAGGAGACCCCTGGTGGCTCGGGGTTGGTACCACCATCATCAAGTTGGCGCACACTCAGCGGATTCTAGTCAGACTACTACCTTTGCCCTAGAGTGGGCATGCCCATGAGGTTTGAACCTAGGTCTCCTCCTAGTAAGTGCCCAACGTCTTACCAATCCACCTAGCCCTCACAGACAATATTATCTAACACTTGCTGATATACTACGAATTGACCTAATTTACTACTAGCTTTGAGTCACTAAATACCTTGAGGTTCTTAATTTTTGTCATTTTAGCTTTCCTCAAACTAGTGCATAATGCTTATTATTCATCTACATTATTGGTCCAATTAAATAATAACATATAGGAAAATTTTATTTTCTCACCCTATGGATCAATGAATTGAATGCATGCACCAACTCTATTTATATCATCAAAATGTATAATCCATACACCATCAAACCTTGTGCCTACTGGTTGGTCAGAGGTGAGATACAAGCTTATTATTTAGATATAAGGTAATTCCCTAGCTTAATTTCTTTGAAGCTAGTCTTTGTCTTCATCATCTTGGAGTACAGTCGTAATCAAGTCAATTTTGGTCATATCATAATCCTCTAGGACTTAATCATCCATAAATTTAGGTAATTTATTCTAGTTAACCACACCATGTTCATCCAACTTATGTAGTAAGTAGTTATATGGGGGCTTATTTTTTATCTAAATCATCTTCCTAGATCTGGGTACCTTCATGTGGGTATAGTACATTGCTAACTATCCATACCTAGATAGTTTATAAGTCGATTCTCTAGAAAAAAACATACCAAATATGGGGGAGGTCAATCACTATAACTTCCTAGACCACTACTAACTTAAGATGTCTTGCTAGAACCATGATCAAGTCATTTAAAACTCCTACAACATTTACATAGATACCATCCATCTAGATTTGACTCCTACAAATATTTGTGTAAGGTAGCCCTATTTATTCGTAGACAATCTTAGGCATGACTATTATAGTTTCCATTGAGTGACCATTATAGTATCCATTGAGTGCACTATGCAACTCCTTAGTAGATAATTCTCATTTTTTAGTGTCACATATAATGGTGGTGACTTCAAGGATATAGGCTTTGGAGATTTTAATGTCTATGATATTGACCTAAATATTAAAATAATTCTCCTCTATCAAGTTCTATTGTTCTCTCAAAATAGGCTAAATAGGCTTAGACAGTCCATTTTTGGCATAGCTTCTTTATTATTCCTAGAGATCCTCTTGGAGTAGGTTCTTTTAACCAATAAGGGATAGGACCTCTAGCATGCTCACCTTTGTGGGAGTTTTCTTCATTTTCTTGGCTATATTGAATTTGAATTCAATGAAGCTACTTGCACTATGTGTTGTGGAATTTCTATATTTTTTGGTGGTTGTTGTGCATCCTTCACTAGTGATATAAGGGTATTTGAGTCATTATTCAACATCCCTTTATAGCTTTTTTTTTTTTTCTTACTTCTCATATCTTTGGACTTGTCCACCTTCTTTTAATCACCCTCTTCAATTCCTGATTCAATTCCCCATCCATCTATTTATTTTTTTCTAGGTTGTGCACTTGCTTGGGGAGCATAGATTGAATCTTTTCCAATATTTACATTCTATTTTTGATCTTGTAGTCACCAATATTTTATCCTTTGCATGTAGTAGTTATATTACGTTCTTAGTGATATATTACCTTTGTTATCCTCAACTTATTTCTAGACTAGTGCTTACTCTTTTGTGGCTTTCCTATTTTATTTTATGTTAACTCCTTATTGACTTACATATACATTATTGATCCTCACAAATGTCATCTTCATCTCCCTCAATCACACTAAAATTGACAAAGACCATGTTATTAAGGTTTGATAGAGTTGGGACAACCTATTGCACTTGATTTGGGGATCGATAGATTGATTGGCTCATGATAGGTGGATGGTAGGTAGGTTGTTTTATTGTTAGTGCAATTTGAGTACATGGTTATGAATTTTTGAGCTTGGTATTATAAATCATACAGATTTTTTTTAATACTAAATATCCACTACATAAAGCATAGGATTGTGTCCTATGCTATATGAAAACACCACAAGGTATTGATCTTTGAATTGGTGTTTACCATTTTATTCTATATCATATTCATGTTTGGGGTAGTATTTTGTCATGACACTTGATCCTTGGTTAGGTAATATGTTTTCCTTAGCTACTAATTTTCTTTTCTTTTCTATCCACTATTCTAATGCCATTACCTCTTTTCTATGTTATTTTGATTTACCATTGTTTTTACCAAGCCTAATATGTATCTCATATTAAAATTATATTTTTCCATGTGCCAAATACTGGATTTAACATCATTTATTATTTTTGATGAGATAAGCAAAGCTTACAATTGGGCCTAGAAAGCAATAGGTTATGGTTAATATTAAATTGTATGTGTTACAATGTATGGATTAGGGGTTGTATTTGTAAAATATTAGGTTTTTGGAATAGGTAAAATAGAGGACGTAGACCTAGAAATTTGTAGAATGACATACGGTATAGATGAGGTAGGTGGTAATTTTTCCACTCTATTTAGGACATCTTCTATATGGGATACCTCTGCAAAATATACAACCAAAGTAATATGGTTAGCATTGCAAACCATTAACACTAAATCAAATTGTAAGCCTTTGATGTAATATGATAATGTCTATTCTTCATTCAATCTAATATTTGGAGGAATTAAAAGCAAGGTCTTTAAAAAAAATAGTGTTATAATCATGCATATTTTTCTAATGGTTCCTTTGCATAGCATTTAATTATAACAAAATAGAGTACCCATTACCTATACTACCAAATATATGCATGAAAGGTTCTACTATTGATGCCCAATTAGTAACAAAATTATCTAGTAATTCTCTATACCATAAAGTAATTCTATCACATAATAAATAAAAAGCATATTGTAATGTCTTCCTTCTAAATGTGATAAGTCAACTTAAGCATGGATAAAGTGTTCAAATGATTCAACATTGTGCCATGTATGATTAAACATAGTATACTATATACTTTTGATATGGGGTTACATATGACATGTATGGAGGCATTTGGGGGAGTTTTATGGTGGAAAACCTTAAAGGTACTAAAATGAAATGTAATTTTATGGTGGAAAATAGGATTCATATTTTGAAAAGGTGGAATATTAGGATAGGACACTTGCTAATTCATAGGGGCTTACATATGTTAGAATAGAGGAGGATATCGTAAACTTGTTGAGGGATTTCTTGTTTTTAAATAGACATGAGATAGTATAGGTTTTGTGGTGGCTAACTAGCTAGAGGTGACATTTGGTCCAAGGTGTTTCCCTATACTCCTTGCATCTTCATTTTACTGATTGACACTTGTAAATTCTAATCAATAACTTAGCTCTAGTTAGGAATGAAAATTTATCCCAAAGTATTTACATTGGGTGGTATAGACTATCCTGTTGGAGAATATGTTGTGAAACCACACAATTAATTTAATATCTACAACACTTCAATATTGAATTATTATTAACAACATGCAACAATAATAATTTCAATTCAATTACCAATACCACGAACAATATGCAATTATCAATTCCAATCCAGACAACAAGAAAATAATAAATTCGATCAAATCAATGCCACAACAAATCCACAACCACTCAAAGAGGGAAAAGTCTCATAGCCACTTTGAGAGGGTGAAGTCTCTTATGCGTAGAATACACAAATTAAATTCTAATTCTTTGATGAGCTAAACTAATAAAATAATTTTCCTATTTATAAATAAAATCAATAATAACCTAACCCTAATTATCAAGGGATGAATAACTAAATCAAAGGCCCAAGATAAAAATTATTAGCCAACATGGCTATATTAGGACTGTTACATGGCTTCCTCCCTTAAAAAGCTTTGTCCTCAAAGTTAGAAAATACTAGAAAATACTCTCAGGATCCCATGTAACATCTTCCTCTGGAAGATCCTGCCACTTGATGAGAAAATCTTGAATTAGTCAAGATCGAAGATGATGAATTACAATATTGGTTCAGGCTGAAGAGTTATTTGATCTTCTTCATCAAGTAATGGAAGCTCTATTTGGGACTGCACCTTTTGTCCAATAACTTGTTTGAGATAGGATACATAAAAAACTCGAAGGATGTGGGAAGATGATGGAAGCTCCAATTGATATACCACTTCGCCAACATGATGAACCACCTTGTAGGTCACAGACAATCAAGGATCCAACTTCTAATTAGACTTGGTCTTCAAAGATAATTGCTTATAATTTTGTAGGCATAAAAAGCCCATATCTCCTACATTGAATTGTTGCTCAAAATGGTGTGAATCCCATTGTTGCTTCATATGATTCTGGGCTTGGGTATAATTATATTTAATAATTTAAAGCACAATTTGGCATTGTTGTAACAAATCATCTACTTGGGCCACTTTGGAAGATCCTAGAACATAGTCTATGATTGATGGAGGCTTTTGACCATACAAAGCTTCAAATGGAGACATCTTAAGGAAAAAATGGTAAGTATTATACCACGATTTTGCTAATGAAAGCCATTTAACCTAGTGATATTGCTTATTTTGAGCAAAAAACTGAAGTAAAGTACCCAAAAATTTATTAAAAATCTTTGTTTGACCATTAGGCTGGGGGTAATATGAGGAAGACATACTCAACTTGGTACCACTAAGATGAAATAATTACTTCCAAAAGTTTTCGAATAGGGATGTTGTAGTGCCTAGAAATGAGCATACTTACCACAAAGATCATTATTTTGCCCTCTAATTTGGGAAGATCCTTAATGAAATCTATGGATATGTGCTTCCATTGGTGGTTAGGGATTTAATGTTTTCCCCTTTATTACGTTGACATACCTTACACTTGACCACAAACCACTTGACATATGCTTTTAAGCCTTTCCAAGAAAATGATTGCTTCACCCGTTGGTATGTTTTCAAGAATACTTAGTGTCTTACTAGAGGAGATGCATGCAATTATTGAGAAACCATTGAATTGATAGTTAAATATTGAGGAAGATAAATGTGATATTTTTTGTAAAGCACTCCATTCAAATATGAGAAGTAAGAATGCAATGATGATCCTGATTTTATATCTTGAATGATTTGAGAAGTCTCTAAATTAGCAAGTCAATCTTCTTGAAGTTGAGAAAGCCATTTTGGAAAAGGACTAGAGATGGCATTAATAGCCACAGCATCCTTGCATTTACGAGATAAAGCATCAACCACCATAATTTTGTTACCTTTCTTATACTCAATGACAAAATAATAACCCAAAAGTTTGGTCATCCATTTATTTTGTTAAGGGTATGAGAGATGTTGTTCTAAAAAATACTTTAGGATACTATGGTCAGTCTTAATGATGAAATGACTACTCAATAAATAATACCTTAATTTCTCTATGTCATGTAAAATAGCTAGCATTTCCTTCTCATAAGTGGATTGTTCCAAATTCTTTCCTAAAATTTGCTTACTTTTAAAGTCCAATGGGTGACCATATTGCATTAAAATAACTCCAATACTTTTGCCAAAAGCATCACACTCAATGATAAAATGTTTACTAAAATTAAGAGTGGCCAAAACTAGAGTGGAACATATAGATTCTTTGAGGGCTTGGAAGGTTTGGGAAGCATCTTTAGTCCAAATAAAAGCATATTTTTTTGTAAGGGTAGTGAGAGGGGCGATAGAATATGCAACAAAAAGATAATTGAGATTCTTGCTCTCTCTATTAATAATTAAATTAAATTAAATTATTAATATAAAGTAGAGAGTTGTGCCGAATAATAAAAATATCCTAATTAATTATGAAAATATGGAGGAGAACAAAAAATAAATGAAAAGGGGTGCTTGCTCTCTCTATTAATAATTAAATTAAATTATTAATATAAAGTAGAGAGTTGTGTCGAATAATAAAAATCCTAATTAATTATGGAAATATGGAGAAGAACAAAAAGATAAATGAAAACCATTACTTACTTTAAAATTTAATTTAATTATTAATATAAAGTAGGGAGGAAAGTTGAGTTGAATAAAAAAACTTAATTAATTCTAGAAAATCAAACATACCTTCTTACCTTGGAGGGGACTAATCATGCAAGAAGCACATGAATCTCTTTACTTTTCTTACCTTGGAGGGGACAAGATGAGGGAGAATATGAAAAAAGATCTTCTTTTGGATAGGAATGAAGAAGGATATCATCGATTTTATCACTTGGTGTCTAGAATTCTAGAAGGTGAAGGTTGAACATAGAGATCCTGCAAGAAAATTATATCCACATGATATACCTATGTAAAAATGGTAGGTTATATCCATGGATTTCATAATAGGTTTTTTAATACTAGGTATCAACATGACACAATCCTTGTAGTAATCAACAAATTGACTAAGGTTGCACATTTTATACCAGGAAACATCAAAGACGATGCTTAGGTTGTGGCTAATAGATTTTCCAAAGAGATATTTTGGTTACATGGATTTCTTGAAATGACTATTTAAGATAGGGATTTTAGCTTCACTTTTCAATTTTGGAAAGCCCTACATCATGTAGTAGGCATAAAATTGAATATAAGCTCAACATATCACCCTAAGATCGATGGTCAAACTGAGAAGGTAAATCAAGTACTAGAAGATATGCTTTGCATGTACTTCATAGATTATAAGTATTGGTGGGAAGACTATATACATCTTGTAGAGTTTGCTTCTAATAATGGACATCATTCTTCTTTGGGTATGGCCCCATTCGATGCCTTGTATGGTAAGATGTATATAACATCATTATCTTGGGATAATTTAGAGGATCGGATTGTGATCAAATCAGACATTGTCAAATAAATGGAATACCAACTTAAGATAATCATACAAAGGCTTTAGGAAGCCATCAATCATAAAAAAAATCTACGCTAATCTAAAAATATTGCCAAGGGAATACTTTGTGGGAGATAGAGTGTTCTTAAGGGTTAAACCAATGAAAAGTGCTATCAAATCCATGAAGTTGGATCCTCAATTTATTGGACCCTTCGATATCATTGAAAATATTAGCCCAATTGCGTACATACTTGCCTTGCTACCTAACCTATAAAATATCCATGACACCTTCCACATATCCCTACTTAGGAGGTACATTGTTGATCCTAATCATGTGTGGGATGTTTCTAAATTGCAGATGGTAAACCTTGAGGTAATTGAAGCAGTACCAGTGAAGATTCTAGAGTTTCATTATCAATGAGAAATAAACTCTAGAATAATGTAAAGGTCCAATGGGACCAATATTTTGAAAGGAGTACCACTTGGGAAAAAGTGGACCATATGAAGAAACATTTTTCCCATTTATTAGAAAATATATTGTAATAACATTTTTATGGCAGGAAAACACACAGTACTGTGTTTAGTCCAATGGGGTAGTATGGCATAACCTGCATTTGTAGGACTTTTTGCATAATAGACTATGTTTTTTATGAATGACTCCTCAATACCTAGCTTTGATGCATTTGGATGGTTATGCAATTTTTATATCAATTTATCCTTGAGGAATATGGTACTGTTGATGTATTATTTATGTGTAGGACCAGGTATACTCATGGGTGGGAGAGGTAGAATCAACCACCGAGAATGGGGTACTTGAAAAGGGAAATGATGAATATGGCAGCTCAGGGTAACATGAATGACTACCCTCATATAGATGCATGCATTTTATTGCTCACTTTTGTTTACATGTGTGTTTTTGTGTAAGTGGACTTGGTGTGGAATCCCCTTCGAAAGGGATTAATAGACATAGAGGCTCTATTAACCCTAGGCCACTTAAATACCATACTAATGTTTAATATTAGTATAGGTATTTTATTTAAATTAATCAAAATAAGAAATGATTAATGACTTTTATGGTTTGAATTAAATTGAATTCAATATTATAAATATTAATGTTTTAAATATTCTATTTAATTATCTCTTTTACCTTTTTGAGTTTATATAGAAAAGAAAAACTTTATCTATTTTAAAATGAAATAAAAAGAAATATAAATATCTCCTTTGCCCCTTGGGTAGATTGATTTTTTAATTTAGTAGATGGCATTTATGTGCAAGGGGAGACTTTTAGGTTTTGTTGGTAGATCTCTTTTTCCCCTTGTTAACAAAGCCAAAAAGGAGTTTAGAGGGGGATGTATTCATGAGAATACTTTTCATATAAAGTGAAATAATGGTGAAACCTTAGAGGCTAGTCAAAATTGGGATCTTCATTAGCATAAGCATAAGATATTTGATGTTCAATATTGTAGGGTCCTTGATGATTGCTTTATTACATCCCTGCTAGCAAAGTAAATTAATGATATTCTCTTAAACCCTATAAATCACTTTAAAAACTTTGGTTGCTATAAATTTAGCCTTGTGTTTATTTATTTCCCCTTTAAAACCTTTGTAATCACAAATGTATTGTGTTCCCCATGCCTCTTTCCACTTGGCCTGTGTGCTTGTTTTTTGTTGTTTTGCTTGATTGTGTCCTCTATGTTTATAATTTGTAAAGGCACTAGTTGGAGGTGAGTGATTTCATTTTGGAAATCTATTTTTCACATGATTGATTGGGTTTCTTGCTCCACTTTACTATTACCTCCTCTAACCCTGTTAAACTTTATTTCTTTGAAAATTATTTGAAGTCATCGACTTGGAATCTTCTAAATAGTTGCAGTCACCTAAAAGACCATCGAAAGGTCTTCATTTGATATATATATATATATATATATATATATATATATATCAAATGAAGACCTAGTATCTTCAACATTGGAGGACTGTTTATTAGCAAAATCTTGATCCCAATCCATTGAGCCCATGAGGCTTTGTCTTACTTTTCGTGGTTGTCTTATGTCCTTTAAATCTATTTGTGCCTCTTTGGTTTTCATGGTGTAGCTTTACCTCCTTTCCACCGCCTTTGTTCCATTTTTATAGTAAGGTTAAACCTTATAGGGGTATTTTATTCACCATACTGACATCGCTTCATGGTGCTACGATGCGATGAATTCATGCTCGACGAAGCATGACAAGGGAAAGTTGCTTAGGCTTTCCCTAATGTTAATCCCACATCAAGGATGTGGGTGTGTTCTCACCCATTAAAAATTTGAGCACAGCCTAGGCTTAATGACCACCACTCGATGGTCTAGGGAACTACTAAGCAAGGTCACCTATGCTTCGGTTGGTTGGTGTCATCCCTGTTGGAACCTTATGCTGTGTTATCCACTATTGAAACTATTTACATCCCTTCTATGTGATTTGTAGCAAGTTGTTTTTTATTTTTGCACTAGTCATGTAGGAAGTTTAAAAACCTTTTGGTTTTGGGTGCAGGTTTAGTCCCATACACCTTGTGTAGGGGTAGCTTCACACCATAAAAGGGAGAGGGATATCTTATATCTATGATCACTAAGCAGTGGTTGGGTGATCCATTGCTTGGAAAAGGCTAGGGCATCGGTGGATTGGCAACTACATTGATTTGGTTGCTATCGAACCATCGTTTTTATGGTCTATGGAACCATGTTGGCTTTGGAAACCACGATGGCTATTGTTGATTGACTGTTGGCTTGTTAAAATCAATTTTGTCTAAACAACTTTGGACCTTGTTTTAATTGACCCCTCATAGTTTTGACGGAACATATTTTAGTTTGTATTAAATATAAAACTTCTTAATTAATTCAAAGATAGGATGACCATCTCTTTTTATTTTGTATAAAGGTAGAATTTTGGAGAAATATAGGATATTAGATTTAAGTAGAAGAAATAACTATAGACTTTTGGAGTAAATTAAAGAAATGGTTTTTGTGTAAGTATTTAATTATTTAAGGGTATGAGACCTTAATTGATTAAGGAAATAATTTTTGTGTAAGTATTTAATTAGTTAAGGGTATGGGATCTTAATTGATTAAAGAAATGGTTTTTGTTTAAGTATTTAATTAGTTAAGGGTATGGGACCTTAATTGATTAAAGAAATGGTTTTTGTGTAAGTATTTAATTAGTTAAGGGTATGGGACCTTAATTTATTAAAGAAATAGGTTTTGAATAATAATCTAACTAGTTAAGGGTATGAGACCTTAATTGATTAAAGAAATGGTTTGTATGTTAAAAACATGGACCTTTAGTGGATTAACGAGAGGTTTGTTGAATTACTCCATGCCTGATAAATAACAAATGAATTTCATTCCTAAAGGATAAAATGAATCTCCTTTTATGATGAGGTAAAGAATGAATGTGGGAAATTATGGGATTTCCTTCTGATGTTTTGAGTGAATGAGTTATGAATAAATGCATTGACTAGTTTGCATAGTTACAATTTGGTATCCAAGTTATAAATACACTTGTTTCATAATTCATTTAGTAGATGCATTTAGTTGAACACTTCGTAAGATCCATGAGTTGTCTTGATCCCTTACCACCATCAATTGAGTGATGGAAAAGCAAGAAGGACCAAGGAGGACACTTAGATCCGAGACATTGGCCTTTGATATATTGTAGTGAAGACTTGTTATGGAAAATATATCAGGGAGTAGACTTTAGTTGAGCAATGTCCTTGTTGGATTATGTTGTAATACTTTATTCTTTTAAATTATGGAAGTACTTTTACCATACTTGGGTTATGTAATGATTTAATATATGAATGAAATATGTATCTCTTACTTGTTATTTAAAAATGAATATGATGTTGTAGTTTCATAAACTATCCTATTTTTTTAATGTTATAGTTAGATAATGATATCTTATTTAAGTACCTTCTTTTATGTTATCATAGATGTTATCCAATGCTTAATTAAGTAGGTAAACTTAATCACATCCTTCTAAGGAAGGAAAGGTTATAATATCTTAATGGTTTAATGTAGTTTAGATGAATAGAGTTGGTATCTAATGATTACTTATGTGTTAAAAATAGAAAGAAGAAAGCCTAATGGATTATGGGGTCCCTTAGAGAGAATATTTAAGGAATATTTTCAAAACTAAACTAGCTAGATATAAATAAAATTAGATAGATTAAGATAAGTGAACTTGGTTATCACTAAGAGTGATGGATGGAATAAGTTAGCTCATTGAGAGGATGAGATCGATAATTTATTTGCATTATACTTAGTGCACTTGCATAGATAGTATATTGCATGGTGTAGTGATGGGCGTACCCTTTTGACAAGGAAAATGGATAGGTTAGCTCATTCTTAGGGAATGAGACTGATAGCTTATTTGCAATACACTTAGTATACCTACAAATATAGATTTATGTATGGTGTAAGAATGGGTTTATCATTTGATATATTAAGGAAGGGGATAACTTGGTTCATCATAAAAATGATATGGACAACTTAAAACATTAAATTAGACCTTAGATAAATTCTTAGAATGACATATGTTGGGTAGGGAAATGTAAATCCCTATCAAGTATATGTTTATAAAAAAATCTCTAGTTTTTTAGTTAGATTTTTGGGTTGCTGCAATTTGTTCCATCGTTGCCTCAATAAAAATTTTCTAAGGTTAGACTTAGGTTTGGGATAATAATTTTATGTCCTGCCATTACTTCACGATGTCGTGGTGTGGCATCTCTGCACTTGAGGAAGCACATATGAGGAGGTCTACTCTGGCCACCCCGCGTGATTATCCCATATGGGATATATGGGGGGTCCATAGTGCCTTAAATGGGGATTGAATCCCCTTTATGATCGACCACATGGATGTGATTGGGGGTCTCTCAACATAGTGGACCACCCATGCACTGATTTAATGTGCCATAATGCTTTACATATGGTATCCCTCCTACCATTTGATCATTGTGTGAATTGACTTGTTGTCTTGCTTGTGTCCTAACATGTGGAACATTGTGATTGGTTAGTTGGAATTCGCCTTAGTTGTGCACCTAGTTGACGAGGTAGGTTTAAATAATTATTATAATTTAATTAATTATGGGATTAATCCCAAATTATCCCTATGTAAGTGCTAAATAAATTGTTAAGGGGTAGATATCCCCTATGTAAATGACCGCCAAGCGATGGTCATGGAAGCCATTGCTTGGTGGGGGTTGGTGCACTGGTGGATTGATCCTATGTTGGTGGTTGGTGAGATCAACAAGGTTGACCCGTCCACTATTGCTTGACTTGTTGACCTTCCTTGTGTGCTCATTGGACTATGGTGGACTGATATTGTTTGGCTGTAACCTGTTTTATCATGGTTGATTCTGAAAAATACCTTTTTGTTGAATGAATCCCATTTTTGGTTTAATCGAAAGAAAGATACTTTTATTATTTGAAAGAATAGATTTGATTTATTAAGTTTAAAGTATTAACTTATATCTAAAAAAATAGATTTAAATTATTAAGTTTAAATGATAAACTTATATCTAAAAGAATAAATTTGATTTGTTTTGTTTAAAATATAAAATTATATCTGAAAGAATAGATTTGATTTTATTTTTAAAGGATAAACTTATATCTAAAAGAATATATTTGATTTAAGTTTAGAGGATAAACTTATATCTAAAAGAATATATTTGATTTATTAAGTTTAAAGGATAAACTTATATCTGAAAGAATAGATTTGATTTATTAAGTTTAAAGGATAAAATTATATCTAAAAGAATAGATTTGATTTATTAAGTTTAAAAGATAAACTTATATATGAAATAATAGATTTGATTTATTTAGTTTAAATTATAAACTTATATCTGAAATAATAGATTTGATTTTAATTTTAAAGGATAAGCTTATATATGAAGGAATAGATTTGATTTATTAAGTTTAAAGGATAAACTTATATCTGAAAGAATATATTTGATTTAATTTTAGAAGATAAACTTATATCTAAAATAATATATTTGATTTATTAAGTTTAAAGGATAAACTTATATCTAAAAGAATATATTTGATTTATTAAGTTTAAAGGATAAAATTATATCTAAAAGAATATATTTGATTTATTAAGTTTAAAAGATAAACTTATATCTAAAATAATAGATTTTATTTATTTAGTTTAAAGGATAAAATTATATATGAAGGAATAGATTTGATTTATTTAGTTTAAAGGAAAAACTTATATCTGAAGGCATAGATTTGATTTATTAAGTTTAAAGGATAAAAGTATATCTGAAGGAATAGATTTGATTTATTTAGTTTAAAAGATAAACTTATATCTGAAGGAATAGATTTGATTTATTTAGTTTAAAGGATAAAATTATATATGAAGGAAATAATAGATTTGATTCATTTAGTTTAAAGTATAAACTTATATTTGAAAGAATAGTTTTTATTTATTAAGTTTAAAAGATAAACTTATATCTAAAGAAATAAATTTGACTTATCAAGTTTGAAGGATAAACTTATATCTAAAGAAATAGGAATTGTTTCATTAAGTAATATAGGTTTCGCATGAAGAATGAAAATTCTCCCACTCTAGGCAGGAGACCACCTATTTGAATTTCCTTCTCCCTCCTGTGCTCCTATTATGTGGATTTTCTTGCAGATTTCTTGCTTCAAGGTTATGCATAAGGGGTTGGACCCGAAATGCACTTGTAAAAATATGGAAAATCATAATCAAAATCAAGGCGATTCCTAAGCAAATCAAATCAATCATCTTCACACCAAAATTTGGGGGCATTTGAAGATCTAAAAAGTAAGGTTATATTTGGGATATATTTTGACCTATTAAATCACCTTATAACTTTATAACACCACCATTAGATTAGGATCAAAAAGAGCTTTCCAATGAGTACAAATATGTCTATGTTTGGATATATATTATGGCAAATTGACCCTAAGAAAAATTTGGTCCTAAAAAATTTAGGTGAATGGGCCGACATCGAGGATCCTCATATTCACCAATTTTTAATTTTGAAAATTCTAATATTCATCCAATTTGTGAATATTCACCACTGTGCATAACCCTATATTGCTTCCTCATCTTCTCTTTTTGGTTTGTTCTAATTTTGGTGTTGGTTGTTTAGGTGGACATGCTTTTCTAGATCTTTGAAGTCTCCTTGGTTGTTTGATTTCCTTCTTGCTTGATGTGTGTGGTGGTCCATTCGACCTACTTCTCTATAGATTCATTGGTCTTTGGAAGGGAGACTTCGTTCTTTCCTATTCGCAAAGGAAAGGTTGTTTTGACTTCTTCCTAGTCAAGCAGTTGGTTGTGGGGTTGTCTACAAGTTTGGTGAATGGTGGCCTAGATGGCCCTATTTTTTATGGTTTTTTTGGCCTTTGTGAGGGTCCTATATTTCCATGATGTCTATAGAGATAGGTCCATAATGAGGGCTTCTAGGATAGACTACCCAAAAAACCCTATGCTTAGTTTTGCTAGTTTCGATTGACCTCATCTCCATAATTTCATTTTGGTCTTAGGGGGACCTTGTGTTTTTTTTTCAATTGTGGTTGATGTCCTCTATTTTGAACTTCTAGGTCAGATGGGCTTGGTGGATTTTTCTCTTGATTGGTCAAAGGCAAGAGACTATCCGTTGAACCCTTTTTTCTATGGGTTTTGTTTGGTCTTTTAGGGGAGACCATGTTTGTGCATGATGACCATAGAAGATGGGTTTTTTTGACAAGTCTCTTGGTCAAATTTATCAATGGTTTTTGGAGACCTTTTGGAGATCTATGTTTTCCTGGTCTCTTGTTTGGCAGGTTATAACAGCCCTACTAGAACAACTATTATTTTAAGAATAATTTATACTTGCTTTTGCTTCTAGAACATAATATTGTTGATGGTATTTATGGTTGCAAGACCAGGTACTCACCTTCGAGCAGGTAAAATAAGAGCAACTACAAAAAAACTAGGAACCCTCCTTCAAGCGAGCAATACAAAGTAGATCGTGAGAGGTAAGTAGGCATATGATGGAGGTGTGAAAAAGCACCATGACTCATGGGTACATGGAAGCCCATAAGGAATCTACATTCATATAGGATCATTTTGACTATTTGATTGCATAATGCATGTGCCTTGATTGCTTGATTGCATGCTATGTTTCTTGTTCTAAAATAAATTGACTTAGTGTTATAAATATTTTATGTCGATTTTATAGTTTGTTAATTAGTTAAAATAAATATAAAATAATTATATATATAATAAAAAATATTTATAAAATATTTATAATTATCCTTCTATTTTAATAGTTATCATGATATTTTATTTTAATTAAACTATCTATTAATTAAAATGAAATCTATTACTTTACTTTATAAGGTGTACACATATATTATAAAAAAAATTATATAATAATATATAACTTTTAGAAGTCGACCTCCACTTGGAAAAACTTAGAAGGAAAACAAGGTGGATTCATGCATGATTGAACAAGTGTTAATTTATCCGTCATAGCTCTATCTCTTTAAAACATGTATGTAATACGCTTGATTAAGGAAGTGAGACTGTAATATGTGGAGTTGTTTACTACATGCTTAATTCAAATAAAATTTGTAGAGTCTTCAACTGTTTAGAAACGGGTTAGAGTTTCTAATATTGAATGATTGTTTGATGCTTTATTTATGGATGCTTTCTTGTTGACATTGGTTGGATGTAAATCCTTTCATATGCTTTTAAATACTGCATATTAATGCTTAAAAATGGGTGTTACTTATATCTTATTTGAAATATGTATGAGAATATGTTTTTTTAGAACTTGAGAGTTTACAAATAGAAATCATTCTCATATCAATTGAGATGCTATAGCTAAAAACTTACATTATTTTACATAAAATGTTTGAATTCTTGATTTTCATTTTCTAAATCTTTTCAAATCTTTATAAGAATATCTTCTCTACATTGTTAATAGTTTTAAAAACTTATTTTTATTCCTCGATAATCCAACTCCGTAGTTTGGTAGGTTCTCCCTATGAACAACATCAACAAAATGAGTGACTATTTACCTGTTGGGTCAATGCCGAATAAATGCTTTAGGTAAGTGGATTTTAGAAAAATATATATAGAAACTTAATTATTTAATTGTCGACTTCATCACTTTATTTGTTGTGTTAATATTTTGTCAAAGGATTTAAATCAACTACAATTGTTTATCATGAGACTATTCAAAACTGAATTGAAGGATGTCTTAAATCATTTGTTTGGGTTTTATTAAAATCACTCAAAACCTATTGCATAGTGCCTTGTTAACATCCATAGAAAACTTTGGTTAATAAATATTTAACCTAGAAATGAGTTGAGCTCCATTCACCATGAGTTCTATCCAAAAATTTGTATAATATTTTATGGTGAAATGATAACTACTTCTCGGATGACAACAGTAGTTTAATTAATTTATATTTTCGTTTATTAAATAACTCCCTCTAATGTGGTTACTTAGAAAAGTGCATGTGTGATAAAGAAACCAAAAGCAAATGACTTATAAACATGAAAGAAGCCAAATATATGTATTTTTATATACTGAATAAAAACCTAATATTAGTTATATTTTTTTTTCCCTTTTTGCCTGTAAATATTCTACTGGTTTTGATTAATGAAAATAAATCGTAGTTTTATTATTTTAAGAAAGAGAAAAGAAAAGTCAATTTAAACTATGTCCTTGTTAAAAACCAATGATAAAGCTAAAAAATATATGTTTGGGTTAAAGATAACCAAATCAAAAATCATTATATATATTAATTAGGCTAAGGTCCAATTTGCATTCATGGGTACAAAGTGTTTTCTTTGTTGAAGTGTGAAATAAAAATATTAGTCATAGAGGAGAATGCTTTAAGAAAATGTGTAATATTTTATCTTTATTCGATGCTTTATAATGAAAGTATTTTGATTGCTACGTGCTTAATAAATTGTAGTATATCAATATCTTTAATATAGTAAGAGTATTTTGTTTTTATAGATATAAATAAATGTGCAGTTCCTTTAAGGGGATAAGTTATCCATGGAAAAAATAAGAATTCGATTGATTGTATTTGACTAGTTGTTTCTTTACAAGAAAAGGTTTATTATAGTAAGTGAAGAACTTTTATATGTCTTCATCATAGGAATTAGTAGGGTTTAAATTATAAAGTCCATTAACCATCCTAAAATTTATTGAGAAGGATGATAATAGACCATCGAGAAGGATGATAATAAATCATCAAGAAGGATGATATTAAACCATAGAGATTGATCATTATGAAGAATGAAAGAATTCTAAACATAAAATACTGGTGATTGCAAGAAGGGCAATCTCTATGATTCAAGAACAACCACTTTCTAGCAAAACAGGTCATAACAAGAGACCCTTTTGCCAAGAACAAGTGATGAGGGGAGGTATGGGATGTCACCTCTAGGTTGTTGTGCAAGTAGTACGGTGATGGGTCCCTTGCTCATGGTACGGTTAGGATATATCTATACTCAATGACGAGTTGATATGGGATAACTTGTCATAAATAATGCTATGACAAGTGATACCATATTTTGAGCTAGGGTAATGGCAGATCCTAATTAACTCTAGAGGAGTAGGACTCTCAACTAGGCACAAGGTATAATATGCCAACCCCTTACATGTTTAAAATTTGAGACAAAAATTAGATAAAAAATAACCTAAGTCCTTCATGCTCAATGATGGGGACAGTATGCATCCACCTTCCAGGTGTTATGGGCCTTAGAGGATAACCCCAGCCATGAACCCACACTTTGATTTTGGAAATATAGGTTCGTAGAAAGTACCTTTCTATGGGATTTGGTCAATCTCATCCACTTGGGAGACTGTCTGCAATGGTTAGTATTCAAAAAATCAGGCTTGCTATACCTTGTACTAATAAAATATTGGGTGAACTTCAAATTAAAAACATTAAATTTGTCATCTTATGTCTTGCCTAAACTCGAATCTAGCCAAAATTTTCACTTTGTGAATCCAGTGATCAATATTGGGTTGAACAACTAGGTGAGTAAGACTTGGGTTGTTACATAAGATCAGTACCTCGTTTCACTAGACAAGCTCTTCTATGTTTGGGAAGATGTTCCTGTGGCAGGCTTCTATTGTTTTGCTCTGTGGGCCTTTCATGGTTGTGTGGTTTCTCATGGGTGGAAAACCTTTCTTAAATTTTTAGTGATCAGGAATACCTATTTTTATTTTTAGATCTGAATGTTTAATCCTTTGTATGATATTTGATCAAGAGTGGGTTCAAAAGCTATACGTGGCCATGTGGTTTCTCCTAGGCAAGAAACCTTCTCCAAATTTTAGTGAGTAGAAATACTTGGTATTTTTTAGAACTGAATGTTTAAATTTATAGATGATATTTTCTCAAGAGTGTATTCAATACCATTTATGGTTGTGTGGGTTCTCCTATGCAAGTTTTTTTTTTTTCAGCTTGATGTGAGGGTTTCCCTAGGCAGGAAACAACCTCTCAATTTTTAGAGTTGCGGGTGAAGGTTTCCCTTGATGGAAAACCCAATTTCATCTTTCATTTCTGCTGGTTTTGTTTGTTTGATCCAATTTTTTGGTGATGGTTTCCTTTGGCGAGAAACCTCTTTCCAAGGTTTGATCTGCAGGCATAGGGTTCCCTAGGTGGGAAACCTATTTTCCTTTATTTTTGCAGGTTAAGGTTTCCTTGGGTGGGAAACCTCTTTTCAGTTTTCTTGACTCCTTTGTTGCTTGCTAGTTTTTCTAGTTTATATGGGAAACCTTTTTCAATTTTTAGGTTTTATTTGTAGTTGGTCTTGTAGAGATCGTCTCCCTGTTTTAGTTGTTCTTTGTTTGTCTCCAAGAGATAGTTTTCTAGAGACCGTCTCTTTTGTTGTTTTTCTTTTGTAAAAGGTTTGGGGATCCTTTCAAAACTCCTTCATCCAATAAATTATATATATATATATATATATATATATATATATATATATATATATATATATATATATATATATATATATATATATATATATATATGGAATACATTTGTTGTATTTTATATCTGAAAGAATAGATTTGATTTATTAATTTTAAAGGATAAACTTATATTTGAAAGAATAGATTTGATTTATTTAGTTTAAAGGATAAACTTATATTTGAAAGAATAAATTTGATTTATTTAGTTTAAAGGATAAACTTATATCTAAAAGAATAGATTTGATTTATTTAGTTTAAAAGATAAAATTATATAAAAAAGAATAGAATTGATAGACCTTTTAATTGAAATAATGAATTAGGAAGTATGGGTGTTGGTATTTTGAAGATAGACCTTTGAAATGGGAAAGATAGACCTTTTTTGGTAAATTGAAAGATAGATCTTTTGATTAATGAAAGATAGACCCTTTGTATTTATTAAAATATAGGCCTTTTGATTAAATTGAATAATGGGCATCTTGATAGGCCTTTTGATTAAAATGAAATAATGGTTTTTTATTTACAATGAAAGAATGAATGTATTCTAAATGAAGAAGGGTTTTTGCTTAAATTAAGAGAACAAAGAATGATCTATTAGGATTTTTAATTATTCAAAATGACAAGTATATGTTTCTTAAAATTAAAGAATACAGAATGATTTATTAGGCTTTTTGAATAAAGAATTATTATGTTTGAAAGAAAGACCTTCAAATTGAAAGAGTAAATTATGATAGCCTTTTATTGAATTTGAAAGAATGATTTTTGGATTAATTAAAAAGTATGAGCTTTTAATTAATTGAAATGATGTTTTACGAGTGTTTGAATAAATGGAAGGACTATTGATAGAATGATTTTAAAAAAGGGCTTTTTATTGAAAGAATGACATTCTGATTGAAAGAATGGCCTTTTTGATTAATTATAAGTATGGGCTTTTGATTAAATAAAAGGATGAGTTATTAGTATTTTGATTAATTGAAAGTATGGACTTTTAATTAATTGAAAGGATAAATTATTAGTGTTTGATTAATTAAGAGTATGCTCTTTTGATTAATGGAAAATATTTTTTATTAGTACTTGATTGATTAAAAGTATGGGCTTTGATTAATCGAAAGAATGAAATTATAGCAATTTAATTGAATGAAAGACTTTGATTAATTGAAATATTATGGGTATGTAGAGGGGGAAAACTACCCTGCCGTGTACAATTTCCAAAAGTTGGATTTGCAAGAGAGAAGCCTTTTGGGGTGAACCACGAAGGTATGTTGTTCTCTACACTCGATGCTAGGGGAGAAGGGTTAACCCAAAATGGTTTAAGGACTCACTCCAAGTCCTCTGGTTTTTAATAATGTTTGATGTATTTGATTCAAGATAAACACCTAGATTTGACCTTTCTAGATCTATGCTATAAAATATAAAGGACAATGTAGAAATATAGAATGCAAGAATACAAGATCTAACCCTAGAATGAATCTTTCCTTTGAATGCTTTTCTAACCTAGGATTCTAAATAGATAACCTTTAAGCAAAGGCTCAAGAAGAGATGCAATATTAAATTAACCCTAAGTGCACAGTATATGCTATTTACCTTTAAATAACTAGAACTTAATTAAATATATTTCTATAAAATCATATCTAGGATTTACAACAAACAACACACAACAAATAGCCTAAAGACTAATTGGAACACTTAGCTTATCTAGTGATTTATCCTTGTCTTTATCCTTTTTTCCAATGCTATCAATAATCCCTATTCTTGCAAGACAAATTGATAAACACTTGAAAAATATGATTAGCATTAGGAGTTCTGCTTAGGCTGTTGTACAATAGTTCTTGGATGCACAACAATCAATCCCCCTAGGTCCTTTTAGTTGACCTTTGATAAATAAAAGTGGAATTTGACCTCTAGAAGAAAATAAACATAATACAATACAACAGAACAGAATGATGGAACCATAGAATAGAATGTACTATCAATCTCTAAATGTAGCCTAGAATGTAATGGTGAATTCTGGGATAACAGATTACCCCTAGGTTTTACTCAAGCGAAGTCGCACCCCATAACAAGTGAGTGTGATAATGTACATGCAGAATCATGCCCTGTAGCAAACCAGGTACAATTTCATAGAAACTATGTGAAAAATAAAATACAAGTACGATGAGCCAATTACGTCATTCAAAAAATCCATACATGCATGCAAAGAAACGAATTCACCTGGTAGAGAGTGTAGAAGTAGATCATAAGGGTTGAGATCTCCTAAATGGTTGATCTATCCTTAGGGCTTCAAAACCAATCCATCAAGAGCGATAAATAGAGCAATCAACAATACAATGTAGTAGAAATCTAATCAATATTCAAACTCCAAAGTTAAACTTACTTATGAACGAAGAAAAGGGATGCAGATCGAATAAGAACACTTTGTGAGAAATAAGAAATCAAATGTTAGCATGTAAGAATGTTGTAAAGTGTTGTTTGTAACCATGTGTGAAAAGTGAATTCAAACCCTCCTTATATAGTGGATTTGAAGGTGAGCAAGGTCGAAAAAACAAGAAGGGCCAACATAAAACACGCCAAACCCAAAGAATTAGGGTTTTCATGGACCAAATTCTAAAAAGGTTAAATCACACCCCATCTAGGCCGATCGTGATTTTTCCTATGTTAAATCACACCCTATCAAGGGTAAGCATGATTTCGCATAGAGAGAGAAAATATGTAAAACACGGGGGAAGGAACCTTACCCTTGCCTTATACAAGTCTAAGGGGTCTCCCAAAGGGATCTAGGAATATTTCCCACTAAAGTGGGTCAAATTTTTGTGTCTACATTTTACCCCCTCTTTGATGCATTTAAGGCCAAGTAAATGCATCAAAGAAAGATGTAGACTCCTATAGGCAACAAGACAAGTATAGAAATAAGTGTCCAGGTTTAGCTAAAAGAGCAATGCAAAAGGGGTATCACGAATGACACTCTAGAATTTTGCATGCTACGTGAGATATTATTATCATTAGTGCCTCTATGGTTGTGGTCCCCCCTCAAGTTTTAGAAGGAATGGATAATCCTTAATAAAATCAAAAGAGGCAAGGAGAGAGAGACCAAAAATATGAAGAACGAATAAAAAAAAAATAGCAAAGCAAATATCACTGGGTATAACATGCAGCTAACATGAAATGCAAAGATGAAATAGAAGAAAGGAAAATAAAGAAGGAAAGATAGAAGATAGAAGAAGAAGAAGAACAACAAGAATAAGATGAACAAGAATCCAAAATTCAACTGTAGAAAGCAATAGAAATCGATCAAAGAACCTTTAATGAAGGGTGATATGCCCAAAATAATGGTTCAGGTGTGGAGTGAAAAACCACTATGGATGTATTACTCACTAATATGGATAGATGGGAAAAATATGGAGCATAACCCGCTATGGGTAATTGCTCAAATGATGGAGTGTAACCCGCTATGGATGATTGCTCTCTAGTGACTACTATGGGATGATTACTCGCTAGTATGTATGTTGAGGCTTGATAAAATGGCCAAGGAGCTTATCCTATAATGGGGTTTTGAGCCCACTAAGTCAAAAGAGGCATAAAACGATAGAGGAATATGTTGTTGCTGATATGTATGATGTATTAGCAAGTACTACCCAATAGGGGTGTGTAAGAATATATATACCAAGTCATATGAGCATAACACAATGTGAGTGTGTGCATGTTCTAGAAGAAAAGAGAGGAAGAAAATGAAGAGAAAATAATTATGTGTGTGTACCCCTGGCTTGAATTTTTAGCTAGTGAAAAGTCAAGACGAGGAAAATGTGCTAACAAAGGAGAGAATAAGGTATATCCTTATCTAAAATAAAGAAAAAAGTGAAAAATAAGAAACGTGTACAGGACAAAGATATAACAAAATAAAATTCATTCCTTGACTTTGGAGGGAACTGATAGTTGTTGTAGAAACTTTCAAAGTCAAGAAATACAATAAGAAGATAGAAGAGAGAGAAATAGCAAAAAGAAGATGAGAAGAGAATGAGGGATTAACATAAACCCTAGGTTGGGGCTTCGCTAGGTATCAAAATGCTAGTGAAAAGTATAATGCATGTGAGCTATTATTTAACTAGGTATCATCACATGCCATTGTCGCAATTCTCCAAAATCTATATGAACAAGCAGTCGTGAGCCAGCAATAATGCAATTATGACAAGCAAAAATGCAAGAGAAACAAAATAAATCATGCAAAGTATGACAAACATTCATGCAATCTGAGCAAGAAAACATATGCAATATGATCTAAACTAAATGCAAAATGTATATGGCACATCAATCATAATATTGTTTAAATGAATTATATTCATAGTTTCTTTAAGTTCTTTACCATCTAGAGAAGCCAAAAAATAGGCACCTGAGCCAAACATGGCCATTATGACAAAGTACCCTAACCAATTGGGCTAAAACTTATCTCGAATATTATTACAAGCATTAGTTTTCTTCTAGTTTTCCTTGAGGATAGTATCCTAGATCTCAAAATAATGATTGCAAACTTTCTTAGAATAATATCACCATAGTCTATCCTGATAGGCTCTCAAATGCTCTAAGGCATGAATGCACTTTTCATCTAGTAACTCCAATTGGTGCAAGCGATCTGCATGATAATCATCATCGACCTCGGCATATTGCAACAAGATGTACAATGAAGGAACCTCAAGATCAAAATGAAACACCACCTCATACCCATATACCAAGACATATGGTGAGACCCCTGTAGGAGTATGTACACTAGTACGATAGGCCCACAAGGTAGGATAAAGCTGGATATGCCAATCATGACTAGTCTTAATAATCAAATTTTTCAATATCCTGATCAAGGACTTGTTAGATGCTTCGACTTACCCATTAACTTGGGGTAATAAGCAGTTGACCACTTGTGTTGAATCTTACATTTAGGACAAAGGTTACAATAATACTTATTCTTGAAAGGAGTATCATTTTCATAAACAACCACTGAATGAATCTTGAACCTATATATAATCTGGTTGAAGATGAACTTAAAAACTTAAGTTCCAGTCACCATATCCAATGGTATGGCTTCAACCCATTTAGTAAAATACTCAGTCGTAGTAATGATAAACATGTGACCATTTGATCACACTGGGTTAAATTTCTCAATAATTTCCAATCCCCACATGGATAATGGCCAAGGGAAAGATATAACCTGAAGGTCATGAGAAGAAGCATGGATGATATGGTCATGGAATTGACACTTATTATAGTTTTGAACATAGTCACATACATATTTCTCCATACAAGGACAATAGTACCCCATATGTAGGAGCTTTTTGGCAATAGCATTGCCACTGAAATGGCCTCCACATGAACCTTCATAAGCATAACTAAGAGCATATTGGGTTTCAGAAGAGTTAATATATCTCAAGAGGATACCTTCAAAATAACATCAATACAAGGTGTTGTCGATTATGATGAATCAACACACTCTTTTGCATAAAATCTTACAATGATTGTGATCTAAACCATCAGGTATCAAACCATATTTAAGGAAGTTAAAGATGTCATTATACCATGTCTCATACGGGGAAGATATGATGGTCAAACAATATAATAGGACAAGACAAGAACCAATAAATGTAGGTTCTCGAAGTTGCTTAATGATAATCGATGCTTTATCATCTTCTAACTCTAGAGGGAACAAGGATGCTACAGTAGCCATGGCATCCACATGGTATTTTGAGGATCTAGGGACAGACTCTATGGTTACTCAATCAAATGAGGACAACAACTTAGTAACAATCTCCTTGTGAGGTTTGATTTTATCATCCTAAGAATGATGAACATTGTTAATCTAACTAACCACAAATTGAGAGTCACCAAAGACCAATATAACTCTAACCTACAAGGCTAAGATAGCTCTAAGACTAGAGATCAAATATTTGTACTTTGCAGTATTATTTGTGTAAGAGAAACAATTTTTTGAAAACAAGGAGATGAAATGATTTTGTGGGGTGACTAGAATGACTCTAGGACTAGTGCCCTTCATCCATCGGGTTCAATAAAAAAAAAAAATTCGACACTTAGAATCTTCAATTTCAACATTGAACCACTCATTAGGAAACTCAAAAACTATAGGATGGGCATCTTCTAGGGGAGTGGAGGCTAACTGATCAACAATCACCTAACCCTTAATAGCCTTATGACCTATGAAAGTCAAGTCAAAATCACTAAGGGCTAACACCTACTTATCAGCTTGACTTGAAAGGTGAGGCATAGACATCAAATAGCGTAAAGGATAAAAATTTGCAACCACCAATATTGTATGGCTGAGCACATAGTATCTTAACTTCTAAGAAGTAAACACTATGACAAGGCAAAGATTTTCTAAGGGAGTGTACTCGGTTTCATAACTAACCAAGGTTCTATTGATATAGTAGATAGCTTGTTCTTTATTTTGATCATCATTTTGGGTCAGCATGGCTCCCAAAGCATGATCTATGGCTACTATGTAAAGCATCAAATGCCTCCTAGGCACAGGAGGAACTAAAATAGGTGAGGAAGTGAGATATTATTTGAGATCATCAAAAGCTTTTTTACAATCATAATCCCATCAAAAAATAAATATTTTTTAAGAAGCTTAAGAAAGGGCTGACACTTATCAACTAATTGGGTAATGAACCGATGGATAGATTGAATTTTACCTTGTAGGCTACATATTTTGATCAGGGTGTGGAGAGGAGGCATGTCAGTGATGATGATTATCTTATTGGGATCCACTTAAATGCCTCACCTAGAAACTATGAATCCTAAAATATTGCCATATGTTACTCCAAACACACACTTAGCGGGTTTAAGATGAACCTTGTATTGTTGAAGCCTTTCAAATATGTATATTAAATCATGGACATGATCCTTTCATTATATGGAGTAAGCTATAATATCATCCACATAGTCCTGGAGAATATCATGCATCATATCATGGAAAATATAAGTCATGGCCCGTTGATAGGTAGATCCTAGATTATTCAAGCCAAAAGGTATGACCTTCCAATAGAAAGTTCCCCATGGAGTAGTGAATGTTGTCTTAGCCTGATATTCAGGGGCAATCATAATATAATTGTAGCCTGAGAAACCATCCATGAGCGAAAGCATTCCACATTAGGTAGTGAAATTTATGATCTGATCTATGTTGGGTAAGGGAAAATCATCCTTGGGATATGCTAAATTAATGTCCCAAAAGTCAACACATATTCTGATTGTTCCTTCCTTCTTAACTACAAGAACGATATTAGAGATCCAATCAGAATAGTCGATAGCCTTTATAAAACTGACGTCAAGGAGTTTTTGGAGCTCTTCCTTGACTGATAGGGTAACATTAGGATGCATCTTCCTAAGTTTCTACTTAACAGGGTTAACGCTAGGTTTAATTACCAAAAGATGCATGACAAGGGAGGGATAAAGCCTTGGCATGTTGGCATATGACCAAGCAAAAATGTCCTAATATTATCTTAATAAATTGGTAAATTTTTCTTGCTCATCCATGGAAAATATTTTACCTAGCTTAAGGATTCTAGGGGCTTCCTCAGAACCTATGCTCACATATATGGTCTCCTCAATAAATATGGATAAGTGATCCTCAAGAGGATGCGGGTCAGAAATCACTACTAATTGCTCAAGGTCCTCGGGGGACATAGAACTAAAGTCCACTTGATAACTAGAAGACTCAACCTACATTATGCAAGGGATAGACCCATCAAATCATATGTTATTCTGAGGTGCATCCTCATCTTTGGAATATTGCTCAGGGGTAATGACTGAAAAGGAGGAGGAGGGTGACCCCTCATCCTCAACAATCCACTCTAAACTTTGATGAGATTTGTCTAAGAGAGATTCTTGACAAGAAGAGTTGTTTTGATCCTGATATGATAGTTTGATTGGTAATTCCTTATTAAGATTTTCAGGTTGCTTGGTTTTTTTAGATAAGGAATATAATGAATGAAACCGAGCTAAATCATTTGGTAAGAAAAATTCAAATGGATGAGGATCACCCAAGATAAAAATAGCTTGATTTTCAAATTTAAATTTCACATATTGATGAAAAGTAGAAGGGACAACCTCCATCGCATGGATTCAAGGACACCCAAGAAGGGTATTAAAATATACAATACAAGATAACACATAAAACAATATATCTAAAATTTTAGGGGAAGTGATATGGTATCGTAAGCTTCTTGGGACTCGTTGAAAGTTTTAATGATATCATCGGATTTATTTATATCTTTATTTTTTATTTCAAATTTTTGAAAGAAATGATATGTGTAAAATTAAGGGAAGAACCATTATCAATCATAACTATTTTAATAAAGGTATCCCTAATAAATGCAGAGATGTAAAGAGATGAATCTTTTTGCAAATCTGAGAAATAAATATCAACATCCAAGAATGTGAGATGATGTATCCCAAGAGATCTTACAATATTGGCCATATCACTAGGGGGAATATCTGGAGGGACCAATTTTTGCCTTAGAACATTTATTAAGGCTTCTTCATGAGTAGGAGAATTTTGTAATAGTTCCAAAAGAGATATATTTGCTGAGAAACTGATTTCCTCCTGAGATCGTTGAATCTATTGATTTTGCACTAATTTTTATGAAGTGGTTATTATCATACCAACCATGTTATTATCATAATGGTGTGGTACACTTCTATAGGATACTTGATTAGCTACTTGTATAATTATATTATGATTAATAGAAGTTTTTTATTGTATTTTTTTCCAAATCAAGGTGTTCTGCATCAATCAAATCTTGAACAACATGTTTCAAGTTCTTACAAGAATTTATCCAATGTCCCTCTACTCTATGATATGCACAATTCTAAATTTCCTTATACAAATGAGTTGGAAACACTTTTATTTTTCTACGTGGATTTCATGCACCTTCCTGTTGGTTCAGAAATTCACCCCTGCACGTTGTGTCGAAGGAGAAGTGATAGACAAGGTAGGCTAATTTGTTAGGTGGTTTGCTATTTTTTGCACTAGTGATGTTGGAGGAGTGTGTCTTGATGCGATCATTTCCTATCCTTTCCAGTTTTGGCTATGGTCTCCTTTGCTTTCTTTCTCATTCTCTTTTCCCCTTTTCCTCTTTTCCCCCTTTATGGCATAGGTAGCTGGAACCTAAGGAGCCAAAATTCTTTGAAGATCGATCACCTCTCCCTCTCCCGAGTCGAATGGTCATTCAATGATAGTTGGGAACCTTTGGACATGCCTCCCACTTGTTCGGTACCAATTTTTGCAACAACAGTGTCCCAGGTTATTTTGACATAGGTAATCTACCCCAATTGGATTTTGTTATTGGGTAGCGCTTTTTGTAGTTCCAAGGATAGAAGACTTGCAAGGCTGATTCAAAGAGTATTTCCTATAAATCTTATCCATATGTGCCAATTCATGTTGTCCAGAGTGCATCTTATGATCTTTGTTTCTCCTGGCATGAAGCCCACATGTTGCATTGATTATTATTTTTGGTATGTTTTGCATTGGGGTTGTTTCCTAGGTTGTTGAGGATGCCAAATATTTCTCCTTGTGGTATTTATGGAAAGAAAATAACTAGAGGACCTAGAGTACTCACTTCCAAGAACTATAAAAAGAGATTTTATGTGTGTGGAAAAGACTCAGTAAGCTGAAAAGAAAGATGTTACTCATGTAGTGGAATCATAGAAAATTTTAGACAAAGGGGTTAAAACTCAAGACAGAAAAAGGAAATTTGCAAATCTGCCTAACCATAATATGGATAATCTTGAATCTAAAAATTATGTGGAAGTTAATAGGGAGGTGATTATGAAATTGTCTTCATTGGAGGGTGAAAATTCCCTTAATAATAACCATATGCAAAACCTAAGGCCTGCTAGAAGGAACTTGGATGGTGGGCCCCTAAGGAAGCACATAATGGAAGGTTTAGAGAACAACTATGTCACTTCAAAGGACCTTAGTGAAACTTTGAGGAGACTAAATCACTAGTTGGCTAGTAATATGGATAATGCTTTGAAGGACCTAAAAAATAAGATTACCCTTCTTAGTTACCATATTGAGGGTGTGAAGGAGGATGGAGATATCTAATCCACATTTTTCCTCTCCTTTATTGTATTGTTTGATGTGTTCATTAGTTTCTAACTAGTTTATGGTGTGGGCTCTTTTTCTAATATTTAGTTGTTTGTATGGGCATGGAAGGATGCATATTTGTAGCATTTTTGTTTCTCTTCAGGGTTTATCTGCTTGTAATAGTTTGTTAAAAGGTTTGGGTACCCTTTCAAAACCACTTCTTCTACCCTAATAATAACAATAAAAAAACTCTCAATGCCATCTTGATCATGATTATGAATTAGTTATCCATTTGTTTTTAAAATCAATTCACTTCATTTTTATTTTGTCATTTAGTCTAATAGTTACTCTCATACTTTGTTCAATCAATTGGTTGACATTATTATTGTTATTAATCAACTAAATATCTAGTTGATCATGGTTTTAAATAAGTTACCCAATTGTTTTTAAAATCAATTCACTTTTATTGTTTTTTAGATTACATAGGAGAGTTGGTCACAACCACACTATTTTAGTAACTAACAAGCACAAGGTTCAAACCACAGGGGCTACTCCCACAAAACCTATTTTGCATCATTATTATTTTAATAAAAATAAAGGAAAATTCAATTTATACTATGTCCTTTTGCACCATATAAAAATAGTTAATAATTTAATTTTTTTTAAACCAACGATAAAGTTAAAAATGATATGTTTGGGCTAAAGATAACCAAATAAAAAATCATTTTATATATTAATTAGGCTAGGGTCCAATTTGTATTCATGAATACAAAGTGTTTTCTTTCTTGAAGTGTGAAATAAAAATATTAGTCATAGAGAAGAATGCTTTAAGAAAATGTGTAATATTTTATCTTTATTCGATGTTTTATAATGAAATTATTTTGATTGCTACGTGCTTAATAAATTGTAGTATATCAATATATTTAATATAGTAAGAGTATTTTGTTTTTATAGATATAAATAAATGTGCATGTGTTCCTTTAAGGGGATAAGTTATCCATGGAAAACTAAGAACTCGATTAGTTGTATTTGACTAGTTGCTTCTTTACAAGAAAAGGTTTATTATAGTAATTGAAGAACTTTTATATATCTCCATCATAGGAATTATTAGGGTTAAAATTATAAAGTCCATTAACCATCCTAAAATTCATCGAGAAGAATGATAATAGACCATCGAGAAGTATTTTAATAAACCATCAATAAGGATGATATTAAACCATCGAGATTGATCATCATGAAGAATGAATAAACACCAAATACCGGTGATTGCAAGAAGGGTAATCTCTATGTTTCAAGAACAACCACTTTCTAGAAAAATAGGTCAGAACAAGAGACCCTTTTGCCAAGAACAAGTGATGAGGGGTGGTATGGGATGTCACCTCTAGGTTGTTGTGTGAGTAGTATGGTGATGGGCCCCTTGCTCATGGTACGGTTAGGATATATCTATACTCAATGACAAGTTGATATGGGATAACTTGTCATAAATAATGCTATGACAAGTGATACCATATCTTGAGCTAGGGTAATGGCAGGTCCTAATTAACTCTAGAGAAGTAGGACTCTCAACTAGGCACAAGGTATAATATGCCAACCCCTTACATGTTTAAAATTTGAGACAAAAATTAGATAAAAAATAACCTAAGTCCTTCATGCTCAACGATGGGGACAGTATGCATCCACCTTCCATGCGTTATGGGCCCTAGAGCATAATCCCAGCCATGAACCCACACTTTAAGTTTGGAAAGATAGGTTTGTAAAAAGTACCTTTCTATGGGATTTGTCCAATCTCATCCACTTTGGAGACCGTCTGCAATGGTTAGTATTCAAAAAAGTAGGCTTGCTATACCTTGTACTAATAAAATATTGGGTGATCTTCAAATTAAATACATCAAAATTTTCATCTTATGTCTTGCCTAGACCCAAATCTAGCCAAAATTTTCACTTTGTGAATCCGGTGAGCAAGACTGGGTTGGACAACTAGGTGAGTTAGCCTTGGGTTTTTACATAGGATCTGCACCTTGTTTCACTAGAAAAGCTCTTCTATGTTTGGGAAGATGTTCCTGTGGTGGGCTTCTATTATTTTGCTCTGTAGGCCTTTCATGGTTGTGTGGTTTCTCGTGGGTGGAAAACCTTTCTTAAGTTTTTAGTGATTAGGAATACCTATTTTTATTTTTAGATCTAAATGTTTAATCCTTTGTATGATATTTTCTCAAGAGTGGGTTCAAAAGCTATCCTTGGCTATGTGGTTTCTCCTAGGCAAGAAACCTTCTCCAAATTTTAGTGAGTGGAAATACCTGGTATTTTTTAGAACTGAATATTTAAATTTATAGATGATATTTTCTCAAGAGTGTATTCAATACCATTTGTGGATGTGTGGGTTCTCCTATGTAGGTTTTTTTCGTTCAACTTGATGTGAGGGTTTCCCTGGGCAGGAAACAACTTCTCATTTTTTAGAGTTGCAGGTGAAGGTTTCCCTTGGTGGAAAACCCCATTTCATATTTTATTTCTGCTGGTGTTGTTTGTTTTATCCAATTTTTTGGTGATGGTTTTCTTGGGTGAGAAACCTCTTTCCAAGGTTTGATCTGCATGCATAGGGTTCCCTAGGTGGGAAACCTATTTTTCTTTATTTTTGTAGGTTAAGGTTTCCTTGGGTGGGAAACCTCTTTTTAGTTTTCTTGACTCCTTTGTTGCTTGCTAGTTTTTCTAGTTTATATGGGAAACCATTTTCAATTTTTAGGTCTTCTTTGTCGTTGGTCTTGTAGAGATCGTATCCCTATTCTAGTTGTTCTTTGTTTATCTCCATGAGATAGTCTTCTAGAGACCATCTCTTTTGTTGTTTTCCTTTTGTAAAAGGTTTGGGGATCCTTTCAAAACCCCTTCCTCCAATCAATAATATATATTTATATATATATATATATATATATATATATATATATATATATAGAAAGGAATAGATTTGATTTATTTAGTTTAGAGGATAAACTTATATATGAAAGAATAGATTTGATTTATTAAGTTTAAAGGATAAACTTATATTTGAAAGAATAGATTTGATTTATTAAGTTTAAAGGATAAACTTATATTTGAAAGAATAGATTTGATTTATTTAGTTTAAGGATAAACTTATATCTAAAAGAAAATATTTGATTTATTAAGTTTAAGGGATAAAATTATATTTGAAGGAATAGATTTGATTTATTTAGTTTGAAAGATAAAATTATATAAAAAAGAATAGAGTTGATAGACCTTTTAATTGAAAGAATGAATTAGGAAGTATGGGTGTTGCTATTTTGAAGATAGATCTTTGAAATGGGAAAGATAGACCTTTTTTGGTAAATTGAAAGATAGATCTTTTGATTAATGAAAGATAGACCCTTTTTATTTATTAAAAGATAGGCCTTTTGATTAAATTGAATAATGGGCATCTTGATAGACCTTTTGATTAAAATGAAATAAGGGTTTTTTGTTTACAATTAAAGAATGAATGTATTCTAAATGAAGAAGGGTTTTTGCTTAAATTGAGAGAACAAATATTGATCTATTAGGCTTTTTAACTATTCGAAAGGACAAGTATATGTTTCTTAAAACGAAAGAATAAAGAATGATTTATTAGGCTTTTTGAATAAAGAATTATTATGTTTGAAAGAAAGACCTTTAAATTGAAAGAGTAAATTATGATAGAATTTTATTGAATTTGAAATAATGACCTTTTTGGATTAATTAAAAAGTATTGTCTTTTAATTAATTGAAAGGATGTTTTATGAGTGTTTGAATAAATGGAAGGACTACTGATAGAATGATTTAAAAAAAAAGACTTTTTATTGAAAGAATCACATTATGATTTAAAGAATGACCTTTTTGATTAATTGAAAGTATGGGCTTTTGATTAAATAAAAGGATGAGTTATTAGTATTTTGATTAATTGAAAGTATGGGATTTTAATTAATTGAAAGGATAAATTATTAGTGTTTGATTAATTAAGAGTATGCTATTTTGATTAATGGAAAATATTTTTTATTAGTACTTGATTTATTAAAAGTATGGGCTTTGATTAATAGAAATAATGAAATTATGGCAATTTAATTGAATGAAAGACTTTGATTAATTGAAATATTATAGGTATGTAGAGGGGGGAAAACTGCCCTACCATGTACAATTCCCAAAAGCTAGATTTGCAAGAGAGAAGCCTTTTTGGGTGAACCACGAGGGTATGTTGTTCTCTACACTCGGTGCTAGGGGGAAGGGTTAACCAAGAAATATTTAAGGACTCACTTCAAGTCCTCTAGTTTTTAAGAATGTTTGATGTATTTGATTCAAGACAAACACCTAGATTTGACCTTTCTAGATCTATGCTATAAAATATAAAGGACAATGTAGAAATATAGAATGCAAGAATACAAGAGCTAAACCTAGAATGAATCTTTCCTTTGAATGCTTTTCTAACCTAGGATTCTAAATAAATAACATTTAAGAAAAGGCTCAAGAAGATATGCAATATTAAATTAACCCTAAGTGCACACTATATGTTATTTACCTTTAAATACCTAGAACTTAATTAAATATATTTCTATAAAATCATATCTAGGGTTTACAACAAAAATATACATCACAAAACAAATATCCTAAAGACTAATTGGAACACTTAGCTTATCTCGTGATTTATCCTTGTCTTTATCCATATTTCCAATGATATCAAAAATCCCTATTCTTGCAAGACAACTTGATAAACACTTAAAAAATATGATTAGCATTAGGAGGCCTACTTAGGGTGTTGTACAATAGTGCTTGTATGCACCACAATCAATCCCCCTAGGTCCTTTTAGTTGACCTTTGATAAATACAAATGGAAATTGACCTTTGGAAGAAAATAAGCATAATACAATAGAATAGAATAAAATGATGGAACCATAGAATAGAATGTACTATCAATATCTAAATGTAGCCTAGAATGTAATGGTGAATTTTGGGATAACATATTACCCCTAGGTTTTTCTCAAGTAAAGTCGCACCCCATAACAAGTGAGTGTGAAAATGTACATGCAGAATCATCCCCCGTAGAAGAACAGGTACAATTTCATAGAAACTATTTGAAAAATAAAATACAAGTATGATGAGCCAATTATGTCATTCAAAAAATCCATACATGTGGGTAGAGGAACGAATTCACCTGGTAAAGAGTGCAAAAGTAGAGCATATGGGTTGAGATATCTCGAATGGTTGATCTCTCCTTAGGGCTCCAAAACCAATCCACCAAGAGTGAGCAATAACAATTAATAATCCAATGCAATAGAAATCCAATCAATCTTCAAACTCCAAATTTAAACTTACTTGTGAATGAAGAAAAGGGATGTTGACTGAATAAGAACACTTTGTGAGAAATAAGAAATAAAATGTTATCATGTAATAATGTTGTATCGTGTTGTGTGTAACCGTGTGTGAAAAGTGAATTCAAACCCTCCTTATATAGTGGATTTGAAGGTGAGAAATATGGGAAAAACAATAAGGGCCAACGTAAAACATGCCAAACCCAAATAATTAGGGTTTTCATGGGCCAAATCCTAAAAAGGTGAAATCACACCCCATCTAGGCCAAATTTTACCTATGTGAAATCACACCCTGTCAAGGGCGAGCATGATTTCACATAGAGAGAAAATATGTAAAACAGGGGGGAAATAACCTTACCCTTGCCTTAGACAAGTCTAAGGGGTCTACCAAAGGGATCTAGGAAAATTGCCCACTAAAGTGGGTCAATTTTCTATGTCTACATTTTACCCCCTCTTTGATGCATTTAAGGCCAATTAAATGTATCAAATAAATATGTAGACTCCTAGAGGCAAGAAGACAAGCATAGAAAGAAGTGGCTAGGTTTAGGTAAAATAGCGATGCAAAAGGGGTATCACGAATGACACTCTAGAATTTTGCATGCTAAGCGAGACATTATTACAATTAGTGCCTCTATGGTTGTGGTGCCCCCTCAAGTTTCAGAAGGAATGGATATTCCTTAATAAAATCAAAAGAGGCAAGGATAGAGAGACCAAAAATATGAAGAATGAATCAAGAAAAAAATAGCAGAGCAAATATCATTGGGTACAACATGAATCTAATGCAGCTAACATGAAATGCAAAGATGAAATATAAGAAAGGGAAATAAATAAGGGAAGATAGAAGAAGAAGAAGAACAAGAATAATATGAACAAGAATCTAAAATTCAACCATAGAAAGCGAGATAAATCGATCAAATAACCTTGAATGAAGGGTGTTATGCCTAAAATAATGGTTCAAGTGTGGAGTGAAAAATCGCTATGGATGTAGTACTCACTAATATGGACAGATGGGAAAATATGGAGCATAACTCGCTATGGATGATTGCTCAAGTGATGGAGTGTAACCCGCTATGGATGAGTTCTCTAGTGACTACTATGGGATGATTAATCACTAGGATGTATGCTGAGACCTACTAAAATGACCAAGGAGCTTATCCTGTAATGGGGTATTGAGCCCATTGAGTCAAAAGAAGCGTAAACCGATAGAGGAATATGTTGTTACTGATATGTATGATGTATTAGCAAGTACTACCCAATAGGGGTGTGTAAGAATATATAGACCAATTCATATGAGCATAACACAATGTGAGTGTGTGCATGTTCTATAAGAAAAGAGAAGAAGAAAATGAGGAGCAAATAATTATGCGTGTGTACCCCCAACTTGAAGTTTTAGCTAGTGAAAAGTCAAGAGGAGGGAAATGTGCAAACAAAGGAGAGAAGAAGGTATATCCTTATCTAAAATAAAGAAAATAGTGAAAAATAAGAAACGTGTAAAGGACAAGGATATACCAAAATAAAATGCATTCCTTGAATTTGGAGGGAACTGATAATTGTTGTAGAAACTTTCAAAGTCAATAAATACAAGAAGATAGAAGAGAGAGAAAGAGAAAAAAGGATATGAGAAGAGAATGAGGGATTAAAATGCATAAACCCTAGGTTGGGGCTTTGCTAGGCATCAAAACCCTAGTGAAAAGTACAACGCATGTGAGCTATGATTTAACTAGGTATCATCACATGCCATTGTCACAAATTCCCAAAAGCTATATGAACAAGCAGTCATGAGAAAGCAATAATGCAATTATGACAAACAAAAATGCAAGAGAAACAAAATAAATCATGCAAAGTATGACAGAAAATCATGCAATATAAGCAAGCAAACACATGTGTAGGTCTAAAATTTTTGCACCCTTACCTTTAGGCATATGGATCTGCACCCAAAAGGGGGATGGAAAAATGATAAGTCTACACCTCTAACTAAGAGACACTTTAACTCGTGCCCTCTTTGGTGATTTTTCAACGGATGGTGGGTTTACCAGGAAGCATTTTGGGGCAGCTTTCGAGCCTAGGATAGGAATGAATTAGATGTGTTCATTTTAGTTTAAAAACACTCAAATACCTAGGTTGGCCAGAATGAAGCTAAACTATTTTATATGCAAATTGTGATTTATATGCAGATAGAAAACAAAAATAAACTCTAAATGCAATGCTTGAAAGGAAAAGGAAAGATCTTACCTGGTTTCGGATGTCTAATGAAGGTTCAACTTTTTGAAGCAATCCAGATCGTCTCTAATTATGCAAATTCATTTGCAATTGGACAAAATAGCCTACAATTTTGCATGTTCATCTGTAATTATGCATATTCATTCAAAATTAAACAAAATCATCTGAAATCAGATGAATTCGCCCGATTGATTTTGTCAGAAACCTGCAACAGAATAGATAGATGCCAAAAAAAGGAAAATACAGTGCAAAATACTATTTAAAAGGATAAAAACATTAACTAAATGCTTAATTTATCCTAGAAAATTTGATAAAATTTGAAATAATGAAATGCCCTTATGTTTTAAGTGGAATTGATCCTAAATGTAAAATGTCATTAAGAATGAGGTGAACACCAGATGCAATACAGAATGCAGATCTAAACTAATGTAAATTGATTAATTGAATCACTAGGAAATTCAAACCTTAGATCTTGATTGCCCTCAAGAGGAGTACAGTCAAGATGACCTGAAATGGTACTGGATCATCTCCAATAAAGACGAGATCATCTCTAATTTAAACAGGATCACCTACGACGATCCAAGATTCCTCTAACTGATGCAAAATGAAAACCTGCCAATGGATCTAGAAAACTTATGCGAATAATCGAATTTCAAAATGTTCTAATAGGGTATGGAGCTTAGGTTGCAAGAAATAGATCAACCAGGGTGGGTTTAATGGAAATCAAGGTTTAAATAGGATTGATGGGGGAGTTAGGAGGTTAGGAGTCATCCTAATCTAGGAGATCTCCAGCGAAACGTCCTCCAATGGTGCAGACACGCTTTTGCTAAGTTGGGAACGATATTTGGAACTATTTCCAATTATGAAAATTTAGTTTTTGAATGAAATCATTTGGACATTCAGTTCCAAACGATCTCATCCAATTAGGGACGATATCATCAAATCAATGACGATATCGTCCAACTACCATAATTGTCTCTGTATTTGGCATGAAAAATGAGGTGGGTGGTTAAAAGGAGGTTTTACGGTTGATTTTCGAATTATTACCTTAGGGTAAATTAAATTGCATCAATTTTAGGGTGTTACATTTTTCCCCCTCTTTAGCGAACTTTCTGCATAAAATGCGTTAGAGAAGAGATTGGCATGCTTTACGAGAAAGCAAAAAATTATTCTAATTTTGCGGTGAGGATTCTAAGTCGAATCGTACAACTCATGACTGTGGTGCCCCCTCCGGGTTTTTAACCAAATCAGAGGTTTGGTAAAAACGTGAAAGAGTTAAAAAAGTACATTTTTAATATATATATATTTAGAAAATAGGGTAAAACTAATTTCATTTTTATTTTCACTGTTACCATTCAAAATCTCTAAGGCCAGAGAAATGATGGAGATCGAGCATCGAGTGACGACAGTGCGACGAGGGATGCGGGTAAGGTTTCTTATCTTTTCTAAAAAAAATTAGCTTTAAATTTTAATGTTTACATTTAATTTTTTTTTGGATTTTAGGGCATTGCGGTCGTATTTCACCGCGTTGATGAAGTCGAGACGAGATCGTCTTGATTTCGATGAAATCATCCCAATTTCAGCAAGATCGTACCAAACGATCTTGATGAATTCAATATGGTTACATCCAATTTGGGACGATTCGACTATTAGGGCCGAATCGTATAGGGTGAGATGATTTCGTCGAAACAAGGATGATCTCATGAAATTAGGAACGATATCGTCTGATAATGGACGATATCAAAAAATTGTTAGGCAATTTTTAATTTGTTGATGTTAATGATTGTTTTATGATGTACTAATTATTGATTGTTGTTGTTTGTTTTGCAGAAGGAATTGTTAAAAATTCGGGAGTGGAAATATGGTAGGTTAAGATATGATTTGGCCGCCCTGACCCCAACAGAGAGGGATACTTTAGGGGCAATGGGACTACTTTAGCTAGTGAAAAGTCAAGAGGAGGGAAATGTGCTAACAAAGGAGAGAAGAAGGTATATCCTTATCTAAAATAAAGAAAATAGTGAAAAATAAGAAACGTGTAAAGGACAAGGATATACCAAAATAAAATGCATTCCTTGACTTTGGAGGGAACTGATAATTGTTGTAGAAACTTTCAAAGTCAAGAAATACAAGAAGAAGATATAAGAGAGAGAAAGAGCACAAAGAAGATGAGAAGAGAATGAGGGATTGAAATGCATAAACCCTATGTTGGGGCTTCGCTAGGCATCAAAACCCTAGTGAAAAGTACAATGCATGTGAGCTATGATTTAACTAGGTATCATCACATGCGATTGTCACAAATCCCCAAAAGCTATATGAAAAAGCAGTCATGAGAAAGCAATAATGCAATTATGACAAACAAAAATGCAAGAGAAACAAAATAAATCATGCAAAGTATGACAAAAAATCATGCAATATGAGCAAGCAAACATATGTGTAGGTCTAAAATTTTTGCACCCTTACCTTTAGGCATATGGATCCGCACCCGAAAGGGGGATGGGAAAATGATAGGTCTACACCTCGTACTAAGAGACACTTTAACTCGTGCCCTCTTTGGTGATTTGTCGACGGATGGTGGGTTCACTAGGAAGCATTTTGGGGTAGCTTTCGAGCTTAGGCTAGGAATGAATTGGATGTGTTCGTTTTAGTTTAAAAACACTCAAATACCTAGGTTGGCCAAAATGAAGTTATATGCAAATTATGATTTATATGCAGACAAAAAATAGAAATAAACTCTAAATGCAAAGCTTGAAAGGAAAAGGAAAGATCTTACCCGGTTCTAGATGTCTAATGAAGTTTCGGCTTTTTGAAGTATTCCAGATCGTCTCTAATTATGCAAATTCATCTGCAATTGGATAGTGCTTGCAATTTTGTAGGTTTGTCTATAATTATGCATATTCATCCAAAATAAAACGAAATCATCTGAAATCATATGAATTCGCCTGACCGATTTCGTCAAAAACCTGCAACATAACAAATAGATGCCAAAACAAATAAAAATACAGTGCAAAATACTATTTAAAAGAATAAAAACATTAACTAAATGCTTAATTGATCCTAGAAAATCTGATAAAATATGAAATAATGAAATGCCCTTATGTTTTAAGTGGAATTCATCCTAAATGCAAAATGTCATTAAGAATGAGGTGAACACCAGATGCAATACAGAATGAAGATCTAAACTAATGTAAACTGATTAATTGAATCACTAGGAAATTCAAACCTTAGATCTTGATTGCCCTCAAGAGGAGTACATTCAAGATGACTTGAAATGGTACCGGATCATCTCCAATAAAGACGAGATCATCTCTAATTTGAACAGGATCACCCACGATGATCCAAGCTTCCTCTGATTGATGCAAAATGAAAACCTGCCAATGGATCTGGAAAACTTATATGAAAAATCGAATTTCAAGATGTTCTAATAGGGTATGGAACTTGGGTTGCAGGAAATCGATCAGCCAGGGTGGGTTTAATGGAAATCAAGGTTTAAATAGGATTGATGGGGGAGTTAGGAGGTTAGGAGTCATCCCAATATGGGAGATCTCCAGCGAAACGTCCTCCAAAGGTGCAGACACGCTTATTCTAAGCTGGGAACAAGATTTGGAACTATTTCCAATTATAAAAATTTAGTTTTTGAACGAAATCATTTCGACGTTTTGTTCTAGACGATCTCATCCAATTAGGGACGATATCATCAAATCAACGACAATATTGTCCAACTACCATAACTGTCTTTGTATTTGGCATGAAAAACGAGGTGGGTGGTTAAAAGGTGGTTTTACGGTTGATTTTCGAATTATTACCTTAGGGTAAATTAAATTGCATCAATTTTAGGGTAAATTAAATTGCATCAATTTTAGGGTGTTACATTTTGCCCCCTCTTTAGCAAAATATCTGCATAAAATGTGTTAAAGAAGAGATTGGCATGCTTTATGAGAAAGCAAAAATTTATTCCAATTTTTCGGTGAGGATTCTAAGTCGAATCGTACAACTGATGACTGTGGTGCCCCCCCAGTTTTTTAACCAAATCGAAGGTTTGGTAAAAACGTGAAAGAGTTAAAAAGGTACATTTTTAAAATATATATTTTTAGAAAATAGGGTAAAACTAATTTCATTTTTATTTTCACAGTTACCATTCCAAAGCTCTAAGGCCAGAGAAATGGTGGAGATCGAGCATCGAGCGACGACAGTGCGACGAGGGATGCGAGTAAGGTTTCTAATATTTTCTAAAAAAAATTAGCTTTAAATTTTTATGTTTAGATTGAATTTTTGTTGGATTTTAGGGCACCGCGGCCGTATTTCATCGTGTTGATGAAGTCGAGATGAGATCGTCTTGATTTCGACAAAATCGTCCCAATTTTAGCAAGATCGTACCAAATGATCTTGATGAATTCGGGACGGTTACATCCAATTTGGGACGATTCGGCTATTAGGGCCGAATCATATAGGGTGAGATGATTTCGTCGAAACAAGGACGATCTCATGAAATTAGGAACGATATCGTCCAATAATGGATGATATCAAAAAATTGTTAGGCGATTTTTAATTTGTTGATGTTATTGATTGTTTTATGATGTACTAATTATTGATTTTTGTTGTTTGTTTTATAGAAGGAATTTTTAAAAAGTCGAGAGTGGAAATATGGTAGGTTAAGATATGATTTGGCCGCCCTGATCCCAACAGAGAGGGATACTTTAGGGGCAATGGGACTACTTTAGCTAGTGAAAATTCAAGAGGAGGGAAATGTGCTAACAAAGGAGAGAAGAAGGTATATCCTTATCTAAAATAAAGAAAATAGTGAAAAATAAGAAACGTGTAAAGGACAAGGATATACCAAAATAAAATGCATTCCTTGACTTTGGAGGGAACTAATAATTGTTGTAGAAACTTTCAAAGTCAAGAAATACAAGAAGAAGATAGAAGAGAGAGAAAGAGCAAAAAGAAGATGAGAAGAGAATGAGGCATTAAAAAGCATAAACCCTAGGTTAGGGCTTCTCTAGGCATCAAAACCCTAGTGAAAAGTACAATGCATGTGAGCTATGATTTAACTAGGTATCATCACATGCCATTGTCACAAATCCCCAAAAGCTATATGAACAAGCAGTCATGAGCAAGCAATAATGCAATTATGACAAACAAAAATGCAAGAGAAACAAAATAAATCATGCAAAGTATGACAAAAAATCATGCAATATGAGCAAGCAAACATATGTGTAGGTCTAAAATTTTTGCACCCTTACCTTTAGGCATATGGATCCGCACCCGAAAGGGGGATAGGAAAATGATAGGTCTACACCTCAGACTAAGGGACACTTTAACTCATGCCCTCTTTGGTGATTTTTCGACGGATGGTGGGTTCACCAAGAAGCATTTTGGGGCAGCTTCCGAGCCTAGGCTAGGAATGAATTGGATGTGTTCATTTTAGTTTTAAAACACTCAAATACCTAGGTTGGCCAAAATAAAGATAAACTATTTTATATGCAAATGGTGATTTATATGCAGACAGAAAATAGATTTAAACTCTAAATGCAATGCTTGAAAGGAAAAGGAAAGATCTTACTCGGTTTCAGATGTCTGATGAAGGTTCGGTTTTTTGAAGCAGTCCAGATCGTCTCTAATTATGCAAATTCATCTACAATTGGACAAAATCGCTTGCAATTTTGTAGGTTCATCTATAATTATGCATATTCATCCAAAATCAAACAAAATCGTCTAAAATTAGATGAATTCGCTCGATCAATTTCGTCAGAAACCTGCAACAGAATAGATAGATGCCAAAACAAAGAAAAATACAGTGCAAAATACTATTTAAAAGGATAAAAACATTAACTAAATGCTTAATTTATCCTAGAAAATTCGATAAAATCTGAAATAATGAAATGCCCTTATGTTTTAAGTGGAATTGATCCTAAATGTAAAATGTCATTAAGAATGAGGTGAACACTAGATGCAATACAGAATGAAGATCTAAACTAATGTAAATTTATTAATTGAATCACTAGGAAATTCATACCTTAGATCTTGATTGCCCTCAAGAGGAGTACAGTCAAGATGACCTGAAATGGTACCGGATTGTCTCCAATAAAGACGAGATCATCTCTAATTTGAACAGGATCACCTGCGATGATCCAAGCTTCCTCTGACTGATGCAAAATGAAAACCTGCCAATGGATCTAGAAAACTTATGTGAATAATCAAATTTCAAGATGTTCTAACAGGGTATGGAGCTTAGGTTGTAGGAAATCGATCAACCAGGGTGGGTTTAATGGAAATCAAGGTTTAAATAGGATTGATGGGGGAGTTAGGAGGTTAGGAGTCATTTCAATCTGGGAGATCTCCAGCGGAACGTCCTCCAATGGTGCAGACACGCTTTTTCTAAGCTGGGAACGATATTTGGAACTATTTCCAATTATGAAAATTTAGTTTTTGAATGAAATCATTTGGACATTCGATTCCAGATGGTCTCATCCAATTAGGGACGATATCGTCAAATCAATGACGATATCGTCCAACTACCATAATTGTCTCTGTATTTGGCATGAAAAATGAGGTGGGTGGTTAAAAGGTGGTTTTACGATTGATTTTCGAATTATTACCTTAGGGTAAATTAAATTGCATAAATTTTAGGGTGTTACATTTTACCCACTCTTTAGCGAACTTTCTGCATAAAATGCGTTAAAGAAGAGATTGGCATGCTTTACGAGAACACAAAAAATTATTCCAATTTTTAGGTGACGATTCTAAGTCGAATCGTACAACTAATGACTATGGTGCCCCCTCCGAGTTTTTAACCAAATCGGAGGTTACGCAGAAGAGTTAAAAAAGTGCATTTTTAATATATATATATATATATATATATATATATATATATATATATATATATATATATATATATATATATATATAGAAAATAGGGTAAAACTAATTTCATTTTTATTTTCACTGTTACCATTCCAGAGCCCTAAGGCTGGAGAAATGGTGGAGACCGAGCATCGAGCGACGACAGTGCGATGAGGGATGCGGGTAAGGTTTCTAATCTTTTCTAAAAAAAATTAGCTTTAAATTTTTATGTTTAGATTGAATTTTTTTTTGGATTTTAGGGTGGCGTAGTCATATTTCACTCCGTTGACGAATTCGAGATGAGATCGTCTTGATTTCGATGAAATTGTCCCAATTTCAGCAAGATCGTACCAAACAATCTTGACGAATTTAGGATGGTTACATCCAATTTGGGATGATTCGGCTATTAGGGCCGAATCGTATAGGGTGAGATGATTTCGTCGAAACAAGGACGATCTCATGAAATTAGGAACGATATCATTTGATAATGGATGATATGAAAAAATTGTTAGGCGATTTTTAATTTTTGATGTTAATGATTGTTTTATGATGTACTAATTATTGATTTTTGTTGTTTGTTTTGCAGAAGGAATTGTTAAAAATTTGGGAGTGGAAATATGGCAGGTTAAGATATGATTTGGCTACACTGACCCCGGTAGAGAGGGATACTTTAGGGGCAATGGGACTACAACATGTGGTAGAGATACCACAGGTGCCTATAGATATGGGGATATTGATAGCCCTAGCAGAGAGATGGTATCCGGGGTCATCTTGCTTTCGGCTACCAACAGGGGAGATGACTCCCACTTTGGAGGATGTATGGAGAATTTTGCGAATCCCTATCCAGGGCAAATTTATTGTTGCTTAGACCAGTTGTGGCCAAACGATGCTGAGATTGACTGGAGATGCTAGCTTCGTCCTGGAGGAGGGCGAAGTGAACATCGAGACTTTGAGACATACAGATGGAGTATCCACCTTGACTAAGGTGTTGGCTGGGGTGGTAGGTGGCTTATTTCTATGCCACCAAAGCAGATGCAGAGTACCATGGCTACTTGCAGATGTCATTTGTGATATGAGAGAGCACAGATACCAATTTTCTTGGGGGTCATATGTTCTATACCACTTGTACAAGATCCTCCATGGGATCATGTACAAGAGAGGAAAATGTGTGGTGTTGACTTCACTCCTCCAGGTCTGGTGCTAGGAGCACATCATAGTGAGGCAACCTATGGGCTACCATTGACAAGGGTTGACCAGGAGAGGCCTAGGGTGTTCTACTGGTGGCTACGAAGAGGCTCATAGAGGAAAGCCAATTTAACTACCTCTCGTAGGTTGATAGACGATTTGACTCCAAACTAGATTAACTGGAGGCCATGGAGAGAGCTTCCAAGGTGGCCAGAGTATGGGTATGAGTTAGATCGCATCAGGTGAGTCATTTGGATGAGATTGAAGTGGATCGAGGTAGAGCTCCACTAGTATGATCAAGTCCTCCATCAGTTTGGGCTCCAATAGGGGATCCCGACGATGAGGGATTACAAGTTTTTGAGGACAGTACTGGATGCCACAACATTGATTAGGGTCCCATACATGTGATATTTCATGAGCCGCAATGAGGATGATGCTCCCATCCAGCCAATAGATGGTGACGATGTAGGGGTTGCCATGGGTTATGACATGTGGTATGCCACTACTCACCCTCCATGTTTGACGAGGGTGAGGAGACCTATACACGTGGTTGTGTGGTGGATTGTACTGCAGTGACAGGTTGCATCTCATGGAGAGAGTAGACAGAGATGATGGGCACCTTCTACACAGAGGAGGGTTAGGATGCAAGATGGACATGTGGTGTCCTTGGGTGCTCGACAGACACATTCTGGGGAGAGTCAGAGGTGAGAGCAGAGGAGGGAGAGATCTTCTCCTCCATAGGTAAATAGGTCTCCTTAACCCGATAAGGGTAAGGGTTTGGAGGTGGGAGAGAGTAGTTATATGGTAGCTCTCCAGGTGGAGAATGCCACACTATGGAGGCAAGTGTAGGATCTCCAGGCGACATACATTGCACTACAAGGATAGATACAGAGCCTATAGGTAGAGGTCCTATGGCTTAGGGAGAGAGGAGGAGCTAGGACCTCTGATTTAGCACATTAGATGGCAAAAATTGCATTTTATCATGGGATGTACTACGCGCTAGCCTCGAGGGCCAGTTTCTTGCAGACATAGCAAGACCTATTTGGGTTGGATCATCATCCAAGACTTAATCGAGGATGACTTCGAGGATACAGACTGAATATGCATTTATGGGACCACCTCCTTTAGCTCCTAGAGGTAGAGGAGATGAGGCAGAGAGCTCGAGAGGCTCTAGGAGATAGATAGATGAGGTGTGTATATATATATATATATATATATATATTTGTAGATTTTGTACGATGATTGAGTATGCCAAGTCATGTATTGTGGCATACCAATCGATATGATGGATGTATATATTTTGATGATGATATATATGTAGATATATGTTTTTTTCATGTGACTTATGTTCGTAATGATGCTTTGTGAATTTATGTTTTCATATGATTGCATGTCGTGAAATGTTTATGGTTTTCTCATGCTATAAAATTAAATGAAAAATGTGTTTGTGACAACAAATGTGTGGATGAAAATGAAAATAGAAAAAAATACTTTTAACAATAAAACGTGAAGGATGTAGACGTTGTGACATGACCATTTTATGGAGTTTTCACTCACTAGGTCATTAAGTTGATCCTGTTATGGATAGTATTGCAAAAGTAGTTGATTTTGCTTAAGAGTAATTCTTAAGGCTTTTGGTGATGAAAAAGTAATGATGCTTTGATGTTGTTTTAGAACAGGATTTCAAAAAAATTTAAGCAGGAAAACATGAGAGAATGATTTGTGTGTAAATATAGAATTCCTAAGTGTGATGGGCAATTTAATGTGTACTTAGGAATAAAAAATCAAAATGATAAAATGGTATGAAAATTTCATTTTTCAATGAAACATGTGTTTGCAAAGAATAATTAAGTCACATATTTTTATAACTTTATAAAACGCTTGTGGACACACAAAAATTAAAATGATGACTTGTGCTAGGCATATAATTCCAAAGTGCGGAATTATACCATCATCGCAAAAAATCATGATGGAAGAAAATATGATGTTTTATTTTATAATTTTTACAATGGGTATAAAATTATGTAAATATGACTTGCGCTAGGCATAAAATTCCAAATTGGTTAGGAATTATACCATCATCGCGAAAGTAAATATTTTGATTGTAAGATTTTATTGCAAGATTTTGAAATATTTTGATAAAAAATAAAATTAAAGTTTAAGAGATCGCAAAATTGACTTACACTAGGCAAAATTCGCAAGTATGAAAATTTTGAATTTATAATTTCTTGAAAATGATGCCATCATAATGAAGTCAATTTTTTTGTAAGCAATAACTATTTTGCAAAAAATAATGGATACCTTTTTTTTTTTAATTTCAAAATCATATTTTAATTTATTTCAAAGAGAGATTTAAATTTATCCAGAACCAATGTGTGCAAATGTGAGTTCATTACCCATTTCGATTTAACATAATCATACAAAATCTCCAAAAGATCAACTATGTGTGCTTTATAGTGTTCATTTACCGATTTTGAGTAAGGTATTTTGATGCAAGCTGTTTGAATGAACCAATGTGTGTGGGACTGAAGATTCATTAACCATGATTTTTGTGCATGTAACCGTACCGAACTACTATGTAAGTTAGGTCATCAAAAGTTAGCTAATCCACAAGTTGACATAGGTCTATACAAGAGAAGGTTGCTAATGTGACAGACATGTCGCCACGCGAGGAGCTACCCAAGACCAAGCAAGTTGGGCACAAATCACCTGTTATGGGGTTTACCTCATAGTTTTTGAATAATTGAGAATTCCAGGGATTCAAGCTCATTCACCCTTCTTTTCTTTTCAAAGGGTAGGGGGGGTTTTATTGCTTTTCTTTTTCTCTTTTCTTGCTTTTTTTTATTTTTCTAGATTTTTGACTTTGATATTTGATATTTCTTGGACATTGCTTGGATTTATTTTTGTATTTTGAACATTGCTCTTTTCTCTATTTTTTCTTCTTATTTTTCTTTCTATTCTAGATATACTTGCTCAGATTAGATGTGGAGCAAGGGATTTTTATTCTTGGTAGGGGTGAGCTTGTCCTTTTGCCAATACTCAAATATTCTAGACCATGCGCATGATAGGATAGCAGGGGAAACTTTTCACTTAAGAGACCACAACTACTGTGTAGTATTATTTTTTGAATTTGCAACAAATCATTTTAATATGTAAAAGTGGATTTGATTCAAATAAATAGCGAGATCAGTTCCCAAAACTCAAAATATTAGTTATTGCAATAGTGCTTCGATATAAGAGATATTTATAGTCATAATGCTAAGATCAAAAATATTTATTCATGTGGATTTAAAGTGCATGGTCCAAGATAACTTTTAAATTCATCTGAAACAAAGGAAAATATAACTGCAAAATTTCAACTTTTGTAATGTAAATGAACATGTTTTTAATAGTTTTAATGATTTTTTATTTTTGTTTGATTTTGAATTATTATGTAAATTGCTTGAAATGAGAAAAGCTATGCAATGTAAATGTTTTTGATGGTTTTGAAGTTTTTATATGAATTGCTGAAATGAGAAAACATATACAATTATGTACAATGAGAGTCATTTTGTTTTTAAGCATAATATTGTTTAAGATGCATAATGTTCATGGGTTCCTTGAGATCTTTTCCATCCAAGGTTGTCAATCGATATGCACACAATCCAAATTTAGCAGTGATGATGTATGGTCCAAGCCAATTAGGCTGAAATTTACCTTTATTATCTTTAGTTGCATTACTATTCTTTTGATTTTCTTTTAAGACTAGATCATCGACTTCAAAATATCGGTTATGCACTTTATTTGAATATACTCTTTTGATCTTATTTTGATAGGCATGAAGATGTTCCAAAGCATTTATGCGCTTCTCATCTAGAAGCTCCAGCTGACTAAATCTACCAGCACGATATTCATCTCTTACTTTAGTATCTTGAAGTAGCAGAGCCAAAGAAGGAACTTCTAGCTCGAAAAGAAAGACAACTTTAGCACCGTAAACCAAAACAAAATGTGAAGTTCCTGTGGGAGTATGAACACTGGTGTGATAAGCCCACAAGGCAGGATATAATTGCATATGCCAGTAATGACCTGATTTGTTAACTAATATTTTGAGAATTTTAATTAAGGTTTTATTTGATGCTTCAGCTTGGCCATTACCCTGAGGATAATAAAGAGTGGACCAACGATGTTGAATTTTATATTTTTGACATAATTTTTTAACATATTTATATTTGAAACAAGTTCCATTATCTAAGATGATATTTGAAGGAATTCCAAACCTAAAAATGATTTGATTGAAAATAATTTTTGAAACTTGAGCTCCCGTGCAAGAAGCTAAAGGTATAGCTTCTACCCACTTTGTGAAGTATTCAGTTGTTGTTATGATGAATTTGTGACCATCAGATGATATAGGATTGATTTTTCCAATGATGTCTAAACCCCATTTAGAGAAGGGCCAAGGAGATGAAATAGCTTGGAGTTCTTGAGCAGGAGCATGGACAAGGTCAGCATGCTTTTGGCACTTGTCACAATGGCACACATAATCATGTGCATCCTTTTCCATGGTAGGCCAAAAATATCCTATTCTAAGGAGTTTCTTAGCTATGGCACTACCACTAAAGTGTCCTCCACAAGATCCATCATGGGCTTCACTTAAAGCTCTTCTAGATTCGTCTAGATTTAAACATCATAATAAGATACCTTCAAAGGATCTCATATACAAAGTATTGCCAACTATTACAAAGCGAACTAATCGCTTACGTAATAACCAATGTTGGTTTCTATTGAAGGTTTCGAGGAAATTTATCGTCTGGAGAAAATTAAGGATGTCGATGTACCATGGTTCAGGAGTATTTCATTGATTAGAAATATATCCAATGGCTCTAAAGAGGATTTGGTGAAACTAGGTTCCTAGAGTCCATGAATAATGATAGTAGCATAATCGTCATCCAACTCCAAGGGTAATAAGGAGGCGGCTGTAGCCATAGCATCAACAACATGGTTACTAGTTCTAGGAATAGCTTCTAAGGTGACCTTATCAAACAAGGACATCAATTGTAATACATAGGCTTTATATGGGTGAATTTTATCATCTCGAGTTTGATAAAAATCATTAATTTGATTTATCACTAATTGAGAATCACCAAAAACTAATAATTCTTTAATTTTTAGTGCTAAAGTGGCTCGCAATCGAAGGATTAGAGCCTCATATTTGGCGGTATTATTTGTGCAAGCAAATGTTAATTTAAAATATAATGGTATAAGGTGCTTCTGAGGGGATATTAAAATAATACCTACACCAGCCCCACTCATGCATCGGGCTCCATCAAAATATAAAGACCATTGTTCCAAATGATCCTCCTCTAGGTTGAGGCATTCATTAGGAAACTCAATGATGAGGGGATGAGTGGCTTCTAAGGGTGCAATAGCTAATTGGTCTGCTATGATTTTACCCTTAATGGATTTTTTAACTATGAATGTGAGTTCAAACTCACTCAGATAAAGAACCCACTTGGCTGTGTGACCGGATAGATAAGGTCGGCTCATGAGATACCTCAGGGGATCAGATTTGGCAATGACATATGTCTTTTGACTAAGCATATAATGGCACAATTTCTACGTAGAAAATACAACTGCCAAACATAACTTTTCTAGTGATGTATAAATGAGTTTCGTAACTTATTAATGTTCTACTAATATAATAATTTGCTTGTTCTTTCTTCTCATTATCAAGTTGAGCTAATATAGCTCCTAAGGTAAATTCTGAAGCATAAATATACAAGCTGAAAGGACGATCAATTTTGGGAGGCGCATGCATGAGAGGACTTAAAATATATTGTTTTATTTGTTCAAAGGCTTGTTTATATTCATCATCCCATTGAAAGAGGATATTTTTCTTAAGAAATTTGAGAAAAGGTCCAGTTTTGTCCGCTAGCTTATCAATGAAACGACGGATAGCTTGAAGTTTACTTGTAAACTTCGTAATTCAGATATATTTTTAGGAGCTGGCATATCAATGATAGCTTGAATTTTAAGAGGGTCAATTTCTATGCTGCGCAAAGAAACAATAACCCCCAATAATTTTCCTAACTTAACTCCAAATATATATTTTTTAGGTTTAAATGGATATGGTATTCTCTTAACCGATCAAATACTTTTCTCAAATAATCTAAATGTTCATCTTCTTCAGTAGAACGGGATGTAATCTCATCCACATAATCATGCAGAATATCATACATCATATCATGAAAAAAGTAAGTCATAGCTCGTTGATAGGTTGCACCTACATTCTTTAATCTGAATGGCATTACTTTCCAACAAAAGGTTCCCCAAGGGGTGCTAAAAGCTGTTTTATCTTGGTCTTCAGGAGCTATCATGATCTTATTATAACCTAATAATCCATCCATAAGGGATAGTATCCCACTTCCACCAGTAAAATCAATGATCTGATCCATATTAGGAAGAGGGAAATCATCTTTAGGACATGCAGCGTTGATGTCTCTAAAGTCTATACAAACCCTAATTTTGGTTTCTTATTTTTTAGTTATAGTAAAAACATTAGATATCCAATCAGCATAATAAATGGCTTGAATGAATGTAACATTTAGGAGTTTTTCTAACTCACCTTTGACTAGTAGGGCAACCTTAGGATGCATTTTTCTAAGTTTTTGTTTAACTAGTTTTGCATCCGATCGTACTTCTAGATGATGCATAACTATAGAAGAGTCTAAACCAGGCATATCTACGAATTTCCAAGCAAAAATATCACTATATTCTATAAGAAATGTAGTGTATTTATTTTTTTTTTCTTCATTTAAATTTTGATCCAATGTTGACTATGTGAGAATTCTCTTCTGTTCCAATATTAACTTTTATGACACTTTCCACTTCCATATGTAATTCTATTTCAAAATTAGGAGGGGAGGGTGACACACCCAGTTCTTGTAATTCTTCTAAGGTCAACTTAGATAATTCCTCTTGAGGGGTTGTGGCCTCAAGATGAGCTATAGGTGGTATAGACCCATCAAAATAAAATCCATTATGCAATAATTCTCCAATGGAAATATCATGGAAAATGTCACCCTCTAATTGTTAGTCCAGCTCAAAAATCATTTTGGGGTAAGCTACAGACAACATATTACAAGAAAATAACTTATCCATAGACTTAAGGATCTCTTGTTCATCTAAATAATCTTCATAGGGTATTAAGTGATCATCATACTCAAATGGAATTGGCTGACACTTACTATAAAATAGGCCTATACCGCATTAGGAAGGCCATTCTTCGACCTCAAAATGTTCTTTCATGCCATTCTGGAAAGGTCCCAAACCTTTCCCTTCATATCCTAATTTAAGCATTATAGATTTAGCTTTGATATATTTACCGATAAAATAACATTGAGCATATCCATCATAATTGGTTTTAATATTTTTAGGTATTCTACCCCAATCATATCCCTTATAAATGAAGGTATAACTCCCGACTTGGTAAATACTTCCCATAGGTTATGGTAAGCCCAAAGTGTGAGGAGACGGTGGTAATTTGTTTAAGGCAAGGGAATCTTGTATGGAAAAAGATGTTTCTTTTGATGTTATGAGGATTTTGGACAAATCAGGTAATATTTCATCAGACAAAGCATATGAGGTAGAAGGAGCCTCTTCCACGGCTTTAGATGCAGAAAACACAAATTTGGTAGACATGGATGGAATAGAGGTTATAATAGGTGGAATTACTATGGATTCAGATGGTGTAGGGATAGAACAAAGAGGAGTTATCGTGGGACTAGTATTAGATGTAGATTTTGGTGGATATTCCTTAGGAGAAGGCTAAGGAGATGGAGATGTCATAGGTGTAGATGGAGGAGATGATATCTTAGGTGTAAGTTTCACACGTTTAGAAGGAAAGGCAGAATTAGGATGAGTAGAAGATAATGCGGGGAAAAATTGAATCCTAATAGGTTCTGCCAAAGCGCACATATCAAATGATCTAGGATCACCATGAATGGTGACCAATTGATTCTTGAATTCAAATTTGACACATTGGTGTAAGGTAGAGGATACAACTCACATTGCATTAATCCAAGGGTGACCCAAAAGTATATTGTATGATGTAGGGCAATGTACAATAAACACGATCATATCCAAAGTTCTCGGAACAACCTGCAATGGAATTGTAATAACTTCACATGTTTCTTGTATTTCATCATTAAAGGATTTTATGATCATATCTGTTCTCTTCATCTCATCACTTCTAAATCCAAATATCTAGTAAAATTCAAAAGTACAAATATTTAGGGATGAACCATTATCAATTAAAACTCTTTTGACAGCTACATCTTCGATTAATGCAGTAATGTACAAGGGATTGTCTTTATGTAAACTATGAAGTGGTATATCTTTATCACGAAAGTAAATGCAATCAACTTTACAAGGTATAATAGCATTTACCATAGCTTCAGGTTGTATGTCTTATGGTACCATCATCTGACTTAATGTACGCATTAACTCTTCCCTATGTGTGGGAGATGATCTTAGAAGGTCTAAGAGAGAAATCCTTGTTGTAATATTAGAAATTTGTTCATTGATATCAGAAGGGGGTTTGGGTTGAGCATTTGATGCATTATTTCCTCTACTAGGAACCTTCAGAACAAAAGAGGCTAACTTATCATTATGATTTTGATCTTGTTGAGAATTGTGGGCTTGTCGTCTAGTAACGGCTTCGATGGTACCCATAATATTATTGTGTGCATGGTGAATGGGTCATGGTCTAGCATTTATGGCTTGCTTATTAGGGAGGATTTGTTGTGAGGATGGTCGTGTCATGACCCTTCTTGGAAATGGTTCTTCTAGAACCATCTGAGTTGTGATAGGGAGATTTTGAGTGGTGTTTTCACCCAATTGTGAAAGCACACTCTCCGGTAGGATCTGAGTCCTAAAATCCTCTGTTTGCAAAGAAGGTAACTTCTCCAAGGTTCTTGTTATGCTGATTCTTTGTCTACCAATGATGTTATTCAAATGAAATGCTAGGAATACCTTAGGGTTTGCAAGTGGATGTTAACAAGGGGCACTGGGGTTTATATAATTTGAATTTACAAGTGGACTCAAAGTGAATAATTGTACTTTAATCTTGGATTTTGATGGATTTTCAGTTATTTATTTGGATACAAGAATTAAACTGCAGAAAATAAAGCAAGGGTTTGAACAATAAAGAAAAGTAAATGAAAGAGAAACTAAACTACAATCGGAATGCTGCCATCAATTCGATGAAATCGAAGATAATGAGGTTTTCTCGCATGCAACCTAACCTAATGAACCTCGCAAACTCGCACAATCCAAATAAGCTAGGTGCGGGCTTCTAAGGTTTCTACTCGTAATTCCGGATTCAGGCATTCGCATGAAGCAACCAAGAGCACTTGCATTAAACTTCACCTAAAAGCCTTATAAATCTGAAATGAATGATATAACATTAAATCATGCATACAAAAAATGACTCCTTCTTTCTCATCAATTAGATGCCAACTCTCTGTATTTTGTATTAAATGATATGTCAATTACATTCAAAGAATGTTCCAGGCATAAATATTCCAGAACAAAAGAAGGAAATTGCCCAAGTGCAGGCCTAGAATAGCACGAAGCTCTTGTCTCTACAACTCTGCAATCGGCAATTTCCAACCCTTCCTTCAATCTGCGCTTCTGGATTTATCTTGTCTAGCGTGGCTCTTCGATTCTCCCCGGTCGCTTCGCTTCACCTTCCCCGCATGTGACCTTTCAAATTCCCGCTTTTTCCTTACTTTTATTCCATGCTTTAATGTCGAAATGCCTAAAATCCTCCGCTGCATGTAACGCTTCGCAGACCTCGACACCCGCATGCCACGTGTCACACGCTCTCGCGCCTTCCGTAACGCCTTTCTGCGAAAATCCCGACAAAAACTGCATGTAGACCGTTCACCTTCCAAGCCGTGAAACCGCGACATGTCGCGAAACCCGATATCGCGACACTCTTCCCGGCCGTACGTCCTCCGGCAAGATCTTGTCGCGATATCGCGACCGTTTTTGCTTTTGAGCCTTCCTTCCACAAACTGTAGCGAGATCGCTACCATTTCTCCTTCGCCTCCTTCTCCACGGATCGCTTCCTCGGGCTTCCTTCTCACAAAGCTGTAGCGAAATCGCTACCATTATCTTTCAGACCTCTTTGGCAACTTTACGTCGCGATATCGCTACCATTATCACTCTCTTGCCTTCTTTCAACAAACCGTCGCGATATCGCTACCGCTTTATCCCCGGACTTCCCGTCGCGATATCGCTACCGCTTTCTTTTCGTACGCCTCCCGAAACACGTCGCGAAATCGCGACCATTTTTTTTCCGTACGCCTTGCAAACTGTCGCGATATCGCGACGTTTTCACCTTCGACCTTCATGCCGTCTCGCGATATCGCTACCGCTTTCTCTTCGTACGCTTCTGAACCGTCGCGATATCGCGACCATTTTCTCCGTCCATACAGTTTTGCAAAACACGTCACGAAATCGTGACACTTTTCATCATCCGTACGCTTCGGCAAAACACGTCACGAAATCGCGACCATTTTCATTCTTTTCCAACGGCATGTCGCGATTTCGCGACACCATTTCTTTTCCTCTCAATGGCATGTCGCGATTTCGTGACAACTTTCCTGTTTCCAGCAGCGATGGCGTGACAAGTCGCGATTTCGCGACACTTTCAACACTTAGGCATTTTTTCTCTTTTCTTCAATTTTAGCATCTGGGTCACCGAGATTCTTCTCTGCAAGCCCCCAAAAAGGTGGGTCCCCAATTTTGGGGTGTGTTGTGGATCAACCACAACAAATGGCGACTTCACCGCCAAATGCTCTTGAGCATTTTAGTAAGAACCCAACCTGAAACATATCACAAACTCGCAAATATATGTTAGCACATAAGCAAAATAACAAATGCCCAAAGATCAGAAGTACATGAATCATCATAATCATCAAGTATTAGCTCAGTGTGTGCAATGTGTTTTCATTCCCTATCGTTTGAAATTGATCAACATTCCATTATCAGTTTTGCATGAATGCATATATGGGATGGTGAATGATTTGTGTACCCTAATGAATGTGCAAGGAGATTTTGCTTCCATAAAAGGCATGGTCCTTCTTCTATTATTATGTACAAGCATTCAAGATTGCCAAACCCTCTTAGGATCCACTAATTCATTACCTTATTGTATCCCAAAGTTGGTTATGAGTCCCTACTATCTAGAACCCATGTGCAAGTGAATGTGAAATCAGAACTTTGGGGAATCAGACTCCCAACCAACCGAGATGAGAGTTTAACCTTATCCTTACTATTCTGATTTAGAGTTCATTACCTCACTTTAAGCAAAATAATTAAACAAGTTATGGAAGAAATGGTCATGCTAGTCTAACCCTCTAGACAATCAGCTGGTCTTGTTTTTTAGGCAAGACATGATGCCATGCATGGGCATATCTAACCCCACAATCCAAAACTTATCTCCATTTCTTTGGACCTTGGGGATGACTACCCATCCCTTGCAGAGGACAAGTAGTACGATCCTTACAATCCAAAATAAATATGAGATGGGAAAAATTTATTTATTATTTTTTTTACTTCTTGGACCTTGGGGATGACTACCCATCCTGGCTAGGGACATGTAGTACGATCCTTACAATCCAAACTTTAGATGAGAAATATTAATTTTGTTGCTTAGACCTTGGGGATGACTACCCATCCTTTGCAGAGGACAAATAGTACGATCCTTACAATCCAAGACTTATTATGAAATGAGACATAAGAGCTTTGGGGAATCAGATTCTCAACTAACCGAGATGAGAATTTATGCCCTATCCTTACTACTCCATGTGGGTCAAATCAAAGCTTTGGGGAATTGGATCCTCAACCTAAGTTCGATGAGGATTTAACCCTATCCTTACTACTCTGATTTTAGGCTTTAAGCTTAATGGAAGTGGTCAAAACCACTGCTTTAAGGATCATGTTGCATAATAGGATAGACATGAATAACTTCTTTCGCCCAACCTTTTCCTCCAAGTTAGGTTTTGATCATTTTGCTCAAGATCCTTTTTAATGTATGAGACGTGCTTGGTTCTAGATATCTCAAGACTCGCTTCCAACCTTAGGAGCTACTTACATATATGTTATAACACAACCCTAAGAGGATTTGACATACTTTAATGGCTTGTACCTAAGATGCATATGTAACTAAGATGAGATGTATGTAAGGTGAGATGGAACATGAATGCATTATTTCTTGAATTACAAATGGAATGAATTGTCATGCAAAACTGATTCTTTCATGCATCACAAAATCAAACAATATAACTTAAAATGTTTTATGTTACTTGTGGAGCTTTTACAAGATAATTCCAATATTTCATATTCTCCTAACCTTAAGCATAAGTTGACATCTCAATTTTTTATTCTTTATTATTTTTTATTTTTTTATTATTTTTATTTTTTCAAAATTAACACACATGTCAATTGAAATCAAATCCATAACCAAAATCCTAGCTAGACTAACAATCCTAAACAATAAAAACAAAATCTGAAAATCCCCCACCAAAACCAAAAGAATAATATCAAAGTCTCACAACCTAAGGGCTAAAATAATGCTTTAAAATCTGCCCATTAACCGGTAGCATGAAATCTTCCCCTTCTAATGTTTTTAGCCTCGAAGGTATTCTTCCCAAGAATCTCTCGAAATCTGATATGGGCCCAACCAAAGACAATCAAACTTTTGATGATTCCCTTTTTCCTCATGTCTTTTGTCCCATAGTAATACCAAATCTGAAATTCTGAATGATTTAACTTTGGCCCTTCTGTCAAACCATCTCTTGATAACTCGCTCGGTGTTTATTCATGTGATTCATGGCCTCTTCTCTCTTTTCATCAAGGTGCAACAACCGGCTCAACCTCGGCTTCAACTTGATCATCTCGTCCCCAAGTACTCTTGTATGAAATGTAAGGTCCGCAACTTCAAATTTGCTGGAAATATCGGGTCTTGCCCATAGACCAAATGATAGGGAGTATTCCCTATGGACTCTTTCACTCTGGTCCTATCTGCCCAAAGTGCAAACTTTAGTTGGCTATGCCAGTCCCGAGGGTTCTTTTCCAAAAACTTCTTAATAGTATTCAACAAATTCTTATTTGAAGACTCGGCCAACCCATTTCCTTGAGGATAGTAATTGGATGCAAACTTTAAGCTCACTTTGTTATCATATGCCCAATCTGCAAATTGTGTAGAAATAAAAGCTTTACCATTGTCACCGACAATAGAGTCGGGCATTCCAAATCTTGTTATAATCTGATCCTCAAGAAATTTAATCACAACATCTCGTGGTGGCATGTTTAGTAGGAATCGCTTCGTCCACCTTGTACAATAGTCTGTAGCAGTCAAAATGAATTTATGAGAATCAAAAGAATTTGGGTTAATAACCCCAATGAAATCTAGTCCCCACTGTGCAAACGGTCTCATTTCAACTACAGGTTGCAACGGCATGGCTGCATTTCTTTCTCTATTTGCAGCCACTTGACAGATGTGACAAGATCGTACATGGGTATGCGCATCCTTGAAAATATGTGGCCAGTAGTATCCTGCTCTCGGGATTTGATGTGTCGTAGCATTGGCCGCACCATGACCAGCTCCATGTTTCCCGTGAAATTCTCGCAACACCCCGGCAGCCTTCTTCTTTGTTCAAGCACCTCGTAGATACCTTCATGATTCTTCCCGTAAAGCACACCAGATTTTATCAGATAATTGATAGATTTAAGCCTTAAGGCTCTTCTTCGTGTTGAATTCAGATTAGAAGGACACTTACCAGTCAATAAAAATTGCACAATATCAACATACCAGCTCATCCTTAGCCATGTATTCTGTATTTGAGCATTGACCTCTTATTTGCGGATTATTTTCTGCGATCGCCTTCGCCAGTCCCTGTCCTCGAACTAGTTTCATTGGTTGGATTTCGAGATCAAATTCTTGGATGGTTGAAATCCATTTTCCTCTCTTCTCACCTAGTTCATTCTGTAAAAACATGGTCTTGACAGCAGAATCGGGCACGATGGCGATAATTCTGCTGTGCACGATGTAGTGCCTAAATTTTTTCACAGTTTTAAAAAGTGCGTACATTTGCTTATCAAGGATTGAATACCTTAATTGAGCGTCTTTCAGAGGGGCACTTAAAAATGCAATGGGTTTTTCGGCACTATCCTCACCTTTTTGGGTTAAGACACTCGCAAAGGAGTGTTCTGATGCAAAAGCATAAATATAAAAAGGCTTGGAGTAGTCTGGGCTTATAAGGACAGGGGCTCTGGAAATGGCATCTTTGATATTCTGGAAAGCCACTCTACTTTCCTCGTTCCATTTTACATCCACATCTTTCTTGAGCATCTGGTTCGTAGGTTTGGCTATCTCAGAGAAAGCTAGAGATAAACTTCCTCACAAAATTGACCTGCCCAAAGAAAGATCTCAGCTTCTTTTTTACCGCTCGGGAGAGGTAGGTTTTGGATAGCTTGTATCCTTTCTCGGGTCGATGGATATGCCCTCTTTTGAAATGATGTGACCCAACAATTTCCCTTCTCGTTACTCCGAAAATGCACTTTTTGGGATTTAAGGAAATTCCATGTTCTCTCGCATCTTTGAAGCACTTTCTTCAAATCTTTAACATGATCCTCTCTCTTCTTCGAGAAAACTGGGATATCATCCACATACACGATGATGCATTTGCCTATTAGCCCTTTGAATGCGTAATCCATGGCGCGTTGAAAAGTTGCACCAAGCATTTAACAAATCGAACGACATTCTCTTATATGCAAATGTCCCCCACTTGGTAGTGAAGGTCGTTTTCATCCCGTCATCCTGGATGTATAAGAATTTGGTTGTACCCCGAATATCCATCGAGAAAGGACATCATTTCAGATCCATTTACCATTTGCAGAATTTCATCGATTGATGGTAATGGATAATTATCTTTTTGAGAGGCTTTATTAAGATTTCGAAAATCTATGCACAGCCTAATCTCTCCACTCTTTTTCTTATCGGAACGAGGTTGGCCACCCAGTGTTGAGTGCCTAACAGGAAAAATGATTTTCGCTTCCAATAATCTTTTAACCTCCTTTTCGATCAAAGGCTCCAATAGCGGGTTAACAACTCGCTGTCTTTGCCTAAAAGGCTTGGAGTCTGGCTTCAAAGGGATGGTATGTGTGATAATGTTCTCGTTGTAAGTCTTCACCTCATTGTAGTTCCAAGCAATACAATCTATGTAATGCTTCAATGCCTCGTATTATATTGCTCCTTTCTTCCTCTCGTACATGCCTTTGCTATGTACACCTCCTTTGGATTGTCCGCACTCCCTAGATTAATTGAATCGCATGCATCTTTGGGGAGTGGGACTCTTTTTCTTTTCTTGTTCTTGCATTCCATGTCGAACATCTTTTCTAATGAAACCACGTCTTTAGGAATTTTGTTGGATTGATACGCAGCTTCACTTTCTTCTGTTTCATCCCGCCACCTTTGTTCCTCATCAATCACCCGATTTTCAAAAATACCCGAGTTTGTGACAAACTTGAAGATGTGCCTGTCACTTTCAAAAACCTGGAAATTCTTTACATTATCATGTATTGATGGACAAGGAACCAGCTCAATGGAAAACTTTTTACATCTTTTTATATCCACCGGGTTTAACATGCCCGCGACGACTGCAAGAGAGTCCGCTATTCGATTTCCTCTCCTAGAAATAAGGGCTATGTTGAATGCATCAAACTCCTCCATGAGGTCCATAACCCTAGTTCTATAAAGGCTCGCCTTTTGTCGCGGCATGTATACCGTCCTTTGATTTGCTTGACAACCAACTCGTAATCTCCCAAAACCTTCAAGCATTTAACATGTTTGCTCAATGCTAGACGTAAACCATAGATCAATGCTTCGTATTCTCGCCACATTGTTTGTGCAAGGAAATTGCAGTCCGTAGGCAGCCAATAATGGTTTACCTCCCGGACCAGTGAGCTCGACTCCAGCTCCCGCTCCCTGTCTAGACTTTGATCCATCAAACTTGAGCAACCACGTGTAATCCTTTTCCTCGAAGAACCACCATGACACACTTCTTCTTTAAGCTCGTCAACAGCTTTCTCAACATCAAGAGCATAGACCCCTAGGTCTGGCTCAGAAAATTGAACCTCATTCGGCTTGTTGAAATCCGTTATAATCTCCTTAAGCCTCGGTTCGTTTTCCACTCTGATTTGGTTTGCAATGCCCTTCCATGGCAGCCACATATGTGAGCAGTCTGTTGAAAAATAACCATTCAGAGTTTTCATCCAGCCTCTCGCAAGTAACATTCCATACCTACTTGGGATGTTAACCACCAAAATGTCTACAACCAGCTGGACCCTGGGTTCAGAATTTAATTGAATCTTGACATCATATAAGGTCCCTACTACATTTACCTCTGAACAGTCCAATTGCAAGACCGTGCATTTGGATGAAATCGGTTGTAGACCCAGCATTTGACATATCTCCGTAGGCATGAGGTTGCTCGTGGCTCCCGTGTCCACCAAACAGTTATGCAAGTTCTTACCCGCAATTCTCATAGTCAATAAGAATGGCGGGACATCCCTTCTCTCCTTTCACAAAATCAGATGGGATTCAGCTCTTTTTTCCTTCCACATCGGATCAGGTGAGTTCAAAGCTCTTATCAACGCCTCCTTTTGACCAGGCAATTTAGCTGCGTCCAGGAATGAAAGGCTAGATTTGGACTTCTTCATATCCTCCACTACGTCATAATTTGGTTTTTCGAATTTGACTGCCTTCTCGGACGTCATTAGACATTTCTCTTCCGAGTGGAGGGGGAGGGTTGTTACTTGCCTTTGTATCTCGGAGGAAGAATAGAATTGTTTGGAGGTGTTGATGAGGTTTTAGGGGCTTTAGATTTACTCCTCAAATGGTACCCATGAGTCCCCTTTCTGAAATCTCGAAAAGCTTGCACCTCCCGTTCCAAAACTTCGTCTTCTTCCTCCTCGCTCTCACCCTCTTGGTGATATACCGTTTCCATCACCATAATATTTTCATCTTGATGATACGATGGATCCTCATTTGATACCAATTCCAAATCATCAACTTGTGCTTGAAGACAATGAGTGTATCTAGCAATCTCAGGACAATTCCTCTCATTGTGTTCTTTTGTGTTATGTAACCTGCACCCCCTTTCCCATGCCAAATCTGAAAGATTCAAAAGAGAATTGGATTGGCTAGGGCCTGCGGAAGCATCTAATTGATTAGCAATGGGAGCAGGAACTCCCCCATTGTTTGGCTTGGTGTTCCAAAGTGCCTCCCTCTATTGTTAAAATTCTGATTTGGGTGAGGGGCATGGGACTCATACTTCTACCGTTGAACCCCGTCATTGCTTAGTTTATGCACTAGTTTCTTGAGCTCTTCGACTTCCGAAAAACATCCTTCGGTGGAACCACATTATTGTTAACCCCCATTGGATTCACATAATTAATGGGGTCTTGATTCCACATTTGGGTCGGGTTCTAAGGAATTTGATTCCCATATGGATTGATACCTTGAATCGGGATTGGATTCGGAATAGGAACTATGGCTTGAGGATTGACTTGACTAGTTTCCCCGCGTAGTTGATTGACTGCTCTGCAAAAATGCAGGAACAGTGGAATGGCTGTGATTGGTTGGATTGGAATGGGTGCATATGCGGGTGCCGGTGGATACGGCCACCGATATGGGAAGGCGTTCATACTTGGCATTTGTGGTGCCATGAGTTGATTTGCCCGGGGAGCTTGACCATATGGAGCATACCGTCCCATCATAGGCATCTCGGGTAAACCCGTAGCCTTGCGATGTCAATTGCCGCTCAATAGTCATGGCTTCATTATAGGCCAAAGCCAACATGGTGACCTGAGGATTACGCCTTGCAAACATAGTTGTCATGGGGTCCAATGCCCCAAAATATATCTGCAAAGCCACTACGGGATCGATGGCAAAATGTCTAATTGCTCTGTTATAGTTCTTTTGGAATCTCTGATTAAACATTCGGATTGGTTCCCCTTGGCCCCGCTTTGCATGTAATAAACTGATTGTAAATAGTTGCGGGATCTAAGGGTGACCTAAATTGATTGACAAAGGCATTTTCCATTTGTGTCCAAGAGGTGATTGAACCAGCTTGGCAAGCATATATACCATTCATATGCTATTGGATCCAAGCTCATGGGGAAAAGTCTGCAGTGCTACATCTTCATGCTGAACTTGCAGCCTAATTAAAACATCCCTATAGGCTTGGATATGTTCTTCTCACTGTTCTTAGGCCATCTCGGCTTGTATTTAGGCAGAAATATTTCAATGTTCTTGGGGATTTCATGGATATCCCCAACGAATATTCAAAGGAGTATTGTTAGCTCCATACCAAGGAGCCGCTGGAGCTTGAGCCATTTGACTCGTAATTGATGTAGACAGACCTACAATAGCAGAGAAATATTACTAACTATAGGCACACTAGGGGCAACGGATATTATCGGCGTAGGTCCACTCGACGTTCCCCGGAGAAAACAGGTCTTTTGCGATCGGTGTGCTTACGACTTGCTTGGCTTTACCCTTGGGAGTACCAGGAAGGTCATGAAAAATGGTTTCTCCGGTTGTTTGAGACCCGGTCGCAATACGGCGTGGTGGGTCCAACTTCGCCCGAGGAAACCCTCGGCTATTTCGAAGAAAACCTCGCAACAAAAACAAAAATAATGTTGCAGCTTTAGCCGTAAATGATTTCAAAATTAAATCAAAAACAAAATATTCGGATATGAAAATCAAAATAGATAAACCAATTCGGCCCTCCTTCTAGCGCCAATCTGCTGAGTGGTGTTTTCACCCAATTGTGAAAGCACACTCTCCGGTAGGATCCGAGTCCTAAAATCCTCTGCTTGCAAAGAAGGTAACTTCTCCAAGGTTCCCGTTATGCTTTGTCTACCAATGATGTTATTCAAATGAAATGCTAGGAATATCTTAGGGTTTGCAAGTGGATGTTAACAAGGGGCACTGATGGTTTATATAATTTGAATTTACAAGTGGACTCAAAGTGAATAATTGTACTTTAATCTTGGATTTTGATGGATTTTCAGTTATTAATTTGGATACAGTAATTAAACTACAGAAAATAAAGCAAGGGTTTGAACAATAAAGAAAAGTAAATGAAAGAGAAACTAAACTACAGTCATAATGCTGCCATCAATTCGATGAAACCGAAGATAATGAGGTTTTCTGCATGCAACCTAACCTAATGAACCTGCAAACTCGCACAATCCAAATAAGCTAGGTGCGGGCTTCTAAGGTTTCTACCGTAATTCCAGATTCAGGCATTCGCATGAAGCAACCAAGAGCACTTGCATTAAACTTCACCTAAAAGCCTTATAAATCTGAAATGAATGATATAACATTAAATCATGCATACAAAAAATGACTCCTTCTTTCTCATCAATTAGATGCCAACTCTCTGTATTTTGTATTAAATGATATGTCAATTACATTCAAAGAATGTTCCAGGCATAAATATTCCAGAACAAAAGAAGGAAATTGCCCAAGTGCAGGCCCATAATAGCATGAAGCTCTTGTCTCTACAACTCTGCAATCGGCAATTTCCAACCCTTCCTTCAATCTGCGCTTTTGGATTTATCCTGTCTAGCGTGGCTCTTCGATTCTCCCTGGTCGCTTCGCTTCACCTTCCCGCATGTGACCTTTCGAATTCCCACCTTTTCCTTGTCTTTATTCCATGTTTAACGCCGAAACGCCTAAAATCCTCCGCTGCATGTAACGCTTCTGCAGACTCGACACCCGCATGCCACGTGTCACACGCTCTCTGCGCCTTCTGTAACACCATTCTATGAAAGTCCTGACAAAAACTGCATGCCTCCCGTTCACCTTCTTGGCCGCGAAAACGCGACATGTCGCGAAATCGCGACATGTCGCGATATCGCGACGCTCTTCCCGCCGTACGTCCTCGGCAAGCATCTTGTCGCGATATCGCGACCGTTTTTGCTTTTGAGCCTTCTTTCACCAACTGTAGCGAGATCACTACCATTTCTCCTTCCTCCTCTCACAGGTAGCGAAATCGCTACCATCTCTCCGTCGGCTTCCTTCTCCTACCTCTTTGGCAACTTTACGTCATGACATCACGACCATTATCACTCTCTTGCCTTCTTTCAACAAACCGTCGTGATATCGCTACCGCCTTTCCCCGAACCTCAAATCGCGCGATATCGCTACCGCTTTCTTTTCGTACGCTCCTCGAAACACGTCGCAAATCACGACCATTTTTTTTCGTACGCCTTGGCAAACCTCGCGTATCGCGTCACTCTTTTTCATCCTTCGACCTTCATGCCGTCGCGATATCGCTACCGTTTCTCTTTCGTACGCTTCAACACGTCGCGAAATCGTGACCATTTTTTTGTTTCGTACGCCTTGGCAAAACCTGTCACGATATCGCGACCATTTTCTCCGTCCGTATAGTTTGCCAAAACACGTCATGAAATCGTGACACTTTTCATCATCCGTACGCTTCGCAAAACATGTCACGAAATCGTGACCATTTTCATTCTTTTCCAACGGCATGTCACGATTTCGTGACACCATTTCTTTTCCTCTCAACGGCATGTCGCGATTTCACAACTTTCCTGTTTCCAGCAGCGATGGCATGACATGTCGCGATTTCGCGACATGTCGCGATTTCGCGACACTTTCAACACTTAGGCATTTTTTCTCTTTTCTTCAATTTTAGCATCTGGGTCACCGAGATTCTTCTCTGCAAGCCTGCAAAAAGGTGGGTCCCCAATTTTGGGGTCTGTTGTGGATCAACCACAACAGGAGAATAGGTTCTGACTCATCTTTAGAGCTATTTGATTGTTCGGATATAATATCTAGGTCACTTTCTATTTTAGAATCCGTATCACTTGGATATATTGTTGGAATGGTATGCATGGGTCTAGTGGTGACCACAGATAATGTTGTCCCAAATATCTCAAAGTCTTGAGAAGGTACATGTCCACTAATGGTTCCCACATATCGGGTTGGATGGGGAACATTATGATGCTCGACTTGATTAGCCACTTCTTTACCGTGTTTAGGTAAAGGATGTTGAAAAATGTCCAATGTTTGATTTGCATTCTGATTCTGATTTTGTTGTGTATCTTTCTAAGCATTTTTTGGAGCATTTTGTTTTGGTTGGAAATTTTGTACTTCCATTTCATTGTTATCAATCAAGTCTTGTATTTTACGTTTTAATCTCTTGCAAGAATTTGTTCAATGTCCAGGTCCTCAATGGAAATCACAATGTATGTCAGCTGTAAATCCAAGTATGGTTGTATTAGGTTCCCGAATATTAGGTAATTGTATTAGACCTCTTTCTAATAATTATGGCAAGATAGTGTATAAATGTTTATTTAACCTAGTAAATTCTCTCGGAGGTCTATCACGATCCTTCAATACAAACTTCTTTGTAGTTTTTGCAACATTAACATTCATAGTATTTCTACTGTCAATGACTCCATCACCCATAACCTGCTTATTCTTATATTTATTTTTAGATGCCTTATCATCATCCTTCTTCTTAAATTGGCCTCTTCTAATGAGGGCATCTTCAACTCTTCATGCTAAGTCTATATCCTGGTCGAAGGTTGTCAATGTAGCAGTTGAAAGCTCATAGGACAATTGTTCTTGCAAGTTATTGATAAAAATGTCCAACATCTCTCTATGTGGTAATGCAAAGTGTAATTTCCTTAGCATCTATCTCCATCTTGCTAGGAAATTGGCAAAGCATTCATCTTTGCCCTGTTTCAAGTTGTACAAATCCTTAATTGTCACATGTCTCTCTATGTAGGCACTAAATTGGTGGAAAAATGATTCAGTTGTTTCTTCAAAATTTCTCAAAGAATTGGTAGGCAATTGATAATATCATTCTAATTCCATGCCTCCCATGCTTTTCAGGAACATCTTTAGCAATAGCAAATCGTCATGAGATATATCATGACATGCTATTCTAAATATACGAAGATGCTCTATGGGATCTTCGGTTCCTTTATATATGGAGAACATGCATAGGAAAATGCTTAGGATAAGGTTGGGCAACCACTATGGGATCCAAAGGTTGACTACACATCTCTCGATAGTTATATGAGGGATGGTAGGGGTCTATCTGGTCCATGCAGGAAACTAATTGTTTCACTATGGTTTCAAGATTACTAGATTGTCCACCATAGTGATTCGGTTGCATTATGGTATTGGTTCGTTGAGTGTATGAAGGGGTGACATAAGGATTTGATGCCAAATTACTATTATGCAAAGCATTACTTGGAAGGGTGTTATGAAGTGGATGTGGGACAGTGTTCTATTGAACCTTTTGATGTTGATAGTTGGTATTTGGTTTCGATTTAAGTTTCTATTGGTTTGAAATTTGTTGATTAATAGCTTCAAAGAATAAAGTGGTAAATGATGGTCTATGAGGTGGAGGATTGTTCTTTGGTTTATTGACATGCACTTTAGAATGTTGGGTTGTCTGATGTTTTTACATGTTTTGAATCAGGGATGCCATATTTGCATTTGATGGTCCTGCTTGGTCACTTTCTTGATCTATGAATGAAAGAGGATTTGTATGCATTTGAAGCATTTTCTAAAGTGGCCTGTGTTTCACTATTTCTAGATTTATCTGCTAATACTACTAGGTTGAAATCCTCAATGTTGGTTTTTACAAATTTTAGAAGGTGTTCCATAGATTTAAAGTTAACAGTTCCTTTTGGAGTCACCTTAGGTGATCCAGTTTCATCTTCTCTATTGATTTCTTCTTGTTCATAGTCTTCAGCAAGACTCCCATCACGGTGGTCATGAGCACCTTCCTCTTGATCTTGTTCTTCAAGAGGGGTATTTTGAGTAGGTGGTGGTTCCACCCACTCATCATCTATTTTTTTACCACTCCTTAGTTTAGGCATTATGGTAGATTTGATTTTTTTCAAATATATATGTTCTTATATATATATATATATATATATATATATATATATATATATATATGCAAGTGGAAATTAAGGAGGTATATATTTTATATATACCTAATTAATGTATATATGTATGTTATATATATTAGATTTTTATGGCTTTAATTTGTAGAAATTAAAGGAAAACAAGAAATACAAAATATTATAATATAAGTATTATAAATATTATAACCTAGCTCTCCATAAACAACTTATAAATATCATTGATGGGTTCAAGTTCATCAAGTGTCATGTAATGCTCTTCTTCAAATTGAAAGTTGTCTTTCAAAAATTGGATAAAATGTGCTACAGTGATATGATCAACTTCAGAATTAGACACATAAAAATAGAGTTCGTGATAATATTCTCGGTATAAGACTGCCCTAGGAAATCTATTGAATCTTATTCTATCAGTCAAGACAACCTCTTGGTATTCTATACGGGATAGAAACTTATGTACTACTAAAACATTTTCAAGATATCTTCAAAAGTGTATATGTCAGAGGAAATGATTGCTCATTTATCTGCTAGCCATCTATGGCAAGCTCTCTGAAGTTCATGATAGAAGGATAAGTTATCGAAATCCAAGATTCTGTCTAAATCAAACCTCTTGATTTGTCTAATTTCGAGTGCTCTGGACTCAATAATAGTTAACCTTCTATCCAATTCATCCCAATGTGCTTGAGATATAAATCTAGGACCTCTAGCTAGAGTAGAAATTTCTATGGTTGCTAGTTGAACACCAACATTAATTAAAACACCACATCTTGTATTGTAATCTACCATCTAATGGATTGATAAGTCAAATGATCTAAAATTTTAAGTTCTCTATATTTTTTTTTGTTTTCAAAATATTTTTAATGTGTTTCACGTCGGGTTCACCAAAGAATGTAGGTCTAAAATTTTTGCACCCTTACCTTCAGGCATATGGATCCGCGCCCGAAAGGGGGATGGGAAAATGATAGGTCTACACCTCGAACTAAGAGACACTTTGAATCCTACCCTCTTTGGTGATTTATCGATGGATGGTGGGTTCCCCAGGAAGAATTTTGGGGCAGCTTCCGAGCCTAGACTAGGAATTAATTGGATGTGTTCATTTTAGTTTAAAAACACTCAAATACCTAGGTTGGCCAGAATGAAGCTAAACTATTTTATATGCAAATTGTGATTTATATGCAGACATAAAATAGAAATAAAATCTAAATGCAATGCTTGAAAGGAAAAGGAAATATATTACCCAATTTTTTATGTCTGATTAAGGTTCGGCTTTTTGAAGCAATCCAGATCATCTCTAATTCTGCAAATTTGTCTACAATTGGACAGAATCACCTGCAATTTTATAGGTTCATATGTAATTGTGCATATTCATCCAAAATCAAACAAAATCATCTGAAATCAGATGAATTCGCCCATTCGATTTTGTCAAAAACCTGCAACAAAATAGATAGATGCCAAAACAAAGGAAAATACAATGCAAAATACTATTTAAAAGGATAAAAACATTAACTAAATGCTTAATTGATCCTAGAAAATTTGATAAAATATGAAATAATGAAATGCCCTTATGTTTTAAGTGGAATTGATCCTAAATGCAAAATGTCATTAATAATGAGGTGAACACCAGATGCAATACATAATAAAGATCTAAACTAATGTAAATTGATTAATTGAATCACTAGGAAATTCAAACCTCATATCTTGATTGCCCTTAAGAGGAGTACAGTCAAGATGACCTAAAATGGTACCGAATCATCTCCAATAAAGATGAGATCATCTCTAATTTGAACAGGATCACCTGCGACGATCCAAGCTTTCTATAACTTATGCAAAATGAAAATCTGCCAATGGATCTAGAAAACTTATGCGAATAATCGAATTTCAAGATGTTCTAACAGGGTATGGAGCTTGGGTTGCAGGAAATCGATCAACCATGGTGGGTTTAATGGAAATTAATGTTTAAATAGGATTTATGGGGGATTTAGAAGGTTAGGAGTCATCCCAATCTGGGAGATCTCCAGCAGAACATCCTCCAACGACATAGACATGCTTCTGCTAAGCTGGGAACGAGATTTGGAACTGTTTCCAATTACGAAAATTTAGTTTTTGAATGAAATAGTTTGGACGTTCGGTTCCAGACGATCTCATCCAATTAGGGACGATATCATCCAACTACCATAATTGTCTCTATATTTAGCATAAAAAATGAGGCAGGTGGTTAAAAAGTGGTTTTACGGTTGATTTTAGAATATTACCTTAGGGTAAATTAAATTGCATCAATTTTAGGGTGTTACAATATGCAATATGATCTAAACTAAATGCAAAATATAGATGGCACATCAAGCATTAATATTTTTTAAATGTATTACATCATAGTTTCTTTAAGTTCTTTACCATCCAAAGAATCCAAACAATAGGCACCTGAGCTAAACTTGGCCATTATGACAAAGGACCCTAACCAATCGGGCTAAAACTTACCTCTAAGATTAGTACGAGCATTAGTGTTCTTCTAGTTTTCCTTGAGGACAATATCCCCAACCTCAAAAGAATGATTGCAAAATTTCTTAGAATAATATCACCAGATTCTATCCTGATAGGCTCTCAAGTGCTCGAAGGCATGAATTCACTTTTCATATAGCAACTCCAATTGGTGCAAGTGATTTGCATGATACTCATTGTCGACCTTAGCATATTGCAACAAGATGTGTAATGAAGGAACCTCAAGCTCAAAAGGAAACACCACCTCAAACCCATATACCAAGACATATGGTGAGACCCCTATAGGAGCACGCACACTAGTACGATAGGCCCACAAGATAGGATAAAGCTGGATATACCAATCACGACTAGTCTTACTAATCAAATTTTTCAATATCCTAATCAAGGACTTGTTAGATGCTTCAACTTACCCATTACCTTGGGGTAATAAGGAGTTTACCACTTGTGTTGAATCTTACATTTAGGACAAATGTTACAAGCATACTTATTCTTGAAAGGAGTGTCATTTTCATAAACAACCACTGAATGAATCTTGAACCTATAAATAATATGGTTGAATATGAAGTTAAAAACTTAAGTTTTAGTCACCATAGCTAGGGGTATGGCTTCAACCCATTTAGTAATTTACTCAGTCCTAGTAATGATAAACATGTGACCATCTAATGACACTGGGTTAAATTTCTCAGTAATTTCCAATCCCCACATGGAGAATGGCCAAGGGGAAGATATAACCTGAAGGTCCTGAGAAGGAGCATGGATGATATGGTCATGGAATTGACACTTATTACAGTTTTGAACATAGTCATATGCATCTTTCTCCATACAAGGACAATAGTACCCCATCTGAAGGAGTTTTTTGGAAATAGCATTGCCACTAAAATGGCCTCCACATGAACCTTCATAAGCATAAATAAGAGCAAATTGGGTTTCATAAGAGTTAATATATCTCAAGAGGATACCTTCAAAAGAACGTCAATACAAGGTGTTGTCGATTATGATGAATCAACACACTATTTTGCACAAAAGCTTACACTAATTGTGATCTAACCATCAGGAATCAAACCATATTTAAGAAAATTAAATATGTCATTATACCATGGCTCATTTGGGGAAGCTCTGATGGTCAAACAATCTAATAGGACAAGACAAGAACCAAGCATTGCAAGTTCTCGAAGTTTCTTAATGATACTCAATGCTTGATCATCTTCTAACTCTAGAGGGAACAAGGATGGAATAGTAGCCATGGCGTCCACATGGTAGTTTGAGTATCTAGGGACAGAATCTATGGTTACTCAATCAAATGAGGACAACAACTTAGTAACAATCTCCTTGTAAGGTTTGATTTTATCATCCTAAGTATAATGAACATCATTAATCTGACTAACCATAAATTGAGAATCACCAAAGACCAATAGAACTCTAACCTATAATGCTAAGATAGCTTTAAGACCAAAGATCAAATATTTTTACTCTACAGTATTATTTGTGTAAGAGAAACACATTTTTAAAAACAAGGGGATGAATTGCTTTTGTGGGGTGACTAGAATGACTCTAGGACCAGTGCCCTTCATGCATCGGGTTCCATAAAAAAAAAATCCAAGACTTAGACTCTTCAATTTCAACATTGAACCACTCATCAAGAAACTCAACAACTATAGGATGGGAAGCTTCTAGGGGAGTGGAGGCTAACTGATCAGCAATCACCTGACCCTTAATAGCCTTATGACCTATGAAATTCAAGTCGAACTCACTAAGGACCAACACCCACTTAGTAGCTTGACCTGAAAGGTGAGGCTTAGACATCAAATAGCGTAAAGGATAAAAATTTACAACCACCAATATCTTATGGTCGAGCATAGTGTCTTAACTTCTGAGAAGTAAACACTATGATAAGGCAAATATTTTCTAAGGGAGTGTACTCGGTTTCATAGCTAACCAAGGTTCTACTGATATAGTATATAGCTTGTTCTTTATTTTCTATAGGGAATAGATTTGATGTATTTAGTTTATAAGATAAACTTATATCTGAAAGAATAGATTTGATTTATTAAGTTTAAAGGATAAGCTTATATTTGAGGGAATAAATTTGATTTATTTAGTTTAAAGGATAAACTTATATTTGAAAAAATAGATTTGATTTATTAATTTTAAAGGATAAACTTATATCTAAAAGAATAGATTTGATTTATTAAGTTTAAAGGATAAACTTATATCTGAAAGAATATATTTGATTTATTTAGTTTAAAAGATAAACTTATATAAAAAAGAATAGAATTGATAGACCTTTTAATTGAAAGGATGAATTAGTAAGTATGGGTGTTGGTATTTTGAATATAGATCTTTGAAATGGGAAAGATAGACATTTTTTGGTAAATTGAAAGATAGATCTTTTGATTAATGAAATATAGACCCTTTTTATTTATTAAAAGATAGGCATTTTGATTAAATTGAATAATGGGCATCTTGATAGACCTTTTGATTAAAATGAAACAAGGGTTTTTTGTTTACAATGAAAGAATGAATGTATTTTAAATGAAGAAGGGTTTTTGCTTAAATTGAGATAACAAGAATGATCTATTAGGCTTTTAAATTATTCGAAAGGACAAGTATATGTTTCTTAAAATGAAAGAATAAAGAATGATTTATTAGGGTTTTTGAATAAAGAATTATTATGTTTGAAAGAAAGACCTTCAAATTGAAACAGTAAATTATGATATACTTTTATTGAATTTGAAAGAGTGACCTTTTTGGATTAATTAAAAATTATGGGCTTTTAATTAATTGAAAGGATGTTTAACGAGTGTTTGAATAAATGGAAGGAATATTGATAGAATGATTTTAAAAAAGGGCTTTTTATTGAAATAATGACATTCTTATTGAAAGAATGACCTTTTTGATTAATTGAAAGTATGGGCTTTTGATTAAATAAAAGGATGAGTTATTAGTATTTTGATTAATTGAAAGTATGGGCTTTTAATTAATTGAAAGGATAAATTATTAGTATTTGATTAATTAAGAGTATGCTCTTTTGATTAATGGAAAATATTTTTCATTAGTACTTGATTGATTAAAAGTATGGGCTTTGCTTAATCAAAAGAATAAAATTATGGCAATTTAATTGAATGAAAGACTTTGATTAATTGAAATATTATGGGTATGTAGAGGGGGAAAACTGCCCTACCGTGTATAATTCCCAAAAGCTGGATTTGCAAGAGAGAAGCCTTTTGGGGTGAACCACGAGGGTATGTTGTTCTCTACACTCGGTGCTAGGGGGAAGGGTTAACCCGAAACGGTTTAAGGACTCACTCTAAGTCCTCTGGTTTTTAAGAATGTTTGATGTATTCGATTCAAGGCAAACACCTAGATTTGAACTTTCTAGATCTATGCTATAAAAGATAAAGTACAATGTAGAAATATAGAATGCAAGAATACAAGAGCTAACGTTAGAATGAATCTTTCCTTTGAATTCTTTTCTAACCTAGGATTCTAAATAGATAACCTTTAAGCAAAGGCTCAAGAAGATATGCAATATTAAATTAACCCTAAGTGCACACTATATGCTATTTACCTTTAAATACCTAAACTTAATTAAATATATTTCTATAAAATCATATCTAGGGTTTACAACAAAAATATACAACACAAAACAAATAGCCTAAAGACTAATTGGAACACTTAGCTTATCTAGTGATTTATCCTTGTCTTTATCCCTTTTTCCAATGCTATCAACAATCCATATTCTTGCAATACAACTTGATAAACACTTAAAAAATATGATTAGCTTTAGAAGGCCTGCTTAGGCCGTTGTACAATAGTGCTTGGATGCACCACAATCAATCCCACTAGATCCTTTTAGCTAACCTTTGATAAATAAAAGTGGAAATTGACCTTAGAAATAAAATAAACATAATACAATACAACAGAATAGAATGATGAAACCATATAATAGAATGTACTATCAAGCTCTAAATGTTGCCTAGAATGTAATGGTGAATTTTGGGATAACGTATTACCCCTATGTTTTACTCAAGAGAATTCACACCCCATAACAAGCGAGTGTGATAATGTACATGCAGAATCATACCCCGTAGCAGACCAGGTATGATTTCATAGAAACTATGTGAAAAATAAAATACAAGTATGATGAGCCAATTACATCATTCAAAAAATCCATACATGCATGCATAGGAACAAATTCACCTAGTAGAGAGTGCAGAAGTAGAGCAGAAGGGTTGAGATCTCCCGAATGGTTGATCTCTCCTTAGGGCTTCAACACCAATCCACCAAGAGCAAGCAATAGCAATCAACAATCCAATGCAGTAGAAATCCAATCAATCTTCAAACTCCAAAGTTAAACTTACTTGTGAACAAAGAAAAGGGATGCAGATCGAATAAGAACACTTTGTGAGAAATAAGAAATCAAATGTTAGCATGTAAGAATATTATATTTAGGACAAAGGTTACAAGCATACTTATTCTTGAAATGAGTGTCATTTTCATAAACAACCACTGAATGAATCTTGAACCTATAAATAATCTGGTTGAAGATGAAATTAAAAGCTTAAATTCTAGTCATCATAGCGAGGGGTATGGCTTCAACCCATTTATTAAAATACTCAGTCGTAGTAATGATAAACTTGTGACCATTTGATGACACTGGGTTAAATTTCTCAATAATTTCCAATCCCCACATGGATAATGGCTAAGGGGAAGATATAACCTGAAGGTCCTAAGAGGAGCATGGATGAGATGGTCATGGAATTGACACTTGTTGCAGTTTTGAACATAGTCACATGAATCTTTCTCCATACAAGGACAATAGTACCCCATCTAAAGGAGTTTTTTGGCAATAGCATTGCCATTGAAATGGCCTCCATATGAACCTTCATAAGCATAACTAAGAGCAATTTAGGTTTCATAAGAGTTAATATATCTCAAGAGGATACCTTCAAAATAATGTCAATACAAGGTGTTGTCGATTATGATGAATCAACACACTATTTTACACAAAATCTTACACTAATTATGATCTAAACCATCAAGAATCAAACCATATTTAAGAAAATTAAAGATGTCATTATACCATGGCTCATATGGGGAAGCTCCGATGGTCAAACAATCTAATAGGACAAGACAAGAACTAAGCATTGCAGGTTCTTGAAGTTTCTTAATGATGATCGATGCTTGATCATCTTCTAACTCTAGAGGGAACAAGGATGCAATAGTAGCCATGGAATCCACATGGTAGTTTGAGGATCTAGGGACAGACTCTATGGTTAATCAATAAAATGAGGACAACAACTTAGTAACAATATCCTTGTAAGGTTTTATTTTATCATCCTAAGTATGATGAACATTGTTAATATGACTAACCACAAATTGAGAGTCACCAAAGACTGATAGAACTCTAACCTACAAGGCTAAGATATCTCTAAGACCAAAGATTAAAGATTTGTACTCTGCAATATTATTTGTGTAAGAGAAACAAATTTTTAAAAATAAGGGGATGAATTGTTTTTTTGGGATGACTAGAATGACTCGAGGACTAGTGCCCTTCATGCATCAGGTTCCATAAAAAAAAATTCCAATACTTAGACTCTTCAATTTCAACATTGAACCACTCATCAGGAAACTCAACAACTATAGGATAGGCAACTTTTATGGGAGTGGAGGCTAACTGATCAAAAATCACCTGACCCTTAATATCCTTATGACCTATGAAATTCAAGTCAAACTCACTAAGGACCAACACCCACTTAGCAGCTTGACCTGAAAGGTGAGTCTTAGACAAAAAATAGCGTAAAGGATAAAAATTTGCAACCACCAATATCTTATGGCTGGGCACATAGTATCTTAACTTCTGAGAAGTAAACACTATGACAAGGCAAAAATTTTCTAAGGGAGTGTACTCGATTTCATAGCTAACCAAGATTCTATTGATATAGTAGATATCTTGTTCTTTATTTTGATCATCATTTTGGGTCAGCATGACTCCCAAAGCATGAGGTATGGCTGTTATGTAAAGCATAAAATTTCTCCTAGGCACAAGAGGAACTATAATAGGTGAGGAAGTGAGATATTATTTGAGATCATCAAAAGCCTTTTTACAGTCAGAATCCCATCAAAAAATAAATATTTTTTAAGAATCTTAAGAAAGTACTGACACTTATTAGCTAATTGGGTAATGAACCGTTGGATAGATTGAATTTTACCTTGTAGGATACATAGTTTGATCAAGATGTGGGGAGGAGGTATATTAGTGATGGTCATTATCTTAGTGGGATCCACTTCAATGCCTCACCTAGAAACTATGAATCCTAAAATATTGCCAGATGTGACTCCAAACACACACTTAGTGGGTTTAATATGAACCTTGTATTGTTGAAGCCTTTCAAATATTTATCTTAAATCATGGACATGATCCTTTCATTCTATGGAGCAAGCTAGAAGATCATCCACATAGTCCTGGAGAATATCATGCATCATATCATGGAAAATATAAGTCATGGCCTGTTGATAGGTAGCTCCTGCATTCTTCAAGCCAAAAGGTATGACCTTCCAATGGAAATTTCCCCATGGAGTAGTGAATGTTGTCTTAGCCTGATATTCATGGGTAATCTTAATATGATTGTAGCTTGAGAAACCATCTATGAGCAAAAGCATTCCACATTTGGTAGTGAAATTTTTTATCTGATCTATGTTGGGTAAGGGAAAATCATCCTTGGGATATGCTAAATTAATGTCTCTAAATTCAATACATATTATGATTATTCCTTCCTTATTAACTACAAGAATAATATTAGAGATCCAATAAGAATAGTCGATAGCTTTTATAAAACTAACATCAAGGAGTTTTGGAGCTCTTCCTTGACTGATAGGGTGACCTTAGGATGCATCTTCCTAAGTTTCTACTTAACATGGTTAATGCTATGTTTAATTACCAAATGATGCATGACAAGGGAGGGATCAAGCCCTGGCATGTCGACATATGACCAAGAAAAAATGTCTTGATACTCTCTTAATAAATTGGTCAATTACTCCTGCTCATCCATGGAAAAGGCTTTACCTAGCTTAAGGATTATAGGGGCTTCCTCATAACCTATGCTCACATATATGGTCTCCTCAATAAATATGGACAAGTCATCGTCAAGATGAGGTGGGGCATAAATCATTACTAATTGCTTAAGGTCCTTGGGGGACATAGAACTAAAGTCCACTTGAGAACTAGAAGACTCAACCTACATTATGCAAGGGATAGATCCATAAAATCAAATGTCATTCTGAGGTGCATCCTCATATTTGGCATATTGCTCAGGGGTTATGATTAAAAAAGAGGAGGAGGGTGACCCCTCATCCTAAACAATCCACTCTAAACTTTGATGAGATTTGTCTAAGAGAGATTCTTGACAAGAAGAGTTGTCTTGATCCTGATATGATAGTTTTATTGGTAATTACTAATTAATATTTTTAGGTTGTTTGGTTTTTTAGATAAGGAATCTAATGAATGAAACTGAGCTAAATCATGTGGTAAGAAAAATTCAAATGGATGAGGATCACCCAGGATAAAAATATGTTGATTTTCAAATTTAAATTTCACATATTGATGAAAAGTAGAAGGGACAACCTCCATCTAATGGATTCAAGGACACCTAAGAAGGATATTAAAATATGCAAGACAAGATACCACATAAAACAATATATCTAAAATTTTAGGTCCAAATTTTAGGGGAAGTGATATGGTATCATAAGCTTCTTGGGACTCATTGAAATTTTTAATGATATCATCGGATTTAGTTATATCTTTATTTTTTAGTTCAAAATTTTGAAAGAAATGATATGTGTATAAATTAAGGGAAGAACCATTATCAATCATAACTCTTTTAATAAAAGCATCCCTAATAAATGCAAATATGTAAAGAGAAGAATATTTTTGCAAATCTGAGAAATAAATATCAGTATCCAAGAATGTGAGATGATGTATCCCAAGATATCTTACAATATTGGCCATATCACTAGGGGGAATATCTGGAGGGACTGATTTTTGCCTTAGAATATTTATTAAGGCTTGTTCATGAGTAGGAGAATTTTGTAATAGTTCCAAAAGAGATATATTTGTTGAGAATCTGATTTCCTATTGAGATCGTTGAATCTATTGATTTTGCACTGATTTTTCTAAAGTGGCTATTATCATACCAACCATGTTTTATCATAATGGTGTGGTACACTTCTATAGTATACTTGATTAGTTGCTTGTCTAATTATATTATGATTAGTAGATGATTTTTGTTACAAATTTTTCCAAATCAAGGTGTTCAGCATCAATCAAATCTTGAACCACATGTTTCAACTTCTTACAAGAATTTATCCAATGTCCCTCTACTCTATGATATGCACAATGCTAACTTGCCTTATACCAATGAGTTGTAGTATCTATTTTCCTTATAAGAGGTAACTCAATTGCATTGGATTCAAAAAGTTATTTTAAAATTGCTTCCATAGACATATTAAGTCTTGTAAAATTCCTTTGTGGAGGTTTTTGTACTATCTTTTATAGGTTTTTGGTAACATTATTAACAGGTCTACTATCCATTCCACTATCACCTCCTATGTGTTTATTCTTATGTTGAGACTTAGTAGATTTCTCTTCTCTAACCGTGATTTTACCTCTTCTGATAAGAGCCTATTCTATGTTTCTTGCTAAAACAATTGCTTGATCAAAAGATGTAATAATAGTAGTCTCTAATGCATAAGATAATTATTCTTGTAAATTACCAAAAAATATCTCAAGCATATCCTTTGGAGGTAAAGTGTATCTCAAGCATCCAACTAAACTTCTCCAATAGGCTAAAAATTCTAAAAACATTTCCTCTTTACCTTTTTTTAAATTATAAACATATTTCATTGTCACTTCCTTTTCAATATAAGAACCAAACTGTTGAACAAATAATTATGTAGTTCCCTCAAAACTCTTCTAGGAATAATTAGGTAACTGATAGTACCATTCTAATTCCATGCCACCAAGACTCTTAGAAAATATTTTAAGTAACAATATGTTGTCATAAATGAGATCATGGCAAGTTGTTCTAAATCTTCTTAAATGCTTTATTGGATCTTCTATCCCCTTGTATATAGGTAAAACTAGCATAGTAAAATGCTTAGGATAAGGCATAGTATCAAAAATAGGATCCAATGGCTGATTACACATTTCCTTATAACTGTAAGTAAAACTTGAGGGTTCAATCATCTCAATTTTTGAAACCAACTAGTTTACCATATTTGTTAAAATTTGCACTTCTGGATTAATGTTATGCACTGTCCCCAGATTCCCTAATGGAGGAGTGTTGGACATATTAATAATTTTTAAGTATGTGGCATTTTTTTGAAGAGGATGACTAAAAATTGGTGGAATAGAGCCAATAGTGTTGAGATAAGTAGATTGCAAAAAAAATTGAAAATTTTGATTGGAACTACTAGTTGGAGGTACTTGTAGATTCCTTCCAACGTTGGTGATTATAGTAGTAGCATAATATGGATGGTGAAAAGGATTACCATGATTCAAATATTCACTCAAGGAGTTATCATGATATGGTCTAACTTCCTCAAGTAGGGCTTCTTCCTCTAAAGCTACATCCAATGCATGCTTATGATATTTATAAAAGGTTCACATATGCTCAAAATATTTAAAAATAAGGTTTCCATTAGGTCCCTTAATAGGATCAAGACTATTATAAATATTTTCTTCCTCAAAGTTAAGATTTTCTCTATCAATTTGATCATTCTCTTGGAAAATCTCATCAAACCCTAAAATCCTTCTTCCATTCCCAAGGTTGGAAGCCATTGGAAAAGGAGAAAAAGACTAAGGAAAAGGAGGGAACTAAGACCCACAAAAAGCAAGCACCAAAAATTATGTTTTTAATGTTTTATGATCTAACACACAAAATTAATGATCTTGATTAAAGTTTTAAAAGAAAAGGAGGTGTTCACATTGGGTTCACCAAAGATGTAGAGGGAGAAAACTACCCTACCACGTACAATTCCCAAAAGCTAGATCCGCAAGAGAGAAGCATTTTGGGGTGAACCATGGGGGTATGTTGTTCTCTACACTCGATGCTAGGGGGAAGGGTTCACTAGGAATGGTTTAAGGACTCGCTCCAAGTCCTTTGGTTTTCAAGAATGTTTGATGTATTTGATTCAAGGTAAAAACCTAGATTTGACCTTTATAGATCTATGCTATAAAAGATAAAGGATAATACAAAAATACATAATCTAGAAATACAAGAGCTAACCCTAGAATGATTCATTCCTTTGAATGCTTTTCTAACCTAGGATTCTAAATAGATAAACTTTAAGCAAGGGCTTAAGAAGAAATGCAAAATTAGAATTAACCCTAAGTGCACACTATATGTTGTTTATCTTTAGGTGCCTAGAACTTCATTAAATATATTTCTATAAAATCAGATCTAGGGTTTATAAAAGAAATATAAAGAACACAACAAACATCCTAAAGACTAATTGGAACACTTATCTTATCCAGTGATTTATCCTTATCTTTATCCCTTTGTCCAATGTTATCAACAATCCTTGTTCCTGCAAGACAACTTGATAAACACTTCAAAAAATATGATTAGCATTAGGGGGCCTGCTTAGGCCACTATACAAAAGTGCTTGGAGGTGTAGAAATCAAGCCCCCTAGGTACTTTTAGCTGACATTTGATAAATAAAAATAGAAATTGACCTTTGGAAGAAAAAAATATAATACAATACAACATAATAGAATAATGGAACCATAGAACAAAATGTACTATCAAGCTCTAAATGTAGCCTAGAATGTAATGGTGAAGTCTGGGACATTATATTATCCCCAAATTTCACTCAGGTGAAGTCACACCCAGTAATAAGCGAGTGTGATAATGCACAAGTGAAATCGTGCCTCATAGCAGACCGGGTATAATTTCGTAGAAACTATGTGAAAATTAAAATACAAGTGCGACAAGCTAGTTACATCATTCAAAAAAACTAGACATGCATGCAAAAGAGTGAATTCACTTGGTAGAGAGTGCAAAAGTGAAGCAAAAGGGTTGAGATCTCCTGAATGGTTGATCTCTCCTTAGGGCTTCAACACCAATCCACTAAGAGCGAGCAATAACAATCAACAATCCAATGTAGCAAAAATCCAATCAATATTCAAACTCCAAAGTTAAACTTTCTTGTGAAAAAAGAAAAGGAATGCAGACCGAATAAGAACACTTTACGAGAAATAAGAAATAAAATGTTTATCTACACGATGAAGTCCTTAGGTTTAAAAATAATGTAGAAAAAAAAGGGTGTTTCAAATCATTGCTATTTGACTCGAACCTGTTCTGAAAAGGTCAAGATTTTTTGAATTGTTTGTTCACACAAACAAAGTTGGGGAAACCTGAAATTATTTCAATATTGAACCCTAGACATATAATAGTTCCAAATATCCTTCAAAAAAATAAGGGCATTTGTTTTAGCCTGCTCTGGTCCCCTTACAAAACATTCGTTATTAGGTTAGCCATATAAAACCATGTTTCTAGCAATTTACATGGCATCATCATAAAATGATACAAGTCTTAGATAAGAATATACAACGCACTAGAACGCCCTTGTTGACGATATTTTATTGGTACATCTAGGGTTCCTTGAACAATGTGATATCTCACATCGGGTAAATCTTTAACCCTTCCTCCTCTTACTAATACTACAAAATGTTCTTGTAAATTATGGTCAATGCTAGGTATATAAGAATTTTTTAGTGGCATTAGCTCAACCAATTAGATTCCTCAACATTCAAGAAGAATCTTATCAAATGATACATATATAATATCCAACCTATTGTAATACAACTACATAATAATGTAATAAGAGTCATACCCTATTTCAATCCAAAAACAAACTATGTCAACATTGTTAACTAACAATTTAAACAAATTTAATAACTCTCAGTTGGGAGTGAGTGCAAGTGCAGTCAAGAGAGTAAACATAGTCAGGAGTGAGTGCGAGCACAACTAAGAGTGAATGCTATCGAAAGTGAGTGTGAACACAAGATAGGAGTGAGGGCAGCCAAAAGCGAGTGCAAGCACGAATCGGGAGTGAGTGCAACCATAAGCAAGAGTGTGAGCACAATTCGAGAGTGATTCCAGCTATAAGCGAGGGTGTTTGTGCAATTAGGGGGTAAGTGCAACCAAAATCTAGTGCAAGCGCAAGCTATAAATGAGTAGGAAGTGTGAGCAAGATAGCAAAAAGTAGAAAGTAAAGTGTGATCAAGGAACAAGTGCCACTTATTGCTCCAGATCTTAGGAGAATTTAAAGGATTCATTTGAAGAAAATCTAGGTAACATGGAAAGAAAGTCATTTGTGAAAGTCCTTACTAAAAGTATGAATGGCCAAGTTAGAAGTTTGGATTCCCTAGCTATAGTAAGAGGAAGAGAGAATCTATGGCAAACCCAATCTAGGTAGCAGATTCTAAACTAGAAGTGATTATCAAGGATGAGATGATTGAGCATGATATACTAATTTTAAAAATAAGAGGGTTAATATGTAAGTTTCATGAATATTGATCAAGTTTTTTTGAGATTCAAAATTTTATTAAATGGAAGTGGGGATTGAATTCAAATTATTCCATGATTTTTTTTCCAAAAGGGTTTTTCCTCATTATTTTCTCTAGTTCAAAAATAAGGGATAAAATAATGGATGGAGGTCCATGGTTAGGGGTAAAGATGCATTATATATATATATATATATATATATATATATATATATATATATATATATATATATATATATATATATATATATATATATATATCTATATATATATATCTACCGAAAAACCCCTTGCGGGGCCACCTTGGTCTGAGAGACCACGATCAGGGGATTCTACACCGTCAAATTCACCCAGGAGTCGTGCTCGGCCCTACCTGCACCAACATTATCAATTGGATTTTGGGTACCCAATTCAACTTTTTGGTAGGTTGGAGATTCGAACCTGGGACCTCCCTTGGAGAATTGCCCTCTCCTCTCCAACTCACCTACAACACCTGGGTGAAGATGCATTATATTTAAGACCTTGGAGTGAGAATTTTTTTGTGGACACATAAACTATTAAAAGGCTTTCGATATGGATTAGGCTTTTTGGACTTCCTTATAAACTCATTAATAAGGAGGTTTTGAAGAATATTGGTAATAATTTAGGTGAATTCATCTAGGAGGGACCAACTACTAAGGAAAGAAGGCATGTTGTATACACTTGAATATGTATTGCCATGGATATTTATAAACCTTTATCGTAGTCGATTAGCAATAAATTTGAATCAAGATAATGGGATCAGCAAGTGGATTATGAAAATATTGCATTCTAATATCGCAAATGTCATGAAACTGGGTACATGGCAAGAGACTGCAAAGTGAAAATGGAGGAAGAGAAGAAATTTTTTGGGCATGAGGATAGCTTCAATTTGAAACAAGGAGACCATATCACAAGAGAAGCTAGGTCAAATCAAGGATTTTCCACTCCTAAGAAAGTGGCTATAAAAATCATTCTACATCATTAGATGGCAAAGTCCATTATAGTTCACTTGAAAAATGATATGGGAGATGAGGAAGTACAATGTGCACGTTCAAATTTAGAAGGAGCTAAAGGTGCAAAGGAAGAGGGAAAGGTAAATTTTAAAACAAAGGAATATGGGAAAATAAATTTTAAATCAAATGAGGTCATGGAGGTCAAGCTTAATCTAAGTAAGTCACCTTTATTATCTTCAAGTAGCTTAAAATCTTCTTACAATAAAAATAAAATTAGTACAAAGTGTATTCCTTGCACTTAAGAATGTCAAGGGCAGTATAGTAAAGAAAATCGTATGGAGGATATCCAAGGAAATTTAGGGTATTCAAGCCAACATAAGAAAGTGATGACTATGGAGGATCATTTATGCAATTTAGAGTTTTCAGGGCAACATAAAGAATAAAATGCTAATGAGGCTACTCTTTGCACTTTTGAATCTTTAGGGAAACATAAATCTTTAGAAGATAAGTCTCATTTTGAACAATATGAAAAAATGGAAGAGATTGATGAAGATGAGAGTGTTGGTGGGAATGGAAGAAGGAGAGGAAGGCCATCAAAGCAAGAACAAAGAGAAAAAGAAACTCAAAAAGATATTGATTTGGGAATCCAAATAAAAATATCATTGATGATGAAAATGATATCATGGAATGTTAGGGGTATGAATAAAACCCCTAAAAAAAGTTTTATTAAGGAATTAATAGGTTGTTAGAGCCCCGAGTTTATTTTAATACAAGAAATAAAATTAAGTAGTGAGGAATGTAAGGATGCTTTTAAGAAGATTTGGAAGATAGGTGATTGTTTAGCAGCTTCTTCTACATGAGCTTTAAGTGGTATTGCAATAATATGGGATAAATGTAAATGGCATGGACAACTATTAGAAGCAAACATTAATTGGATTGTTGGATTATTTTGTAGGAAAGAGAAAAAAATCAAAGTTGGGGTTATAAATGTATATGCTCCAACTATAGTTACTTCTCGTGAAAGATGTTGGAAGGACCTTAGTATACTTTTGTCAAATACAAAGATGATTCACTGTGATATATGGATTCTTGGGGGTGATTTTAAATCTCCTTTGGAAAATAAGGGTGGCATTCCAGGATGGTCTAAATCAGTCCAAGATTTTTGCTTCATTTATCAATTCAAATGACCTTTGGGATGTTAGTCCCTCAAGCTTTCAATATACATGGGATAATACATGCATTGAGAAAAATAATATAGCAAAAAGACTATATATATTCTTGTTATCCAATAAATGGTTGCAAACAAAGTATACAATCTCTTCAAATATTTTATTACAAGCAAGATCATATCACAAACCCATTCTTTTGACATATGAGTTACCTAATAATGGTCATTCAAAGTCATTTTTCTTCCAGTCTATGTTGCTCCAAGACCTTGAGTTTTTCTACATGGTTATGTTATGGTGGGATAAATCAAAATTTGAAGGATCATGTGCGTATAGGTTTGTTCAAAAGTTGAAATATTTAAAGGAGCAAATGAAAATATGGAATGCCAAATATTTTGGTAATATTTTTAAAGAAAATAAAATTGAATTGAACATCAAAAATTTACAAGATATAGTAGAAATTAATGGAAAGGATCAATATTCATAAGTGAAAGAAAAACAATTACATTTTGATTATCATAATGCATTGAAAAAGGAGTCATATTGGTTCCAAAAATCTAAAGAGAAATGGCTCAAGGAAGGAGATAGAAATACAAAAAAAATCATGCTACAACAAAAACAAATTTTTTTGTTCGTCATATCAAAAATATTATAATCCCAAATGGAAGAAATATTGAGGACAAAGAAAATATAAGGAAGGAAGCAATTAATTATTTTAAAAATATTTTATCAAATTCTATGCAAGATAAGGAGGCACAAGAAAACGTTTTGCAAAATATTCCATCAATTATCACTCAGGAACAAAATGAAAGTTTGATGACGAAGATATCTATGGAAGAACTCCATAAAGTCATTTTTTCTTTCCATCCTAACAAGGCACCTAGCCTCGACAGATTTTGTACAATTTTCTTTCAAAAAAATTGGGATTTATTAAAGAGTGATAGATGCAATTGAAGAGACCCAAAAAAGGAAGGCTATAATAAGTGAGATCAATGATACTTTTATTGCCTTGGTTCCCAAGAAAGGTGACATAAAATATTTTGATAATTTTGGTTCAATAAACCTTTGTGATATGATTTACTAGATCATTTAAAAAAAAATGGCAAACAGGTTGAAGGACATTCTAGGGTGTCTTATCTCAGAGGAACAAGGTGGGTTTGTTCATGGTAAACAAATTCTTGATGGTATAATTATCATTCAGGAATAAAATGAAAGTTTGATGAAGAAGATATCTATGGAAGAATTCCATGAAGCCGTTTTCTCTTTCCATCCTAACAAGGCACTTGGCCCAGACAGATTTCCTACATTTTTCTTTCAAAATTTTTGGGATTTATTGAAGAGTGATATGTTATATGCAATTGAAGAGACCCAAAAAAGGAAGGCTATAATAAGTGAGATCAATACTACTTTTATTACCTCGGTTCCCAAGAAAGGCAACACAATTTTTTTTGATAATTTTTCCAGTAAGCCTTTGTAATATGATTTATTAGATCATTTCAAAAATTATTGCAAACGGGTTGAAGGACATTCTAGGGTGTCTTATCTCAGAGGAACAAGGTGGATTTTTTCATGGTAAACAAATTATTGATGGTATAATTATTGCACAAGAGGCCATACATTCTCTTCATTCCATGAAAAACCAAGTATGCTTTCAAAATTAAATATGAACACAAGCATATGATAGGGTTTCTTGGAATTTTCTACATGTTATTCTCAAAAATTTTGGCTTTGATTATAGTTGGTGTGAGTGGATTAAATGTTGTTATAGTACTACAAAATTTTCTATTTTGATCAATGGTTCTCCTGTTGGGTACTTCAATTCATCTTGTGGACTTCATCAAAGTGATCCTCTTTCTCCTTATCTATTCATTATTCTGGCCGAAGCATTAGGGAGTCTTTTCAAAGGTAAAAATTGAAGGAAAAATCAAGGGTATTCAAGTTGCAAAATATGGTCCCTTTGAATCTCATCTCTAATTTGTTGATGATACTTTTTCTTTTGGGCCATCCCTTAGTCAGTGAGGCCATGGAGTTTAAATCAATATAATCATGCTATGAGAAGGCTAGTGGATAGTTGGTAAATACTTCAAAATTCGAGATTTTTTCATTAATATTGCCCTAGATTTACAACAAATTATTGTGAATATTTTAGGGTTTATAATTGAAAAAATTTCATCAGCCTACTTGGGTATTCCTTTGTCCGATAAAGGAAATAAAAAGGAGTTTTGGATCTCTTTTTTTTGGATATAATAAAATCTTGCTTGGCAGGTTGGAAAGGTAAGTTCTTAACCATGACAAGAAGGCTACAACTCATAAAGACTAATTTGCAATCCATTCCTATTTATATGATATCACTTTCAAGACTGTCATCAGGTATTGCATCAAAAATTGACAAAATTTAAGGACTTTCTTTGGAAAGGTTGTGAGGAAAATTTTAGGTTTCCTCTTTGTAAGTGGGATAAGGTTTGCAAAGAAAAGAATATTGGAGGAGTAAGCTTGCAGAAGTGTAGACTTATAAATATGGCATTAGGAGCAAAAATTGGGTGGAGATTATTTAGAGATTAAGGAAAGAATTGGGCAACAATATTACTTCAAATATATATATGTTCTCTTAATGCAATGAAATTGTTTAGGAAAAGAACTCTACCCAAAGGATTGCTAACATGGAACTTCATATCAGAGAGTTTGCAATTGATAAAGAAACACATTAGATGGTTAGTCAATAAGGGGAGATATGCAAATTTTTGGTCTCATGCTTGGTTGAAGCATTATCCTCTTATCTCTGACTCAAAATGGAAACCATTGGATCAAGCATTCCTAGCATGTAAAGGTCCAAAGGTCAAATATTATATTATTATAAGCAAAAACTCCAAATCACTTAGTAACTTGGTTGAAGGAGAGGAACTCAAACAAATTGCAGACAAACTTCAAAATATGCTTCAAGAGTTTTATTTATCGATTTTTATAGGAAAGGATGAGTTGGTTTGGAATTTATCAAAGGATAGTGGATACTCGATCAAGTTGGGATATGAGGATTTAGAACAATCAAAATTTCCTTCTCCCAAATATTTTCCTTGGAAGAACATTTGGTCATCAGAGGCTCTCCCTAAGGCCAACATTTCTTTGGTTAGTAATTCAAAATAAGATTCTTACAAGAGAGAGTCTACAAAGAAGAGGATATTATGGACCTTTCAAATGTGCCTTGTGTGAGAAGGATTTAGAAACATCGGACCATTTAGTTCTTCATTGTCCGTTTGCTCACACCATTTGGGGTTATTTTTTTTTAAATTTGAAATTATATTGTGTAGCTCCATCAACATTGAAGAAGTTGATAAAATGTTGGATAAATAATTTTAAAGCTAAAAAATTATGTATTCTTTGGAGGATTGGCCTTGCCATTATTTGTTGGAATTTATGGCTTGAAAAGAATAACAAAAAAATTAAAAATAAATATCAAAATCATGCCCAAGTTTGGAACCGTATTAGTGCCTTTCTTGCAGAATGTCTACAAATATGGTGCTCATCATGGGAAGTCTCAATTGCAGAAAAAGAGGTGCTACTAACTTGGCTATAAGATTTGAACATACATGGAAGAGTCAACTGCGACAACGAAATTAAAACAAAGGATCTACTTTGATCTATGTAAAATGGAAATGTCTAGAAATTGGGTTTATCAAAATTAATTTTGACAGTGCTTCTAAAGGAAATCTAGGAAAATATGGTGTTATTAGAAATAATGAAAGCAAAATTCTCCTCACTTAATTAGAATCATATGAAACTTCAACTAACAACTATGCAAAGGCTAGAGCACTTCTTATAGGGATTGAAATTGCAATAGAAAAAGGATGGAAATATATTTTAATTGAGAGCAATTCACAAATTATTATCAATCAATGCTATTAACAAAAATGGATGTCGAGACTGAATAAAAAATATATTATTGTTGATGTTCATCATCTAGTAGAGGCAATCTCCTCATAATATAAGCATATTTATAGAGAAGGAAATCGAGTAGCAAATAAAATAGTGAGTTATGATGTTGATTTTCATCCACGTGAAATTCAAAATTTAAAAGGCAACTAGCCAAACAAAATTTTATGTCCAAACAAAATTTTATGTCTTAATCAAAATGGTGTCAAGGAATTAATTGCGGAAACATAACACACTTTAAAGAAATTAAAAAATATATTTAAAAAAAAAAAATTAAAAAACTAAAATGTATGTTATAACAAATATATTATTTTGATGGGACTTCAAACCGTAGCGTGGGTGAGTGTGTGAGGGGTGGGTGTGTGTCTCCCTGCTAAAGTTGTTGTAATAAATTGGGAGATTCATAATCAAAAACCCCCATATCTTAATATTACTAATATATATATATATATTTTTTTGATGGGACTCGACCACAAACCACATATAACCTTTTAAAAATAAAATTTAAAAAGTTAAACAAATCTCTTGTTGTTGCTATTTCTAAGTACTCATCTCTTCTGGCATTTCACCTTTTTCTTGCCCATATACAATTATTAAAGCCACAATTATTGTGATCGAGTGCACGTGGTCTACCAGTCTAAAGGACGCAAAGAAGGCAATGACGTGGCATAACATTAAAACACAGCATTTGGGTGCAAACGGTGTTAGCTCTGCGGGCACATGGGAGTCGCCGAAGACGGCAATACGCAGGGCTTATCGTCATGCACGAGCAAAGGCAAGTGCAAATCCCTTAACCTCAATGGCGGAAGCGACAGAGGGCTGTATGTCGAACTGCCCTTGCGCATTTCAAGCATATTACGGAACGCCGCCACGGCGCTTCGATACATCTCCTCTTCCCCCAAATACACCGCCGCTTCCTCCTCCGCCGCCGTTGTTTCTTGCTCTGGAAATCCTTCTTCGTCCGCGGAAAGCAATCTCTGTAAGGTTTCCTGGCATTCCTTGACGAGTTTGAAGAGAAGCTCCAGCTTAAAGAAGGGTTGCTCCAACACCCTCTGCATGAACGCCAGGCGAAGTCTGCCGCCGGTTCTCTTATCGTATTTCTTCAGAATTTTCGCCAGACCTGTAAAACAACAGGTCAGGATTTTTTTAGCCCTATTTAACTCGATTTTTAATTTTTTTTTTGCCTCCAAACCAGGAGCGCAAAACGCTTTACCTGTGTAATTCTGGACGCTGTAATTCTGTAGGAGAACCATTTCCCCTTGAAAATTTGCAATTTCCATGGCCACTTTGATCCTCTCGTGTTTGTATTTAACCCTCGAAATAAATGTACCCTGCGGGCCATATGTGTCTTTTATCCTCTGTATCTTCTCCTGTAGCTCCTGCAACAGAAAATAAAAAGAACAATTAAATTGATGCATTAAAATTTAAGCCGGCACACGAAGATCCATGGCAGACCGTTCTAGGGGAGAAAACGAAAACATTTATGTACCTTTCGACGAATAATGTATTCCTCTTCCTTATCTATGAAGAAGAGATTGAGCTTTTCAAGCTCAGGGTTGAGCAGCTGGATGAAGTCGGTCTCCTCGGCGGTCAATTGGTACCCAAAACCCTCGAGGTCCGGTCCCGCCACCGCTTCGGTTTGATTCGAGCCATCGCTGGATACGCAAGAATCGCTTCTTCCCCCCGCCGCGCTTGCCGCGGCTTCCTGTGATTCGACCTTTCGTCGCTTACGCGGCGCTTGCGACGCGCCTTCGGTCTCCTTTTGTTCCACTCCGGTAGGAAACATAAGCTTCAAACGCTTCTTCAGATCTTTGTATGACAGGAACTTGTCCCGCCATTCCGGCAAAGCTTCTTCGATCAGGTTCCGCAGATTTTTACCGAATTTCATTATAATAACTCGGATACTTTTCCTGTCCTCTCCTGAGTTCCACAGACCCGTGGCAGATTCGTATTATTTTCCGACCTCCTACTTCATTTAACACATTTCTACCAAAACTGGACCAGTTTAGAAACCGATTGCCAAATACCAGAGATCCAACCTAGCTGCATAACCGCCGGCAACGAAAACAGACTAACGAATCTCATATGAATTCCATCCAAATCGGAAAATACAGCGCCGAGACTTGAAAAACAAAAAAATTTACAGAAACTAGACACCGCTTGCAATATTGGAATCGCTTATACACAAGAGAAGAGCGACGATTTACCTTTATAAGTGTCTGCAACACAGGAGGTTTTGCAAGCTTGAGAATTAATTTACAGTTAAAAAGCAACCGGAAACGTAAAAAATCGTGAGGGAATGGAATCACGAGGTAATATTCGGAAAGATAATACACGGCGCATATGCCCAGGACTGGATTTCGAAGAGCATATTCCTTCAAATCTTCTTGGCTTCTAAGTTGAACTAATGCCCGTCTTTTTCACGGAGTGTTGTCCCCTTTTGTTTACCTAAAATGACAGCTAATGCGTCAAAAATGATGGTGTGGCATATTCTGTCTATAGTTCTTTCCAGGTCGTTGTCTGAGGAGGTTATGTTTGGCTTCCATGAAACGATTTTTTCCCATTCCCTCCGGTTGCACACCTAAAATGACAGCTAATGCGTCAAAAATGATGGTGTGGCATATTCTGTCTATAGTTCTTTCCAGGTCGTTGTCTGAGGAGGTTATGTTTGGTTCCATGAAACGATTTTTTCCCATTCCCTTGGCCGGTTGCACTCCGCTCTGCGTATTGTGCTCTGTTTTATTTGAAACGATTTTTTCCCATTCCCTTGGCCGGTTGCACTCCGCTCTGCGTATTGTGCTCTGTTTTATTTGTTTTTAAAATCCGAATAGGAATTTAATTGTATTAATAATCAACCAACGGTAAGGACAAAATGATCTTTATATTGGGGTGTCAAGATCAAAGTTGAACGGAAGGGAATATCTTCTTTTTATTTGGAATCTAGTTTTTATAAAAAATTATAAGTGATAATTTTTTTAACATATTAATTAGTTACTAAAGATTTTTTTTTGAATAGTGAGTATAGAAAAGTCAGCTGGAGTTGAGTACAAATTATTTATATATGAAGTATTTATGTTCATTTAAATTTGAACATGAGTTTTACCAACATTGTATTAGTAACATACGGTGGTATTAAAATTACATTTTGATATTTATGTATTTGAACCTTGGTTTTTTTTTGGTTAAGAGTTGAAGTATTTAGTTAATTGACATCATGTGAGTTGGTTCTAAATGTTAAGATTTACCTGGGGGATTAGAACATTGGTTTATGGTGAGAAGCTTTTTGTTATCCATGATTTCTCTAAAAACAATTGGGTTAGATGTTAAGGTTCATCCATGGGATTAGAACCTTGGTCAAAGGTGGGAAACACTTGTAACTGCTTACTCTAAACCTGTGTCAACAAATAACATGTATACATTTTTTAATTGGTTATATGGGATTGTAATGGGTCCAATTGATATTGTATCATTTGATCACATAGTGGTATTATAACATCATCTTTAACAATTATGCATGTATTGCTTAGCAAGATTTGAACCTACATCTCCTCCTTGAAAGTAGAGGTATTTAACTAGTTGAACTCATGCTCACATAGTTGTATTATAACACCATCTTTAACAATTATGCATGTATTGCTTAGCAAGATTTAAACCTACGTCTCCTTGAAAGTAGGGCTATTTAACTAGTTGAACTCATTCTAATTGATAAATGTTAAGGTTGACCTATAATATTTGAACCTTGCTTCAAGATGTCAAACTCTTCACTCCTAACTAATTATTCAAAACTCCATAGGCTAAAAAATGTCATATTGTTAATCTTGATAACATATTATTTTTATTTTTATCATTAGTAAGAATGGTATTAGTTGCCTTTAGTTCATGTATTAAATTTAGTTTTAAGTACATTTTTTTGTTGGTTGTATTAAATTGAAATAGGCCCATCCATGTTACATCATCACTAGATAGTGATATTATTATTGCTTGGTTATAATGCAGGTATCGCTTGGCAATATTTGAACTTAGGTCTCTTCAAAAGTCAAGGAATTTAACTAATTGAGTTAATATCATTTTATTAGTTGTAAGTACCATTATGTAGTCAATTCTTTACATAAACGTACTTAAAAATAAATATATCTAAAAACAAGGTAAGTAAAAGCGAGCAAAGAGTGAGTTTGACATTTTCTTGTTTCAAATCTTCGGAGAAATTTACAATATGAAAGATTCTTATGAGTGAGGAGAAACTAGGTAGCAAGGAAGGAAGGTATTTTTTTGAAGTTCTAATTGGATGTAAGTATGCCCTAATTAGAAGGAAGGGTGTCATAACAATAAAGGGAAAAGAGAATCTATGGTAATCCCTATCCATGTAGTAAAATTTTCACTTGAAGTTATTATCAAGAACAAGATCATCAAGAACAATATAATGACTCTTAAAAGTAGATAAATAATTTGTAATTTTCATGGATTCTAGTAAGGTTTTCGAAATATTTAGAAGTGGATTAAAAGGAAGTAGGAATTTAACTCAAATTACTCCATGAATTTCCTTTCAAAAGGAATCTTTGTCATCATCTTTTATTTGACAAGTAGGGATAAAATAATGGGTGGAGGCCCATGGTATATAGATTGTATTTAGGGCCATGGAATGATATATTTTTTGTGGAAACAAAATTATTAAAAGGATTCTAGCATGGTTTAGTTTTTGGATTTCCATAACAACTTATAAATAAAGAGGTTTTGAAGAATATTGATAATAATATAAGGGAGTTCATCTAGGAGGTACCAACTACTAGAGAGCAAAAGAATGCTATGTATACTAGGATATGTGTTGTCATAGATATTTTAAAACCTTTTACAAAATTCATTAAGATAAATTATGAATAAAGAAAATGAGATCAACAAGGGCATTATGAAAACATTGCATTTTAATGCCTCAAATGTTATGATATTGGACAAATGTTAAAATATTACAAAGTGAAAATGATCAAGAAAGAGATGATATGTTTTGTTCATGAGGAAAACTTCAATATGACACAAGACTATCATATTGTAGTAGGAGTTGGTTTTGATTAAGGATTTTTCATTCCCAAGAAAATGGCAAAGAAATCTCATCTATCTCGTTAGATGACAAAGGTTTTCATGGTTCATTCAAAGCAACCATTGTAAGAAACTAAGGAGACAATTGGGGATGTGTAAAGTAGTCTAATATGCATGATATATAATGTTACCAAGGTACATGCTATCGTCACTACTTGAAATTGTGATTGTGAGTTGTCTTGTGAGTCATGTATGCTTATATATAAAGGTCAAGTTGAATTTTGTGTATTGTACCATTGTAAGGAGAAAAATTCATGTTGATGACAATGGAAATCCTTCATAAGTTTGAAACCACCTTGAGTAGATCTATTAATTTTTAGTAATAAATATTATTTAAAATAAATACTACAATAGTGTTTTGAAACAAGGGAATCACCTTTTTCTATACAAGAAGATACCTTGGTTGATAATAAAGTACAAATTTTATTAGAGCTACACTTGGCATCATGGAAGATATGCTAAATAAAATAAGGTCTTTCAATTAGATTTATAGGATTTAACATTTTCATCTCCTTCAGATCATGTGATTTAAGACTATGGTAGTTGGATAAGTAAATGATTGCACCACAAAATACTTTAGTGTTTTTGAAATATGACTTCTAACATGGAAGGAAAGGTGGTTGATGTGTGGTAAGTGAGAAGATATGGTTGGAGGTGTAATACCCGCCCTGGTAGACTACTTTAAATTGACATTATGTGTGTGGATGATTTTTTTTTTTAAGTATCTAGCATAGGTTATGTCATGGACATGCAAGTTGTTATAGCAATGCTTACGCCATATAGATATGGTATTGTATTTCTTTTATTAGCATGGTTTGGCAAGTATAAATCATGGCATTTAGTTTGATTCATGGTAAAGATGCTACTAATTCAATGTGGTTCCACAGGGCTAACCATGGTTGTAGGTGAGCAACATCAAGATATTAAATTGATGATAGTTCAGATTTCATATTTAATGGTCTAACAAAGGAAAAGCTTGATATTGCCTTATGAGAGCAATGACTAGATTCAAATAATTAACCATTGCAAAACCAAACCAATGATTTAATATTTGTTTTAATATTAAATTGATTTGCTAAGAAATAGCTTAATATTATTACATGCATAAGATGGTTATGGTTAAAATGACTAACCATTATGATATTTAAACTAGCAATTTAATAATGATTTAATATTGCTTTGGTTGATTAACAAGGAAAATTAATTAACAATTGTTTATATGCATATGATGGTTGCATTTGGGATATGATTTACTTGGTATTGTTTTTATATTATAAAGCTCCTTTGGATTTCCTTTAAAGGGCAAGTTTCTTTTTAAAATCATGAAAACATGGCTATATTGAGCATGAAATTGAGGGCCTCTTTCCAGCTTGGACTGAGCAAGGAGGTTGGCTTTAATGACAAGTACTTTTCCAACTTGGAGAAGAGAGCCTTGATGGCTCTATAGACTTTGGTTTTTGTGTGCACGTTTTATGAGGTAAGAAGGGAGGATGGTCAAAAAAAAAAGGAGAAAGGAGAGGAGAAGAAGCGTGGGAGAAGAAAGACAAAGAAAGATGGTGTGGAAGTTTTGGGAAAATCAAGAAGGATACATGGTTGGATTGGAGCCTCTTAACCAGGTTAGCCTTTTGTATCGCATTCGTTTTGGTTATATAATAATAATATTACCTCCCTTACATTGGTTTAACAAATGAATACCCTTGCGGTTGTAACAAATCTACTTTGCTCCATTTTGCCATGGTTTTTGCTTTCCCCCTAACCGTCTAAGTGATGGTCTTCCTCGGTACATAGGTAATGGTCCTACGTTTTCCCAACCAGACCCTTCGAATGGATTATACCTGTATATTTGCACTCTGTGAAATACCATGTATTTGCTTTTGAGTTTGTTATATTTGGACTTTGTGAAATACCACACATGTCCTTTCGAGTTTGTTATATTTGTGCTCTGTGAAATACCACACATGTGCTTTTGAGTTTGTTATATTTTTGGCTCTGTGGAATACCACACATGTGCTTTCAAGTTTGTTATATTTATGCTCTATGAAATACCACACATGTGCTTTCGAGTTTGTTATATTTGCGCTCTATGAAATACCACACATGTGCTTTCAAGTTTGTTATATTTGTGCTTTGTGAAATACCATGTATTTTCTCTCAAGTTTGTTATATTTGCGCTCTATGAAATACCATATATGTGCTCTCGAGTTTGTTATATTTACACTTTGTAAAATACCATATATGTGCTCTCGAGTTGTTATATTTGCACTCTATGAAATACCATGTATGTGCTCTCAATTTTTTTATATTTGCACTCTGTGAAATGCCATGTATGTGCTCTCGAGATTGTTATATTTGCACCCTGTGAAATAATCCAAGTTATTATGAGTTGTGCAATACTATATGTGCTCTCGAGTTTATTAGATGTAATCTATAAAATAATGGGTTTGTATCCTCCAATATTTTGTGAGCTGTACCATATTAAATGTGCTCTTTGAGTTTTATTAAAACTCCCTTGTGTGGATACCTTGTGATCATTTTGCATTTCACTAAGGCAAAAGTACCCTATATTGAAGCACTACTAATAGAGACCGTCACTCGAATGTGTAGTATGGGACAAAGGGCCCCTCAAGATTTACCAATCGCTCATAAAACCAAGTAATGCCTACACCTAAGAGTACCCCAGGGACCCTCCATGTCGGCCTAAGTTGTAGTGAAACTACTTGGAAAACAATTATAAACACATATCAAAGAGTAAACCAAATATATCCTTGCCACTTGAGGAGGGCTAAGTCCTTTGCCACTTAAGGAGGGCTAAGTCCTTGTGAATACGCAGATGAAGATTATAAATTCAATCAATGATTAATTGTAAATCAACCTACAACTATATATAAGAGTAAATCAATAAATTGATGATCACTTGAAAATATAGTCGACAAGCTATATTGGTGTTGTAACATGGCTCCCATCCTCGGAAAGCTTTGTCCTCAAATCTAGAAATGACTCAAAAATACTTTATGTTTCCCATGTAGCATCTTCTATTGGTAGGTCCTACCATTTGATTAGAAATTATTTAATGTGGCGATATTGAAGATGATGTGATCTGCTTTGCAATATTGCTTCTGGTTGAAGATTTATACGTCCTTCTTCGTCAAGTACTAGAAGCTCTATCTAGAAGTGTATTTCCTTTCGAAGTAATTGTAGAACCTTATCAACATGGCTTAGGTGATCTTCCCAAGTTTTGCTATAAATTAGGATATCATCAAAGAAAACCAGGACAAACTTGCATAGTTCTAGCCTAAAGATGTGATTCATAAGGCTTTAAAAGGTTGGAGCGTTAGTAAGACCAAAGGGCATGACTAGGAATTCATAATGACCTTCATGAGTGCGAAAAGTTGTTTTAGGTATGTCTGCTTCTCTCATCCGGATTTGGTGAAAGCCAAAGCGAAGATCCAATTTAGTGAAATAACTAGCACCATGTAATTCATCTAATAGGTCATCAATTACAGGGATAGTGAACTTATCTTTAACGGTAATTTTGTTGAGAGGTCAAAAATATAGACACATGCACCATGAAGTATCCTTGCGATGAACCATTACTACTGGTGAAGAATAAGGGCTGATGCTAGGACGAATGATGTCATGTTCTAACATTTATTGAACTAGCTTCTCTCATTTTGTCTTTTGTGGTTGAGGATAACGGTAAGGATGAACATTAGGAGGAAGATTTCCAGGGACAAGATGTATGGCGTGGTCATAAGATCATTTGGGAGGTAGCCCTTTTGGTTTGTTGAAGACTTCATCATATGTAGCCATAATATCTTGAAGATATTTTGAGGGAATTACAGGGGTAACCAGTTCTTGAACTTCCATGCAATTGATTTGAGATATGAATCCATAACCTCCATGCAATGTCAACTCACCACCTTGGATGGTGGAGATTGAATTCCTTGGAGACGAATAGTCTTCCCATTCTCTTTCCATTCAACATATAATTTTTGAAAATTAAAACTAACAACTTCTAGCTTTTCTAACCATTCGACACCCAAGAATAACATTTGAACTTCCCAAGTTCATAACGAAGAGAGTTCCTTGCCAAGTGTAATTTCCCATTTGGATTGAAACTAGAGATTGTTCTGCCAACACATTGAGTGTTTCCTCCATTTGCAATTAAAACTTGAAACTTATCTTGATTGGTAGTATTAACGAACAAGTTCAATGCTTTAGCAGTCTTAATATCGATAAAGTTATGTGTACTACCTGAATCAATCAACACATTAATACATTTGTGCCTAATTAAATCCTAGTACCTTAATTATATGATGAGCTATTATCCCATAAGAGCATGTACTGAAATAGCCATAGTGTCATCTTCTGGTGTTGCTTCACTATTATCTATTGATATTTATTCCGTATATGTGGGAAACTATTGTTGAGTGATATCTTCTGCTACTTCTTTGTCCTTGTTTTCATATTCTATTTGAAAGGTTTAACGTGGTACACATGCTTGATCTCTAGGATGATAATTGTGACACTTAAAGCAGAAATATTTTGATGATTGTTCATTTTTGCAAAAAAGAGTTGTGATATCGAGGACGAGCATTAGAGTCTTGCTGAGAAGATGCCCAATTTTAAAACTTTCGTTTAGCAAACTTAGCAATCCGTATGGTAGAATACAAAGTGCAGGGATCATGTGGGTCCACTTTGAGTTGAATATTTTCCTTCAAACCATGATGAAAGGCAAAAACCACCATAGAAGATTTTACATCTTCCGTGTATGCGAGAAGACTTGTGAATTCTGAAATATAATCTTGGACAGAACCAGTTTGTTTGAGCTCCAATAGGCGAACGATGTAAGAAGAAGAAACACCTTCATCAAATATCTTAAGGAAAAGATCTTTAAATTCTGGCCATAAGATGGGATGTTTATGTTGATGTTGTTGCCAAATAAACCATTGGTAAGCAACTGTATCCAATTTGGAAGAGGCATAAGAAACCCTTTCGACTTCAGGAACATGATATAAGTAGAGCATACCATCCATTTTAGCTAACCATCCACATGGATCCCCACCCTCAAATATGGGCATATCAATACGTAGAATGGTAAAACCTCGAGGCCATTTCAAAAATTGAGCAACTTCACCCATATCCGATTTAAGATCATTGTGAACTAGGGGAGGATCCTGATCCATAGTATTATTTTTTCTATGGGAATTAGTTGAAGGAGGTTCAAGGTTTTGATTTTGTACTAATTGTTGGAGAACTTTCGACATTTTGATCATATTATTAGTCATTTTAGACAAACAATATTGTAATTCTTTGGAGCAAGAAGAAGGGATTACGACTTCATCATGTTGGATATTCTCTCGGGATGAGTTGGAAGGAGCCATGGAGTTAATAGTAGGGTGGTTGGGGTTAAAACTATTAATGCATAAAGGAGAATTATGTTGTGTACCTTTATTTCATGGAGGTCTTCTTGATGAATTTAATGATCCTTCATTTGGATTAGCGGTGATATGTAATCTTCCATTAGCTCCCATATTCCACTTGTTTGGAGTGGTTTGACCACTCATGCAATTGGAGTTGCCATTAATTTAGAATCAGCAAAAATATCGTGTCCTTGAGGATCAATTTTTTCAAAAAAAAATTTGTTTGTGATAACCTCCAATGGTTGCTTTTCCAATGCTAGGAGTTTTGTAATTACTTCCAATATTTATATTGGTAATTGCTAATTGAATGTGTAATTATCTTTAATAGTTATTTGCTTCCAATGGTTGAATCTGTCAATCAGGCTATGTTCAAATCTTGCAATGTTGAAAGGTTTTCTTCTTCCAACGGTTGAATTTTTCAATCGAGCTATGTTCAAATTACACAATGTTGAAATCCTTCCAATGACTATTTTGTGCAAAAACTGGTTGTATATTTTAGTTCTTCGAACGGCTACCAAATTCCTCTAACGACTATTTTGACTTATTCTTGGAGATGACATGAACTTGGATATAATTCTTGGCTTTTCGTGGTTATATTTTCAACAACTGCTACTTTGAAATTAACAGGTGATATTTCTTCAGCAGCAACCTTAATAACGAACACTCGCCTATCAACGAACACGTGGAGTCGAATCGAATTGCTTTGGGAAGATACGTGGCACTAGTCAGATGGAGGAATAGTGACACGCTTGTGGCTGTGTGCATCTGTCATTGGATGACTTGCTACGTCGGATATAAGACCATTATGGATTCCTGATTTAAATTTTTTGCTAACCTCCGAATGCATGGATATATGACGTTCCAAAAATTTAATCAGATTTGTATGGGTTTTCTTCGACTATTATGAACAATTTTTGATGAACGTACATGCTTGCTATCAGATTTTCGTAGAGCGAACAATTCTTGATACGTGGGTAATTTCAAGATTGAATTTAGTCATCTTCGGCTTGATCAAACTGTTTCAAAAAAATCACGTAATGTTTTGATACGTCTTCAGTTGATTAAACGAACGTCATTCCACAATTATTTTGGAAAACTAATTGTTGCTAAATTGATTGTTACGTGGCAATATCCCTTTCACTCTTAAAATTAGGGTTTGATGGCGAGTAATTTTTGAAGTAAAAATTAATAACAATGTTTGTTGATTTTAATCAACTTTTAAAAACTTCATATTGTCCGTAACTCTTTTCCTCACTGGGAATAATTTTGCAACTAATTTATTGTGAATGGTGTCTCGTAACGCCTTTTCTCGTTGGGAAGAATTTTGTAAACCAATTTATCACGAATGGTACCCACTAGTAAGAAAAATGACAACAGTCTACTAGCCAATTTTGTCGACTTCTTGTGAAAAAATTATTTCTCAAAACGAACGGCTCTGATACCACTCGTAGTGAAACTACTTGGAAAACAATTATAAGCACATATCAAAGAGTAAACCAAATATATTCTTGTCACTTGAGGAGGGATAAGTTCTTGCGAATATGCAGATGAAGATTATAAATTCAATTGATGATTAATCGTAAATCAACCTACAACTATATATAAGAGTAAATCAATAAATTGATGATGACTAGCTATATTGGTGTTGTAACATAAATCAATTTCGAAGCCTGGGTGCATAGCCTGTTGGGCTATGACACTCATGGTTAGTTGTCGTGATCTTTCCATTGAGCGCAGGAAGCCCCACCTTCATGGTATGTAGAGGGAGGAGTGTTTTTATTGTTAATTAAATCAATAAAATTCAAGTGGTATCTACTTGAAACCATCCCTTTTTCCTACGTGGCAGCATCTCCGTTGTTTGGGTGTCGGCTTAGAAATTAAGTTTATTCTTTGTGTTTGCCTTAGTACCACATTCGTGGTACAAAAGTATTTCAGGCTCTTATCAAGTCTCGAGGCTATGTTGGTTAATGACCAAGTACTGAGGTGAGGCGCTTGGCCAATAGCCATCCACCTGCACCATGGAAGGCGCTAGGGGATTATTTTCCCATGAGTGATTGCTTGTTGGCTAGTGGACTGCCTATTGTCTCTAAGTGATTGGTTATTGTGGCTCTTCGTTTTTCCTTAGTTAAGTCATCCTATGAGTTGATTGGTGATTCAAATATAGAATGGTGATAAGATGTTCCACCTCAATTAAATGGACTAAATAAAATAATGTAGAAGATAGTGTATTTCATGGCTAGTTAAGCATGGACTTGAAAAATATATAAGTTGGTATGTTTCAATATAAGTTGATGTGTTATGTGTTAGTTAAGAAGGGACTTGAAATATGGTAGGGGTATTATATTTTATTCTAAATTAAAATGATGTTGAAAAATGATTGAGGATGTTATATTTCATTCTTAAGTTGGAATTAGATGAAAATATGATGCAAATATTATATATTTTTTTTATTAAAATGATGTTGAAATATGATAGAGGATGTTATATTTCATTTTAAGTTGGAATGGGATGAAAATATGATGGTGGATATTATATTTGTTTTCTAATTAAACTAATGTTGAAATATGATAGAGGATGTTATATTTCATTTTAAGTTGGAATAGGATGAAAATATGATAGTGGATATTATATTTGATATCTAACTAAACTAATGTTGAATTAGGATAGAGGATGTTATATTTCATTTAAAGTTGGAAATGGTATGATAATATGATAGTGGATATTATATTTTATTTTAATTAGAATGATGTTGAAATATGATAAAGGATATTTGAATCCCTTTATTAAGTTAGAATGGAGTGGGAACATGGTAGTGGATATCATGTTTCATACTAATGTCATAGACTTGAAATGTGGTAGCGATTATCATGATTGGTAGTATCTATCTAGACTTGAAATATGGTAGTGAACAATAAGTTTTGTACTAATGGTATAGATTTGGAGTCTGATCAGTAGATTTTAGGGTTCATTGTAATGGAATGGACTTATGATGCAATAGTGGTTAATATATCTGAACTCTTGGAGAGATAGGAGAAGGTTTCTCATATCCTTGGTATGTACGCATGAGGACCATTAGAAGGGATTATTAGGTCCTCTCTAATGAGTGGTTGTATGCGTATCTCTATGGTTGATGCTTGACCACGTAAAACTTTGGAAGAAATATGTTCCTTGAGTTTAGGGGGACATAGGGATTATGGGTCCTTAAATGTCCTTGATTTGTAATATTGAGTGGAAAAAGGAACCAAGAGGGGTTCCTCCATTAATTTTATTGGAAATTATATCTTTAATAAAAGTATCAAGGATATTTTGTTTGTGTGATATATCTCTCTATCCTTGGATCATGCTCTCACTAGAAGTTATCATTGTAAAACATGTTGTTCTTTATAAAGCATGGGAATTTCAATGTACTCTCATAGATTATGTTTTATTTAATTGGTAAGAGTTTAATGATTAATTAGGGTGCTTCTCATCTAAATTGTGGTTGGGGTACTAAATAAAGAAAAGTATTCACTAGATGTGAATAAGTAGTGTGGGCAACACATAGCTTGAACAACCTTGAAAATAAATTATAATTATGTAAAGAATGGTACCTACTAACTTACGCTTGGATTGGAATCACGTTGAGGTGAGACAAATAACTTAGGTTAGCTCATTGTGAAGATGAAACAAAATAGCTAAGCTAGCTCACCATTGATATGAGAAAGATAGCTTAGGCTAGCTCATCATGGTGATAATACATATAGCTAATCTAGCTTATCATTGGGGTGAGATAGATGGCTTAGGCTAGCTCATTGTGGATATGAGATATATAGCTAAGCTAACTCACCATTGATTTGAGACAAATAGTTTAAGCTAGCTTATCATGGAGATGAGACATATAGCTAAGCTAGCTCATAGTTGGGGTGAAACAAATAGCTTAGGCTAGCTCAATGTAGAGATGATATAGATAGCTAAGTTAGCTCACTATTGAGATGAGACATATGACTTAGACTAACTCATCATGGAGATGAGATAGATAACTAAGCTAGCACATCAATGAGATGAGACAGATAGCTTAAACTAGCTCATTGTTGAGATGTGACAGATAGTATAAGCCAACTCATCATGAATAAGTGAGGGATAGTTTGATTCATAAAACCCTAGTAAGGATATATATATTAAAACAAATATTCCTCTTTGATAAGGATTGAATTATTGGGTTGTGACATTTGGTAGTAGAGCTCATGGTCGTAGGATTTTAATCTTCCTTAGATAAGACTTAGTTGTAACTAGAGAATTTTTAGAGAGCATAAACCTCTAATAAGGTTTAAATATTACATGGAGTAAGGGTAACTATGATGTTTAGCCATGTGGGTGACATATCTAGCTAATAGTTAAATGGTACAATTTGATGAAGGAATTGAGACCTAACTTAAACTTTATCTCTTTGTGTGACCAGGATAATGGCACCAAGAACGATAAGAGGAGGGTCTACCCCACCAAATTGGTAGACAAGGAAGAGTAATATTGAGACTAGGGTTTGATATGAAGGTTTAGTTAAGTGTAATAGAGAGAGGCAATTCTAACAAAGAGAGAGAACCTCAATGTAACTGTCACTCTGATTTGAGAATAGATGGAAAAATAGAGATAACCATTGAAAACCATGGTGAACCAACATTCACAGGTTAGGAACTTAGAGGTTAGGTAGACAAATGATCTCGCTAATGGGAGACGAGAGGCCAGAGCTCTGTTAGAGGTAGAACTGGCTAAAGATTTTAGGAATGTACGCACCTCTAAGTTTAGTGGAGAAGAGGGAGGAGATGCAACCAAGGCCTAGTTGAGGGAGTTAGAAATTTTCTTCACTATGAGAAATTACTCTACTAGAACTCGGACATCATGGGCCACTTGGCACCTATAGGGATTTGGGCTAGATTGGTGGGAAACCTTCCAAGAAGAATGAGGGATTGAGGTAGTTGACTTGAAGTGGGAAGACTTTGTAACAACCTTCAAGGAAATATTCTTGATGGAACACTTCTATGCCAAGAAGTTTGAGGAATTCACCAAAATTTAGTAAGGGAACAAAATGATTGTGGCTTACTATCAAAAATTTGTTAAGTTGTTAAAGTACATGTCTGTCTATGATGAAAAGATGAAGGTCCATAAATTCATCTTAGGAGTAGACCCTAAGGTTAGGTATGAAGTGAATATGCATGAACCTAAATCCCTACAAAAAGCCTATGATCTGACAAGGAAGGTTGAAGCTCATTTAAATCCCTATTTTGACTATCTAGGTACGTCTGAGCAAGATTGCCAAGCACTCAGGAAAAGGAATAGTGCAAACTTCATGAAATAGGAAAGAGAGCATAACCAAAGGAACAAAAGCTTCCAAGACCCGAAAAGAGGAATGCCAGGAGGCAAGGGAGATTTAAGAAAAAAATTTGGAGGAACAACAACTTTAACAACAACAACAATAATAATAACAAGCCTCAACCCCAAAGGCAACCCAACCCAGCACTAGTAGAGAAAGCATGAAGTTAGAATAAGGGAACACATCCAAGCCCTAAGGGTAGAGTTTGTAGAAAATCGGAATGGTGTTTATTATTCATCTACGGAATAAATAAGATTACAATAGCCGGGAATAGTCATCGGCGAAACAAATTTGTTACAGGAGTTGTAACAGTCTGCCTGAAATTAAATAAAGACAAAATAGTATAACAGCTATTAAGTACGCTAACATCCCCCTTTATTACATTATTTGGGTAATGTAATAACTAATAGCTATACTAACATCCCCTTACATCATTTTGCAATACAAAGTGAGCTGCGAAACAATTCAAATTTGACACGTCCAAGTGCCTTAGTGAAAATGTCTCGCAACTTGAGCATCGGTGGGAATGTGCGAAGCTGAATTCGGTGCTTTGGAACTTCATCTCGAATGAAATGACATTGTGTGTCAATGTGCTTTGTTCTTTCATGATGGACTCGGATTCTTGACGAGGTTCGTAACACCCTGATTGTCGAAAAACAAGTGTATTGGAGATTTTGATGGATGGCCCATACTTGTCATAATGCGACGTAACCATATCACTTCGCACACAGCTTCACGTGCGGCGCGATATTCTGCTCTCGTTGATGAAATAGCAACCACCTGTTGCTTCTTGCTGTGCCAAGAGACATGACCGGATCCCGATGAAAAATGTATCCAGAAGTTGACTTGCGATCATCAAATGATCCGGCATAGTCGGAGTCCGTGTATCCTTGCAAGAAGAATTTGTTGTTCCTCTTGTATTCTAGGCCATATTCCATAGTACCCTGGACATAGTGAAGAACACGTTTTGTCGCTTTCCAATGAGTGGTCTTAGGCTCCTCGCATGAACCTCGAAAGATAGTTGCAAGCAAATACGAGATCTGGCCTAGTATTGGTCAAGTATATGAGACTCCCAATCAACTTTCAATAGAGAGTACCATCTACCTGAGGTGAATCATCATATCGCGATAATTGAAGTCCATTCTCCATCGGAGTTGCCATTGGCTTGCAATCAGTCATGCGATATTTTTCCAAAGAATGTCTTGGCATATTTTTTCTGAGACACTTTGATGGAGTGCTCCTTCTGGCTGAATTCCAGACCAAGACAATAATGGAGAAGTCCGAGATCTGTCATCTCAAAAGATTTGCACAAGTTTCTTTTGACAGTAGAGATCATAGTTTCTGAACTCCCTGTAATGAGCAGATCATCCACATAGAGTACAAGCAACACTATCTCGTAACCCCGTTTCTTGAAATAGAGGTTTGCATCCGACTGGACATCTCTTAAATCCATGCCGCATAAGGTGATTGTCCATTTTTATATACCAAGCTCGAGGAGCTTGTTTCTGCACCATATAAGGATTTGACCAATTTGCAAACCTTCTCGCTCTTGGCCTTCCACTTCAAATCCTTCATGGCTGAGTCATGTAGACTTCTTCTTGGAGATCACCATTTAGAAAGGCACTTTTGACATCCATCTGGTGAACTTTCCACCCATATTGTGCTGCCATAGCACACATAACCCGAATTGTGGTCATCCGAGCAATAGGTGCAAAAGTTTCCTCGTAGTCAATGCCTTCCTTTTGAGCATAGCCCTTTGCAACAAGACGGGCCTTATGCTTATCAATTGTTCCATCTGCCTTGTACTTGACTTTATATACCCATTTGCAGCCAATGGGCTTCTTTCCATGCGGCAAATCAACAAGCTTCCAAGTTTTATTTTTCATCAAAGACTCATACTCTGTATCCATAGCGGCCTTCCACTGAGGCTCACTAAGAGCATCTTGCACTGATGCAGGTTCAAGATCATCTATGGTAGACATGAACGCCCTGTCATCATCAATATCCATATCCTCTACTTCTGTACTTGGAGTTACAGAAAGTTCCTCAAAAGATTGACAAAGATCATCAACCTCACCACTTTCTTTGGCTTCTTTTTCCTTTTGAGCCATACCGCGTGTACGAGGTCTATCCAAATTCAAATTGGGAGGAGTGGATAAATTTGCATCTCTCGATTGTATTTGTACACCATTTAGGATTCTTCTTCGATGGAGTTGAAGAAGATGTAGAAGGACCTCCTGTCCGTGTTGACGAAGGAATCTTCTCTTCCTTAGATTCCACAATATCTTGGTGTACTTTAGATGTGCTCTGTGATGTGAAAGCTTCATCAAAGACAACATCTCTGCTGATATGAATTTTCTTGGTCAAAGGATCTATCAACCGATATCCTTTAGAGTGCTCATAATAACCAAGAAAAATACATCTCAGTGTTTTCTCATCTAGCTTCTTCCTTTTCTCTTTCGGTATGTGCATGAAAGCGTGACATCCGAAAATACGTAGATGAGATATGGAGGGTTTTCGACCACTCCATGCTTCCCGTGGAGTCATTCCTTTTAGGGCCTTTGTGGGTGCCCTATTCAACAGATATACTGCAGTGGTGACAGCTTCTCGCCCAATATTGTTGCCCAAGAGTAGCTCCCGTGAGCATACAACGAACCATTTCCATGATAGAACGGTTCCTTCTCTCAAGCAACTCCATTTTGTCGAGGAGTATAGGCAGTTGTTAACTGTCTCTTGATTCCATGCTTATCTAAGAATGCAGAAAATTCATTAGAGGTAAACTCTCCCCCTCGATCTGAGCGGAGGGTTTTAATAGAAGCTCCTGACTCCTTCTCAACGGATTTCTTGAACTGGCCGGAAGAATGCGAAAGCTTCGGATTTCAGCTTGGAGAAAGAAAACCCACATCTTTCGTGAGTAGTCATCTACGAATAACCGAAAGTACCTCTTCCCTCCACAACCGTTGGGTGTGAAAGGACCGCACGGATCGGTGTGAATTAACTCCGGAGGTTTTCGTGCTCTTGTTGAGCTCTTCTCAAATGGTACTCTATGCCGCTTTCCCGCTAGCAGTCGAGCACACTGGCAATGTGGCGTAAAGGGAAGGAAGACCCTTTACCATCTCATACTTACCGAGCTCAAGTAAGTAGCCGTAACTAAGATGCCCATATCTCTTGTGCCATAGGGAAGTTGCCTCCTTGGTAGAGAAAATCATGGCAACATGTGGAGTAGAGATAGCATCTAGTGTAAATAAGCCATGCTTATATGAAGTTTTTGCAATCTGCTTACCCTTCCTGGTAATAGTACAACACTTCTTTCCATTCTCAACACGAAAGTTGACAACCATATTTCTATCCAGGATTTGTGTGACTGACAGCAAATTGTTAGCCAATCCCGAAACATAGAGGACTTTGTCAACTCGACACTTGCCATCGGGAAGAGTGACTCGAAATCGTACTCTCTCCCCGAACCCCGTAGGTTTTATCATCAGCAATGGTGACAGGTTTGCCCTCTTTGGCCACAAATGATTCAAACCACGATCTGTCGCCACTCATATGTTTGCTAGCTCCGTAATCGACATACCAAACAGGATCCCTCCGTGTGGAATCTGTGGTAGTCATGAGCACCTTGTGTGCCCATTCGTAATCCGAGTCGATTCTTCAACAACAACATTCACCCGGGGTTGCTTGTTTTTATTTTGTGGTTTGTTTTGGCCTTTCCGCTTGTTCTTATGCCAACACCTGTTGGTGTCATGGTTGTCTTTCTCACGGATCTTGCACCACCTCTTCTTCTCGTTGAGGTTGTTTGCCTTTTCCTTTCGTATCCTGTTGAGAATTTCCTCCTTTCTGAAAGTTGCCTCCTTTTTGCCCATTACCTTTCTTCCTAGAACCCTCGCCTCGTTGGTGTATAGGGCTGTATTGGAAGAATCATCCTTGTGAAGTTGGCGTGCCTCCTGTTGTTGAAGCAGATTGACCAACTCGATGTAGGTAATTTGTCGTTGAGACACCTGGATGGAGGTTATCAACATATCAAATGAAGAAGGTAAAGCTCTCATCACAAGTGAAATGAGAAGCTTTTCGTCCACAATATCTCCCAAAGAATTCAATTTCTCTTTCAATTCAGACACTCGCACGTAAAGAGTTCAACTGCTTTCACCCTCGTCTCAAACTCAGAGTTATGAAGTTGTTGTTGAAGATGAAGAATGGTGGAATCATTCTTTCCCTCATAGATGGTTCTAAGGGCATCCCATGCCTCTTTACCACTTGCTTTGTCAGCTATATGAGGTTGCACTTCATCTGAAACAGCAAACAAAATGAGCACCTTTGCTCGACTGTCTTTCTTGTCAAAAGCTATCTCGATCTCGCGGAAGGACCCGTGGATCCTCGCCGTTGGTGAAGGCCTAGTTGCTACTCCAAGGAATAATATCCCACAAATCTTCCATTTGGAGAATTGCCTTCATCTTATGTTTCCATGGTGTATAATTTGGACCTTTCAATAACTGATGCGGATCAGTCATCAACTTTGCAACAACGGCCATAGTGAAGGTTCCTTATATCACCAATTGGTCCCCCTTTCGATATACCTTTTGCTAGGCCATTATACCATACAAAATACCCGCCCTTACGTGAGGGAAACTATAGGTATTTAGAAAGATCAACAAAAATCACCCGCCCTTACGTGAGGGAGACTATAGGTGAGTTTTAGAGATCATACGATACGTGGAACATAAGCGGTACTGAAAGGGAATCGCCTTGTTGATGGCACCTACCATAGAAGATTCTTCTCATGCGTGGGGCGTAACTTCCCCTAAACACTATGAAGAATACTTCGTCAGGATTTACGCCTAAACACAAGTGCGATAAAGGGTAGTGGATGGAGTAAAAAAATGCAAAAATGGCTAACTTATCTCTCCCCGACGATTTATAGAGAACAAGCTCAGACGTCGTTGTAGCAACTATATTAGGCGGCGGATACAGTAGCCAAATCACGACAGCTTTACTCGTAAGTGCCGGCCGTAGGTATCACAAATACCGAACGCCGTAGTGCAATAAATTGCACGGATGGGTTTTAATTATTCCGGGACTTAGGGAGTGTTTTGATTTTAATTTTTAATGTTATAGTGCAAAAATGAAATATGCAACATACAACAAAAAAAATGCCCACAAGAATAACCCACAAGGTGTCGGGCACAGGAAAATGCACCTTTTACAATTCGCCAAATTGCTTTTTCAGAAAATTACTCACAATCCCCCTTTGATTTTTTTGAAAAAATATCCCCCCTTAAAAAATTTTCTTTAACAAAGCATTTTAATAATTATTATTTATTTAAAGTTAAAACAAATAATTTTAATTTATATAGTTTTAAAAAACTTATGAAAAATAAATTAAAAATTAAATTTTAATTTATAAAGTTTTCAAAAACTATTAAAAAATAAATTAAAATTAAAAATTTTAACTAAAAATAATAATTATTATAAAACCTTTGAAAAATAAAAATTTATACCTTTGGGGGGAGTCGACGGGATTTGAACCCCCGACCTGCAGGCTCCCTGAGCCTTACCGCACGGCTCACGACCAAGTGAGCTAGCGGGCTGATCCGAGAGGATCAGTGGAGCCCCCTCTTATATCCCTCCTCTCTGCTTCCCGAGCCCACTGTGGCTGCCTCTGCCACCTCCGCAGCAGCCTCCTCTCTGGTTCTCCTCCCGCCTTGTTTTCCTTTTTTTTTTTTTTTTTTAAAAGGAAATTCGCCAGGTGCGTTTCGCGCTGCACCTGCGCGTCAGCCGTTTGGGGGGGGTGGGGGTTTATACCCCGCGTCACAGCGCGTTCGGGGGGAGCGGGAATTTTAAATTTTAAATTCCCGTCGGGGGGGTCTCGGGGAGCGCGCGCGCAAATTGCGCGTCACGCGGGGGGGGGGACCTCGGGGAGCGCGGACGCAAATTGCGCGTCACGCGGGGAGGGGGGGTTTAAACTCCTCCCCGAACGCTGCACCCTCCGCTTGGACGTGCGTTGCGGCCCTGGACGCTGCTGCAGTGGCGTCCACAGGCTGCACGCTTGCGTCGAAACGCCTGCGGCCCTGGAGGCGGCTGCAGTGACGTCTACGGCCCTGGACGCGGCTGTCTGCGGCCCTCCTGCAGGACGTCTGCGCTGCAGCGACGTCCGCAGGATGCAGACGTCGTGCGCAGGATGCAGTGGACGCGTCTGCAACGATACGCCTGCAGGACGTTTGCAGTGCAGGCTGGCCAACGTCCGCTTGGACGCGTTTTGCTGCTTCCACTCAGTCGCGCATGGATGCGCGGCGACAGTCGCGCGTCTGCACGCGACACAAAATATATATATATTTTTTAAATCGCTCGGACGTCGCAACACAGCAACTTTCACAGCCTCCTGCTCCCAGCCACGCGATGGCGTGAAAAGAAAATGCGTTTGGTAAAAAGAAACGCACAACAACCTTCCCACGCAACTGGATCTGATGCCATGTAGAAAATCGGAACAATGTTTATTATTCATCTGCGGAATAAATAAGATTACAATAGCCGGGAATAGTCACCGACGAAACGGATCTGTTACAGGAGTTGTAACAGTCTGCCTGAAATTAAATAAAGACAAAATAGTATAACAACTATTAAGTACGCTAACAGAGTTTACGATAGTGGAGGCTCATATTTCGCTATTAGTTTCTCGTATAAAGCAGTACCAAGCTCTAAATGGAATAAACTCACTCATAAGATTTATACAACAACATGTAGCCAGAACCTGGAAGGTTAAGCCACTCCTTTACTCCTAAAAGGTAATATTTTTGGTATAGAGGTAAATATTTTGATAGATAATGGAGCTATTTATCTCATCTAATTTAGTCAGGGATATAGCGAAAAGGCCAAGACTATTGGCACACGAGTGGAAGGTCGAGTATGATTCTAGACAAATCTACTCCATAGATCAGTGTTAGCCTAATATTGAAATTACCCTACCTAGTGGCTTGACTATAGGATATATTTATGTAGCACCACTACATACTTTTGATATAATCCTAGGGATGGATTGGCTTTAGGCTCATAGAGCCATGATCGATTTCCTAGAGAGGTGGATCGAATATTCAGAAAATGGTAAGAAAATATCAAGAGTCCACTACGAGCAAGGGATATTTCAACCCCATATTATTTTTGCAATGCAACTAAATAAGACCATTAGGAAAGGGGGAATGGTCTATGTTGTTAAACTCAACAAAAATCGAAGAGTAAAAGAAGGAAGAATTATTTGGAAAATACCCAATACTACAAGAATTTAGGGGTGTTTCCCAAGGACTTACTTGGGCTACCTCCCAAATAGGAATTCAATTTCACTATTGTCTTGAATCCTAGAACAAAATCCATTCACAAGTCTCCTTATAGAATTAATCCCATTGAACTGGAGTTGAAGGTACAATTAAAAGGGTTATTGGAAAAGAGGTTGATCAAACCTAGTGTGTTGCCCTGGGGTGTACCCATGTTGTTTGTTAAGAAGGATGGTTCTTTACGATTATGCATAGATTACATAATGCTTAACAAGGAAACCATAAAAAATAAATATCCCTTGCTCAGGATTGAAGATCTTTCTGATCAACTAAAGGATTCCACCATATTCTCCAAGATTGATTTGAAATCCAGATATCACCAACTTAGAATCCATGAAGAAGATACCCACAATATGACTTTTAAAACTTGACATGGACACTAAGCTTACCGTCTTGCCATTTGGGCTAACGAATGCTCCAGTCACATTCATGAACCTAAGGAACAATGTGTTCAGGAAGCATCTAGACCAATTTGTCCTTATATTATTGGATGATATTATGATTTACTCCCAAAATATAAAGGAGCATGATAGGCATCTTAGAATCATGCTAGATTTTTTAAGAAGGAATCAACTTTACGAGAATCTATCTAAAAGTGACTTCTATGTGTCTGAAGTGCAATATTTAGGGCACATAATATCAGCAGAAGAGATTGTTGTAGATCCAAAAAAGATAGACTATATTGAATTGGCCAACACCCACAAATGTAACTGAAGTATGGAGCTTCATGGGTATGACTAGCTATTATAGATGCTATGTGAAAGACTATTCCAAGATAGCCTATGCCACAACTAACCTTCAAAGGAAAGATAAATAATTCAAGTGGTCAAACAATTATGAGTCTGCTTTTGACTTGCTTAAGCAGAAAATTACCACCACACCTATACTAAAATATCTTATCCTCAAGGTAACTTCTTTGTGTGTACGGATGCATCTTTGGAAGGGTTAGGGGGAGTGCTTTCACAAGATGAAACAATCATAGCATATGGGTCAATGAATATCAAGAAAAGTGAGGTTAATTATGCTACACATGATTTGGAGCTAGCAGTAGTTGTGCACACTCTCAAGGTTTGGTGGCATTACCTGGTGGGAATATCCTTCTAGTTGAGAATCGACCACCAAAATTTGAAATATATATTTACCCAACCCCTACTCAATGCAAGGCATAGAATATGGATGGAGTTCCTCATCGAGTATAATTTTGAGATTGAATACATCAAGGGAAAAGAAAATAAGGTTGCTAATACCCTAAGCAAGAGGAGACACATTGCTACTTTAACCTGAATCCATGTGGACTTGATGGATCAGAACGAGAGATGTAGTCTTAAGATGAGTATTGCAGTCAAATTTGAGCCAAAATGGAGAAAAATCCTATAGGGAAAAGGGATTTTAGCATCAAGGATGACTTTTTGTGTTTCAAGGACAGGGTAATTATACCCAAAATAGGTAATCCAAGAAGAATGATCACGCAAGAAGCACATAGATCTCCTTATTCTGCTCACCTAGGGAGAGCAAATATGAGGAAAAAAATGAACTTTTATTAGTTAGGAATCAAGAGAGACATCATTGATTTGTTTGCCTAGTGCCTCAAATGCAAGAAAGTAAAGGCCGAACATAGACACCTAATAAGATTGCTATATCCACATAATATAACCATGCAGAAGTGTAGGTTATATCAATGAATTTCATTGTAGGTTTGCTAAAAACTAGGTATCAACATAACACAATCTTTGTTATGATCGATAAATTGACTAAAGTTACGCATTTCATACCTGAAATTACCAAGGATGATGCACTGATCATGGCTAACAGGTTTGCCAAGGAAATATTCAGATTGCATGGTTTCCATGAAATGATTATTTTAGATAGGGATTGCAAGTTTACATTCGAGTTTTGGCAAGCTCTACACCATGCCATAGGCACAAAATTAAACATTATCTCTACATACCATTTGAAAAATTGATGGGCAGACAGAAAGGGTGAACCATGTCTTGGAAGACATGCTTCACATGTATTGCATGGATTAAAATCCTTGGTGGGAAGACTATTTACACTCGGTAGAATTTTCTTACAATAATGGCCACCATTCATCATTGGGTATGGCCCCTTTTGAAGCCTTGTATGGTAGGAGGTGTAGGACATCTTTCTCTTGGGACAACCCCAAGGACCGAGTTGTGCTTGGGTCGAACATGGTTAGGGAAATGGAGGATCAGCTCAAGATGATTAGATAGAGGCTTAAAGAAGTCATCGATCGTCAGAAAAGCTATGCTGATCTAAAAATATCGCCAAGAGAATTCTCCATTGGAGACCAAGTTTTCTTGAGGGTTAGACCCATGAAAAGTTGTATAAAGTCCACAAAGTTGGATCCTCGTTTCATCAGGTCATTTGATATCACATAAATGATTAGTCCTATGGTGTATAGACTCACCTTGCCACCCAATCTATTGAAGATCCATGACACCTTCCATGTATCCCTACTTAGGAAATACATTGCTAATCCTGATCATGTGTGGGATTTTTCTAATTTGTAGATGGTGGACCCAGAGGCCATTGAGGTGCGATTGGTAAAGATCCTAGAGTTTCATTCTAAGGTGATGAGGAAGGGGACTTTGGAGCAATGTAAGGTCCAATGGGACCAATATTCAAAGAGGATTGCATCTTGGAAAAGTGGATATTATGAAGAAACATTTCCCTTTTTTATTTGAAAGAATGTAAAACTGTGATATAGGAGAGGACTTTGTCTAGTCCTAGGGGGAGGATGTAATATCTACCCTAGTAGAACTACTTTAAATTGACATTATGTGTGTGGATGATTTATTGTTTTCAAGTATCTAGCATAGTTTATGTCATGGACATGCAAGTTGTTATAGCAATGCTTATGCCATATAGATATTGTATTGTATTCATTCATAATAATAAAATTACCCCCTTACCATTTGTATTGCATTCATTTTGGTTATATAAAAATAAAATTACCCCCCTTACGTTGGTTTAAAAAACTAATCCCCTTACAGTCATAACAAATCTACTTTGCTCTATTCTTCCATGGTTTTTGCTTTCCTCGTGATTGTCTAAGTGATGATCTCATGTAGGTAATGGTCCTACGTTTTCCTAATTGAACCCTTCGAACGACTTCTACTTGTATATTTGCACTCTGTAAAATACTACACTTGTGCTTTCGAGTTTGTTATATTTGCGCTCTGTGAATTACCACACATTTGCTTTCGAGTTTGTTATATTTGCACTCTGTGAAATAGCACACATGTTATTTCAAGTTGTTATATTTGTTGTCTATGAAATACCACACATGTGCTTTCGAATTTGTTATATTTACACTCTATGAAATACCACACATGTGCTTTCAAGTTTGTTGTGTTTGTGCTCTGTGAAATACCACATATGTGCTTTCAAGTTTTTTATATTTGCACTATGTGAAATACCATGCATTTGCTCTCGAGTTTGTTATAGTTGCACTCTATGAAATACTATTATGTGCTCTCGATTTTATTATATTTGCACTCTATGAAATACCATGTATGTGCTCTCGAGATTGTTATATTTGTACCTTGTCAAATAATCTGAGTTATTGTGAGCTGTGCAATAGTATATGTGCTCTTGAGTTTATTAGATGCACTCTGTGAAATAATGGGTTTGTATCCTCTAATATTTTTTGAGTTGTACCATATTATATGTGCTCTTTGAGTTTTATTAAAACTCCCTTGTGTGGATTTAAAAATACCTTGTGATCGTTTTGCATTGCACTGAGGTGAAAGCGCCCTGTGCTAAAGCACTACTAATAGAGACCATCATTGGAATGTGCAGTATAGAACAAAGGGATCCTGAGCATCTCCAACCACCCATAAAACCGAGTAATACCTGTACCTAAAAGTACCCCAAGGACCCTCCATGTCGGCCTAAGCTGATTTTAAAGCTCGAGCGCATAGCTTGTTGGTCTATGGCACTCATGGTTAGTCGGTATGTTCTTTCCACTGAGTACAAGAAGCCTCACCTTTGCGGTAAGTGGAGGGAGGAGTGTTTTTATTGTTAATTAAATCAATAAACTTTAAGATGGTAAGCCCACTTACTATGTCTTGCCAAGTGGCACCTAATAAAAACCATCCCTTTTGCCTACGTGGCAACCTCTCTGTTGTTTGGGCATTAGCTTAGAATTAGGGTTATGTTTTGTGTTTGCCTTAGTGCCACATCTGCAGTAAGAAAACTTTTCGAGCTCTTATCAAGCCCCGATGCTATGTTGGCTAATGACTAAGCACCCAGGTGAGGCGCTTGGCCAATAGCCACCCACCAACGTCGCGGAAGGCGCTAGGGGATTATTTCCCCATGAGCGACCGCTTATTGGCTATTTGTCCACCCGATGTCTCAAAGTGATTGGTTATCATGGATCTCCTTTTTACCTTAGTTAAGTCGTCATATGAGTTGATTGGTGTATGAAGATAGAATGATGATAAGATGTTCCACCCTAGTTAAATGGACTAAAAAAAAGAATGTAGAAGATAATGTATTTCATGGCTAGTTAAGCATAAACTTGAAAAATATATAAGTTGGTATGTTTCAATATAAGTTGACGTGTTACGTGTTAGTTAAGAAGGGACTTGAAAAATATATAAGTTGGTATGTTTCAACATAAGTTGGTGTGTTACATGTTAGTTAAGAAGGGACTTGAAATATAGCAGGGGCATTATATTTGATTCTTAACTAAAATGATGCTGAAAAATGATAGAGGATGTTATATTTCATTCTTAAGTTGGAATGGGATGAAAATATGATGCGGATACTATATTTGTTTTTTATTAAAAGGATGTTGAAATATGATAAAGGATATTATATTTCATTTTAAGTTGAAATGGATGAAAATATGATGGTGGATATTATATTTGTTTTCTAACTAAACTAATGTTGAAATATGATAGAGAATGTTATATTTCATTTTAATTTGGAATGGGATGAAAATATGATAGTGGATATTATGTTTGATCTCTAACTAAGCTAATGTTGAAATATGATAGAGGATGTTATATTTCATTTAAATTTGGAAATGGTATGATAATATGATAGTGGATATTATATTTTATTTTAATTAGAATAATGTTGAAATATGAGAAAGGATATTTGAATTCCTTTATTAAGTTAGAATGGAGTGGTAACATGGTAGTAGATATCATGTTTCATACTAATGGCATAGACTTGAAGTTTGGTAGTGATTATCATGATTGGTAGTATCGATCTAGACTCGAAATATGATAGTGGACAATATATTTTGTACTAATGGTATAGAATTGGAGTCTGGTTAGCAAATTTTAGGGTTCATTGTAATGTAATGGACTTATAATGCAATAGTGGTTAATATATCTCAACTCTTGGAGAGATAGGAGAAGGTTTCTTATCTCCTTGATATGTAAGCATGAGGGCCATTAGAAGGGATTATGGGGTCCCCTCTAATGAGTGGTTGCATGCGTATCTTTGTGGTTGATGCTTGACCACATTAAACTCTTGAAGGAAGATGTTCCTTGAGTTTAGTGAGAGATAGGGATTATCGGATCCTTATGTGTCCTTAATTTGTAATATTGAGATGGAAAAAGAAAACAAGAGGGGTTCCTCCATTGATTGTATTGAAAAATATATCTTTAATAAAAGGATCAAGGATATTTAAGGTTGGGTTTTTACCCTTAGGGGTTTCCCAAGATACATGATGTGTTATGTGATTGTGTGATATATCTCTCTATCCTTGGATTATGCTCCCACCGGAAGTTGTCATTGTAAAACATGTTCTTTATAAAGCATAGGAATTTCAATGTACTCTCATGGATTATACTTTAATTAATTGGTAATATTTTAATGATTAATTAGGGTGCTTCTCATCTAAATTGTGGTTGGGGTACTAAAGAAAGGAAAGTATTCACTAGTTGTGAATAAGTAGTGTGGGCAATACATAGCTTGAACAACCTTGATGATAAACCTTAATTATGTAAAGAATGGTACCTACTAATTTATGCTATGATTGGAATCACATTGTGGTGAGACAAATAGCTTAGGATAGCTCATCGTGGAGATGAGATAGATAGCTAAGCTAGCTCACCATTGAGATGAGATAGATAGCTTAGGCTAGCTCATCATGGAGATGAGACAAATAGCTAAGCTAGATCATCATTGGGGTGAGACATATAGCTTAGGCTAGCTCATCGTGGAGATGAGACAAATAGCTAAGCTAGCTCACCATTAATTTGAGATAGCTTAGGCTAGCTCATCATGGATATGAGACAGTGTAGACACCTAAAATGCATCTTGTCGATGACGACTACTCATATGGACATGCTATAAGACCATATGGAAGATATTGGATAGACTCCAAGATAGAGCAGTGGTTCTAACTACTCAATTTGGGCTCCTTGGCCTAATCAGTCTGAACTGTAGCCGAGACCCGCAGTATACAGTCTGAGCCATGGTTGAGACCTGTGGTCTACAGTCTGAACTGCAATTGTCACCTATAGTCTAAAATGAAGTTCAGTTGGCTTTCATCCAAGCCAAATCGGTTGGAACAACCATGTGATCTAGAAGAAGACAGATGAAGGATGGAAGATTCTAGAGGCTTCCAATCCAACTGTCCTAACCACCCCTTCTTGATCTTGGCTTCTCCATGAAGCCACCCCTAGCCCTTGGTTAGTCCTATAAGTACCCCTCAGAATTAGGAAAAACTATCAGATAGAGTTGGAGAATAGAGCAACGAAGCCCTATCGAATTGTGGACTCACTTGAGTGCATTGAGAGCCTAGTTGCCATTTACTTGCCAATTCACCAAGCATCATGACAATTCATGCCATGGATGACCTAAGGAGCTAGAATGCTAAGAAATGCTAATTTGGGAAAATGGAGGCCCTACTGAGTAATTCAACCGCCAAACCTATTAGAGGACACTGAGGCGACCCTTGATCATCAATTTGACAAGGAGAATCAAGACCACAACCCTAGAATTTGGAGGGCAAAGTTACTTTATTTCTCACTGTGGCTGACAGTCATGGTTTACAGTGCATACCGCTCATCTGAGTTGCGGTTTGCAACAGGTGACATATCTCATTATTGTTTCTATTTTAGTGTTCTTAATTAGGTTAGATTAGTAATTTTAGTGGGTTAATTCATGTTTAGAGACAATTTGACCGACATATTTAGGGTTTAATCAATCTTGTTTTCATTATAGCAAGTAGGACATTAATGGCTTCTTTTCATGTTAACTTGCTTAATTTCATGCAATTGATCAAATAGATAGATAGCTGCACTTCCTAATTTCATTTTTCTAACAATATTTATGAATATTTCACAAGTTCAATATGTTTTATCCATATTCTTGATTTCATAGTTGTTATGGTATTTTTATGCATATTTTCCTCAAAGGGCCTCATAATGAGAGGCTACCTATTTGTTTGATGCTTTTGTGTTGTTTCTTGACCACGGGAAAGCAGGTTTGAAGGAGCAAAAATTTGAGGAAGAAGTTCAGAAATTGAAGGCAGAATTTCGAGAATTGGGGAAACCATTCGAAAATATTATAAGAAATGTTATTAATAAGTTTAGTGAGGATCTAATGGAAGTGGAAACAGAAGAAGTTGCAAATGAAACTGAAAAACCTAATTTTTTTTTCTCGGAAGAGCCCAAAACCATAAATTCTCAAAGGGTACATTATGTAATTTCGAATAAGAAAGAAGAATTTTTTTATGAAAACCCTAACAATGCAAATTTATTTTTAAAAGTGGACGAGGAAGAGAAGGATATCAAGCATGAAAGTTTACAAAAATTCTATTTTACAAATCTGCATATGAGTGATGCACATAGACATCAAGGTGACATTGATCCTTCTATTTGTAGCACATTTATTTCTCAACTAAATTTAGATGCTGACCAAATAAATCATTTATTTAATAAGAAAAGTGGATTGCAAGAAAATCATGGTGAGAAGAACGTGAAATGCAACCCTGACCGACCTCCTCCATGACCACCACCATTTTTCCAACAATAAAGTGACATTACCAGTTTCAAGAATGTATTGGAGTGTTTGTGCAAACAGTGCATTGATATACTGAACATAAGGCATGTCAAGATAGCTTGCATACATTATTGCTTTGTTGGCGGATCATAGTCCAGATTCAGGTGGTATATTTCTGGTGATTATTCATTTTCCTGCTGAATATCCATTCAAGTCTCCAAAGGTTGCAATTCAAACTAAAAATTATCATCCCCATATCAACAGCAGTGATGACAATTCTTCTTTAATTAATATATATATATATATATATATATATATTGCCAAAAAAAAACTGTTCCTTATAATGCAGTATTTTTAGAGTGAAAATTGTTTAGATGAGAATATACATTTACCTAATAATGTAATTTTTTAATTCAGCAATGGCTTTCTCTTACAAAAAGTTTGTGGAAATAATAGTGCACTACACTCATGTAGAATGAAATAATTAATATCATCCAGGGCACGCTCCATAATTTTTGTGTGTAAGAAATCGTCATTACTGGATGAAGAATCAGTGGAGGAATGGCGGTCCCCGGCTCAAACTATCTTGGGTTATGAACAATTTTTTGTTTGATAATGTTGTATGGTAAACCGCTTCCCACAACTGCTTTCACAGACTTCTTGGCAGTAGACACGGGCTAAACTAGAGAATCATAATTGCAAATAAAATTAATTTATTTTTTATATTTGAAGGATTATTAATGAGTCAGAAACACACCACCCAACAACGGTTTGTTGATGTCAATGGGTTTGACAAATCATAAAACTATAAAATATTTTAGCAATTAGTATCATAACAGTTTGATGCAACCTCCAACATTTAATTCAGGAAATTCTTACAACAAAGGCACCAGTCATATTGATTATGACAATACGAGAACTAACAATGTTCATTATACTACTATAAATAATAGACCTCGGGAAGGGATTACAAGTATCAACAAGAGTGGTGGACATGGGAGGCCCTGCAAGATCATTTTGTCTTTGTGACAGCATGCCTTATTGTCCAGGTTAAAAATCTAATGGAGTAGGCAAATAAGGCAACAGAGCCAGCATCCATCCGTAGAAGCCCTAGGTGCACTGTTGTTGCATGTCCTTATGAATTGAGAAAGGGCACCATCGTACTTTTGTTTCTCTAATAGCAGCCACTAGAGATCAAAAAGCTACGACACAAATCTTGGTCGGCAAATGTCCTTCCCGTGAGCATTCTCCAAGTTATGTTGGAGATGAGGGATGATATGGTCTTGCTAACATCCACAGGGAGTGTGCTGCTCTTTCTCTTCTCCCATATAGAAAGAATCATCCCACATGACTCTTCCTCTCACACAAATTTGAAGGATTCAATCCTCTTCTATCCCATGAAACTAGTGGCCAAAACCAGGACCGCCCCATTGGAAGGGTGAATCAAAGATGTCAAGGCATGGATGAGCACCGCTCTGGCTTATGGATACGACTGTGCCTCTGACCTTTGGCATGTCACCACTTCATAGAAAGTAAACATTATGATTCAGCTGAGATTCAGCACATGGATTTCGTCACCAACTTCACCAGTAACGCTCTTAGCATAGTAGACGCCCTCGATACATACGACAACAACATGGCCGTTTGGATGGAACGAAGATGCAAACCATGAGAGAATATTTGATATGGCAATGCTTCCTAATATGACAATTTCCAAAGAGAAGGGCATTGTGTCCAACATTCAGGCAGTGGTGAATAGTACATCAGACTACTCAGCGTAGAAATTTGTGATTCGCATCAGAACCGTAGAATACAAAGATGATTTTCATTTTTGAGAATCTAGCCATGTGGGACCAAAAATTTGAGGAAGAAGTTCAAAAATTGAATGCAGAATTTCGAGAATTGGGGAAACCATTCAGAAATATTATAAGAAATGTTATTAATAAGTTTAGTGAGGATCTAATGGAAGTGGAAACAGAAGAAGTTGCAAATGAAACTGAAAAACTAATTTTTTTTTCTCGGAAGAGCCCAAAACCATAAATTCTCAAAGGGTACATTATGTACTTTCGAAGAAGAAAGAAGAATTTTTTTATGAAAACCCTAACAATGCAAATTTATTTTTAAAAGTGCACGAGGAAGAGAAGGATATCAAGCATGAAAGTTTACAAAAATTCTATTTTACAAATCTGCATGAGTGATGCACATAGACATCAAGGTGACATTGATCCTTCTATTTGTAGCACATTGATTTCTCAACTAAATTTAGATGCTGACCAAATCAATCATTTATTTAATAAGAAAAGTGGATTGTAAGAAAATCGTGGTGAGAAGAACGTGAAATGCAAACCTGACCGACCTCCTCCATGGCCACCACCATTTTTCCAACAATAAAGTGACATTACCAGTTTTAAGAATGTATTGGTGTGTTTGTGCAAACAACTCATTGATATACTGAACATAAGGCATGTCAAGATAGCTTGCATACATTATTGCTTTTTTGGCGGATCATAGTCCAGATTCAGGTGGTATATTTCTGGTGATTATTCATTTTCCTGCTGAATAATCATCTAATTCCTTCCTCAACGTGAAGAAGAGGGTCAACTCCACCCTAGAGCAGTTCGTGTCACCTTAAAGGCTTGAAAAGTGCATTTTATCCTTGAGAGGATTGTAACACTGTAATTGCATATCAAAAAGGGTATCCCTAAGAGGGATTCATTTGTAAAACATGAATTGATTTGAAGAGGAATAAAGATGCATTTCATTTAATTGCTTTTGTCTTTGTCAATTTGTGTGTGAATGTCCATTTTGTTTCATTTTACGCAATTGCAATATCGGGTGCACGCCTTTATGGTCGTACAGAAGGCGATCACGACGGAACTCTGCATTTTTTGCATTTGATTTTCGACTTCTTTGTGTTTTCTATTATTAGGTGCAAACTGCAGGATTCAACTGCTGTCTCATTGTTGGACTGCCGCTTCAAAACATGGGCTGCAGTCTAAACCACGCATCAAACCTACGGTTCATAGCAGACACAATAGACAACAGGGAGTCAAAGCTATTTCGAATGTGGATCTGAGGTAGGTCCTATTTTCAACCTCTGTCTTTGTTTTTACTGTCTATATTTTTCCAGAGAGCATAAAATGAAACATAATTAGGACAACATTGAAAAAGGGTAAAATGAACTAGGTCCTAGGGTTTCGTTATTTTATGCTTTAGCTAGGCATTGCTAGGAACAACGAACCTCTGAGTGCAGTCCACCCTAGAATCCAGTGTGCTAGATTAGAATTGTGTGTTAGTTTGCATTCTTGAGGCCCAATTAGAGGCTACATCATTGTAATTTGAATCATCAAAAAGTCATATAGGATATAACATGCATTCTCTGAACTAAAATGCTTCTTTTTGCATATCATATAAAGAATAATCATTCATGTTGTATTATACATTTTACTTTCTATGTAAATATTAAAATGAACCACAGACACCATGTTTCACTTAAACGCTAGTGAGTTGGGAGTGACATCCAACCACTAGTAGTGTTCAACAATGATGGAGGTGACTTCCATCCGTTCGTCCAAATCCTACGTACCCTTGGATACTAGACAAACACCTGATCCAAGAACCTTTTGTACCCTAGAAAATTTACATGTATTCTCTTCATATGATATAACACTGATTGGGGGAAAATAGGTGAGCATCTGGGAGGACCTGTGCTCCCTGATCGTGTGTGGGCTTCATTACCATACATTATAGGTTGGATTACGCAACTTGGAGTTCATAGCCAAGTTTTCGAGCTGCGAGTATACAATTGAAAGCTAATTAAACTGAGAATATCATCCAACAAGCTTTCAGAACATGATAAGGAGTTTCTTTATTGATACAACAAATTTGAAACAACATCAAACAGTTTAGGGCTCACTTTTAAAAGTTAATACGAGATAATCACCATTGTATACCTTGTTTGCTCAATAAATAATAAATCTAGACACTAGGTACACCATGGTGGAGACACGGGGTGGTCGAAAAAGACATAATCCTGATGCCAATTACCAAGACTCGACATATTCACAAACATATACGTCGAATCCTCACCCACATGCGCTTCTTGAATGTCATTCAGTGAGCATTAGAGGAGACAACTCGACACGAGGGGAACCTATTGAGTGTACCCCCATTAGAGGAGCTTTTGTGCATTCCTCTAGACACATAATGGAGCATGGAGCCTCTCAACATGAGGGTGTTCCACTCGGAAGCCATTACCGGGATCGCAGTGCACACACGTCCACGAGATCGACTGAAGAGTATGTTATACAGGGGTCCAATAGGTACCCCTACGACATAGGTCTACAGGAGGATCCATGGCTCCACCTTTAGAGTACAAATGGGATCGAGATCCACCCATTCAGGGGCATGCAGACAGGGCCGCCGTTGATCATAGGCCTATGCGAACTCCTGCATGTAGTGAACCTCAAAAAATCACTATTGATATGGCTAAGGTGGGAGTCAATGGCACACCACCGCATGAGCGGTGGAGATCCAGATAGTTGGACAGCTTAGGTAGCGTCCTTGAGCAGCTAGGCTATAAGCCTTCGGCTCCACCCACACGTGCTCCAAGTGAGCATAGCGGGGGTTCTATTAGGACTGCTAAAGAGCATGGAGAGGCTTCCAAGTGCCCTCATGTGACACATCCACCATCCATGCATGGTGGCACAGAGCATAGAGCTCAGAAGGACGCTAATGCCATCTTTATAGACAAAGGCAAAAGTGTGATAAATCAGTCAGATGGGTACAAAACCCACTAGGTCGCTCGCACAGAGCATGCATACCAGAGGCCTGTTACGGTCGATCAACTTGATAGATCACATAGACTGGTATCTGAGCAGCGACGATAGCTCCTTCAAGATCAATTGGAGGCAACGCATCGAAGATGATAATCTTCAGGCGTAGAGGCTCATCAGACAAAGGCTATATGAGTAGCGCATGCATGAGGAATGCATCCTTGCCCAAAAGGAGCGCATAGAGAAGGAGGATAGGCTAGCCAGGGCTAATATATACACTCATGTGGAGAACAGAGAGCGCATTCAGAGAAAGGATTTTTCACAAGCCGATGTGCAATAGGAGCACCGAGATGCTCACACTCATACTAGTGCCCTACAAAGAGAATGACCACCACCATTCGAATATGATAGGCAACAACAATATGAGGAAGAATACGGGGAGGGAAAAAATCAAGAGTATCCTAAAGACTCTCAAGTTGAGGAGGAAGAGCAACATCCTCCACCTCGATAGAGGAAGAATGTACCTCCAAGACCGCTCTTGCATCAGCTTAGGGAGGAGGATTTTCTATCCTTGTAGGCCTATAAGGCCTTAGCTAAGAAGGTAAAAGAAATTGAGAGGCAAGGCACGACTCTCCAAAATATGACATTAAAAAAAAGATTCATAATGAGCCTTTGGACCCCTCGGTGCCTGCTCCAGCATATCCTAAGCATTTTGTTATGCCTAGGTTAGATAAATTCAAGGGTGACAAAGATGTGTAGGAGCATGTCACAGGATTTTTGGATTCCTGTTTCCAAATTGTGAGCAATAATAACTTGCTTTTGCACACATTCATCACAACCCTCTCAGGCCCAGCTCCAGAGTGGTTCAATTAGCAAAAGAGGCACAACATTACCAGTTTTGAGCAACTGGTTGACACTTTCATTAAACACTTTTATTTTAGCATCAAGAAATAGGCTAACCTTTCTGATTTGGTTGCGCTAGCTTAGCACGATGATGGGCCAATTGAACAGTATGGAAATAGGTGGATAAGATTGATGGTAAAGTTGCCATTCCCTATTCCTTCTACGGAATAACCTGAATGTTCACCAAGAGTTGTGCCAAGCACATCTCGCTACTATTGCAACTACAACAATATTCAACATTCGAGGAAGCTTTGGTGCAATCCAAAGTAATTGAAGATATCAAGTTGCAAGAAGTCAACTTGAAGCTTAAGAACAGGAAAAAAGGGTCCAAGAAGAGCTCCACGAAACATAAGGGCAAGCATCCCACGCCAACAGATTTTCCTGGGGGTTTCATACTCCCGTCAACGCACCTAGACATCCAACCTATGTTGTCGTTTAAAAATCTAGGAGGCAGACCAATAGTACATGCTCAACCGTCGACATCTGTATCACATAGATATGAGTGCACTACTTCTACTTCACTGAAACCGACTGCATCAGTGATGCTTTGGGACGATAGAAAGTTACAGGCAAAAATGGGTGAAAAAGAGAAGAAGCATATGCTCGAACCAGTCATCAATGAGGCTCCCATCCCCATGGAAGTGGAGGAAGCCCAAGATATAGCTGAGGAGGTACCTCAACTTGCCTTATCTGCATCGTCAGTAGGGTCATTCACACCGCGGGTGACTGTACATCTTGCCAAAACAGGGTTAGGTGAGTACATTATGCAGAATGTAACCTTCGGACCGATTCTAGAGACTACACAATAGATGGTCCGACCGCATGCTCATCGATTTTCGGTTGGATCGGTGGTGCCATTGGGAGAGCCACCCAATCAGACTAACTTCATCTATGCTGGGATGGATCAGCTTCCAATGCAAACGCCCATGGATGAAGATGGCGACAAACCTTTTGTAGTAAATGTTTTTTATTTATCCAACCCGGAGTACTCCATGCGTATCTTCGAGTTATATCACTAGCATAGGCCTGTTTGAAAAAGGACGTAGGACTTCGCTTGAGCCACGTTATCAGTTAGCAACTGATAGGTTTGGGCTGGGATTACAGATACAAGGACAAGATGACTTGCTCACAACATCCTTAGATCACTTGTACCTTAGTCTAGGGGACAATGTGGACTTCAACCCATATCATCGCAATCCTTCCAGCTTCTGGAGGAGTAACTCGTTGGTATTTTTCATCACTTTTGAGCCACTTGAAGAACGTCATGAAGGGCTCTTAGAGCAGACTGATATAAAGCAGAACCCTAGAGGCAACCTAGGTCATAAAATCTGTAATGCAACCAATGATACAGGTGTGCAGGGGCATAACCCCATAGTTTTAGGTCGAGTCAGGAGATCTCTATAGCGATGATGGAGAAGAGTCCACCTCTGAGATAAGTGGACCAAGTTATGATGTCGACAACGAATCCTCAAACGACAATCAAACTAAGGATGAAGTTGAGGGGAGCTATTTAGGGCCTTTGTATGTGCATCACCTACTGCCTGCAGAGTCAATACATGTTAACAAGGATATTCTTCCCAACATTGATCATTTGGGGGAAGAAGCAGAGCCAATTTTCTCGACAATGTCATACATACGAACTTATTATTCAATTTTTTCGGATATGGATGATAGTGACCAGGAAGGAGATTCATGGGACCGCACCTATCAGAATGTCCCCCACCTGTAGGGGCAAATGAAGGATTGTATTGCGACACTGATGAAGAGGATGAAACAGAGAGAGCCTATCTAGGACCTCCCTATCTACGTCACCTCCATGCACCTTATATGGCTAAGGAAATGTGAAGAGAAATCAATCTTGACCCTCGCCTTAAGGGAATACCACCGAAATTTAATGTGATTTATCACATGTTGTTTCCTTGTCTGCCTACCTACATGGAGCTTTGTGAGTTAAAATATCCCATATTGCAACCAGTGCATAGAGAGGATCCAGTAGTTCACAGTTCTCATAAAGAGGACCCATTTGTTCCCGTGCCATTGGATCCAGATCTCGGGTATGAGAGCTACATCAATAATGTAGAGGTTCATCTGTGTGGTCTTGGAGATCAATTCCATTCTATCAATATGGTCTCCATTTATTTGACCACTCCACTCTGCAATCCAGCAGATCTGTCCAAACTGTTGTATTTAAATGTAGATGCTATCGATTGGGATCGCACTGATTTGCCTGTTGAACCTGAAGATTTATTCCCTAAAGAAGAAATGCTACAACCATTTCATTTTGCGTCGGCTTGTGCTATGATGTCTATCATGCTAAGGGTGCTTTCGATGCAAAACCTATCAACCCGGATGATGACATCCATTTGATTCCTACGCCTCATCAGCTTGAGGAGGGATCACAAATGCCAGTAGAGGAAACCTTCGATGTGGATATCAGTAATGATCCCACCAATCCAAGGAAGGTTAAATTTGAAGAGAGTCTCACTCCAGATGAGCGTGCCACCGTCATCCCTATGTTGAAATAGAGACCTAATATTTTCGCTTGGACATACAAAGATATGCTAGGCCTAGACCCGAAATTGGTTAACCTTTTTCTAGATCTGATGAAGAAGCCGATCAAGCAGAAGCTTAAAAATATGCATCCAACAGTAGCCTTAATGGTGAAAGATGAGCTACAAAATCTGTTGGACATAGAATTTGTAATCTCCATCGACTATCTACAATGGATATCCAATATGGTGCCCGTAGGAAAAACTGATGGAAGAATCTGTATTTGTACGAATTTTAGATACCTGAATAAGGTAAAACCCAAGGATTCATGTTCGTTGCCAAACATTGATGCTCTTGTAGATGCAACTACAGGTCACAAAATGCTCTCCTTAATGGACGGTTTTTCTGGTTATAATCAAATTCGGATTAAACCTAAATACCAGCATAAAACTGTGTTCATAATGCCATGGGGAACATTTTGCTATAAATTTATGTCATTTGGTCTTTAAAAAGTTGGTGCCACATATCAACGGGCCATGACATACATCTTTCATGACTATATGCATAAGATCCTGGATGACTTGTTGGCCAAGTCATTACTACATGCTCAGCATGCGAAGGTCTTGAGGAAGGTCTTCGATCGCCTAATAGAATATAATGTCAGGTTGAATCCTAAGAAGTGTGTGTTTGGCGTAACTTCTGGTAAACTCTTAGGATTCATCGTTTCAAATTGAGGCATCGAATTCAACCCAACAAAGGTCAATGCTATTCTAGAGATGCATCCTCCCTTCAATATTAAAGAGTTAATGAGCCTTTAGGGCAAAGTAGCATCGATAAAGTGATTCATCACTCAGTTATCAGATAAATATCGACCCATGATTTGACTTCTACATAAGGGGGTCCCATTCAACTGAGATGAGGATTGTCGAACAAATTTCGTTGAAATAAAGCAATACCTGGCGACGCTGCCAATACTAGCTCCACAAAGGCTAGATGTGCCTTTTCTACAATATATATCGACGACCGACTTTGCATTAGAGACCATGTTAGCCCAAAAGAACGTGTAAGGCGAAGAACAAGCCATATATTATATTAGCCAAACCTTGGTGAGTTACGAGCTAGGGTATGCATATGTGGAGAAACTATGTTTAGCAATAGTGTTCTCTACCAAGAAATTATGACACTATATGCTAAGTCATACGACATATGTAATATCAAAACAAAATCCTTTGCAGTACATGATGAGTAAGATATATCATAATATGCATACTGAAAAGTGGATCATGCTACTGATAGAATTTTATTTGGAATTCATAAGCCAAAATTCCATTAAGGGACAAGTCATAGCTGATCAGCTGGCTAAGGTACCGATGTCAAACAATAGACCTTTGACCATTGAGCTTCCGAAAAATGCAGTATTCGTCATTTTCGAAGCTCCCAAACTCGATGAACCAAAGAATAATGCTGATATGACTATGTTTTTCAATGGTTCGAAGTGCGAGCAAGGAGGTGGTGCAAGAATAGTGTTTTTCACGTATTAAGGAGCTCTAATGCCCTTGTCATTTAAATTAGATTTTCCATGCACCAACAACAACGCTGAGTACGAAGCCCTACTGCTGGACCTCCACACAGCCATCGCCATGAATATTAAGATATTAAACATCTTTGATGACTCCTTTCTCATAGTCAACCAAGTTAAGGGGCTCTTTCAGTGTCGATGTCCCATATTGAAAGCTTATAAAGATCTTGTTGTCACATATTTTGCTAAATTGGAATGGTATGACATTGAGGCAATCCCTTGTTTGTCAAATAGGTTTGTAGACACCATGGCGTCTTTGGAATACTTAATCACTCAGAATACGTCTGTGGATTTCACTACCATCCATGTACAAACGCTTTTGCATCCCATAGTGGAGGGCGAAGCCTTTGATAATAAAATGTCAGTCAACATGATTAGCGTGGAACCAAAAGCTAAATGGTTCTGCAGAGCTAAAGATTTTTTAAAGAAGGCACCCTCGGGGTGATTAACCTCTCAGAGTCCAACGAGGAATGGTACTACCATTCACCACAATATTGTTTCCCAGTTTGAATTTGTAAAAGTCATCTTGGCAGTTGAAGTTGAGGCTTGTCAGAGTTGGATGTCGCAAATCCAAGACTTCTTAAAACTTGGTATAATCCCAGAGGGATTGTCACATGCCGCAAAATGCACATTCAAATAGAAACCGACTATATATGTCTTTATAGGAGACATTTATGCCGATGAGGTTACGATGGAATTCTCCTTCGTTGTCAAGAGCTCCAAGAGTCATCTTGGGAAATTTCACAAGCTCATGATGGTACGTGTAGTGGCCATTTCAGCGACATGACCATCGTCAAACGCATCCTTTGAATGGGTTACTATTGGCCCACTATGGAGGAGTGCAATGTGTATGTCAAGAAATGCATCAAATGTTAGCATCATACTAATCTTACGCACTTACCATCGCAAGCATTGCAACTCATCCAATCGACTTGGCCATTTTCTCAGTGGGGATTAGATCTTATAGGCAATATCTCTCTTCCGTCATCGGGTCGACATACATTTATTATCATGGATACTGAGTATTTCACAAAGTGGGTGGAAGCAATACCCTTAACAATGACAACTAGATCTCATATAGCACAGTTTATACTAGAGCATATCATAAGTTGTTTTGAGATTCCATCCAAAATAATTTCGGATAATGGAACATCATTTAAGAACAAAACTATGAGAGCTTTGACGTCTAAGTATAGAATCAAACACAGTTTTGTAATTCCTTATTATCCATAGGAAAACGGGCAAGATGAGGCCTCAAACAAGACAGTGGTGGCCATCTTGAAAAATATGGTCCAAGAAAACCACAAATATCGGCATATCCAGCTGCCCCTTGCATTATGAGCTTACAGGACTAGCGTTCAGGCACCCACTAAGGCAACGCCATTTTCACTAGTATATGGCACTAAGGCCATTATGCCCTTGGAATTGAAAATTCCAACGTTGCGCATCACATTGAAGGAGTTCAACGATGATGACACTATTGCGGGCCAAACAAGGTTAACTTCTTTCCTACTTTTGTCACATGCCCGTGCATTTAATTTATCAACCCAGGAAGCTTCGTAAACTTGCGAAGGGTCTTGAACAAGATTGCTTACAATACCAATTGAGATGAGTCCGCTAGTTCTACTATTGGGGGGTGTTTCAAATGGTCGTCAATCATTCATACACTCAATAATTTACGTAAAAACAATTAAATCTACATAAAGGAAATATTCACGCATTCCTGGAAGTAAACCTACTACAATATTGGAAATAACAATGCGACAAACAATATTATAAAAGCGGTAAACTAATGTAGAAAACACAGGAAAAGTAGGGGAAGAAATACTGGCTTGGAGTGGGCCTAGGATCCAACAACTTCCTCCCAGTTGAACACGCACCAGTTGAACACGCACTTAGAAACTCTTATAACTGTATTATAATGATCAAATTATTACAATGCTTATTCTGTATATCTCCTTATAATTACTATCAAAATATTTTATATATTCTCAGATAGGTCTGCGTGTGTTTATATAGCACACCCGCAGATCTTTTGTTACAAAGAAGTTATAACAATCGATTCATTCCAGACTAAACTACGACATTCTGGTAAATATGATCGACGTTTGCTAAAATTGGCATTCGTTTCTAACAGTGGCGTGTTCACTGATTGGTTTGTGCTTCACCTGGAATTGGTAGGACGTTCTCATACATTGACGCGATCCCCAATTTAACTCTACATGACGTAGAGTTGGAACTGCACCAATCGATGTTGTCCACTTCGTGCTTGTCTGGTCAATGGGCGAAGAACAGTGGCGCCTTCCCTATGAGGAAGGTGCCTAAGTATGTCGGGCGCCTTATTTATGCGGAAGGTGCCTTACTACCATTGGCGCCTTCCTAGAAGAGGAATATGCTTATCTTCTGTTGGCGCCTTCCTGTGAGAGGAAGGCGCTTGCCTTTTAGTGGTGCCTTCCTATCGACACCTTCCTTATGAGAGTAAGGTGCTTGCCTTCTAGTGGCGCATTCCTTATGAGAGGAAGGCGCTTATTTTCCTTTGGCACCTTCTTGGAAGAGGAAGGTGTTGGCCCTCTATTGGCACCTTCCTGGGAGAGGAAGGCACTTGTCTTTCCTTGGTGCCTTCCTGGAAGAGAAAGGTGCCTACTTACGCTTGGCGCCTTCCTGGAAGAGGAAGGCTCCTACCTTCTCTGCATTGATTCCAAAAGAAACAAGGTGCCAGGTCCATGAAAAGACCTTGACTAATCCAAATCTGAGTAAATCAACTACAATTATACAAAAACACACTGAAAACACACGAATTAGATAACACACATAATTTCATCAAATAATTATATAATCATTCATAAACATATGCAATCCTTATTATACAGCCGCATAATAATTAAAAAAATGTATACAAAATATGAGCATTTTTTATGCTCATCATCCCCCCACACCTAACATATGCCACGCCCTCGTGGCATCAAAACTGCAGGTAGCTTTGTTGATCCCTCATTGTTGTCATTTCTTGGTGTATCTGGCTGTACCTACGACCTGTGTCTGCCTCTGCGTGCTGACATCTGGAGGTGTGGCTCCTCTTTTTCTACGCATAGCTGAGGGTGGTATTGTCGGCTGTGCTTTCCTCGTCCTGGCCGCTATCAGAGGTGATTGAACCAATGTCACCTCTACTACCTAAAATGCAGCTTCTACAGCTTGCCATAGGTTAGCGTCCAAAGGTTTAACCGCTGCAAGAGGGATATCTGAATTATCCTTCTTGAGATGAACTACTTGGGCTTTGTACAATTAGGCTGCTTCAGGAGTAAGCCCTATGTTCTCCTTTGCAATGGAAGCAGCATCCAATTCAGGGCCATATACCCCCCATCGTTCAAAATACCTTCTTATCATGGAGGGCCATCCCCGAGATGACCCGTAAATCTTCCAGAATAGGCTGTCCTTTATCGGATTGATGCAGATACCTGAGTCCCCATGCATCCTCGAGGTTGCCTTCTTGGTCTCCTTAGCTGCTGTCATCTCTTTGAGCAGTCATTCGAACTGCATGTGAACGGCTGCATATCCCACTCATCTTCTTTTGGCTCGACGAAGGTCAAATTCGCCTTCTTTCGAGCCGTCCTGGGCCCTTTTCCTTTGGCCTCTACAGAAAATATGACGGCTCAAATAGGGGTTTTCCATTTCTCCCTCTGAGGGACCTGCTCTGTGGTCCCTGGAGCGTTCTCCTCACTCTGGGGGAGCTGTTCTGACGTCCCTAGGGATGCTTCTTTGCCCCCATGTCTGTCCTGTGCTGACCCCTTAGGTTCTTCTCTTCCTTCCTCAGGTTCGGGGAGTTCTTCCTTATCCCCCGGTCCTATCTGCTACTGTTTGTCCTACTCTGTATCACTTAGGATGATGACAGGGGGTGTTGTGGGACTTCTTTCCCTTTCACTCCCAAAAACATAGAAATTCTCCCCTACCTCCGGGCCGCTCTGTCGAGCGTTCGATCGAAATTCTCTCGAAGATAATACTCGTTTTGTAGATGTGGAAGAATTTGTTGGGACCTCTTTTGCCCAGTCAGTTTGGGTCGATGCATCCCTTCTTTATATTCCCCTATCCTGGAGTAGCTGGTTCTCCTCCCGCAACTGCCGGACCAGCTGTTCGAGCTGGGTGATTCGTCTTTCTCGTTCTTTCAATTCCCATTTATGCTTGTTCTGGCAGTCCTCCAAAATTTGTTGGGCCATCCAAAAATTGGTTTGCCACTCCAGCGCTTCCTCCAAGGCTGCGTCGACCTGAGCATTGCTCCCAGAAGTCCCTGCATCTTATGGGATCCAGTTTGTCAATTCCTGGAGGGTTTGGGCTGTAACATCGACTTTCGGGTTGCTCTGAGTCGTCGTAGGCGTTTCCTCCTGGGGACTAGTTCTGGCGGTTGAAACTCGGCCTCGATGCTAATAAGCGGTGCTCCTTCCTATTCATACTATGGCACTGGGGAATGCCCTCCTTCCTCTGTGCATTTTGGCACTGGTGAATGCCCTATTTCTTCCATGAAATAGGGCAATGCCAATTGCTCGATATTTGCCATCTCCTCAGCAGGGCTTCCCACTTCTTGCTCTATTTCGGCAATAACATTCTGTTGCCTTTCTTGACCGCCATCTCCCTCTGCATTGGGGTTCTGCCTTTGCGCTTCTGCATGGCGGACCAGTGCTGATATTAGCCTATGGTGGGCCAAGGCAGACGATGCTCCCTTCTGGTACCTAGCTGCTTCGTCCTTCAGGGCATTTTCTAGGTAGAAGGGCACGTTCAACTTCCTTCCATGCACCAGGTGATTTAGAAACTGCACATGGTTAGCGTGCAAATGGGTATACTTCCCGGTGCATGTAAAGAATCGAGCAACCTACTCGAATATCTTCTACAGATTCATGGGAAGGTTGCTTTTGGGTAGCCCTTCTTTATCTATCTGCACATTTTCTCCTGGCAGTAGCACTTCGACGTACGGCTTCAACATTCCGCCTTTGTATATGCATTCCCCTATGAGGGGCAATCCAGTCACCTTGGAGATGTATTCAGGGGTGACCGAAATTTCTACCCCTCGCACCTGAGCTACGTCGCCCCTCAAGAAGGCAACAAATTCCTTGGTTGCCTCCATATCCTGGCCCTGACTGACCAGGGTACAGTATTCCAACCATCCCTCAGCCTCGAACTATGTTTTTACCGCCCCCTTGATTCCTTCCGTATCACTCGGCTCATTCTTCTTCATCGCGTGATTCTTCGACCTTCCTCCCATGGTGCCTTCCCTTACTACTGCATTTTTTTTTGTCCTTACTTCTTTAGGAAGGCGCATTCTTATAGGGAAGGCGCCTAACCTTAGCATTTAATTCTAGGGTACACCTTTCGAGCCATATCATTGGCATGTGGTTCTGGCCATGGGGGGATATGATTTTTATGACGACAATATTTTTTCCCGGTATTGCATAATTTATGAATAATTATATAAATATTTGATTTAGTATGTGCATACCTTATTTGGTGTTTCGTGCATCGTGAGGAGCGTTGATTCGTTGATTTGTGACACGGGAGAGGGGTATGGTCATCTGATGTCGCTCGTTTGTGTGTTGATTTCGTTCCGATCGAGGCTTATGGGAGACTTAAGTGTCGGTTGTATGTAGAAGGTGCTCTTTGGTACCTTCCCAATGTGGAAGATGCTTTATGTGGTGCCTTCCCGATGTGGAAGGCGCTTATATGGTGCCTTCCCGATGTTGTCGATGCTCTCTGATTGGATGCGCCTTCTGATGGTGGAAGGCACCTCTGATTGGATGCGCCTTATAGTGGTGGAAGGCACATTTTTGATTGGATGCGCCTTCCGATGGTGGAAGGCACCTTTGATTGGATGCATCTTCTGGTGGTGGAAGGCGCCTTTTTGATGATGGTGCCTTCCTGCTACGAAAGGTGCTTCTGAATGGGTGCCCTTTCTTGATGTGGAATGCGCTGCTGAATACCTATGCCTTCCTGGGGTGGAATGCGCCTCAGTCTGTATGTGCCTTCCTAATGTGGAAGGGGCCTCGGGATTTTTTTTTTTGTGTGTGGCGCCTTCCAGCCACGGAAGGTGCCTATTTTTTTTTTTGTGCGCCTTCTTCTAGAGGGGCGCCTTCTTTATAAGGAAGGTGCCTTCTTCTGGCGGGGTGCCTTCTTTATAAGGAAGGTGCCTTCTTTATAAGGAAGGTGCCTTCTTCTGGCTGGGCGCCTTATTTATAAGGAAGGCACCTTCTTCTAGTTGGGTGCCTTCTTTATAAGGAAGGTGCCTTATTCTGGCGGGGCGCCTTCTTCATACGAAAGGTGCCTTCTTCTTGGCAATCATGTTGCGATTGACTGGGAAAGGGTGATCAAGCCTTCTCAGTCTCACTTCACGCTGCATCAGCTTCTACCTATGAGTGTCGGTGTCAGAATGCTGAGCCGAATCAAGCCTGGTTTCCTAGATACCTATTCCTCATGTTGTTAGGTCTTCCACCTGCAAAAAGCAAATGAAAAGAAAGAAAAATAAAGGTAGTTAGATGCATTCCGTGCCTGTTAGACCCTGGATTAGGATACCTACAACTTGCATGTGGGCGTCGTCCCTACAAAACAAATCATAAGAAAAAAACTAAATTAACTGATTTTGGTGAGCACCTCCATGCCCACCGTTTTGCCTGTTAAGAGTTTGGTCCAGATCTAACAAGATGGGGTCTCCCCCACATTTATTTTGGATTCCACCTGTAAGGTTTCGGCTATGTTATAGGGGCACAGTTGATGGCCATTGACTGTTAACATGGTGTTGCTACTGTCAATTGTTCTAAATCGCACTACCCCATTCTTGATGAGCTCTACCACATCATACGGTCCCATCCATATTTGCATTAATTTACCTTTTCTTTTTTGGAACCAAGAATCATACAACAACACCCATTCTCCTTGGAACTGCTTCAGTTTAATGTGGTGATCATGCCACCACTTTCTTTGCTTTTGTATGATTTCTATTCTCTGCAAAGCGTCCATTCAAATTTCGTCCAACTGATCTAGCTGTCGAATCCTTTCTTCTTGAGCGTCATCCAAGCTCAAGTTCAATTCTGAAGTCGTCCTCAATGTCTTGATTTCAAATTCAATGGGCATCATCGCACTCTTCCCATAGATCAGTTGGAAGGGTGTGAAGCCTATGGTGGATTTCCATGTGGTATTATATGCCCAGACTACCTTCTACAATCGTGTAGCCCAATCCTTTCTGTGTTGTTGCATGATCTTCGTCAGGATGTTCTCTATTTCTCTGTTCGTCACTTCCACTTGCCCATTTGTCTGCAGATGGTAGGGTGTAGTTTTATTGTGCCGAAATCTGTATTCTCCATCAGCTCCTTGATCAACCTGGAGGTAAATTGAGGCCCTTGGTCTGTTGTTATCTCTCTAGGGACCCCAAATCGTGTAAAAATGTGGGCAAATAAGAAATCGGTGACTGTTCTTTCTTTTGAATTTCTCAACACTTGAACTTCAATCCATTTGGTGACATAATCTGTACAGACCAAAATAAACCTCCTCCCCATTGAAGGTGGATTAATTGGTCCCACGAAGTCCATGCCCCCCTTATCGAAGGGTTCCAGGTGTACCTGAGGCTGGAGGAGCATTTCGTCTCGATGGGTTGGTCTGCCCATTCTTTGGCATTCATCGCACTTGCTGGCGCACGCAGCCACATCCTTGAACAGAGTGGGCCAAAAGTACCCAGCTTGTAGGATTTTGTAGGTAGTTCGTTTCCCTACAAAGTGTCCTTTGCATGGTTCATTGTGACACGCTTTGAGTACTTTTGAGAACTCATGCTCTACTACGCATCTCCTTATAATCTGGTCACGCCCTATTTTGAACAGGAGGCCATCAATCCATAGGAAAGATGCATTTTTATCTATGACCATCTGCTTTTATCGAAAAGAGAGAGCAGGTGAGGTTCTTCCACTGGCCAAGTAATTGGCTATATCTACGTACCACGAGATTTGCTCACTAATGGTGAACAAATGTTCATCCAAAAATTGGTCTTCCACTGCTGTATGGTCTGCCGGTATCAATTTGGATAGAAAATATGCTATGACGTTGTCCTTGCCTGGTTTGTCGACTATTGTGATGTTGAATTTCTACAGTAACAAGATCCACCTGATAATTCTTCTGCCAATGGCCAACTTGCTCATCAAGTATCTGATGGCCACATGGTCCGTGTGGACAAATACCTTATACCTGGTGATATAATGGCGAAATTTGTTTATGGCGTGCACGACTACAAGGAACTCCTCTGTCACCGTGTAGTTGAGCTCGGCTCCTACCAAGTTTTTTCTGACATAGTAGATGGCATAAAATTCTTCGCCATCCTTCTATCCGAGGACTGCTCCAATCGCACCATTGGATGCATCACAGTAGATATGGAATGGTATGGCCCAATTTGGTCCTCTTAAAACCGACGCAGATATCAGTTTCTCTTTAAGCAACTGAAACGCTTTGCAGTATTCCGTCCAAATGAACTCCACATGTTTAGATAAGAGTGTGGAGTGGTTTTGCAATTTTGCTAAATTCGGCGATAAATCGTCGGTAGTACCCGACTGATTCAAGAAAGCTCCTCACCTCTCTCTACATTCTGGGGATGGGTAGGTCTCTGATGACCTCAATTTTTATTTTATCAACCTTTATTACTTCTACGGAGAGGTGGTGTCCTAGTACGATGCCTTCTTACATCATCATAAAGCATTTCTCGTTACTCAAGGACAAATTGTTTTCCTTTCTTCTTTCAAGCACTCTTTCCAAGTTGGTCATTGCTTCGTCAAAGTTTTCTCCATAGACGGTGAAGTCATCCATGTATACTTCGACCGTGTCTCCCATCATGTCTGAAAATATGCTAAGCACCACCATTTGAAAGGTGGTAGGTGTGTTCCCCATGGGCAGGTGAACGTTGTTTTATCCTGATCTTCTTCTCCTATATGGATCTGGTTGTATCCATTGAATCCGTCCAGGAAGGAGAAATACTTCCTCCCTGAGAGTGTATCCAAGACTTGTCAATGAACGGGAGAAGGAAGTGGTCCTTCTTGGTTGCTTTGTTTAACGCTCTGTAGTCCACACAGATTCACCATTTCCTGTTCTTTTTAGGGACTACCACTAATGGTGATACCCACTCGTTGTCAGAAATCAGATAGATGAATCCGGTAGTCAAGAGTTTTTGTAGTTCTTCCTTGATAATGTATTTCATTGTCGGATTCATTCTTCTTTGTGGTTTCCTGCTTGGAGTTGCTTGATCATCTAAGCATATACGATGGGTACAGATCTCTGGGCTGATACCCTTCATATCTGAGTAATCCCATGCAAATGTCTATTGGTGTCTAGCCAGGAGCTCTTATACTTTCGTCAATTGTGTGGGAGTCAACCCGCTACTGAAATTCCACGTTATTCCTGGCCCGATGTGTATCTGCTGAACATGGTGATCTTGGGCGCCAGCCAACGACGATCCAGGTGCGAAGATGGAGGACTCCCCGTGGAGGAACACCACAATAGCACCATCTTCATTTTCTTTTGCCAACTCATCCAACGTCATCACCAGATGGATCATGGATAGCTTAGGATTTTCATGCTCGGTCAACATGGGTTCTCCTACTGAGTCGACGGACTGCGCTGGAGGTGAAATAGTCAACCTTTTAACGTTTCGTCCATCGGAGATGGTCATCAGCCCATCCCGAAAGCTGATGTAGGCGTCAGCTATTGGCAGCCATGGCCTTACCAAGATGAGCGGGTAACCACCCAGCCTAGTTTTAGATTGCAAGACTAAAAAGTCATCTGGGTATTCCCATGTGCTGAATTTCACTATTACGTCTTCCAACATTCCTTCTGGTGCCACGGTTGATCGATCGGCCAGTTGCAGCACTGTCATAGTGGGTTTTAGGTTCGTGAGTTGTAGCCTCTGCATGGTCTCCTGAGGCATTACATTGATGGCTACTTCGAGATTGACCAAAATATTGGACAGGGAATGTCCCTCAATTTTTATAGTTAGCATCGGGCTACCCGGGTCTGCATACTTCGGATGGCACATTTTGCCCATCATCAAATCTGCTAGTTTACCCATGACATTGATAGTCTGGGTTGCTCTTCGTCCTGGCTTCCTTAGACACATATCTCTTATCGCCTTGGTATATATCGAAACATCTCGGATGGCTTGAAATAATGGAATTGTCATGGTGAGGTTCTTCAAGCTAGACAAGATATTGAACTTTGGCTACGTTACTTTCCTCTATTCTTGCAATCGGTTGGGAAATGGAGCCTTTGCTCTCTTAGGCGTTTCTTCTATCACCTCTTCTACAAGAGGTGTTTCTCCTACCTCTTCCTCATCTTCTACCAGTGGAGGCGTTCCTACTCCTAGCTGTCTATGAGACCTAAGCTAAATATGGTACATCGGATACATCTCACCCTCCACGTTGTATGCTAGCTGGTTCACCCTGTTATTCAGATTTGTCGTCGGTTGTGTGGGTAGCTGCACAGGTCTCACTGTTGGCAATGCCAATAAATTTTGTTGGGGGTGAGATGGTGCTACATTCTATGGAGCTTGATTTCATGCAGTGTGGCCTCTCCACTACTGCCCAGGATATGGATATGGCATCCATGGCTGTTGGTTTGGGAATGTTGATGGGGGTGCATTGGACTAGGGTGATGGCCCCCACCACCCCATGTTAGTTGGTTGAGGCGGGCCTTGGGGCATGTATGGTCCTCCCCCATATGACGACATTCCAGTTGGCATATTCCCCACAGGGGGTTGTGGCCAACTCTTCTGATTGCCTATGAAATAGGCATCCGTGCTTTCAGCATCCTCCTAATTACTGGGTAGTTGCAGGCACAATCGAGTTTTATGGTTCAGCCTACAAACTGCGCATACTCTGACTTTGTTCTCTGGGCATGCATTCTTTCCATTCTTCCCTCTACATTTTGGAAAAAAATAAGCCAATGTTGCTTCATTTTCTTACTTCTTTTTCTCTAACAACAGCGTATCCATCTACAATGCTAGAGATGAGAGCATTTCGCTCTTTAAATCTTATAGCATGTTACCTATTTCTATGTTTGTGACTGAAGCAGTCGCTTTCATGGTTCTAGAAGTGGTCTTGCCTCTCCTTCTTGAGTAGTTCCGGCATAGTTGTCAGATGTCTTCCATAGTGTGCTGGTAGATATCACCTCCAAAAATCATGTTAAGAGCCTCTAGTGCTTCATTGGTAAGTCCTCTCAAAAAGATGCTTTTGAGGGAAATATTAGATAATTTCGTGTGAGGAGATCCTTGAATATTGAAGTTGAATCTCTCCCAGTATTCCTCGAGAGACTCATCTTCTTTTTGCGGCATGCTCAGGATATCTTCTCTGGAGTCCTTGCTCTCCCGAAATCTTGGTATTGCTCTAAAAAGAGCTTCTTCATTTGATCCCAAGTGGCAATGTGTTTGTCTCCTAGACCGATGAACCACCGCGGAGCTGCATCGTCCAACATGGAAGGAAAGAGTTTCAGCTTCTACGTATCATATTTGTAGTCCACAGACCTACATAAGACATTAAACTTAAATAAAAATAGGTCAGGGTCCTCGGCTTGGGTATCCTCTGAAGGTCGAAAGGTGAGCAGGGGATATGTTTTTCATTTTGGTATCTCCTACTCCTTCATCAATCGGGAAACTAAATCCAGATGAGACTTCTTCATTGTCAGCCATTTTTTCAGGAAATGTGGTTTCTAATGTAGTATTTATGGCCTTATGGTCGTTTAAGACTTTTTGAGTCAAGGATCTAAGGTTGTCTGGTGTTATCATCTAATCTTCTACAACTTTCCACAATAGGGCTTAATCTAAGGGTGTCCTATTAAACAGGGAATTTATGATGATTCGTTCCTCCCCACGTTGATGGGATGATGAGGCACTTTGCACAAAGTGCGGATCCTCACTCCAATGGATTGTTGGAGATGGGTCGGACGAGTCTAATTCAAATTCAAAATGTTTGACTACTCAGGTTCTGATGGATTGGTTTTTATAAACCGATCGTCAAGTCCTCTTCTTCTCAAAGAACTCATACAAGGTTAGATGGAAGGTTTCCAAGTATTGTAGATAATCTAGTTGAGACGCTTCCCTGACAACGATGTCAAAATGTTGTGAGCCAAACAAGGTTAACTTCTTTCCTACTTTTTTCACATGCCCGTGCATTTAATTTATCAACCCAGGGAGCTTCATAAACTTGCGAAGGGTCTTGAACAAGATTGCTTACAATACCAATTGAGATGAGTTTGCTAGTTCTACTATTGGGAGGTGTTTCAAACGGTCGTCAATCATCATACACTCCTCAATAATTTACGTAAAATCAATTAAATCTACAGAAAGGAAATATTCACACATCCCTGGAAGTAAACCTACTGCAATATTGGAAATAACAATTTGATAAACAATCTTATAAAAGCGGTAAACTAATCTAGAAAACACAGGAAAAGTAGGGGAAGAAATACTGGCTTGGAGTGGGCCCAGGCTCCAGTAGCTTCCTCCCAGTTGAACATGCACTTAGAAAATCTTAGAACTGTATTATAATTATCAAAGTATTACAATGCTTCTTCTATATATCTCTTTATAATTACTATCAAAATATTCTATATATCCTCAGAGAGGTTTGCGTGTGTTTATATAGCACACCCGCAGATCTTCTGTTACAAAGAAGTTATAACAGTCGATTAATTCCAGACTAAACTAAGATAGTATAGTAAATGTGATCTACGTCTGCTAAAACTGGCATTCGTTTCTAACGTGGCATGTTCACTAATTGGTTTGTGCTTCGCCTGGCATTGGTAGGACGTTCTCATACGTCGGTGTGATGCCCAATTTAACTCTACATGACGTAGAGTTGGAACTGCACCAGTCATTGTTGTCCACATCGTGCTTGTCTGGTCAACGGGTGAAGAACATGGGCGCCTTCCCTATGAGGAAGGTGCCTAAGTATGTTGGGTGCCTTATTTATGCGGAAGGTGCCTTACTGCCGTTGGCACCTTCCTGGAATAGGAAGGTGCTTATCTTCTGTTGGTGCCTTCCTGTGAGAGGAAGGTGCTTGCCTTCTAGTGGCGCCTTCCTATCGGTGCCTTCCTTATGAGAGGAAGGCACTTGCCTTCTAGTGGCGCCTTCCTTATGAAAGGAAGGTGCTTGCCTTCTAGTGGCACCTTCTTGTCGGCGCCTTCCTTATGAGAGAAAGGCACTTATTTTCCTTTGGCGCCTTCCTGGAAGAGGAAGGCGTTGGCCTTCTATTGGTGCCTTCCTGGGAGAGGAAGGCGCTTGTATTTCCTTGGCGCCTTCTTGGAAGAGGAAGGCACCTACTTACGCTTGGTACAGGAAGGCGCCTACCTTCTCTGCGTTGATTCTGAAAGAAACAAGGTGCCAGGTCCATGAAAAGACCTCGACTGATCCAAATCTGACTAAATCAACTACAATTCCACAAAAACACACTGAAAACACACGAATTAGATAACACGCATAATTTCATCAAATAATTATATAATAATTCATAAACATATGCAATACTTATTATACAACCGCATAATAATCAAGAAAATGTATACAAAATATGAGCATTTCTGATGCTCATCAGATACCGCACGACAAGCTCGACTAGATCAACTAACGCTGCTTGATGAACATCACGTGAATGCACTGGAGCATCTTCATGTTTATTAGGAGTGACTAAAATGAGCTTATAATATCAAATTCCACTAGAGAGACTTTGAAGTTGGGGATCTTGTCTTGAAAGAGAACCAACAGAACTCTAATTTACCGCCAGATATGCGAGACAAATTCGTGACTAATTGTCTAGGACCTTATATCATATCTAAAAATATTGGTTCGGGTACCTATCGTTTAACGTCGCTAGGAGGTGTTGAAGAGCCTGAACCTCTCAACATCATCCATATTAAGGCATTTTATGCTTGAGAGCATAGTAAAAGGCTTTGAGATTTTGCTTAAAACTGCTCGGTCAACCCCAAAAATCTCCAAGGGTTCCTAAAACTGCTTGGTCGTGTTAGTCAAGGGCCCCAAGGGTTTGCTTATAACCGCTCGGTCATCCCAAAAGGCCCTAAGGGTTTGCTTAAAATCACTCGGTCATCCTAAAATGTTCCAAGCTCTCTTGTGAGTAGTTTGGTCAATCAAAAAGCTCCAAAGCTATTTCAAACCTTTGGTCAACCCTAAAAGGCTCCGAGGGTTTGTTTAAAACCACTCAGTCATTTTAAAAGGCTCCAATCTCTCTTGTGAGTAGTTTGGTCAATAAAAAGGCTCAAGGCATGTACTCGCCATTTGGTCAAATACAAAGGCTCAAAATCAATAAAAAATATAAAATCAATAAAATCCAAAAAAATTGGTAAAACATAAAATCCAAAAACATTTGCATTTACAACATGCATTCACTTCATTGCATTGCAAATAGGCATTCGTCATCCATTGCATTCCGTAGTAGAAGGGATTGTGTTTGTTAGTCTTACAAATGATGTCATGTTTGTGTTTTAATCATGCATCTTTGCATTTATCATAATCCGTTGCATTCATACACAACACCTATTGGTCTATGTGTGTATATACCAAAGTTTTCCTGACACTCAGCCATACCTAGTGGGTTTCTCAGACGTTGTAGAAAGTTGCTTTTGCTTTTATAGATGAGGTCATTAGTTGTGATAGTGCTTGGCATATCAAGATCCCATCCCTAATTGACATATTTAAAATCCTGATAAGATAAGGGGGGATGAAAGCTACGAAAGTGGTCCTGGGTATCTAGAGAGATGGGTTTTATTACTTGCTTATCTTGCAAATAGTTCGGTCTAGAGTGGTGAACCTTGGCAAAAGGACAAGATTTTCCCCTACTTGTACATAGATACATAGTTTAAATTTCAAACCCAAAGTTTAAAGTTCAAATCTAAAATTATATAGTGAATAAAAAGCGCTATACAAATCCCTTGCTCAAGAAATATGGGAATAAATAGTGATTTTTATCACTCATAGTAAAATTTGAAAACGGTGATTTTTATCACTACATATGAGCAAATATCAAAACGGGGTGAGAACTTGAATCCCTGGATTGTTCACTATTCAAAGCTATAGAATGAACCCCGATTGTAGCAATGGGTTGAAAGAGTCCTGCCTTCTTCCAGAGTAGTAGTTCTATTGGGTGATTTCCAACTACATAAATGGGTTGAAAGAGTCCTGACTATTTTTGGAGTGGTAGTCTTGATCAATTTGTGAGATGAGCTAGCTCTAGGTGCATGGGGTTGTCTAGCAGTATAGTCCAATCAAGTCTAAAACAAGGATGATACGAACATAAGAGGAACCCGATATCACATATGGGTTGGAAGAGTCTCGACTGACATCTGGGGTATGCCTATGGTCTATCTAAAAATACTCACGTGCACACACAGGGGTAATGAATAGTTGGGTCATTCGTGACAAAAGCCTTGTCCAACAAAATCCTTGTACAATTTGTATGTGATGTTTGAGAAGTCTAATAGGGTGTTTGAGTCTCATAGAAAACCTCAAAAGTTTCTCTAATAGCAATAAAATATCAAATATCACAAACCATATAGAATAAAGTCATTCAAATCATCAAACTATAGAGTATCAAATCCATGATACATCATTACATAAAGCACAATCAAGATATAGAATAGATACCGGATGGATATCAGAAATGATATCTAGATGACCACTGACTATATTGTGCATATTTTTCAAACTTGCAAAAGAAAATAGAGTGACATATCACACCATTTGCATCATACCATGACATATCATTGCATTTCATATATGGGTGATTAATTGATTAAATTCTTGTAATGAGGATTTTCAATTACATTAATGATTTTTACACATTCTGTGGTGTCGTCCATTAGATTGTTAAACATATATCACATTTATTCCTTATGTTTTAAGTGATTAAAGCATACAGGTTCATTTACATTAGATTACTATCATGTAAATAATGCATTACATATATTGCATAACCATATCGTGATATCATCATAAATTAAATGCATTCAATAAAGCAAAATTAAATATACGCTTAAAAGTAAACATTGCATCCATATGCATCCATCATAAATAGCATATCTAAGCATCTAGATTATTGCATACCATCATCATCATAAATTAAAATAGTTATCTAGTGCATGTCATCCATGCATCACATTACATAAGCATAGCATCAATATAAACATCTGCATGCATGTGCATAACATAAACATAAAATTAAAAATGCATAAGTACACATAATGAGCCAAAATGATCAAAATATCATATATATGTCCAAACATGAGTACATGAGGGTACATAAAAAATTCTCACAGGCTACAACTATGTACGTCCTCAACCTTACACACAAAAATAGTACATCATAGTATCTCAGCATGTATACTACGGAGGGCCTGCACCTCCAACCCGTGAGTCACCACCATCACCTCTGCCATCCCTGTGGCTCCTGTGCGAGCTAGATCCATGAGTGCTAGAGGACCTATGTGTCCTCTCAGTCCTGTGAGTCCTATGGCTAGAGCTCGCGGATGACTGCCCCATAGTCCTGGTCCTGTATCTGCTTTGATGAGTGCCTGAAGCATGAGGATCCTCGAGAACCTATCCACTTGTCAATCTGATATACCCCTCCAGCTGGGAGATGCGAGCTGCCCTCACATCGCATCAATTGTTCCCCTCCTCTATGAGGGAAGTGAGTAGCTTAATCTCTGTCATGGGGTTACGACCTCCTGGCAGTGTGGATGATGGTGTTGCAAGTGGTGCCATGACAGCATGGGAGGATGAAAGATCTCCCCTCTAAGCTTGGGCCAAGTCTCTATCCGCTATAGCTATACCCAGTCGTGTCTCTTCCAGATCACAGGCACTAGTGAGCTCTTGGACCCGCCCCTCTACTGCTCTAGCATGTGTTGTAAGGGCTATGATCTCCTCCCTGGCCTGTTGTAACTGTCTCTCACTATGAGCTAGCTTCGCCTCTATGGTGGCGCTCCTAGTGTCCTGTTGTAGCATCTAGGACTGAAATCTCCCAACCTAACTTTGCAGATCTACAACCTGGGCTAGCAACTGCCACACCTCACTATTTGGAGGCACCTCACCCTCATCTAGGGCCTCCTCCTCGACCTTAATATGTGGTGCATCCTCTATGGCAGCCTCTGCCCCCATCCACCCTCAATATGTTGGTGCACATTGCACCCCTGTGGATCAGCCTCTGCCCCATCGTCTACCCAATCGAGGGGCCCAAATCCCTACCACTGTAGTAGGGACTACCAAGTATCATATGTTGGGGTGGTCCCAGCCCTAGAAACCCCTGACTCCTAAAAGTCATCATTTGCATCTCCCAATGGTGTCAGCTAGATCCAGGGCAGATCCCTCTCCAATACTAGCCGCCTATAGATTATGGGCAACTCTGGGATGTCCTGCAGTAGCCCAAATTACCGTAGGACCCACGAGTAGAACTGTTAGCCGAGTAGCCACCCGTCTCACCGAGTTTGGCGCAACCGCTCACCAGCCTCCTCCCATACAAGGCAATCCATGTATGGATGCCACTCAATGTCATCCAATTATAGTGCTGCAAATCAGCCAATGTAGTGCTCTATGTCCCCAGCATGGGACCTACTCCGAAACCCCTCCTCCTTACGAGGCTAGCATGCGACATAGCACTAATGGGTGCCATAAATTGAAATAATATCCAGGGGTATCTCTGCAGGTCGCTCGATCCTGATGTGTTGCCAACCCTATATCTGGAGGAGTAAACTATAGCTAATCCCTACTTGACTATGATTGGTCATCTGGTAGAGCTCTCGGTACAACTGGAAAAATAAAGTGCTCCCCTAGGCTAGGAGCAGTGGATGATCGGTAGAGCTTTGTGTGACCCTACTGACACTGGCTAGAAGGTTCCAGGGGATCCTCGCACCCGAGGATTCTGGAAGCACAATCTGCATGACCAAGTGCATGAATACTACCTCTAACTGAGAAGATGCTCTTTCCCTACCAGTAACCGATATGGACGCCTCTATGGTTTATCCTACCCTAGGCATCCTGACTACGGTCACCGAAGATAGCATCAAAAATAGCTCCTCTACTGGTAAATGGAGTGGACGTGATGGCCTCACCATAAATAGGGATCCTAAATATCTGGTAGACGTCCTCTAGTGTAATGGTTGTTTCACCTATCAGTAGGTGAAATGTGTTGGTTCGTGCATTCCAGCAGCAGGCCAATGCAATCATGTAGGGTTGATCTACCCCTATAGTGGGTAGATCCAAAATGTAGCTAAAGCCAATGGCTCTAAACCAATCCCACTCCAAGTTAGTAAGCAGTGGGTGGAGGGTGCGAAGGATGTCTGACTCCTTAGCTCTAGAAGTCAATTTCTAAAAATAAATAATGCATAAGGGAAAAGCTAGCTAAAAAAAAACCTAAAAAGAGACAAATAAAGCTAAAAATCATTAAAAATACAAAATTATGCTAAGCATGATAAAAAAAAATTGATAGTACATCTTAGGAGTGCAATAAATGGCATTAATTGCCAAGAAAAATCACAAAAAAATCAATAAATTTGGAAAATTTTCTAAAAATAGGGAACTGTAGGTCAAACCCGCAGTCCGCATAGCGGTCAAATTTTTGACCGTTGTAATTTGAATCTAACCGCAGCTGATACCTACGGTCCCCAATCTTTTAATGGGGAACCACAACTAGAATATGACCCTTTTGGGGTCATTTTCTAGCCAAGAAAAAAACAAAAAAACAAAAATAATAATTAATCCTAAACTAGCCTAGTCTAAGGTGAGGTTCATTACCAATAGTTTAGTGAAATCAAGTTAACCCATTACTTAATGTGGTTTATTTTTAATTGGTAATGAGTGCAAGGATTCAGTTTCAAGTTACCTTGCCTGCACTGAGGCCTCTGCTAGTAGATGGTTGTCCGCGGTCTACCATCGAGAGGTGTGTAAGGTAATAGGTTTTAGTTTTACCAACGTTGCACGTCAAGATTACTCTCACTCCTCTCAGAGCTCTTCAAATTGTAGTCGTTGTTAAGGAATAATGAGGAAATTTGAAAATAAGAAATTTTTAAAACCTTTTCCTATTTTTTTCGGACCGCAACTAACACCTGCGGTCCCAAAATTAGGGTTTGCCAACCGCATATGTGACCCATGGTTCCCAAAATTTGAAATTACTAATTGTAACCCATGAGCGCGATTTGCAACTGGCATTAATTACACTAAAATACCACCATGGGAAGGTCTTAACTGACAAATTAATGACTCCTAATGGATCATAATATCAATAAGAGCAATAAAATTAATAAATTTGGTGATTTACAAGCACCAGGATCAATAAAAAATTCAAAAAGTCAAAAAAATTAATTAAACAAATCAAAAGCCAAATGCACCTTGTATTTAGTTATTTACCCTAGACACTCAATGGTTGCAGTGATTGATGCTCCATGCAATCCGATGAGATGAGTAAATAACCATAAGGACATTTGGGGTAAAATTGTCATCGTTGATTTGACATGCCTCTTTTCAATTCCAAAGAAGGCCTTCAAGGCTGGACCGCTCCACAAAAATGAGGCATTTCATGTCATTTCTCCTATGACATATTTTCAGCAAATCATTGACAAAGTGATTCAACATAAATCTAATTGGAATTGTATCATTTTGATTCCCTAAGGCTATTGCAGCTCGATTGCTCCATGGGATAGGAATATGCAATTACTATTAACAGTTGCAATCATACGCTGAACTAGGCTTAGCCAAGTAATTAAATGCTCAATTCTAAGTTTGTGCAGATCATTCATTATGGTCAAGTGACCTCGTTGCTTCATACATTGTCATTACCCTCATCGACTCGTCGCTTGAGAGGATAGTCATAATATCATAATAATAATCAAAGTCAATAGAATATCCCTAAAATATCATAAGCTTACCCCTTTGCTTGGGGTGAATAACAAAAATGATAGTTTGTAGCTCTCCTCCTTTCGATTATATAGGCCTAACTCCTATTATAGCACCAAAGATACCCGAATGTCTGATGACGAGTGCAAACCCTTTCAAATTAAGCCTTCCACCCAGTTGGAAGCAATGATTCCAGCATGCGCATCCTTTTGCTGGACCTAAAGAATCTATTGTTGATCCGACTAATGATCATCATAGAACCTTCAGCATAATTTTAGGAGGTCTATTTTTGCTCAGCGTTGTTCTATCTCACAATGCATCTCAAAAGGGGCATCTCTAGACACCTAAAATGTGTCTTGTCTATGGCGACTACTCATATGGACATGCTACAAGACCATATGGAAGATCTTGGACAAAATCCAAGATAGAGCAATGGTTCTAACCACTCAATTTGGGCTCTTTGACCTAATCATTCTGAACCGTAGCTAAGACCTATGATCTACAGTCTGAGTCGTGGCTGAGACCTGTGGTCTATAGTCTAAACCGCAACTGTCACTTGCGGTCTAAACTTAAGTTTAGTTGGCCTTCATCCGATCCAAATCGATTGAAATGGCCATGTGATCTAGAAGAAGGCAGTTGAAGGGTGAAATATTCTAGAGGCTTCCAATCCAACTATCCTAACCACCCCTTCTTGATCTTGTCTTCTTCATGAAGCCACCCCTAGCCCTTGGGTAGTCCTATAAGTACCCCTCAGAATTAGGGTAAACTATCAGAGAGAGAGTTGGAGATTAGAGCAGCGAAGCCCTATCGAATTGTGGACTCACTTGAGTGCATTGAGAGAGCCTAGTTGCCATTTACTTGCCAATTCACCAAGCATCATGAAAATTCATGCCATGGATGCCCTAAGGAGCTAGAACGCCAAGAAACACTAATTCGGGCAAACAGAGGCCCTATCGAGTAATTCAACCACCAAACCTATCAGAGGACACTGAGGTGACCCTTGATCGTCAATTTGACAAGGAGCATCAAGACCACAACCCTAAAATTTGGAGGGCAAAGTTACTTTGTTTCTCGTCACGGCTAACAGCTACGATTTATAGTGCATACCGCTCATCTGAGTTGCGGTTTGCAATAGGTGATAGATCTCCTTACTATTTCTATTTCAGTGTTCTTAATTAGGTTAGATTAGTTATTTTAGTGGGTTAATTCATGTTTAGAGATAATCTGACTAGCATATTTAGGGTTTAATCAATCTTGTTTTCATTATAGCAAGTAGGACATTAATGGCTTCTTTTCATGTTAACTTGCTTAATTTCATGCAATTGATCAAATAGATAGATAGTTGCACTTCCTGCTTTTTTGTTTCTAACAATCTTTATGAATCTTTCACAAGTTCAATATGTTTTATCCATATTCTTGATTTCATAGTTGTTATGGCATTTTTATGCATATTTTCCTCAAAGGGCCTCATCATGAGAGGCTACCTATTTGTTTGATGCTTTTGTGTTGTTTCTTGACCGCAGGAAAGTAGGTTCGAAGGAGATGCAATCATCCAATTCCTTCCTCAATGCGAAGAAGAGGGTCAACTCCACCCTAGAGCAGTTCGTGTCACCTTAAAGGCTTGAAAAGTGCATTTTATCCTTGAGAGGATTGTAACACTGTAATTGTGTATCAAAAAGGGTATCCCTAAGAGGGATTCATTTGTAAAACATGAATTGATTCGAAGAGGAATAAATATGCATTTCATTTAATTGCTTTTGTCTTTGTCAATTTGTGTGTGAATGTCTATTTTGTTTTATTTTATGCAATTACAATATCGGGTGCACGCCTTTATGGTCATACAGACATGATAGCTAAGCTAGCTCATCATTGGGGTGAGATAGATAGCTTAGGCTAGATCATCATGGATATGAGATAGATAGCTAAGCTAGCTCACCATTGAGATGATACAAATGGCTTAGGCTAGCTCATCATGGAGATGAGACAAATAGTTAAGCTAGCTCATCGATGGGATGAGACAAATAGCTTAAACTAGCTCATTGTTGAGATGGGACATATAGTATAAGCTAGCTCATCATGAAGAAGAGAGGGATAACTTGATTCATAAAACCCTAATAAGGATATATATATATATATATATATATATATATATATATATATATATATATATATATATATATATATATATATAATCCTCTCTTTGATAAGGATTGAATTATCGGTTTGTGATAGGAGGAAAAATGAAGAATTGGAAAGGGAAAGCAAATCAGCTAGGGAAGACAAGGTAGAGTGTAAATTGAACATATAGAGTAAGGGCACATGATAAAGCCAAGTTTGGAACTAGAAAAATAGAGAGAGAGAGAGAGAGAGAGAGAGAGAGAGAGAGAGAGAGAGAGAGGTAGTGATTTGTATGCATAGAAGAGTGTGTATATTAATCAAGACCACATAAAGAGTGAATTGTGAGGGTTATGCATACTAGAAAAGAGTAAACACAAAGCATATACATGCAAAAAAAGGGAATGAAAAAGGAAGAGGAAATAAGTTACAAATAAAAACAAAACATGGTAATAAATTTGGAGTTGGATCAAAAGAAGAAACAAGTATGTTGTGTTTAGAGTTTTGCCCAAACATTGTTTTTGTAATTTACGTGGAAGAAGAAAGTTATTCCAAGTCATTCACATTTAAACACTCTAAACCAAAATATATTATTAAAGGTAAACCGCCCTTATAAAAAATCAGTAGTGAAAGTTAAAACAAGGATTGAATTGCATAATAAATAATGTCTCTTCTGAACTATAACCTTGACATAGTTTGCAACTTAATGCTTGTAAATGAGTTGGGGAATTTGATTATGTTTATGTGATCCATGTCATTTTAGGTTTATGAGTATCTGGATGACTATACTATTATGGTTGAGGTTAAAATTCAAATGTTCTTGCTAGTGTAGTATGTTCTAAGTTTGATTTAAATTTTAGATTAAGCGTATCAATTTTGTATAGTTAAGGTTTCATGTATGGGGTTAGATGAAAATACAGTATGGGATGCCAAGGTATATAATATGGAGTGAATGGGTAGCTTCTCCATGATGGACATCTTAGTAGAGAAGAGAGGGTTAGCCTTAACATTTGAAATATTTTGGTATGGGTGAAAGGGATTTACCATTTTGTTTATACTAGATCCTCTTGGGCTTTTTTGAGGATGTAAATAGATTTTGAGTTGAGAAAATTTGGTCTATTGTTTCTAATTTAACTTATGAGGATACATTTGGAAATATGTTGAATATTTTCCATGTTATTTTGGTGGGGTTAACTCTAAAATGTACTAGACACTTTCCATGTATCCTCGTCGAGAAGTTTTAGGGTTTCTTAATCTATTTTTAGACCCACATGGGTTGTTTAGGGTTAAATATTTGAACCCATGGTTTTTGCCCATGGTATTGTAAAATCCATTTTTGTGTTGTTATTTAATTGCACTTGCATTAGGGTTTGAAGTGAGATGAGAGATGAACATTATTGTATTGGAGATGGTTAAGTTTATACAATAAGGAGATATTACTATGTTGGGTTTTTTCCCGTAAGGGTTTCCTAGGTGAAATATTGTGTTATGTGTGTATCTCTTATCTTCTTCTTTTTTCCTTTGATTCTTTATTTACTATTTTTCTACATTTAGTTTATTAGGGCCTTTTGCTCTTCATATGCAAGGATCATTGATGTGCTTGTTGTGTTTTTATAAAGTTTAATGTCAATTTAGGTGAGGTACAATAGGTTTCATCTCTCTTTGGCTCGACACCTCTTGTAGGGCTTAAGGGAAGGCAAGGTATTCAAGCCCCATCCCTAATTATAATTCCTAAGGAGTACCGTAGTTGATAGAAGTGATGTCAAAGTACATGTTGTCAAGTCCTTGTGTAAGTTCCAATTATGCTATGAGAATAATGAGTCCTTGTGTGTGATTGTGAACAATATTCAAGTATAAATATATTGTTTTTATTATTGTGATAGTCAAGCTATTCAGGAGAAGCTTGAATTTTATAATTTGGGTTGATGATGGGTATAAACAAGACTTGTGGAAAGTGTTAATCCATGTCAAAAGATGAAAACAAGTTGAATTATTTATGTATTTTATAAAATGAGAAATTTATTATGTTAATATTGTGAATTGTATCAACTATGATATGCCTTGTACAAAATGGTTTAAAATTTGATTGAGATCAATTGAAGTCATGTTTGCAACTAGTGGATAAATATTTATTGGTTTAGAACAATAATTTGATATTAATTTCCTCCTCATGAGAAGATTAAAAGTTATTTTTTCACACACGCGCACACACACAACATATATAAGTTGAGTTATATATAAAAATTATATTTTAAAAGCAAAAAGAGTGATTTCATTTAATTGAATCTTAAATAAATTTCTAGAATAAATATGTATATCATGACTATCTTGCTTTTAGTAAAATTGATAGAGCATCTTCTTAAATTGTGAGGAATTCATCTATAAGGTTTAGTGAAGTTTTTTTACAATTAAATCCAAATTTGTTTATGTTATTTCTATATAATTGAAACATTTCAAATCTTGTTGAATTGTGAAAATGTCTAACTTCTCTTGTGCCCTAAATTTTAGTTCCCACAAAGTTGGATAGAAGGGACAATATATCTTCCAAAATTCAAATTTAAGTAAGATATCTGCCCTCCTTCCTAAAATACAAACTAATCTAGTCTAATTGCATAAAATAAAGTGCAAAAAAGTAAATGCATAAAATTAAATTTAGAAGTCTAGGGTACGAGAGATTGAAAGTATGAAATATAATTATGAAAGGAATGATAAGATGGATAAAAGGCTAGTGCCATAACTTTTGCATATTTCACAATCTAGGAGGGTGGTGTCACAAATGGAAAACAAAATACTTACTAATTTCTCATTAATCTCAGGAAGAAATAGCACAATGTATGATATGGGACCCTTTGAATCCGATAACAAGATTCAAGATTCAAGATTGGATTGTTATAAAAAATGTGTTACATATTTATAGGCCTTGCAGACCTATCACCAAAATATCTATAGGAATAGAAATATCTAGAAGGAGAACCACCTAGAAGGGTCTAAAAAATGTACCAACAAGACCTTTCTAGAAGGTCCATTACATAAGAATATTTTAATACAAACCTTACATGATATTTTATTACATTTAAATATATAATACATTTATATTTTTTAAATAATATTTTATTCCTCATCATTCCTTCCCACCATAGAAGCATTGGATTCTAATGCTTTTAAGAGAGAAGGAAATCCATGAGATATTTGGTGATGAGAGATCCAACAAACCTGATGTGGAAGCTATCATTACTTGGCAACAAGGTACGAAGTAAAAGAACCTTGGTGAGTGTGGTGAGTCTTTGTGTCGAACATGCAATTAGAGTCCAATGAAAGCTAAAAATCAGGTACCACATTGGCATGATGGTTGGTAACAAGTTTTGTCTCTAATGTATAGTCATGATATAACTTGAGAAGATCCACGTTGACACCATCATGGATGCCAAAGTGTGCTAGAAGATCAAGTTGAAAAGCATTGGGTGACACCTGTTGAAGAATGGTATAAGGCCCATAGTGAAGTGCTTTGATTTTGCTATGTTCCTTGTTGGAGAAGTGATACTTGTCCAAATACAACCAAATTTTGTCTCCCACTTGGAAATGATGAGAAAGACAATGATGGTACATGGTCTGCTTTTGTTGTCGTTGAGTCTTCTACAAACTCTGCATCACTTTATACTAAAGCTACTACAAATGTTGGATAAAATATTGTGCTTTATCTTAATCTTTCTACATGTGGATGGTGGTGGGAGAAGGGATAAGAGTAACTCATAAGAGGCTAGGGGTTGAAAACCAAGATAAACTTTGAATGGAGAATTATTGATAGAAGAATGAACGACCATATTTTAGGCATGCTCTATGTGCATGAGTCTTAAGTCCCACTTATATGGAGAAGAATGGTAGAAAATGTATAGACTTTGGACCAAGGTATTGTTGACAACTTTAGATTGACCATTATATTGGGGATGGAAGGTAGTGGAGAAGTTAAGAGAGACTCCTAAAATTTTTCATAAGGATCGCCAAAAGTGATCTACAAAGCAAGAGTCATAGTCAAAGATTATACTAGCGGGTAGACCAAAATATCACTAGACATGCTCAAAGAAAAACTTGACTAAATCTGGTACAAAACTAGGTTTGCAACAAGGAATAAAATTGGTCATCTTGCTAAATCTATCAACAACCACAAATACACAATTATGTTGGTGGACTATTATTGAAAAACCACTGACTAAGTCCATGGAAATGCGCTCCTTGAAGAGCAAAAAACCCCGATAAACTAAATATAGAAAAATAGTAAATACAAAATCAAAGAAAAAATAATAAGATAACATAAACACACATAACATAACATTTCACCTAGGAAACCCTTACAAAAAAAAAATCTAGTACAATAATATCTCCTTATTGTATAAACTTAATTGTCTGCAATACAATAATGTTCACTCTCATCTCATTTCAAACCTTGATGCAAGTGCAATTAAATAACACAAGAATGAATTTTACAATACCATGGGCAAAAATCCATGGGTTCAAATATTTTAACTCTAAATAGTCCATATGGGTCTAAAAATAGCTTAATAAACTCTAAAACTTCTCTGAACCCCGACGAGGATACATGAAGAGTGTCTAGTACCTTTTAGAGTTAACACTGTCAAAATAACATGGAAAATATTCAACATATTTTCAACATTGTCCAACTTATTGAATACTTTCCATAGGGTCTAAAAACTACCATTGTCAAATTTCAAGGGCAACCAATGCCCATAGATCATCTACACCAAGAAATTTTTTGAGCAAATACAACCTTTGTTAATAAATCAACAATATTATTCTCTGTATCAACTTTCTCTAGCATCACCTGATTTCCTTAAATCATCTATCTCACAAAATGGTACTTGATATCAATATGTTTTGACCGATCATGAAAACTAGGATTATTAACCAAAAATATTACACTCTAAGTATCACTATCAATTCTCACAACCTTTTGCTTAAGACCAAATATTGAACACAACCCCTGTAGCCACACTACTTTATAGGTATGAGTTGTAATGTATTTTACCTCTGTTGTGGACGAATTAACTACTGATTTCTTTTTACTCATCCAACTTATTGCCCCTCCAAATAGTCTAAACACATAAGAACTCATGGATCTTCTCTTGTCCAAATTTCTAGCCCAGTCAACATCCACAAAACCTTATAGATTTACAATATTACTATCTTCAAATTTTTGTTGGTAAGATATAACATAGTTTAAAGTTCCATGCAAGTATTTGAAGATCCTCTTCACAATAGTTCAATGTTTCTTTCCTAGATTGGATATATATTTTCTAACTACTTCCACTACATGTGCAATATCAGGTCTAGTACAAACCATTGCATACATCAAACTACCAACAACACTAGCATAAGGAACATGATGTATTTCTTCAATTTTATCATCTATTTTAGGATATTGTTCAATAGATAAATTTTGACCAATAGGATATGGAGTACATACTAGTTTACAATCATGCATCCTAAACCTCGTAGTATCAAATCAACATATTTCCTTTGATTTAACCACAACTATATATTTACAAAATCCCTTATTATTTCCATACCCAAAATAAATTTTGCAGCACCTAAATCCTTCATGTCAAATTTAAAAGATAACTAAGGTTTTATATTATCTTAGGATCAGTTCCCAAGATAAACTTATGTACCTTCATATGCTCATCCTACTCGTAGAGTGGCACATACTTAAGCAATTTTACAAATGTAGTGAACCGCTATTGTCATTGTTCATTGGAGTAGTGTGGAAAATTTCTTGAATTTCTCCACATAATATTGTTTAGTAAGGAATATTTTCTTAAAGGCCTCCATAAACCCCTCCCATGAAATATTAATAGCCTCAATATTCTAACTAGATTTAAAAGTATTCCACCATTCTAACCCAGTCTCTTGCAAATGGAGAGTGGCCCAATAGGTTTGGGTCATTGAAGAATAGGTTTTCATGGAGAAGTAGGTTTCTAGCTCATTCAGCCAAGATTTAATTGAACCACCCCCATCCTTTTCAATGAATTTAGAGGTCTTAAAATTCTTTATATACCTGGCTAATGTTGCCTCTATAAGAGCCCTAACCTCTTTTTTGGGCAAAACATTGGTTAGTTTTTCTACAGTTCAATTAATTACCTCCATTTAATTGTCAACCTAGGGTAGCTCGTAGACTTGTGAGTATCACAACACAGTATATGCCTGTAGTGCGAGGAATGAGTCCCTCTATGCCTATTGGTTTGGGGGTGTTTGATGTTCGTTGAAGTTTTTATTCAAACCAATAATATTATCCTATGTCTAAGAAAACAAGACTGAATGCATTCAAAAACTAAATTGCTACCTTGCTGGAAATCACAGAAAACAGGAAAAATACAGAGAATTAAATTAATCTACAAAAAATAGTAAATAAATTAACTGCAAAAAGCAAGGTAAAATGGGGAGGAGTACTGTTTAGAGTGGGCCTAGGCTCCAGTAGTCTTCCACCCGATCAATTCATTCACCGGATGCTAGTTTGAGATTAATAAAAACACTCAAATGAATATATTGCAACTTCAAAAAATTACATAGCAAATCTAAAATCCGGGATTATCTTTATCAGGGGTGGCCTGCATATTTATAAGATATGCAGCCATGCCCTGTTACATTTGAGAGAAAATAAATTCCTGATTTTCTGGTTACAACAAATACGTAGAAATAGGGAGATAAAGCAAAAACATTAATTTTAGACTGATTTAACGTATTCTATTTTTTATCAGAACATAATACATCTAATATTATGCTTTATCTATTTACATTGATATTTACGTATTTGCTGAAAAATAGAAAACACATGGTCTTTGATATTGTCCTTCATCTTCATCTTTGCTAAAATATCATCCGCATCCATCGCTGAAATATCTGTTCTGTTTTACCGACCACAGGAGTCGCGCTGTCATTTTACGTCAATGGAAGTCGAGCACCTTATTTTATATGGGAAGCAGGCACCTTATTTTATATGGGAAGCAAGCACCTAACGGGAAGCAAGCGCCCATCAGTTAAGCACAAAATGAAGTCGAGTGCTTCAAAGGGAATCGAGCACTTGACTTAGCACTTCTCACCGATGTACTGCGGATGTTTTACCTTCATCAAATTGAAAGTTCCAGGTCCGAGTGGGACCTTGACGTAAACATGCTAAAATACCGTAAAAACCACTAAATCTGCACACAATTCACTTAAAAACAAATATTAGATAATATACATAATTTACTATTAAATATATATAAAACTTCCATAAAACATACATTCTATAATAATAATGCCGCATAATATGTTAGAAATCCATGTATAAAAATGAGCATTTTTGGTGCTCATCATCCCCCCATGCTTAAAAGAGTGGTGCGTCCTCATGACACCCCCCATGCTTAAAGAGTGGCACACCCTTGTGACACTCGGTGCTTATAATTTCTATTTTTAGCAACGGTTGTCCAATAGGCTCTATTTTTCTTTCTCCTCTTTTTGGTTGTGGCAGCTCATTCTTTTTCAAAAATGATTTGTGGATTTCCCCCATGGTCAATCTCTTTGTTTTTTTATTTTTATTTTTTTATGGGAGTCAGGTGCCTGTATATGGGAAGTAGACGCATTTATATGGGAATCAGGCCTATATATGGGAAGCGGGTGCTTGTATATGGGAAACATACACCTGTATATAGCATGTATATGGGAAGCATGTGCTTGTATATGGGAATCATGCCTGTATATGGGAAGTAGATGCCTGTATATGGGAATCAGGCCTGTATATGGGAAGCAGGTGCCTGTATGTTATTTTTAAGATGATGACCATGAGTGTTCTCCCAACAGAATATTTGCATGTGGACAAAATACCAAATGGGGCTAAATGGTTGGATGGACAATTTAATGGGGATTGTGCTGGCACTATTTTATAAAAATATATTTCTATGAAAACTATATATATACAAAACAAAAAATTAAGTACACACCTATATTATGTTTTGTGCATGTATAATGCACAAACGTTCGTGGTGCACTTGTATTAGTTGTTTGATGATGACCATGTGTACTAGAACAAAGAACAACATGCTTATTTCCCATGTGGAAAATTTTTCTCCATATGACTGGTTCTTGATTACTGCAATTTATTCATTTGAGGTTTCCTGCACAAATTCAAGAAAATATTAGAAAAAATATGTCTTCGTGGGATGACACACATCCCCTCCTCGAAAGTTGTTCATTGATGACCTTGGAATGTGCATAAATCTCTAATGGAAAAAATAATTTTATCCATGAGAGATTTTGACTTTATGCATGTGGATGAGTTGTTGATGTGGCACGGGCCACTTCCCAATGTTGAAGATTATTCACACATGGCACAAGCATCCATTGAACTATAAAGGAGGTGCCTTTTACATGGGAATCAGGTGCCTTCTTTTGGTTCACGGGATGCAAGTGCTTGCTAAAATAGAAAGCAAACTTTATACAAACTATTTTTTTTTACATGTTTGGAAGGCTTGGTGTCGGTTCTTTCTCATAAAACTGGAATTCGGGTGCCCTCTTGGAGAGGCCAAGAATCAGGCGTTGGTCTACCAAAATTTGGAAGGTGAGCACATCTTCTTAACATGCTTGGAGTCAAGTGTCATTTATCGTATAATGGGAATCAGGCTGAAATGGGAATCGGCTTTACCTTACAATAGAAATAGGACGCTTCTCTTTATTCAACGGGTGTTGACTTTTCCTTGAATATGCACTGTCAGGTTGATCAGGCCCTTTAGTGCTTCTGCTTGATGAACATGAACAAAATCAACATCCACCCCTAAACCAACAGTTGAGTGTTTTATTATCCATAAAGACCAATCCAAACACTCTTGTGCAGATTCAAGTTTAGTATTCCCCTTCTGAGGGATGAGCTACTCCTACTCCTAGAAAGTTGGAAATGTGCAGGTTCATGGATCCTGTGCTCGTTAGGCCTAGGTTTCCCAAGATGCCTAATGATTGCACAAAGGGCATTGTTCCCACAAAATAAAAACACAAATAAAAGAAAATTTATGTTAAGCAAAATAGGTCCATGTCATCTTTCCTTTTTTTTTTAATGATGAATACATGAACATTCGTCAAATGGTTGGTATGGATTTAAAATAATATGGAGTCTCCCCCATGCTTGCGTTTGATTCAATCTCACAAATGTGAGGTGCATGGCAAGGCTTGTAAATGGAGCCCATTGATTGTTACTCATATTGTTTCATCGTGTGTTGTTACGGACTCCCCGTAAAAATCCCTCACTTTGTGAAATCTTCATAGCCATTTTTTTTATGAGCAAGATGTGTTGTTCAATAGAGTTATGTGAACCATCTGAGCTCATATTTTGTCCACCACAACTGGTGCTGCCATGGTCGAGTGTTGCACATCTGCCCGTGGTGCCAACCCGTATGCAACATATGTGTTTTATTGAGTGCCTAGTAGCAGATCCCATAAAAACTCTAAAGTTAAGCATTATGGCATGGAGTAGAACTAGGATGGGTGACCACCTGGGAAGTCCCATGGACTACGCCCCTTTTTTTCAAAAAAATTCTAGATTCTAGAATTTTCCAGGTTTTGGAATTTTACAGATTTTTTCAGATTTTGGAATTTTTCCAGAATTTTTCATAATTTTCTAGATTCTAGAATTTTCCAAAATTTTTCAGATTTTGGAATTTTTTTTTTTTGGAAAATAGAATGGAACGACACATGCTGGTAGGTCGGATTGCCTTGGATGCCTACAATCTGCACTGAGCCTCTTGTTGTCTACAAAACATAACAAAATAAAAAGAAAAACCTAAACTAATGGCGTTAAAGAAAATTCTAATTAATTATTTTTTTTAATTGAACGTTGTAATAGCGTTCATCGTGTTGTGGGTGATAACATTGAAGGTGGGGTCTCCCCCATGCCTGTAATCGAGCAAGCCTCTGGAATTTGGGGCTTGTGATAAGATCTTAATTTGTGTCTAAAATTTGATACAATTAAGACTTCATTTGTCCCATCCCCTTCTTTATCCAGTTTTATGATACATTGCAGCATGGGAAGAGAATCTTCCTGGATGACCTCAAAACCAGATTCGTCCAACTCATTGGTAGATTGTGCAGGTAGGTGGATGACTATTGTTTTTACAGTTTTTTCATTAACTATCATTTTTCCTATTCTGCATCTAATATCAGCATTAAATTTTACCAAAGTGTTGGGAAATGTTAAATCTAAAATTTTTATCATTAAAGTTGGGTTTGAGATAGGTTTTGTCTAATATTAGATTAACATGTTGACCTATCACCTTCATTGTTTTTTATTGTGGTTCCCATCTCGGTCTCTTGAGGCATACCTCCCTAATGGCTTCAGTGTAAATAGGCACATACCTGATAGTTTGAGGAATGATATCAGTAAGATTTCTCAACTGTTTCATAATATCAAACTTAGGTGGTGTCATTTCTCTGGTTTTCCATAACCTTTCGGGATACGGTGGAAGTCCTTCATTACTTGATTGTTCAGCAACACAATTTATTTCTACACTATTATGGCACATTGGGTTTATTCCCATAATTCCCTGATCAGCTAGTAAATTTAAATAGTTGTTGTTGGGATTCGACTCTGGTGGTGCCAACAACTATTTTGGCCTAGTAGAAGGTGAAACTGGTAAGCTAGGATTTTTTGATAGTTGTGTTTGTGGAGGTAGATCCATGAGGTAAGTTTCTACTTCCTCTGGATTTTCTTTTATTATTTTTGGACACAACCTGGTCTGATGATCCAAGTGACAGTTTTCATAAACTTCTACTGTATTCTCCGAAATATTTATTTTTTTCATGATTTTCTCTACACCTTGAATAGAAAAAGGTAGACATTGCTTCAGATTCTTGCTTTTTCTTCGATAATGTGTCTGATTGTGAAGCAAGAGATAAAATTTCACTCTTCACACCATTAAACAATGTTCCTATTTCTATTTTAATTGTGGAGGCTATTCCTCGTATTGGTAGTTTTTCCTTTTTGCTAGAATACTTCTGGAATAATTGTTGAATTTTCCCCATCCTAGTCACTAAAATATTTTGTATAATGAGTTTTCATGATGACTCAAATGGATGGGATTTTCTCTTTAATAACTATTTCCAGAATATTCTAAGCTTGAGGTGTTTTCTATTTTTTTCAATAAATGATCCGTTGGATTTTTTTAGGCTCTTGGTGGACTCATGCTTCACAGGTAGATGATCTACAGGCAAGGAAATCTGAATTTAATTTTCAAACTTAACTGACCTATGGATCATACACTACAGTTGTGACACTCCCCGACAACGATGCCAAAATGTTGGGCAAAACATTGGTTAGTTTTTCTACAGTTCAATTAATTACCTCCATTTAATTGTCAACCCGGGGTAGCTCGTAGACTTGTGAGTATCACAACACAATATATGCCTGTAGTGCGAGGAATGAGTCCCTCTATGCCTATTGGTTTGGGGGTGTTTGATGTTCATTGAAGTTTTTATTCAAACCAATAATCTTATCCTACGTCTAAGAAAACATAATTGAATGCATTCAAAAACTAAATTACTACCTTGCTGGAAATCACAGAAAATAGGGAAATAACAGAGAAATTAAATTAATCTAAAAAAAATAATAAATAAATTAACTAAAAAAGCAAGGTAAAAGGGGAGGAGTACTGTTTAGAGTGGGCCCAAGCTCCAGCAGTCTTCCGCCCGATCAATTCATTCACCGGATGCTAGTTTGAGATTAATAAAAACACTCAAATGAATATATTGCAGCTTCAAAAAATTACATAGCAAATCTAAAATCCAGGATCCAGGATATCTTTATCAGGGGTGGCCTGCATATTTATAAGATATGCAACCATGCCCTATTACATTTGAGAGCAAATAAATTCCTGATTTTTTGGTTACAACAACATGCAGGAATAATGGAGATAAAGCAAAAATATTTAATTTTAGATTGATTTAACGCATTCTATTTTTATTAGAACAGAATACGTTTGATTTTATGCTTTATCTATTTACATTGATATTTACGTATTTGCTGGAAAATAGAAAACACATGGTCTTTGATATTGTCCTTCATCTTCATCTTTGCTAAAATATCATCCGCATCCATCGTTGAAATATATGTTATGTTCTACCGACCACAGGAGTCACGTTGTCATTTTACGTCAACGAAAGTCGGGCACCTTATTTTATATGGGAAGCAGGCGCCTTATTTTATATGGGAAGCAAGTGCCTAACGTGAAGCAGGTGCCTAACAAGAAGCAGGCGCCTTTTATGGGAAGTAGGTGCCTAACGGGAAGCAGGCGCCCGTCAGTTAAGCGCCAAATGAGAGTCGGGTGCTTCAAAGGGAATCGGGCGCTTGACTTAGCACTTCTCACCGGTGTACTACGGATGTTTTGCCTTCATCAAATTGAAAGTGCCAGGTCCGAGTGGGACCTTGACGTAAACATGCTAAAATACCGTAAAAACCACTAAATCTGCACACAATTCACTTAAAAACAAATATTAGATAATATACATAATTTACTATTAAATATATATAAAACTTCCATAAAACATACATTCTATAATAATAATGCCGCATAATATGTTAGAAATCCATGTATAAAAATGAGCATTTTTGGTGCTCATCACTCTTTCTCAACTAAAGAAGGGTTTACTTCCTATATACCCTTAACATTTCTATTCTAACTCATAAATTTTTCTAGCATCTATCTTTTTTGATCCATCTATTCCCTCTATTTCTCTATTTTCTCTTGCAAAGGTGAGATAGTAGTAGTGAGGTTCTCCATATCTTTGCTAGAATTCCCTGAACTTTCTCCTAGGGGTATGGCGTTGGCATTATCCTACCTAGCCTATATTTGTGGTATGGAAGATCCTCTTCTTCCTCTCCTTAAATTTGGTGCCATAGTTTCCTAGTCACACAAAAGTTCCTAGGTTAGGTTGCAGTTCTCCTTCTCATACTTCCTACCTACTTGTTAGTCACATCTTACCAATGTACTAACAAGTAGATACTATCATCCACTGATAGTATTGATGGTCATTATTAATTCTATATAAAAATATTATATCCCAAGAGATGATATTTCTACCCACAAGTCATCCTTCAAGTCAAAGTATCTCTAAGTCCTTTCTAGGGAAGCTTCTAGTCCTACGAATTATAGCTTTGATACCAACTGTAATAACCCCAAAGGCTAATCGACCCAAGAGAGATTTTTTTTGAACTTAATAAGATTCATAGGAGTATCCATGGAATACACATATGACTAGACATACCCACATTTTGACTCTAAGATGTTATAGACATCACTCGAGTGGACAAAAGAAGCTCCCATAGGTAACTGGGGTTTACATTTTATACCTCTATGGTATAGAGGATGCTTTTAAAAGGTCTACTCACATTTTTGGAACTCTCCACAAATACAAACTTCTTAACCCTATCGTTAGGATTATCCCTTCTCAACCTTTAGAGAGGGGGACACCAACTCCTTCTTCTAGTTATAAGTCAATCTATGTTAGGTCCATCAGGCGTAATGCCTTAGTCTAGTTTAACTACACCTTCACGGTGATCCCTTAAACTGCATGCTTGTCTTCCCCATATCCATGGTGTGTCTCTAAGAAATAATCACTCTACATGATTTTCTTCTCATGGAAACAAGAACTAGGTGTTGCTACCCCACAACAACCCAAGTTAAAGGAGATTTTAAAACAAGTTTTACACAAACTACATCATTCTCAGTTCTAGTTCCCTCTCCCATGTTCATAGAAGGAATGGGGTTGAGGTAAGGGGACCCTCTCTCCCCTTACCTTTTTATCCTTTATGTAGAGGGTATCGGGAAACTATTAAAAAATGGAGACAAGAGGGGAGGCTAAGGGGCCTGAAAATAAGTTCTCAAATTGAGATAAATCACCTCCAGTTTGTGGATGATACTGCTCTTATTAGTCAATTCAATATCATAGTAGAAAGAAATATAAAAGAATTTTTATATGGGTATACTCAAGCTACTAGGCAAAATTTTAATAAATAAATCTCAAATTATTTTTTTCAATACAACAAATATGGTGAGAGATAAAATTATACAATTGTTGAAATTCATGGAAACTCCTTTACCCATACAATATTTAGGAGTACCTTTATCTACAAAGAAAATAAAAAGCAAAGAGTGGAAAGGGTTGATGGATAGACTTCAAGCTACGCTGAGCAACTAGACTCACAAATTGCTAAGCTTGGGAGGAATGCTTAGAATGATTAAATCTTTGCTACAAGCCCTCGTAGTTTATAATTTTTTCATACTTTAGGTTCCAAAGAGAATTTTAAAAATATATTGACAAACACACAAGAAAGTTTTTATGGTCAGGTGTAAGGGAAGAACAAAAAATAGCACTAGTGGGTTGGGAGAAGATATGCCAACCAAAAAACAAAGAGAATTGAGGATAAGATCAACATCCATTAGCAACAAGGTACTAATTGGGAAGCTATATTGGAGATGGATTACAACTACTAGGGTTTTATGGAGTAGACTCTTACAAGCCAAATATTACCCTAAAGTGGTTGAGAAAAATATTCCAAGACACAAAGTGGAATACAAGGGATCTACTGTATGGAGGATAATGTTAGCAGGCAAGGAGTTAATAAAGCCATACCTATATTTGTAGTTAGGGTATGGAAAGGATGCTCTATTTTAGGAGGATTCATGGAATCAATCTCAACTAATATGGAGAGTTGGAAAGCAGATCTCCAAAAAGCAAGGTGGCGGAAATCATCTTACTATATGAAATCATAGAATCAATATGTGCCAGACTTACTATAGTGGAAACATCCCCGAGAATGGCTAGTGAGGGGATAAAGGAGCTAATGGAAAAACTATGGAGACATCTCCAAAGAAACCTAATTCAAAATGGTTATAAGAGGGATATACTTGGATGGGGAAGAAGTAAGTTGGGAATTTATAAGGCAAAGGAGGAATACAAGGTAGTTTGTGGATATGAGATTACCCCAGCACCACTTGCATGGATATTTGTTTGGAAAAAGGAAGGATGGCCAATAATTAATATTTTCTCATGGCTGATTATGTTAGGATTAATTAAAAAATACGAGCAATAATATAATGCGGAAATAAACACAAAAGAAATTATGCAATACACAATAGACACAGATATAATGTGGTTCACCCAAATTGGGCTACTCCACGGAGAAAATAACTAGGCCCTTTGTATTTCATCTAGAAAACCCCTCTGTACACAACCGCACACCTCATTACAATGTGTTCCCTCCCTTTTGGGGGATGTTCGAACATTCACTATTCAGTCTCTCACATTGCCAGCCTATTCTCCATTCTCTCAAACCCTCATGCAAGTGTTGCTTTATATACCAACAACACATCAAGGGGTTTTACAATATCATGGCCACAAAACCTGGGTTTAAATATATTAACCCAAATATAATAATCCATGGGTTCAAATATATTAACCCAAATATAATAATCCATGGGTTTAAATATATTAACCCAAATATAATAATCCATGGGTTCAAATATATTAACCCAAATAAAATAATCCATGGGTTCAAATATATTAACCCAAATATAATAATCCATGGGTTCAAATATATTAACCCAAATATATTAACATGGAAATATTCAACACATTTCCAACAATCTCCCACTTGTTGAATACTTTCCATAAGGTCTGAAAACTGCCATTGTCAATTGTTAATTGGACATATATCTGCTAACTACTCCCACTGCATGTTTAATATCTAAACATATTAGCTTAACCTATTACCCTCAGCCATCTACTGGCAAGATAACAAAATAGTCCAAAGAACCACTTTAAAAACATTACAAATATTGTTGGAGCTAACTCTGAGAACATTATACTAGGAAACCACCACTAGAATCCACACCAATATCTTTTGGGCACAACTACACTAGTTACAGTAGCTTCTTCAGGTACAAGCTACACTAGTTACAGTAGTTAATGGTTGCCCAAAAACTTATGGTACAACCAATAAACCATCTCAGACATTTTTAGCAACTTTGTAATAAAACCATTAGAACAAGCATTTCCAACCTTAAACTCTAGATCTACCACTTTTGAAGTTCACCAGATCTACCATTGTTGGATCTCACCAGCTCCACCACTCTTGGAGCACACCAGCTCCACCACTGTTGGAGCACACCAGCTCCACCACTACCGGAGCTCAATAGCTCCATCGTTTCCAAAGCACACTAGCTCCACTGCTATCGAAGCACACCAGCTCCACTACTGTCAGAGCTCACCAGCTCCACTGCTATCGAAGCACACTAGATCCACTGCTATCAAAGCACACCAGCTCCATTGCTACTAGAGCTCACCAGCTCTACCACTACCAGAGCACACCAGCTCCACCATTGTTAGAGCACACTAGATCCATTTCTCCCAGAGCTCTCTGGATCTACCACTGCTAGAGCTCACTAGATCCATCACTACTGGAGCTCACCAGATCCATCACTTCTAGAACTCATCATATCCACCACTACCAGAGTTAATCAGATTCACCGCTTCTAGAGCTCTCCAGATCCACCACTACTAGAGCTCATCGGATCCACCATTGTCAGAGCACACTAGCTCCACCACTTGCCTTCTTCTGCCATTGCTCCACTCGAACTGAAAACCCTCCTTTCGAATGTGTTTCTCAAACCCTTAGCTTTGATACCATTTGTTAGGATTAATTAACAAATACGAGCAATAATATAATGTAGAAATAAACATAAAAGAAATTATGCAATACACAATAGACACAGATATAACATGTTTCACTCAAAACACGCTACTCCATTGAGAAAATAACTAGGCCCTTTGTATTCCATCCAGAAAACCCCTCTGTACACAGTCGTACACCTCATTACAATGTGTTCCCCCATTTTGGGGGGATGTTCGAACATTCACTATTCAGTCTCTCACATTTCCAGCCTATTCTCCATTCTTTCAAACCCTCATGCAAGTGTTGCTTTATATACCAACAACACATCAAGGGGTTTTACAATATCATGGCCACAAACCCGGTTTAAATATATTAACCCAAATATAATAATCCATGGGTTCAAATATATTAACCCATATATAATAATCCATGGGTTTAAATATATTAACCCAAATATAATAATCCATGGGTTCAAATATATTAACCCAAATAAAATAATCCATGGGTTTAAATATATTAACCCAAATATAATAATCCATGGGTTCAAATATATTAACCCAAATATATTAACATGGAAATATTCAACACATTTCCAACAGATTAACCACAAAAAGTGCTCGAATTTTGATAATTTGAGAAAAATATGTTTCTTTGGGTCTTCCAAATGTGTTTTTTGTGGAAAGGTAGAGGAGACCTTGAATCACCTCTTTTTGGGTGTTCTTTTACTAAAGACATATGGATCAATTGGTGGAGGCAGATGAGACAACATTGGGAAGTTTTTGAGATCCAGGAAAGCTTTTATGAGAAATGGAAATAGTGCAACTTTAAGACTAAAAAAATTAAAATGATATGGAAACTAGGACCTAGCTTCATATGGTGGCAGTTATAGCTAGAAAAAAATGCATGCATATTTAGATCAAAGTATAGAACAAGAGAGCAAGTATGGGATAGGATTATGAGCAAGGTAATAAAAAAACTATCTATTAGATTACAGGAGAAAACAAACATGAAAATGGAGGAAGTGACTATTCTACGGAGCCTTGGAATAATTGTAACATAGAAACAACTTAGGTATGGATACACAGGTGAGATCCCCTCAAATAACATAGAGTGGAGACCACCTCCTAGAGAGTGGGTGAAGGCAAACACATATGGAGCTTCTACTAAAAATACTTGGAAAGTAGGTTTTGGTATTATCATGCAAAATTAGAAAGGAGAACAGATGTACTAGAGAGAAAAGGCATGAGGGAGGCAAAAAATAATGAAGCAGAAGGATAGGTGATCTTGTCAACATCATTGATAGCTATAAATCTACAGTTACATAAGCTATGGATAGAGATAGACTCTCAGATATGGGATGGAATCTTGGATTCGATAAGGTCCTTTCAGGTGCTAGAAATTAGAGAGAGAAGGAAGGTGGAAGCAGTTCAAAATATCTGGCAGGTTTTTCAAGATGATTTTATTACACATATCAAGCAATAGAGAAATAGGGTGGCAGACTATTTATCAAAATGGAGAAAATATCTAGAGGAAGGACAATATATGGACTCTCAAAAGGAAAATCAGATAAGCTGATGTGAAATAATCCAAGGGATGTGGGAGGTGATACAAGAAGATAGTAGAACATGAAGAGTAGTAGTGATTCTAATGAATCTATCACAATTAGGCCATAGAGCAACACAATATGAATATAAATGGATGGTTTACGAAATTTAGATAAATTGGATAAATTGGAATTCAACTATGGTAGTGTTGAGGTGTATGGATATTTGATTATGTATGGTAATGTTTTATAGGTAATTTTTGAGCCAGGAGAGATTGGAGGAGGATTTTATTTCTCCCTTGATGTCTGTCAAGCTCATTTTACCTTGTAATACAACTTTTATAAATATAATATAATTTTCATTTTTTTCAAAAAAAAATATTTATAACTATATTAAGTTTTAGTGTATGGATTTTCACTGCACTTAAATTTTTAACTTAGGTGGATTTTTGAAAGAAGGATGAGATAGAGGTAAACCTGACAAAATGTGAAGAAAGAGGTATTGGATCAATATAGGCAAAATGGTTTTGATCAATGACTGGTGATATTTTATAAAAGATTCAACCAAGAAAGTAAGACAAACGTTTTGATGGTCTATGTGGCCTAAATTTTTTAAAAAGGTGCAAGGTTGCAGAGAAGTTTCGATGCATGCAAGAAGAAAAAACTAAACATTGGATGTTGGAAAAGCTCCATGGGAGAAATTACAAGAAAATTTTTGAGTCAGACCACAAGTTGTAAGAATCTGTAGAGGACACTTAAAATAAAAAGTTATGAGAGACATATCATCCAAAGGTCTAACAAGAAGGTAAGAGAAAATACTTCTACAAGCCTTTCAATTAAATTCTATCTTGACCACAAAAATTTATAAAAGTCAAACATAGAGAGATGATAAATTTTAAACAACCATCTAATTAAATTTTAATAGCTCGCATCACCTTGGAAGGAAGCTGGAGAATAGACAAGAAGTACTCCAAATAGAAGGGCAAAATGTAAAAGTGACCAACAAGAAAGAGTGGTTAGATATAATTAAGGAATGGGTAGGAGGAAGACCAAATTGTAAGACATCAATGTTGGTGCACAAGAACCCAAAATGGAATGTGAGATAAAATAATAAGCCATTACTGAAAGAAGCTAAGAATCACCTATTGGCATCACTTGGGCTTAGCAATCCAAGAAAAGTCATTGGTATATTGAAGGTATAACTGTGGAAACCATAATAAAAAGCACCCCAAATCTAATAGCATTATTGTAGAAGACAACTATGCTTAATTTTTAGGATCCCTAGGGTGGTAGTTAATATTGTCAATGATATTTGAGCTTCGAATTGATGATTCTAGATCTAGAGATCTCAAAGGACTAAAATAACATAATGTATATTGGATCAAGAGAGGAGTAAGAAGGATATGGTATAAATTCCTACATAAGTTTTGGAGGGAATTTTCCCATTTTTTTCTATAAATAGTAATAGTTTAGGCATTATAGAGGATCAATTAGTTGTTAGTTGTAACTCTCCCTTCATTTTTTTGTATTATGGTCTGGACCCGAACTCTAAGTGGTTCTACAAGCAAGCTTTTGAGCCCTCACTTCTGTACTCATATATATATATATATATATATATATATATATATATATATAAATATATATACACTAGAAGTCACAACTATTAGGATTTTTCTATCCTATTTCTTGTGTGTATGTATGTTTATGTGCATGTATAAGAGGTCGTGACTACTTTATTTTTGTCATATTTCTTGTATGTGCAATCTATGTATAACCATGCTTGTCAAGAAGAGAAAGTGTTCACTTTGAGCTATCGACATAGAAGACTCACACATTCATTTATCCCATTGTTATGCAAAAAATATTATGATCTTGGGGTATTGCCCCTAGTTAGCTTATGATTTTTATTTTTCCTCTATTTCATATAGCTTTTCTTTACCTTTTTCTCTACGCACCAAACGATAGGTAGGTTAGGTTAGAATATATATTTCTAAAGGTCACATCTTAAAAGAATCCAACCTTTTAAAAAAACTTAAGGTAATCTAATTGATATGCTTCCCATGCTCTTAGAGTTATCTTAGAAGGTGTGATAATTAGGTTATCTAATACCCAATATTTGGTGACTACGATAATCAGAAAAGGACAATAGTTTAATGGCATGCTTGATGGGACCTATTGGGGTCTAAATTGACATCAACAAAAAATTGAACTGTGACTATGAATCTATAACTTTCTGGGAGGTGCACACCTGATAATCACATATCAAACCCTGATATTGGATGAATCAAAGATTGCTTCAATCCAACCTCCAGAGTAGGTTGGTATACCTTTTCAACTAATTGGTGTTGACTCAATTAAGCTTAGTTAAAAGTGTAAGTTTAGGGATAGAAATGGGATAAGGGTTAGAAAATAATTGAATGAATAATGGTCGGATAAATCTAACATCACTGACAAATATCAAGAATCCTCTTATCAATCGAGTGGATTTGTTCTTGGTAAAAAAATTCTTGATGGGAAAAAGATAGATGAGACGTTTTTCGTAGGACTGCCCAAACTACCGAACTCGTTTCGGCCATATCTCACTCATCCGGACTCGGATTGAGCTAAAATTTTGAGGGTAGATGCCTGAAAAACCCTAGAACGTCTCCACCAATTTTCATATCATTTGGAGCAACACAGATCCTAGCACATCCCTATGTGTGAACGATATATTTGGCAAGCGGCTATGCGAGGGTTTCATCTGGGGTTGAGTGCAAGCAGCTCCAGAGGTTGGTTTTTAGGGCCTTCGGGCCCTAGCGGCCAATATTTTTGTGGTTTATGCTCAATATTTTAGCAGGAAATGTTGCAGGGGATACAATATGGGTTAGAAATTTGTCTTTCAATAGATCATACTATGAACTTGAGTGACAACGGCTTCCAATTTGCTGCACAAAAGAAAAGTGAAAACCATACCTTTCCACGACGTCTAGGGCAAGGATTAAAGAGATCACGAAACAAGTTTCAAGCAGTTGATCAAAAAATGGCTCATATCTCAAGTGAATCTGGTGCTAAGGTGCACCCACAAAATAATTCTACTATGAAAACCCCTATCAAGGGTAAGAATTTCGAAGACTCAGTCCCAAAAATGAATTTTAGGGATGCCCTTCATGGTGGACAGCCTCAACCCAATGCTAATATCAATATTAGGGCTTCCCATAAACCTCTAAGAATGCCTAAGATTGATCCCAGGAAAATGGAGTCAGGATGTCTTAAAGCAACTGGATGGAACTCCTATTGTTAAGCTTGATATGGGTAACATTCAGACCGGCATTGAAGATTTGGAAAAAAGAGGACTAATTTGTCGGTTCGTGGGTTTTCGTCCGAGTCTATCTCGCTTTCAAAGTCTGGGCTGCAAAAGTCTGGAAAACTAAAGGTGAGTTACAAATCTCTATTTATCCAAATGGTTATTTTCTTGTTTTATTTGCTAATAATGAAGATAGAGAGAAAACTTTTCAAGGGGGTCCTTGGTTTTTTGGAAGGGCAGTGCTTTTCATGAAGCCCTGGCATACTAAATTTAAAGCTGAAGAAGAGATGCCTTCTATAGCTCCCGTGTGGGTTAGACTCTTTGGCCTCCCTATTGAATTTTGGAATCCTACTATTTTTTCTTCAATTGGAAACTCTTTAGGAACTTTTATGATGACTCGCTGATTGTACTCAAAATTTTGAACATATTATTTATGCTCGAATTTGTGTTTTAATGGATTTTGACAAACCCCTACCTAAAAAGATCACATTACAATTTGGGGAAGACACTTGGGAGCAAGTAGTGGACTATGAGAACATTCCTTTTCGTTGTAGAATTTGCCATGAATATGGTCATTTGGCCAGTGCTTGCCCAAATAAAATTCCTGATCAAAAGAAAGAAGATATAAACTCAAGCAGGTTTCCAAATACCTAAGAAGAAGAACACTTAGAAAAAACCAGTTATGAAGGATCAATCAAAGTCATCTCGCTAATATGTTTGAAATCCTTTCCACAAATGATGTCCCAAGTGAGGAAGAGGAAATAATGGAAACTGAAATCTTAGAAACACAATTTAAATATGAAGGGAAGAACTCAGAGACAAACCAACAAATCAAAGGTTTTCAACATAAAAAAAAAGGAGAAAATTTACACAAGAAAAACAATATTTCAAATGTCAAAACTTCAAATAATGCAGGTCCCAATATAGACTCCGTTGAACCATCTAGTAAAATTTTGGTTGTGTACGAGCATTCTTCAAGGTTAGAAGCCATCTCAGATTCAATTGGAATAAGTCAAGAAACAGGGAAAAAAAATTGAAGATGGATTCTAATCAAAAAGTAGGTCGCAAGACCAATCAATATCATATGGTAAAAGAAGGTGAAAAGCTTGTAGAGGAAGGTAAGATTAATGCCCTTCCCAAATTTTTTAGCCCTGGTATTAATGAAGATCATCACTTGGAATATTAGAGGACTCAAAGGGAGTCTTTCAAAACAAAATGAAATTAGAAGAATGATTCAGTAAATCATCCACATCTTGTTTTCCTTCAAGAAACAAAGATGTCAATGGAGGATATGGACTTAATTGCCAAGAAAATTTGGCCAACTGGAAAAGTGGTTTCCCTCAGCTCCCAAGGGACTTCGGGTGGCATTGCTTGTCTTTGGGATCCAAAAGAGGTAGTTATTCACCATATGGTTGGCAGTTGGGGTTTGTTGGCTATAGCTATTCAAAGTAGACATTCCAACCAGATTATGCTCTACATTACCGTTTATGCTCCGACTTCTTTGGAGGAAAAAAGAAGACAATGGAAGGATATTACTCATATTATCTCTCATTTTCCTAAAGCTTGGATCTTGATCGGAGGAGATTTCAATACCATCCTCTCTCTGGATGAGAAAAGGGGGGGAAATAGAAATTTGGACAAAAGCACCGACCTCATGAGCGAATATATTGCAAACCTCCATCTTGTGGATATCCAACCAGATAATGGCCTTATGACTTGGTCTAACAGAAGGCAAGGCTTAGCTTGTATAATGGAGAGATTGGATAGGTTTTTGCTCTCTAAAAATTTCTTAATCCATGGTCACATTCCTAAAGTGAAGACTCTTAATAATGTCTGGTTCGGATCATTGGCCACTCATGGTGGAAATGTGGAAAACCAATGTGAGTTTCTCTCCTTTTCGTTTTCAATTAATGTGGCTTAGAGACATTTCCTTCAGACCTCATGTGCAACAATGGTGGAAGGAAGGTAAACCTAGGCATGGGACTAAGATGTTCTGTTTTGCCAAAAGACTCGCAATACATTAAATCCAAAATCAAGACTTGGAACCGGAAAGAGTTTGGGGATGTTCATAAAAAAAAACATGAAGTTATTGCTCATCTTGAAAATTTGAATAAGAAAATCCATTTAGATGGCCTCACAGAGAAGAGAAGTGCAGATGAAATTAAACTCACAACTCAGCTTAGAGGAATGGGAAAAAAGAGAAGAAATCTTATGGAAGCAAAAATCTAGAATTCAATGGCTCAAAGAAGGAGATCGAAACACAAATTTCTTCCACAAATCTCTTCTAGCTCGAAGATCTCACAACTTTATTTCTTCCTTAAAATCAGATTCTGGAGATGTTGTTTATACTTGGGATGGCATGAACTCTATTGTTGTTGATTACTTTTCCAATATTTTTGCCGCTACTCCCCTTGACTCACCTTCACAATATAATGTTCTTCAAGCAATCCCTTCTCTTATCACTTCTGAGGAGAACTCTATTTTGACTGCTCCTGTTACTATCAATGAGCTTCAACAAGTAGTTTTTAAAATGCAAAAAGGGAAAACCCCAGGTCCTGATGGTTTTCCTATTGAGTTCTACCAAGAGTTCTGGGATATCCTTCATGTTGATTTATTAGAGGTGGTGGAAGAAGCCAGGAAAGCCAAAGAAATTTTGAAGGTTATCAATAAAACTTATATTACTCTTGTTCCAAAAGCTCAAGAGGTTGATCATATCTCAGCTTTTAGACCTATTGCTTTATGTAATGTTCTTCTCAAAATCATTACTAAAATCATGGCAGTAAGGTTGAAGCCTCTTTTGCATAAGATTATTTCCCTAGAGCAAGGGGGTTATGTGGAAGGACGTCAAATAGTAGATGAGATAGTTCTTGCTCAGAAGCCATCCATTCCATGGATATGCAAAATTCTCCTTCCATGTTCATTCGGTTAGACTTATCCAAAGCTTATGACAGAGTGGATTGGCACTTCCTTATCAAAGTTTTGAGGCAATTTGGTTTCTCTAAGGATTGGATGGATTGGATTATGGGATGTATCTCTTCAGTTTCCTACTTAGTTCTTATCAATGGCAGGCCTTCTCAATCTTTCCCAGCTTCCAGAGGTATTAGGCAAGGTGACCCGCTATCCCCTTATTTATTCATCATTCTTGCTGAATGCTTGGGTAGGACTATAACCAAAAAGAGGGAAAACAAAACCCTTGAGGGAGTTACCATTGCTCATGGAGCTAGACCTATCTCTCATCTTCAATTTGTGGATGACTCTACTCTTTTAGGTAAAGCTACAGCTAAGGAAGCTTCTAATATTAAGCAAATCATTAGCTATTTTTCTAAGGCTATTGGGCAGTTGATCAATGAAGACAAATCTAAAGTTATTTTCTTTCACTGCTCTACTAGACAGGAATCCATGGTCTTGGATAAACTAAGATATAAGAAGACCTCTCTTCCAATCACTTATTTAGGTATTCCCATAAATATTCAAAGGCAGAAAAATAAATATTGGAATTGGTTGTTGGACAAAGTCAAGAAGAAAATTGGAAAGTGGACCAACAAGTGGCTTTCTTCTGGGGGTAGAATCACCTTGGTAAAATCAGTCCTTCAAGCTATTCCTATTTATGTTTCTTCCATTTTGAATATCCCAAAGGCTGTTCTTCGAGAATTGGATCAAATCAGTCATCGTTTCCTTTGGAGTGGTACTAAGGAGAAAAGAAAATGGGCCTTGGTGAAATGGGATACTTTATGTCTTCCTAAGAGTGAAGGGGGGTTAGGATTACGGTCTTCAATTAATAACAACAAAGCTTTAGCTCGCTAAATTATATTGGAGGATGTTGCATAACCCCAATGCTCTTTGGGCCAATAATCTCCGTGCTAAATATGTCGAGAACAAAAGTCCCGAAGACCTTGTTCGCTATCAACTTCCTACCAAAGGTTCTCCCATTTTAGCAGCTTCTTAAGACCGGTGAGGATTTGATAAAGAAAAATTATTTTGGATCATTCATAATGGTCAACATGCAAATTTTTGGACAGATTCTTGGGATGGTCACAAGCCTTTGATAACTCGGCTTCCCGATTGGAGGCCTTGGATGGAGGAGCTTCACCGAGCTAATTGGATAAAGGTGGCTAATTACTATCTGTACCATACAGGTAATTCAAAGGTTGGTAGATATTGGATCCCTATTGAGGACTGGCCTATTCAAATCCCGTAAAGGCAAAGACAAGATATCCAAGGCATCCTTCATATGAGATCCCTCTCTTGGTCCCATGAAAAAGATTGTTTTGGATGGAACAACACTACTAAGGGTGAGTATTCAGTTGCTCAAGGTTATTTGACCTTATGCCATAATAATCCCAACCATTCTTTCGACATATTTTCTCGATTGTGGGCTCAAAAGCTCTGGCCTAAGGTGAGGTTCTTTAATTGGCTTTTATTGCATCGTAGGGTGCTTATCGGTGAGCAACTTATGAAGCATGGTTTTCATGGCCCTTTTAGATGTGAAATTTGTGAACAGAATGTAGAAAATATCAACCATATTTTTATTGAGTGTACTTTAGCCTTCGAGCTATGGAGGAGAATGGCCACTTTACTTGGCTTACAAGTGGTCCAATTTTTTTACTTTTGAACAGACTTTGGAGGGATTGGCCTAATCAAGAGGGTGTTGATCATTTTATTAGGCAGCTTAGTTTGGATGGGTTCTACCATTCTTCTTTGGAATATTTGGAATGAAAGGAACAACCAAATTTTTAATCAAGATAGGAAGGATATTCACTATATTTGGCAAAATACCATAGCCAACTTAGTTGAATCAGTCCATCATCTCCTTAATCACCCCCAAAACTCCCACCAAAGATGGGATCAAGTGATGCAAAGATTGAAGATTAAACCTTCTAAGGGCAACCAACTTAAAGGGAATGTGAGTATTAGTAAGATGGATAGGAATAGAAATTGGCAACCTCCTCCTAAGGATTTTGGAAAAGTCAATACCGATGGAGCCTCTAGAGGGAACCCTGGAAAAGCCAGTGTGGGAGGAATTGGTAGACTTTCGGATGGCTCCCTGGTTTTTACTTTTGCCGAGAATTTGGGTATTCTTTCCAATAACCTTGCTGAGGGGTATGGTATCCTCAGAGGCCTTCAGGAGGCTACTAAGGTTGGATGGGAAAAGGTGTTAGTTGAGTCTGACTCTCAACTTATGATTAATCTCTTGAAGAATCCTTCTAAGAATCATAAGGTGGATTGGAGAATAAAAATAATTATTGAGAAGATTCAGTTAATCCATATGGGATTTTTGAAAGTTGATTACAATCATGTGGTCAGAGATCAAAACAAGAGTGCTGATGCTTTAGCTAATTGGGCTTTGGACAAAGGTGATCTTACTTGTTATGGCCACCCTCCTATATGGTGGGCTTCTCAAATTAGGGAAGCTCTTCTTTCTATCATTTCTTTGGATGGCTCCAGTTTCGAAGGTACCTAGTTTCTTCTTGTTTTTTTTTTTGCTTCTCTTTGGTTCATTCAGTTTTTTTTAGTTCCCTAGCTCATTCTATTCTTTATTTTGTTTCCTCTGTTGATTCTTGCCTTAATAGTCTTCTAGTCTAGATAGGTCATTGTTTTGTTCATTTTTTATTTTTTTTTCTTTTTTGTTTTTTTTTGTTTAGTTTTTTAAGGTGGGTGGGTTTTTTTATTTTGTTTTGTTTTTGTGTTCTTTGTGTTGTTTTTTGTTGTTCTTGTGTTTTTGTTGTTTTGTTTTTTTTTATGTTTTTTGTTATTGTTCTTGTGTTTTTTTCTGTTCTTGTTCTTGGGTTTCTCTTTGTTTGTGTTATTTCGTGTTTTTATGTGTGAGTGTTTTCTATGTTTTTTGTTTTTGTTTATTGTCTCGTTGTTGGTTGTTTTTTATTTTTATTTTTTTTTTAATTTTTTAGGTTTTGGTTGTGTTTATTTTTCATGTTTTTTTTGGGTTATGTCTTTGTAGTGTTCTCGTTGTTTTTGTCTTGTTTGTGTTTTGTTATGTGGTTCTTGTGTTTTTCTATGTGGTTTGTGTTGTGGTTTCTTTTATCTTATTGTGCGTGTTTGGTTGTGCTTTTGTTTTTGACACACTCAAGGAGCATGTTTTTTATTTTATTTTATTATTTTTGTTGTTATTTACTTATTTTTAAATTGGTTTTGTGTGTTTGTTTGCTCCTTGAGTATGTCAAAGGTGGTAGGCCAGGTCCGAGTCCTGGGCATTTTTGGCGGAATGGATACCCCCGCCTCCTTGGGTCTTACCCGAAAGTGGCATCCCTTTTGGGATGTTTTCCACAAATAAAAAAAAAAGAATCCCCTGATCAATCACATTTCCAATATGCCACACTTAAGACTAACAACATTAAAAACTAGTCATCTCCATAATTAATGAATAATAAAAAACTTAGAGAACTATTTCAAACATCTGAAATGTTAATAATCCAAATAGAAGAATTAGATCAACCTTCAAACTAACAGAAAAAGAAGCTCTCTATAGCATTTCTTTAAGCATAAACCATTCTAATTTATCCCAAATTAGCAATCCCATATCAGAAGAATTGACTAACCATAACAACAATAGCAGAAATGAATTCATAGAATAAACTCACAAAAGATGAAGATACAATCCTGAGGAAAATTTCCAAGTAATGCTCCTTCTATTTATTTCTCAGTAAAATTACAGTAATATGATAGGCAAACACTCTAGAGTTGACCCCTATAAATGAAGGCGCAACCATTTTATATAGATTTTATAATAACAGTAGAAATAATGTGAACATTACAAGGATTTTCATGCCATATCAGTAGGCTATTGAGGTGGTTGCCTCTTATTTTCTTACAAGAAAAAAAGGAAGGAGCTGCTCTCCAAGAATTTTTGCAACTTTGATCTCTACAAGTTGTTTGGCCCTCAATAGAATCCGCTGGCTACACTGGTGGTAGGTTGATATGGTCCATCCCTTATTCTTGATTAGGCTTTTCATCCATAGATCTATAACTAAAAACTCAGGCAAATCTTGATTCCAATGATGCTTGGTCTTCCTTGGTTCTTTTTGCTTGTGCTCTTCAGAATCCATTTCAACTGGTTGCATTCTCTTCAACTTTGAAATCTGCTCCTTCAAATTTCACTAGGTCAGGTTTGACCTATTTGAATAGGGAATAAGAGCTTTGAAGCAACCCACATCATTCTATGAAATCCACTCCTTCAAATTTTGCAGGTTATGTTTGACTAGTTTGACCATGGAATTCAACATTGTGTATTACCTAGATAGGTTTTACAACATCTATCAGAATTTGCCTTGTCTTTCATAGTGTTTTGTTTCAATTCTGCTACTTTTAATTCCGTTGAGCATCATTTGACTATGTTGATCGTAGAATTTTTATATCGTGTTGGTTCTCTATGGACTAACACTGCATTGCTATTTCTTATTCAAAATCTGCTCCTCCAGTTTTTTCTAGGCACTGTTTGACTATGTTGATCGTGGATTTTTGCATTGCACCACAGGTAGGCATAAAATAACATAGAGTCTCTTTTAGAAGAGTAATACTTCTTGTTGGGTCATCTTCCTTTTCACAACTCCGCTACTCCAAAATCCACTATGCTAGTTTTGATCGATTTGACAATGATTTTTTACACTGAATCTACTTCGTGCGAAATTTATAAGCATGTTTTGTTCAATGGACCCTTGTTAAAAAAAGGAGCAATTTCACCCATCCTTTATTTAGTTTCCGCTCCTCAAAATTCCGTTGGACACTGTTTGACTAGTCTAACCACGAAATTTCGCACATCACCAAAATTTAACACTACAACTTCTCTATGCAAAATTTCACACATCAAAATAATTTAACACTACAATCTAGATTTACACTCACCTCTCTAAATTTTGCTCCACTCCTCCAAGTTTTTTTGGGCACTGTTTGACCAGTTTGACTGTGGAATTTTTTGTCTCAGTGGATTTTAACACTACAACTAAGGTTCTTTCACCACTTAGCCAAAAATTTTAAAAAATTCTAAGTATGTGTCCCTTTTAGGCCTACATTTTGGTGTCTCTTGGGAAAATTTACTTGCACAGATAAGGAACTCAGAGCCTTATCCACTAAAATCCCAATGGACTTTGAGGTAATAAATGATGCGACCAAGGAGGGGGGAAGGGCCAAACAAAAATGCAGGGAAAAAGTGATGGGCCTAAACTTAAGAAGAACAAGACAAAACAAAAAATGGGTGGAGACAAAGTAGGATTATATCAATAGTCAGTAGAGGGAGGTAAAATAAACCCTATATTACTAATTAAATGGATGTGATCAGATAAATCTAGGGATAAAACTTAGTGTAACAATCTCCTCGAAATAAAAAAGGAAATCCTAAAGGAGGGGCTATATGGTATCATTTCAAGCAAATTAGAGGAAGCAACACTAATGTACTAGGGAAGTAGAGAAAATAAAAACAAACAAAGAGAATTGGAGTTACACAAAAATAGGGAGCCTTGCACCGCATAACATCTATATATACATACTCCATCGTGGTGTAGGTTCCATATGCATAATCCATCAAGGTACAATATTACGTCCAAGGTAGATAAATTGCCATGAATTGCAATCTATCTTTCTCTTTGGATCGCTTACGGTGTTTAGCAAGGGTAAAAAATACCTCCTTCATCTATTCGAGCTCTCCTCTACCATTTTTCATCTATGGATTTTGATCCATCTCAGATGTTGAACTATTTTCAAACTACTACTCCTCCTTTTATAGACTTGAAAAAGGCACAATGTAAGTTGATGATGCAGAGATCTTGACTCTATATCTTGAAAAGTACTTAATTCATTCATATAGAATTCTTGCTCTTACTAAGTCCTTTACCTTCATGACCCTGGTCAATTTGGCTTGTTTCACGTAGGGTATTTTCATGGCCTCCTCACCAAACCTTATGTTTGACCATCTAGTATCCATTGGGAAACAAATTCAGAAGGTCTTACCATGAATAAAACCATCAAACATAAATGTTGATATTACACTTTCTACCATAGATGTCATTCAAACTCAATCCTAACCTCTCATCCATTCTCATGGTAAAATATATACAAAATGGCAAGGGTTGGCATTTCGAAATGAACCTGCCTCTACTTTATTATGATGATTGTAGTAAGCTATTTTATTTACCTATCGGCTATGTACACAAAAATGTGGCATGTATGCCCACATCTAGCCTTAAATATACCTTGTGAATCTATCTGATGTATTTGCAATGTTCGGACCATATGGCTCTAAATTTGTACTTCTTAAAACTTTTGTGATGTGATTCATATATCTCATCTATTTAAATGTAATTATGCTTTGGTCCTTCTCCTATCATGTCATAGGAGTCCAATATTACTTTTATAATCTTTGTAGTTTGGAGGTATCCTTCTCATTGATAGGTCATGATCATGGTATCTATCTTGAAAATTTCATGCCTTTGACGAAATTGGCCCTTCACTCCTCTACCCATCGCCTATTCAAGAGCATAGGCATCAAGCTGAGAGGAATGACCCCCTTTTATTTCTCAAGATAAAGAAGAGGTCTTCATGGCTCACGTTCTATTTGGATAACATCATTCCCATAGGTCTCCTTGGGGAGGAGTTATTGTCCATACCCCTGCAATGTTATGCATAGTGGACGAAAGGTTGGTGTGGGGCTTCTTATAATATTTGATGATGAAGGGGTAAAGGCCTTGGCTAAAAATATTAAAGATATTTCTTCTTTTAAATATTCTAATATAGTTCATCTCCTTCTCGAGATAAAATCCAAAAGGTTCAATTGAAGCTTCAAAAAGACAAATGCCAAATAATGGGGGCATGTCAATGACCATGATATCTAGTACCATGAATAATTTAGGTAATCCTACCAACATCATCACAAGTTAGTTTGAAATTCCCAACACTCTTATGGCATTTCCACTAAATTGTAGGTATTTAAGTTCCACATATTTGAAAGCCAGTTCCAAGCCTTCACATACCTGAAAAGGCATTATAGGTACTTCAGTTCCTGGGTTTACTAGGTGATTGTGCACCATCCCCTTTTCAAAAACAATTGATACATAACATAGGTTGAAATGTCTCTCATGAAAACCTAACACATTACTTTCAAGGATTTCTCTACTTGCTTCAGCTAAACTCTTTAAAGAAAGGTTAGCCAAATTGACGCTTGAGTGTACCAACAAATATCTCCTCAAGTCTTACTCTGATTGAGATGACCCTTCAAAAGATTTTGGAATTGATGTACCTTTTTATTCTGTTGTTCTAGCATTATTGTAGGAAAATACAAGTCCCGTAGAGATTCAACCCTCCTTTGATTCAGGGATTTTCCTACTAAGATCTGTTCTCGCACCAACACTTGACTTTCCTCATCTTGGACGGAACTTTGTAGTGTTGTGTGGGAACTATCGGTACTATTAATTAGAGAACTTGATTTTATGCTACAAACCCTTTTATTTCTTATATGGGTATAGCCATAATTCATTATTTGCTCTAGGTTGTACGGTGTAACTAGGATTGGTAGTGAAATACCATTTTTAGTCACCTCCTCAGGTTTTGGATCATGTTCCTCTTCGTATTTAAATTTATTCCAATCTTTAGTGAGTCATGGATCGCAAAAGTGGTAGGTAGTGGGGCCCTGTAATATCATATTGACAAGGTGGGGCTCTTTCCTTCCTTTGTATATCACTTGACCACCCCTTTGAAGTGATAGTAACCCATCACCAATATTTTATCCTGCCCACAACTCAGCTTATTTAATAGTTCTACTAAAATATGGGATAGATAGGGGCTAGAGAAAAAGGGGTTAACTATTCTCAGATGGAATTTGCCTGTAGTGATTAACATATTTTTTACTCTTATGGCTTCTTGAAAAATTTGTGGGAATATCCTTTCTTTAGACTACTGGATAAGGATACTTAAATTTAGAATGTGGTGCATGAATGTAATAAAGGTATTCTTGGGTAATTCTTTTCCACATCCTCTTAAAATAAACTTGAACTCAAAGAGGCTTTCATGAAATGATTTCTTTATGAACGAAAACTGAGTGAGGAGTAAGAAGGGATCCCCAGGGTCATCAAACTCCTCTATGAGGGCTTTGGCCAAATCATCCCAAGTTATGATACTCCCACCATCCAAATATTTGTACCACAACAACACTTTACCTTTTAAATATAGAATCAACAATCTGAACATAACATCTTCAAACTCTATTTTGTAAATAGATGACAAGGAAGCTATATCTTGGCAATGTTCTTTTGCAGTTTTCTATTTTTCTTGATAATCGGGTAAATTTTTTAGGGTAATTTTAGAAATCTCATGTAAAATTGGGATGTGTAGGGGTCCAAAGTCATGCCAAGGGAGGTAATGGTGACTAGTAATTGGGCCTATAAAATTTTAGAATAAAATAAGAGAGCTATATCCAATCAAAACAATCCTTAAAGGCAACTGGTCATTAGATCTGAATTTACTTCCCAACATAGTCGCCAAGTGAATTTTAGTTTCTCTGCTTAATGAGGTCAAGAAAACTCACTAAATCCTTATTCCTCTGAGAATTATTGATAAATAAATGGGTAGGGGAAATATGTGTCTTTAGTTTCCCACTAGACGTGCTAAAAATTGTTGGGGTCTGAATTGACATCAACAAAAACTTGAACTATGACTATGAATCTATGAATTTATGGGAGGTGAACACCCGCTAATCACAGCTCAAACCCCGACATTGGATGGATCAAAGAATGCTTCAATTCAAACTCTAGAGTATGAAAGTATACCTTGTGAACTAATTGGTGTTGACTCAATTAAGCTTAGTTAAAAGTGTAATGTAGGGATAGAAATGGGATAAGGGTTAGAAAAAAATTGAATAAATAATGGTTGGATAAAACTAATAACATTGACAAATATCAAGAATCCTCTAATCAATCACATTTTCAGTATGCCACACTTAAGACTAACAACATTCTAAACTAGTCATCTCCATCATTAAAGAATAATAAAACACTTAAAGAACTATTTCAAACATCTAAAATATTAATAATCCAAATACAGAATTAGATCAACCTTTAGGCTAACAGAAAAATAAGCTCTCTAAAAAATTTGTTTAAGAATGAACCATTCTAATTTACGCTAAATTAGGAATCCAATATCAATAGAATTAACTAATCATAATAATAGTAGTAGAAAAGAATTCACATAATAAACTCACAAAAGATGAAGACACAAGCTTGAGGCAAATGTCCAAGTAATGCTTCTATTGATTTCTTAGCAAAATTATAATAATATGATAGGCAAACACTCCAGATCCGACCCTTAGAAATGAGGGCTCGACCACTTTATATATATTTTACAATAATAGTAGAAATAATATGAACATTATAAGGATTTTCATGCCAGATCAGCAGTATGTTGAGGTGATGGCCTCTTATTTACTTACAAGAAAAAATGGAGCTGCACTCGATGAAACTCTACAACTCTGAGCTCTACAAGTTGTTCGACCCTCAACAAAATTTAGTGGCTACACTAATGGCAGGTTGATATGGCCCATCCCCTATTCTTGATTAGGCTTTTCATCCATATATTTTTAACTAAAAACTCATGCAAATCTTGATTCTGATGACGCTTGGTCTTCCCTAGTTCTTTCCACTTGTGCTCTTCATATTGGTAACATTCTCTTCAACTTTGAAATTCACTCCTTCAAATTATTTTGGGTTGGGTTTGACCAGTTTGACCATAGAATAAGAGCTTTGAAGCAACCCACATCATTCTATTAAATCTTCTCCTTCAAATTCTACTAGGTTGGATTTGACCGTAGAATTGAACATTGTGTATTACCTAAACAAGCTTTGCAACATCTGTCTAAATTTGCCCTGTCTTCTGTAGTGTTTTGTCTCAATTTTGCTACTCTAAATTTTTTTGAACACCGTTTGACTGTGTTGACTATAAAATTTTGATATCGTGTTAGTTCTTGACAAATTTTAATGTTGCATTGCTCTTTCTTATTCAAAATCCACTCCTCCAATTTTTGCTAGGCACCGTTTGATTGTGTTGACCATAAATTTTTGCATTGTACCATAGGTGGGTAGAAAATAGCATAGAGCTTCTTTTTAAAGAGCAAAACTTCTTGTTCGATCGTCTTCCTTTTCACAACTCCGCTACTTCAAAATACGCTATGCTAGTTTTGACCAATTTGACCATGGATTTTTACGTTGCATATGCTTTGTGTAGAATTTATAACCGTGTTATTTTCAATGGACCCTCGTTAAAAAAATGAGTAATTTCACCCATCCTTTATCTAGTTTTTGCTCCTCAAAATTCTATTGGACGTTGTTTGACCAATCTAATTGCAAAATTTTGCACATCAGTGGAATTTAACATTGTAACTGCTCTACGCAGAATTTCGCACATCAGCAAAATTTAACACTACAATCTAGAGTTACATTCACCTTTTTGAATTCTACTTCACTCCTCCAAGTTCCACTGGGCATTGTTTACTAGTTTGATCATAGAATTTTCCGTCTCAATAGATTTTAACACTACAACTAAGGTTATTTCACCACTTAGAAAAAGGTTTGAAAATTTGCTGAGTATGTGGCCCTTTTAGGCTACAAGAGCTAATTGATTCATTCTAATTAGTCCTACTATGAAAAGGACTATATAAGAATGAGACCCTAGTGAAGGTCCCTAACTATCTACTTGAATGAAGCATAAAAAAGTCTCACCTAGTGATTCTACTCAAAGATAAATATCTAGAAGAAGCTTCTTAGAAAGATACATTTTGATGAAGATCCCAGTCTTCTGTACTAAAAATAAATAACAATATTCACTTGGAAACTTTTCTCAAAGTAAAGAATCCAAAAGTTTATGAATTAAATAACTACAACCAAATATTTTGTTGTTGCCAATATTTACGTGTTTCCCTCATTGCTTAACACCATTTCAAGAAGAAGAAGAGGCTAAGGTGAGATCATGGATACTCATTCACCCAGAACATCCCCTACTTGAAATGATAAAGTTCCATTACAAACTTCTCCTCTTACTTTAATGTGTAATGATATCCAACATCTATATTAAAATTTCTCCTATGCTACACTAGGGAAGATATGATAGCTTTAATCAAACACCTATAGAATATGGTTAGCTTATGTACACTTCATAATGTAATAGAACAAAATATGAATTTGATATTATTGTGGTGTCATTCAGAGGTAAGGCTCATGAGTGGTATATCTCACTTCAACCACACTCAATTGTTGACTAGGATCAGCTTGTTGCCTTTCTTATGGAACTATTTAGAGAGAAGGAAGATGGATAGTCTTTCTTAGAGCAATTATCAACCTTAAAGAGAGCACTCATGGATGCCATGGCCAATTCCAATTTCTAATATCATAAGTCATTACATATAATACTTGATGAGATTCATCTCCTCCTAGCTATGATATTTATTTAATATTTAAAGTCCTGATATTCCCACATATCTATGATGATTAAGGTCAAGGGATGAAATTCTTTGCTAGATGCATATAGCATAACCATCCAGATAGAAAATAAATTGATCTAGATTGGAAGGCTAGCCCCTAGGCCCCTGATGCCTCTATTTCTTAGTGTTCAATCTCCATGTTAGCCTCCTCAAGTAATTCATCCAACAACCTTTCACAAATATCGATCATACTTGCAATCCCTATTCCCATTCCTACTCTAATTCCCTCTTCTCTAGACAAATTTGAGTTTTAAGTGATGAAAAATATGCTCAAGATAGTCACAAATGACATTTTTTCCATGACCAGGCAACAAAATACATAGAGGTTCTAGTATTATAATAACCCAAGACATCCTTTCTAGTAAAGTAACTAGGGCAATGTACCTCCTTTCAATGGCTATCTAAGGTCCCAATTCTAGGCTAATTAGGATGTATATTGGGCATATATACATAATCAAACAATAGTGATAGTGCCAACCACTCTATAGCAAGTACCTCCTAACCCTACTAAGAAGATAACTCTCATACAAAACAATTATGTGAAGGAGAATACTTCTTGATACTTCCTAGCTCCAAACACCTACCCTACATAGATCTATTCCAAAGAAAACTCCCAACCATATGTAGCTATGCTAAGTGAAATGATGCTTTCTTAGACATCTACATCTTATTTAGGCATTGAAGCTTAGATAACAAACCAACCCATCCCTATATCTTCCCTACCTAAATCAAGTGGTGCTCCTTTAGAGTAAATCTTAGTAACATGGGATGAGGAGGAAGTGTACATGGTATCTGACAGAACATACATTCCAATAACCAATAGTCCACACACTTGATTAGACTATATAACAAGGCCAAAAAGTGGGTGACCCTATATATCTAAAGAAGGCCAACTAATCCCAAAATGGAGCCTTCTATCATAGTACCATAAAAGCAGAGTGCACTAGAAATTTTGGTGGCTAGCAAGCCAAGAGCTTCAAAAGATCTAAAGCAACACACTCCTCGATCAAAATTAGTAAAAAATCCTCAATCAACTAAGGAAAAACCCAAAATTTAGCTAATGTTGAGTACTCCTTAGAAGATAAATTCCCTTGGGTCATTCTACATGGTGGATCACTTGAAGAAATCCATGGTAGGTGTACCCATATGGGATATCTTGTCCATTCTTGAGCAAAAATAAAATCTAAATAAAGCATTGGAGAAAGAAAATGAGATTGAACAACAAAAGGAACCTATGGTTTTGTAAATATCTAACCAAAGACTAATTAGACCTAAACCCACTTCTTTTTATTTGTCCCTAATCCAAATATTGGGAGTGGTATAACTTTTACTCACTTTATATGTCTATTTGATACTAACAATAACACAAGATATAATAGTAATTGATCTCCATATATCTTATGGTATCTTCTTATTGAGAGATTTTACTACTAAATTAGGAGAATATTTGTACTTAGATTAGCCTTTCATGGTTTTAAGGAATCAACATGACCAAGATAAATATCACATTAAAGCCACTTTACTTGCATCATGTGGAACACTTACATACATCAAGGCTAAACATTGATCAAATTCTCATGTCAAAATAAGAGTAGTTTGAGTCATAAGTGTTTGTTAATGAGATGCATCCCTTCATCCTAAATTATTAGGTGAACTAATGGGAAATAAAATTTTGGGGTTTTGATCCTCCTAAAATGTATGGATATATAAGGATGGGTTGAAGCTCAATCAAATTTTTACCTTATCTGGATGATGTATAAAAAAAGGATGTGTCAAGTCATTTTCGCAATATTTTTTGTTTTTTCTTAGCCTCTTCGTGTAGGTTTAAAGCCTTTCAAAATTATTAGACCCCTTAGGCTATACCTAATACTTTTACTAGTTGGTTCAAACTTGTTGGATTTTTAATCCTTACTACCACAAAATATCATAGGTCCCAATATAAAATAGCCATAATATTAAAGTTCAAAATAATATTATATTGAGTAGAATAATATATAAGAAAGTTAATATGTATATCAAGTCCTATATAATGAATAAAATAACATTAATTTATATAACAAAATATGAATGTAAATGGTCTAAGTCATTCATGAACTATGCATAAAGAAAACTTACAATATTACTTGCTCAAAATATATATACAAGATTTATTCCTTTCCTTCATGTTACAAATTTATAATCTGATAGTTATATTACATTCAATTTATTTCTTATGGATCATTGTCTCCATAATATAGCCATAGTAATATGACTCTTCAAGTACTTGACTATTGCTCTCCATATGGCAAGGTCCATGACCTTTGACTTATCATCTTACCACTTGCATACTAGACTCTTCACTTTCTTCTTACATGCAACTTGACTATATACACATCTACATGACTCTTACACTTCTACGTGCATTCCTATTATAAGACACTTGTGCACATCATCATATTACATATTTGCACTCTTACATACAATACACTTGTGCACATTCTCTCAATCTACACTTGCACTCTAACTTACATGACACTTGTGCATTTCGTACACATCGACACTTACATAAAGGGGAAATATAAATCACTCACCTAAACTAAAGAATCAACCATAATCTACTACATATTTATAATTTTACCATGAAGGTACTATGGGGGTACATTAGCATGTACCAAATAATGTAATATAGCTCCACACCTCCTTGTATTACACTATTTGGTCAATGAAGACTTTAATCTTCAATATTGGTCTTCATCTTTGTTTTCAATATTCAAGTGACATTGCATTGTTCATGAACCTTTGATTCTCTAGAATATTCTTCATCATCTTGAATCTTGGGTTCAACTCTAAGTTCTTTTTCATCTCTATTATTTGGATCTTCAATATTTGTATCTTCATTATTTTCTTGAACTTCTTTGATTTTGTGCTTCTAATTCATGTGCATGAATAGCTTGATCTTTATCTTTATCTTTGTACTTTGAATCATGTGCTTCATTTGGTGTAGTTTTCCTATAATCTTGTTATTTTGTAACTTCTGAACATTCACTTAAATCATAATAATAATTTCTTGAATTAGATGAACTTGGAATGTCAATATTGCATGAAGAATGAAACATTGTTTTTAGGGATGATTCACTTGATTCAATTGTATCAATTTCTACTTTTCTACTTAGAGTTTCAATTAACTCCTTTTGTCTTAGATTTTCATCTTTATGAAGTTCAAGTGAAAGCAATGCCATATATATTATGCTACCTATATCAAGAGGTATCATAATATCATCCTTTGAATTATCAATTGCTTCAATAAGTTTTGAGTGTAAATAGTATTCAAATGTCTCAAAAATTTCATCCATAACTTCTCTATAGATGAATTGTATTACCATATCTAGCTTACCATTAGATGTTATAATCACTTTTCCTATGCAATATTTAATCACTTTTTTTTCTTCTGATTATAGATTCCATATTTCCTTCCATCAAAAATTGTAGTTCAATTCTTTTGAAGTAGTAAACCTTATAACTCCCAAGTTAAGAAAATAACTCAAATATGAAATTTGCAAATTCTAAGTTTTCTAATCCTTTGATGTAGAAAACAATTTAACTCCCTAATTAAATTTGCAAATTTTAAAAATTCCAAAAATTTTAAATTTCAAAAAACTAAGTTTTTAAAGTTTTCAAATTTTCAAATAACTTTCAAAAATTTGAAATCTTCAAAATCAGACAATTTAATAACCTTAGTTCCTTATAGCTCCTATAATTTATATTTTTCAAATATTAAAGTGCTTTAATAAACATAAATCTAAATATCCATTATAATTCCATACTTTATAATCTTTAGCACTTTAATATTTAAATGCAAGTTTAAACTTTATCTATTCCCTCCAAAAGTAAGCACCAAATTTAATGTTCATACGTTACTTGATTTGAAGTCGAAATAATTTTAGTTGATTGTCATGCTATCAAGATTGTGTCTTTAGCTGAAATGATGGATGTTAGAAGATCTAATGTTCCTTACCCTAATCCTTCCATGAAAAGTTGCACTTTATTCCTTTTTCATGGACTCAGTTCATGTGCCTTGTTGTTGAACTTATCAAATTTTTGGACTAGTTTTCTCTTCCTCTATTCGATGTCCAAACCACTCTTAAACAAGAGATCCAATTGGACTTCTTAGAGTAAATCACCCAAATTTTATTTTTTCTTTGACAACTGGTCCACTTTGGCTTACTTATTTTCTCTGGTGAATGTTCGCTTTGATTTGACTTTACCTCAGGTAACTTTGGTTCATCCTAGTTTACATGTATCTTAAGCAACTGGTTCATTTTAGTTTACCTCTATCTCAGGTGATTGGTTCATTCTAGTTTACCTTTGTCTCAAGTTATTGGTTTTGATATGGATGATTGGTGCTAATTAACCCTAGTTTACCTCTTCCTTAGGAGGCTTGTGATTGGCTTTCTTTAATTTATATGACTCTAGTCTGTCTCCTCCTTAAGTGACTTGTGACTAGTAATGGCTATTTTGTTTCTTATATTCTATATTTTTCTAGAGATTTGGTTCTCCAACAACATAAAATATCTTGTTTAAGCATTATTTCCTATGTGATTTCTCTAGCTTAGAATGCTTTATTTAACGTGTTCTTAGAATACCTTCTTTAAATATGTGTTGTGATAGGCTCTAGCACTATATACTTACTCTAACTTTGTATGCCTTCTCTAGCTGCATTGTATGCTTATTATAACTCTATATAAATGATTCCACAAATACCGTATGTGTGCTTTTATGTACGTTGCTTGTGAATCTTCTCTTATGTAGGCTTCTTGAGTCTATTAAATAGTGCAAGCTTCTTGGGTTTCTTTTACTATGCAAGCCTCTTGGGCCTCTTTTACTATTCAAGTCTCTTGGGCCTCATTTAATTTGTAGGCCTCTTTTACTATGCAAGTCTCTTAGACCTATTTTCTTCAATGTAGGTCTCTCGAGCATTTTATTAAATGTAAACCTCTCAAGTCTTTTATTTAATGTAGGCCTCTCAGGCCTTTTCTTCAAGGCACATCTCTTGGACATTCTCTTCAATGTAAGCTTCTTTGGCCTTTTATTTGATTTATTCTAATTTTATTTTTCCTTTATCTTTTTATGTTGTTGTTTGCTACTTTAAATATTTTTTCTTTCTACTATCTTTATCTATTACAAATTTTCTTATCGATTTATCTATTTCATATAGGAATCTTGAATGTACCTCTTTATCTATAGGAAGCTTTGAATGCTTCAATCCTTTACTCAATCTTTGTTGCAATTATGCTCTTCTATCAATCTAAAATATTTAATGTCTTAGGTCACACCTAATAACCCAGTATGATTCTTATTATTACTAGAGAAACCTATCAATGTAAATGTGGCTCTAAATATCCTTGAATGACCAACTTTCTCCTGAGTTGGTTCTTCCTCAATCTTCAATATCCAAATTTTCTTCTAAGTTGTCTTCCTCTCTATTAATATAGTTAAGTCCTAGTCTTCATTAGTTTTCCATAAACCAAGTGGGCACTCAAATTATGGTGAATCTTCCTTATTCCCTCAATATCTACTCACTTAAAACTTTAAAAATTAGATTCCAAGTTTGCATTGCCTTCAAAGTGGATAAACTCTAAATTAACTTTATCAAAAGTGGATAAAGTTAATTAATAATGGTGTCTTAATTAACTCTATCAAAATGGGTAAAGTTAGGTGGTATATTTGATACCACTGTTGGATTTTTAAGCCTTACTACAAAAAAATATCATAGGTCCCAATATAAAATATCCACGGTATTCAAGGTTAAAATAATAATATATTGAGTAGAATAATATATGAGCAAATTAATATGTATATGAAGGCCTATATAATAAAGCAAATAAAATTCATTCTATAATCAAATATAAATGTAAATGGCCTAAGTCATTCATGAACTATGCATGAAGAAAACTTACAATATTAATTTCTCAAAATATATATACAAGATTTATTCCTTTCCTTCATGTTACAACTCTATAATCTATTATTCATATTACATTCAATTGATTTCTTATGGAGTATTATCTTCATAATATGGCCATAGTAATGTGAATCTTTAAGTACTTGACTATTGCTCTCCATATGATAAATCCCATGACCTTTGGCTTATCATCTTACCACTTACATACTATACTCTTCACTTTCTTCTTACATGCACACTTGATTCTATGACACATCTACATGACTCTTACACTTCTACATGGAATCCTAATCTAAGACACTTTTGCACATACTCACATTACATATTTACACTCTTACATACAAGATACTTGTGTAAATTCTCTCAATATGCACTTGCACTCTAACTTACATGACACTTGTGCATTTCCTACACATTGTACTCTTACATAACACTTGTGCATTTCCTGCATATTGAAAATTACATAAAGAGAAAATATAAATCACACACCTAAACTAAAGACTCGACCCTAATATTTTACATATTTACAATTATACCATGAAGGTACCATGGGGGTACATTAGCATGTATACCAAATAATGTAATATACGTCAACAAAACCATAGCTTGTGTTATTTCCAAATACTCTTGACAAAAGGTCATGTCAAAACGTTGCAAGAATGATGTCACACCAATATTAAAATAACAATAATTTTTCAAATATCAATAGTCAACAACACAAAGAGAAACTTTTGACAAAATAATAAAATCCAAATCTTTGACAATCCAAATCGACAACTTGTATTAAAGTCTAAAAACCCCAAGAAGTAATATTAAAAATTGATTTTCAAATCATCAAAAGACCAATGCAAATTTTAAGGGTGTTAAAATGGTAAAAATCATTAAGGAAGATCACCTTATTAAACCAATCAATCAATGATACCCAATTTTAGGGTGACTATTCAAAATAAGCACCAATCTTGGGTAGCCAATTAGGAAGCTTTGCAAATATCAGCCATAAAAATATAGTGGTCACTTTTTCCTACAAGTAATATTATGAGGTGGAATTAGTGCCCCCATGTGTGAATGGGTGCATCGAATGATGAGACAACCTCCACCTTGGCCTTGGTTAAAGCAAAAAAAATCCATGCAAAATATTGAGCAATAATGAGCGAGAAATGAATCTGCCTCAAAATGTGTGAAGATCTTATAAAGGTAGCTTTGCAGGGAAGAAGAATTGATTATACAAGATGTTGAGCATCCTCCCACAACCTAGAAAAAATAGGGTTATAAATACATGGCATGCAAATAAATGTGATGAGTGTACAAGGTCAAAATGAAACCTTCTATAAAGGATTATTTTCCCATTCAAATTCATCTTTACTAAATCTAGAGCACTTGAAAATTTCTTGAGCATGGGAGAGCATTGAAGAGCACAATTGTAGAAAGTATGCAAAAGAAAGTATAGGCATAGAATTTTCAAATTAGCATCAGTTAAAATGGAGAATAATAGAATGACCAACCACGTAATAGCTTCCAAAGCCAATGTATCTAGACTAGAAATGATCCCTTTATCATAGGCTTTGGAGATAACTATGCCAACTTATACCTCCAAGGTTGAAATATTGAGGGACTCAACTGCAAATTTCTTAGAGCCCAAGATTTTGGAAAGGAAAAATAATCTAAGGGAAGGTACATGGTAAATATTTAGAACCACCAAACCTACAAGTTTTGGGTTAGGGATTTAGAGAAACTATCTGGCACAATACCTAGTGTTTGAAGTACATCACTACTATGAGTTGATTTCAACATGTGCATAGTTTTATAATCCTAACATTCAAGAAATCAAGTCCCTTGATGGATATTTTAAGGTAGATATTGTTGGATATATCATATGATAAATACTTCTCTATTGGTGGGGGAAAATCACATTAGCATGGAAGAAATGGCACAAAATTTGATGAATTCCTATATAAAGTCAATATGAAATTCCTATGCACCAAATTTGACTCTCAACATATTTGGTGAGAGCATGAAAGATGCTCTAATTATAATAGCTTTTATATTTGTATTGGACCATGAAAAAAATGTGGTCTCTACCTAATTAGGTGTTCTATACAAGATGAAGAATGCGCGTAGGGATAAGCAGATGACAATGGACTTCACTAAGATTATTTTTAAACAAATACATGAAGGGATGAGTAAATTTTCAACCACTTATGTCTTCAAATATTTTTCTATTTTTGGCATATTTGATTTTTTTCTAGCACCTAAGAGCATTTTTAGGTTTGAATCAGAAGTGGATAGATGAGGGAGGTCAAGAGCTACCAATATATTCTTGTATAGGGGTCTTGATAAAGAATTATTATTATTATTATTATTATTATTTTGTAGAGCATTTTCTACTCTATCCATTACATTTTTGAAAAGTTCCTAGCCTGAGCACCTCTCATAGACTCTCCACTCATTTGTAGAAGAGGTGATCCCTAGGGATTGATATTTTACCAAAGAAAATACCATTTTTAGAATGCATGGTTTCAATTATTCCTTCTACCTTCTTCCTAAATTTATTTTAGAAAGATTTTTTTCTCTAGAAGTATTCAAGCAATTGGACCTAATCGATAACAAATTTGGAAGCATGAAGGCAAAAAAATCCTATTACAAGACTCATATTAGCTTGGGAGGATTGATATTGCAAAGAAGAAACGTTGCATCCATTGAATATGGTAAGCTAAAATAGCTAGGTTTCAAAATGAAGGTAACTAATATTATGGTCCTTAGGGAAAGATTGCCAAATACCTTAAGAGCATTAAGGGCCTAAAATTCAAGCATGAGCATAGTCCTGATGTAGAGATTCTAAAGAACTAATATATGAAACTAGCACATTCCCCCTAAGAATACTCATCAAGCCTTTATCAAATCTAATATCACATAAGAGATTTTATAAAGCTAAGTGTGATGCCGACTCGTAGAAAAAAATTAGTGATAATAAGAAAAAGATCAAATAGATTAACATTGGAAGGAGCCAAAGATCAATGCTTGGTGGATAATGTAGTAGTGGTTGAATGAAATATAAAAAGAGTTTGGTGCACTATATTCATATTATAAGTTTAGAAATTACTATAGTAAATAACATCCAGATATTTAAGGCTTAGGATCAAAGCAATGGAGTGAAGAGTAATTTAGTGCTAAAACACTCCAAAAGATTAAAAAAAAAGAAACAACAAAAACAAAAGGGCTAGGGAAACTCCATATAATATTTTGAATGAAGGCCCAACCACTACTCCTCACAAAAGGTCTTCAATACCACCATCCTTGGCATAATGCACTCCCTAAAAGGAGACCCCGCATGAGGAGACCCAAAGGAAAGAAAAGTGAAAGGTTGAGCTCCCTCATCCTTTCACTACTAAGAATGAGGAGAAGAATAAAATGAACACTTATAAGAATGAGTTAATAACCAATGATATTTCTATCTCCCTTCTCATCTCCTCCTACATATGAACCATTGACCCCACCATTTATTTTAGTCTCAACAACTCAAGCACCCAACATTGTATCCGCAAAAGCTACCCCTCCTACTATTCCTACATCTCTCTCTAGTGAGAAGGCACTTTAATTAATTTGGCCTTAATAGATTACTTCATTAGCTCTTGCCTCTTCGATTCCTTCTCTTTCAATGCTTCCATTATTTAAATCATTGTCTACATTTTGTCATCTTAGAGGTAACAAGAAGACTCATAATTAACCATATTAACATTAAGTCTCTAGATTAAGTTTTAGATGATTTATTAGTAGATGACACAAAAAAATTAGAAAAACCAAGCCAAGCTAACACATCAACCAACTATGATCCAAATACTTAACCACCTCACCCCCCCCCCCCCAAAAAAAAAAAAACAAAAATATTATTGTTTACATACAAGGACCCACTTGTATCAAAACTAAAGGGATAAATAACAAAGCAAGATTGGTAGGTGGTGATTGTAGGGCTAGATCTAAAAATTGTCTAGGCTTAAGATAAGGTGCAACTCATGTGAGAAGTTGAAATGATGGTTGCATATGAATATGAGTCATTTATTCAAAAGTTAGCAAAGAAGGAGAAGGAACTAGAATATGTAAATAAATACTCTGAACAACTCTTAGGTAGATATCAAAGTACTCCAATTTTAGATAAATATGCTTACTATATACCTAAAGGAGCAACCTTCAAAATCTCTCTTCAGAGAAAATGAGCAAGTAAAGAGTCTCATAGATAGGCTCACTAATCAAAAAGCTCAATCTATTAATAAAGAGGTATTCTCTAGAAGCAGTTGGAGGAGCGAAGGCAAACAAATAATATGGAGTAGTGACAATGTATTAGGAGCCTCATCAAGGAAATTAACGATGCTTACTAGGATGAGATCGCTAACACTACAATGGTGTTTTTTAAGTATTCAAATTCATTGATGCAATTGTTGATCAAAGTATTTAGGTGAGCCATGAGATTGAGCATAGCTCACTGAAATATCCACAAAGTTGGATGAGACTCAAATTTATAAAAAAATATTTGTCATAGTATTAGACTTTGAGTTGATGTCTACTAGAATTCAAGACAAAAAAACAACAATGTAGAAGGTGATTAATCTCCTCCAAAAGAAGTGGGTGGTGCAACAATGCAAAACCCAAGTAACTATCTTATTTTTTGCCACTAGAAAGCTTAAGGATTATATTGAATCTTTAGTGCAGAAAGGACTTCCCTCTCCTTAGGGTGGATATGGTAGGCTCTCTTCATAACAAGAATATTTGTAGTTGATCATGCAGTACAAGGAGGATGTTTCCCTTTTTGAAGGATGGTTAGACCTTCCTGTAGCAAATAATTTGGCTTTGGATATCAGATCATTGGTAGAATTAAGGATTCAGGTGCATGAGGTTGTAAATCAGACAATAAATTTCTCTTGTAATGACAAATTTAAGCTCCACGTGGTCTATGGATACTTCGAATAGATCTAGTACCCTTTATATGAGTGTGGAGAAATCAATCATCTGCTCTGCCATATTTGTAATTTTCTATTTTCTTTTCTCTGCATTCTTTTCATATTCTTTTAGTTTTGACTCCATGCCCAAGGATGAAGGCAAAAATTCTGAATTCTCCTTTAGCAAGAAAAAAGCCCTATGAGTTGTTAGAACTATAATGAATTTTCACTACACTCAAATTTTTTTCCTTAGGAAAATATTTGAAAGAAGGATGAGACTGAGGTAAAATTGATGGAAGGTGAAGAAAGAGGTATTGGACCAATTTAAGCAAAAAAAATTCGATCAAGGGTTGGTTCCATTTTTAAAACGTTTTGACCAAGAAAGTAAGGAAATATTTTTGATGGCCTACGTGGCCTAAAAATTCGAAAAAGGTAGAAGGTGGTGAAGAAGTTGTGATGGGCACAAGAAGAACAAAACTTTTGAAGATTAGAAGTTACAAAAATTTTAAAGGAGAAAGGAGAAGAAAATTTTTGAGAATCAAACCCCAAGTTGCAAAAATTATCTTAGGGAAGATAAAATAGAAAGTTTGGAGAGATAAAACATCCAAAATATCTAACAAGAAGGCAAAATAAAAGACTCCTACAAACCTTCTAATGAAATTCTAGCTTGATTGTGAAATTTTATAATTCTGACATAGGGAGATAAGAAAAAGTTCCAACCACCATTTGATTGTAAATTAATAGCTTGTATTGTCTTGGGAGATAAAAGGAAGCTAAAGAATACAATAGAATCGCTCTAAAAAGTAGGACATAATGTCGAAATGACAAACAAGGAAGAGTGGTTAGATATGGCAAAGTGATAGGTAAGAGAAAGATCAAATCATAAGACATTAGTGCTGGTACACAAGCTCCCAAAAGGGTAGACGAATTGAATTAATATGCCATTACTAAAAGAATCACCTACTAGTATCACTTGGGATTAGTAATCCAAGAAAAGTGGTTGGTCTATTGAAGGCAGAAGCATGGTAGTTGCAATAGGAGCAACCCAAATTTATTAGCTAGCATTGATTGTATAAGGTACTTGTGTTAGATTTTGAATATCCCTAGGGTGGTAGTTGAGATTGTTAGTGATGGTTGTGAATTTGTGATTCCAAATCTAGAGACCTCGAAGGACTAAAATGATGTACTACAAACTAGATCAAGGGAGGAGCAAGAAGGATATGATCTAAATTCTTACACAAGTTTTGGAGGGAAAATTGTCTCATTTTGTCTATAAGTAGTAATATTTTAGGTATTGTAAAGGATTGGTTGGTTGCTATTTATAAATCTCCATTCATTTACTTTTGTATAATAGTCTGGACTCAAACCCTGAGTGGTTTTATAGGCAAGCTTTTGAACCCTCACTCCTGACATGGTTTATAATATTCATATATATATATATATATATATATATATATATATATATATATATATATATATATATATATATATATAGCCATGACTACTGGGATTTTTCTATCTCTTTTCTTGTATATATGTATATTTATACACATGTATAAGAAGTGACTACATTTTTGTCCTATTTCTTTTATGTGCAATCTATGCTTATCTATAATTTTCAAGAAGATAAAGTGTTCACTTTGAGCTATCGACATGAAAGACTCATGTGTTTATTAATATATGTTATGTAGAAGAATCTTATGATCTTGGCACATCACTTCCGATTAGCTTAGGATTTTTATTTTTTTCTTGTTTCTTGTGTTTTTTATTTTCCTTTTTCTTTGTGCACCAAAAGCTAGGTAGATTAGATTAGAATAAAAATTCACATCTTGAGTCGCTCCTCATACTCTCAGAGTTGCCCTACTATGTCACTCCACGTGAGGCATGATCACCGAGTCATTTGATACCCCACATTTGGTGACCACAACAATAAAAAAGAACAAAATTTAGTATTGTGTCATCTATAATTATTTATTAAAAACTAATTACTTTATACTTCTATGATTTACTTTTGTATATTATTTTTTCATAAGCATTGTAAGTTGTCAATAAATTATAGTAAACTAATTGTATAGTGATTTTCTAAGTTTTATTTTTATTGAAGTTAACTAAATAAAATAAAAAATATTAAAATTAAATATAAATTTAAAAAATACTTAAAAATAAAATATTCAATTTAAAATTTGGGATATCATATACCAACAAAGACAGAAATTTTTTAAATCCTCGAAGCTTAAATATGCTAGGTAACTTTCATCAAAGTCACCTTAAAAGTTGTATTTCAATAACAAAAGAAAGCTTAAATCATTGTCACATTTTAAGATGTCAATATTTCAAAGAACAAAAATAAAACACCAATCAATTAAACTTTTTAATTTTTATTTACTAAATAATATTTGAATATATTATAAAACGATTTAAAATGTATTTATTTATTTTTTAAATTTTTTTATAAGCTTTAGCTTGTTGGATAAAAGTGAATGAGACTTGGATCATTTAAGAAATTTAGGAAATCAAACCGGGGCATTTGGCGCTACCAAATGACCTATCTTTCTGGATGAAAATTCTAGGATAACACACAGGTTTCAAAAGAGGCTTTGGTCCTTTTATATTTGGGCATGGACATAGGTCTTTTGGACGAAAACTCAAAGTTAACAAGACCTCTATTGTCCATGGAATTAAATTGGAACATTCTACCACTATACAAAAAAAGTCAACGAGATGTCAATCATCTAGGAAATCAAACCAAGGCACTCCACTGCTATCAACCGACCTATACTTTCGAGTAAAAATTTTAAGATAACACGTAGGTTTTGGAAGGGGTTATGGTTCCCTTGTACTGGTGGATTGAACTTGGATTTTTTAGATGAAAACCAAAGTCAACAGGACCTCCACCACTGTTCATGGAATTAAACCGAGACACTCTACCACTACCAACAAGCCTATGCCTTTTCAAATTTTTTTAGGGTAACACACGGTTTTTAAAAAAGGTTTTAGTCCCTTTGTACCGGGTTTGAACTTGAGCCTTTTGGATGAAAATACAAAAACCTGCCAATTAGCTTATCACTTTCCGTAATTTTTTTAGGATGAAGGATGGTTTTTAAAAGGAACCTAAGTCCTCGTTATTGGGGATTGTTCATGGAATTAAACCGAGACACTCTACCACTACCAACCAGTCTATGTCTTTTCAATTTTTTTTAAGGATAACACATGGTTCTTAAAAAAGGTTTTAGTCCCTTTGTACCGGGTTTGAACTTGAGCCTTTTGGATGAAAATCCAAAAACCTGCCAATTAGCTTATCACTTTCCGTAATTTTTTTAAGGATGAAGGATGGTTTTTAAAAGGAACCTAAGTCCTCATTATTGGGGATTGAACTTAAGTTTTCTAAATGAAAACCCAAAGACATAAGGTAAAAATTTTAGGAAAAAAAAAAGGGCTTGTAAAAGTATCCCAATCCTCTTATACTAAAATTTACACCAAAATTTGAACTTAAATTTTTTAAATAAAAACTTAAAAACATAGGACTATAATATTCTCTTAAAAATTTTCAAAATAAAACACAATTTTAAAAAAAATCCCGAATCCAATCCTTTATAAGAGAGACTAGAATATTCTTCTTCACGGGTTTATCATTGATACCTAATGGCATTCATTTGCACCGACAATTCTCATGGGTGCAGGTGATATCATTGACCGAAATCGAACGTCATTGTCACCACGCTTGAATATGCACACTTCACCTCCCCTGACTGACTAACTAAACACTGTGTTCGTACGACTTTTCTATTACAATGAAGAACACGCAATGCCTGAAAAGGACTCCGGTTCTCCAAGCTCGAACATTTCAGAGTATATTCCCTCTCCACACTGTGTCTGAGTGACGTACAACGAATATTTTTCCGAATATTACAATCGTATAGTCTTTCATATTGACGACTTTGTAATCCACCGCCCTAGATTTTCATTTAAATTCAGCATACAGTCCGAAGATGGCTAGAAGCTGGATATATCCACAGAGGCGTCTGTTTATTTATAGCAGTATTTGTCTGCCACGGATCCTAAATTCTAGAGGGAAAGTTTTTGAGTTGTTATCATGAAATTCGGCAAAAATCTGAGAAGGCAGGTCGAAGAAAGTTTGCCCGAATGGCAGGACAAATATCTCTGTTACAAAGATCTGAAAAAGAGTCTGAAACGAATGTCTTTTGCGGAAAAAGGAAACGAAAGGGAATGCGCGTCAGAGGTGTCAGTTAAGCGACGAGGTATCGAAACCGGCGACGGACCAGAAGGGGAATGCGATTCTGTGACATCTGTCAGGGAAGCACATGATTCCAACGAAAGCTACGGCTCCGGTTACGCAGACTGTCACGGGGCGGGGGATTTTCACAATTTTAAGTGTAAATTGACGGTAGAAGAGGCCGAGTTCATCGACCTGCTGAATCCCGAGCTGGAGAAATTCAACCATTTTTTCATGGAAAAGGAGGAGGAATACATCATCCGTCAAAAGGTATACCCTAATTTATTTTATCTTTTGCCTTAATTTTAGATAGCGTGCTCCTGAAGTTTATGTGTGGGCGTTTTGTGTGGACAGGAATTACAGGAAAGGATCGAAAGGATGAAGAACACCTATGGTCCGAAGGGGACATTTCCGTCCAAGGTCAAATACAAGCTCGAGATAATGAATGTGCGCAAGCACGTTGTAAATTTTCACGGCGAGATGGTGCTCTTGGAAAATTACAGCCTCTTGAATTATACAGGTTAGCCGTATTATTAATAAACTTGTGTTTTGAATTGAGATCGATGGATGGAAATGTGAGCTATTTATTTGGCCATGGCAGGTTTGGCGAAAATACTGAAGAAATACGACAAAAGAAGGGGCGGCATCCTTCGGTTATCGTTTATTGAAACGGTTTTGACGCAGCCATTTTTCAGAATGGAGCTTCTGTTCAAGCTGGTTAAGCAGTGCGAGGAAACCCTTGAGCATTTGTTTTCTCCCCAGGATTTGGGGGACGAGGAAACAGAGGAGGAAGAATCGGTATATTTGGAGCAAGATTTGTTATATAAAAGCACCAGGGCTGCGCTCCGCAGCATACGTGAAATGCGAAAGGGAAGTTCTACTTATGGTGTCTTCTCGCTTCCTCCCTTACCACACGCTTCCTCCCTTCTGGTTTCTTGATTTAAGAGAGCATGTTTAGGGGCTCCGCCTCAGAAGAAGACGTGTAACAAATTTAGGAATCTTAGATCTTATGCGAGAATCTTTTGTTGGGTATACGCATATGGACTCAAAGTTCGTCAAATAAATTGTTTTTTTTAAGATTTTATACATACATATAAATACTTTTATCTGAATGATAAGTATAACTCATCATTTTGTCCATTTTATATGTTTACTTTTGAAAAGTTTAAGATAAACCCTTGGAGTTGATTACATTTATTATAAATATCTTATCTACTTTATAATTTATTAATAAAAGCAACTTGTCAAATGAAAATGAAGTTTGATATATTTAATTTAATTAATTTTTATTATTTTTTTAAGATAAATAATGTTTTTAGGTTTATTTAAAAAATAGATAAAGTTTTTGTAAATGATTATTGTAATTTTAATCTATATAGACATAATATTAGGTGATTAGGTTTTGGGCTTTGCCTTCTCTTTGGTAGGTCCAAAGTTCAAACCGTGGCATGAGAGTGTGTGAGGGGTGGGTGTATGGTGGGGTTGAGTGTTAAATTTCCTATTGATAAGCATAGTTCTTTGCTTTAGGAAGAATCATGGTTGGAGGGATCATGGTTGTAAGAGTTTCTCACATTAACCAAATACAAATATATATTTATTAAATGATTCAACTAATATTCATTGAATATAAGTTTTAGTAACAAATTACATTATTTATTTGATAAGTTTTATTGCTTTTTTATTTTTTTTATAATTAAAAAAAAAATTGTTAAAGGTATATCTATAGATGAAATACAATGTTTTATAAATTTAAAATTTATACATTAAATATTACGTTTTTATTCTTTATTTTTTTTGTAATTTAAAAAATGTTGAAGGAATATTTATAGATGTAATGCAATGTTTTATAAATTTAAAATTTATACATTAAATATTAAATACTTGTATTTAAAATGGAATTTTGTGTGAGTTTAAGCTAAAAAACATGAAACATGGACTTTTGTGTTAGTGTGAACAATGAGTGAAAAACATGAAATAGATCAAAGAAATTTTCAATGAGGTCATACAAAATGGCTTTCATATCGAGTGGACAACTAGCTTGGCCATTCCTTTGTTTAAAAGTGGAGATTTAAATAATCCCTCAAACTATCGAACTATCATGATCATCCCTCTCTTTGCAAAATTGTTCGGGAGTATGATAGAGCGTAGGATCAGCATATAGGCAGAAGAAAAGAGAAAGAGAGCAAAGGGGCAAGTAGGCTTTAGGCCCAAGCACTCAACTATTGATCACTATATCACGCTCAAACACATAGTGGAAAAAATATGGAACAAAAAAGAGGAGGCTTTTTGTTGTTTTGTAGACTTCAAAAAGGTATTTAACATAGTGCCAATGAAAAATTATGGAGCAGAATGGAAGAGCTAGAGGTTCCAATTCACTACAAGGTAGCAATTCATAAACTATATGAGCATGTAATAGCTAGAATCATAACACATAGGAAGGGTTATCTGAATGTTTTGGTAGTGACATAGGTGTCAAACAAGGTTACCCTTTATCTCTGACCTTATTTGAGTTGTATATTGACAAGTTAGAAGAATGGATAAACAAATTTGGAGGAGAGGGTGTGCACTTACCAAATATGTGGTAAAACTCTTCTCCTCATGTATGCAGAAGATGTAATTCTTGTGGCCAAAACAACCAAAGATCTAGAAGATCACCTTCGAGCTCTAGAACTCTTTTGTAAGGAAGTTGGGATGCAGGTGAACACAAGCAAAACAAAAATTATGATTTTTCAACAAAAAAGAAGCAACAACTCGAATTTCAGTTTGTAGGAGAACCGCTTGAGGTAGTAGTAGAATACAAATACCTGGGCATAGAATTTCATGACAAAATTAATTGGAATACATGTAGGATGAAAAGAACTCAAAGTGGTTGGAGAGCACTATATGCACTTCAAAACAGGTGTAGGAATGTCGAGTTGTGGGACTGGAAGACCACCAAGGTCTTATTTGACCTACTTGTTACACCAATTTTGTTGTATGGTTGCGAGGTGTGGGCTAGTGGCACAACAAATGCAAAATAGAGGCAAATAGAAAGGATTCAAAAATACCCAATCACAAATTTTCTCAAAATTAAGGCCACAACCCCTTATGAAATTATTCTAGCTAAAACTGAAATGTTCCCTTTAAAAGCAATTGCTATGACCAAGTTGTTATGTTACTTGAAAAAATGACAGATGGCCTAGGGCAGCTAGGGACAAAGAGTTGCATAGGTGAAAGAATACATAGATGAAAAAAATTAGAAATGGATGAAACGTTGGGAAATCAGCATAACTGAATGTCCAAATGTCAACAAAGACATAAAAATTATGTGAATGAAAAGTTTAGAAGTGAAATGTGAAAAAATGCGACCAAGAAAAGACAATATTATATTGCAAAGTTTAATCCAACGTATGACCATAAGGAAAAAGTGTATATAGGCACTGAAATCAAGTGGAAGGAAAAAATCCTCATTGCTCAGATAAGGACTAGCTCTCATAGGATTAGATGTGAAACAGGGATATGGACAACGCCCAAAGAACAATGGGAAGAAAGGATATGTACTCTATGCATCACAGAGATAGTAGAGACAAAGGAACACATCATCTATAAATACTGAAGTTTTTGAGATATCCGTGGCAAATTAAAAAAAAAACACTTGAAAGTGAGTCTATGGCAAAGTTATTTGAAGACTAGTAAAATAAAAAAAGTTGGGAAATTGCTAACCCAAATTAGCAAGAGAAGGAACAACCTTCTCAAAGATATTAAAGATCATATGATATGATTTGAGTAGTTGTACTTCCATATTTGAGGTCCCATAAACCATATTTAAATCTCGCGGACATAATTAAAATCTTTTATTTTGTTTCACAACCTATAAATTAAGTTAAACTAGATAAATTTAATGAAAGTTGCCTTAAAATCTATACTTCAATAACAAAACAAATTTTAAGAAAGCTTAAATCATTCACATTTTACGATGAAAATATTTCAACGAACAAAAATTATATATAAATTATTTTTAATTCATAATTTATATTTAATAAATAGTACTTGAATACATTATCAAAGGATTTAAAATGTATACTTAATTTAGTTTTAGACTGCTAGCAGATTGGTAAGTGTTAGTTTGACCAGTACTTATCAAGCTAAGAGGAGTTTGCTTGCAAAAGTAGTAGTAATCTTTTAAGTGCATACCAGACTAACGATGACGGTACGCGGTGGCCCCCTTCACGCCTTGAACAATCGACGGTACGCGGTGGCCCCCTTCACGCCTTGAACAATCGGTAAAGGGTGATCCCCTTCACATAATGTCAACAATAATAAAATGGAATAGGTTTGGTTGTACCACTTTTCTCCTCTAATGAAAAATACGCAATGGTTGAAAAGGACTCCGGTTCTCCACGCTCGAACATTTCAGAGAATATACCTTCTCCACACTGCGCTTGAGTGACGTACAACGAATATTTTTCCGAATATTACAACCGTATAGACTTTCATATTGACCACTGTTTTTTTCCACTGCCCCAGATCTTCATTTAAATTCAGCATACAGTCGGAAGATGGCCAGAGCTGCCTTTGGATGCATTGACAGACGCGTCTGCTTATTTATAGCAGTATTTGTCTGCCACGGATCCTATATTCTACAGGGAAAGCATTTGAGTTGTTATCATGAAATTCGGCAAAAGTCTGAGAAGGCAGGTCGAAGAAGGTTTGCCCGAATGGCAGGACAAATATCTCTGTTACAAACATCTGAAAAAGAGTCTGAAACGAATGTCTTTTGCGGAAAAAGGAAACGAAAGGGAATGCACGTCAGAGGTGTCAGTTAAGCGACCAGGTATCGAAACCGGGGACGAACCAGAAGGTGAATGCGATTCTGTGACGTCTGTCAGGGAAGCACATGATTCCAACGAAAGCTACGGCTCCGGTTACGCAGACTGTAACGGGGTGGGGGATTGCGACAATTTTAAGTGTAAATTGACGGAAGAAGAGGCCGAGTTCATCGACCTGCTGAATCCCGAGCTGGAGAAATTCAACCATTTTTTCATGGAAAAGGAGGAGGAATACATCATCCGTCAAAAGGTATACCCTAATTTATTTTATCTTCTGCCTTAATTTTGGATAGCGTGCTCCTGAAATTTATGTCTGGGGGTTTTGTGTGGACAGGAATTGCAGGAAAGGATCGAAAGGATGAAGAACACCTATAGTCCGAAGGGGACATTTCCGTCCAAGGTCAAATACAAGCTCGAGATAATGAATGTGCGCAAGCACGTTGTAAATTTGCACGGCGAGATGGTGCTCTTGGAAAATTACAGCCTCTTGAATTATACAGGTTTGCGGTTTTCTCAATAAACTTGTGTTTTGAATTGAGATCGATCGATGGAAATGTGAGTCCTTTATTTGGCCATGGCAGGCTTGGCGAAAATACTGAAGAAATACGACAAAAGAAGGGGCGGCATCCTTCGGTTATCGTTTATTGAAACGGTTTTGACGCAGCCATTTTTCCGAATGGAGCTTCTGTTCGAGCTGGTTAAGCAGTGCGAGGAAACCCTTGAGCATCTGTTTTCTCCCCAGGAGTGGGGGGACGAGGAAACAGAGGAGGAAGAATCGGTATATTTGGAGCAAGATTTGTTATACAAAAGCACCAGGGCTGCGCTCCGCAGCATACGTGAAATGCGAAAGGGAAGTTCTACTTACGGTGTTTTCTCGCTTCCTCCCTTACAACACGCTTCCTCCCTTCTGGTTTCTTGATTTAAGAAATCATGTTTAGGGGCTCCGCCTCAGAAGAAGACGTGTAAGAAATTCTAGGAATCTTAGATCTTATGCGAGAATCTTTGTTAGGTATACGCATATGAACTCATCATTCAGTCAAATAAATTCTTTGTTTAAAGATTTTATACATACATATAAATACTTTTATCTCAATGATAAGTATAACTCATCATTTTGTCCATTTTATATGTTTACTTTTGAAAAGTTTAAGATAAACACTTGAAGTTGATTACATTTATTATAAATATCTTATCTACTTTATAATTTATTAATAAAAGCAACTTGTCAAATGAAAATGAAGTTTGATATATTTAATTTAATTAATTTTTATTATTTTTAAGATAAATAATGTTTTTAGGTTTATTTAAAAAAATAGATAAAGTTTTTGTATTATAATTTAGATAGATATAATATTAAGTGGTTCGTCCTAAGAGACAGTGTAACACTTCGGGCTTTGGTTTCTCTTCGAGAGGTCTAAGGTTCAATCAGCGACGGTGTAACACTTCGGGTTTTGGTTTCTCTTCGAGAGGTCTAAGGTTCAATCAGCGACAGTGTGTGGTAAGGTTGTGTGTTAAATTCCGTGCTGATAAGCATAGCTCTCTGTTTTAGGAGGAATCATGATTGGAAGGATTCTGCTCAATGTGTTGGTGGTAGGAGTTTCTCACACTAACCAAATTAATATATATAAATATATATAAATAAAAGGTGACTCAACTAATATTCATTGAATATAAGTTTCTTGTAATTAATTACACGATTTACTTGATGAGTTTTATTGTTTTTATTCTTTATTTTTTTTAATTTTTAATTTTTTTTAAAAGTATATCTATAAATGAAATGCAAAGTTTTATAAATTTAGAATTTATACATTAAATATTAAATACTTGTATTTAAAATGGATTTTTGTGTAAATGGAAGCCATGAGTGGAAAGCATGAAGCACTCATTCATAACATGACTACTCCAAATGGGTTCACAACCTATAGATTAAGTTAAACTAGGAATACGTGGTTGTAAATCTAAATAACCAATGGACACTGCTTGAAAAGAAGCTTCATTTTGAAAAACCATCCCATCATGCTCGAATAGAAGTTCTATGGTCTAGGCCTCTTATCTTGAGCCAAAGCTGACTTTTCTTGTTTGAAGTTTGTTTTTTCAAGGTTTATCTGTGGGGCAACGACTGAAATACTTGGACCTGGCTAATACCAAATGCTATTTTTGAAATGAACCTGAAGATTGCACTCATGTTTTCTGGTCTTGTTGTAAAGCTCAAATGGCTTGGAAGTGGTTGGAATCTTTCTTTCGACCTTATATGCCCACTTATTTTTCTTGGCACCATTCCCTTCTAAGCGATGCTCTTGATTTTTTTATTCCTTTTGTACCTGTTTGAAATATTTTTAGAGTCAGTATTCTTTTTCACTTATGGAAGACCAGAAATAATATAGCTTTTTCCAAAGACAACTTTCTGATTCATTTTCTTTAACTGATAAATATGTTGTATTTTTTAACTCTTGGCTTCAAATATAAGTTCAAGCGAAAAAAATTCATATTGACATTCAATACCTTAGGACTCTTCTAGACCATTAGGCCAATGTACTGTGTACTATCAATCGGTCTCCCGGATTCGACATCATAGTGTTGTGTTGGCTCTCATTCTTGATCTCGTCGAGGACACAGGACATTACCGCAAGCAGGGAGACACTGGTCTCAACCTTTTTCGGTGACCAAATGTTGTTACTATGATGGTGTTGGTAATTTGTGACTAGTGAGTGGATGGGATGTTCGTCCAGAACCTTCACACTAGGTTGTAGGTTGGGGAGATGCGGTCATGGCGACACCAGTTAATGCTCTGGGTTGGCACGGTGATGGTCAAACCCTCCGCCCCAGGATATAAATGCACAAGAGGTTAATGACGTTGCTAATATGGGTGGTACTGACACTGATGATAATGGCTGGGATGCTCTTGTTGTCGCCTCTCCTTGGCACCATGATGACAATGTGGACAATTTTGTCCTCTTGATATCTGGAAATGAATTTTGTTCTGCGGATACATGCTTTTCTTTGATTTTTGGCTAAGAGGATGATTTTAATTTCCTCTATTTTGTGTTAGCCAACTAAAATATTTGTATTTGCTATTTGGTTTCTCCTAACCATTTACAGTTAGTGTGATTTTTGGAACCTAATGGAGTGTGCGTATCCACCCACTTTTTGTATGATTAAGTTGTATTTTTTATATAATATACCTTATTTCGTTAAAAAAATTCTAAATAACCAATTTTAATATTACTTCTTGAGAACTAATCATTACATAAAATATTTTTATTATTTTCTTAGACGACATGTTAATTTGTTTTACTAGTTTTATTAATTTGTATAATTTTATATAATAAAATAATTAAAAAAATGATTTGCAATCATTTCCATGTTTTTGTTATTAAAAAAAAATATATTTTCTTATAAAACCAAAAATGATTTACAATAATTTCCATGTTATTAAATTTTTTTTTTCAATAAAACCTTTATAATTTTAGTATTGTTTCATCCATAATTATTTATTAACAGTTATAATTATTTATTAAAAGCTAATTACATTATGTTTGTGATTTGTTTTTTTGTATGTTGTGTTTTCATAAGCAATGTAAATTGTTAATAAATTTTAGTGAACTAATTGTTTGATAGGTTTTTTAGTTTTGTTATTCTATTGAAATTAAGGAGATAAATGAATAAAATAAATGATATTAAGATTGAATATAAATTAAAAAAAAATGAAGATGCTCAATCCAATTATAAGAGTTTTTCACACCAACTAAAGGTATATAAACTTTAACAAACATTTGAATACTTAAATATATTCAATTTAAGATTTGAAATATCTTATACCAACTACCATGGATCAAATTTTTAAATGCCATAAAGCTTAAAAATTATACTTTAATAACAAAACAAGTTTTAAGAAAGCTTAAATCATTCACATTTTAAAATGAAAATATTTGAACGAATAAAAATAATATATAAATAATTTATAATTTATATTTAATAAATAGCATTTATTTGAATATATTATCAAATCATTTAGAATGAATATTTGATTTAGTTTTGGAGGGTTAAGTAGATTGGTAAGTGTTTGTTTAGTGAAGTAGTTATCAACTTCAAGAGAGTTTGTTTGCAAAGGTAATAGTAATCCTTTGAGTGCATGGCAGACCAACGATGAGGGAACGCATTTGATAGGGTATGATTCTATACAACGGGTGGTCCCCTTCACGCCCTATCATTTGGACAACGTGGTGGTCCCCTTCATAGAGTGTCAACAATAATAAGGTAAAATAAATTTGATAGAACACTACTTAGTTGTACCACTTTTCAAGAATACTTAAAAAGTGTGGTTGTACCACTTTTCTACTGCACTGAAGAATACGCAATGGTTGAAAAGGACTCCGGTTCTCCACGCTCGAACATTTCAGAGAATATACCTCTCCACACTGTGCTTGAGTGACGTACAACGAATATTTTTTCGAATATTACAACCGTATAGACTTGCATATTGACCATTGTTTTTTTCCACTGCCCCAGATCTTCATTTAAATTCAGCATACAATCGGAAGATGGGCAGAGCTGCCGCTGGATGCATTGACAGACGCGTCTGCTTATTTATAGCAGTATTTGTCTGCCACGGATCCTATATTCTACAGGGAAAGCATTTGAGTTGTCTTCATGAAATCCGGCAAAAATCTGAGAAGGCAGGTCGAAGAAGGTTTGCCCGAATGGCAGGACAAATATCTCTGTTACAAAGATCTGAAAAAGAGTCTGAAACGAAAGTCTTTTGCGGAAAAGGGAAACGAAAGGGAATGCGCGTCAGAGGTGTCAGTTAAGCGACCAGGTATCGAAACCGGGGACGGACCAGAAGGTGAATGCGATTCTGTGACGTCTGTCAGGGAAGGGCATTATTCCAACGAAAGCTACGGCTCCGGTGACGCAGACTGTAACGGGGCGGGGGATTTCGACAATTTTAAGTGTAAATTGACGGTAGAAGAGGCCGAGTTCATCGACCTGCCCGAGCTCGAGAAATTCAACCATTTTTTCATGGAAAAGGAGGAGGAATACATCATCCGTCAAAAGGTATACCCTAATTTATTTTATCTTCTGCCTTAATTTTGGATAGCGTGCTCCTGAAGTTTGTGTGTGGGCGTTTTGTGTGGACAGGAATTGCAGGAAAGGATCCAAAAGATGAAGAACACCTATGGTCCGAAGGGGACATTTCCCTCCAAGGTCAAATACAGGCTTGAGATAATGAATGTGCGCAAGCACGTTGTAAATTTTCACGGCGAGATGGTGCTCTTGCAAAATTACAGCCTCTTGAATTATATAGGTTAGCGGTAATCTCAATAAACTTGTGTTTTGAATTGGGGTAGATGTGAGCCAGAATTAGTCTGAACTGATTTATTCATGATAATTCATTACAATATATAGCTTGGGAATGTAACTGAAGAATCTCCCAAGTTAGTAAAAGACAGAACGAATCTTCCAAGTGGGTAAAGAAAACAAATATATGAGAATCAAATGTTCTCAACATCACACCAAACCACCTAAATATTACCTATTACAGCTGGAGATATTCACAGGGAATATTGCCTCATGAAAATAGAAAAACACACTAATAATAGAAATTAATCAAGCTCCAACATACTCCCCCTTGAAGTTGAGGGGACTGACAAGGAAGTTCCTCGGCTTCAAAAATTGAGCTTTGACAACTCCCTTGGTGAACAAATCTGCAATGTTGTCTTCGAGTGTTGCAATGATGCAATTCAATCACCTTCTTCTCGACCATGTCTCAGATGAAGTGATACTTCATATCAAAATGCTTTGACCTGTTGTGATGAACTGGATTATATGCTAGCTGAATAGCACTCATGTTATCACAATACAATGTAGTAGGACCATATTGTTGTTCTCCAATTTCTTCAAGGACTTTCCTCAACCACAATGCTTGAGCACTAGCACTTGTGATTGCAATGTATTCTGCTTCGGTGGAAGAGAGAGCAACTGTAGTTTGTTTCTTTGAGCTCCAAGTGATTAAACCAGACCCAAGGCTGAAACAATTACCTGATGTAGACTTCTTGTCATCTATATTACTCCCCCAATCTGAATCACTAAAACCAAACAATTTTACATCTTCATTTTTACAATAATGGATGCCAAAATCCATTGTACCTTTTACATATCTTAGTATTCTTTTTGCAGCTTTCATGTGTAATTCGAAGGGTCACTCATATACCTTGATACAAGTGATACAACACATGCAATGTCTGGTCTAGTGTTGGTGAGAAACATCAAACTCCCAACCATACTTCTATATGTGGTCACATCAACTTTTTCAGTTCCATCATCCTTACTCAACAACTCACCATGAGCTATTGGTGTTGCAACAAGTTTACAATTTTCCATCCCAAATTTTTTTAACATATCATTGGCATATTTGTTTTGACAAATGAAAATTTCACTATCACTTTGATACACCTCCATACCAAGAAAATAGTGCATCAAGCCTAGATCTTTCATCTCAAATTCATGCATCATGGCATTCTTGAAGTCATCATTCAACTTAGGATTACTACCTAAGTAAATCAAGTCATCCACATATAAACAAACAAGGAGAATATCATTACCTTGTTTCTTATAGTATAAGGTTGGCTCACTCTTGCTTCTCACAAAACCATATTGACGGAAGTACCCATCAATTCTTGAATACCAAGCTCTTGGAGCTTGCTTAAGACCATACAAGGCCTTCTTCAACCTGTACACAAGATTATCCTTACCTTGAACTACAAATCCTTGAGGTTGTTGCACATAAACCTCCTCATCCAAGAATCCATTCAAAAAAGCACTTTTTACATCCAAGTGATGTACATTCCAGCTTTTATGAGCAGCAATAGAAAGAACCATCCTCACTATTTCTTGTCTTGTAGCTGGAGCAAAAGTCTCCTCATAATCAATGCCATACCTTTGTGTGAACCCCTTGGCCACAAGTCTTGCTTTGTGTCTCTCCACACTTCCATCAGAATTATACTTTGTTTTGTAGACCCATTTAGAGCCCACAACTTTCTTGCCTTTTGGAAGCTCAACTAGCTCCCAAGTATCATTCTTCTTGATGGAGTTCATTTCTTCTTTCATTGCCTTAATCCATACATCATTAGTACATGCTTGTTCATAACAAGATGGTTCTAAATCAACAAGAGACATTAAGGCATAATTCACAACATCACCTTTGGGCTTACCATCATTTTCATCACCATACATATGCAAGTTTTCAAGTCTTTTCACCACTTGATCTACCTCTTGTGCTTGACTTCTTGTAACTCTTCTTTGAAAATTTGTATCTAACATTTGAGAGGATGGATGGTTTTGTTGGAGCTTTTTATTTTTCAACACATTACTTGGAGAATCTTCACTCAATAGTGTGAAATCTTCATTTGTTTGAATAGTACTCCTTCGATAAATGTCACTTAAGCTTCTTACCTTCCTTGGTGGACTTGAACTTGCACTTGAAACTGAAGAACTAGATGAGGGGCTGCTTGGTGGAGAACTAGATGAAGGGCTTCTTGTTGGAGAGCTAGATGAGGGGCTGCTTGGTGGATTAGTAGCACTTGGAACTAAAACATTAGTGGGCTGCTCATCATCATCAATAATACCACCAGTCAAAACAGATTTTGACTTCTCAATATGGCCTTTTTGATGACCATAAACTCCCCCTTCATCAAAAATCACATCTCGAGACACGACAACCTTGTGTGTCTTTGGATTAAAGAGCCTATATGCTTTGGTATTTTCACAATACCCAAGGAATATGCATGCTTCACTTTTGGGATCTAACTTCTTCCTTTTTTCATCAGGAACATGTGCATAAGCCAAGCAACCAAAAACTCTGAAATGACTTACAGTTGGTTTCCTTCCATACCATGCCTCATATGGAGTGATGCCATCCAAGCTAGAAGTAGGACTCCTATTCAAAATATAAATGGAAGTTCTTACCGCATCAGCCCAATACATATTAGTTAACCTCTTTGTTTGTAGCATGCTTCTTGCCATATTTACCACTGTTCTATTTTTACGCTCAGCCACACCATTTTTTTGTGGTGTGTAAGCAACTGTGAGTTGCCTTCTAACACCACAATCTTTACAAAATTGAAGAAATTCATTTGAACAAAATTCTCCTCCCCTATCAGTCCTTAAACATTTTACATAGTGCCCACTTTGATTTTCAACATGATTTTTAAAATCTTTAAAACAATCAAATGCCTCATCCTTTGTCTTCAAAAGATAAACCCAACACATTCTTGAAAAATCATCTATGAAGGTGAGAAAGTATGAATTCTTACCAATACTTTGAGTCTGCATTGGCCCACAAATATCGGAATGCACCAATTGAAGGGGATAAGTGGCTCTCCATGCTTTGCCTTTTGGAAAATTCATCCTTGAGTGCTTGCCCAAAGCACATCCTTCACACACACCTTTTTGATCATCAATTTTAGGTAGCCCATATACCATCTCTTGAGAAACCATTTTCCTCAAACTAGGAAAATTTACATGGCCAAATCTTAAGTGCCATAGCCAACTTTTGCTATCAATGGCTGCACATGCAAAATCATTCTTTTCTTCTCCAAATTTTAGAGGAAACAATCTATTCTTGGTCATGGGAATGGTAGTGACGTGCCTATGCCCATGATTCTTATCAAAAATCTCACACTTATTGTTTTCAAACACAAGCTTAAAATTATTTTCCATGATTTGCCCAACACTCAACAAATTATGTTTTAAATTTGGAGTGTAGTAAATATCAGTCACTTTCTTCTTACCTTCATTAGTTTGTACCTCCATGGTTCCTTTGCCTTCAACTTGCAATGCTTTATCATCTCCAAGCTTGATCTTGGACTTGTAGGAATTATCAATTGTAGATAGCAACTCCTCCTTGCCGGTCATGTGATTGGAACATCCGGTATCAAGAATCCATGTCTCATTCATATTTTGATTAGATTTACCATATGACAAAAACAAAATTGATGAGTCCTCCTCCTCACCATAGTGTGCATTATTGCTTCTTCCTCCATGTGATGCTTTCAATCTACAATATTTTTCAAAGTGCCCATACTTGTTACAATAGTAACATTGCTTGTTACTTCTTCCTTGATAGCCATTTCTTCCTCTTTCGTGAGAGCCACCTCTTCCTCTTTCTTGGAAGCCACCTCTTCCTCCTCTTGGAGAAAAACTACCTCTACCTCTTGAAGAAGATCTACCTCTTCCTCTCCATTGGCCTCTTCCTTGGCCTCTTCCTCTTGAACTAGATTCACCTTCTTTGGATGAAAATGCTTTTTCTTCCATTCCCCCAACATTTGGAGTTGAAGAAAATCTCTCCTCATGGGACATTAAGGAACCCATGAGCTGATCATATGTGAGAGTAGTCAAGTCCTTACTCTCCTCAATTACAATGGATACTTGGCTCCATTTGGGTAAAAGTGTCCTCAACACTTTCTTTACAATGACTTCATTATTCACTTCTTCACCAAGAGTCTTCATTTTGTCAACACATGCTTTGGCTCTCATGCAATAGTCTCCAACCTTTTCATTTTCCTTCATCCTGAGATTTTCAAACTCCATTTTTAGAGTTTGCAATCTCACTTGCTTGACTTGAGTGTTGCCTTCATAGCTCTCTTTTAGAGCTTTCCATGCATCTTTGGCTGATGCACAACTTGCAATCCTTGGGAAAATGCTCTCATCCAAGGTTGTTTGCAAGTAGAATATTGCAAGACTATTCTTCTTTTGTGCCTCTCTTGTTGCTTGTCTATCAGCAGCTGGAATAGTACTCCAATCGGTTGGCTCTGTGTAGCCATCCTCCACAATCTCCCAAGCACCTTTGCTAATGAGCAAGTGCTTCATCTTGATTGACCAAGTAGTCATAGTTGGCTCCTCTAAATTCTGGGACTGGGACATTAATGTTGCCATTTGCCATTTTTACAAATCAATGGTGCAGCTCCTTCCTTACTCGTTGGTGGACTTTCAATCCCAATGATTGTTCTTCAAATGCAATAGACAACGCTGAATTCCAATGATCACAGAAGCACGTGCTAATGTGCACATCAATTTTTTTTTTTTTGAAAACAAAATAATTACTTCCACTATATTCTAAAGTTGATGTTACCAAGTGTTACAAATTCCAAAAATAATATCCATATCTACTAAATCAATACTTGATGCTTAAACTAATGTGAAAAAGAACATCAGTTTTTTTTTTCTTAACAAAAAGTTGGGTTTAATTTAATATAACTCAGACATATACAATTTTACAGGGAAGCCAATCGGTATACATAAATAATACTATATCCCTCAAAAATAAATTTAGAGAAATAATAGAATCATGACTATTCTATGCTAATGCTTTCTACGTTGATCGGATACGGATCCATCTTGAACTTGGGCACTAACATTACAATAAAAGTTGTGTGTTGATGTGCATCCAGATATTCCATTATATCACTAATTCCCAACCTCAAACAAGACCTAGTAACCCTCCTCCATTGAAGTTTACTACGAGGAGGTATGTAAATGAAGGAGCTCGCATATTCATCATCTTCCTCTCTGTCCGTCGGTATGATGTACACGTCGAACCACAAAGGCTTGTCTTTTTTGACTTTGGAAGAGGAGGAGGCGCCATTGCCGTCCTGGAGCACAAAAAAAAATTCTTAAAAAAAATTAGCAAGGTTTCTCTCAAACCTGAATCTGATACCACATGTGAGCCAGAATTAGTCTGAACTAATTAATTCATGATAATTCATTACAATATATAGCTTGGGAATGTAACTGAAGAATCTCCCAAGTTAGTAAAAGACAGAACGAATCTTCCAAGTGGGTAAAGAAAACAAATATATGAGAATCAAATGTTCTCAACATCACACCAAACCACCTAAATATTACCTATTACAACTGGAGATATTCACAAGGAATATTGCCCCATGAAAATAGAAAAACACACTAATAATAGATATGAAAATAGAAAAAACACACTAATTAATCAAGCTCCAACAATCGACCGATGGAAATTATTTGGCCATCGCAGGTTTGGCGAAAATATTGAAAAAATACGACAAAAGAAGGGGCGGCATCCTTCGGTTGTCGTTTATTGAAACGGTTTTGCAGCAGCCATTTTTCAGAATGGAGCTTCTGTTCGAGCTGGTTAAGCAGTGCGAGGAAACCCTTGAGCATTTGTTTTCTCCCCAGGAGTGGGGGGACGAGGAAACAGAGGAGGAAGAATCGGTATATTTGGAGCAAGATTTGTTATACAAAAGCACAGGGCTGGCATACGTGAAATGCGAAAGGGAATTTCTACTTATGGTGTCTTCTCGCTTCCTCCCTTATCACACGCTTCGTCCCTTCTGGTGTCTTGATTTAAGAGAACAATTTTTAGGGGCTCCGCCTCAGAAGAGGACGTGTAAGAAATTCTAGGAATCTTGGATCTTATGCGAGAATCTTTTGTTACGTATACGCATATGAACTCATCATTCACTGAAATAAATTGCAAGATGTTATACATACATATAAATACTTTTATCTCATTGCGTCTATTTTATATGTTTACTTTTGAAAAGTTTAAGATAAACAGTTGAAGTTGATCTTTAAAATAGATACATTTATTATAAATATCTTGTACAATTTATTAATAAAAGCAACTAGTCATATGAAATGAAGTTTGATATATTTAATTTAATTAAGATAAATTTGTTTTGTAAATGTTTATTGTAAGTCTAATTTATATATAAACATAATATCTGTTAAAAATGGTAAGTTTTAGTAATTATTAAAAAGAAATTACCTTCAATATAAGTTATAGCAGTTATTAAATTAATTATATGATTTATTTGGTGAATTTAATAGTTTTTTAATATATTTTTAATTTTAAAAAATATTAAAGGTGTATATATAGATGAAATGCAATGGGTTACAAATTTAAAATTTATACATTAAATATTAAATAATTGTATTTAAAATGAATTTTATGTGAGTGTGAGGGCTGAACACGAGACATTAACTTTTGTGTGAGGATAAGCCAAGAGTGAGCATGAAGTAGAGTAAAAAGCATGAAGTACTCATTCATAACAACATATGACTACTCTAAATAGTTTCACAACCTATAGATTAAGTTAAAGTAGGAATATGTGGTTGTAAATATATATTTTTATAACATGCTCTAATATTGCTTCTTGAGAAATAATCATGGTACAAAATATTTTTATTATTTTCTTAATATAAATGGACTTCATGGATGACATGTTAATTTGTTTTACTAGTTTTGTTAATTTGTATCATTATATATAATGAAATGCTTTACAAAAAATGATTTGCAATAATATTATATTTTGTTATTTTTTAAAAAACTTTTATTCTTTTATAAAACCTATATAAGCAGAAGTCTTATCTATCAAATTTGCTTCTATTTGGGTGGTAAGACAAGGTTGTAGGAGGATAATCCTAGAATCACATTCTTAAATATTGGTGGGAGCTCTAGATTGCATGAGGAACTTTGCTTTGAAGATATGGAAGTTGAGGATTCTTGTCACCCAAATTAAGGAATTGTGGAGGGAATTAGATGATGTGATTCTAGTCTATGTGAGTAGAGATCTAAATAAAGTGGCAAACTTTTTGACTAATATGGGTATTCAGAAGGAGGTAGGGGTTCAGTGGCAGAGTGACATGGCTATAGAGGATGAGAGGATTAGGCAAGTTGGTGAGAAAATCCAATGTTTAACTAATTTAGATAGCCATTGTAGAAATATAGTTTATAAGATTTGGCTCCAATGCAGATCTTATTTTACTATTGTAAATAGGTGTTCTTGTTGGCTAAGGTTGGGAGGAGTCTCATCCCAACTTGTAAATGGTCTTGTTTTAATATAATTTTTTCAAAATAAAACTTATATAAGTTCTTAAATATATTAAAGTTTTTATTAAAACTATATAAAATTTTAGTATTGTATCTATAATTATTTATTAAAAACTAATTACATTATACTTCTATAGTTTATTTTGTATGTTGTGTTTTCATAGACAATGTAAGTTGTTAGTGAACTAATTGTGTGATAGTTTATTAAGTTTTGTTATTCTATTAAAATTAAGAAGATAAATGAGTAAAATAAATGATACTAGGATTGAATATAAACTTTAAAAAATAGATATGTTCAATCCGATTATAAAATTTCTCACACCAACCAAATTAAAAACTAAAAATAACACATATTATATATATAAACTTCAGAAATATCTAAATACCTAAATATATTCAATTTAAGATTTAAAATATCTTATACCAACTACAACAGATCAATTTTTTTAATCCTTTAAGCTTAACTATGCTAAGTAACTTTCATGGAAGTCACCTTAAAATATATACTTAAATAACAAAACAATTTTTAAGAAAACTTAAATCATTGTCACATTTTAAGATGAAAATATTTTGAACGAACAAAAATAAAACATAAATCAATTATAATTTATAATTTATATTTAATAAATAGTACTTGAATACATTATCAAACCATTTAAACTCTCTAGGTAGATTGTTAAGTGTTATCAAGTCTTCTGGTTTATGATTCACCCCCATGGGTGAAGAGCATACTCCCTAGACCATTAAGACTCCTAGAACCTAGATAGCCATTTCTTCCCAAAATACCTTCTATTTATAGGGAAATTTCCCACTCATGGGCCAAATAGTGGCCATATTATAATAATACTAAAAATATGCCTAGGACCAATATGACTTCATCATGTCCTTCAAGGGTCCTCTAGGGATGAGATGAATGTCAAAGTTCCTACTATTGAGGCATAAGATAGTTACAAGGGTGGAACTATTCTTGATAAGCCATGGACTTCCTTGCATAACTCCCACCAATGTCAGGTGTCCACATGAGTACTTCCCAAAATATAGGGGTGACCCATGAGTTATTTAAAAATTCATTGGTCCTTTTTAGGCCCATCCACATAGGGTCCACTAAATCTGCACAAGATTTATTATATGGTTTCAATTTTTTGTAAAAGATAACTCTTTAAATATATCTTTTACTAGACCTCATAGATAGCCTTTAAATAATTAATATTTCCTTATCCTTATAAAATTCTTCTATTATAATTTTTGTAGGATTCTTTAGGGTCATGCCCCTTCTATCAGGCATTAATTGATCCCCAAGATCAATTAATATTATTTAAATAAGGTAGGAGGGTAACGGGTCATGACATACACCCCCCTTAGATTAAACATAATCCTCTGTGTTTGAACTTATTCCTTATAAAAGCACATTTGTCTAGCAAAAGCTAACATTTATTCTGCTATTTTACAATCAGGTCTTCTCTCATCCAGTACTTCAATCTTGATAGAAAGCTTTATCTTCCATCCAAGCGAGTACCTGGACCTACAAAAATGTAAAATATCAGCAGTACCATGTTCTTGTAAACAATATAACATCCATATTGCATATCAACAAGTATTGAAAGCATCATCAATACACAATATTAATACAAAACTACAGTTTTAACTCATTTCAAATTGCACCAATAATTGATCTAGAGAACTGTAGTATTAGAATTTTTTAAAATGATGTTACAAGGATATCATGAAATTATGCATTTGTACCTTACTAGACATAGAAAGTCTTGTTAGTTTTATCAAAACTCCCACCAAGGAGTATCATAGTATAATTTGGTTAACCTTTGGCTCGAATTAACCTGATAAAATCAAATGCTAACAAAGATACAACATAATTTTAGAATCTCGATTCAGGATATTTACATTTATCCTAATATGCATTTTAATACCAGAGCATCCACCCAGATGTCCCCTAGTTTATATCATCATGAAATCATGGAGAAGTCCCATACCTTCTCCAAGAATGGACACCAATCCATTCCTCATATTCATTTAGTCCAACAAAATTCAAGATTCATGCATCCTCTTGTATCACAAATTACTATTTGAATTTACCATAAACAATAATATTCGAATAACCTTCAAATATAAATTTCAAAGTTGCTAATGTTTATGCCCCATCCTTGGCATTAATAGACTAATACAAAATGATGGCCTACAGAGTGGTGGTCTGAAGGACCTTAGGGTTGAGGTTCCTGGGTCTATTTTCCTCCTTGTACTGTGCTAGTACTTACGACTGGAGATGGTGGTGGAGCTACTGCTCCCGTAGCTACTTGATCATTGCCTCCCCTTCTCCCATATTGAGTACCAATGGCTAGTTGTGGTGGGAGGAGCATACCATGGTTTAACAAGGCAACCAAGCAAGATTCTAAAAATACAACATTAAACTCCTCCCTTAGTTGATGAAACTGGGGATTTTCTATGAGCATGGCTGCCATCGTTGTTGCTCTCCAATTATTCCTTTGTAATATCTCTGATCTGAGTCGATCCCGCTCTACTATGGCAGCATCTCTTTCTGCTATTAACCTCAATATTTCCTGTGCCCAAGCATCCTCTTGAGCATGTTGCACTGGAGATTTCCTCCTTGCTGCATTGAGGTGTTTCCTAATTCTTACCATGATTATTATGCCTACTAAATCTGGCACTGCTTCAAATTACCTTCTACTCTTCAAGGTATGTGCAGCGATAGATCGGTGATCAGAAGTAAAAGAATCATAAAGCATATAATGGGGTTCATTCCACTTAAAACCAATATTATCCAGGTGACTCCCGCCATAAATACGATCACATTGAATGTCATGGAGTAAGGCTTCTCCAATACTCAAATGGTTGTTAGGTCCGGTCATTTCAATTTTATTTACACCTTTACCAATCGTATCTTGATAATCTTGAGGTGAATCATTCATCTTCCATGATACGCCTTTTTCTTTGGCTTGATTGTCCTATGGATGATTTTATGCTGACTAAACAAGGCATACCATGCCTATTTTAATTTTTGAGATGGCACGTGTTCTCTTATTTCCTCATGAAGTCCTATCATTGTCCTCTTTCGTAGTTCCACTAGCTATTATCATGCACTCTTATTTTAGTGCTTTGTCATCTAGTACGCTTCTCCAAATCTAGACAAAATTACTTATTATTATCAAACATTCCTTAAGAGAAAGATATTCCCTTTCCTTCCTTCGATCGAAAGCCAACTTAGCCACCATGTTTGCCTATGAAGAAGCTCAACATGAATTCTATGAGTCTCTAGTTTGGAATCCTCGATACTTGCTTCGACATAGGGAGGAATTACAGAGTCTCCTACAAGATCAAGTTATCGTCGCTCGAGACACCCTCTTATCCATGGATCAGATTTATTGTAATACTTCTATCCAAGATTCTCACTATGATGTTTGGTTAAGATGCAATTCCCATAATTACTTAGCACTTGAGAGTCCTTTAAGTCTTTTTGAATGGTTTGATATATTCTTTAGTTGGCCTAACTGGACTTTTCATGTCTCATTCGAAGATTCCTGGTTACATCCCATAGGTGATCCTCTAATTATTCCCTTTCAGTTCCTACCATCATGTTATTTGGAGGTAGTGAAGAAATATGTCCCTACCGAAGAAGTTGCCTTTTGTAGTGGTCATTACCAAAGCCTTATTTATCAGAGGTTTGTGCAGACTCAATCATTTTGGGAGATTGAAAATAGATTTTCTCTGATTCGATGTCTGACAGAAATGGATCTTCTATTGCCTCGATCTCATGGCACTCCTTGGCCATACTATGCATTTGATAGGTACATAGTAATTCATTATAATGTTCCACCTTCATTTATTTATTCTGAGCATGATGGTTCTCCAAACCAGGATGTTGATAGCTCAGATTCGGATTGGTAACCTGATGGTTTTTCCTCGTTACTATGTCTAGATCCTAGTTCTGGCATCGTTGTATACAATGTAATTCTTAATAAAGCATTCTATGTTTTGGTTCACTATTTGATGTTTCACTTTCCTTGGAGAAATAATACCACATGCATGTTGAGTTGAGGAGTTTTCTAATTTAAATAGCGTAGTACGCTTCTATGATTTCGACCATCACTCGAGTGGTCGGGTGGCATATTTTACTATCAAGTTGGGATACTCGGATTATCGAAGCTGATTGGTGGAGTTCTGATACAGGTCTCCCCAAAATTTCATGTCAAGAAATGTATGAAGTTTCAGATGGAATTTGGGGTGGTTTCCATGCCTAAATGTGTCCTTGCTTCCTTTCGCCATACTAGGGTTTCAGGTTCTGGTGTTGTTGTATGGCTTCTTCCACCATTTCCTACACCTTGACCTTTGATTGGGAAAAACCCCAAAGTAAATTGTAATATTGATCAAAAATCAAATAAAGAAAACATTATTTCCTTATTTCTCGCTCTTAAATTACTAGCAATTAGATTTTAATGGCTAACTTATATTCACTCATGGTGATAATTCCTAAACTAGATTGCAGTCATTTTTGACATGAGCTTTATCTCTTTTTGGCATCCACCATCGCGTTCTCATATATAGCAGATAATACCACATGCGTCACTTTGAGCCTTATTTTAGTGCTAAAATATCGCAAAGCACATCCATTAAGGTACAACAAAGAAAGTGGTATTTCTAACCGTGGTAAAGGTTCAGGGACCTAATTATCTCTGGGTGAGATGTTACTACTTGGAGTAGTAATCGGCCAGAGTTCGTTGTATTTGGTATGTTTGGTCTCATGGCCTAAGGCCAAAATGTAATACAAATTAATTAAAGAAAACATTATTTTAATTATTTCACTAGCTCACACTTAAAGATAAGGATTAGGCAACCAAAAGGTACAAATGTCGAGTGAATTCCCAAAAGAGTCTAAGGTACACCACTTAAAACCCATACAAGGGGGTTCTCTTAGCTCTTCCACTTTTGAATGACTATGGATCTACTCATGGGGGATAAGTACTCGGACATCATCATCCCAAGCATTGACCTTGACCTTACCAAGTGTACATTTTAAAATTGTGGAATTTATACTCTCAAGTTTTAGTTTCATGCCCCAAGTATTTTCTAACCTAGACTTTCACTAGAGCCTATCAGTTAGCCTGGGCTCTGATACCAACTGTAACGAACCCATTTGTTACTCCTTCTTATCCACATAATTTTTTTTTTATAAATTTTTATATGGCAATGACCTAATCCATAACCTAAGATAGGCATATTCTATTTGGATCGCATATTTCAAGGCATATAGCTTCGAGAGCTATAGAGACTTGATTAGAGTCTCATAAGTAGAAGTGATCAGCTTCTACGAAACCTTCATACCCCACTTGGTATGAGTACGTTGGCCTAGCGTACTGGTTTCATCCTCTTAAAAGGAGGAAATCACCAAATGGTCCACCTAGACCAGGTGAATACCTTGAAGATGGTAACCCATCATGGATGGAATAACCACACCTATGGTTATCCATAAATCTTAGCTTCGATCTAATCCATCTAGAAAGGAGTTCTAAGATTATTGTATCACTATTGTGATAAAAATCCATGGAACATCTATCTTTAATCCTCCTTGCACATTATTACACCTTTAATTAGGCAATCCCTCTAATGAATTCCTTTTAAATGGACAATACTAGTCCCATGTAATTTTAATCCTTTAGTGTAGAGAGGAGGATCTGTCTTGGATTGTAAATCAAGGTCATAGTGTCCTCTTGAGAGTTTCATTCCACAACATGATCTCAACTAGGTCATTTTAAATGCATTTAATCCATGAAGTAAGATTCATTCCATCTTGTCCTTAGGTTTAAAGCATTATACAAAACCTTCTTTTTAGTCGGATTTGTGTTCCATACAAGAATAAGGATATAATGCGTAAATCCAAATTTTCCCTTAAGATTTAGTTTCTACAACAAGAATATAAATGGTGTTGCATATCATTAATTACCCCTCAATGTTATAGTGAAAATTAGACAAATGCCATTGAACCATTAACACATTTAAATAACATCCATCCATCACATGATATTGTTCTACTAAAATAAATCACTATTACAAAATGAATGAGACAATTGCATTACATTAAATTATCAACATAATAGAATTTGAGTCTACACTTCTAGCATCCATACATATTTATCCTACTGAAAATTTAGCATTAATTACAGTGCATAAAGTTAATCACCACATCTAATATACATTGTTCGAATACAACATCATAAATAATTTACATTTGAACATAATTGCACCATTCACAAGATATAATAAATCAAACCACAAAATTAAAGTAACACCAAGATTTATCTTGGGAAACCCTGACGGGAAAAACCCAACCTCCAAAATATGTATTTTCCTCATATTCATAAGTTCAAGATGTTAATTATTACAAGTATATAAGGGTCTCAACGGGTCCCTCTTTCTCAATATACAATCCAAGGAATACAACTGATTCCTATATACATTCATGATGCAATTAAGGACTTATTTGGTTCCTTTCTCTAAGTCACCATGATACTTATTAAGGTATTTCCCATACCAAGGAGGAAATCCACTATTCCATTATAATAGGATGTATTTAAGAAACCCCCTGGTTTCCTGCTATAAGTAGTCTCAAATTTTTTATAACATCTTGTGCAAGCTTATGATACTCATAGGGTCCATATTTTGGAGATGCCTCTTTGACATTAAAGAGGACTTCATAATTTCTTTCAAGAATGAAATTCAAATTCATTCTTTTGAGTAGATATACAATCCACTCTTCCTTCATAAATTAAAGTCCCATACCTTTAATTTATGGAGTAATCATCATTTTATTAATTACTTTATAGGGGTTTTTCTCTATCCCCACTAGATGTTATATCTATACATTTTCATCACTTTCTTCTATAACATAAAATCAACCCGATCAACCTTTTTGATTTTCTATGGTTACATTAATGCTTTGATCCATACATTTAACCTATGTATTCTTTAGATTCATATAACATTTCCATAATGCGAAAGAAACAATATCCTCTAAGACATATTCACTACGAATTCTCCCTTATCCATTTTAAAATTCATAGTGGTCTTATAAAGTGGAGGTGTAAGCTCACCTATTTTGATTATCCTAATAGATTCCCAAAGATATTTGTACTCCCCAACTTATTTCTATGTAAAAAGGTATGCAGTACTCATATCAAGATATGAGTATAAATTACATCTCCTTGCCCTATTAATGCAGATGTGTTTGGCTCAAGGGTCATTTCTTCAGACCATTCCATTAACTAGAGGGTTACCCGAGAGCATCTACGACTTATTCGAGTGGCAGACAACAACAGGTAGGAGGCTCGTTTACAAAGGCATATTGGTGAACGTGAATGGCCAGCGTGGGGTCCAATTTAGGAGAGCCACACTCCCATGTGTCTCCTTTTGATGGTTGAAGTGACCTAGAGTTTTATTTCCCACATGGCCCCTTTATGGTGTAATGGTCATAAAGCTCCTAATTGAAGGTTGGTTTAATAAAACTTGCTCAAAACAGACTTAGGTATAGATATACTTCCAGCTATAACGGAGGACATTGTAGCACATACTACAGTCACACAATGTTGAATTCAACATAGGCTCTTCAAAGTTTTCTGATAAGAGACTAGCCGGTCCTGATGTATGTCATCAGTTCGGTGATGTATTAGTGGTTTACTAGATTGCTCTGTTAAGGACGCTCGATAGGGTTCCTACGCCAGGTTCTCAAAAGGAAAGGCTTAATGCAGAAAAAATTTCATTACTCATCCTGATATGCAAATAGATCGATCCGATCAAAAACACAACACACAATCATTCGATACTTCCTACATGGGATCATCGGTGATGTTCATAGTAAATTTGTTCACTGTGAGGTTTAAGCCATCGATCGATTGGCAAGGGAAGAGGGGTTAAAGTGGAATGAAATTCCAACATGATTTGTCTAGCAGCCATGAGAATTAGGGCCCGCAATGATGACTACTAATATGACAGGCTCAATGGTATCATTCAGGGTCTAATCCCATAGCTCCTGGCGAGGTATTCATTATTCAATAAGGAGTCATTTGTCATTGGTTAATGTCAGTCGAAGCAATGCTTCCTGTACTATCAGTCTGAAATTACTTGAAACTTCTAATTTGGGGTCTAGAATTAGTTTCCATGATCCACCCAAGTAGAATCGAACAATCGACATGGCATGAAGTTCGATCCGAGGGTTGTGCATCCACTGGTTTCACATAAACCTTATGAGACTCTATTACCTAACTTTGGGGACTTCATCTGAACTCACAAGAAATTATTTGATTCCTAAAGACTCAAGTCATTGGTGGAACAATTTAACAGGGTTCGATTTTGATTACCATAGCGTGCCTGCGACTACGTTCACAAAATCACCCATCTAGTGTTACATCCATCATTCTCGCCCTCGAATGGGTTTCGGCGAGACAGGTGGGGGTCTAATCAAATTGTAAGGCTGCTGTAATGACGTCATTCGTAGGTTTCAAATCAGTTACAGCTTCAGAAGGAATTCTGCCCATGGCATGGGCATCCTTTGCATGTAGTCATACAACGACATTCAGGGTGTACCTTATCAATTATTATGTCAATATGGCAATTGGGCATGCTGATTTCCTCAATAATTTTGCCTAGAAACCTTCTATTAAAACTCATCTACCACTATCAGAGGTTGGTACTCTTAGCTTTGATGAAATCACAACCTATAATCAGATTCTTACGGTGAAGTTTCCTTTCGAAGGGACCTACACCATTTTCCCCATCCCTTAGGTCTTGTCCAACTCTGCAGAGCAGACGGTCGTAGGCTCAATACTCATGAGCATTCCCGTATGAGGTCGGGGTCGATTCTCGTCGGTGTTCTACTCTTATTATTATTTTGAATGATCCGCAGGTGTAATAGATATATGGGTTGCTTTTAAAATAGGATTTATAAGTCTACATACTTTTCTTTAAGGGTCTCCCTTACAAAATCCAATTCACTTTCATTCATCTAATAATGAATTTTATACCCAATCAATTTCCCTAGTTGTAGACTATCAAAATAAACTTTAAACTTCAAACATAAGAAGTATTAATCTTAAGGTTCTACTCTACTATATATACAAACCATAGAGTTGAGTAGAGAGAAGAGCTCCAACCTATTTTTTTCTTGTTTCCTTGAAACTCTAAAAGCTTCCTTCTTAGCCCAAAATCTCTTCAATTTATCTTGACCAAATACTCATAGGAGAATCTCAAAGGACTTCTAGTTTTTTATTCACCCCATGGGTGAAGAGCATACTCCCTAGTCCTTCTAGATTTCCTGGATCTTCCTTACTCTAACTAGGAGATCTTTCAAGTCTTATGGTTTTTGATTCACCCCCATGGGTGAAGAGCATACTCCCTAGACCATTAAGACTCCTAGAACCTAGATAGTCATTTCTTCCCAAAATACCTTTTATTTATAGGGAAATTTCCCACTCATGGGCCAAATAGTGGCCATATTATAATAATACTAAAAGTATGCCTAGGACCAATATGACCTCATCATGTCCTTCAAGGGTTTTCTAGGGATGATATGAATGTCAAATTTCCTACTATTGAGGCATATGATAGTTATAAGGATGTAACTATTCTTGATAAGCCATGGACTTCCTTGCATAAATCCCACCAATGTCATGTGTCCACATGAGTACTTTTCAAAAGATAGGGGTGACCCATGAGTTATTTAAAAATTCATTGGTCCTTTTTAGGCCCATCCACATAGGGTCCACTAAATCTACACAAGATTTATTATATGGTTTCAATTTTTGTAAAAGATAACTCTTTAAATATATCTTTTACTAGACCTCATAAATAGCCTTTAAATAATTAATATTTCCTTATCCTTATAAAATTCTTCTATTATAATTTTTGTAGGATTATTTAGGGTCATGCCCCTTCTATTAGGCATTAATTGATCCCCCAAGATCAATTAATATTATTTAAATAAGGTAGGAGGGTAATGGGTCATGACACAACCTCCACATCATAACTTAGCTACTACAACATCCATGCCATGTGCATAACCTAGGGCTCCTAGGCTTTGATTCATGCTATTCATTTTTTGGCTAGGGTTTGCCTTGACTGCAACCTTGACACCATGCGCACAACCTCCACATCGCACCTTAGCTACTACAACCTCCACATCACATGCACAATATAGGGCTCCCAAGGTTTGATTCGTGATGTTCATTTTTTGGTTGGGGTTTGCCTTAAAATTTCTTTGAAACTTCTAGGGCTTCCGAGGTTCGATTTATGCTATTCATTTTTTGGCTAGGGTTTACCCTGAAATTTCTCTAAAAATTTTGCTAATTTACTCGAAATGGTGAGAGATGAGGGTCAAAGTTGAAGGCACAAAATGGGGCATGAAGATAAATTTAATATTAGAAGAGATGAGGTTAGTTAGGTTTAGTGAATTTTGCATTATTTAAGGTATTTTTGCAATTAGGGTTTGGAATTTTTTATTTTGTAATGTTGTTTTTACGCATGAGATTTGTAAAATTTAAACCCTAGATTAAAATTTAAACCCTAATGTTGTGTTTATGCATGAGGACCTTTAGAATTTTACTGAATGGGATAATATGACCTTAAGAAATTTTAGAGATAACAATTATTTTAGCTTAGAATTATACCATTAAGCAACCATGTATAACAAAGACATATTTTTAAAACTTGAGGACATCTATTATACAAAAATTAAGTCACCATTTTTAAGTTTGATTTCATCTTGTTCATGACATTGCAATATGAAATCTTGTTTCTTTACAAAATAAAATCATAAATAAACTAATTATTGCAGGGCAAAAAAACACACATTCTTCTTTGTGGTTTAAGTGTAAACAAAAATCACCTACTTACTATCTCCATACAAGAAATCCCCATATATCATTATAGATTTAGGATTATAGTCTCCTGGTCTATTGTGGTCAATGACACAAGATTAAGTAATTAGCAAGTTCTTTTGCTATTTTTTCCATTGTTTTAGATGGTAAGCACCAATTTTCTATGTTCTATTTGTTTGATGATAAATAAGAAGGGTGCTATATACACAAATTCAAAAAATAACAATATATTTTACTACTTCCAATCCCTACACAAGAGCAATACAATATGCTTTGTTGTTGGTAGTGGTATAGTATTTACGTTGTCCATTGTATATGACCCCTCTTCTTGTAGCATTATAAGGCAAATACCACACTAATTGGAAATCAATTTTCTTTACTTGCTACAATTTACAAAGGCCATGCATGAATCATTTTATAGTTGGTTATGTTATCAAAAATTATTCTTTAACTAAGACCTTTAAAACATCATAAAATTTTGTTTTTGAGAAAGAAGTTATAGTTTTTTATATTATAATCTCATGCTAAAAGGTTAACCTCAGCACAAGTGAATAAGATCAAGAAAAGTGCTAGAAATATTTAGGTTTCTAAATTTGCCTTAGAAGCAAGGATTTTGTGGTAAGTAAAAAATAAAAAATATTCATAGGTATCCATAGAGGGAAAATTCATAGAAATAATAGTTCATATTTATAGATCATTCTATTGTCTCCATATTCTCTATAGATCTATAATACACATTTGTGATGGTGATGTGTGACACTCAAAATAGAAATATTTTTGTATAGGGTCTTGTAGCATATTTGACCTTTAGAAGACCTCTAAAATTATTGCTTGCTTAAATAAATTGCACTTCTAGTAGATTTAAAGATACAATTGTAATAACATAGCTACATTGTATACCTAATCCTCAACCAATATGACTATAGTGCTACGAGAAAATATCTCCATTCACCATCTATTGGTTGAAGTTATTTTTTCAGATCAACAAGCTCTTAGAGTGCCTATGCTATCCTCATATTTCCCACTACTCAATTCACTTTTTCAATTGAATCATTTCTCCCAAACTGGATTATTATTGGCTTTCCTTTTAACACATACCGATGTACCATTTTTAATGTATGGTCTACAAGTTCTGTAGATGGGAAATTTACAAACACTTGGCCCCTCATCTGTTAGTCCTGCATTAAATTTATGCCAAGTCTTGATTTGGCTTCCTCCATGCTTTCAAAAATAGACCCAAATATGAAGTGTAAGTCATACATAATTACATATTTTTCCAATTTCTTAATATATAAAATAGAAGCTGGAATTCCAGGAGTACAATTCTTAAACATTGAAGGGTCTACATTCTCAATAGAAGGCATCTTGCCAACTTCTATGTAGACACTCGATATTTGAATACGATCAAGATTGGGTATACACCATTTTTGGAAATGAATTTCTAATAATAAGGTACCAATTTATTTTTTTGAGGCTTATGCATGTTTGGTAATCCTATTTGGATATACAAGTAATATATACAATTTATACAAGTAATATATCAACTAGAAAAATAAATCTTATTTATGATAATGAGCTATAAATAATATTTCTTTAAGTATGCATGTTATGGAGTCTTGAAAAACAAACTATAAGAATTTGCATGATTTTGTACATTATAATATATTTTTAGGATGTTTAAAATATTTATTATCAGTTTTAATGAGCTACAATGAAGGGGCAACTTGTTAGTTTAAGTTCTAGGTCTACCAATATAACACTTATATCTCAATTGTTTGCAAAATTCATTTTGTTAGTTGAAGTTATAGGTCTATGATTTATATATATTTAGAATAATTACGAGATATTCTACATACCCTTACATCTAGTTTTCATCTGGTAGTCCATGGATCAAGATGTCTTGCAGAATTACTTTTCAACATAACCATTTTTATCTCTTGAGAATTAAATTATTTCCACAAATTTGATTTGTCATTTATTTTTTCAGAATATTATTTACCCTATATGGGGCTTATGTATATGATGGTGTTTGGTGAAATTTTTAAGGCTACCTAGTTAATAAAAATATCCTATTAAAAATGTATATGTATGTAAACATTTTTGTGTTATATCTTTTTTCTTTTCATATATAAAACATATATGCTTTTTATAATGTTGTATCCAACCGTATCCTTATTAGATCTGATTTTTTTTGTATCCATATCCTATTCCATACCAGTATCAAATATTGTATCCATTCCCATTCAACATAGATATTATCATTAAGATCTACCCACAAAGGAACAACCATATAGCACTAACCAAGTTTCAATGAGCTCTTCCTTGTAAGATATCTAGTTTTGCTTCTGGAGCAACTGTCAACACATCCTTGATAAATTGAGTAAATGAAGAACCATATATTGCCAACTGAGTAATGAAGTCATTTCAAAATATTAGCAGGTTAAGAATATTAAAATTTTACCACCAAATTGTTTATATTTGCATTCAAAATATTAAGGGGTTCAAGGCTATGACATGGTAAAGAGCCTTTAGAATTTTACTGAATGAGATAAGATGACCTTAAGAAATTTTAGAGATAACAATTCTTTTAGCTTAAAATTATACCATTAAGCAACCATGTATAACAAAAACATATTTTCAAAACTTAAGGACATCAATAATATGCACAATTAAGTCACCATTTTAAAGTTTGATTTCATCTTGTTCATGAAATTGCAGTATGAAATCTTGTTTCTTTACAAAAAAATCTCAGAAATAAACTAATTATTGTAGGGCAAAAAAATACACATTTTTTTGTGTGGTTTAAGTGTAAACAAAAATCACCTTCTTACTGTCTCCATACAAGAAATCTCTGCATATCATTATAGATTTGGGATTATAGTCTCCTGGTCTACTATGGTCAATGACATAGGACTAACTATCAAGTTCTTTTGTTATTTTATCCATTGTTTCATATGGTAAGTACTAATTTTCTATGTTCTATTTGTTTAAAGATAAATAAGAAGGGTGCTATATACACAAATTTAAAAATAAAAATATATTTTATTGCTTCCAATATCTACACAAGAGCAATATAGTATGCTTTGTTGTTGTTAGTGGTATATTATTTAAGTTGTCCATTGTATATGACCTCTATTCTTGTAGCATTATAATGCAAAGACCACAACAGTTGGAAATCAATTTTCTTTGCTTGCTACAATTTATAAAGGCCATGCATCAATAATTTTATAGTTGGTTATGTTATACAATTTTTTTCTTTAACTAGGACCTTTAAAACATCATAAACTCCAGTTTTTGATAAATAAGCCATAGTTCTTTTATATTATAATCTCATAATAAAAGGTTAACCTCAGCACAAGTGAATAAAATCAAGAAAAGTGCCAAAAAAAAATTAGGTTTCTAAATCTACCTTAGAAGTAAGGATTTTGTGGCAAATCAAAAAGAGAAAATATTCATAGGTATCCATGGAGGGAAAATTTATAGAAATAATAGTTGAAATTTATCAGTCATACTATTATCTTGAGATATTCTACAGATCTACAATACACATTTGTGATAGTGATGTGTGACACTCAAAATAGAAATATCTTTGTATACGGCCTGTGTAGCATATTTGACCTTTAGAAAGCCTCTAAAATTATTACTTGCTTAAATAAATTGCACTACTAGTATATTGACAGATACAAATGTAATAACATAGCTACATTATATACCGAATCCTTATCCAATATGAATCTAATGCTATGAGAAAATATCTCTATTCACCATCTATTGGTTGAAAATATTTTTTTAGATCAGCAAGCTCTTGGAGTGCCTCTGTTGTCCTCAAATTTCCCACTACTCAATTCACTTTACCAATTGAAATATTTCTCCCAAACTGGATTATCATTGGCTTTCCCTTTAGAACATATTGATGCACCATTTTCAATGCATGGTCTACAAGTTATATAGATGGTAAAGTTACAAATGCTTGGACCCTCATATGGTCATCCTGCAATAACTTTATGGCAAGTCCAAATTTAGCGTCCTTTATGATTTCAAAAAGGGACCCAAATATGAAATGTAAGTCACCCACAATTACATATTTTGCCAAGTTATTAAAATATAAATTAGGAGCTAGAATTCCAAGAGTATAATTCTTAAATAATGGAAGGGCTAGAATCTCAGTAGGAGGCAGCTTACCAACTTCTATATAGACACATGATATTTGAATATGATTAAGGTTGGGTATACACCATTTTTGGAAATGAATTTTTAATAATAAGGTACCAATTTATTTTTTTGAGGCTTATGCATGTTTGGTAATCCTCTTTGGATTTATAAGTAATATATACAATTTATACAAGTAATATATCAAGTACAATTATAAATAATATTTCTTTAAGTATAGCATGTTATGGAGTCTTGAAAAATAACTATAAGACTTTGCATAATTTTGTATACTGTAATATGTTTTTAGGATGTTTAAAAGATTTATTATAAGTTTTTATGAGCTACGATGAAGGGGAAACTTGTTATTTTAAGTTCTAGGCCTACCAATATAACACTTATATCTCAATTGTTTGCAAAATTCATTTTGTTAGTTTAAGTTCTAGGTCTACGATTTATGTATATTTAGAACAATTAAAAGATATTTTACATACCCTTACATCTAGTTGTCATCTGGAAGTCCATGGATCAAGATGCCTTGTAGAATTACTTTCCAACAGAATCATTTTCATCTCTTGAGAATTAAATTATTTCCACAAATTTGATTTATCATTTATTTTTTAGAACATTATTTACCCTAGATGGGGCTTATGTATATGTTGGTGCCTGGTGAATATTTTAAGGCTACCTAGTTAATTAAAATATTCTATTAAAAACGTATATGTCTGTAAATATTTTTGTGTTATATATATTTTTCTTTTCATATATTAAACATATACACTTTTTCTAATGTTGTATCTAGATGTATCCATATTAGATCTGGAATTTTTTTCATATCCATATATGATTCCATACCAGTATCAGATATCGTATCCATTTCAATCCAACATGTTAGAATAAATATTTGTTCTCTTAAGTTCTACTAGGATAGTATTACTTGAGTTACCACTCTTCCATGAGTCAAGTGAACTCTCAGTTTAGACTAGTTCAAATTTTTTGAGTTGTTGTAATCCAACGACTCACATTGATCAACTTTTTTATTTATACAAAGTTGATCCCATGGAATAATCAATCAGTATTTGAGCTTCAATCCACACTTGTGATGTATTTGCATAGCTATTTCTTCTAAATAGAATATTGTTCCTCAATATTTCTAACATGGTACCAGAGCTAGGATAGTTTTTGCAAACATTCAAGTTTCTTTTTGAAGTTATTTTTTTCAAATCTGGTTCATTGCATTAGTTCAATTTTGGTCTCTCTGGTGGTTTCTCCTGGATACTATTTGGCAAGCCCTGTTGCTCACCTATTCTAGCTCTAAGCCATCACTTGGCCATTTTTTTTCCATTGGTGTCTCACTGTAATCAGGAAAACTTGTATTCCTGACCCCTTTAAGATCACCATTGTTACCTTTATCTGCACCTCAAATTTTGTTCCTAATTCAAGCCATATACCTTTTGGCATGATAATTTGTTTGGAATATTTTGAGTCAGATATCTTTCAAGTTAAAATTATTTTTGTTTTAAAACCAAATGATTTTATATATTATGAAAGCATATTTTTTTCAATGTTGAGCCCTATACTTTAAGATTTTTTTAGAGTATATTTTGCAGGAAATCGCATCAAGGCCATAGTTGGCATCTATCTACGTCTACCTGTAGATTCGAGCTCCTCCTCTCTTCTTAGACACTCTCCTTATCAAAGCACATATTTCTACCTATGAATCGAGCTACTCATCCCTTTTTGGACACTCCTCACAGTGCATATTGTAAAGCACAAGGTTGAAAACTACTCCTTTTTGGTGCCAAGACTTACACTTACCTTTTGTGATAGTGGAGACTGATGATTTCATCAGTGGACATTGATGGCACGATATTTGGTGTTATAAAAGAGAAATCATCGCTTGGCACCCAACGTGGACTTTTTAATTGCATCACAACTGAAGATAAAGTGCAATGGCTACCCCGACACATGGAATCCCTCTCTTAAACACAACTTAGTGTTTTATTTATGTCAACATCGTATCGATCTTGTTCTCGGTGAACATTCTACCTATAAAATTATCGTCAACATTTGTAAATCTCATCCTGATTTTGCAAGTGTTTTACTACCACCGAAGATGATTGTGTTTTCCTCCTACATTGCAAGATCCTGCCATCGCTGTCAATTTTTTGGGTCTTCTTCTAGCACAATTGTGCTGAGATATTATTCTATCGAGCTTGTATTTTGCTATGCACTAAGGATATAGTGGCAGATCATTGGTAAAGCTTGCAACGCCATTTATGAGAAGTCTATACTTGGGAGGGAGGCATACATATTTTCTACTATGTACAAATCGAGGGAGGCAAAGTTCGATGTTAATTATTTTCATTTGGAGGTAGACGTATCTTCTAGGGAGGTAGCATTCAACGTTAAGCAACTTGATCACTGTGCTTAGGATGACACATTTGAACCTTTCTTCCATTCGGTGGCTCCTTCAAATCATGGGCATCAAAATATCTCTTTGAAACCAGAGATCTCAGTTGATTTATGCATTGCATTTGGCTTCGTTTACATTGTCCTTTGAATTGCAGGTATCCTTATGGAGTGGAACGTTCAAAGGTTCATTATTAGAAGAAAGGTGTAAAGCATTTGGACAAGCTCGGCTCCTACTCAAAACATTCACTCTCCCTACACAGTTCAAGGAAGAGAACACCAGTGCTACGACATTCGAGTAAGTGCAACAGTCTCAAAAAGCATTGAGTAAGAGAAAATGCTTCAGCTTTCGAGACGTGCGTCGGGGAAACGTAAAAAGTGTTGCTTTCAACTTTTGCAAGGAGTTCTCTAAAACAATATTCTCCATCTTGTTTTAGCCTTGATAGTGCAGGATACTGGTGCCCATCCATTCAACGAGTGTTGCCTTGTTTTTTTCAAAACAAATAATATTTTGATGTTATTTTAATATCATTTGTAAAGTTCTCAAAAGAGCATTGTAAAGAGAATACTTTTTTTGAGCCCCTCTCACTACTCTACCTACTGTCAAAGGCAATTACAGTGATGGCTCTCCTTGTAATATCATAAAAAAATAAAAAATTGGGGGTTTTTTTTTTGTGGTGCTACTTCTTGCACCTAATTTTTAAGACTTCATGGGGGTTTTTATTGCTGCACCTTGCACCTATTTTTTGGTCTTTGGATTTGTTCAAAAGAGTTCCTTTTCCTTTCTACTACTGCATTCCTTGAGAAGATAATTATTGGAGGACAGTTTTGTGGTGGAGTCTTTCTGAAGCACAATTTTAGCCACATAGTGTTGTGGTATGCATTCCTTTTTTCAGCATCTTCCACATGTTCTACTTGCAAATCTATGGTTTTTTACTAAACACACTTGAACATTTGAACATTTCAAGCAAGCACATAAAAATTTGGATCAAATCCTTTTAATAATCACCTATGTTCCACGTATCATTCTTCTCATTAACTTATAGTTTCCCTCAAGTAAGGGCGGGTCATTGAGAAGATTCGATATAAAGGTCTGGAAGATTATTCTTGCTTCAATAGCCTATGTTCCATGTATCACTCTCCTCATTTAATTATAGTTTCCCTCACGTAAGGGTGGGTAAATTGAAGATATTGGTATAAAGGTCTGGCTTCTGCTGCCTTCAATCAACAGGTGTTACTGTGTGTTCAAATTGAAAGGGGTACATCATTAAAATCTCAAGAAATTCTTGTAGTTAAAGGGGGAATATTGGTTCTCTGCAGTTTTATTTGGAAAAATGAATACAATTGATCCACTCACCCCTCATAACTATCACACATGGAAACCAAAAATATTAAATCTCATTTCTCAAAAAGGGCTCACACACTTGCTAGAAGAGAAGTAGCCTAAATTTGAAAAGGAATATGAAATATTTGTTCATAAAGGGAAGATGTATGAAAAAATGGGTATTATAAGCACAAATGTAAATGAGAGCTTATGGTTTCATATTTTAGAATGTAAAACTCCATTTGAGAGTTGGTAGAAACTAAAGAACTTGTTTGGTAAAGTGGATCAAATAAGGTCAATGCAGCTAGAGGTAGAGTTAACAACACTATCTCCTGAAGACTTCAACAATATTGTTGACTTTCTCACCAAATTTAAATAATTCCTCACTCAATTAAAGGGAAGTGGAAAGAATAAAATAGAAGAAGAATGCATCTATCTAATTCTTTCTAAGTTAAATGGAGTATTTCAAATTTTTGCAACCACCTTTTTGTCTACAAAATATGCTCTTGGTACAAGTTTTAAAATGCCCTCTTTAGAGGAGTTTTGTGATAGGCTAACTAGAGAGGAAACAAAACTTGCAAAATATGAGATCTCTCCCTCTTCCTCAAAAGCCTTAGTAGCATCCACCTCCACTAAAGAAAAATATAAAAAGAAAGAAATAAGCCCTATAACTTGTACACATTGCAAAAAGGATGGTCATTCTGTGAACAAATGTTGGAAAAGACTTCAACAACTAGAGGCAACAATGAAGGATCACAAGATAGATGTTAAGAAGAAAATAGAAAAAGCCTTAAATGTTCAAGGCAAAGCTATAAAAAATTCATCAAAATATTGGGTTCTAGATTCAGGAGCAACTCATCATATGACTTCCTCACATGAGTCATTCACTTCAATCTCCTCAAGCTCAACTTGCAGCATAGAAGTTGGTGACTCATCCTTTATCTCGATAAAAGAAAAAGGTGACATATCCATTGATGGTGGTTATATCAATAATGTTCTCTATGTCCCAAATATAGCTACAAATCTCCTCTCCATCTATCAGATTTGTACTTTTGCAAAAGGTAAAACAATTATGTTTTCACCAACAAGAGTTGAGATAAGAGACTTTCAAGAACCAAACTCTCTCATAGAAAAAGGAGATATTGATCATAACACTCACCTATTTCACTTCAAAGGATTCAAAAATTCAAAAGGTGCCTCTTGTGTTGCACATGGAGATCTTGAAAGTAAAATTTGGCATGAAAGGTTTGGACATCTCAGTTATAGCTATCTAAAGGAGTTAAACACTCATGAAATGGTAACAAGGTTGCCAAAAGTCTCTTCTATTGATGAAGTATGTCCTGGATGTGCTCTTGGAAAGCAAAATCAAGACCCTTTTCACCCAAGTGGTTCTCAAAGAGCCTCATCCCCTCTAGAGTTAATCCATAGTGACTTGATGGTCTTCCCAGAGCCTTCTTTCAAAGGAGAAAAATATACCTTAACCTTCATTGATGATTTCTCAAGAAGAACTTGGGTCTACTTTCTAAAATACAAAAGTGATGTTCTATCTCACTTCAAAATATTCAAAGCCTTAGTTGAAAATCAAGCCACTTGCAAAATCAAGCAAATTCGTACTGATAATGGGAGGTAATACTTCAGTAATGAGTTCTCCATTTTTCTCTCAACTCATGGTATAATTCATCAACATTCAGTCTCCCATAATCTACAACAAAATGGCATTGCAGAAAGGAAAAATATAACTTTAAAGGAAATGGCAAATTGTATGCTCCACTCAAGGGATCTTCCAGCAGTTTTTTGGGCTGAGGCAATTAACTGTGCAAATTATATTCAAAACCACACACCTCATAAAGCTCTTGGCCATTTGACTCCCAAGGAAGCATGGAATGGTTCAAAACTTGATGTCTCTTTCTTAAAAGTTTTTGGGTGTACTGCTTGGGCACATATCCCAAAGAAGAAGAGGAAGGCTCTAGACAAGAAAAATTAGGCATCTCATATTTGTTGGTTATTGTGAGGAAATGAAAGCCTACAGGCTACTTGATCCCACAACTCATGAGGTATTTTTTCATATAAATGTTCAATTTGATGAAAAATTCCCTCATAAATATCCTCAACCATCCTCTTCCAACATTAATTCTCTTGAGCCATATCCAATATTTGAGCCTCAATATAATGAAGATCCCATCCATGAGATAAATGATCAAAATGAGGATCCTATACTCCAAACTCCAACTCAAAGTCCTGCCACACCCATTACTCCTTCCACAATGCCAAAATGGGCCCACACCATAGTTCAAGAGGCCACTCCTTACATCCAAAATATTCCATCATCTAGATTAAGCAACTCCATAGGTTCTGGTCTTGTCTGTCAATCCATTTCCATAGATCCTCAATCCTTCAAAGAAGCAAATGGTATAAAAGAATGGGATGATGCCATGGAGAATGAATTTTATTCCTTAATCAAAAACAAAACTTGGGATCTAGTCCCTCTACCTAAAGGAAGGAAATTGGTTTGCTACAAATGGATCTACTAAACTAAGTATGGACCTGATGGAAAAATTGACAAACACAAAGCTCGCTTGGTTGCTAAAGGTTTCTCACAAATTGAAGGCATTGATTATTCTGAAACCTTTGCACCAGTTGCAAAAATGGATTCTATTAGGTTGGTACTTGCACTTGTTGCTTCCCAAAAATGGCCTATTTTTTAGATGGATGTTAAAAGTGCCTTCTTACATGGTGACTTAAAAGAGGAAATATTCATGGAACAACCTATTGGATTCACTCAAAACTCCTCCCTTGTTTGTAGACTAAGAAAATCTCTCTATGGTCTCAAGCAAGCTCCTAGAGCTTGGTATGAAAAAATGGACTCCTTCCTTCTTTCCTCAAGATTTTCTCATTGTGAGTCTGATGCCACAATCTACATTTGGAGAGATGAAGAAAAAATCACCATACTTGTTCTATATGTTGATGATCTACTACTCACTAGTAGTGACATTTCTCACATCCAGAATATCAAAAACTCCCTTTCTAAGAAATTTGAGATGGTTGATCTAGGTTTAGCTCATTACTTCCTTGGGATACAGATAACTCAAATAGATGTAAGAATTTATTTGTGGAATTTATTTGTGTCAATAGAAATATACTCTAGACCTTATTTAGTGGTTTAATATGACTGATTGTAAGCCTTCTTCCACACCTTTTCAGTCTGGAGTCACTCTAAGTACTTCCTACAAATCCCCTCTATGTGATGCTACTCTCTATAGACAACTTGTAGGAAGTCTATTATACCTCACTCATACTCGCCCAGATATTTCATATGCTATTGGCTTAATATCTAGATTCTCACATCAACCTCATTTCAGCCATTGACAAGCAACAAAAAGAATCCTTCGCTACTTGCAAGGAACTACTCACTTTGGGCTCTTATATGAGGGAGGATCCATGGATATCATTGGTTACCTAGATTATTATTGGGTAGGTTTAGTTGAAGATAGATGTTCCACTTATGGCTATGTTTTTTGCCTTGGTTCTTCACCTATTGCTTGGTCATTCAATAAACAACAAGCAATAGCATTATCATCTACAGAGGCAGAGTACAGGGCAACAGTTTTGGCCAATCAGGAAGCTCTATGGCTTCGTCAAATACTAAAAGAATTTGGTTTTTTCCATGACCAACCCATTACCCTTTGGTGTGAAAATCAGAGCACAATTCATATTTCCCACAATCCAATTGAGCATCAGTGCACCAAGCACATTGAGCTTCACATGCACTTCATTCGACAGTATATTCAGCAAGGGTATCTAAAATTGGAGTACATTCCCACAAAAAATCAAATTGCAAACATCTTCACCAAATCCTTTCCTTCTCCATGTTACATTCATGTGTGAGAGAAACTTGGGGTAAGGCAGTTGCATTAGAAGAGTGCACAAAGGTTTTCACCTCTCTCTTCTTATTGTTCTTTTCCTTTCTTGGAAGGTGGTTTTTTCCCATGTGGTTTTTTCACCATCTCTCCTATATGTAATCACATTGTACATGAGTACCTCATCAGGCCTTGTTGTCGGGACTCATTTTTTGGTGTTCAATAGAGGATAATATTTGCCATCCAGAGACATGCATATTTTTTCTACTTCTTGAAAGATGGTTTTATTTTTCATGTTTTTTATCATCTTTTCTTAAGAGTTCATTGTACATGAGTACCTCATCAGAACTTATTATCGAGACTCATATCCTGTTGTTACATGCACCCCTAGTATCACTTAAGAGGAGGTTTTATAATAAATCTTTGTTCTCTTAAGTTCTACTAGGATAGTCTTACTTGAGTTACCACTCTTCCATGAGTCAGGTGAACTCTCAGTTTAGACCAGTTTAGATTTGTTGAGTTGTTGTAATCCAACGACTCACATTGATCAACTTTGTTATTTATACAAAGTTGATCCCATGGAATAATAAATCAGTCTTTGAGTTTCAATCCACACTCGTTATGTATTTTCATAGCTATATCTTATAAATAGAATATTGTTTCTCAATATTTCTAACACAACATAGGCATTATCATTAAGAGCTACCCACAAAGGCACAACCATCTAGCACTAACCATATTTCAATGAGATCTTCCCTATAATATATCTAGTTGTGCTTCTAGAGTAACTGTTAGCACATCCTTAATAAATTCAATAAATGAAGAATTATATATTGCCAATTGAGTAATGAAGTCATTTCAAAATATTAGCAGGTTAAGAATATTAGAATTTTACCACCAAATTGTTTATATTTGCATTCAAAATATTAAGGGGTTCAAGGCTATGACATGGTAAAGAGCCTTTAGAATTTTACTGAATGGGATAAGACAACCTTAAGAAATTTTAGAGATAGCAATTCTTTCAACTTAAAATTATACCACTAAGAAACCATGTATAACAAAGACATATTTTCAAAACATGAGGACATCAATAAATGCACAGTTAAGTTACCATTTTAAAGTTTGATTTCATATTGTTCATGACATTGCAATATGATATCTTGTTTCTTTGCAAAACAAAATAAAAAATAAACTAATTATTGTAGGGCAAAAAAACACACATTCTTCTTTGTGGTTTAATTTTAAACAAAATTCACCTACTTACTGTCTCCATACAAGTAATCCTCACATATCATTATAGATTTGGGATTATAGTCTTCTGGTCTACTGTGGTCAATGACATAGGACTAAGTAATTAACATGTTATTTTGATATTTTATCCATTGTTTCAGATGGTAAGAATCGATTTTCTATGTTCTATTTGTTTAACGATAATTAAAAAGGGTACTATATACTCAAATTCAAACAATAAAAATATGTTTTACTGCTTCCAATCCCTACACAAGAGCAATATAGTATGCTTTGTGGTTGGTAGTGGTATATTATTTAAGTTATCCATTGTATATGACCTAACTTCTTGTAGCAATATAAGGCAAAGACCACAACAATTGGAAATTAATTTTCTTTTCTTGCTACAATTTATAAAGGCCATGCATGAATCATTTTATAGTTGGTTAAGTTATCAAAAACATTTCTTTAACTACGAACTTTAAAACATAACAAACTTCAATTTTTGAGAAAAAAGCCATAGTTCTTTTATATTATAATCTCATGCTAAAAGGTTAACCTTAACACAAGTGAATAAGATCAAGAAAAGTGCCATAATTATTTAGGTTTCTAAATGTACCTTAGAAGCAAGGATTTTATGGCAAGTAAAAAAGAGAAAATATTCATAGGTATCCATAGAGGGAAAATTCATAGAAATAATAGTTGACATTTATTAGTCATACTATTATCTCCATATGATCTACAAATATGCAATACACATTTGTGATAGTGATGTGTGATACTCAAAATAAAAATATTTTTGTATAGGGCCTATGTAGCATATTTGACCTTCAAAATACCTCTAAAATATTTTCTTGCTTAAATAAATTTCACTTCCAGTAGATTGACAAATACAATTGTAATAACATAGTTGCATTGTATACCTAATCCTCAACCAATATGACTCTAGTGCTACGAGCAAATATCTCCATTCAAAATCTATCGGTTGAAGTTGTTTTTCAAATCAGTAGAGTAACATGTACACCACCTTCAACACAATTATATCATTATTTTCTTTAATTTTACAGTTACTCGTGTTTTGAGACTCATTATATGTTTGAGTGCTTTAGTTGTGGTTTACTTCATGTTTGGATCCCATGCACAAAGTGGCTGTAAAATTACTTGAATCTTGCTCCTTTAAATCATATTAAATATTTCTATTACATCATAAATTTTAGTAAAGGTCAAAATATTTCCGTGGAGTGTATTGTGTAGTAATAAGCTACACAAGAAACTCCACTTACCTTGTGTAAGTTGTGCTTGGATAGTAGGATTATTGTCTTTACTTTTAACAACTGGATCATCCTCAAGACTAAGAGCACCAACTCTAGCCAGGTCAATTAGGTCAATATTTTCTATCCATCACTTATTTGAAGTAGGGAAAAATTGGTGCACCTAATGATGAAGAACAATATGCATCTATCTCTAATGGCTTATAAGCGTCAAAATGGAAGCATGCAAGTAAACGTGGAAATATGACCAAAATGCAAGAAATGAAATGAATGGAGCTTATTTCTTATTAATTTGATGGATCAAAAGCCACAGTTACATAGATTTACCATTTAAGGTACTTTATTGATACAATTGTTACAAATTGGTGCCCAAGGATCGAATCCTCAAAGTAACTCGCGTGCACTTCCAATGTTCTTTCTCGTACCCATAATCGAACTGGGCGGGCCTACAATGCCACAAATTTGTTTTATGATATTTTGCTCCTTCCTTGTAAATTGTATGACCTACACCTACACACAAGAAAACCAGAATCATGAAATACCAAGTGCGTATATTGAAAATATGCAAACCCCATAGGCGCTAAAAGACTATAAAACATGAATCTAAAATACGCCTATCTAAAACAACTCCAAATGACTCATAATTGCATAGGTATCTAAAATATATAGTTTTGGGAATATTTCATTCAAAATAGAATAGAAATTACATCCGATGACGTGTCGTATTCGTAGTGCACTCTTCAAACCTGTAAAAACCAAAAATAAGCAATTTTTGGCCCTAAACATATAAAAAATGCATGAAACGTAGAAAGAATACATAAAATAATATTTTGAGAGGACCCATGTGGTTATATTTATAAAATAAAGCACATATCCCTATGCACCTTTCGATGGACCCTGTAAGCTTGTAAAAACTTAAAAATACAATATCTCACTCAATATAGCTCCAACTTGGATGGAATTTGGAAAATATCTTCATGATACATCCTAGAATATACTTATAAAAAATAGTAAATAAATAATTCATGAATTTGTATTTATACCATGGGGACGAATAGCAGTGTCATAGTTTGAGGGCTGTCCTGGGATGGAACGACCACCAAATTTGATGAATTTTTACCACCAATTCCATCGTGAATTGGTACAAAACACTCTTAGGGGTATGGTCATCAAATTTAGTGGTGAAATTCACTCAATTGGTTCGGTTTTGTAAACATATTATGCATTTTGGATCACTCACAAACCTCCTTTTCTAGGTAGAGATTTCAAGGGAAAAGGGACACAAAAGGTGAGGGGAAATCTTGGTAGTACTCCGTTGCTATGTCTCAAAACTTCACTCTAAGATTTATGTGGAAAATAGATCCACTTTATATCCAAAGGAGGCTTATGTACAAAAATGCATGTAAGGGCATGCAGGGCAAGAGGTCCCACTTGTCTAAAATTGAGCATGCATTGGAGGGGGAAGCGAATCTCCCTTTTTGGCCTTCCTCATGCACTATATCATAAGAATTATGTGTCCTATGACCTGCATTCTTGAATAGATGGGGAAAATGGCAGTTTTTAGGTGCAATTTATCCATATTTTGACTTTTTTTTGGTCAAAGTTCATTGTCGTCCCACCCAAGGACGAAAACACATGGCCATCCCTGGATGGGATGACCATGAACTATGGTCATCCCTGGGTGGGACGACCATGTATACATGCCCCAAAACTTTCCAAAAGTGGGGTGAGAGCTCCCAAAAGTGGTTAGGACCATTGTTAAAACCTCTTAGGGTTGCCCAAGGGGGCCATATGGTGTCAAATTAGACAATGTTTTTGATTACCTAATCATATTGACATGATTTTAGTATCTACATATACCCCTTTTTGAGATGCATTGTGTGCAACACAATGTTGAGAAAAAATAAATGACTCAAATGCTAGATGATTAGGTTTATTTAATAAACTAACCAAATTTATATGCCTCAAACATGGAAAGAGCATGCATACTTGAATCCTTGCTTTTGACTTGGTAAAGAAATCCGTCTTGGTTTCTCTTCAGCTTCTCGGTATGCTCGGGGGACTTATAACCCTAGGCGTTAGAGAATACAAAGTATTTTGGTAACTTTTGAGGTGTATCAACAGGAATATTCATCTGACCTATTATGTTATTATTTGGAATATTTTCTTGTTTTTTGTCCCAACCAGGGGTGTGATTGTCTTTGTCAAAGATTCGCTAGACAAACACAATTTGCATGATTGAGTGTATGATTGTTGATTTTGATTATGAAATCATTAAGTATGACTACCCCCTCAAGTGAAAAGTCAATGAGGGAATAACTAGTGATAAAAGTGATGATTTTCTTGACACATATGACTTTGTTAGGGTTTCCTCCAATTTTACTCATTAAAAAATGGAGCATTTTTTAGAGGATTCTAGTGACTTTGTTAAGGTTTCATGGAAGAAAGGGTTCAAAAACTTCATTCCTGTGGGACGGTCTAGCCACAATTGCCTTATTAGGGAGTAAAGTAAGGACTTTTCTCTTTATCCATGAGCAATATAGTTTCATCTCGATCCATGAAAATTTTTGACCAAATTTGAGCTGTTTTTGGTGGGTTTTGGACCCTTTTGGTGCATTTTAAGCTGTTTTTGTGCAATTTGTTTGTGGCCATACTAGGGTGGGATGGTGGAATGTTTTATAGCAATCCCAAGGTGGGATTGTTGGCAAAATATGTCCTTGCCCCACCATAGAATGATCATGGTCATAAGAGGGTTATTTAAGCCAAAAATGAGTCATTTGGGGCTCATTTGTGCATTTGCAACTTTGTAGTTTGAGAGGTGAGGAGGAGGAGATTGATTTTATATAGTGGAGAACTATCAAAATAATCATATAGTTACCATGAGCCAGTGTGCATACTCAGACAACGGTGGAGCCGATGCGAGATGGGTATAAATTAATCGTATTACTACATTTTCCTAGTGTTAGGAGTGAAATTTTTGTTGTTATTTGATTTTTTTGATTTTTTTAGGCATAGCACACTAAATATTAAGTAATTAAACCTAATTAGTGATATTATTCCATGTTTTATGCTTTTTTAAAATTTTTATATGCAATTAGATTACCTTTTCTTTGTTAATTTTTGTATTTTTGGACTATTTTTAGTGGCCTGGAAGGCCATTTTTGGCCCAATTTGGGGACCGTACCTGGGTGGGAAGGCTAGGGTGGGCTAATTAGGGGCAATACTTGGGTGGTAAATTCATATATTTGGGGGCCATAATTGGGCAGGACGGCCACAAACTGGCCTAAAAAAGGGGTCTTTTTGGGTTGTTTTTTGGTGTTTTTGGGCCATTTTGAGGTCGTTTTGAAGCATGGTAGATGCTTGTTATTGACTTCCTTACCTCTACTAGGTGGTGAAGAGTTAGTATTGTTTTTTTAATCTATTTGATACCACTAGGGATGCATTTAAAGATGTGGATTAGGAATGGCTTGATGCCATAGGCCTTAAGCAGGTGACATGGTTAGAGCTTGTGGTGGGCGACAATGCTTATTTGACTGCACTAATTAACTTGTGGGATCTACAAACCAAAACCTTCTTCCTTAAAATGGAGGAGATGATGGTGATGCTTGAGTATTTCTATAAAATTTTACATATTTTTATAGAGGATTGACAGATTGTCTCTATGCATCGCGATCTGAGAGATACAGTGTTGGAGAGATACTTTAGCGAGGACTCAGATGTGGCATTACAAGATTGCATCATTGGAGGCATACTAGTGGGGTTTTCGTATGAGGCAAGGGTATTGGGTGTGAGGAAGGTTTTTATATTGAAACTTATCTCCAATATGCTACCACCATACTCATCATGATCCTGGTTTCCTTAGAACCTATTAGAGCTAGTGTTCGCTTTGGTGGGGTGCACTGTGGCACAACTGCTAGTGATGGTGTGGGGTACTACACTACTGTCATAACTGTATGATGATCTATACGAGATATGATACCATATATGGAAATTATTAGGATGCAACATTTTACTATAATTCTAGGGATGACAGCACATATTTGTGGATCGACCATAGGGATTACCGTGGATGACCCAGATGCAATTGGTAGACAGGGAGATAGGGTATGGGATCCTATGGAAATGGGCTCAAGAGGTAGGGTAGATTCATAACTTTGTAAGCAATATGGACCACTATGCAAATTCCTTTGCATGACTTAGGGTATCATAGGTTCTTTGGATGCCTTACAAATATTGTATAGCATGGGTTGGTGCTAAAGTACAGCTCTACAAGGTGAGGCGAGGCAGGTGGCTGGTTGGGAGACATGAGATAGAGTGGGAGTACTTCCTATATGCTCAAGTTATGAGATATTTTGGGCTACATCAGGTACTACCCAATAAGCTAGTGGTCTACCAATTATGCAGGGATGAGAGGACACTAAGGTGGCCTATAGTGGAGGCAGTGGGAGAGGAGGCAGATCCTATAGTAGACATGGTTTACATGGATGATGCTGGGACTACACAAGAGTATGACTAATGGTGGATGATGCACCAGTGGTAGGGCGAGGGTACCCTAGGGGGTGGTGCAACAAATGTAGTAAAGGAGGCTTAGAAGGATGCTCCTAATGAGGGCCAGGTAGAGTTGGGTGAGCGACATGGTCATCACCATGTGGTAGATGAGCAGGTAGACCTCCTAGACTTAGGAGATCAGGGTGACTATGGGGAGAATGACACTGAGGATCAAGGGATGTAGGCATAGTAGTTTTTATAGGATGACATGGATACTGAGCTATAGGAGGAGCTAACTAGGGTCCAATGGGAGAGGGATATCCTTCAAACACAGGTGTAGGATGCCTAGGAAGAGATAGCTATGTTGTAAGCACAACTAAGATCCTAGAGCCCTCGATGGGAGGGACCTAGCATTGGGGAGGTTGCCAGGCTATGGGAGGAGGTGGCACAACTCTAGGGCTTAGTGGATACCTACCAGGTGTTATGCCAACATGATTGGGCCTACACAGATGAGTTGGAGGATGAGGTAGTGCACCTTAGGGGGTGCATACCAGACTATCTATTTGCTAGTGTATCACACCAGAGTTGACAGAGCGGTATAGGATAATATTAAGCTAGGATGGAGGCACTTGGATTTGGATAGAGGGTAGATAGTGTAGGTGGTAGTGGGTATGGTAGTTCACGGTGAACTCTGACTATAGGTGGGAGTGTGAGTCATAACACCATTTCTGCGTGACCATGGTGATTAAGGCTCTGATGGCTCTTTTTATTTTTGTATTTTTGGTATTATGAGGTTGTAGGACCCACTTTATTGTAGCCTACAAGTAGTTCGAGGACTACAATGTATCTTTTTACCCCATACATATACAAATATATATATGATATTTTCTATTTGTCATCATGTATTTATTGCTACTTTATGAGATGTATGCAATGTATTTATTTGCTTTATGATATTGTGATGAATGTTTTATCATGTATGCACATGTTTGTGTATTATGATGTTTTTGATGATAGTATGTAGATGCATGGATGCCAAATAACATAGATGAATGATTGATTTAGATTATGAAATATGGGTACTATATGACATACTATGTTAGCACCATAGACTGTATAGAATTCATCAATTCATGTGTAATGTTGTCATGAGACTATGTAATGGATTTGTGAAAATGTAAATTGATATATATATATATATATATATGTGATCAAATGGAATGAGTAATAGGATTTTATAGGATGTCTTTGAGGTTTTCATGAGACTCAAACACTCTAGTAAAATAATAAAAAGTTATATACTTACCATGCAAGATTTTTTGACAAGGTATGAATCTGCTAGGATGACCAAGATACTCAATATCCCTGTGTGTGCAAGTGAGTTCATTTTATGATAAGCATAAGATTACCCTAGTGTCAAACAGGATTAAAATAGCCCATATGTACTGAATATCACCCTATGAGTATCACAATCCTATGTTTTATATGTAGTTGGATTAGACTACTAAGTAGTATAGGCTACCAAAATCTAGTTCATCCACATGCAAACATTGGTTTGTACACACGCAAGATGCTAATGTGACATATATATCGTCATGCGTAAGGATACTACCATTGTTAGGAAGACTTGATGCCACCAAACTTGTAATGAGGATAACCTAATGGTTTTTCAAATGCTGAGAATTACAGGGATTCAATTTCAATACTCATTTTTTTTTATTTGATTTCAGGGATACTTGCTCATGTGTAGTGATGAAAATCACTGTTTATTTTATATTTTGTTTTATTTGAGCAAGGGATTTGGGGAGTGGTGATAACCACTGTTTATTTTGATTTTGATTTTTTCTTTTTGGGATTTTGATTATTGATAGTGGTGAAAACCACTGTTTAATTTGGGGAATTGGGTAAGGAGGAGCTTGTCCTTTTTTCAATTCACAATATTCTTGAACCATTCGCATAGGGGGATGAGCAAGATAAAATTTTTGCTTAAGGTAACCTAGAGCACTTCATAGGTTTCATATTTCCATATGAAAAAATTGGACTTATTATTGTGAAAAATGTGTTGGGATTTTGATGTATACAAGGTAAAATCAAAGCAAAACTCTATCTCCTAAAAATCAGGCTAACTTTCTACAAAATCTGAAAAGAAAACTAAGGATGGTTGAGTGGCTGAAAAACCTAATGACATTATAGAAAATATGGCTAGGTTAACGAAATGGACACAAATATGAAATATGGGAAATGTAGGTGGAAATTATAAGTGAAATATGAAATGATGTTAATAGTGACTATAACAATATTGATTTTGAATGATGACTAATGTACAGTATCGGTGCTAGACATGTATGAGAAACTCTAAAATGCAATGTGCAATGATAAGTATACCTAATGCAAGTGATGATATAATACAATGGTATGCAATGTGATGTGATGCAATGTTTTTGTATTTTTTATGTTTTGATGATTTTTTTGGATTTTTTATTGATATATATGTATATACAGGTTGACCAATGGGCTTAGTGGATGTCATTGGGGTTTTTTGGGTTACCAAAGGGCTTATAGATGCCTTTGGGGTATTTTAGGTTGACCTAGATGGTTGTAGGCTGCCTAGGAGCATTTTGGGTTGACCAAGCGGTGCATAGATACCCTTGGAGCATTTTGGGTGACCTAGATGGTCATAGATCACCTAGGAGAATTTTGGGTTGACCAAGCGAGTTGTAGACACCCTTCGAGCATTTTGGATGGGCCACAACACTCTAGGCATGGAAAGGCCAAAGATGAAGGATGTTCAAGGGTTAATAATCCTCTATTCCTTCAAGTGAGGCTAGGCAGTAAGTTCCAATTCTGATATGACTAGTGATGAGGAAAGGACCTAACCAGTTTACCGCAAACTTATCCCTCAATTAGGGCAAAAAATTAGAAATTTTTGGTTCTCTTTAAGAAAGAGGTCAGCAATTTGAAAGTATCTCTAATAGAATTTCATATTATAAGCTCTCTTAAGTTGCTCTTGATAAACGCGTAGGTTCTCAAGAGCATTGACCCATAGTTCATCAAGAAATGTAAGTTGGTCTAGGTAAGCCTATCGCATAGTATCATCATCGATGAACTCTTGCATGGATATGCGTAGCAATGGTATTTCTAGCTCTAGAAGTATGACTGCATCAGTACCATACACTAGAAAAAATGGAGTGGCCCTAGTGGACGTCCAAATGCTAGTGTAGTAGGCCCATGGAGCAAGGGGTATTTGTGTGTGCCAATTGGTGTGATTTTATTTAACTATTTTCTTTAGAATGATGATCAACATTTGGTTCGATACCTATGATTGCCCATTTACTTACATATAATAGGGCATAAAAAAATTGTGCTAGATATTATACTTTGCTGTCAAAGCACACACATATTTGTTCTTAAACGATATCCCATTATCAAAAATTATCTTGGATGGAATACCAAAATGATAAATGATATTATGTAATATGAACTCTGTGACGCAGATTCTTGTCATAGAGGTAAGGGGAATTGATTCCACCCACTTTGTAAAGTACTCGATAGCCATAATGATGAATGTGTGACGACCTGAGGAGGCGGGTGAGATTTTCTCAATTAAATCAAACCACCATTATGAAAATAGCCAAGTCGATTGAATCAGTTGCAAGTCCTAAGAAGGTAGGTGTATCAAATTAGCATGGTGTTGACACTTTATGCACTTATTAACATAAACACAACAATATCTCTCTATGGTTGGCCAATAATAGCCCATACAAAGAATATTCTTAGTGATGGTCATGTTACTGAAATGGCCACCACATGTACCATCGTGTGCTTGGGTGATTGCCTAAACTGAATCTTGATGCTCTAAGCAACAAAGGAGGATATCTTCGTAGCTTCGATGGTACAAAATATCTCCTAGCAAGACATACTTTACCACTTTTTGTTTGAATGTGATTTTAGCAGCATGCAACAATCCAGGAGGGATATTACCAAGCTTCGGGTAATATTTGATGTGGGTAGACCAGTCCTATTGTAAGGAAGTCTCAATTGAATGAATTATCTGTCCCACTTGATGTTCATCCCAAGAAAATGCTGATTGGGAAAGAACATGTAAGAATAGCATTGTACTGCTATCAAAAGGGGTTTGAGGGAATAAAGTCCCATAATCAACATGATTCAAGTGCTCATGAATTTGTGAGAACCTATCTTGATGAGGTTCAATCTGAATCAAGTGGCCTTTTGCATTGATTGAGTGCTATCACACTCAATCATAGATTACGACAACATTTTAACCTAAATGGTTGTCATATCATCCATAGGGTTCTATGGGATCAAGGACCCAAGGGAGGCCATTGTATCCACAAAATTATTAGATGATCAAGGGAGTGCCTCGATATCGTACCATTTGAACTTTACCAAGATTTTATCCATAAGGGCTTTATAGTCTTGTAGAATTGGGCATTTGCATTGAAAAATACCTTTGACCTGGTTTACAATGAGCAAGGATTCATCGAATATGTTGAGCTTGGTGATTTTCATAGCGACAGCCATTTGAAGAACTATGAGCAAGGATTTGTACTCAGAATTTTTGTTGGTATGTGGGAAATAAATTTTGAAATACAAAGGTATGGGAGCCCCTTGAGGTGTGAAAAATACAATTCCCATACCACCCTCTTGCTCGTATTTGGAGCCATCAAAGAAGAGATTCATATTGGCATGTGACTCAGGCTCATTAGAATTAGGTGATTTTGATATTTGAAAGACTCCATCGTCGGGAAGATCCATGCTAAGAGGCTGCTCATCTTGGAGGAGAGCCTCTATGAGTTGATTGGTGATGACATAACCCTTAATTTATTTTTATTCGATAAATTCTAGGTAAAAATTAGTCAACAACATGAACCATTTCACCGTGCGACTATTGTGATAAGCACGACTCATCATGTATCACAATGAATTCTCTTTTGATACAACATACATGGTATGACTAAGCATGTAATGGCATAGCTTCTTGGTGGCAAAAACCACCTCTAGACATAGCTTCTTAATGTATGCATACTTTATTTCTTAGCTAACCAATGTGCGACTAAGATAGTAAGTAGCCTATTCCTTATGCAATTCGTTGTTCTAGGCTAACATGGTGCCCAATGCAATCTCAGTGGCTAAGATGTATAAGTAGAATGGCACTCCTAGTCTAGGCAGAGCCAATATTGGCAGTGAAGCCAGATATTATTTGATTGCACCAAAGACAGCTTGACACTCATAATCCCAATGGAATGTGACCCCCTTATGTAGTAGCTTGTTCATGGGTCGATATTTATTTGACAATTGCACTATGAAGCATTTTATGGACACGACCTTACCCTACAGGCTTCAAAGTTGCTTAATGGTAGTCGGGGGAGGCATCTCAAGGATTTCCTTGACCTTGTTGGGGTCCACTTTGATGCCTCAATTAGAGACTATAAATCCTAAGAGCTTTCTGGATGTGATTCCAAATATGCACTTCTTGGGGTTCAATATCATGTTATGTTCAATAAGGTGATCAAGGACTTTGCACAAGACACCGATATGCTCATGGTATAATAATGATTTGGCTAGTTAGTCATCCATGTAATATTCTATAATTTTATGCATGTAATTATGGAATATGTATGTCATGGCATGGTGGTAGGTAGCACCAATATTTTTAAGGCCAAAGGGCATAACTTATAGCAAAATGTCCCCAAAGGCTTTGTGAACGCCATTATGAGCTGGTCTTTTGGATTGATACGAATCTGGTTATATCCAGAGAAATCATCAATGAGGGATAAAATTTTGTGTCCCACTGTAGCATCTACCAGGGTGTCAATGATCAACAAAGGGAAATCATATTTAGGACTCACTTTTTTTAGGTCTCAAAAATTAGTGCAAATGCAAATCCTCCCGTCAGGCTTCTTGACGAGAACCAGGTTGGACAACCATGGTAGATAGTCTACAAAAATGACAAAATTGGCATCCAAAAACTTTTGTAGCTCATATTTGACCATTAAGGCTACTGTCAGATGCATCTTTCTTAGATTTTGCTTAACCAACTTGGCCTTGGGGTCAAGCATCAGATTGTGCACGACTAGATTTGGATCCATTTCTGACATGTCTTTGTAGAACCATGCAAAAGCCTCCTTCTTATCTATGAGAAGGGCTATGTAATTGACTTGCTCTTAGGGGGATAGGATTTCCCCTAACTTGATATATTGCATATTCTCAAGATTTGAGCCTATATATTTATCAATCGTTGGCTCACTTGACATATGCGATCCCTCCTCCAACTGGTGGGGAGTAGGAATCAGGTGAATGTCATATGCTAGGTTTAGATTAGCAATTGGAACCTCAGGCTCCTCCTTAGCATGGAATACATCATGAGTAGGTCTTAGAGAGAAATGAAATGGTTGTAGCATCCCATTGCAAGGCTAGTACTCAGAAGATGGTGGGGGAGAATCTCCCCGATCGAAGTCAATTACCCCCAAGTCAAGGTGTAATGGATTCAATGGGTTATTTAGATCTTGCAGAGGCTAAAAAATATCTATGGAAAGCATGTTTATGGATGGATAATTTCCCTTATGTGGCTAGTGGTATATGTGGACATCGATATGTCACAAGACCGGAGGAGGTGGTTACGGTGGAGGCTGAATGACCGAAGGTGGTTGATGTGGTTGCGGGCAAGCTTGATACTTTAAATGTAGAAGTTATCACTAGATAGGATGGTGTAATGGGAACATGCACAAATAGAACTCATATTTTTCATCCATAGGGATGATCTATGCATATTCTCCATCAAAGCTAGTAGAGTCAACCAATGAAACTCCATATTTTTACTCATCGTCAGACATCCACTCATAAGGGGACCCTGGATCATCTTCCTCACTATCATGGGGAAGAGTGTGAGAACCTTCACCTCTCTCATAATATTTGATGACATCTCAAGGTGGGTCATCATATCCTAAGGGTGCAGGGAAGTAGTCCCAGAGTGAGTAGACATGATTGTGGTTGGCATAAGGATATCACACAAGCTCATCCGTAAATTTTAGAGTCATGTGCTATAAGATATCTATGAGGACATTGAGGGGAATAGGCTTATTGTGTCCTAAAATAGACTTATCATAAGGTATTTGATATTGCAACTGGTAAGGAATGCGAGTGCCCTGCTCATACAGGCCCAACCCATAACCATACCAATTACAAAGGTGTAGATACATCATGGAAAAATAGGGGTTGGACATGTAGTTGATATCCTCAAAAAATGGCTCCTCATCCTCCTATTTTTGTTGATAAGGCTCGATGCCATAATTGAGACCCCCATAAATGAAATTCGTCTGATTACTATTTTTGTTGATAAGGATCGATGCCATAATTGAGACCCCCATAAATGAAATTCGTCTGATTAGGGGGTAAGCCAAGAGGTACTATAGTGCCTATGGGAAGATGAGGTAAATCCATATCTTGCATTGAATTTATGGTAGGGGTGGTGGTGAAATAATGTAAAAATGGTACACCTAATTATGAAGAACAATATGCATCTATCTCTAATGGCTTATAAGCATCAAAATGGAAGCATGCAAGTAAATGTGGAAATATGACCAAAACGCAAGAAATAAAATGAATGGAGCTTATTTATTATTAATTTTATGGATAAAAATCCATGGTTACATATTTTTCCCTTTGAGGGCTCTATATTTATACGATTATTACAAATTGGTGCCCAAGGATCGAATCCTCAAAGTAACTCACGTGCACTTCCAATGTTCGTCCTCTTACCTACAATAAAAGTGGGCGGGCCTACGATGCCACCACTTTGTTATTTGATCTTGTGATACTTCCTTGTACTCTGTATGACCTTCAACTACACATAATGAAACCATAAATGTTAAATATCAAGTGCGTATATTGAAAACATGCAAACCCCACAGACACTAAAAGACTAGAAAACATGAATATGCAATATGCCTATCTAAAACAACTCCAAATGACTTGAAATTGTAGAGGTATGTAAAATATATAGTTTTGGGAATATTTCACTAAAAATAGAACAAAAATTTCATTCTATTGCATGTCGCATTCACAGTGTGCTCTTCAAACCTACAAAATCCAAAACAAGCAATTTCTAGCCCTAAACATATCCAAAATGCATGAAACTTATATAGAATACATAAAATGAGATTTTGAGAGTAACCATATGGTTATATTTACAAAATAAGGCACATATCCCTGTGCACATTTCGATGGACCCTACAAGCCTACAAAAACTTAAAAATACAATATCTCACTCAATATAGCTCCAAATTATGTGAAATTTGGATAGTAGCTTCATGATACATCCTAGAATATGCATATAAAAAATATTAAAGAAATAATACATGAATTTGTATTCATACTAGGGGGAAAATAGCAGTGTCATAGTTAGGGGCCATCCTGGGGTGAAATGGCCACCAACTCTGATGACTTTTTATCACCAATTCCACTGTGAATTGGTCCAAAACACTCTCAGGGATATTATCATCAAATGTGGCCGTGAAATTCACTCAATTGGTTTGGTTTTGTAAAAAAATTGTGCCTCTTGGATCACTCGTAAAACTCCTTCACTAGGTAGATATTTCGAGAGAAAATGGGTACAAAAGGTGAGGGGAAATCTTGGTAGCACTCCATTGCTATGTCTCAAAAATCCTCTTTATGATTTGTGTAAAAAATAGATCCAATTTATAGTAAAATCAGTCTTATGTGCAAAAAGGCATGCAAGGGCATGTAGGGCAAGAGGTGCCACTTGTCTAAAATTGAGCATGCATTGGATGGGGAAGAGAATCTCCCTTTTTGGCCTCCCTCATGCAGCATGTCATAAGTATTATGCACCCTCTGACCTGCATGCTTGAATAGGTGGAGCAAATGGTAGTTTTTGGGTGTCATTTATCTACATTTTAACTTTTTAGGGGTCAAATTTCATGGTTGTCCCACCCAAGGACATCCACACATGGTCGTCCCTAGGTGGGATGGCCATGAACTATGGCCATTCTTGGGTGGGATGGCCATGTCTACATGCCCCAAAACTTCCCAAACATGGGGTAAGAGCTCCCAAAAGTGGTTAGGACCACTGTTAAAACCTTTGAGGGTTGCCCAAGGGGGCCATATGGTGTCAACTTAGACAATGCTTTCGATTACCTAATTGTATTGACATGATTTTAGTGTCTACAATATCATAGATAAATATTGGCTAGGACCATCTAGGTATGTCAACTATTTTATCCCCATTAATGAAGAAAAATTGTGCTTTTGATGTGATCTACTTGTATAACTATTCTTTCTTATTTTTTGGGGGTTTTTGTTTGTAGAAATAACAAGGACTATTATCGTAGGGTTCACCAATTCTTGGATTTTGTAAGAAAGAATTCAATAAACCCTAAAAGAACTATATGCCCATGTTGAAAGTGCTCAAATATGGAAGCTCTTGGTTTTTCAAAGTTTCATGACCACTGATTTATCATAGTATTGATAAGACATATACCAAGTTTATCTTACATGGATAAGAAGCCTCTAGTTTTAATAAATATGCATCATCCTCGAGATCTACACTTATGAGGGTCCAATTATAAAAGATGTACAAGATGACATCATTGGAATGGTCAGTGATTCATATGAATTGTTCAATGTCAATTGACTAGAGAGTGAACCAGAACTACTAGATAATGGTATTCAGTTCCATTTGTCTTATGGAGCAGTTCCTATTGATGAATATTGTAGCTTGCTCAAAGATGCCAAACGACCATTATACCTAGGCTGTACAAAGTACACAAAGCTATTAAAAATCACTAAATTATATAATATCAAAGAAAAACATGGTTGGTCAGACAAAAGCTTTGGTGACTTATTGGAGTTGCTGAAAGATATTCTTATAATTGATAATACAGTTCCATAGTCCACATATGCAATAAAGAATATAATGAGGCCATTGGCATTAGATTATGTAATGATATATGCATGTATCAATGACTATATTTTATATTGTAAAGATCATAAAAATAAGGAAGCTTACCCAAAATGTGGTGCATCTCTATGGAAAGTTGAACCTCATTCACAAAAGGTATGCATTAATATTCCTACGAAGGTGTTGAGGTATTTCCCCATTATACCAAGGTTGAATAGAATGTATAGGTAAGATATTTTATTATATAATTAGCTTTGTTGTGTTTGTTTTAAATTTTAACATTGTTAGACGCAGCTAAAGTGAGTTGCTTTCTTCTTGTAGCTCTGCAAAGGTTGTGGAAAATATGAGGTGGCATTCCCAGTACAAGAGTTCATATGGAAATATGCGACATCTAGTTGACTCCTTGGTGTGGAAAACTATAGATTTTAGGTGGAAATATTTTTCCAAGGATCCACTTAGTGTACAACTTACAATGGCAATTGATAGGTTCAACCCTTTTCATGAATTTAGTATTGCTTATAGATGATGGTCCATTGTGTTGATCAGCGGTTATATATTTCATATGAAAGACAAAGAAGACCAAAGAACAACTTAAAACAACAGTGTGTGTTTTAATGCTACTACTTGGTGTAGAGTAAGCACAAAAGAAATAAACCTAGTGCTTTAAACAATCACATATTATGGTGTTATTAGGGAAATAATCTTATTGGATTGCTATCGGTTTTGATACCCCCCTATTCAACTATGACTTGGTAAATGTTCTTGATATGAGGAATGGATATAGAAAGGATGAAATAGGCTTCACACTAGTCAAAATGAATAGATTACTTGGTTGGGATAGACTACAAGATGATCCATTTATCCTAGCATCATAAGCCATATAAGTATTTTATGTAAGTGATCCACTTGATACCAGCTGGTATATGGTTCTCACATCACCTCCAAAAAGGATTAAAGACATTGAAGCATACAAGGTAGAATATGTCAGTGTCTTTGGAGTAACATATTTTTTTGGACCTAAAACTACACAAGATGACAATGTAAACTATGGTAACATTCAATATGTCCATGAAGAATGTGAGGGTTCATGGTTGAAAGCCTAATTACTGTACTTCAAAAAGTAGTTATAATTAATGAAAATAACTAATGAGTGTTGTTAGATATTTTTTGTTCTATTTATAGAAAAGGCTAGTAGATAATTAATGGATATCCAAGATAGGATTGAGGCGAGTAGGTATCCTGAGCATTAGGTTGGCCAGTCAGATACAAGAAGGTAATTCGGTAAAAAAAAAAATAGAGATAATACAAGTGTTTCTAGGGAATATGATTAAGAGTCTAATCATACATGCATGTTGTAATGTGTTGAAATAAATTTTTATTGTGTTAAGTGTGTGTTAATTATAAAATTGATGTTTCATGTTTGACTCTTAGTCCTAGTCATTAATTAGAAGTAGTACTTGATTTGAATTCATGGATATTTATGTATTTGACAAAATTCTTAGGATACCCCCTCACCTCGTCTCTAATGGTTGAAGCAGGTAGGGGTGTTTAGACATATTCCCATTATATGGAGAAATCAGGTTGTCCATTTAAGCTTGCATTGAACTAAATATTGTTGTAGTTTATTTTGGTTTATGTAGTTGTTTATTAGTGTTTTGTTCTTCCATTTTCAAAAGGGTTTATATTCTATTTATGGATAAAATCACTTCTACTATATATTTAATGTTACCTATTTTATTTGTTGACATCAATCTTTATGAGTGACTCATTCATATCCCTTGTGTTCTCTTATGTTGCTTGAATATGATGGAACTTTGTCTAATAGAGGTTGTGACAAGATGGTGCCAGAGCTGAACTCATTCCTACAATTTTGGTTTACAATGCTGCTGAAAGAAGTTTTAGATTATATAACAATGGTAGTATTTTCACACAACAATGATGAGAATGTTTTACAAATGTGCCTATTTATCCTAGGAAGAAATTTTGGATATGAAGTTGAGAATGTTTATTTTTGTTTGAGGAAAAATATTTTGGGCATAAATTTACCCAAAGAATGGAACACCCGAGGTTGTCATTGTTTCAAAATCCATATCTAAAAAAAATATTATTTCTTTATTCATTTATTATAGGGATGCCTTGTGGCATGGAAATTTATTTACTGCTACATACAAGGTGATTGAATGATGAGAAGCCATAAGAATTTAATTTTGTAAATAATTTTAGATTTTTTTTTTTTTTTAATCTTGAAAAACTTTGACATGTTTTTGCATTTTAAAAAGAAGAAATTATCATGTTATATATTAGATGGATTGAACAAACCCTGCAAGTGTGTCTTTTTTATCTTTTATATTTTTGATAAACTTGTCTATGGACTTGTTATTTTGTTCTTGTTTGTGGTATAATTGTAAATTACATTACTGTTTGGCCTAACTTCTAGTCCCTCTAACATGGATCATCTTCTTTATATTTTTCCATTTGGAAGCATGTGTTGTTTTATTTATAATATTGTGCTATCTGCTCATAAATATACTTTGAGGCAACATGAACAACAATTGCGTAATACTTATTTAGGATTGCTTGCAGACCATATGTTAGGATTTGATACTACTATTGTGTCTCGTGGGAATCAAAGGCTTGAGAAACTAACGTTCATCAAGATACTTCTATCCTAGAATAGGATAGTATGTTGCATGTGTTGTTCTATGAATTCTTGAAGAACTAATATCTATGTTCCATTTATAGAGAGACCCTTTTGGGTAAGAAACTACCTTCTTATGATGGTTGAAAGAGTTTGTACACTGTTGGGGCTCTACCTTTTGCATCAAAGGAGTTTATGATAACACTAATTGATGTAGAGGAATAAAAAAATGGTCCATGGTACATCATAAAAATATCTTGAGTTATTAAACTCTGTATGGAATTGTCATGATTTTGTTAATTTCTTGTATTTGTCTATTAGCCAATTATGTGGGAATTATGTCAGCTATTCTATTAATTAAAAAAGAGAATAAACTATTAAATTCTTCTACATTATAAATTTTTTGCATGTAAAATATTGAATTTTGAAGTTTGAATACAACTAGGTGGAGGTGGTAGGAATAGAACCTATAACTCTTTATTCAACTTTGCAATAGACAATCATTTTGTTTTCCAACACAATCCATAAATACAAAATCATCACAACACTGGAATCAATTTCAATTCTTAGAAACTTTTGGACACAGTAATATTCTTCACTCTTTTTCTAAGTCCCATTTAATGTAGTCAAACTAGACTACAAAGTCTTTGAATCATGTAAAATTGTGTTTGTTCAATGTAGGTTCTTGTTCCACATGACTAGTTCACATTTCCTTCATAATAGTATTTATGATTTTAGGTTTTACAAGTATATGTCCATAAGTAGGTCCTGCAAACTGATGGTTACAATCTTGAAATTGTTGAGGTAGAACTCATTATATGTGTAATGTATTTTCATATCACACTCCAGTTTGTACTTCATATACGAGTTTACAAGCCTGAAAGGATAAGTGGTTGAAGGAGCATTTAGCAATCTGGTTTTAAAAAACCTCAAAATTCCTTTTCAACTAAGGAAGATCTCATGTTAACACTTGGAGGATGATCCACATCATGCACTACTAAGAACACTATATAAAGAATCCATGATGTAGGACACACTAACAAATCCATCAAAAAGCTCTCATAGTAGAATTATCCAATTGATGAAACTCTAGGAAGAGTTGTAACAATGGAATACAATTATGTCTATAAGAGAAGAGGAAAGCATGTGGAGAGCAATAGGGAGGGAGTAAGGGCCCAACATGAGATACAATGCCATATGAGGATGATAATACTCCTTATAGGTAAGCTATTCATACTTTTCATTTCCACAATGGCCTTCCCCAACATTTTCTTTATATATATGTAGGGAATTTATAAATATTTTTATTGAATGATATTTTTTGTTTAGTTACTTAATTTTAAAAGATAATTTCCATGGAGGTAGGCAACCCTATCTTTGCACTGCTACTCTTAGTTAAGAAATCAATCATCTATTTATACATCCATAGGATCTTCGAATCATGGAAATATCAAATTTTTACCACATATACCTGATTGTATTAGTTGGACAACCAGTTGAACATGTGGGGATGCTTGTCACATTTTGAACCTAGGTGATTGTTATGGTAATTGTCTCATATTATTGCAACACCACATAATGATGGACCTCAATTCAATAATCCTATTTCAGAGCTGTTCTATAAACATTTCTTGAATTTGGGGCATCATGAACACTAAATTGTTTCGTACTCCTAGGAAAAGATATATATACTTAAAAGCTTAGGATAAGTTATTAAGGTTATTAACATGAAAATGAATGGTAAGTGGTTTTGATGATATGTGGGTCATAGACTACTAACTCATACGGGTGTTATTTTGGGCATAGGATATGAAATTTTGAATTTTCTCAATATATGGTATTTTTTAAAAGATAAATGAAGTGACATTTAATTTAAAAGCTGATAAAAATTTGTAGAAAATATATTTTTACACTGTATGGGTGGTATTTGTAAGTTGAGACTATAAGTAGTTGCTCTTTGATGTTGACAAACAAACTGAACAAAATGGATGAGTCACCTGAAACACCTCCTTTTGGTTTAATATAAAGAACAATGTTCATCACTATCATTATGATTTACTCTTAGTCCATATTAGTTGATTGATTGTGATAGTAAAATACCATTGGATAAGGAAGACAAGGTGCTGACAGTACATGTAAGATATTGATAATCATGTTACAATGTCTACTTGGTAGCTTCTAAGCTTTGATCAAGAGGATGAGTTCATATCAATACATTGATATTGTAGGTACCATAGGTGGTATTTTGCAAGCCAAGACCACACAAAGATTTTTTTCTATTGGTAAGTATAAATTGATTGATACTCAAAGAACTGGTAGTATGTGCAAGATCTTGTTTATTATCAAGTAGCTTTGTAATGTTTGCAAACTCTTGGACCTTTATCATGGAGTTAAAAAATGCACTAATAGAATTATTTCTATTGAGAGAGTGTTGAATAAAGAGTCATAAGCTCTTTATAATTGATAGCATAACTTATCTGATAACACTATCACTTAAATATACATTTGTTAAGTCAGTGCCTATAAATTTTCTATTATCCGAGTAAGTACACAACAATGAACATCAATGGTAATTTCAATAGCCAGGCTATAGGTAAGGACAATTAAAATACCCATTATCACTACAATTTGTTCATGAGCCTAATTTTTTGGCCTAACTTCTAGTCCCTCCAACATGGATCATCTCCTTTATATATTTTATTAGGGTGGGACCATAAGAGGGTAGTTTTAAACCACCCTATTAGCCCTAAGAGGGTAGTTTATAACCACCCTCTTAGGTCACCCTAAGAAGATGGTTATAAATCATCATATTAGGGTGACCTAAGAGGGATTTTATAAACCACCCTCTTAGTCTATAAGAGGGCTATTATAAACTACCCTCTTAGTCTCTAAGAGGGCGGTTATAAACTGCCCTCTGAGTCTCTACGGGGATGGCTATAAACCGTACTCTTAGGCCTGAGAGGCTTAACCCTAAGAGGGTGATTATTAACCATCCTCTTAGTCCTAAGATGGTGGTTCACAACTGCCCTCATAGTCCTAAGAGGGTGGTTTTTAACTACCCCCTTAGACCCTAAGAGGATAGTTATTTGAGGTAGTTTTTATCCATCATCATATGTAGAAGATTTTTTATGATGCACTCATAGATTGTGGCTAAATAATCACATTTAAATATCTTTAAGGGTGGTTTATAAGTGTTGTTAAAGCCATTTCTTGGTGTAGTGTTATGGATAGTGACCCTTGTTTAAGGGTGGAGAACACTTCAAATTTCTCAATGTAAAATTGGTCAGTGAGAAATATCTTTTTAAAATATTTAACAAACTCTTCCCATTTGAGATCTATGGATTGGAATTTTATACCTATGTTGTATGTGTCCCACCATTCCAAGGTTACCTATAGAAGGTGAATGGTGGACCATGCAATCTTAATTTTTGAGGAGTAATTTTTTATCAAGAAGAAGGTTTCTAGATCCTTTAGCCATGACTCGACTACATATCCTCTTGAAGAAGGTTTTTAGCTCCTTTTTCCATTGAATTTGGTTACCTTAACATTCTTGAGGTGATAAGGATTAATATTATATTCTCTAATATTATTCCTTTCACACGGATCATGATGTATTGCATTTAATACCCACATGGATCATGCATATTAAATGCTGACTTATAAAGGCAAACATACCTATAAATATGTTTTTGGTTGAATACAATTCTCAATTTTTCATTATGCCATTCTTGTGTTCACCTCTTGAGTGTTCTTCCCACATCATTGGTATCAGAGCAAGGTGCAAGGGTTTTTGGAAAGTATCCTCTTTCTAAGACCAAATTGTTTCAAAAATGAATAATAAATCTAAACCCTCGATATTTATGGGTGAACGCTCTTTCCCTACTATGAACACTTTCGAGCACTCCTATTTTTAAAAACTCTTAGCTAGGGTCCCTATGATTCCTGGTCCTCAGCTAGCTAGGGTTCCTCTAAGTCCTGATCCTCAAATCTTGATCCAAGTATTCATCTTGGATTTCTCATTTTCTAATTTTCTTTGTTCATGACCATAATCCATTTTTATATTTGATGGTATGATGTAGAGTTTGACCATTTCGCTTATCGACCTCATGGTGAAACTATAACAATTTCATGCAAAAATAATTGCTAATTTTTAGTAGCTTCAAGTTGAAATCACTACTACTATTTATGAAGATATCACTAATGAAAAGCCAAATCTTGAATTGGTTCTAAATATTGAAGAATCTATAGCAACACCTAGAATCGAACCAGGATCTGTAGGCAATATGCCCAATGTCGTACCACTATATGATGTTGCTCCTATTGATATTGAAGATGTTTTTGTTGCAGATAAGATCCCTCCAGACATTATAGATCCAAACCAGGGTTATGCACAGTGGCAAATTTCACAATTTAGAGTGAATTTTAGGATTTTCACAATTTTTATTTTGCTAATTTTGGGACCCTAGAGGTCGGCCCATTCACCCAAAAATTACGGGATCAATTTTTTTTAGGGTAAATTCACCCTGGTACCATAAGGTTTCCCACCTAATTTTTACCTTAAAATTATTAAAAAAAATATCCTGCCCAATTCGCCTCTTGTACCCCATTATATATAGGTAACCCTAATAGCGACACTCATACAATTAAAACATTAATTTTATCTAATAGTGAACAATACAAAGCAAGCGACTGACAAAAGGCGACTGACAGAAGGCGATTGTCACATGGCGACTGTCACAAGGCGACTGTCACATGGTGACTAACAATAATTGCATAGTTTTAGGTATCAATATATGTCTAAACAAAAGCATATTTGTACTCGTTGAAAAGATTTTTTTGAGCTCGATCTAATGGTGGTGTTTCTATGAAGTTGTAAGATGATTTAATACGTCAAAATATATCCCAAAATAATATTACTTCCTTACCATCATATTTGGGGCTACTTTTTACCTATTAAATCATCTTGAAACTTCATAAAAACACCACCATTAGATCAATACTCAAAAGATCTTTCCAACGAGTACAAATATGCCTATGTTTAGATATATATTGATGCCTAAAACTATAAAATTATTATTAGTCACCATGTGATAGTCGCCATATGGTGACTGTCACATGGTGACTGTCATAAGGCAACTGTCACATGGTGACTATCACAAGGCGACTATCACATGGTGATTGATAATAATTTATAGTTTTAGGCATTAATATATATCCAAACATAAACATATATGTACTCATTGGAAAGCTCTGTCCGAGCCCGATCTAATGGTGGTGTTTTTATGAAGTTTCAAGATAATTTAATAGGTCAAAAGTGGCCCTAAATATGGTGGTAAGGAATTAATTTCATTATAGGATAGATTTTGACCTATTAAATCATCTTAAAACTTCATAAAAATGTCACCATTAGACCGGGCTCAAAAAGAGCTCTCCAACAAGTACAAATATGCCTATATTTGGATATATTGATGCCTAAAACTATGAAATTATTGGTAGTTGCCTTGTGATAGTTGCCATGTGATAGTCGCCATGTGACAACTGCCTTATGATAGTCACCCTATGACAGTCACCTTGTGACAGTTGCCCTAAAGATGGTGGTAAGGAAGTAATGTCATTTTGGGATAGATTTTGACCTATTAAATCATCTTGAAACTTCATAAAAACACCACCATTATATCGAAATCAAAAAGAGATTTCAAACAAGTACAAATATGCCTATGTTTGGATATATATTAATGCCTAAAACTATGAAATTATTTTCAGTCACCTTATGATGGTAGCCATGTGATAGTCGCCATGTGACAGTTGCCTTGTGACAGTTGCCATGTGAGAGTCGCCATGTGACAGTCACATGGCAACTGTCACAAGGTGACTGACAATAATTTCATAGTTTTAAGCATCAATATATATCCAAACATAGGCATATTTGTACTCATTGGAAAGCTCTTTTTGATCCCGATCTAATGGTGGTGTTTTTATGAAGTTTCAAGATGATTTAATAGGTCAAAAGTTCCCCCAAATTTATTTATAATTTACGTGCAATTTTTTTTTAAAATTCACCATATTTTGATAAATTTTCTACAAAATTTTGAAAAATTTACCTCGAAGTTTATACAAGATTCACCTTGAATTTATAATTACTTTTTTGGTACTACCCCTTATGCATAACCCTAATCTAAAATCACTAGAAGCCATTGCAATTGAAGAAAAAACTGATCTCTCTACTGCTATCATCATGCCTACTACACTTTGTGGCCTACCAATTCATCCACAACCTCTTCACTATAATTTTCTTGATCGATGGTTCTTCTCCTGGATGTTGGTTTCCTATTTTTAGCCCCCATCACAGAAATTTTTAACATCTTCGTGCATTTCACATCTTGATTTGGTGTCTTCGTAGCTTTGGAGTTCTGATATCATGTTTTCAAACATTGTTTCATTGCCACCACCGCTTAATTTTTTTTGTGGTTTCCTACATGTCCTCTCAGCTTCTATTTGCTTGGTGATTCTTCATCCCCTGCACCATTTTACTACTGATCGACCTTGCCTATGGCCTCCACCGCTTGTTCTACCCATTGACCATGGTCCACCAAGCTCACCATTTTTAAATGCATAATTTATTTCATTAATGATGGTATTTTTAAATGCGTAATTTATTCATTAATGATGGTATTTTTAAATGCCCAATTTATTTCATTAATGATGGTTTTTTTAAATGCGCAATTTATTCATTAATAATGGTATTTTTAAATTCCAAATTTATTTCATTAATGATGGTATTTTTCAATGCACAATTTATTTTATTAATGATGGTATTTTTAAATACGTAATTTATATCCATTAATGATGGTATTTTTAAATGCCTAATTTATTTCATTAATGATGGTATTTTTAAATGTGCAATTTATTCATTAATGATGGCATTTTTAAATGCCCAATTTATTTCATTAATGATGGTATTTTTAAATACCCAATTTATTTCATTGGCATTTTTAAATGCACAATTTATTTATTAATGATTATATTTTTAAATGCCCAATTTATTTCATTAATGATGGTATTTTTAAACGCAAAATTTATTTCATTAATGATTTTTCTTCCCTTTGGAATGCATTGGAGTCAAATTCTTATATTAAATGGAGTCAATTTAATATTATATTCTCTAATATTATTCCTTTCACATGGATCATGATGTATTGCATTTAATACCCACACAAATCATGCATATTAAATACCGACTTGTAAAGGTAGACATACCTATAAATATGTTTTTGGTTGAATACAATTGTCAGTTTTTCATTGTGCCATTATCTTGTTTTACTCTTGAGTGTTAATGATGTGGGAAGAACACTCAAGAGATAAACATGAGAATGGCACAATGAAAAACTAACAATTGTATTCAACCAAAAAAATATTTATAGGCATGTCTGCATTTACAAGTTGATATTTAATATGCATGATCCATGTGGGTATTAAATGCAATACATCATGATCCATGTGAAAGGAATAATATTAGAGAATATAATATTAATCCCTATCATAATGTCTCATGCAAGCTTGGCCTCTATTTGAGTTTTGCCCTCCTGGCTTCTTGTACAATGTTTCCCTCCTATTGACCCTCCTTGTTTTGGGTGCTGGCCTCCCTATTGATCAACAATTCTATTAACTTTTACTCTTGTTCCAAATGCTCTTGGAGTATTTTTACCATAGAGGAAAGATGTTTTGCTCCATTTTTAGATTTTTATGGTCCTCAAACGTTCTAGTTGGGATCCACTACCACCCTAGGGCCCTTACCAAAATTTGTTGTCTTCCTAGTCTTCTTACTAGGGTCTAAAGTTCATCCTATTATTTGTACAATATTACCCTTAGCTGTAACTATTTTAATTTTCTTCGACAAAATCCCATTTTGAACATATGTCATCCTATTCACAAAAAATACTAGGTAAGTTACAATTCTCCACAATTGCACTTACATTCTACTAATTTTATTCTACACATGAACTAACATACACTATGCCCAATCCAAGGTCACCATTGCCTTCTTGTAAGGTATCAACCCCAAAGTCACACATCAAATCAAGGCTCAACCTAAGTTCACTCCATGTAAGCTTCTAGTACTACGACCTAGAGCTCTAATACCAATAATAACAACCCAAACTATCAACATAATTTTTTTTAAAATCAAGGATACTTGCAAGCAATGACTTACGATAAAACAATATTAATCATTTAACTCAGTATACAAAGTGTTGGCAATTTTGGGTACTTTGGGTACATTGCCTTTGCTCAAATGTATAAGTTGTCATTGATGTCAAAAGGCATTTTTGTGTTGATTTCAAAAGAGTGTGATGTCAAGAATATCTTGAGAAGCTTCATTATGTTAAAGGGTTTTTATTAAAACCATGGTGACAAGGCTAAAGGTTTTTCTTAAAACCATTTGGACTCATTAAGGGTTTTTATTAAAACCAAGCTTAACTTAATGCAAAGGTCCATGTGTATTATTAATAATTAAATTAACTCATACCTTTGTCAAAGGTCCAAGTTTAATTTATTATTAATAAAATAATAATAATTATTATTTTAATTATTATTAAAGGGTCTTTCAACCCTTAAGCGTCGCCGATTTATTGCCATCGTTGGAGGAGCGCCGACGTCAATCAGTAATGGATAAATTGCTATATAAGTGGGCATGGTTTTCAAAAGTTAGCACCATCGATTATTATTTGGACATCTACGATTTGTGGTTCTCTATTTTTTTGATTTGTGCTTGGCTTCTCGATTTGCTTTACATCATTTCGTTCGAATTACGCTTGGCATCTATGATTTGATTTTGCACCATTTCATTCGATCTGCGCTTGGCGTCTATGACTTGCATTGCTCTACATCCTTCGAAAAGCGCTTGGTGACTTCGAGTTGAGCTTGCTCTATGTTTTCGATCTTCGTCTGACGTCTTTGAGATCATGCATGTTCTGTGTCATGGAGACTACTCTTGGCAATCTCGGTTTTGAGCTTGGGCTGCATCCTTACCTTTTGGCTTGACGACAGTGGTTTGTTTGCATGCGGTTTGTGGAAGACGTTTACGTTTTCTAGTTTCTTGGCATCAAAGGAAGATAAAAGAGAGGGCAACGGTTTGTTATTTCGTTGGGCTCTTGTGACCCAACGACGGTGGCGTTTAAGTGAAAGCGCTAGACGGAAGAGGTGCTGAGTTCGATTCTCTTCATTGGGAATTTCTTTTTGGTCGTGGTGTGCATAGAATGGTGGTCGTGAATGCGTGGGAGGTATAAGGTTAAGGTATCATTTTTTGTTTTGACATTGATGTTTAATGTTTAATGTTTATGTGGAGTAATAAGGTGTAAAGAGGTGTTATTTTGTATGTTATTGTACTTTGGTGGTTTTTACTAAGTTGGAGAAATAAGGTGTTATATTTGGATCTTTATTATTGTGTATTATTGTATAGTTGCTAACTCTAATTGGTGGCAAATTGAGAGTTAGTGTTGTGACAGATTTTGAGTTCTCCTTCTTCATCAAAGTAAAGGTATGGGCAACTTCTTCCATGTATGTTGTTTATGGTATATTTTCTGAAATTGAGTTTGGAGTGAAAAGGTTGTCTACTAGGTATTGTTGGTGTAAATCTTATTTTCTGGATATTGAAGATTGTTTATGCATTAAAGTTATTGTTGAATCTTTGGGTGAATGCATAATTCTGGTTGAGGAAGAAGAAGCATTTTTGCAATAGGGTTTATGTTAATAAGTCTTGCTACTTGCATTGAGATGATGAAACCCTAGTTGTTGGTAAAAAGAATATAAGCATCATTGTTATATGAGATATTGCATGGTTGGCAATTGTTGGGTTGTGTTTCATATTCTTGAGAAAAGCATACTACATCTATCTTATTCTTTTGAGATTGAGTTTGAGTTGAGATTTGAGATTGGGAGTTAAGTATAGAACATATTGGGTCTCTAACAATTCTCTTTATGTTTCTATGAGATTTGAGATTGGGAGTTAAGTATAGAACATATTGGGTCTCTAACAATTCTCTTTATGTTTCTATGAGATTTGAGATTGAGATTGGGAGTTAAGTATAGAACATATTGAGTCTCTAACAATTCTCTTTATGCTTCTATGAGGTTTATGAATCACATTGGGTCTCTAAAAATTCTCTTTGTGAGTTCATGCTAAGCAAGTTTTTCTTGGTGAGCTTGCTGAGGTTTTGGACAGGTTCCGGTGGGGACTTGTGAGCAGTTTTGGACAGGTTCCGGTGGGGACTTGTGAGCAGATTTGGACAGGTTCTAGTGGGGACTTGTGAGCAGATTTGGACAGGTTCCAGTGGGGACTTGTGAGCAGATTTGGACAGGTCCTAGCAGAGGACTTGTGAGCTGAGATTGAGAGTTCTATCAGAGAACTTGAGGACAGAGGTACATTGGTTCTATCGGAAGAACCCGAGGACAGATTTGGCAAGTCTTTGAGAAGGCTTGTGTGCAGAGGATTGATTTGTTCATAGAGTTGGACAGATCTGACGGACGAGAGGAAGACTTGTACTAGACCGACCGACTCGTGTTTGGTACAGGTAGCTGAGCTGTTGTGGACGTGATCATAGAAGGCGAGAGGTCTCTTAGGCTAAGCATTGAGGACAGGAGGTCTTCGATGGAAAGGAGTTCCACGTGCTTTGGCAAGAGGTAGAGGTAGTTGATCTTCCGAGGGATCATTTCCAGAGCAGAGGGGAAGGTATCTCCTTTGAGCGAGAGGCTCATAAATTTAGATTAGGGGAAGGTGTCTCCTTTGGGCCGAGGCTCATAAACATTGTAATTGGGAAGGTTTCCCAAAGAACTTTGAGATAACTTTTAGAGAAAATTTTTGTGGACGTAGCCCAGGCATTCGGGTGAACCACGTTAAAATTGGTGTCACTTTGTGGATGATTTTGTGCATTGTTTTGATATTGCTTTGGGTATATTGCTTTACTGTTTTGAAGTATAAAGGAAAAAGTAAAAAGAGGTCTTATATTGTTCACCCCCCCTCTCAGTATAAGCTTGTGTTCTTCAATTGGTATCAGAGCGGGTGCCTTCGAAAAGTTTAACAGCTTGAAGGAAGATCTTACAAGAACACAAATGGCAAGGAAAGGCAAAAGCAAAACCATGAGACACAAGAAGAAGAAAACACACATGGTCATGAAAGAAAATGAAGATGAACTCAATGTTGCTATTTTGGGAGGAAGAATGGAAATAGATTCAAGAGATGAATCAAACAAGTGGAGAACAGGCCGGATTAATAAAGTTTTGCACCAGATGTGGGAAGACCGGTCACTTTGCAGCTGATTGCTCACAAGGTAGAGAATGTTTTGTTTGTGGTCAACTCGGTCATAATGAACGTCGATTGCCATGGGTTTAGTAGCAGTGAAGATGAAGATGATCCATTCAAAATTGGTGAAGAAACAGATTCGAACAGGGAATGTGATGAAGAAGGAAGTGATGCAGAAGCAAATTGGAAACATAAACTAATTTCAGCTCTGAGTAAAAAGGTTGAGGATGCAGAAGATATAATCACCAGTTTGAAAGTACAAACAGAAGAATACAAGAAAATTTTTGAAGATCTCGAAATGCAATTAACCAGGAAAATAGAGTATTGCAGTAAGCTAGAAAAAGAAATTGACGGTTTAAGAATGCAGACAGAAGAAATGAGTAATAAAGTCGATATATGCAGCAAACATGAAGAGGAATCTAACAAAGTTGTTAGCAATCTGAAGCTGCAAATAGAAGAGTCCAAAAGGAGTGAAGAAACTCTCAGGTCTCAGATCAATGAGAAAGAGACTGTTTGCTAGCAAACAAGAAGAAGAGATTGTTTCATTGAAGAAACAACTAGAAGAGGCCAATACAAATCTTAAAATCAAAGATGAGCACAACAATCAAGGAAAGAGGTATTCTCACAAGCACAAGAAGAGTTTCTACCTAGACAAAGCAAGTAAGTGTTCTAGTAGTGATAGTGAAAGTTCTTCAAGTGATAATGAAAATGAGATGTTGTTCATATCAAAAAAAGAGGAAGAACCAAAACATAGATTCATTATCATGAAATGTCTTAGATGTGGAAATTTTGGTCACCTTGAGGATGATTGCACAAATAATGATTTGGTTTCTAGTATGTATGAGGATGCTTCAGAAAACTATAAGGAAGATGCATGTATGGTTTTTGAAAAGGGTAGCACCTCTAGTGATAAGAAATCCGAAAAAGACTTTGATGATTCAAAAAGCAAACATATAGAGGAAGGTGAAGTAGATCTTAAAGGTGAACTTATTAGTGCTCTTAGTGCTTTGAAAAAGGAAAGAAAGAAGAATGCTAGACTCAAGGATAAGTTAGATGAATGTTGTATGGAGAGAGATGATCTTATAGAAAGTCTTGACTTCTCTATAGCTAAGACACAAGAACTCAAGGATGAGTTAGAGTCTAAGGTTCTTGAGTATAGTGAGTTAGAACAGAAAATGGCTTCTTTGAAAGAGGAAACTAAAGGGTACAAGGATAAGCTTCACAGGTTTCAAGATAGCTCCAAAAAGGTTAAGTCTCTCATCAAAGGTCAAAGAAAGACAACAGATAAAATAGGCCTTGGTTTTGTTAAGCCTCACAAGGAACAAGTTGGAGAGTCTAGTAAGAGACTCCAAAAGGAAGAGAGTTCTGATGAGGAAAGTATTTCAGATCATGAGTCCTTGAATGATAGATGCACAGAAATAGAAAACAGAATTCAGAATGAGAAGAAGAAGTTTTCAGAACCTAAGAGGTCAAATAAAGGAAAGTTTCAAGGGAGATGTTTTGCTTGTCACAGGTTTGGTCACATGGCTTCACATTGCATGGCTCAAGTGAAGAAGGTAAATGACAGTTTCAGAGGTGGTAATTTCTTTCAAGGGTATTGCTACTCTTGTCAACAGTTTGGGCACAAGGCAGTTATTTGCAAGGCAAATATCAAGAATCGAGTTTGATCGGAACAGGTTTGGTCGAAACGAGGTTTGGTCGAAACGAGGTTTGGTCAAAAGCTGGTGGATTCAAAGAATAGGTATGCCTAAAAGAAATAACATTGTTACTTGTTATAAGTGCAACAATGAAGGTCACACAGTCAGACAGTGTAGAGCTGAAATTCCAGAATACAGGAATAGGAACAGTGGCATGATCAGGTCCAAGGATCAAGGCATGGATAAAAACAGGGATGAGAACAAGAACAAGAACAGTGATAGGAATAGGAATATGGACAAAGAGTTCAAGAGAAGGCCCGACAAGGAAGTTATAGACGCTGATGATGATCAGTGCCTAATGGGAGTTTTACTCCCACCCCAGAATTAATCACCTCATCAGGAGGTGGGGGAGGGACTAAGCTAAGAGGTTAATTCTTAGTCCCGAGCCCCAAAGGTGGCCCTTTGCCATTGATGACAAAGGGGGAGAGATATGAGTAAGGGGGAGAGCTTCAAAGTGAAGAGGAAAGCTTCAAGTCAGGGGGAGCAAAACTTCAAAGGAAGATTCTCGGTTGTTAGCTCGAGATGGTTTCGAGTTTTGGCTCTTGAGAAGTGTTTTCAATAAAGGTTTGCCATCAATGACAAAGGGGGAGATTGTTGGCAATTTTGGGTACTTTGGGTACATTGCCTTTGCTCAAATGTATAAGTTGTCATTGATGTCAAAAGGCATTTTTGTGTTGATTTCAAAAGAGTGTGATGTCAAGAATATCTTGAGAAGCTTCATTATGTTAAAGGGTTTTTATTAAAACCATGGTGACAAGGCTAAAGGTTTTTCTTAAAACCATTTGGACTCATTAAGGGTTTTTATTAAAACCAAGCTTAACTTAATGCAAAGGTCCATGTGTATTATTAATAATTAAATTAACTCATACCTTTGTCAAAGGTCCAAGTTTAATTTATTATTAATAAAATAATAATAATTATTATTTTAATTATTATTAAAGGGTCTTTCAACCCTTAAGCGTCGCCGATTTATTGCCATCGTTGGAGGAGCGCCGACGTCAATCAGTGATGGATAAATTGCTATATAAGTGGGCATGGTTTTCAAAAGTGAGCACCACCGATTATTATTTGGACATCTACGATTTGTGGTTCTCTATTTTTTTGATTTGCGCTTGGCTTCTCGATTTGCTTTACACCATTTCGTTCGAATTACGCTTGGCATCTACGATTTGATTTTGCACCATTTCGTTTGATCTGTGCTTGGCGTCTGTGACTTGCATTGCTCTACATCCTTCGAAAAGCGCTTGGTGTCTTCGTTTGAGCTTGCTCTGTGTTTTCGATCTCCGTCGACGTCTTTGAGATCGTGCATGTTCTGCGTCATGGAGACTGCTCTTGGCAATCTCGGTTTTGAGCTTGGGCTGCATCCTTACCTTTTGGCTTGACGGCAGTGGTTTGTTTGCATGCGGTTTGTGGAAGACGTTTACGTTTTCCAGGATCTTGGCATCAAAGAAAGATAAAAGAGAGGGCAGCGGTTTGTTATTTCGTTGGGCTCTTGTGACCCAACGGCGGTGGCGTTTAAGCGAAAGCGCTAGACGGTAGAGGTGCTGAGTTCGATTCTCTTCATTGGGAATTTCTTTTTGGTCGCGGTGTGCATAGAATGGTGGCCGTGAATGCGCGGGAGGTATAAGGTTAAGGTATCATTTTTGTTTTGACATTGATGTTTAATGTTTAATGTTTATGTGGAGTAATAAGGTGTAAAGAGGTTTTATTTTGTATGTTATTGTACTTTGGTGGTTTTTACTAAGTTGGAGAAATAAGGTGTTATATTTGGATCTTTATTATTGTGTATTATTGTATAGTTGCTAACTCTAATTGGTGGCAAATTGAGAGTTAGTGTTGTGACAGATTTTGAGTTCTCCTTCTTCATCAAAGTAAAGGTATGGGCAACTTCTTCCATGTATGTTGTTTATGGTATATTTTCTGAAATTGAGTTTGGAGTGAAAAGGTTGTCTACTAGGTATTGTTGGTGTAAATCTTATTTTCTGGATATTGAAGATTGTTTATGCATTAAAGTTATTGTTGAATCTTTGGGTGAATGCATAATTCTGGTTGAGGAAGAAGAAGCATTTTTGCAATAGGGTTTATGTTAATAAGTCTTGCTACTTGCATTGAGATGATGAAACCCTAGTTGTTGGTAAAAAGAATATAAGCATCATTGTTATATGAGATATTGCATGGTTGGCAATTGTTGGGTTGTGTTTCATATTCTTGAGAAAAGCTACTACATCTATCTTATTCTTTTGAGATTGAGTTTGAGTTGAGATTGAGTTGAGATTGATATTGGGAGTTAAGTATAGAACATATTGGGTCTCTAACAATTCTCTTTATGTTTCTATGAGATTTGAGATTGATATTGGGAGTTAAGTATAGAACATATTGGGTCTCTAACAATTCTCTTTATGTTTCTATGAGATTTGAGATTGAGATTTGGAGTTAAGTATAGAACATATTGAGTCTCTAACAATTCTCTTTATGCTTCTATGAGGTTTATGAATCACATTGGGTCTCTAACAATTCTCTTTGTGAGTTCATGCTAAGCAAGTTTTTCTTGGTGAGCTTGCTGAGGTTTTGGACAGGTTACGGTGGGGACTTGTGAGCAGGTTTTGGACAGGTTTGGGCAGGTTTTGGATAGGTTCTAGTGGGGACTTGTGAGCAGATTTGGACGAGGTTTCGGTGGGGACTTGTGAGCAGATTTGGACGAGGTCCTAGCAGAGGACTTGTGAGCTGAGTTTTTGAGAGTTCTATCAGAGAACTTGAGGACAGAGGTACATTGGTTCTATCAGAAGAACCTGAGGACAGATTTGGCAAGTCTTTGAGAAGGCTTGTGTGCAGAGGATTGATTTGTTCATAGAGTTGGACAGATCTGACAGACGAGAGGAAGACTTGTACTAGACCGACCGACCGTGTTTGGTACGAGTAGCTGAGCTGCTTGTGGACGTGATCATAGAAGGCGAGAGGTCTCTTAGGCTAAGCATTGAGGACAGGAGGTCTTCGGTGGAAAGGAGTTCCACGTGCTGGCAAGAGGTAGAGGCAGTTGATCTTCTGAGGGATCATTTCCAGAGCAGAGGGGAAGGTATCTCCTTTGAGCAGAGGCTCATAAATTCAGATTAGGGGAAGGTGTCTCCTTTGGGCCGAGGCTCATAAACATTGTAATTGGGAAGGTTTCCCAAAGAACTTTGAGATAACTTTTAGAGAAAAGTTTTGTGGACGTAGCCTGGGCATTCCGGGTGAACCACGTTAAAATTGGTGTCACTTTGTGGATGATTTTGTGCATTGTTTTGATATTGCTTTGGGTATATTGCTTTACTGTTTTGAAGTATAAAGGAAAAAGTAAAAAGAGGTCTTATACTGTTCACCCCCCCCTCTCAGTATAAGCTTGTGTTCTTCACAAAGCTTCACCACATTTGATTTCTAAGTAATTACAGATGATGCTTAATGGATAAGAGTGGCCAAGTCCTATATTTTTCTTGGGTTTACCTTACTAAACCTACATGTTTAGAAGGATGCATAAAGTGGTCCCCCCACTTTTTCTATATCGTTATCAGCATAGGAAATTTTGACCATGACATAGGGATTATCCTTTAAATACTACATTCTTAGGGGGGGATTCTTATTTCCAATATTAACTTTAAATACATTTAGGTAGGTTGAATAACATAGAGCCTTGGTGCTTAGTTACCATGCCTCCACAAGCTAACTAAGGTCATTGCCACTTTGATAAAAATTGACATGGTCATCTAATCCTACATAATTGAGGGATCACCACTACTATCTTGTAAATGGTATGTTCCAATCAATAAGTGGGATATACTCAAACCAACATGTTCAAGATGTAATGGTTCACAAGTACCTTGGTTATTATCTCCTTACAACATCTCCAAGGTTATGAGTTCCTAGATATTGCATACACACAACTCCTTATAGGAATTGTTAAACCTGGTTATTTGACTCACATAAATCACTCCAATATTAGGTTTTTATGGCTTACTAAGAGGATCTATCTAACCCAACCCTAGGCTAGGTACACAATTCCAAATAATAGGTATGATATAAAACATCAAAATAATTGCTAAAGATATAATTTAAGAGATCCTCTTAACAAAGCCACATCCATTCATTGATATAAATATTTAAGCATTAGCTCCCTGATCCAAGATAGAATTTGAACCACATTACTCATTTTCATTGCTTAACAAAAGGTTTCAAAAAACATCCCATCATTAACATAAATGAGCTATAAATATTAGCCATTAATTTTGAAACCATAATCAATTAAATTCCAAGCTAACTAAAGACAAGATTTCTTAGCCAATCACATCATGGCATAAAGGAAATTAACATAATCATTTTTTATACATAAACAAAGTTTTACAAGTCATTAAAGTAAATACAAGTCTTTTATCATTAGAACAACATTATTATTGAAGATATTTCAAGGAAAACATCATCCAAAAACCACCATTGATCATACCTCCGCAACTTCTTTGAGGATAAAACTACCCCCATAATTAGATATTTACTTAGGAATAAAAAAAACTCTAAAATTACAATGCAACCAATATGCAAAGCACCATGCATGAAATATAAACAACCAAACAAGAAGAATCCCACACTTCTCCAATTAATAACTCTTTAACGCACTCAGGTCTCAAGAATTATTAAGCAATACATTCCATGTAGATAATACCATACATCTCTTAATAATAATCCTTTAACCTACAAAAGTCTCAAGGATTATTATTTTTATTTCTCTTTTTAAAACCAAATTACAAACAAGAACATTTAACCAAAGATAATCACATAATTCTCTTAATAATAATCCTTTAACCTACAAAAGTATCAATATTTATTATTTTTATTTTTCTTTTCAAAACCAAAGCACAAGCAAGAACATCTAACCAAAGAGAATCCCATACTTCTCATTATAATAATCCTTTAACATACAAAAGCCTCAAGGATTCTTATTTTGATTTCTCTTTTCAAAACCAATGCACAAACAAGAGCATCTAACCAAAGAGAATATTATACTTCTCTTAATAATAACCCTTTAACCTAAAAAAATCTCAAGGATTATTATTTTGATTTATCTTTTCAAAACCAAAGCACAAACAAGAACATCTAACCAAATATAATCCCATACTTCTCTTAATAATAATCCTTTAACCTACAAAAGTCTCAAGGATTATTATTTTGGTTTCTCATTTTTAAAACTAAAGTACAAACATGAACATATAACCAAAGATAATCCCATACTTCTCTTAGTAATAATATTTTAACCTACAAAAGTCTCAAGGATTATTATTTTGATTTCTATTTTCAAAACCAAAGCACAAACAAGAACTTCATCCTTAAAAAAAAAGCATGAGCAAAGCTTAAATCTCCATCCTTTTAAAGCTTTCATTATTTGCAATAATAATCATAACCCAACCCACATAATTTTAACAAGAGTTTTCCCAACAAAGCATCCTGAGCTTTCTTAAAACATGGAAATAATCTAAACTCTTATTCACTTAGCAAGGGCATGCAATTAATGAAGAAAGGCTTAAAAGCACACACAACCCCTCTACCATTATACTAATGCTTTACAAGAGCATTCCATTCCTTAATATAGGCTTTAAAACAAAAGCTTAAGCCTAGCAATAAATATACTCAATTTTAAAGCTCACTCAAGCAATATTATTAAGCTTTAAACACTCAAAAAGAATGACCAATAATGCAATGACATAAATCAACAAGTAGACTAAACAAAAGCTTACCTAAGCAAAAGCTTAAAGTTAAATCTAATCATAAAAAAAAAACTATAATAAGTTTTTTCCCCACATGATAATATAAAGCATTATTCAATTCATGAAAAAACTATTCTAAAGCTTCAACCAACCAAAGCACTAATCAAATCATGAATTAGCTATATTAAAGATTTATTCCAACTACAATATTAATATTTTCCACGCTATATTAAATGTCTAATAAAGTGTTAATGTTAATATAAATCACACCATAATAAAACTTCAATTAACCACAAAAATCAACCAATAATAAGATAAAGCTTCACTCAACAATAATTAAATAAAACCTAAAAACAAATACCGCTTCTGGTATGAATGGGGAACAATAAAAACTAAAGGTTCCAAGATGGAGTAAGCAAAAAAAAAAATTAAGGAAGATCTATGCCTATGCACATGAGGGAAGATGCTCAACATTGAGGTGAATGGGTGGTTTACACCCAAGGAGTAATGAAAGGCATAGTGGGTTGATGTCATATATTAGGATGGTGATAGAGCAAACTACTTGAATCAACCCAACACTCAAGCATAGAATAAGGAAGTCTAAAATGATGCCACCCTATGACTCTATCATAGGCTCAAACAATAAAAACAACAATGGTGAACAAGAAAAAATACAACAATGATGTAAATAAATCGGGTGAAAATAAGATAAGCAAACAAAATATCGATGTGCAACACAACAACATAGGTAGAGAAGGTTAAATCTTCAACTAAACAAATAAGCACCTAGAAAAAGCTCTCCAATAAAACCAATTGCTTTCCTAAATACCTCATAGCCTCGTTATCATTTACATCCTCTTTCAATCTCCAAGAACAACCAACCTTCCACTCAACCATCCAATAATTTTAAACGTGAAGTCATGACACTGCATGGGATACCTTTCAAGTGCCAAGGAACATTACACAACAATATCCTTGGTGAGATTGATAGGTACAATTTTTTTTTTAACAAAACTAAAATTCTTTGGCTTCAAAGGTGACTCAATCACCCAAAAACAATAAATAACCATACACAAAAAAACACCACATTGATACATAATTTTTTTTTTTTTTTTTGGTAATTAAGGTACAATTTCATTACATCCGGGTTTTCCAAGTTGACCCAAAACCTTTTACAAAAATTAGCACTATGCTATTACGGATCAAAACCTCAATAGGGATAGTCTGTCCTTTGCTACTAGTACCCTTTTGAGGCCACCTTGCCAAGAAAGAGCACAAACCCTTACACATATTTAACAAACACCTTAGAACACAGGCAGCGGCCCACCGCATTGCTTTCTTGCTGCCCTAGCTGCAAAAATGTGACCTGTCGCAAAATCACGACGTCCTTAAGTCTTTTCCTTCATTTGCTCTGGAGAGTGGTGAAATGGTGACATGTCGTGAAAATCATACATGTCACGAAATCATGACATTCTGCCTTCATTCTGCTCTTTTGCCGCTATAAGTCACGAAAATGTGACATGTCACAAAAATGAGCCATGTCACGAAATCGTGACATTCGTCTCCCATTTTGCACTCTTTCTGCTTCCAGCAGCGATGAAAATGCAACATGTCACGAAATCACGATGTCCTTAAGTTGTTTCCATATTTTACTTTGGATAGTCACGAAAATGCGACCTGTCATGAAAAAGAGACATGTCGTGAAATCGCGACATTCTGCCTTCGTTCCGCTCATTTGCCCCTGCATGTCATAAAAATGCGACATGTCGTGACAATAAGACATGTCATGAAATCACGACATTCTTCTCCCATTTTGCACTCTTGCCACTTCCATCCATGAAAGTGCGACATGTCATGAAATTGTGACGTCCTTGAGTCTTTTCCTTCATTTGCTCTGCATAGTCACAAAAATGCAACATGTCGCGACAATGAGACCTGTCACGAAATCGTGACAATATGCCTTCGTTCTGCTCCTTTGCCACTGCCTATCACAAAACTGAGACATGTCACGAAATCACGACATTCGTTTCCCGTTTTGTTCTCTTGCCGCTTCCAGCCGCGAAGAATCGACAAGTCACGAAATCGCGTCATCCTTGAGTCTTTTCCTTCATTTGCTCTGGATCGTCATGAAACTACGACATGTCAAAAATGCGACATGTCACAACATTGCGACACTTCTGCCTCTTTGTCCTCTTTTGTTGCTTTTGGACATGAAAAGGCAACATGTCATGATATCGCGACACACTCGCCTCCTTGCTCCTTTTCTTGGCTTTTGCCCGCAAAAATCCAACATGTCGTGATATCGCGATACTTTCGCCTCCTTACTCTGTCTCTTCTCTTTTGGTCACGAAAATGCGACATGTTGCGATATCGCGACACTTTTTCCTTCCTACTCTTTCTCTTCTCTTTTGGTCGTGAAAGTGTGACATGTCGCGATATCGCGACATTTCTTCCTTCTTACTCTTTCTCTTCTCTTTTGGTCACGAAAATGCGACATGTCACGATATCACGACACTTTTCCCTCTTGCTCTTTCTCTTCTCTTTTGGTCATGAAAATGCGACATGTCTCGATATCGTGACACTTTTTCCTTCTTGCTCAACATGTCGCCAAAATACGACACTTTTTCCTTCTTGCTCAACATGTCGCGATATCACGACACTTTTTCTTTCTTGCTCAACATGTCACGATATCGCGACACTTTTCCTTTCTTGCTCTGCATGTCGCAAAATCATGACACTTTTTCTTTCTTGCTCAACATGTCCTGAAATCGCAACCCTTTTTCCTTCTTGCTCAACATGTCGCGATATCACGACACTTTTTCTTTCTTGCTCAACATGTCACGATTTTGCGACACTTTTTCTTTCTTGCTGTATTTTGCTTTTCTTTATTTTTTGTGATATCGTGACATTTTTCCTTCTTACTCTTTCTCTTCTCTTTTGGTCGTGAAAATGCGACATGTCGCGATATCGTGACACTTTTTCCTTCTTGCTCTTTCTCTTCTCTTTTGGTTGCGAAACTGCGACATGTCGCGATATCGTGACACTTTTTCCTTCTTGCTCAACATGTCGCCAAAACACGACACTTTTTCCTTCTTGCTCAACATGTCGCGATATCGTGACACTTTTTCTTTCTTGCTCAACATGTCGCGATATCGCGACACTTTTCTTTTATTGATCTACATGTCGCGATATCGCGAAAATTTTTATTTCTTGCTCAACATGTCACGAAATCGCTACCCTTTTTCCTTCTTGCTCAACATGTCACGATATCCTGAAACTTTTTCTTTCTTGCTCAACATGTCTTGATATCGTGACACTTTTTATTTCTTGTTGTATTTTGCTTTTCCTTAAACTATGACATGTCGCGAAATCGCGGCATCGGTCCTTGGTAGCTGCCTTTGTCCTTAACCCCATAACATGAGGCCACGATGCCACCTGGATCCTTCCCCCATTGCAAAGAAAACTAAAGCCGTCACAAGAAAGACTGAAGTAGTACTGACAAAACAAAAATGAAACTCCTCTCCCTTTTTCTAACCCCACAGTTTCATCATCATTGGCAGTCATTTTGAATAATTTTTTCCACATCACTTGGGACCCCATGTTCCCAAGTGACTAGCCCATCGGCCTCCACCCCTATATTGGCCAAGATATCAGCTATTTTATTTTCTTCCCTAAACACGTGCTAGGCCTTTCGATCATTCTTGGCTTGGTAGAGGATCATAGCCTCTTCGATGACAGTATTAATCCGCCACGGAGGATTTTTCCCATTACTGAGAAGGTTTATGACATGCATCGAATCTCCTTTGATAATTAGTTTACCTTCAATATCATGAGACAACTAAAGACCCATCCATAACACTCTTGCTTCTGCATCATTGTTAGTCCTTGTTCCCAGCTGCTCAGAAAAGGCCATCACCAGCTTGCCTTGATGGTCTCTCACTGCTTCTCCAGCCCCTGCTTTGCCAGGGTTACCTTTAGAGGCCCCATCGAAGTTGAGCTTGAACCAACGAACCAGGGGCAGTTTCCACTTGACATATAATCTGGGATTGACCTTGGTAGACACAAGTTTCTCGCCCAAAGTAATATTTAAGGATTGAGCGATCAGCCTCTCCCAGGGGGAACGATTTCGAGCTTCATGAGGAATAAGGCTAACGTTTTCATGGGTGAAAGTAAGAATCTTATTGGTGATGGAGGTGACATCATGGCTCGACTCATGGAAAGCTCTATGGTTTCTTTCTAGCCAAACCTGCCAAAGAAAGTGATGGAGACAAATATTCCAAAAAAACCTCAGTCTAAGGCTAACAAAGGGATTTAGCCATTGGTGGAAGAGGTCAATGATGGTGGCTGGTCTAACCCAGCAAATGCTAAAGGCTTGAAATAACCCATTGAGGATACTCAGAGAGATTGAGCATTCAAGGAAAATATGGAGGGTGGACTCCCAATTGGCCCTACACAAAAAATAGTGGTTAGAAACTATCATACCTTTCCTTATCAAGTTGTCAATAGTAAGAATCTTGCCTTGGATCACCAGTCACGAGAACATTGCAACTTTAGGAATAATATTTTTGACCCACACCAGCTGTGTCTGGAGTGTGGGGTCCTCAGTATATAACATTAGCATGTATGCATATATGACTGAGAACTGCCCATTTTTGGTAGCTGCCCATATTACATGATCCTGCTCAGGTCTCATAGAAATGAATTGTTGATGCAGGATGCTTTGGATTTCTTTTGATTTAGCTTCAAATCCTTGAATCCTTATCTATTTCCAAATAAGCCTTCCTCTGTCCTATCTCATGAAATCAGCTACTTTCCTTCCTATGATATCCTCTGTGATTCTTTTGATCCTCGCTAGGAGAGAAACCTAAGATAAAGCTTCATCCTTGGCCCACCTGTCATCCCAAAACCTGATCTTCTGCCCGTTACCTAGAACCCATATTAGGCCTTTCTTTATTACCTCTCTGCTTGTTAATATTGCATTCCAGAATGTCGAACCTCTACTGTGCACCATGTCATTTAGGAATTCGATATCTTGAAGATATTTTATTTTAATTATGGTAGTCCACTCATTCTCCTCATTGTTAATGAGACACCAAGCTTGTTTGGCTAGCAAGGTTGTGTTTAGGTGAGCAAATCTTCTCAGTCCTATCCCCCCATTTTATTTCAGCCTACAAACCTTGCCCCAACCCTCAAGGTGGATCCTCTATTTTTCCTTTGACCTAGACCAGAGAAAATTCTTTTGGAGCTGTTCAATTTTTTGGTATACTCTGGTTGGGGCCTTAAACACAGATAGAAAATAAACCGAAATGCTCTGTAAGAATGCCTTAGTGAGAGTAATTTTCTTGGCCTGAGATAAAAAATGTCCTTTCCAGCCAGCCAGTTTATTTTGTATTCTTTCTACCACTCTATCCCACATAGATTCTCTCAGAGAACCATAGAAAAGGGGAAGGCCTAAATAAGAGGTAGGAAGAGTCTCTATCGAACATCCCAAAATCTCTGCTATTCTGGTTTGTCTCTGAATTGGGGTGTTGAGGAAGTAAAGCTTACTCTTGTTGAAGTTCACCTTCTATCCCACCGCATCCTCGTAGAGTTGGAGAATGTGCTTAATCCTTTTGGATTCAACCACTGACAACTAGGTCAACATCAGAGTGTCATCAATAAATTATTGGTGAGTAACTGGGTTGGTGAGAGAGGTGGCTTTAATCCCCAAAATTAATCCAGCAGTGCATGATGCTTTAATAGTTCTACCTAATGCCTCTGCTACTATAATGAACAACATTGGGCTAATCAAATCTCCTTTTCTGAGCCCCCTATGGCTTTGGAAATACCCAATTGTTGTACCATTGACCAACACTAAGAACCAAGGTTCAAATATGCACTCTTTTATTAGCCTGACCCACTGAGGATGAAAGCCAAACTTCAGAAGAACAACCATCAAAAATCCTAGTTAATGCGGTCAAAAGCTTTATTCATATCAAGCTTTAGGGCAAAGACCTCCTTGTTGGTTTGCCTAGCAGAGTGTAGAGCTTCATGGACTATGATCGCACCATCCACAATTGATCTCCACTGAACTGAGCTTCCTTGACCAGGGTCAATAATGAGGGGCAATATTTCTTTCATCCTGTTAGTAATGGCTTTTGTTAAGATCTTATAGGATATGTTACATAAACTAACCGATCTGAAATCTGCCATTGTATTCGGTGTTGGGCCCTTAGGAATCAGGGCTATAAAGTTGGAATTGAACCATCTCGGGATATGTTTTGAAGCCTAAAACTCTTTGATAGCAAAAATGACATCCTCTCCCACAATATCCCAAAAAACATGGAAGAACTGAGGAGGGAACCCATCAGGGCCAGGGGCCTTCTCAGGTTCCATACTAAACAAAGCATTTCTAATTTCTTCATCAGTGAAGGGATCAAGAAGCTTACCATTAATGGCCTCATCAACCAATCTAGGAATGAACTGGAGGAGAGTGTCCTTGGATTCCTTTATACACTGGGATTCATCCTCGAGAAGGGAGCTGAAATAAGCAATTGCATCCTCTCTGATCTCAATCAAATCCTGGGTTTTGGATCCATCAGCTTTGGTCAACTCTCTGATCTTGTTATTACTTCTTATTGTGGCTGATCCATAACACACCCAAAAATTGGGGACCCACATTTTTTTCTTGCTTCCAAAGAAGACATCAGTGACCTAGATGCTAAAAATCAAGAAAAAAGGCAAAATTGTGCAAAAATGAAAAAGTGTCGTGATATCGCGACATGTTGCTCCGTCGCAGCCAAAAATAAAAAATGTCGCGATATCGCGACATGTTGCTCCGTCGCAGCTGAAAATGAAAAAACGTCACGATATCACGACATGTTGCTCCGTCACTGCCAAAAATGAAAAAACATCACGATATCACGACATTTCAAGCTTTCGCAGCGCAGGCAAGCAGGAAGAGGTGTTGATCAAAAATTGTTGCGATATCACGACATGTTGCTCCGTTGCGGTCCAGAGAGGAGAGAGAAATACATAATGGAAAATTGTCATGAAATTGCGACATGTCACAAAATCGTGGTCAAACCAGTCAAACAGGACGAGGCACTAAAAGCGTCGCGATTTCGTGACAGGAAGCAGCAAAGGGGTACGAAGCAAAAAAACATCGTGATTTTGTGACATGTCACAAAATCATGGCCAAATACAGCTAAGAAGCCCGAGAGAGAAAAGCGTCATGATTTCGCAACAGAAAGCCGCAAGACAGCTCCGAATGAAAAAGCGTAGCGATTTCGTGACAAAAAGCAGCCAAGGTGTATGGAATAGAAAAGTGTCACGATTTCGTGACAGAAAGCCGCAAGACAGCTCCGAATGAAAAAGCGTAGCGATTTCACGACAAAAAAATAGCAAAGTGTATGAAATGAAAAGTTTTCACGATATCGTGACATGTCGCGTTTTCGCGGCTAGGTACAGGGAAACACTTGAAATAGAAAAACGTCGCGATTTCGTGACAGGTTGCACCCACAGGGCCCGATAGCATAAAAATGTCACGATTTCGTGACATGTCACATTTTTGCTAGGCATGATGGCAGACAAGGCTGTTGGTAGAAAAACGTCACGATTTCGCGACATGTCTCATTTTCGCTGTGCAGGCAGAGGAACAGAGTTGCATGTAGAAAAACATCGTGATATCGCAACATGCTATTTTTTGGTCACGATTTACAGGGGGCCGTTACAAAACATGCAAAAAAGTGCGAAACACGTGGCGTACATGTGTAAGGGCTGCAGGGGTGTTACAGTTCATAGAGAAGATCAAGCATCTCAATGTCGAGCATAAAGTCAAAAGCAATTCGAAAGGCGGGAAGGTGAAACGAAGAAATCTGGAAGATGAAACAAATCGTCATGGAAGGAGAAGCAATTTACCAAAAATTTAAAAGTGGAAACACATATTGGTACGAGGGTCACAAACTGCTACGGGCAGAGTTGCAGTGTCGAAGGCGAGATGCCATTCTGGGCCTGCTCGGGAGTGTTTTGCTTCCTTTTTTCTGGTTTTGAGAAAACCAGAGATTCTACTATTGTAACATGACATATTTTAATACAGGAGTGTTTAGAAATTTGCATCTTGTGGGCAAGAAAGAAGGAGATCTTCTGTGCATGCTACAGATTTAATGTTTATTATTTCATTTTTCAGATTTCGGATTTATAGATAATGTTAAATGCCACTTTTGTGGGTTGCATTAGGCGAATGTTTGAAATCTGAATTTTATTTCAAGACCCTTTGAATCAGCACTTAGCTTATCGATATTGTGCGTGTTTGCAGGTCCAGTAGGTTAGGTTGTATGCATGGAAACCTCACATCTTCGATTTTTCTAGGACGGGATAACATCAAACTGAATGCAATTTTAATTTCTTTTTCTTTTGCATTTTATTTTCTTTTTGCTGCACTTTATTTTTCAGAAGTTCCAATTTTATTTTTCAAGCATTAAAATAAAATAAAAAAATTAAAAAAACTTCAAAATCCATAAATAATTCCTTCATTTTATGGCATTTCATTAAATTTCATTTTGAAGTTACAACATGGTTATTTAAGGACCAAATCACATTTGCTTTATTCGGGTTCAATGAACAATCATTAAAATTTCACAGTAAAATAAACCACAGTGCCCCTTGTTTTCAGTTACTTGCAACCACTAAGGTGTTCCAAGCATTTTAATTGAATATCTTCATTTGAGATCATTAATACACAGATGCAAAATGCTAACATAATAGGAACCTTGGAGAAGTTACTTGTTTAATTTCTTTGCAAGCAGAGGATTTAGAACCCAAATCCTATCGGAGAGTGTGTTTTCATAACTGGGTGAAAATACCACTCAACAGATTGGCACTAGAATTAGTGGTCTTCTAGCGCCAATCTGTTGAGTGGTATTTTCACCCAGTTATGAAAACACACTCTTCGATAGGATTTGGGTTCTAAATCCTCTGCTTGCAAAGAAATTAAACAAGTAACTTCTCCAAGGTTCCTATGTCTCATTTCATGATAAATATTGGATTGGAAGGATCGTACTACTTGTCCTCTGCAAAGGATGGGTAGTCATCCCTAAGGTCTAAGCAATAAATTAATATTTCCCATTTCCAAAGCTTGGATTGGAAGGATCATACTACATGTCCCTAGCAAGGATGGGTAGTCATCCCCAAGGTCCAAGAAGTAAAAAATTAATTTTTCCCATCTCATATTTATATTGGATTGGAAGGATCATACTATTTGTCCTCTGTAAAGGATGGGTAGTCATCCCCAAGGTCCAAAGAAATGAAGTTAAGTCTTGGATTATGGGGTTAAGTATGCCCATGCATGGCAACATGTCTTGTCCAAAAAACAAGACCACTGATTGTCCACAGGGTTAGACTAGCATGACCATTTCTTCTATAATTGGTTAAATTATTTTGCTCAAAGTGAGGTAATGAATTCCAAATTAGAATAGTAAGGATAGGGTTAAACTCCCATATCGGTTAGGTTGGGAGTCTGATTCCCCAAAGTTCTGATTTCACGTTCACTTACACATGGGTTCAAGATAGTAGGGACTCATAACCAACTTTGGGATATAATAAGCAATTCATATAGTTGATCCTAAGAGGGTTTGATAATCTTGAATGTTTGTGTATGATACTAGAAGAAAGACTATGCCTTTTATAAAAGCAAAATCTCTTAGCATATTTATTAGGTTACACAAATCATTCACAATCTCACATATGCATTCATGTAAAACTTACGATGGAATGTTGATCAATTTCAAATGATAAGGAATGAAACACCTTGCACACACCGAGTTGATACTTAACAATTCTGATAATTCATGTATTTTTGATCTATGGGCATTTGTTTATATTTCTTATGTGCTAATGCTGGTTTCCAAGTTTGTATACTTCTGGGTTGGGTTCTCACCAAATGCTCAGGAGCATTTGACAGCAGAGTCGCCATTTGTTGTGGCTGATCCACAAAACACCCCAAAATTGGGGACCCACCTTTTTTGCTTGCTTCCAAAGAAGACCTCAGTGACCCAGATGCTAAAAATCAAGAAAAAAGGCAAAATTGTGCAAAAATGAAAAAGTGTCGCGATATCGCAACATGTTGCTCCGTCGTGGCCGAAAATGAAAAAACGTCACGATATCGCGACATGTTGCTCCATCGTGGCCGAAAATGAAAAAACGTCACGATATCGCGACATGTTGCTCTGTCGCTGCCAAAAATGAAAAATGTCGCGATATCGCGACATGTCAAGCTTTCGTGGCCTAGGCAAGCAGGAAGAGGTGTTGATCGAAAATTGTCGCAATATCGTGACATGTTGCTTCGTCGCGGTCCAGAGAGGAGAGAGAAATATAGAATGGAAAATTGTCACGAAATCACGACATGTCACAAAATCGTGGTCAAACCAGTCAAACAGGACGAGGCACTAAAAGCGTCGCGATTTCGTGATAGGAAGTAGCATAGGGGTACGAAGCAGAAAAATGTTATGATTTCACGACATGTCACAAAATCACGGCCAAATACATAAGCAGCCCGAGAGATAAAAGCATCGTGATTTCACGACAGAAAGCCGCAAGAGAGCTCCGAATGAAAAAGCATAGCGATTTCGTGACAGAAAGCAGCCAAGGTGTACGAAATAGAAAAGTGTCACGATTTCACGACAGAAAGCCGCAAGACAGCTCCGAATGAAAAAGCGTAGCGATTTCACGATAGAAAAACAACAAAGTGTATGGAATGAAAAGTTGTCGCGATATCGCGACATGTCGTGTTTTCGCGGCCAGGTACAGGGAAACACTCAAAACAAAAAAAATGTCACGATTTCGTGACAGGTTGCACCCACAGGGCCCGATAGCATAAAAATATCATGATTTCGTGACATGTCACGTTTTCACTGGGCATGATGGCAGACAAGGCTGTTGGCCGAAAAATGTCGTGATTTCGCAACATGTCTCATTTTCGCTGTGCAGGCAGAGGAATAGAGTTGCATGCAGAAAAACGTCGCGATATTGTGACATACTATTTTTTGGTCATGATTTACAGGTGGCCATTATAGAACATGCAAAAAAGTGTGGAACACATGGCATACATGTGTAAGGGCTGCAGGGGCGTTACAGTTCATAGAGAAGATCAAGCATCTCAATGTCGAGCATAAAGTCAAAACAATTCGAAAGGCGGGAAGGTGAAACGAAGCAATTTGGAAGATGAAACGAACCATCGTGGAAGGAGAAGCAATTTACTAGAACTTTAAAAGCGAAAGCACAGATTGGTACGAGGGTTGGAAATCGCTGCGGGCAGAGTTGCAGTGCCGAAGGCGAGATGCCATTTTGGGCTTGCTCGGGAGTGTTTTTCTTCCCTTTTTCTGGTTTTGAGAAAACCAGAGATTCTGCTATTGTAACATGACATATTTTAATGCAGGAGTGTTCAGAAATTTGCATCTTGTGGGCAAGAAAGAAGATCTTCTGTGCATGCTACAGATTTAATGTTTATTCTTTCATTTTTCAGATTTCGGATTTATAGATAATGTTAAATGCCACTTTTGTGGGTTGCATTAGGCGAATGTTTGAAATCTGAATTTTATTTCAAGACCCTTTGAATCAGTACTTAGCTTATCGAGATTGTGCGTGTTTGCAGGTCCAGTAGGTTAGGTTGCATGCATGGAAACCTCACATCTTGAATTTTAATTTCTTTTTCTTTTGCATTTTATTTTCTTTTTGCTGCACTTTATTTTTCAGAAGTTCCAATTTTATTTTTCAAGCATTAAAATAAAATAAAAAAATTAAAAAAACTTCAAAATCCATAAATAATTCCTTCATTTTATGGCATTTCATTAAATTTCATTTTGAAGTTACTGACATGGTTATTTAAGGACCAAATCACATTTGCTTTATTTGGGTTCAATGAATAATCATTACAATTTCACAGTAAAATAAACCACAGTGCCCCTTGTTTTTAGTTACTTGCAACCACTAAGGTGTTCCAAGCATTTTAATTGAATATCTTCATTTGAGATCATTAATACACAGATGCAAAATGCTAACATAACAAGAACCTTGGAGAAGTTACTTGTTTAATTTCTTTGCAAGCAGAGGATTTAGAACGCAAATCCTATCGGAGAGTGTGTTTTCACAACTGGGTGAAAATACCACTCAACACTTCTGTTCCTCAAGGTTGTGACATGAAAGAACTTTGAGTTCAAGTCACCATCCTTTAGCCATAACACCCTTGATTTTTTTCTCTAGTATATCTCTTCACAAGCCAAAATATTGTGATATTTTGAAAGCTTGGCTTGCTCCTCCTTCCTAGTAGCTTCATCACCGATACCATTTTGTATTGAGTTGTCAATGACTTGCAACCTTTCTCCCACTTGTTTCTTATTCTCAAACAGGTTTCCAAAAACCTCCTTATTCCAAGTTCTAAGGTTATCCTTTACTAATTTTAGCTTTTGAGCAAGTTTGAAACCTGAACTTCCCTGAAAGGGTTGCTACCACCATATAAAAATATTTTCTTTTAACTTTGGGTGCTTGATCCACATTGACTAGAATCAAAAAGGTTTTTTGAAGGAGTTTGACTTTGGAACCTCCAAAAGGATGGGATTGTGATCAGAGGAAATTTTGGGAAGAGTTTGCAGAGTAGAGTCTCCGAACCCAGCAATTGCCTCCTTAGATAAGAAAAACATGTCAAGTCTTTCTTAGATAAGTTGGCTTCCTGTTCGCCTGTTGCTCCAAGTATACTTGGCTCCTATTAGCCTCACATACATCAGTTGGTTCGAGTCTACAAAGTCATTGAAGTCTTCCATACTTCCGATTGGGAGCCCTGTTCCACCCTTTTTGTTTGAGGGGTATAATGGCATTTTGAAGTCGCCAGTCACTAGCCACGGGATGTCATGGAAAGCATCATCCAGTTTACCCAGGTACTCCCACAAAGAAGTTCTCCCTTGAACATAATTGGGAGCATAGACATTTGAGAAGATCCACGATCTATTGTTGTCAATATCATGGAAAAAACACTCAGCACCCTGTCATCATCTTTGATTATTCTGCCTTCCACCACCCAAGGATCCCAAAGAACCATGAGCCCCCCTGAAGTTCCTCTAGCCGGTTTGTACACCATGTCCCCTTGACTCCATATATTTTTTTCTATTGTTTTTTATTGGGCTTCGTCTAATTTTGTTTCTTACAACATCAAAATTGGTGGATTGTATTGCCTTCTTAATGAGCTAACCACCCTCTGAGTGGGTCGACCATTGAGGCCTCTCACATTCCATGAAAGAACCTTCATTTAGATTGTTTAGAGTTTTTCCCCTTCCCCCTCCCTTGAGGAGGTTTTCCTGATTTGTTATCTTCATGCCCTGGGATAACTTGTTGTATCGAGTGTTTTCGTTTGCCACCGGCAATCTCATTGTCAGTCCTCATTCTGTTGTGCTCTGCATTTGACATCCTCCCCTTCTTTCTCTCACTACCATAGTCAATAGGTGACTTAGTAGTACTCCTGGTCTGCTTGGGGCTAAAATGTGGATGAACTATCTATTGTAGAATCGGACTAACGCATTCCTCAAAATCATTCATTTCTACCACCTCAATCCATGATTCTAACTCCTCCATCTATTTTCTGTATTCTCATTATTTTTGTAGTGAACCTTCTAGATGGTTTGACGGGCTTCTGGCTATGATGTTGGGAAGGTCTATTTTCAAAGACTCTATCACCTCCACCCATTTTCTATATTCTTTGGGATTTTGCATTACCCCTCCCTGGGGGCTTGAGGGGTTCTTGGTTATGGGGTTTGTAGGACCTGCCCTTGATGGGGATTCTAGGGTTTCAGGGATTTCACCTTGCAGGTTTCCTTCCTCTAATTCCTCACTCTCCCCTTCTACCATTAGATCATCTAAAATTTTAAACTTATTTGATCTTGGAATTTTAGGGCTTACCTAATTTTCCTGTTCGTCGGTGAGATGTTTCTTGTCTTTGCTCTGACCTTGCCCTGCCCCCTATTTTGTATTATCCTAATAAAAGTGGTTATTTTTAGATGGCCTAAACCCTCCTTTTCCCATAGGGCCTCCTTTTAGAGGGAGGTTCCTAGGAAACCCTTTCTCATTTGCTTGTTTGTCTTCCATTCTTTGGATTTCTCTGCTAGCTGCTAGATTAGGGCACTGATTTTGCAAATGGCCTTGGGTTTTGCACTCAGGGAAAAAAGCTGGCCTATTTTCATATTCCACCACCTATTTTCTTAGGTAATTGCTATACCCTAGCTCCACAATATTTGGCAGCTCAGAGTCTAAATTAGCATTGACACATATTCTTGCATGTGTCATCCTTGTCCTAGCAAAGGTTGCATGATCTATGGAAACTAGTTATCCAATCACTCTGGAGATGACTTGCAGCCAGTACTCATTGAAAAACTGAGCTGGTAGGTTAGGAAGTCGAACCCAAATAGGGGCAGTATTGATATTCTATTTTTCAGGGTCGAAATCCTCCCCCCACTTCCTAAGGAATAGACTATTTTTCCCTAAAAACCAGGGTCCTCTAGTTAGAACGTAGTTCACATCCTCCTTGTTATTAAATCTTATTATGAAAAAACCCATGAACAGGGCAACAACCTCCATACTCCCCACCGTTATTCATTTGGATAGAGCCCAGGATCGTATAGTCTCTATATCCGACCTTCCACCCAAAAACATACCCACTAAAGAAAACTCTTCTATGGATAAAAAAGAACCCATCGAAGTAGTAGGATCCATTATTCTATTATTCACCGGAATGAGGGGCGGGAGTGAAAGGAAATCACTCTTTCTCCCCTTAACAATTTCCATAAAGGACCGACCTCCTCTAGGACTTGCATCGCCCTTCTGGGTCCCTTTTTTTGGATATTTTTGAGGAGGGTCGAGCCCTCTTTGGACAGCCCCACCTATCACCGAAGGCCTCCCTTCCTTTGGATCCTCGCCTAATTCCTTCTCGAGGTTCCTTCCCAAACCCTCCGTGCCTTCTCTACTATTCCCGCCTGAAACTTTCAAACTTCCTCCACTGCTTCTCTCCTCCATTGTATTTTGATTTTCACCTATTCATATTTTAATTCGCACCCAGATCATTGATACATAATTATTAAGGTGACTTTAACTTATACAATATTTAATATGCTACCAAATCCAGAAAAGTATTTGCATTGCTAAACAACAAAGCCATTAAGATCCATAGAGCAAAGCATAAGCAATCAAAGCATAAGATCAATATTCCTACACCATTGTTTTATCCTTAGGAGGGAGGTTCCTTTTAAGATAGACCATTGCTATTGCCAACCCTATTGAGGAGGCTCATTTTGCAACCAATGTATCAGACCAATGATTTAGATATAACAATATGATATACATTTATGTGAAGAGTAATTTTCCATGTTACTCTCAGTTGTCGATGACTAAGTCATCATCATCATGTACCTAGTATATCTCTCACTATAGGTGGTTTTTTACTCTTATCTTTCCTCCAAAGAGAGGTACCTAATCCTGCATCCACAAATGCATCAAAAGTACCATATTCCAAGTCCAAAAATTTTTACTCATAAGGACATTAAAGATAAAATATTTTCATTAAATATTCATAACAATACATAGTTTTATTATCCATAAGATTTCTATCAGGTAGGGGTGTTACATACTCCCACCTTGAACTAAAAATAGTCTTTTGTGTTTCTTGCAAAAAGTAGCATACATGAATTTATTCAAATAAAAATAAATTTTTTTATCTCATCTCCTCAAAATTTTTCTGTGTAGCATATTTCTCAAAATATTGGTCCCACTAGACCTTAGACTACTATAGGGTTCATTTCCTTAACATCTTGGAACATAACTCTAAAATTTTAACTAGCCATATCTCAAGGGTGGTAGGATCTATCATCTATAAATCAGAAACATTCCACACATGAGTAGGATCATCAACATACTTCCTAAGTAGGGATATGTAAAAAGTATCATGGACATTTGCTAGGTTGGGTAGAAATGTGAGCCTATAGGTTATTGGGCTAATGTTTCCAGTGATCTCAAAGGGAACAACATAGTAGGGGCCCAACTTTATTGACTTGATGGTAATTTTCATGGGTCTAACCCTTAATAAGAATTTATATCCTATAGAGAATTCTCTTGGTGATATTTTTAGATCCACATAGCTATTTTGATGATTGATTGCTTCCTTGAGCCTAAGCCAAATTACTCTGATCTATTCCTCCATTTCTTTGATATTGTTTGGTTTGATCATCATATGATCCTTTATATTGTCCCATGATAGAGTAGTTTTGCATCTTATATAATAAAAGGCTTCAAAGGGGACCATCCCCAATAACACATGGTATCCATTATTATATGTAAACTCTAATAGATGCAAGAAGTCTTCCCATTTTGAATTATGATCCATGAAAATCATGTGTAACATATCTTCCAAAACCTGGTTAAATCTTTCAATATAATCATTTGTTTTTGGGTGATATATAGAGATAATTTTTAGCTTAGTGCTCACTACATGATGTAGATCATGGTAAAATTCTAACGCGAATCTACAATCTTTGTTAGATATGATTACCTTAGGAAACCTATGTAATCTAAAAACTTCTTTGCAAAACATTTGCTCTGCCATTGGAGCATCATGCTTGATGTTTCCTTGTATGAAATGGGTAACCTTGGTCAATATATCAACCACTCCCAAGATTGCATCATGCTAAAACCTCTTAGATAATCCCACAATAAAGTCCATAGAGATTAGTTGCAATCTTTTTATAGGTATCTCATGTGGGTATAGTTTTCCAATGGGATGAAAATGTTTGGCCTTCATGTTTTGGTACTCTAAACATTTTGATATGAACTTGGTGATATATTGCTTCATTCTAACACAAAAGAAGGTATTTTTTATAATTTATCTAATTTTTGACCCCCCTTGAGTGAATGGAATAAGGAGAATTATGTACCTCTTGCATGATCAATCTCCTTAGATCACCTATTTTGGGTATGATTACTCGATTCTTAAAGTATAAAAGCCCATGTTTTATGTTGAAACCCTTGATATATTTAGGAGTTCCTTCCATTTTCTTCTATATCTCTAGGCAATATGCATCTTGTAAGTACATATCCTTGACCCTATCCATCAAATATATATGGCTCTAGATCAAGACGATTGTGTTCCTTTTCCTTGTCAAGACATATGCCATATTATTTTACTTCTCTTTGATATATTCAATGCCAAAATCATAGTTGACTAAGAACTCTACCCATATTCTCTATCTGGTATTTAACATAGGTTGCATGAAAATATATCTCAAAATTCGATGGTCTATTCTTAATTCAAAGGGTTGGCCCAACAAATAGTGCCTCCAAACCTTTAGAGTATGCACAACTGCTACCAGCTTTATATTATGAGTGGCATAGTTTACTTCATACTTATTTAGTATTATAGACTCATATGCCATTATAGTTTCTTCCTGAGATAAAAATATACTCAATCCTTCAAGAGAAGAATTTATACACATGGTGAACTTTCTAAGAGGGTTAAAAATATTTAGAATTGGTATCATGGTCAACTTATTTTTAGGAGTATCAAATGTAGCCTCACACTTTTCCATCCATTTGAACTATTTTCCCTTTTTTGAAGGTTGGTGATTGGATGGGTAATCTAAGAATGGTTTGTTACAAAACACTTGTAATACCCTATGAGTCCCATGAAGCTCCTAAATTTTATCTTCTTTGGATCCATTGCAATACATTATGCTAAGATAATGTGCCCTAATTACATCACTTGCAAAGTATAGAACTCACATTTGGAAATTTTTCCATAGAGTTGATTCTTCCTTAGTACTTCCAAGACTAATATGAGGTGTTGCTTATGCCCTTATTTTATTTAGGAATAAATTATTATATCATCCAAGAATACCAAGATGAATCAATCTAGAAACTTTTTAAACACATTATTAATTAGATTCATAAAAGTAGTCGGTGCATTCATTAGCCCAAACTTTAGCATCATGAATTCGTAGTGTTCATATAAAATTTTAAAGGTATGGGTGTCTTATTCCTTGATTATAAGTTGATTATAACCCGATATAATATTTATTTTTGAAAATATGGTAGCACCCTTTAATTGATCAAAGAGATCATCTATCCATGTTAAGAGATGCTTATTTTTTATAGTCACTTTATTTAGTATTCTATAATCTATGTAAATCCTCAAAGAGCCATCCTTCTTTTTCACAAATAGGACTAGAGTACCCCAAGGTAACACACTTGGTCTAATCATACCTTTTTCCAATATGTATTGTAGTTGAACCTTTAGTTCTTGTAAGTCAATCAATGTCATTTTGAAAGGCCCCCTTGAACTAGGTTTGGCTCCTAGCATTAATTCAATAGTGAAGTCAAATTCCCTTAGAGGGGGTAGACCTATAAGGGTTTCAAGAAATACATCCCAAAATTCATGAAGAATTGGATGCTTCTTAAGGGATTCTTGATCTTCTTCTTTTCCAGCCCCACCATTGAACTTTAATACATAGAACAAGTTGCCTCTTTTGATGACCTTCTTTAAATGCATTGCTGAAATTAAGTGGAGGTAAAAAGAGTCTCACACACTTTGAAGTATTACTCTCCTATTATCCTTTTTTGTGTAATCCACCGACCTATCTTGGAAATTTATTATGGCTCTATGGACCTTCAACCAATCCATCCCTAAGATAATGTCAAAGGCATGAAGTGGTGCCACATACAAGTGTCATATAGTAGACCCTCCAGGTAGGGTTAACTCTACGGTAGGTAAACATTGATCCACTGAGTAGGTTCATCCTGAACCATACTCAAATTTCCTCCCTTGTGTCAAAAATTTGAGATTTTTTGATATATCCATGATAATACTAGTGGAAATAAATCTATTTTTGGCTCCACTATCTATTCAAACTTTTACATCTCTACTAAAAAAATTACCATTTAATAACATCAGTGTTGATTGACCATCCAATTCTTGATTTCTAGCAACGACATAAATTTGGTGCGATGGCTCCTATACTTTTATAGCTCAACTAAGTTCTTTGAGTGCACTAGCTCAACTATGTTCTTTGAGTGTACTTTCTAGCATAGTGAGGACCCCCATAGATGTAGCATCCTAACTTAAGTTCTTGGGGTCTCTCTTGCATCCTTTTACTTGTCTCTTCTTTTTGTGTTGATTCATGCTATTTAAGGAAATTTGAATTGGATTAATCTTTCTTATAATTTTTTCTCTTGTTCTATCCCAAGTTACCATTATTTCTATTATTAAACTTGTATTTGCCTTTGTCTCTTTTATTTTGACCCTTATCTCACTTTATGAATCCCACACTCTTTCTTTTCCTTAGCTCATGTATTTCATTTGTTGCTGTCCTTGAATAGTTGAAGAAGGTTCTTTTTATTTGAAGATTGGATTTTTCCTGCCTAGCTAGGTCATAAGATTCTTATAATTTTTTTAGCTTATGTATATTAATCATCATCCTTATCTTAGGATCCACCACTAGAATAAATTTATGCACCTTAAGATGTTCATTGTTATCATATTATGGAATGTATTTTAGAAGTTTTACATATTTTGAAAATATACTTCTATGGACTGTGATCCTTGCTGAAGGGTGGAGAACTCTTAAAATTTATCAATCATTAGTGAGAAACCTATTCTTAAAATCCCTAAAAAACTCTTCCCATTTAAGATCTACAACTTGGAATTTTCTACCTAAGTTGTATGTGTCCCACCATTCTAGGGCTACCTCTAGAAGGTGAATGATGGCTCACACGATATTAGTTTATGAGGAGTATTTTTTCATGGATAATAAGGTTTCTAGATCCTTTAGCCATGAATCAATCATAATTTTCTTACCTTAACATTCTTAATATCTCATGCAAGCTTATCCTCTATTCAGGTTCTACCCTCTTGGATTATTTGGATATGGTTTTCCTCTTGTTAATCCTCGCTATTTTAGGTGTTGGCCTCCCTATTGACCAATGAATCTATTAAATTTTGTTGTTGTTCCAAATGCTCTTGGAGTATTTTTACCAGAGAGAAAGATGTTCTATTCCATTTTCAAATTTTGATGGACCTCCAACATTCTAGTTGGGGCCCACTACCACCCCATGGCCCTTACTAGAATTTGATGTCTTCCTAGTCTTCTTACTAGGATATAAAGTTTGTCCTACCATTTGTATAGTATTACCATATGGCATAATTATTATGGTTTTATTGAATTAACTCCTTTTTACAACAAGTACCATCTTATTCACAAAAAATGCTAGATATATTACAATTCTTCATAATTTCACTTACATTCTACTAGTTTCATTCTACACATGAACTAGCATATACTATACCTAATCTAGTATCACCCTTGCCTTCTTGTAAAATATCAACCCCAAATTCACACATCAATTCAAGGCTCAACCTAAGTTCACTCCATGGAAGCTTCTAGTCCTATGACCTACAACTCTGATACCAGTTGTATCAACCCAAACTACCAACCCATTTTTTAAATCAAGGGCACTTACAAGCAATGGCTCATGATAAAGCACCCTTAATATTTTAACTCAATATACAAGGTTTCACCACATTTGAGTTCTAGGTTTCTGCAAATGATACTCAGTGGATAGGAGTGGCCAAATATCATATTTTTATAGGGTTTACCTTACTAAACCTACACATTCAGAAGGATGCATAAAGTGGTCCTCCCTCAAACCAAGACTTTTTGACCATGATGTAGGAATTATCTTTTAATACCTACATGCTTAAAGAGGGATGCTTATTCCCTATAATAACTCTAAACCCATTTAGGTAGGTTGAAAATAATAGAGCCTAGGTGCTTAGATACCATACCTTTGTGGGCTAACTAATATCATTGCCACTTTGATGACAACAAACATGATCACCTAATTGTACATGATTGAGGGATCACCACTACTATCTTGTGAATGGTTTATCCCAATATATATATAGAACATACCTTAACCTACACATTCAAGGTATAATGGTTCACAAGTATCCTAGTTATTGTCTCCTCATAACTTTTCCAAGATTATGAATTTCTAGCTATTGAATGCATGCAAATACTTTTAGGAATCATTAAACCTAGTTATTGCCTTTATGTAACTCACTCTAGGACTGGGTTTTTATGGCTTACTTAGAGGACTTGTCTAACCTAACCCCAGGTTAGGTACATAATTCCAAACCATTAAAATAATTGCTAAAGATATAATTGAAGAGATCCTCTTAACAAAGTCACATCCATTCATTGATATAAGAACTAAGAATTAGCTCCCTGATCCAAGATAGAATTTGAACCACATTACTCATTTTCATTGCTTAACAAAAGGTTTCAAAGAAACATCCCATCATTAACATAAAGGAGCTATAGAGTTTAGCCATTAATTTTGAAACCATAATTAATTCAATTCCAAGCTAACTAAAGACATAATATTGCTTAAGAAATTACATCATGGCACAAAGAAAAACAACATAAACCTTCTTTATATATAAACCAACTTTTACAAATAATTCAAGCAAATACAAGTCCTTGGTCATTACAAAAACATTATTCTAGAAGATATTTCAAAGAAAATATTATCCGAAAACAATCATTGATCATGCCCCCATAGCTACTTTAAGGATAAAACCACCCCCATCATAATATATTTACTTACGCATTAGAAAAAATCTAAAATTATAATGCAACCAATATGCAAAGCACCATGCATGAAACATAAACAACCAAATAAGAGGAATCCCAAACTTATCCAGTTAATAACTCTTTAAATCACTCAAGTCTCAAGAATTATTAAGAAATACATTCCATGCAAAGAATAACATACATCTTTTAATAATAATCCCTTAACCTACAAAAGTCTCAAGGATTATTATTTTGATCTCTTTTCAAAACCAAAGCACAAACAAGAACATCTAACCAAAGAGAATCTCATACTTCTCTTAATAATAATCCTTTAACCTAAAAAAGTCTCAAGGATTATTATTTTTATTTCTCTTTTCAAAACCAAAGCACAAAAAAAAAACATCTAACAACAAAGAATCCCATACTTCTCTTAATAATAATCCTTTAATCTACAAAACTCTTAAGGATTATTTTTTTGATTTCTCTTTTCAAAACCAAAGCACAAACAAGAACATATAACCAAAGAGAATATCATACTTCTCTTAATAATAATCCTTTAACCTACAACGAGAATCCCATCCTTCTCTTAATAATAATCCTTTAACCTACAAAAGTTTCAAGGATTATTATTTTGATTTCTCTTTTCAAAACCAAAGCACAAACAAGAACTTTATACTTAAAAATAAAGCATGAGCAAAGCTTAAATATCTATCCTTTTAAATATTTCATTACCTACAATAATAATCATTACCCAACCCATATAATTTTAACAAGATTTTTCCCAACAAAGCATCCTAGTATTTCTTAAAACATGGAAATAATCTAAACTTTTATTCACTTAGCAAGGGCATGCAATTAATTAAGAAATACTTAAAAGCACATACAACCCCTCTACACTTATACTAATTATTTATGAGAGCATTCCATTTGTTAATATAGACTTTAATACACAAGCTTAAGCCTACCAAGCAACATACTCATTTTTAAAGCTCACTCAAGCAATAGTATTAAGCTTTAAATACTCCAAAATAATTCTCAACAATGCAATGACGTAAAACAACAATTAGACTAAAAAAAAGGTTAAAGTTAAATCTAATAATAAAATAAACTATAATAAGGTTTTTTCCCACATGAAAATATAAAAAATTATTCAATTCATGAAAATTCTATTCTATAGCTTCAACCAAGCAAAATAAAAATTAGATCATGAATTAGCTATATTAAAGCTTTACTCCAGCTACAATATTAATATTTTGTATACCATATTATAGCTCTAATCAACCATTAATGTAAATTTAAATATTACCTTAATAAATCTTTAATTAACCAAAAACATCATCCAACAATAAGATAAAACTTCACTCAACAATAATTAAATAAAACCTAAAAACAAACACCACCCATAGTAAGAATGGAGTGCCAATGAAATAAGAGAAACTAAAGGTTCCAAGATAGGATAAGTAAAATATAAAACCAAGGAATATCTATGCTTATGCATAGGATGGAAGATGCTCGATACTTAGGTGAATAGGTGGTTTACAACCAGGGAGAAAAGTAAGACATACTGGACTAACACCATAAACTAGGCCGACAATATAACAAGCTACTTGAAGAAATCTAGCACTCAAGCACAACATAAGGAAGTCTAAAAATATACCACCCTACAAATCTCTCATAGGTTCAAAGAATAAAAATATCAATGAAAAACAAGATAAATGACAACAATAATGTAAATACACTAGGCAAAAAGAAGGTAACCAAACAAGATGTTGACACATAACACAACATAGAAAAAGAAGGTTAAATATTCAACTATTTAAAGAATCAACTAGAAAAATCTGTCCAAAGAAACCCATCACTTTCCTGCATGCCTCCTAGCCTCACTATCCTTTACATCCTCTTTCAATCTCCAAAAACAACCGACCTTATACTCAGTCATCCAATAGTTTTAAATGTGAAGTCATGATGTTGCATGGGATTCCTTTCAAGTGCTAAGAAAAATTACACAAATAGCCTCCTTGGTGAGCTCAAGAATTACAAAGATTTTTTTAACAAAACTATAGTGGTATGGTTTCAATAGCAATTCAACCACCCAAAAGCAATAAATAACCATACACCAAAAATCCACCATGCTCATACATAATTAGTAAGGAGACTTTACCTTATACAAGATTTAATAAGCTACCAAATCAAGTAAAATATTCACATTTCTAAACAAAAAATACATTAATATCCATAGAGTAAAGCAGAAAAAAGTAAAGCATAAGATCAAAATTCCTAATCCATTATTTTGTCCAGGAGGGAGGTTCCTTTTAATATAGACCATTGCTATCACCTATCTTGATGACAAGGCTCGTTGTACAAAAAAATTCTGACCCAATAGTGTGGATATGACAATATGATATGCATTTATGTGAAGAGTAATTTTCTATGTTACTCTAAGTTATCAATGACTAAGTCATCATCATCACTTTCCCAGTATATCTCTCACTATAGTTGGATTCTTATTCTTATTTTCCCACTAAATAAAGGTACCTGATATTGCATCCATAAATGCATCAACAATACCATATTACAAGTCCAAAATAATGTACTCATAAGGATATTAAAGAGTAAATATTATCATTAAATATTCATAACAATACATAGTTTTATTATCCATAAGAATTTTATCAAGTAGGGGTGTTAAAAAGTAGGAAGCAAAGTGTAAACAAGGAGCGAGTGACACTTCTTCTTGTTCTACATCTTAGGCGAAACTCAAAAAACTCAAGGATTCATTTGAAGAAAATCTAGGTAACATTGTAGGAAAGTCATTTTTAAAGTCCTTATTGAAAGTAAGGATGCCATAGTTGGAAGAATGGATTTGCTAGTTAATGATAAGAGGAAGAGTGAATCTATAACAAACTTTATCTAGGTAGCATATACTTTAATAGAAGTGATTATAAAGGATGATATGATTGAGCATGAGATAATGGTTCTTAAAGCTTAAGGGTTAATATATAATTTCCATATATATTGACCAAGTTGTTTTGAGATTCAATATTGGATCAAGTCAAAGTGGGACTAAATTTAAATTACACTTATTTTTCTTCCAAAAGAAATTTTCCTCATTATCTTCTCTAATTTAAAATAAGAAATAAAATAATAGATGGTGATCCTTTGTTTAGAGGTATAGATACATTATATTAAGACCATGGAATGACAATTTTTCTATGGAGATAGAGACTATTAAAAGGAATCCAATGTGGATTAGGCTTTTTGGACAACCTTATAAAATCATCAATAAGGAGGTTCTGAAAATTATTGGCAATACTCTAATGAAGTTTATCTAGGAGGAACCAACTACAAGGGAGAGAAGTCATGTTGTATACACTTGAATATATGTTGCCATGGATATTTCAAAACCTTTATCATACTACATTTGAAATAAATCTAGATCAAGAGAATGAGATCAACAAGGGGGTTATGAAAAAATTACATTTAGATGTCACAAATGCTATGAGACTAGATAAATGGTAAGAGATTAGAAAATTATGGTGAAAGAGGTGGAAAATTTTAAGCATGCGATAAAATTTAATGTAAACCAAGGAGATAATATCATAGTAAACATAGGTTAAGTCAAGGATTTTAAACTCCTCAAAGAGATGAGGAATTACATACACAAGTTCAAATATAGAAGAAATTAAAGGTGCGAAGGAAGATAAGGAGGCAAATTTTTAATCAAAAAAGGTAAATGATAAAATAAATCTTTAGAAGATAAGTTATGTTATGAACAATATGGAAAAATAGAAGATATTGATGAAGATAAAAGTGTTAATGGGAATGTAAAAAGGAGAGGAAGGTCATCAAAGTATGAAAAAAGATAAAAATAAATTGAAAGTATTATTGGTTAAGGAATTCAAATAAAAGTATCATACGTGCTAATAAAAAGTGGAGGTAAGCCCACTAATAAAAGTAAAACGTGATGATGAAAATATTATTATGGAATATTAAACATATGAATAATACCCCTAAAAATTTATTATTAAGGAATTAATAGGTTCTTATAGTCGTGAGTTTATTTTAATACAAGAAACACAACTAAGTAGTAAGAAATGCAAGGATGCTTTAAAAAAAAATTAGAAGTTTATCTAGAAATTCCTTTTATAGGAGCTTCAGGCAATATAGAAACAATATGAGACAAACAAAAATGGGATGGAAAATTGTTAGAAGTAAAAAATAATTAGGTTGATGGACAATTTTGCACAAAATATAAAAACATCATAGTTGGTATTATACATGTATATGTATCAATTATAGTTACTCTTCATGAAAGGTGTTGGAAGGAATCAAGCATATTTTTGTCAAACACAATGATCATATACAATTGTAATATATGGATTCTTGGAGGTGAATTCAACATAGTTTTATCTCATTTGGAAAAAAAGGGTGGTGTTTTTGAATGGTCTAAATTAGTGCAAGATTTTACTTCATTTTTCAATTTAAATGGCCTTTTGGATGTTATTCATTCAAGTTTTCAATATACATGGGATAATAGGTGCCTTGGGAAAACTCATAGAACAAAAAGAGTGGATAGATTTTTGTTTTCCAACACATGATTGCAAACAAAGTATATAACCTCTTCACATATTTTATTGCAAGTAGGATCATATCCCAAACCCATTATTTTCACTTATGTTTTATCCATAATTTTTCATCCAAATCCATTTTGCTTCTGGTATATGTAATTACAAGACCCTAAATTCTTCCATATAGTTATGTTTTGGTGGGATGAAGAAAATTTTTAAGGATAATGTATGTATAGGTTTTTTCAAAAGATGATATTTTTAAAGGAGCTAATGAATATTTAGAATGACAAATCCTTTGGTAATATCTTTAAAGAAAAGAAGGAAATTGAATCCAAGGTTAAACATTTATAAGAGATAGTAGAAGTCAATGGAATGGTCTAGGATTCTAATGTAAAAGAAAAATTATTAATTTCTAGTTATCATAATGTATTAAAAAGGGTGTCATATTGGTTCTAAAAGTATAGGGAGAAATGAATAAAGGAAGGAGATAGTAAAACTAAAAATAATTCATGCTACAACAAAAAAAAATATTTTTGATGCATCTAAAATATCTTAACTCTTGAAGGAAGAAATATTAATAAAGAAGAAGATTTCATAAAGGAAGAAATTACTTATTTAAAAATTATTTTGTTGTATATTGGGTGAGATAAGGATGCACAAGGTAATATTTTGGAAAATATACCATCAATTACCACACAAGGACAAAATGAAAGCTTGATGAAGAAGATATCTGTAAAGGAGCCACATGAAATGCTTTTATCTTTCCATAATAATAAGGCATATAAATCCAATGAATTATTGAAGAGTAATATGTTGGTTGTCATTTAAGAGGTCTAAAAAATAAATTCTACAATAAATGAGTTTAGTACCACTTTTATTACATTGGTTCCCAATAAATATGAGACAAAGTATTTTGGTAATTTTCATCCAATAATCCTTTGTAATATGATTTACAAGATCATTTCAAAAATTATGATAAAGAGGTTGAAAGATATTCTATATTGTGTTATATTAGAGGAAAAAGGTGGTTTTGTTCATGGTAAACACATTCTTGATGGTATAATCATTGCAAAAGAAGCCATACATTCTCTTCATTTCATGAAAAAATATGTATGCTTATAGATATGAACAAGGTATATGATAGGGTTTCCTAGAGTTTTCTACATGTTATTTTCAAAACATTTGCTTTTGATCATGGTTGATGTGAATTGATTAAAAGTTATAACACTGTAAAATATTTTATTTTGATTAATTGTTCTCTTATTGGTTACTTTATGTCATCTTGTGTGTTGGAATATTTGTGTTGTCATTGATGTCAAAGGTTGTTGATATGTCAAAAGTTGTTGATAATGTGATGATGCAAACCATGCAAGGTAAATATATCTTCAAGGGTATATGAGACAAAATGTATGCTTTAATATTTAAATTGATATTTAAATATTAAGAGCAAGGTATACTTTAATATTTATTTCAAATATTAAAGTGATGGCTTGGACATAAAAGATTAAATATTTAAATCTCAGATTTAAACATTTGGCTAAGGGTGTAAAAGATGGGCCAAATTTTTAGGGTACCACATAAAGAGTATAAATATTGGTTTCAAGTTCATGCTATATGTGGTGGTTTTTATTGTGTGATGCTTCATTGCCATTTTTTCGTTGCTTCATGAAGAGAGCTCATTCGCTAGTTGTGTTATGCCTTGAGAGACTTTGTTCATTATTTCATCGTTGCTTCATGGGAGAGATCATTCGTTGTTTGAGTTAAACCTTGAAATATTTTGTTTGTTTATTTCTCATTGCTTATTGAGAGAGTTTGTTCACTGGTTGAGTTGCGCTATGAGAGATTAAGTTCACTGGTTGAGTTGCCCACATGGAAAATTGGTTCATTATTTTCCACTAACATTTTAAGGAGTGTTGTTACTATTGTTTGTTGATCATTTGGAGGATTGGTTCATTGATGATTCACTACCATTTAAGATATTTTTGTTACTGTTGTTCATTGTCCATTTGGAGGATTGGTTCATTGATATTTTACTGCCATTTAAGAGAGTGGTTTCATTATTGTTTCTTTACCCTATGAGAGAGTGGTTTCTTTGTCATTCATTGCCCTGTGAGAGAGTGGTTTCTCTATCATTCACCATGCTTTTTTTTGTATTTCATTGTGTCTTTTTGATGTTGATAATTATCCATAAAAAAAGTGAGCTTGCTACTTTTTATTGTGTGGTTCCACTACCGTTCGTCAAGGTCTTCGTTGTTTTTTATGAGGGACATCTGTTGTGTGTAAAAATAAAAAGAACTGGGAAATTGTTGGTCACCGAAAGCATTAGAAGAGGTCTTAAAAAAAATAGATGCAATACCCATGAGAAGAAGAATAGTGCTAATAGATTTTACATACTAGATTAGCAAGTGGAAGATAAATACACCACAAACTATATATGCACACATGAGGTTTACAAATTAAGAAAAATAAAATTGTGGAGCATCTTACATTTTCAATACATGATACTATTTGACAGTGGATAATTAGATTAGAGAGGCCACACAATATGTTTGATTCGAGTGACACTTGAAGAACAAAGGACAACACAGGTAGAATAATTTTTGATTGACTACATTGATGATGGAACTTTAAATTACAGGTTGTAAAGAGTTCTGCTAAACTAATAGTGTATCTGGAGCAGTGTTGATAAGGCTTGGAGTAAAGACACCCAATTTTGAGTCTCATGCATAAAGTTTTTGAATGAGAAAGTTTCATTTTGATGTTGGCAGCCAATACGGTATTTACGATATTTATTTTATGGCAGTATTGTTGATTTTATAAGAAGGGAGATATAAGTAGGTGTTTGAGATATTTATTTTTGTGGTATTATTGTTGATTTTATAATATGGAGATATAAGGAGGTGTTTGAGATATAGACCAATTTTGTGAAGCAATTTTGAGCATCATTGTGATTGATATTGCAAGAGATATAGACCAGTTTTGTGAATCAAGTTTAAGCATCATTGTGATTGATATTGCAAGGGATATAGACCAGTTTTGTAAAGAAAAAATGGGTATTAGTTTTGATTGATTTTGAGAATACATAAAAAGGACAAAAATCAAGTGCTATACTAGAATTATCTTTTGAGTGCAATAAATGTGAAACAAGTGAAAGTGACAGACTTAATGAATGTAAAGAACATATTGAGCATTTGTTAGTGCATATCATTCTCTATATGTTCAAGAGGTTATACGAATTCTGGGTAGAATATGTCTAAACTGATTTAGTTAAAGAAAGCACATTGAATATTAGTCAAAGTACTTGATGACATCATTATGCAAGATTTAGAAATAGATATACATTATTTGTATACAAGGTTTGGAGAAGATATGTGCAATGTTTGTGAGCAAGATTGTGAGCTAGATTTGAGAAGGTCTAAATAGGATATTTGAGCAGAGTTGAGAGTATATTTTGATTAGATGATTTTAGAAAGCCTTGTGTATAGGATTGAAGTAGATTTGAGTAGATTTGAGTAGATTTGAGAGTAGATTTTGATGAGAATATTTGAGCAAGCCTTGTATATAGGCTTTAAGAAGTTTTGATCAGAATTAAGAGCAGATTTTGGTCAGCAAATTTGAGCAATTCTTGTGTATAGACTTGAAGTAAACTTGATCAAAATTGAGATTAGGTTTGGTGAGCAGTTTTGAGCAAGTCTTGTGTATAGACTTGGAGAATATTTGAGAAGAATTGAGAGTAGGTTTGGTGAGCAAATTTGAGCAAGCCTTGTGTCTAGGCTTGGAGTAGGTTTGGTAAGTAGATTTGAAAAAAGCCTTGTGTGTGGGCTTGAATAAAATTTGAGAAGAGTTGAGAGCAAGTTTTGGAGAATATTTGAGCAAGTCTTGTGTGTAGAATTGAAGCAAATCTGAGTAGAGTTGAGAGAAGGTTTTAGAACAGTATTGAGCAAGCCTTGGATAAAGGCTTGAAGCAAAATATAGCAGAGGGGATTGAGGTCTCTTATGGATAGAGGTCCATGAACTAGAGTATAGGGGATTAAGGTCTCCTATAGATAGAGGTCCATGAACCAGAGCAAATGGGATTGAGGTATCCTATGGATAGAGGTCAACAAACTAGAGCGGAGGGGATTGAGGTCTCCTGTGGATAAAGGTCCACGAAACCAAGCAAAGGGGATTGAGGTCTCCTATGGATAGAGGTCCATGAACTTGAGCATAGGGGATTGATGTATCCTTTGGGTTGGTACCCATAAATATTTTAACAAGGAATTGGTTCCCAAGGGATTGGTTGAGAAAATTTATAAGAAATATTTTCTCCATGGACGTAGCCCACATTGGGTGAACCACATTAAATCTATGTCTCTCATGTGTGTGATGATTTGTACATTGTTTCATTTACTACATTGATATTATTGCTATTATAATTTGGAAAGAAAAGTAAACATTTTGATCTTATACTGTTCACCCCCTCTCTTAGTATAATCTTGTGTTCTTAAATTGATATCAGATCTGGTTCCTTCAAGGAAGCCTAACAACTTGAAGGAAGATCTTACAAGAACACACATGGCCAAGAAAGGTAAAAGAATAACCATGATACCATAACCTACTAAGAAGGAAGGAACACACATGACCTTGAAAGAAAAGGAAGATGCTCCAATAATTGAAATACAAAAGAAAGAGGAAACTATGGTTTACATGGAAGAAGAATTTGATTTTTATTGCAAAGAGATTGTTACTCTAAAAGGGGAAGTGGAAACATATAAAAAAATAGAGTCAAGTGAGGATAAGAAGGAAGGAACACACATGACCTTGAAAGAAAAGGAAGATGCTCCAATAATTGAAATACAAAAGAAAGAGGAAACTATGGTGGACATGGAAGAAGAATTTGATTTTTATTGCAAAGAGATTGTTACTCTAAAAGGGGAAGTGGAAACATATAAAGAAATAGAGTCAAGTGATGAATCAAGCAGTATAATAAGGAATAAGAAAGATCCTACAAAAACACAAATGGCTCATCAGGAGTATAATTTTGTGTTTTGTGTTAAATATGGTAAAATTGGTCACTATGCAGCTTATTGTCCACAAAATGGGTATATTAGCAATGAAAAGGAAAATGAATATAATAAAAATAAATAAAGGAAATTCTATCATGAAAAGAAAGAAATATATGATCAAGGTAAGTATGAGAGAAAGATATTTTTTGAAGAAACAAGTAGTACTTCTAGTAGCAAAGATGAAAGCCTCTTCGATAGTGAAAAAGAAGATGCTCCTATTGAAGACCAAGTAGAAGATAAAGAAGATGCTCCTATTGAAGACCAAGAAAAATAAAAAGTAGATGATCCTATAATTGAAGACCTAGAAAATGAGAAAGATCCAAAAAATGAAGAAGTCACAGTTGATATGGAAAAGGAACTTGTTGTTGATATTGAAGAATTGAAAAGAGAGAACATAAGATTAAAGGCTCAAGTACAAGAGGACGAGAAAACAAAGGCAAAAATTCTACAAGATCTCATTGACCTAAAAGTTAATATTAAAGAGGGAAGGAAAAATGAAGAAGGAATGGATGAATAGTTAAAGGTAAAAGAGCTAGAATGTGAAATATTAGAACATGAAGTGGTTTATCTAAGGATGGAAGTAAAATATTCTAATGATAAGCTACACAGGTTTGAGAAAAGCACAAAATTTTTGGATAAAATGATTCAAGCACAAAGAGCTTCATTTACAAATATTGGACTTGGTTTTGAAGAAGGTCAAGAGAAACAAAAAGAGGAGTCAAGCTCAAAAGGGATAAAGGAATCAAAGGAAGAAATTGAAGAAGACTCTAAGACCTACATTGATGTGTTAAGAGGTGATAGTATCAAAGAGGAATAAAACAATGCACCATCAAGGAACATGGACCATCACAGGAAAATCAAAGAAATAACCATGAGATCAAGGCAAGATGAATATTTCTTCCAAGGTTATTGTTTCACATGTAATAATTTTGGTCATAAAGTTGTACATTGCAGGGTTCATGGTAAGAATGATTATGGTTTCACCAAGAGGAACTTCAATTCATATCCTCCAAGGCAAGATGAATATTTATTCCAAGGTTATTGCTACTCATGTAATCATTTTGGTCATAGAGCTATACATTGTAGGGTTCATGAAAGAAATAGTTATGGCTTCACCAAGAGGAAATTCAAGACATTTACACCTTCAAAGGACTACAAAATTAGATGTTACAATTGCAAGAATTTTGGGTATAGAGGAAAGTGGTGTAGAATAAAATTTCCGAAACTTCAAAATACAAGCAAGAAAAAGGATGCTCAAAATATTCAAATGGATATAACTACAAAGGTGTAGAAAAAGAAGGTTGAGAAAGGAGAAGAGCATTGTAAGTTGGGAGTAGTCTTATTTCCATACCAAACTTAATCACCTCAAGAAGAGGAGGTGGTGAGGGGACTAAGCTAAGTGTCTTAATTTTAGTCCCTAGGATCCATTTGCCATTGATGTCAAAGGGGGAGAGAATTTAGTAAGGGGGAGATAATTCAGTGAGGAGGAGCAGCTTGTCAAGGGGAGGAGATTTAGAATTCAGTTGCAGTAAAAGAATATTTTTTGATAAGATTGCCATCAATGGCAAAGGGGGAGATTGATGGAATATTTATTTTGTCATTGATGTCAAAGGTTGTTGATATGTCAAAAGTTTTTGATAATGTGATGATGCAAACCATGCAAGGTAAATATATCTTCAAGGGTATATGAGACAAAATGTATGCTTTAATATTTAAATTGATATTTAAATATTAAGAGCAAGGTATACTTTAATATTTATTTCAAATATTAAAGTGATGGTTTGGACATAAAATATTAAATATTTAAATCTCAGATTTAAACATTTGGTTAAATTAGAAGGGTGTAAGAGATGGGCTGAATTTTTAGGGCACCACATGAAGAGTATAAATATTGGTTTAAATTTCATACTACATGTGGTGGTTTTTTTTGTGTGATGCTTCATTGCTATTTTGTTGTTGTTGCGTGAAGAAATATCATTCGTTGATTGAGTTGCACCTTGAGATAATTTGTTCGCCATTTTGTCGTTGGTTCGTGGGAGAGCTCGTTCATTATTTGAGTTACATCTTGAGATATTTTATATGTTAATTTTTCGTTGCTTCTTGAGAGATTTTGTTCATTGGTTGAGTTACATCAGGAGAGATTACATTTAATGGTTGAGTTACCCACGTGGAAAATTGGTTTGTTGCTATCCACTAACATTTTAAGAAGTGTTGTTACTACTGTTCATTGCTCATTTGGAGGATTGGTTTATTGATGATTCACTACTATTTAAGAGAGTGTTGTTATTGTTGTTCATTGTCCATTTGGAGGATTGGTTTGTTGATGTTTCACTGCCATTTAAGAGAATGGTTTCATTGTCATTTTATTACCCTATGAGAGAGTGGTTTATCTGTCATTCTTTTTCCTATAAGAGAGTGGTTTCTCTATCATTCGTTGTGTCTTTTCACTGCATTTTACTGTGTATTTTTGATATCAATCATTGTTCATTAGAGAGAGTGAGGTTGCTACTTTTCACTATGTGTTTCCACTACCATTCATCAAGGTCTTTGTTTTTTTTATGAGGGAAACCTGCTATTTGTAAAAAGAAAAAGATCTAGGAAATTGCTGGTCACTGGAAGCATTAGAAGAGATCTTAAAATAAATAGATCCAATACCCGTGAGAAGAAGAATAGTGCTATTGGATTTTACATATTGGATCAACAAGCAAAAGATAAAGGCACCACGAACTATTTTTGTGCATAGGATGTTTAAAACTTGAGAATAATCAAGTCATGGATTAGCTTACATTTTCAATACACGGTGTTGTTTGATAGTGGATAGTTATATTGGAGAGGCTACACAATACGTTTGATTTGGGTGACACTTGAAGACCAAAATACAATGCAGGTATAATAATTTTTGATTGGCTACATTGATGAGGGAACTTTAAATTATAGGTTGTAAAGAGTTATGCTCAATGGATAGTGTATCTGAAGCAACTTGCTATGCATTGATAAGGCTTAGAGGAAAGACACCTAGTTTTGAGCCTCATGCATAAAGTTTTTGAATGATAAAGTTTCATTTTAACGTTTGCAGCCAATAATGTATTTACGATATTTATTTTATGGTAGTATTGTTGATTTTATAAGAAGGGAGATATAAGTATGTGTTTGCGATATTTATTTTTGTGGTATTATTGTTGATTTTATAATATGGAGGTATAAGGAGGTGTTTGAGATATAGACCAGTTTTGTGAAGCAAGTTTGAGCATCATTGTGATTGATATTGCAAGAGATATAGACCAGTTTTGTGAAGCAAGTGTGAGCATCATTGTGATTGATATAACAAGGGATATAGAATAGTTTTGTAAAGCAAAAATAGGCATCAAAACTCAAGTGCTATACTAGAATTATATTTTAAGTGCAATAAATATGAGACAAGTGAAAGCAACAGACTTAATGAATGTAAAGAACATATTGAGCATTTGTTAGTGTGTATCATTCTCTATATGTTCAAGAGGTTAAATGAATTCTGGGTAGAATATATCTAAAATACTTTAGTTAAAGAAAGCACATTGAAGATTAGACAAAGCACTTGATGACATCATTATGCAAGATTTAGAAATAGATACACATTATTTGTATACAAGGTTTTGAGAAAATATGTGCAATTATTGTGAGCACAATTGTGAGCTAGAGTTGAGCAGGTCTGAATAGGATATTTGAGTAGATTTGAGAGTAGGTTTTTATGAGAAAATTTGAGCAAGCCTTGTGTATAGGATTGAATCAGATTTGAGCAGAATTGAGAGTAGCTTTTGATGAGCATATTTGAGCAAGCCTTGTGTCTAGGCTTGAATTAGTTTTGAGCAGAATTGAGAGCAGGTTTTGGTGAGATAATTTGAGCAAGTCTTGTGTATATAATTGAAGCAAATTTGAGTAGAATTGAGAGTAGGTTTAGTGAGCATATTTGAGCAAGTCTTGTGTATAGAATTGGATCAAATCTGAGCAGAATTGAGAGTAGGTTTGGTGAGCATATTTGAGCAAGCCTTGTGTGTAGGCTTGGAGTAGGTTTGGTAAGTAGATTTGAAACAAGCCTTGTGTGTAGGCTTGGATTAGATTTGAGCATAGTTGAGATCAAGGTTTAGAGCATATTTGAGCAAGTCTTGTATGTAAAACTGAAGCATATTTGAGTAGAGTTGAGAGAAGGTTTTGAAATAGAATTGAGAAAGCCTTGGGTAAAGGCTTGAAGTAGAATAAAGCAGAGGGGATTGAGGTATCATGTGGATAGAGGTCCACAAACCAGAGAAAATGGGATTGAGATCTCTTGTGGATAGAACAAACTTAATCAAAGGGGATTGGTGTCTCCTTTGGGTTGCTGTCCATAAAAATTGTAATAGGGAATTTGGTTCCCAAGAGATTGGTTGAGAAAATTTATAAGAATTATTTTCTCCATGGACATAGCCCACATTGGGTGAACCACGTTAAATCTATGTATCTCATGTGTGATGATTTGTTCATTGTTTGATTTACTGCATTGATATTATTGTTGTTATCATTTGGAATGAAAAGTAAAAGTTTTGATCTTATACAGTTCACCCCCATCTCATTATAAGCTTATGTTATTCATTTTGGACTCTCCAAGGTTGTCCACTATCTCCTTCTTCTATCTACTATTCTTACAAAGGCATTAGCGAGAGAATTCTTGTTGTGAAAATTTCACTACATGAGTCAAACCCATACCTAGATGAGAAGTTCAATAGTATTTCCATCCAAATCTAAGCAAAATGAGAAGATATGAAGATTCCTCAACATACCAAGTAGATAATATAAATAAGACACTAGAAATGAGTAGTCTATGCTAGATATTGCTAGTATGCTTAAAGCTCCCTCTACCATGAATTGAAGTGAGCCACCCATACTAGACCAATACAGGATTACTGCCTTTTTTATGGTGACTAAACCACATACCACCACCTATAGGAGCCCCAAAAACCTTCTAATGGTAACTAAAAGGTTTCATTGAAGGTAGGTCCTCTATCATGGGGAATACAATGAGTCAAGTAAGGACTCAACATGATCACTTGATCTCGTTGATCCACAAATGAATTTCCTAGAGGAATCAAGGTAGGAGGAGTACAGAAGAGCATGCACAGGCCAAACTAGACTTGGAAATCTACCCATAAAATGAGGTTTGGTGATTCCTATCTAGAGGTATCTTCAACTCACCAAAAATTAAAAGGAACTTGAAAATATCAGATGTGACATCAAACAGACTAGAAGGCCAACAAGGAATACAAAAATCAAAGATTTTAGAGTAACCAAATCATTAGAGGAAAGTATAAAAATGATATATCATTAAAACTAACGATTTAGTCTAAAAGGATGAGGGACATATTGAGGCAAGGTGGATTAAAACACTTCCACCTAGGCTCAAGTTTTCATGGAAAAGGGAGATTCATTAATAAAGCCTCCACAAGAAGGCATTCCACTTGTAGGAACATTTATGATGACTAGACACCCCAAAAAACTCTAGGTTACCTAGCAATAAATGCAACATACTACCTTTTGGCTCAGTAACCAAGAATGATGTAGATATTCCTACGTAAAATTGTTTGGGAGAAAATTTTAAATTTTACATTTGATTTAAATATTATAAATAGCCATATTTAGAGAAAAAAAAGGGAGAAAAATAAGGAAGGATTGTTTTAGTGCCTAACATTTGGCCTTGGGAAAATTTTCTCTCTTTTTTCTATTTTGTATATTAGTATGGACTTGAGCCTTGAATCACTATATGTACAAGCCCTTGAGCATTTATTTATTATATAAAAATTGCAATTATACTTTTAATATGAATGCCAGGAGATGTAACTACTCCAATTTATATCATAGTATTTGCATAGATACAACTTTTGTGGGGGGTTGTGATTAGCATATGTCCTAGTTTTCATAGGAATTTTTTTGGGTTGTAGTCATATATAGTTGTGTATGTATTTATTCTTAGCTATTGTGTGTTTATGCATATGTTCACTAATGCCATTTATATCTAGAATATAACTTATAATATTTTGTGCATCACTAGCCTTAGCTTAGGATAATTAATCTAGTTAATTTTTACTACTTTTCTCTCTATCCCTTCTCCTTGGCAAGAATTTGATAGATTAGAGTAGCTTAAAAAGTAAGGCTAGAAGGAAAGCATTGAATATAACATTCAAAAAAGGATCTGGATTTTGTGAAATATACCTAAGATAATTTGAAGGATTTATGTACCATACTCCCTAGACTTCTCAAATTAGTGCTCCACATGAAGCATGAGCATTGGATGCACTCTATGAACTAAGTGTAGTTGGTCATGATGTCTGGAGTGTAAGGATTATATTTGGTCCCCAATAGTTCTTTTTGCATGCCTGGTTAAACCCAAATCACTAAATTTATCCCTTGATTAGAAATCAGATTGATTTTTGGGTGGAGTTCACAGTCCCTTGCTTGTTGAAGCACCATGAATAATCACTTGATGACTTTGCTATGAAAGAAGAACCTAAATAAATTAACTTTCAAAGTTCAAGTGAAGGTTATAATAGGAACCTCCATATTTTGAGAAAAATATGCTCACCACTTGGTGACTCCATTACACAATAAAAAAGAAGAGAGCCTGGATAAAGTAACCAAATATAGACCCATTATTTCATGAGTTGAATACCCATCATAAGATCCAATGTAAGAGTAAACTCTAGTTACTTTTAACCCCTCTCAAATTTGGTAATAGAAAAGGAAGTTGATGATAAATCATGAATATCCCTCAAAATCTGAATAATAGAAGACTTCCAACATGGAGTGATAGAGGCCCCTTGTAACCAGTAGCATCAACCACTTGATATGAGATCTTGGTCTTCATGCTAAAGTCTTTTCCATATTTAATTAGAGAAAATGTGATAATTCTAACTGAGCATCTCCAACACATGGTGTACTTGTGTGCTTTGTATAAAATTGGAGAACAAAATGTCATGCTCAAACTTATAGTGGCCTCTTTCAAGGGGAAAACAAGAGAATGGTTTATCTCACTCACCCCACACTTTATCATTAACTGGGACCAGCATGCAAATATATTCATAAATAGATTCAAGGAGAAGGTAGACATAGTATCTCTATTGGAATAGTTGGAATCCATCAAAAAGATCTCCCATAGAAGTTATGGAAGATTTCAATGATATATTTCACAAGTTTTGATATAGAATCATAGAAGAAAGATGACCTAAACTAGGTATGGTTTTTACTACTACTTGAAGAAATATATTCTACAAATATCTATGATGATAAATTCTAGAGGAGGAAATTCATTATTAACAACCTATGAGATAGTCATTCAAGCTAAGAGAGACATTACACAAATCCTATAGTGTAGGTATTAGGACCAACTAGATAAAATGTACTCTCAAAATTTCTCTTAACTTTGAGAACCAAACCACCAGAATAAAATTTGGTAATGTAGGATGAGGGACAAATCTATGCTATTCCTAGATGTACAAGCATACCATAAAACAAATATATCTAGATTCATTTCAATATTTTAATAAGAGAAAAATGAAGAGTAATTGAAGGGGCCCAAAAGTAACAAGGTGCAACATAGAAGTCAAAAACCTAAAAACTAGTTAAACATAAGAGAAGAGCCAAGTAGATTTAAAACAACCAACATTAGAGAGGCTTGTACTAGAGTAATTTCTACCATAGTTAGTTTGGATATCCAACATTGGTATTGAGTGACCCAAGCCCTAGTGGATCCCAAGCAACATATCAAAGGATTAACTACTAGAGGACCACTATACCTATGATACTATGGGATGTCCTAGCCCTATTAGATTAAATTAAGGCTTAAAGAAGCTCTAGAGAAGAATAATATAAAAAAAATCAAAAGAAGTGAGCTATATTAGAAATATATGGTCTTGGTCCTAATAATCCCAATCTACAACATTTCTACTTGATGGCCATGTACAAGGAAAAACTCATTCATAACTACTTGGTGGACGTCAATGTAAGTACCTTAGTCATGCCTAAGAGAGCAGTTTATGCCTTGGATCTATAGCCTATGAACCGATAAATCAAGGGGTAGTGTAGTTGGAAAAAATCCTAATTTCCATTATTAACCTTATCAAAGACCTATAACTCTCACTATATGTTTTCCCAATATGACTGCAACTTAGGAGGTAGTAGTGATTTATTTTATAACATCATTTGTCTTATGTCTCTCTCATGAATGCATTGCTAATATTGGAGGATACCTCTCCCTATATTGGATCCATATGTTCCTAAGGACACACTATGCAACCAAATGAAATTCCATTTCAAACCCTTTCACATGCATCATGTGGATCATATTTTGATAATTAAAGCTGACAGAGAATGAAATTTCATGGTTTTATAGGAAGAATTAGAACCCAATATAATTTGGGATGAAGTGAACATCTTGGTACTAGACAACTTGATAAATGAATGGTATGACAACATGTGGGGAGTAGAACTATGTGAATATATTAGGATAACTAGAGTAAACATACACATAGTCCAAGAAAAGAGGATTACCATACCAGAGGTTTCTGAATCTACAAGGACTCACCACTCATGGAAAGTAGCAAAGCACATGTCCCCGTAGTTCAACTAGACAAGAAAAATTTTGGGTCACTTTGGTCTAGGTATTATAGATTCTAATGAAGAAGCTTCACACATAGAATTTTGCATATGAAAACACATCAGACCATGTACTATATTATAAATAGGCAAAATTTAAATAAAATATGTTAAGAGCCAAGTACTATGACTATTAGCTAAAATAAATAGTGGTGTATAGAGGAGGGACAAAAAATAAAACTCCTGTGCAAAATAATTTTTAGAAAAGGTGCCATAAGACCATATGCATAAGAAAATAAAGGTTAAAGAGGTAAGAGGTACCAACAATTAACAAGGGCTAAGGAAAATCAGTTTGTATGATGCCATCAAGTGCTTAGTAGCCATTAAATTGGCGAAAAGACATATATTATGGCTAAACATGAGGTAATGTAACATTTAACCATATTGTCACTAATTCATCTACATGGTAAGGATTTAAAATAAGGGTTGATAAGACAAAATTTAATGCTTTACTTTGTGAAAGATCTATAAAATATTGATCCCATTGACACATCCTATATCATACTCCCAAGAAAGCCTAGTAAAGAGTTTTAGTCTCACAATGACACTGAGAGGGGAGGGTGAATCAGTGTAGCTCTTTAAAACTTAAATATTCAACACTCAAAGCAAAAACAATGAAAACATAAAATCAAATAAAGCAAGTATAACAAGAGAACATCACACAACACAAGATGTACCGAGGTTCACCGATTTGGCTACATCTCCAAAAATTACTGTTTGGACTCCTATACAAATCCAAACTTTGCAAAGCATAAACTTTACAATCAATTTACCAACACCCACTTGAAGGAGCACCAACCCTTGATTTATCTACACCAACAGAAAGGAGCACCAACCCCTGATTTATTTGCACAAATAGAAAGGAGCACCAACCCCTCTACCAAGCACCCACTTGATTTTGATATTGATAATAAAATGACATATATGAATGTCTTAACTAAAACTAGAAACCTCTATGTTCTATAAGCTCAAAATCTTAAACTTTCTATTTCACCCAGTATAACATCCCTCTCTCTGCATTACTCAGAATTTGAATCTTTTCTTCTAAAAAAAAACTGATTTTTCTCTTAGCTCATTATGCCAACTAAATGCTTTATGGGTATTGTGCATAACTTTGCCTGCAAAATCCTCTAAAATTTTTAGCCAAAATGGATATCATATGAGAATTTTATGCCCAAAATTCTGAAGTGACATTTTTCACCACTCTCTAAAAATCATGGATTTTCACTCTTTATTTTTCTCCACACACACTACTATTTTCACAAAATAAAGTCCCCATTTTCAATAAAATCCCTTGCCACTTAAAAAGCACACACTTGCATTATTTTTCCCTTTTAAATTTTAAAAATATATTTTTTTAATGAAGCTTCTTAAAACAATATTACTTCCTTTTTTTTTATTTTGAGAAGGCAATTCGTCAAACACATCATATGCAAAGAATTGACACCTTACTCGTTCTATTACTTCGAAGCCACGTGACACCTCAAACAAAAACCAAAATATGCTCTATTTGATTCCTTGAAGGTGTAACAACACTAAAACTGAAACTCTAGCGACTCTGCAAGGTTGAAACGACCAACTGAAGGATTTTGCACAAGTGGAACAAATTGACATAAAAGTGACCTTACCGTTTTTGCAACAATCATAACTCTCACCTCGTAACTCTATTTTCTATGAAATGTGAAACATAGAATCTATACAATACTTAATATATCCAGTATGAATATCACTACATAAATCCTTACGGTTCACCTGTACCACCTCCATGAAAACTGCTGCTGACACACTTTTTCCAAAAAGAGCGTTTTTGTGACAGTCTTGCAACGCTTGTAACATTCACCTTGTTTCTCCATTTTTATGGAAATTTAGAGAACATGTTCTTGAAGATAATTACCACCTCCAGTTCAAATTTTTCTATCAAATTCTTCTTGGTTTGCTCATAGTGCTTTTGACAAAACTGCCCTTTTTCGGCTTGTACAACCACTTGCCAAATCATCTGCCAAGATACCAAAAATGTCACCGATCAATCCAAACACTGTGCTGACACCTCCAAAACTATTCTGGACTATTTATTGACATGATGGCATGTTACAAACTAATCCATACTATCCAACTATTCCTGTGATGACTTTTGCAAATTTTTGACAACTTCTTGACGATTTTTTTCAACTTTTGCAAATTTGCATGAACAACCTATAACAACTTCACCTGAACATCAAAAACATCCTCATAAGCATTGAAAATCACTATACATACTATGAAAAACCTCCAAAAAAATATCCACTGCATCAACCTGTCCATCTGAGTGTGTTGACAACAATGACAATACTATCGTTGCACCTTGCTCAACAATCTCCCCCTTTGGAATTGTTGGCAACACACGCACAATTTCCTGTAACTCTTCTCCCCCTTTGAAAACAAGACCAACGGGCTATTGCAAACTCCCCCTGAGTCCATGCACAATATTCTTAAGCAAAAATTATTACACTTAGAAAAAATCGTAAACATGATCAAAAAGATAAACAAATACACAAATGCTCCCTTGAGAATGTGGCCCCAATAGCTAGTCAATTCTTGGGAAGTGTGACCAATCCTAATTTCTTGCGAAGGTACTCAAATAATTCCTTGGGTAATGGTTTGGTGAAGATATTTGCTACTTGTTCTGTTGTTGGAACAAAATCCAACTTAACCTCACCTTCCGCAACTTTCTCCTTCAAAAAATGATACCGGATAGCAATATGTTTTGTGCGAGAATGCATAACCAGATTCTTTGAGATGTTAATCGCACTGGTGTTATCGCACTTAACTAAAATTGGCTCACTTAAATTAATTCCAAGATCCTTCATAGTTTATTTCAACCATAACACCTACGTACAACACGTTGTCACTACAATGTATTCTGCCCCTATCATGGATAAGGAGACTGACTCATATTTCTTATTGTGCCACACGACCAACCTGTCTCTAAGATAGAATGCACCTCCACTAGTAATCTTCTTGTCATATACACATCCTGCTCAATCTACATCTGAATACACAATAAGTGTGAAGTCCTTACCTTTCGGATACCATAACCCATACTCCATAGTACCCTTGAGATACCAAAGAATCCTCTTCACTACTATCACATGAATCTCCTTGGAACTAGCCTAAAATCATGCTACCATGCATATTGCCTGCAAAATATCTGGTCTGGTAGCTGTCAAGTACAATAAGCTCCCAATCATAGACCTATACATGGTTTGATCAACATGTGGAGATTTGTCATCCTTGCTCAAATTGCAACCTGTCGTCATGGGAGTGCTAACTGGCTTACAATCCTCCATTGTGAAATTTTTTAGCATCTCTTTCACATAATTAATTTGAAAAATAAATATGCCCTTGTCCTTTTGATTAACTTGCAATCCGAGGAAATACAAAAGTTCACCAATCATTGACATTTCAATTTTTTTCTACATCTTATTTGCTAAATCTTTACACAACTCATCTTTGTTGTTGCCAAATATGATATCATCTACGTATACAACAAGAAAAATATGATGACCATTTTCTATTTTGACATACAAATTACTATCCACCATACCTTTCTTGAACCCTTGCTGAGTAAGATAATTGTCTAGCCTTGCATATCATGCTCGGGGTGTCTATTTTAAGCCATATAACACTTTCTTCAACTTGCAAACCAAGTTGGGATCATCACCAAGCTGGAAACCATCTGGATGCTCAATATAATCCTCTTCTTCAAGTTTCCCATTCAAAAATTCTGATTTCACATCCATTTGATAAACTTTGAAATTCTTGTAAACTGCTAAAGCCAGAAATATTCTAATTGCCTCTAGTCTAGCCACAGGTGCAAAGGTTTCCTCAAAGTCAATACCTTCAACTTGTGCATAGCCTTTGCATACCAATCTTGATTTGGTCCTTACTACCTATCCATATTCATTCAATTTGTTCTGAAAGACCCATTTAGTACCAATTACATATTTATTTGTGGGTCTTGGTACTAACTCCCAAGTCTTGTTTTTCTCGATCTGATCTAATTCTTCAGTTATTGCCCTTACCCAAATTTCATATTTTCTTGCGTCAACAACATTTTTGGGCTCAATTATGGATAATAAAGAGTAGTTACTTACTAATATTATTCTTGTCTGAACACCAACTGTGTGGTCTCCAATTATTTGCTCTCGAGGATGATATTTCTACCAGCTATTTATTTTGAATTTCTAGTTTTCTTCCACTTCTGAATCACTGTTTGAATCCTCTGAGTCAATTTTTGATTTCTTTTCCATTTCATTTTCATCATATCCTTCAAAGACCTCTTCACAAATTGGGTAGTTCTCTTTATAGCTAATTACTCGTTCCCTTCCTTCATCAACTTTAGCATCGACACTATCCACAATTTTCCTAAACCTCTTTTTGTAGCATTTGTAAGCTTTGCTTTTTTACGAATAGCCAAGAAAAATACCTTCATCCGCTCTATATTCAAACTTACCAAGATTTTATTCAATTCTTTTGATGTAACACTTGCTGCCAAAAACTTTAAAGTATCTTGTTGTTGCCTTTTTATCGAACGACAAATCATATGGAGTTTTGCTTTCATGCGTCCTCAACATACACCTATTTTGGATGTATACCACAGTATGGACTACCTCTTTCCAAAATATATCTGCTACTTTGCTCTCATTCAACATAGTTCATGCCATTTCCTGTAATGTCCTGTTCTTTCTTTATACCACACCATTCTGTTGAAGTGTCCTGGCTGCTGAAAACTATCTCCTAATGCCATATTTTTCACAATACTCTGTGAAATCCTCTGAAATGAACTCTCCTCCTCTGTCTGACCTTAAAAATTTAATATTTTTTCCTATTTTATTCTCAACTTGGTTTTTGAAAACTTTGAACATCTCAAAAGCTTCCGATTTATGCTTCAAAAACAATACCCATGTCATCCTGGAATAGTCATCTATACACAACATGAAATATTTGTCACCGTTTATGCTTTGCGTTCTCATGGGTCCACATAAATCAGTATGTACTAGTTCCAAAGGTTTTCTTGTGTAGTACTATTTTTTTTTAAATGATACTCTAGTTTGCTTCCCCTTTTGACATGAAGCACAAATTCTATTTGATGGTTTGCCAATGGTGGGAATATCTCTCACTGTTTTCTTTGAGTTGATTTTTACTAGATTATCAAAACTGATATGATCAAGCCTCTTGTGCCACAACCAATTCTGTTCTTCCTGTGCAATCAAGCAAGCTCCTTCTAAAGTCTCTAAGAGAGTGTACAGGTTGCCATATGTCCTTGATCCAATTGCTATCAACTTCCCATTGTTTGCATTTCTGACTTCACAACCTTGCTTCTTAAATATCACTTCATGACCTCTATCACAAATCTAACTTACGCTCAACAAGTTATGCTTTAGACCAACCATAAAAAAAACTTATTTTGACCTAATTCTTTTGTCACTAATATTAACTGAACCTCTGCCAACTATCTTAGCTCCATAATTATTTCCAAACTTTACTGAACCACCTTCATATTGCTGCAACTTCTCAAATTTTTGTTTGTCACCTGTCATATGACTGGATCATCCACTATCAAGTATCCATGGTGCGTATTTATTCTACGCTTTAGATGCCGTTTGTACGATCAAGGATTCCTTTTCTTCCTTAGGTCTCTCTTTTTATTTCCACTCAGGTTTGATTATAATTTTGGGCTCTTGTTTTGGCTTTTCTTTTTTAGTAGCTTGTGCATGTTTTTCGGGAAATTTTCTATTTTGTATTATTCCATTTGGCTGAAATTTTCTTCCCTGAAATTGATTTGATGCAAATGTACTTCAACAATTTCTTGCAATATGCCCAAAATTATGACAGTTATAACATTCTACTGCATAATCCATCAAAGATGAAAAAGAATTTTTATTGGTAAAATTCCTTGGTCCTACATTATACTTGCAATATGAGATCTTATGTCCATAACCATTGCATTTAAAACTGTAACCAGAAAAGAGATGATTGAACCTAGGTGGTGGTCTTTACCATGTTGTCGTAGGAGCCATAAATATTCTTCTTCTTTGATGTGTGACATTGGTGAAGCCATCATTGTCAATTCTCCCTTCTTGCCTTGCATTATTGCTTTCCTTTGCATGATTCATTTTTGCTTGATCAACCTGTTTCTTCTCTTCATTCTTTGTGGATTCTTCATTTATGGCCTTTGATCCATTTGATGATTCTCCTTCATCAAAACACAAACCAAATTTGATGTGTGTAGTCTTTTGGTTATTTATGATCTTATTCAGCTTCATAGAACTTTCTTCACGTTTGTGATAACAACTAATTTTCTGATTCATCTCTTCTAACTGCATTTGTAAACCAACAATCTCTTCTTCTAGCTTGCTATAATAATCTATTTTCATGGTTATTTGCACTTCGAGATCTTCAAAGATTTTCTTGGATTCTTCTATCTGTACTTTCAAATTTGTTATGATTTCATTTGCATCCTCAATATTTCTTAAAATTTTCTTATTTTTTTTCTTTCTATCTTCAATTCATCTAAATCTATAATTAGTTCCTCTTCCAAATTCACTTATGCGTCAATTTCTTCTTCATCACATTCTTGTTCTTTTTCTATTTTTCTTCTTTAAGTGCCATGAAAAGAGCTTCACCTGTTTCCTTTTCAGAATCCTCACTAGAGCTATCTTCAGATGAAATGACATTCTTCGAGATGAAAATTTTCTTCTTGAAGTTACCTTTTCTAAAAGTTGTTTTTTTCTTCCAGAAACTTCTTTCTTCGTGTGATCCTTCATCACTTCTGTTCTTCTCATTAAGTGGACATTTTGCTACAAAATGTCCAATGCCTCCATAGTTGAAACATTTAAATGGTAACTTTCCTCTATATTTTCATTTTTACCTTTTTAGTTTTTGAGAAAAGTTTGCTTCCATTTCATCTGATGTCTCTTCTCCTTCGGATTCTTGTTTTGCTTTCATATTTTTATGGGCTTTAAAAGCAACTTCTCTGTATATGGGTTTAGATTTTCCTATTCTCATCTCATATGCAATCAAAGAACCATGCATCTCATCCATACTAAAAGAAATTAGATCTTTAGCTTCTTCTATAGCTAAAAATTTAGAATCAAATCTTTGGGGAAGGGATCTTAATACCTTTTTCACGATGATAGAATCTTTGATTTCCTCGCTGAGTCCTATAATCGCATTAATGACTTCATTAACTCTCAGCATATATGCATCTATATTCTCATCATCATTCATTTTTAATACTTCTAATTGAGCTCAATGTGTTTGTAACTTGGCCTCCTTGATATTAATGTCTCCTTCATGAATGCTCTTCAGTTTGTCTCATATTTCCTTTACCGTTTTACAACCCATAATCTTTACCAGTTCACTGTCCACTAATCCACACATGATAGCATTATTTGCTTTTGAGTCATTCTCAAACAGTTTCTTATCGGCAGCATCGATTGGATAAGTGGTGGGTATTGTGTATATACTATCTACTGAATCTCAAATGTCATATCCGAAAGCACAAAGATATGTTTGCATCCTGAGTCTCCAAAATGCGTAATTAGTTCCATCAAACAATGGCGTTTTATTTGATGATAAGACTTCACCACCTGCCATTGTGTCACTTCCAAGATCACCCTAGCCAGTTAAGCCTGTTCAAGAACCTCGCTCTGATACCAATTGTTAGTTTCAAAATGACATTGAGAGGGGGGTGAATCAGTGTAGCTCTTTAAAACTTAAATCTTCAACACTCAAAGCCAAAAAAATGAAAACATAAAACCAAATAAAGCAAGTATAACAAGAGAACATCACACAACACAATATGTACCGAGGTTCATTGATTTTGCTACATCCCTGAAAATGACTGTTTGGACTCCCATCTAAATCTAGCCTTTGCAAAGCACCAAATTTATAATCAATTTACCAGAACCCACTGGAAGGAGCACCAACCCCTGATTTATCTGCACCAACAAAAAGGAGCACCAACCCCTGATTTATCTGCACCAATAGAAAGGAGCACCAACCCATCTAACAAGCAACCACTTGATTTTGATATTGATAATAAAATGACATATATGAATGTCTTCACTAAAACCAAAACCCTCTATGGTCCGTAAGCTCAAAATTTAAAACTTTTTATTTCACCCAGTATAACATCCCTCTCTCTGCATTACTCAGAATTTGAATCTTCTCTTCTAAAAAAAAAAACTGATTGTTCTCTTAGCTCGTTCTGCCAATTGCTAAACGCTTTCTAGGTATTGTGCAACAAATTTTTTGCGAACTCCTCTCAAAATTTCAACGAAAATGGATATCATATGAGAAAGTTATGCCCAAAATTATGAAGTGACATTTTTCACCACTCTCCAAAAATCACGGATTTTCACTCTTTATTTTTCTCCACACACACTACTCTCTTCACAAAATAAAGTCACCCCTTTTCAATAAAATACCTTATCACTTAAAAAGCACACACTTGCATTATTTTTCCATTTTCAATTTTAAAAATATAATTTTTTAATGAAGCTTCTTAAAACAATATAAATTTTTATTTTATTTTATTTTGAGAAGGCTTTTCGTCAAACACGTCACATGCAAAGAATTGACACCTTACTCGTTTTCTTACTTCGAAGCCACGTGACACCTCAAACCAAAAACAAAAGATGATTTATTTGATGCCTTGAAGGTGTAACAACACTGAAACTAGAACTCTGGCGACTCTGCAAGGTCGAAACGTCCAACTGAAGGATTTTGCACAAGTGGAACAAATTGACATAAAAGTGACCTGTACCACTTTTGCAACAATCATAACTCTCACCTCGTACCTATGTTTTCTCTAAAATTTGAAATGTATAATATATACAATTCCGAATACATCCAGTACTGAATCTCACTACATAAATCCTTATGGTTCACTTGTACCACCTCCACGAAAACTGCTGCTGACACACTTTTTCCAAAAAGAGCATTTTTGTGATAGTCTTGCAATGCTTGTAACATTTGGCTCGTTTCTCTGCTTTGGTAGAAATGTGGAAAACATGTTCTTGAAGATAACTACCACCTCCAATTAAAATTTTGCTATCAAATTCTTCTTGGTTTACTCGCAGTGCTTCTGACAAAACTGCCATTTTTTGGCCTGTACAACCACTTGCTAAATTATCCGCCAAGATACCAAAAACAACACCAATCAATCCAAACACTGTGTTAACACCTCCAATGCTGTTATGGACTTTTTATTGACATACTGGCATGTTCCAAACTGATCCATCCTGTCCAATTGCACCCGTGATGACTTTTGCAATTTTTTGACAACTTCCTGACGATTTTTTCAACTTTTGCAAATTTGCATGAACAACCTATAACAACTTCACCCGAACATCAAAAACATCCTCATAAGCATTGAAAATCACTGTACATACTCTAAAAAACCTCTGAACAACTGTCCACTGTATCAACCTGTCCATCTGAGTGTGTTGAAAATAATGACAATACTATCGTTGCACCTTGCTCAACAAAGAGTTCAACCTTATTTTTGTTTTAAATCATAATATCTCTAGAACTTACCTCAAATATTCTACACCCAAAGGAAAAGGCTACTACTTATAGGTCCTTTAACTCTTGCAAGTAGAAGTCCCCTATGAGTTGATAAATCAGAGTGAAAAATTCACTACATAGGTCATACCCCTACCTAGATGAGAAGTTGAACATAACTGGCACGCAAAGATAATTAAAATGAGAAGCCCTAAAGCTCCCTCTATAGACCAAGTAGTTGATTTGAATAAGAAACCAACAAGGGGTAGTCTTTGTGAGAGACTTATAGCATGCTCAAAGCTCCCTCTACCATGTGGTGAACTAAACCACTTAGACTAAACCAACAAAGGATTATAGCATTTTTGGTGGTGACTAAGCCACATTCCACCATCAACAAGAGACCTTAAGCTATTCTAATGGTAACTAAAATAAATATGTTGATGGTAAGACCTCTATCAAGGAGAATACAATAATACAAGTAAGGACTCAATAGGATCGATTGATATTTTTGACCCACATATAAATTCCCCAAAGGAATTAAGGTTGGAGGAGCAAAGAAGAGCATGCATGAGTCAAACTAGATTTCGAAATCTGCCCATAAAAGAAGGTCTAGTAATTCCCATGTAGAGTCATCTTTAACTCACTAGTAATCAAAAGGAATAGTACAACATTAGATGCAACACCAATTGAGATATAAGGTCAATAAGAAATGTAAAAATAAGAGATAGCAGAATGACCAAACCATCAAAGGAAAGACTTAGAACTAAGACATCACCAAAACTAAATGATTTAGTCTAAAAGGGTGAGGGACATGTTGATATAGGGTGGATTAAAAAGCCATATAGGATTGAGTTTACATGGGAAATGAATATTCATTAATGAAGCCTCTACAAAGAGGCACTCCACCTATAGGAATATTTATGATGATTAGCCCCCTAGAAAACTTTGTATTCCCTAAAAATGAATGTAGGATGGTACCTCTAGTTTAGTAACCAAGAATGATGTATGTACTCCTAACCATAGCCATTTGGGAAGAAATGTTGAGTTTTGAATTTAATATAAATATTATAAATAGCCATCTTTAGAGCTAAAAAAGAGGGATAAAAACAAGGAAGGACTATTTTCATGCCTAAATTTTGGCCTTGGGTAATTTTTCTCTCATTTTTTTATTTTGTTTATTAGTTTGGACTTGATACTTGAGTCACTACATGTATAGACCCTTGATCCTATCTCAATCATATATTATTATAATTGTGCTTTTAATATGAATGCAAAGAGTTGTGACAAATTCAATTTCTATCCTAGTCTTTGCATGCATATATATTTCTATGGAGGGTTGTGACTAGCATCTGTCCTAGTTTTCATAGGATTTTTTTGGTTTATAGTCATATATAGTTGTGACCATATTTCTTAGTTATTTTGTGCTAACACATGTTTTCACTATTCCCATTTATATCCAAAGTAGAATTTATAATCTTTGGTGCATCTCCACTCTTAGCTTAGGCTAGTTAGGCTAGTTAGCTTTTACTACTTTTTCCCTTATCCCTTTTTCTTGGAATAATACTGTAGATTAGAGTAGCTTAGATAGTAAGGTTGGAAGGAAAGCATATAAGATAAAAACCACACAAAGAGCTATTCAACTCCAAGATCAAATTATCCTTGGGTCCCATCATAATAATAATTGTTGTTATTTTTCTACTAGAAAATGTTCAATATACTTGTAAGAAAATATTATTTCCATTTATATATTCCTTCTTGATGCTTGTACATTTGAAACCCTATCACTATATTTTTTTGGAATTAATCTCATGCATTATTTCAAAATTGAATCTAGATTGAGTGAGTTGTTTATCACAACAAGTATCCATCCAAAATAAATAAAAAATCTCCACTCTCCACCACACATCTTAGATATTTAATAACTAGATGAATTGATTTTTTAAACCATTATAAAGTGTAAAATAATTTGGAATTCAGAATGCAGTAAAGATTAAGCTTAGGTCATCGGGCTTCATATTTCCTTAATGATTTATTCAAAGCCTTGGCCTCATTTCCCCTTCTATCGAAAAAAAGTTGTATCATCTACAAACTATTGATAGGTGATGTTGTCGATGTTAATGCAACTTTTTAATACAACTTATTAGACCATATTCATATGCCCTCTTTAGGTTCCTTCCCAATACCTCTACCACAATAATTAACAGATATGGTGACAAAAGATCTCCCTATCTAAGGCCCCTCTTTGATTTAAATGATTATGTTACTAGCCTATTGACTTGCAGTGAATATAATATTATAGAGACACAATATTTAATCCATCTAACCTATTTCATCCCAAATCTAAGCTTTTCTAATACTACAAAAATAAAATAACTCTTAACCCTATCATAGGATTTTTTCATATATATTTTAATATCATTGTTCTCTTTTCTAGAAGGTGTTGAATGCATTAATTTATGAGCTACTATAATCCTATCTAGAATATATCTCCCTTTCTTAAATCCGCATTGCTTTTCTAAAATAATTTTATCTAATAATTGTATTAACCAATTTACCATCACTTTGGAGAATATCTTATATGCCATATTATATTGGCTTATAGGCTTGAATGAATCAAACAATTTTGCATCCTTTTTTTTTTTAGAATAAGCTTATGATATTTTGCATTTATTTTATAAGGTATATATATTTTTACCCTAGATTCTTCTACTATCACCAATAAATATTCCTTCACTATTTCCTGTTTATGTTGATAAAATGATATAGAGGTTCCATTCAGACTTTGGGATTTATGCTTATCAAAAGAGAAAAGAGCTAAATGAACTTATTTCAGAGTAATAGGCTTGATCAATATGCTATTATTTTCATATATTTTAAACAAGGATACTTCTTCTAGTAGTTTATCATTAAGAACTTCAATCTCCTTTGATCCTATAAAATTCTGATGAAATAGCCTTATTTCCATTTTGATTTTGCTCTAGTCTTCAACCCAAACCCCTTCTACAAATTTAATTCTACCAATTTTGGATGTTGATATGTACACTATTGCCATACTGTTGTCATATTATGATATTCACTAAGCAAATTCCTTTATTTTGAGCTTGGATTATTGTTCTCACCTTTTAGAAATTTTGAAACTTTCTTTTTTAGTTATTTCTTCTCAAAAATGTTTCCAAAAATATTTTTGATCCATTCTTTTATTCTTTTTTTATTTAATTCATTTTTTTTCTAGAAGTGTATACAACCCACCATTTCTTGAAGAATTCCACATCTACATTATCATAGAAATAAATTGAGGATGCTCTTTCAATTTCTACTCCTATTTAAAATATGATATATTTTTTTAGTTCACTTACTACCATTTCAATTCTTATTGATGAGTGATTTGAATCGATCCTTCTTAAGGTATTAATTTTAGCATAAGTCCATTAATCTAGTCAAATATTTGGGAGTATGCATCTATCTAATTTTTCTACTATCAGATTCTTACTTGTTCTACTGTTGGTCCATGTATAGCTATCTTCTTCAAAGTCAACATTCCATAGATTATTATTTTGAATAAAAGTGAAGAAATTTCTCATTCTTTGGGTTATTTTCTTAACTCCCTAAATTTTTCATCCAACTTGGTTATAAGTATTAAAATATCCTATGATCATGAATCAAATTTCTTATTCCTTACTTTTAATTATGGATTTATTATAACTTCATACTTTTGATATGCTTTATTGAGTTGTAGGTCCATAGACATTGATAAGGATGACACTAATATATTCAAAATAGCATGTGACTAATGAAGCTATCTAATGCCTAATTTTATGAATGGTTTCATAGGATTTTCTAACTAGTATCCAACATATTAGAATTCCTCCTTCCATTCAATATAAATCCACAACATCCCACTCACATCTTGCCCATATTGCTTTCATAGCTTTGAAAACTTCTTCCTTTGTCATTTTAGTTTCCTAGATACAAATATTATCTAGCTTATTACTTAAACAAAGGTTTTTGATACACCTTTTATTTAAGGGGGTATTAGCACACCTTTTATTCCATGAGATGGTAATCATATATCATTAGGGGTTTTTGGCCCTCCCACAAATTACCAATATTATTTTGTTGTTTAATAAGGATAATTTCAAGTAGCTTAGAGTGTATTCCTTTCTCTATATTTGCTCGTGCTTCCCTGACTCTCGCTTGATAATTTGAATATTTGCCTCTTTTTTCTTTGCTAGTATTAGAGGTAGGTCTTACTATTCTATTCCTTAATATGCTTTCACAAATTTTATTTTCATTAGTTTTATCCTCTCTTGGTTGTACTAAGAAATATTTTGACTTTTCTTTCTCAATTTTTGGTATTTTCTTGTGAATGGTAGAGGTATTAATGTCAACACTATGTTTTAACTACCACTTTCCTTTTATTGAATGGTGCATGGTACTTCAAGAGAGTCTTAAAAATTTAATGAGATACATTAATCTATTTTAATCAAGGATACTTTTGGCTAGAGTTCTAGAGTGAGCAACACATAGACATAGAACTAAAATAAAAATAATTCCTCTTATTTTGAAGTTAGATAGCTACAATTTTATCAAATATATTTGAATTGGCATAGATATTATTTCTCAAATGTTTAAAAGATGAAGAAAATATAGAGAGCTCAAGCACATTACTCGAGGCATCATTTGTTGGAGAAACAAAAAATCTCTTCGATCTTATCATTGTAAAAAGTAAAATTGTTTGAGGGACTCTATTCCCCACCTTGTATTTTCATATTTTTTAATGTATTTCTTCTATTTTATGGGTGGGTATTTGTTTTATGGGGGTTGAGCTTGGGACTTCTCTTCATTTCACCATCTTGGTCTATAAACCTATGGTTTGTAACAATGCTTGGGTGTTTTTATCCCACATGCATTACTCTTTAGCTCCTCCCTAGAGTTAGATATTTATAAAGAGAGGTTGTACCTCTTTGAAGCTCACTCTATTGATGAGACTTGTAGGTCGAAACACATTTGGAGTTTTGTAGATGTATCACTTTATTTTTTGAAATAAAAAGTCAATCAAATGTTTTTTGTTTCTTTCCTAACTCATCTCTTTATTTAATTTTATAATCCCCATTTTTTCTTCCTTCTATTTTCTAATATATTTTTGTTGCTGGTATTATGCTCTTCACTTGCACATAATACTGGGGCTATGCTCTTCACTTGTGCACCTATGATCTAGTGAATCAAAAAATAGTTTAATTTTTTAGAGTACTGCTTCACCATGTTTTATTTTCATTAATTCCACTTCATAGTTTTGATATGATTGATAGAGTTGTAGGTCCATAGACAACATCCCACTCACTTTTGCCCATACAGTTTTCATATTTTTGAAAACTTGTTCCTTTTTCATTTTAGTTTTTTGGATACAAAGAGTATCTATCATATTACTTAAACAAGGGTTCCTGATACACCTCTACTTTAAGGGGGTATTAACACAATTTTATTCCATGAGATAGTAATCATATATCATTAGGGGTTTTTGATCCTCCTACAAATTATCAATATTAATTTATTGTTTGGTAAGGAGAAGTTCAAGAAACATAGTGTATTCCCTTCTCTATGTTTAATCTTGCTTCCTTAACTCTCACTTGATAATTTGAAGGTTTCCCTCTTTTTTATTGCTAGTATTCAGGTAGATCTTATTATTCTATTCCTCAATATTCTTTCACAAATTTCCTTTTCATTAGATTTATCCTCTCTTGGATCTACTAAGGAATATTTTGACTTATCTTGCTCATTTTTTGGTATTTCTTTTTTAATGGTAGAGGTATTAACGTTTAACATTATGTTCTTGCTACCATTTTACTTTTATTGAATGGTGCATGGTACTTCAAGAGAGTCTTCAAAATTTGATGAGATATATTCCTTAGATTTAGCAAGAATGTTCATCACTAAATCAAGTTCAGATTGAGTAGACTATTCATTGTGACTATTTTGATCCTATTGTACCATATCTTCTATGCTCTAATATACATTTTATTCATAGGCTAAAGTGTTAAAAGAATTTTTGTTTCTTCTAATATCCTTACTTATTAGTGTGCATAGTTGATTTATTTTCTTCTTTTTAGAGCTAAAAATTTGGTACCGCTCATGGAGTGCATCATGTATACTAGAGCTAGTCAATGCATCTTTATAGAAAGAGGGGAAGCTTAAAAATTAAGATGTTTATTTATCCCATATGTATGCATAAGGGATTTTATCATAATTTAAATACTATGACCTCCAATGTATAAAGTAACATGTTGAATTAACCATTTTATTATAGAATCAAGAACTATTTGAAGACCATATGATTATATTCTATTCAATATTGTATTATCTATTTCTATAGGCTTATATATAATCATCATAACCTAACATATTTAAATTATTTTGACTTGGGGGGAGAATTCATTAGAACATATGGATAAGACATTCCTATTAAAGACTCAAAGGAAAAATTATACATGGTAGTTTAAGTTCCAATTAGTATTGATTGAAAAGGTTTTGTGGGATATCATAAATAAAAGTATACCAAAATTATAATATGTCAATAAAGTAGCAAAATGGAGTAGATAATACTATAAAGTACAGGCTATAATTGGACTTGGTTTATCTAATGCTTGTCTACATCACATAGACCTCTTAACGGTTAGAAAATAAGTTTAGGATGGACTCAATGCTTTTATTGATGCCTAAGCTTCAAGTGCAAAGATGAATCTCAAGAAAAAATTGTTTGGACTACGTATGACAAAAGACAATAATATTATTCAGCATATCAGTTTCACTCTTTAAAAAATTAACTTATTGTAATTAATATCAATGTGGACGATGATGATGCTAAAGTTTTTTCTTAAATAACATCCCTACCAACTATGCTAGTTTAGTATTTACAAAGAAGAAACTTAATATTACCTCTAAAGCAAGTCAATCATTCTCAAAGATAGAAAATTTCAAGAATCTTGTGTCTTTACTATGACCAAAGATGTCATGTTGTATGAATTGTGTCCAATAAATAAAGGATCTCATAGAGGGTAAGATAAAAATAGATAAGGAAATAGTGATTATTGATGAGAGCAATGACAAAGAATTGATTTTTGTGACACATGCTGAAAAAATTCTACATGAAGACAGTGAGGATAAATATGCTTATTAAATTGAAATAAGGGTTACTCTTGTGAATTGTTGTGTGTGTCCCTATTCACAAGATAAAGTATTTCAATAAGGCTCATACTTATTGATTACCTATAATTTGTTAAACATATCGCTAGTCATAAAGATCTTGTAAAAAAATGTGTGTCCCTATTTGCATCTTTTATGATGGATAGTATGCATGTTCGTTACCCATATTTGATGTAAGAGTTTATATAGTTATTTTTATCCTTTCCCTTGGTTACAAGGTGAATAGTTGAGTGTGTCCTATTCATATTGATGTCTATAATGTATGTTCTCTAATGTGTGTTGTGGTCCATAAAATTTTGAGTACTTAATAAACTATTGTGTGTATCCTAGTTCATCATTTTTAATTTTTTAGATTGATATATCTAATTTTAAATTGATGTAATAAAGAAAAAATACTGTGAATTGCATAAACAACTATAAATAATTAAAACTAGCTTAGATATAAAGGATATATATCTAAAAATGCCAAGAGTTATCAATCCCGAGGTGTCTATCTTGGAGATCACACCCCCAAGAAATGAGATAGGCGCCTCGGGATTGATAACTCTGGACATTTTTAGATATATATCCTTTATATCTGATTGATAACTCTGGATGTTTTTAGATATATGTCCTTTATATCTAAGGTAGTTGATTTCCACTGTTTTAGTTTTTTTTTTTTTTTTAAGTTTAAATATTTTAAATGTTTGCAACGATTGGTTACTGGGTTGTTTTAGTTTAAATATTTTAAATGTTTTTGTTAATGTCGGTTTTTTAATTAAAAAAAAAAATTGTTTATGACGTACATGTATGACCTCTTTGCCTCCCACCCCTGTCTGCCATTGTAGGAACGCCTCTGGGCGTAATAAACAATTTCAAATACGAATTATTATTTTTATATATTATTATATTAATAAATGAAAGTGTATCTTTTATGCATTATTATATATATAATTATTTATTATTATTATTTTTTTAATTTAGTGAAAAATCCTTTGCGGGGCTGCCTTGGTATGAGAAACCATGATCAAGGGGTTCTACACCATCAAAATCACTCGCGCACATGGTCCCGCACCAACATTATCAATTGGATTTTGGGTACTCAATGTGCTTTTGGTAGGGTGGAGATTCTAACCAAAAACCTCGCTTGAAGGATTGTCCTACCTTCTCCAACTCACCAGTTGAATAAAATTATTTATTATTAAAATATAACCTAAAATACTTTAATTCTAACGAATACTTAAAAATATAACTTCTGGTTCGTTTAATTTTTTTAAACTATTTTATTTTAATCTAATCTCTCTTTACCTCTTGAACAATTAACCACTTTTTGAAGAGGTCCGTCGTAAACTTGTACTTTTCTTGCTCCACTGATAGATACATCGGATTCTTAATGTTCTACCCTCTCTACCTTTTTGATCCTCAAACCGTGTGCTCTATGTTTATTAAAAATATTTGGTAGAGTCGGAACGAAATATCCATCTTAAAGAAAGAAGTTTTTGGAACACCCATCGTGATATCAGGTCTTGTAGAAAAATAATAATGATTTGGTTATCTGCTTCTCTAAAAAACTATTAGAGGTGCTACATCTGCTATAGTTCCCATCAAGAAAGGCATCAGAACATCCAACAGCGATAAAAACTTCAGTACAAGCTATATTTTATATTAGCGAAAATTAACAAAGTAGAGGTGTAGGGTGGTTATAATAGTAGTTTTTAAAATTAAAACCTATTCACAGGATAAAATGGTAAAGGAGGTGATTATAATGGTAACTTTTTGGATTCCGAAATAAAATAATGGAATCATTGTCTATTCCCTTTTATATTTAAAAAAGAAAAAACAACTAAACAGAGAAGCCTACGAGGAGTCGTCATTGTAAGCAGAGCTGATTTTCATCATCTCTTCTAGGAGATTCAGAGCAGCAACAGAGCTTTTATGTTCTCGTTATGAAATATCTCTATCATCTTAAACTTTGCCATGCTATCTCCAAATAAGCAATAAAATGGGAGGGAGTTCAAAATGCTTTGGGATTCTTTTATAAGGTCTAATAGAGATCCGCTGGCTTGAAAGCATGGCTGACATTTGACCCATTCAAGATATTGCTTCCCCAATGCAGCATTTGTTTGCCTGTCATACTTCTTGAGGATCTTCCTTAAACCTGTCAAACTAATTTAATCAAACTCTTAAAATTATCCCTCAATCACATTTGGCACTCTTTAACTTTTATTTCCAGATGGAAGAGACATAATAATACCTGTATAATTCCATACACTGTAGTTCTCAAGGAGAACCATCTCCCCATAGAAGTTCACTAGATCCTTGCCAAATATAATTACTTCATTGATCTTGTCTTCTCCCTCAGATTCATTGGTTTCCTCCATATTGTTTATCTGCTCTATCCTATCTTTGAAAACCTGAATAACACCGTATCAAATTGATTTCCATAGCGAAATGATCTAAACTATTTATGGACAAAGATTGATGATATGATGATACCTGAAAATGAACAGAGCAGTCTTTACAATTCTTCTCCATGAATTTGTTGATCTGCTTCACTTGTGCTTTGAACAAATGGATGAAAATCACTTCATAGTCATTATTATAATTATTATAATTATCATCATTCGCGGCAGCAGCAACAATAACTTTAATCAGTTTCTTGAGGATCTTGTAGCAGACGTAGTAGTCCCTCCACTCTGGCAAGGTTTGCTCCTGTAGAAGACGAAGCCATTTGCCAAAATTCATTTTCAAAGTTTTATCTCTGCTATACTAATTCTATCTCTCTTTCTTGCTAGATTAGCTTAGTTTGCTCAATTGTACTGCACTTCTTTCCTCTTCGCTGCATTAGCTTATAAATCATATTCGTAATATTCGAGGGCAAAGCTGTATCGGTGGAAGCTAAGTGAATATCAGGGAAAAGGCCAGGGATTTTCGCTTCGAGCATTGTGAGAAATGTAATGCGAAGCATGAACATTGATTTCTCTATCATGATGTGCATTGGTTTCTCACGTCTGCTGGGAGCATAAACCAAGGTCAACCAAGCCCGCCATCCAATCTCCGCTTCACTTCGATGCTTCCAAGCGGCTTTAACCTTATCACCCATACAACCCCTTGTTTCCACTTTAATGGTATTCTAAGCCCATATATTTGATTTTTATAATTTTTAATCATTTTATTATTTTTTAAGTATATGTTTTTCTCTTAATATAATGTTTGGTGGTTTAAATATAATGTCATTCATTTAGCTCAAGTAAATATTAAGAATAATAATAAAATTAATTTTATGATATTCAATAGAAGAAAATGATTAGTTAAATTTTTTTATTTTGTCCCTCTTTTTGGTTTTTTTTTTGGAGGTCCAAGGTTCAAACCGGGACATGGGTGAGTTTGTGAGGGGGTGGGTGTGTGGTGGTTGTGTGTTAAATTCTCTGTTGATAAGCATAGCTCTCGATTTTACGAGGGGTCATGGTTGGGAGGAGACTGCTCAGCCCTATGCGTTGATCGTAGGGATTTCTCACACTATTTAAATAAAAAAAAACAAACAATTTTTTTTTTTTAATTTTGAAAGGAGTTTTTTTTTTTTATTATTTTGAAAGGATTTTTTTTTAAGGAAGTGATACCATAGAAATATTTTAGGAAAGACTTTAATAATAAGTTTAGATGAAAAATATATAGTCTAGAGAGAATATTGGGAGGATGAAAAACAATTATTTTTTTTTTAATTTTGAAAGGAGTTTTTTTTATTATTATTATTATTATTATTATTTTTTTGTGGTGGCCACAAGGGGTAAACAGACTGTGACCACGAGGGAACCATTACATAACATATCCGCAACATGTGAGGCGAGAGATTTGAACCTGGGCCTATCAGCAACTAGAGAGGTTTAACTACCCACTAGCTCTCCAACTCCTCTACATGGGCGGATTTTTTTTTTTTTTAAAGAAGTGATATCATAGAAATATTTTAGGAAAGAATTTAATAATAAGTTTAGATGAAAAATATATAGTCTAGAGAGAATATTGGGAGGATGAAAAATAATTTTTGCATTTAAAATAAAAGTAAAGAGCGTAATTTATGAGATTAAAAACTTATAAATATTTATTTAGGTTATTAGTGGTATGAATGTTGTATGGGTAGGAAGTGTGAAGAGCACATTAGAATCAAATTGCACTCGAATAGAAAGGATAAAAAATGCTATAAATAAATTCAAATTAATTCCATATATAATTCTTTAAATAGAATTGAACAATGAACATTAGAAAGGTTTTTGAGAAAATTTTATAGCGTAGTTGTTTTTGCCTTGGTGCTTAGGTTTTCTTAGCTTTGGAGGTATCCCCTTTGGGTGAGGTGTTATGTGTAGGTTGTGGAGCAACCTATGGTTATCGATGTGGGCCGTTTTGGATCCCCTCCTTGGGCCCTCTCCTCCAAGTGATCATTTGTAGATATGGTTAAAGGGAAATAGGACATGGAGGATATCTCGCTTAGAGACTCAACCCTTCATTCTATCTTCTCTACAACAATCAAGAATCCAGAGAACCAATCTTTCTAGGCAAGGGTTAATGGCTACCTCCCCTAGGCTACCCTCTAACATAAACTAGTGATAGATTAGTCCTTGGTGGTAGAAAATATTCTTTACAGATGTAATAATGATCTAATTGGTAAGTTTATTGACATAAGATCATCTTTAAAATTTATGTCCTCTTGGATAAAAAAAATAGGATCCCCTTAAGGATACCTCAATCTCTCTCATTAGCAATGACTATTAAATATTGAGTTTTTCTTCACAAGCAGATAGAGACAAAGCCTTTGAGTTAGAGAGGAGAACATATGATGCTTTGTGACTTTTTATTCAGCCTTGGAAGCTAGGATTTTACTCTCATATGGAGCTCTCTGTGATGGTTATTTGGGTTCATCTCTATGCCTTACCCATGGAATACTAGTGTGAATCAATTTTTGAGAAATTGGGAAACTTCTTAGGGCACTACTTAGGAGTTATCAGGGACACGATGAGGGGATAATCTACTATTTATGCCTGAATCTATGTGGATATGGATCTCAACCACCCTCTTCCAACTAAAATAGAAATTAACATGGGGCACTTAACATGGATCTAGCAGGTGGACTATGAGGCAATACCATTTTAGTGTAGGATTTGCCATAAACATGGTCATCTAGCCCACTTCTACCTAGAGGACATCTAAAAGGGCCCTATATCTCCAAAGGAAACTATCATCAATAACAAGTATTTTGAGAATAAAGTAGAGGATCAACCCATAGCCTTGAATGTTAATACCCCTAGGGAGGGTTTTGAAGTTCCAAAGAGAAAAAAGAAAGAAAAAGAGCAAGATAACACATTCCAACCATTCAATAGAGATAAATATCAATAGGTATGAAATTCCTAAACTCTCTATAGGATATGGAGGAGGAGACCACTACTATGGATGAACCTTAGAGGGATAACCCTCCCCCTATAAGTATTGAGGAAACTACCCATCATGTTTCTTTGCAATACAATTTGGGGGCTAATCACTTAGCACTAATAGCTTTAGAGAACCAAACCCTTACAATGGTTGTGGTGGATAATGATATTTTAATGAAATATAGAGATAAGGGTAGAGGAAAACTTGACCTTGGGATCCAACAAGTGAAGAAAGGATTAAAAAACTCTCAATTCAAGAGTGTAGAAACAAAATTTAACTAGAAGAAGCTAGCTGATGAGGGAGACCAACTAGTTAACCAGAGAAAGATTGACACTTACTAGAATCTTGATTCCCAATGATTGTCCAGTATTGAAATATAAGAGGTCTAAACAACAAATCTCGTCAAATGATTGTTCAGAGTTTAATTAAAAATCACCAATCTGATTTTATTCTTCTTCAAGATACTAAAGATTCTATTTAGAGAATGGATAATATTGTTAAGAAAATTTGGGGGTTGGCTAAGCACATGGAAGTTGGATCCCAAGGGGTTTTAGGGGAGTTGTGACCTTATGTAATCCTTTTATTTCCATGGCTTTAGACCACATTGCTAGTTAGAATATCCTCACTTATCTCTACAAGAACAAGACCTATGGTGATCTTCTATTGGTTTTCAATTTGTATGGTTCTATGAATTTTATGGAGCAACAACATCAATGGTTAGTTTTACAAGCTAGTAGAATTGAAAGAGCAGAAGTGAATCGGTTAGTATAAGGGGATTTTAATGCTAAAATTGCTCTTAAGGAATAGAAAAGTGGAAATATTTCTTTGGACTAGGGGGTAGATATATGATATCCAAAATCAACCAACTCAATTTAATTGATGTCTAGCATTCAGGGTCAACGTATACGTGGATAAACAAACAAGTAGGATCAACAATTAGGAAGGTCACACTTGACAATTTTTTGGTTCCTAAAGAGGCCTTTCTTTATTGGTCTTTAAAGATGGAGATTATTAACTACACTGAGTCTTATCACTTTTTTATTCTTCTAGAATGGAAGTTGAGCCACAATACCCTCCTAGACCTTTATGTTTTGAGAATTTCTAGCTAGAAAAATAGGATCTAAAATAAAAAATCCTCTTCTGGTGGGAGGAGGGTCACCCTTATCATGGGAGAGCTATGTATGGTTTTTACAAACAAATCCACCATGTCAAATATTGCCTCAAATTCTAGAAAAGTGGTAAATCTTATTTTTAGTCCTAAAAGGTTCCTTCATTGGAAAAAATGGAGGAGGTGGCCTCCCTCTTCAGGACTAGTTCAATCGTTGAGGACCTAAAATATAAAGATGATATGGTTAGAAAAGAATTAGAGTCCATAGATAATTAGGATGAAATATATTGGAAACAAAGAGCATGAACCACTTGGATACTAAAGGGGGATCAAAACATGAGCTTCTTCTATCGCTCTATCTCAACAAGTAGACAAAGAAATTATTTGCCTTACTTTTAGGAATCCAATGGTCAGGTGATGGACACCATACCAGGCATGCAACAAGCATAAAATAATTTCTTTTAAAATATTATTACTGCCCCTCCTCTTCTTGATATTGCAATGTAGCAAGAGATACTTAATTGTATCTCTTATATTATTTCATACAAGTAAAACCAAGTTATTTTCAAATATATGGATAAGGATGAGGTGAGAAGCATAGTTTTTAGTATGAAATCAAGGAACTATTCAAGGCATTATGGTTTTCTAATTAAATTCTTTAAGGCTTTCTAGAATGTCATAGGTGAGGACATAACAAAGACTATTGACGAATCTCATTCAAATAGAATTATGCTTTGGGATTTGAACCATACTTCCCCACTTTGATTCTTAAAATGGGACAGACCTCTAGCCTTGGATATTTTTGATTGATTGCTCTCTATAATATGACCTACAATATATACACGAAGTTGATGGCTAAAAGTATTAAGAATATTATTGATAACATAATAACTCAAGAACAAGGAGGATTTATGGAGGGGTGTCAAACTCTGGGTGGGGTTATTCTATCTCAAGATTCTATCCACTCAATGCAACAATTTGGTCGAAAATGTATGTTTATTAAAATAACAATTTCTAAGGCTTATGATAGATTCCTTTGGTAGTGTTAAGATTAAATGTTTGAGAAATTTGGCTTCTCTAAAGAGTGGAGGGATTGGATCATGATTTGTGTCTTGATGATTTCCTCCTCTATCCTCATAAATGACCCCCCCTCGACTCCTTTCCATGCTTCCAAGGGTATTCATCAAGGAGACCCTCTTTGCCCATTTCTTCTTATTATTTTAGTAGAAGTATTGAGTATATTCCTCTAGATAAATAAGCAACAAGGAATTTTGGTAGGTGTGCAATTGGGAGAGGTGATGCTAACTCACCTTCAATTTATTGATAATATAGGTCTCGTTGAGAAATCTAGCATTCAATAGACTAGAATGCTCAAATCCATATTAAAAACCTACATGGATGCTATTGGTTAGCAGGTGAATGTAGCCAAATCCAAGGTTGTTTTCTTCAATATGGATAGAAGTATCCAAGATCATATTTTTACCATTTTAAGCTTTACCTAGGGTGCTCTTCTGCTTGATTACCTAGGGATTTCCCTCAATTTCAAGAGATATAGGGTGAATGATTAGAAATATTTAATGGGTAGCATAGTTGATAAAGTTAATCGCTAGCCTCATTGTTGGCTCACTTTCAAAGGAAGAATGACTCTCATCCAATCAATGATCCAAGCCATGCTTGTTTATAAATTCTTCATCCTAGTTTTCCCTATGGGAGTCCTTAGAGAGCTAAATTCTGTTATGCAAAAAAAATTGTGGGATGGCCCAAGGATGGGTAATGTTGGAAGTAAAAGAGATGTTGTATTATTATTGAAGGATGAGTACATATATATAGCAAGAGGTATTAATATTTTAAGAAAGGAAAACCCTAATCCTAACCTGAATAGGTAAAGTGCACATTAATATTCTAACATCCCCCCTTAATGTGAACTTTACTAAATACAAAAAGGAAGTCAACAATACAAAATATATGTCCCCCCTTATTGTTTATTCTCATTTTGGAGTGTTGGATACAACTTATAATGCATTCTATACAATAAAATTAGAAAATTGAGCCTTAAAATAGAATCCCAAAATTGAGGATGGGAAAGAAAGATCTTCTCAATTGTTTCCATCTCTATAGTCTTCAAAATTCAATGATGTTCAAAGTATCAAGAAACTTTCTAGTCTTCGGATAAAGTCTGAGGTGTCTAGATTATGTAGTCCTTACAAGAATTTGTTTATTCAGAGTGTCTAAGTTCTATAGTCTTTGATCAAAGGAGTAAAAGTTGGTTTATGTGGTTTAGCTCATGACGCTTGAAAAAAAATAGGCTCTACTGGTAGGGAAGTAAATTTGAATTATTCTGTAGCATGGCAATTTTCCCTTATAGGGGAATATTTTGAGAAATTTTCTTCGAAATTTTTACAATGCTTAAAATATTTCATGACCTTTATTTTTCCAAATATAATATGCATAGGAAAATTAAATATTTAAAGTCTATTTTAGTCTTTCATGGGCCTATTTGGGGTCTTTATGGGCCTCTATGGGATTGTTGGAGGTCTCTAAGGACCTCTATGGGTTTACTTAATGAATGTTGCATATGATGCTACCAAAAAATAAGATCACCATATTCCTCGTCATCAGGAGTACGGGTGTCACGTCGCATTGGGAGTCTTTGGGTGCCTCTGTGGGTCTATTGGGGGTATTTGGGGGAATGTTGTGGGCTTGATATGGGACTATTAGGGGTATTATATGGGCCTAATATGGACCTTTATGAGTCTTTGTAGGCCTCTTGTGGGCCTCTATGGGCCTACTAAGGACCTATTATGGCCCTACTAGGGACCTTTGTGGGCCTACTGGAGGCCTATTGTGGGCCTACTGGAGGCCTATTGTGGGCCTATTGTAGGCTTTTATGGGCTTATATGGGCTCACTAGGGGCCTATTGTGAGCCTATTGAGAGCCTGATAAGGGCCTTTATGGGCCTATTAGGGGCCTATTGTGGGCCTATTATGGCATCTAGGGGCCTTTATGGGCCTATTGGAGGCCTTTGTAGGCATCTATGGGCATCTAGGGGACTAGGGGCCATTGAAATAGCAACAACATAAATATTTTGAAAGCATATTCAAACATAACTTGAACAATCATTCCAAGTTCCAACTGTAGTTATAATATTAGACTAGATCTGATCTGATCATTTTCTTCAATGTTAAGACACCAACTTTGTTTCCCTCATCAGAATTTTTCACCAAAAAATAGTAAGGCATATCCAAATCTCCATGTTGAGTCATACATAGATGAAAAACAAACATCCATCGAGGTAGATGAAAACATCACCATCTCACTGTATGACAAAGTCATCCTCACCTATGACTACAAGCACAAAAGCATGGGGGGTAGCAAGGGGGTCTTTGAAAAAACTAATAAGCTCAACCAAAATGAGCCCTAATTTATTCATAATAGGAAACCCTAATTTCTAGTTCAAAGGTTGAGCACATTGCAGAGCCATCATGGCTGAGGCAAAAGTCATAGAAATGGTTGTGTAATCCTTCTGGTGCGATGACTAAAAATCTTAGGATATTTTCTCGTGATCTGATAGCCAAGGGTTCTCCAATATGTAAAAAAATACTTTCTCTAAAAAATAAAAAATACTATAAAAAATACTTTCTCTAAGGGGTCTCTCTTAGCTTAAAACCCTAAGCTCCACTCATGTGAAGAACATGGTGGCTCATTCTTTGCCATGACTATGAAACATTAGCAATAGTCCTTCCTTTGTTGTGCATAGCACAAAATTATGGATAAGAAGTAGGTGAGTGAGTTTGCAGTGGTGAAAAATATTATAACCAACAAGGATGGTGTGGAACTTCATTAAAAAAAATATCATATTCATGGCTTTAAGAATTTAACCTTCAAGGGTAGCCATGAATTTTGCTCCGTTATATTTCTGGTTTTTGATCCACTTAGAAAGTGGAGAGCATACTCCCTAAGCTTTGGAGAAGTAAGGAGAGGGGAATTTTCCACCACCAATGGGGGAGGGGATAATTTCCAAAGAGAAAATTTCCCATCAAACCTTCAGGTAGGAGGAGGTCCTAATTTGGTACCAAATGTTGGAAGTAAAAGAGATATATTTTTTTTGTAAGTAGATTAATTTATATACAAAACGGGTTTTTTAAGAGGATCCCAAAACCTTATAACATGAGAGGCCGAAGCCTTTACCAATAGAAGGAGCCCCTTGGGCTAATACATTAGGTACCATATGAAAACTTTCCAAAAAAAAAAAAACCCCAAAGTGATGCCCATGAGGGCTACATCAAACCCTCCCAACGGGGGTCAAAACAACTGAAAAAACCATAAAAAAACACATAAGCATCCATTATATAGATCGCTGCCACCAGACGACAAAAAGGATCACGTCCCAGGAACCTCCCTTACACGTCCGGATCCTCCTGATCCTCCTGCTGGACCACCTTCCGAGGGCCTTTGGGAAAGGATCGTTCTCGTTATGCCTGCCACGAACCATCATGACGGAAGTGCCAATTGGACCCGGTGGCACAGGTGTCGTGGCTCTCCCCAATCCCGTCCACCTAGGCCCGGTCCTTTCATCACTCTTATGTGGAGACATTAATAATGTCCTGGCTGGCGATCTTCTCAATGTCCGTTGGGAAACACTGACGCCACACCACAAGACATGTGGACTTTAAACCTTTGTTTGCTAAGTGGTCAGCTAGACCATTGCCCTCCCTATAGGTATGCTTGATCTGGACCTGGTTCCTCCGAAGTAGGATGCTCCTGGCCTCAGTGATGATATTGTAAACCTTCCACGTCGGATCCTTGGAAGTCGTCATGTATTTGATGATGTTCAAAGAGTCCCCTTCAACAACCAAGGGATGGGGATCCTCCGTCATGAGCTCGAGTCCTCTCAGTAGTCCTCTAGCCTCTACGACATGATTGGTTTGATGCCCTAAGTTTTCATAGAAAGCCATAACAAGCTTTCCATTGTGATCTCGAACTGACCCCCCCACAGCGGCCGCCCCTGGGTTGCCACGAGATGCCCCATAAAAATTTAGCTTCAACCACCCGTGAGGAGGCCTGACCCACCTGACGTTCTTCCTGGAGACCCGCGGATCCTCCTGCTCCTTACTCTCCCTGGATAGCTTCAAGGATTTGAACAATCCTTCTTCGAACACATGTTTGGGCCAAGGGCTGGGGATAAGCTTGGCATTCTCAATGGCAAAGGCGATGGCCCTATGAGCGACTGAGGGAGGATCCCTGGGGGGTGACCGAAGACCCGACCATTGCGTTCCAACCATACCTACCACAGAAAGTGGTGGAAGCAAGCATTCCATAGGAAACGAAGCTTAGGGTTTTTAAAAGGATTGACCCATTGGAAGAAAGCCTCCTTGATGGTCTTGGGGGAGACCCATTGGATCTGGAAGGTGGAGAGGATGGCACCAAGGACCGACCCAGTGTAGCCATAGTGCAGGAAGAGATGGTCAGAGGACTCACAGGCAGACTCGCACAAGTAGCATCTATTGGCCAAAGCAAAACCCCTCTTATGAAGATTGTCAATAGTGAGGGCTTTGTTCTGAAAAGCAATCCAAGAAAAGAAATTTACCTTTGGGATCACTCCTTTCCTCCAGACCACGTTGAAAGGAAAGTCCGAATTTAGCCCTTTGCACTGAAAACCATAGGCAGTTTTGACAGAGAAACCCCCGTCATCGGTCCCCCTCCAAATCAATCTGTCCGGTCCTCTGCTAGTGGGGATGATGATGTCCTTGAGGATGGAGGACAGGAAGTCGGCCTCCATCTCTAGCCCTTCTGCATTGATGACTTTCCACTGTAGGGAGCCATTTCTCCATTCAATGAAATCGACCACTTTCTGCCCAACATTGTTATCCAGGAAACTTTTAAGTTGAACCAGCCCGGTCTGTTCTGACAGAGGATCCTCTAGGGCCCACCTGTCCTTCCAAAAGTCTATACTTTGACCATCCCCAAGGATCCACCTGATGCCATTTTGGATCAACTATCTGGATTGGCCAATGGCTTTCCAAAAAGCCGACCCCCGGTGGGTATTCCACCCTCAAAAAGGGGAGTGTTGTTGAGGTATTTCCTCCTGACAATCCTAACCCATTCAACCGGTTCTTCGACTAGGATCCTCCAAGTGTGTTTGGCGATGAGCGCTAGGTTCATCATGGCCATTCTTCTGAGCCCTAATCCACCTTGCTTTTTGCTTCTGCACACTTTGTCCCAGGCTACCAGAGGAATCCTGGACTTATTTTCATTGCCTGACCAAAGGAAATTTCGTTGAGCCTGCTCGATCTTGAGAAGAACTGAGGCAGGCAATCTAAAAATAGACATGAAGAAGGTCAAAATCCCTTGGAGGCATGCCATGGTAAGGGTTGCCTTGGCAGCTTGGGACAGGAGCTTGCCTTTCCACGATGCCAACTTTTTGTGGATCCTCTCAATCACCATATTCCACATCCCTTCCTTTGCACGCCCACGAAAAAGAGGGAGGCCAAGATAGGTGGTGGGAAGGTAGTCAATAGAGCAGCCCAAGATCCTTGCAATCTGAACTTGATGCCTGGCCGGGGTGTTGATGAAAAAGATCTTGCTTTTGATGTAATTTACTTTTTGGTCGACAGCCTTCTCATAGAGTCCAAGGATTCGTTTGATGGATTTAGCTTGAGCTACTGACGCAATGGTGGACAGAAGTGTGTCATCCACAAACTGTTGATGGGTGATCGCATCAATCTCTGAGGCAGGGAGGATACCTGTCACCTTCTTCCGATGTTGGCCATCCTTGAGAGCTCTTCCCAACGCTTCTGCAAGGATAATGAAAAGGATGGGGGACAAAGGATCCCCTTGGCGTAAACCTCTTGAGCTCTGAAAGAAATCGATGGGAGAGCCATTGACTAGGACCGAGAACCAGGGAGAGGAAATGCAGCCCTGGATGAGATCGACCCATAGGGGGTGGAAGCCAAACTTGAGAAGGATCTTCTGGAGGAAACATCTGTCAACCCTATCGAAGGCTTTGTTCATATCCAGCTTAAGAAATAGGGCAGCCTTCTTAGACATTGAGGCCGAATGCAGGGTTTCATGGATCGAGATGACCCCATCCAGGATGTTCCTCCCTTTTACCGAGCTGCCTTGGGATTGATCAATGATGAGGGGAAGTATGGCCTTCAGCCTGTTGGCCATAACCTTGGTCAAAACTTTGTAGATGACATTGCATAGGCTGATGGGCCTATAATTAGAGATGGATTTGCAAGCAGAGACTTTCGGGATGAGGGCCAAGAAGGTGGAATTGAAACTACGAGGGACGACTTTGGTTTCCTGAATTTCTCTAATAGCCTTACATACATCATTCCCCACCACATCCCACATAGTTTGGAAGAACCTTGGAGAGAAACCATCCGGTCCAGGGGCTTTATCGGGTTGCATTGAAAACAAGGCCTCTTTAACTTCATCGCGGGTGAAGGGATCCACCAGTCTGGAGTTCAAGTCCTGAGGAACGATGCAGGGGATATTAGCAAGAAGAGTATCCTGAGCTTGACTGTCACCCTCCGAGGCACTTCCCAAGAGGTTCTGGAAGAAAGACACTACTTCGGTCCTGATCTCCACAATGTCAGTGGAAGATGATCCGTTGCTGCACACGATCTCCCTAATCTTGTTGGATGCTCTGTGTCGCATGGTGGAGGCATGAAAGAACCTTGTATTGGCATCGCCTTCCTTGACCCATAGGTCTCTTGACTTCTGCCTCCAGAAGGTTTCCTCTCTAGCCAAGATATTATGGAATTATGCTAGGAGGTTCCTTTCCTCCTCCCTAGTGGGGCTGCTGTGATCCCCTGCTTCGATTCTCCTTTCTATCTCCTGAAGTTTCTTAGTAATTGCTTTCTTATTGGCAAAAAGGTTGCCAAAGACCTCCCTATTCCAGATTTTTAGGTTTTCTTTGACCATCTTCAGCTTCTGAGCCAACTGAGAAGTGGCAGACCCTCTGACATTTTGATGCCACCAAGAGGACACTTGATTTTTGAAATCCTTGTGTTGGGTCCACATGGCTTCAAAATGGAAAGGAGTTTTGAAGGAGGGAGGCCTACCAGATTCAAGGAGGATGGGATTGTGGTCTGATCCGATCCGAGGTAAGGCCAACAGAGTGCCATCGCCAAACCATGGGATAGCTTCTTGAGAAATTAGGAACCTATCCAACTTCACCTGGATGAGTCCGCTATCAATCCTCCTGTTGCTCCAAGTAAAAGAGGATCCTTTGAGCTGAACATCCATGAGCTCATTGGTATTGACAAACCCTCTGAAATCCTCCATGCTTCTGTTGTAAGAGTCGTTGCCTCCTCTCTTTTTAGATGGATGCAAAGGACTGTTGAAGTCCCCTGCTAAGATCCAAGGAAAAGTGTTAAAGGTGGTCCTCATTTGAGTTATTGTTTCCCACATCGCGACCCGCTCAATGGGTGAGTTTGGGGCATAAATATTTGATAGAATCCAAGACTGCTTACTGGTCTTGGAATGAAACAAAATGTTTAGGATCCTATTCGAGGATGACAGAAGCCTTCCTTCGACCAGGGTAGGGTCCCAAAGACACATAAGCCCCCCCGACGTGCCTTGAGCAGGACTGATAAGGCAATCTCCATTGGCCCAAATGGCCTTGGCAGCCTTTCGAGAATAGAATTCATCAATCTTGGTTTCTTGCATAATGAATATGGAAGGATTGATCCTTTTCCTTAGGTCAGCCACCAACCTCTGCTTGGCTGCCTCATTTAGGCCCCTCACGTTCCATGAGAGGACCTTCATCTCAAGGGTTTAGGGTTTTTCCTGCCTCCCTTCACCAGCTGGAAGGGGGGTTTGGTTCCTTGCTTGTCATTGTCGGACTCATCGGAGAAAAGCATCGACTGGGTCCCATTTGTGATATCCTCCATTGTTTCCTTGTTTCTTTTCTCATTGTCAGTGGGTCTCCCTCTTTTCCTTTCACTGCCATAGTCTATTGCCTGTTTCCTGCTCCTGGTGTTCCTGGGGCTGATCCTTCCCGAGAGAGATGGGCCTTCTTTTTTAGATGAAGGAGAAGGGGGTGCCTCTCCCCTATTCGAGCAATTTGGGGATTTTCTATTGCTCACCAGGTACTCATCCATATAAGAATTTGGAAAAACAATTTTGGGAGGGGGTTGTACCTGGGCCGTTGGATCCTCTATGTTAGGACTGGTGAGAACCAAAGATTTTGGGAGTGCCTCCTGCTCCTTTTGGCCTGGAAGGGATCCTTCTCCTTGCTCACTGGTTTGCTTGCCTTGTTCTACAGTGGCACTCTGGCCAACCTCTTGAGGTGCTCGATGAGCAGGATTATGCAAGATGTGTTTCGGGCCTACCGACGGTTCCTTGTTGAGAGGGGGGATACCCTGGTTCCTCTGCATGCCCTTGGTTGGACCTACCACCTTTTGGTTCTGGGTCCTCAAACCAGGGCACTGATTCGGTAGATGACCTTGGGTGCAACAGTGAGTACAAAAGGTAGGCTTGTTTTCATACTCGATGGGCTGCCTCCTGACCATATGGGATCCTCTGTACAAATTGATGAAGGAGGGTAGCTCTATTTCCAAGTTAGCGGAGACACAGAAGCGGGCATGGACCATCCTGGATCAGACTTTGGTGGAAGGATCGATGGCAATGAGCTCACCTATGGAGCGGGCTATCCCTCGAATGACATCCTCATGCCAAAACTGGAAAGGGAGGTTTGGCAACCGAACCCACAGAGGAGCTACGTTTATGTTTTGAGTTTCAGGGTTAAAATCATCCCCCCACTTTCGGAGAAAGAGGCTCCTGCGTCCGAGGAACCAGGGTCCCCCAGCTAAGATGTTGCAGCAGTCCTCCTGAGTATTGAGTCTGATGGCGAAGAAACCTCGAGAGAGAGCAACGATTTCCATGTTTCCACTGGTTTTCCACTTGGAAAATGCCCATTTTTGGATGGTCTCCATGTCTGGTCTCCCTCCTACAAACTTGCCAATCAGAGTGAAACGCTCAAGCTCCATGTAGCTATCCATTAGGTCTTCAGGGATTACCAGGTCTGTTCCACAAGGAAGCAGTTCCTGGGAGGGTTGCTTTGTTGAGGATCCTGGCCTCAGGACCTGAGCGTAGGACCCTTTTTGGTTTAGGTTTAGCCCACCCTTTTGTCCCTCCTTGTCAGGAGGGTCTTTACCACGCCTGTCCGACCCATCCACCTGGGTCCCTGATGCATCAACCACTACCCCATCAATCGTGCCATGACTGGTCCCTCCTGGACTCTCGCCTGACCGTCCTGCCTCCTTTCTGCCGTATCCTCCCGGTCGCTCTCCATCCGTCGCTCGATCGCTACCTTTCCCACTCTCCATCTCCTCTGTAAAATAGATATATTATTATTGAAGGATGAGTACATATATATAGCAAGAGGTGTTAGGGTTTGAAGAAAGGAAAACCCTAACCCTAACCCTAATAGGTAAAGTGCACATTAATATTCTAATAGATAATATGTGGGCTCTTGTTAGTCAGGATAAAATATGTCAACCTAAATCTTGAGGGGGTCTTGGTTTTTGTAAAGTGTATTTAAGAAATCAAGCTCTTGCAAAGAATCTCTATTGGACATGGATCTCCAACCAAGAGGATTTATTCAACAAAGTCACCACTATTAAGTATTTGGGTTTTATACTAGCTGCACACCTTTGAGTGGCTCAGGATTTGTTATTTGGAAGATCTTAAAAGCTGGTGAAAAATTGGTTAAACTTGGAATTTTTCTAGAAAGTGGGTAAAGGAGACAAAGCTAATTTTTGGACTAATTTTTGGGACCAACACCCCCCTTAATCTATGAGTTCCCTGAGTTGTAGCCCTTGCAACAAATCCTCAAAGGTAGATGATAGATTAAGATGAATTCCTACATTAATTCTAGGAAAATTGGATATTTCTATTTCTTTTAGTTGAAGAGGTCAAAAGAATAGCCTATTCCTATCCCTCCTCATCAAAAGATTCTTGTTGATAAGATCATCAATAAAATATTTCTTAAAAGGAAATAGGAAGAGGATAGGATCACCTGGGACCTTGGCAAGTCTAGGTGTCTTTACTATATATGATGGTTGTAATGCTTTGCTCCCTCCTCCACTGATTTTGTTGGATGCCCCTTGGGAATTTGGGTGGCTAAGGGATGGCCTAAAATAAAATTATTTTCTTTGCAAGTGATGCATGGAAGCTATCTCATATATGAAAATTTTATGAAGAGAGGATTTTATGGCCCCTCTATGGGCATACTATGTAATTTCCAGGATGATATGATTGACCATATGCTATTCCAATGTGAATTCACCAGAGAGTTGTGTAAAAGGTGGATATAACTCTTTAAGGCTCACCTAAAACTTCAAGTTAATCTTGAAAATATCTAGGAGATCTAGAAATAAAGAAAGTTAAAGAATATATCTATTCATATAGGCTGGTCCCTAGGCCTAAGCTTCATCTAGTGGTGCATTTGGTTGTAAAGAAATTCTAGAATTTTTAGAGAGGAATTTAGTCCAATGGAGCTAGTTTGGCATAAAATTGTTACCAAGGTTTTGAAATTGTTAGAGCTCACATTGGGGACCAAAAAATTGAGGAGAATGAGTTGTATCCCAAGACACAAAATTTGGGATCATGGTAGCCTCCTTCCCTAGGTTGGAATAATATCAATTCTAATGGTGTAGATAAGAATAACCAGAGGGATGCATGCATTGGTATTTCAATAAGATAAATTCAAGTGGAAGGTCCTTCATTGGGAATTAGAGGGTCTTGGAATGGCTACTAACAATGAAGTTGAAGGTATGGCTATTATATAAGGTTCTCTCAATGCTTGGGAGAATGGGGTTAGAAAGATAATTGTTGAGTCTGACTCGAAAAATAATGGTGGGGCTTCTGTATGCTATGAGAAATTTTAAACCAAAGTCTTGGATGATAAGAAACATTGTGAGATAAATAAAATAATTTTGGTAGTAGTTTAAGGATGTCATTCTTTGATAGATAAAACAATGCTATGACTGAATTTTTGGCTAAACATGGTAATAAAATTTTGATTTGTTGTATGCTGAATTCTAATAAAAATAGGGACACTTCTAAATGGTTAGAGGTGAACCAAATGGTTCTTTATTTGGCCAACAAATACTTATGCAAGGATGAGGACAGGTCTAGAGTCCTTGAGAAGGATGACTAATTTCTAGGCTGGTTTCTTTATGAAGACCACATTGGGTTTTTTGCTACCTCTTATAGCACTCTTTAGCCCATTTTGGGATAATACAAGTAGTGTTTGCATGACTATCAAACCGAATCAGTTTCTTCAAATGAGCATAGAGTGAAAGTGTGATCAGTATAAGAGCCCTTGGTCTTTAGATGGTAGTTTTTTTTTAGATGTTAATTTATGTTTTATTCAGATTTTAGGGCTTTCCAAAAGTAGACCTATGACTGTAATTTGAATCTTGCCCTTTTAATAAAAATTTTAACATTTTCAAAAAAATAAAAAGAAAAAATCTTCAAATAGAAATTATCTTCTTAAAGAAGTAGCAAAGTACAAATATTTTGAAATAGATTTTAATAATAATATCAACTAATATATATGTAGAATTAAGAGAACAAGGAGGATGGAGATCACTTTTTGCATTGAAATAGAATCCTAGAGATTGATTTATGGGACTTGAATACTATAGAGGCTCTATTTGGTCTATTAGTAGCATTTTGTACATATGTGAAGTATGGGCTAGCAACAAATAAAGCTTAAAATAGAGGCAAATAGAGAGGTTTTTAGAATATCTAATATGAAATAAATTTAAAATAAAAGTATCAATTATGTGTGAGATTCTTCTAACAAAAATAGGACACAAATACTATGGTTTTTCTTTTAGGATATTTGAATAATATTAAATAGATGGATGCAAACACATGGCCTAAAACTATAATAGATGAAGATCTCGATAAAAGAAAGAAAAAATGAATGAAAGCAAAAAAAAAGTGAATGAAAAAATGGAATATCAATCTAGGTGAATACACAAGTCATAGCAAAGACATGAAGGAATTTGTTAAGAAAAAATTTAGATCATCTATGATGAAAAATAAACTAGAAAGGAAGAGAGTATTATTTTTCCAAATTTAACCCTCTATGTGATCACCATCAAAAAGAATATATAAGAACAAATATTAACTAAAGATAAAATATTCTCATGGCCTAACTAATGACCAAATCAAACCAACTTATACGTACACCAAAAAATGAAAAATACTAAAAAACCAGTGGAGAGGATATATATATTTTGTACATCAAAGACAACTAAGATAAAAAATAATTTTATTTTTAAAATCCAAGGCATATAGTGATATTTGAATTGTTGGATTTCATAACACTTTCAAATAAAATTTCACATGTGTGAGAGAGAGAGAGAGGGGAAAGAATATAGGATGCATTCCTATAGTACCTCTATGATAACATATCATAAAATAATGTGATGAATTAGTTATTGGGGGTATTTATGGTGATAACTAAAGCCCAATTATAATGTTAACCTCAAGTTGACATAAACTTACTTGAAGTTTAACTTATAATATATTAAATGTATCAAATTATTTAATTAATTTTGACCATCTAGGTGGTTTAACCAATATTGGTAAGGGTGAATACATCAAACAACTCATAAACGTACATAAAATATGCCTCTAGAATTATATTGCACATGCTTAAAGTCTTATATAAAGATAACTTATAGGAACTTCATAAGTATCAGCCAAATTATTAATATTCCAAGATGATATGGCTATGCTAATATTCTAGCAATGGAATCATTTAATAATTATTTGAACAAAAGAATGTTAAAAAAGTAGGAGAATTTATTATCAAAATCAATAACAAATGATCAATGTTATAGAAAGAAAATAATTAGGTCAAATATTAGGGTTGACAACCACAATTTTTATAAATTTCTTGTCCCATGTTTAATTTTTGCCTTATGGACATTAAAACCTTCTATTTTATTTTATTCAATATCACTAAGGGTGAATACATCAAAACTACTCATAAATTTACATAAAATATATTTGAAGGCTTACATTGCATGTGCCCACAGGCTTATACCAAGATCACTCATAGGCACTTCACCACTATTAGCATTGTCCAACATGACTAGATTATTGATATTCCACCATGAGATGTCTATGTTAATACTTTAGTAATAATTTTTTTAATCCAAATGTTAACTTTCCATCATCTAGATATCTAGCACAATTAGTATCTGTGTATCCTTTTAGGAATACTTTATCATTTTTCTCATATTATAAGTCATATTCCATTGTACCATGGACATAATGCACTATCATCCTTTTTTTCCTTCTATTGAATTTCTTGGGTTCCTACATGAACCTCTAAAGATAACTTACAACAAAGTTGATATCAAGCCTAGTATTTATTAGCGAGGGTTATGCATAGTGGTGAATATTCACAAATTGGATGAATATTAGGATTTCCAAAATTAGAAATTGATAAATATGAGGACCCTTGACGTCAAGCCATTCACCTAAAATTTTTGAGACTAATGTTTTCTTAGGATCGCATTAATATATATCCAAACATAGGCATATTTGTACTCGTTGGAAATCTCTTTTCAAGTCTGATATAATGGTGGTGTGTATATGAAGTTTTAATGTGATTTAATAGGTCAAAAGTTTACCCAAACTTAATTTTTAGGGATTCAAATGCCCCAAATTTTAGTGTGAATATGATTGATTTAATTTTCTTAGGATTTGCCTTAATTCACCTTTATTTTGTTTAGGATTCATCATTTTTTACAAGTACATTTCGAGTCCAACCACTTATACGTAACCATGATTCATGTTCACTTTCCAAATATTACCTCATTTTTATTCTAATTCATGATATATTTAGCTTTGAGATCTAGATAATTCATGTTCACTATTGCATCCCTCATGCATTTGTACACTAATATATCAATATTCAAAGGTAGAATTACCTAACTTCCATATGCTAGTTCAAGTGGAGATTATTTAATAACCTTTTATGGGGTTATCCTATCTTCCCATAGATCATATTTGAGTTGGTCATACTAAACCCTCTTGTTCTTATCCACTTTATTATTGATTATCCTAATCATATTCCTATTGGATGATTTTCCTCAATCACTACCTTGTGGATAGTAATTACAAAATACCAATTACACCCCTTGATATTTATAAAATGATAAGAGTCCAATACAATCAAAAAGACTTGTCACTGGTCAATATTCTTAGGCACCTTAAAATTGAGTGATAATTTTATCCTCGAGGAATTTTACTATGAACTTGTGCATAGAATATTTGGTGGGAATGTCCTCTACCCCATTTAGTGAATTAATTTATCTGAGTCAAAAATCCATTTATAAGCATTAGTTGAACTAGTACTAATTGAACGAATAAAAGTTAATCTCCATTATATAAATGGAATATCTATCACTATAGGTTCTAATAGAAGTGATCGTTAAAGAGGAAATCTTTGTAATAACACATCATATCTAACATTTATTGTAAGTGAAGAACACAAGCTTATACTAAGATGGGGGGTGAACAATATAAGATATATTTTTAATTTTTCTTTCCCAATCAATACTATGCAATGTAAATATAACAATATCAATAGCAGTAATCAAAGCAATGCATAAATCACCACACACAATAGAGACACCACAATTTATGTGGTTCACCCAATGTGGGCTACTCCATGAAGAAAATATTTCACTAATTTTTTTTTTTAAATATCTTGGGAATCCTTTCCCTATTACAATGTTTATGGACCTCTATCCAAAGGATACACAAATACCCTAAATCAAGTTTGTATATCTCTATCCATAGGAGACACTAATATTCTAATCTCTGCTCTGGTTGGTGATCCTCTAGAAGACCTCTACCTCAGTTACCCTTAGCAAATGGAACTCTATCCATAGAAGACACATATCTTCCATGATCTGGTTGGAGATATTTGTTCTTAACTCTATCACCTCCAAAGCTCTATCCTAAATTTACACTAAACACATTCCTTCGATCTAGCACAAATCTATCCTCAATCTCTATCTCTGGTCTGGCACAAACCTGTCCTTTGATCTGCACCAAACTCTATCCTCAAATATATACTAAATATAGTCCTTCGGTCTATGATAAATTTGTCCTCGATATTTGTCCTCAAGCCTTAACTCAAGGCTTGACTCAATCTCAAATCAAATCTTATAGATCTACCCCAAATCTTAACTCAAGGTTTGAAAAAATCAATCCATCAACTCTACTCACAAGCCTTCTCAAAGACTTATCTCAATTCTCCCTTGTAAGCTTCCACAAAATCTCACACTAATCTATCCACAAGTCCTCTCTAGAACTTGTCCAATATACTCAATAATTTCCCACAAGAACTTATCCAAATCTACTCTCAATCTGTATTGTAAGCTTCCACAAAAGCTTACCCAAATCTATCCACAATTCTTCTCAAAGACTTACCTCAAATCTGCTCAAAAATTCCACACTAGAACTTGTCCTATCTCATAGAAAAATAAAGAGAATTGTTAGAGACTCAATATACTTTATACTCATCACAATACTAAATCACTTTAAATCACTCTTTAGAAACATACAGAGAATTTTTAGAGACTTAATATGCTTCAACTCAACCACTTTCTCAATTCAATTCAAAATATAGAATAGTTTGTTTTATGGAACTTGAAAAATTACTTCACACTCACTTGACTAGGCTCAACCAACTCTACTCAACCAATCACTCAATGAAACATTCCTTGCTTACAAACCCTAGTCCAAGCATATAAACACTCACTCAAAATGTTTCCAACAATACTTATCAACCAATATTACATAACAATGATACTGATGTTCTTTCCAAACCCTAGTTCAAGTTCTTCACTCAACAACTCACTTCAACAACAATGCTTATAAAACAATATTCACATAACAATGATACTCATGTTCTTTGCAAATCCTATTTCAATTTCTTCACACACTCATTGGCTTCAACAACAATGTTTATAAAACAAGTTTTTAACAACTTCTTATTCCAGAAAACCTTGAAGCATTAACTCAACACACTCAATAAGGAAACCCTAATCAATTCCTTTTCACTCCAAAATTATTTTCAGAAAACCAATAAATCAACTCAACTATGGAAGAATGTGCTCATACCTTTTTCTTGATGATGAAGAACCTCAAATATTTTCCACAACCACAAACACTTCTTTGCCAAGCTGAAGGAGTTAGAAGATACTAAACTCTCTCAAAGATACAATGCAAAATATCATAACACACATACACTTTATCACTCCATATTAAAGAAAGCATCCATTAACATATACAAAAATAATTTGACCAAATACACCTTATGATCTCCCAATTTAAAACAATATTCAATATCAAAAATATTATCAATAAAATCTCCTTTTCAAACTAACCCAATGGCAAGAAGTACTCTTAATTTTAATCACTCTTCATTTCATTTTTTATAAATCAAAAACATCACAATAACTTTATTAAAAAATAATTTTCAACACCTTATTCCTTCATTTTATCAAAAACTAACAATTAAAATAAGCACCTTTCAAAAACCCCTTATAACTCCCTAAACCTTATGTTTACACCTTAGGAAATTAAAAACCAATGAAAAATTTATTACCTCTACCTAGGTGAGATTCAAACCCTTGATGCAGCTTCTGCCAATGCCCTAGCCATGACTCCAACCACAGCACGAGCTAGGCGCTCTTTTGGGAAACAAAAATCACAACGTGATTTATGTCTTTCCCAAATGCGTCAAAACAAAAAAGGTCAACGCATTGTTTCCTCCGACGCCAAAGCACAACATGCCAAAATGGTCTCATTGAGAATCAAACGCAAACCACTCTACACTTGCATGACTTAACTCGTAATCACTTGCCACTAGGCCACGTGCCTTGGTGGATATTAGGTATTTTCTCTCAATGATATTAACACTTTCCCTGGCACCTTAAGACAAAGATTTGTCTTCTTCTCTGCACGATTATTCACCACAACTCATGCCACGATTATTTCTTTCGAACGAAGGGTAAGTTCTATGCCTTTTAGGCATATGGTTTTTATACATATTGCCTCCAATAATTTTGAACGTCGGCGCCTTCGAAATTTGAATAATTAATTTATAAATTATTTAAATTCTTTAGAATTTAAATTTTATTAATTAATTCTTAAACCCATTTTGGCTTTATTAAAGCCCTCTTTTATTTTACCATTTTACATAGGTAATATTCATTTATAAAATTTAAATTCAAATTGAATTTAAATATTTTATAAAATAAATATTAAAAACCTTCTTTAACTTTTCAAAATGCTTCCTTGGGTTTTTATGAAAAACCTTTTATTTTTCTTATCCATAAAAAAGCTTCCTTGGGTTTTTATGAAAAACCTTTTATTTTGTTCATCCATGGTTTTAATAAAACCCGCCTTCATATGCTTCCACATAATATTAAAAATATTATGAAGCTCTTTTGCCATTAACCTTTGCATTGTTCCTTGACATATTACATGACCTCAATGATGACATTATTCCTTGACATCAATGACAACTTGACTCAAAATGTCCAACAGTAAGTCCTTGATATACCTTTAAGCATTTAAAAATATGAATGACCAATACTACCTTGCCCTCAAAATCTTATGAGTAGTTACTAGAAGAGTAAATACCAATACATAGTCCCTCATAAAATTAAACAATTAAGCCTTTAGATTAGGATTTATGAAATAACACCTCAATATAAATCTTTCAATATTTTTCCATACAAAATACTATTAGTTAATAATCATTTATAATTTTTTTACATCAAATATATGTTTTGTTTCTTCTCTATGCCTTTTGGATGATTTTGAAATTTGAGGTAGTATTAGATATCATGGTAACAAAGGTCTTCAATATTTATCATGAATATGCTTGTTATGGTGTAGTGGTAAATGCCCTAGGTGCTGGTAAAGGCTAACCCAGGTTCCATTCCCCTTGTATCCATCCTGTAGATATATGGTATAGTTAGGAATGTCCTATGTGTTGGTAGAGGCCGACAAGGCTCCATTCCTCCTATGCCCAACCTGTTGAAAGTGGCACCTCGAAAGGGGTGTTTTCCACTATAAATTAGTTTTAGCACCCAGGTGTTGTAGGTGAGTTGGAGAGAAGAGGGTATTCCTCCAAAGGAGGTCTTAGGTTCAAATCTCCACCCTACCAAAAATTTGAATTGGGTATTCAAAATCCAATTGATAATGTTGGTGCGGGCAAGGTCGGGTGTGACTCCCAGGTGACTTTGACGGTGTAGAACCCCCTGTTCATGGTGTCTCAGACAAGGCGGCCCCATAAGGGGTTTTTCTCTTATATATATATATATATATATATATATATTTATCATGATATGTGATTAGCATATCTAACAATTTATTCCTCTTATCTATCAAAATCCAATTATCCTTGGTCAAAATTTGATCAACACTTTTTCCTCTAATAAATTTGGTTGGGTTTATATCCATGTACAATTCACAACTTTTTAGCATCCATTTGGACGATTTGGTATTATTATGTTAATATGTCTTTGGATCAAGCACATAAGCTCTTATTTTTTAACTTTACATATAATACCTAAAATATTTTGAATCTTTGATAAGGGTTACTCCTATTTTTCCATTATAAAGTATAATATTTCAGCTCTTTTAGTGGTTTTCTCATGATAATAACTAGATTTTATAATTGTAGATAATATTTTTGCATGATAATTCTAGTATTTATATATTTAAATATAATGTTAATTGCTAAAATTCCTTTTATAACTAGGCCTAAATAAAATCAAAGGTTATATTTGAGATTTATTATATTATATCAAAGAATTGTAAATATCTTTTATTATAGTTCATCTCTTGATTTTTTTCTATAAATTATTGATATTATTGATCATTTTTGATTAATTAGGGATAAACCTACATAGCAAATTTATTTTTCCACAAAGGATCTAACTTCCTTTTTAGTGGTTATCTTTGGAATTGGGTCAATTGGATATAATTTTTTTAATTAATATTTATCCCATATTCTAAAAGTAGATTACCTAATAATTTAGCTTTTAAAACTTTAAATACTAAACTATTTATATTAAGAAATACACGATACCATGTACTTCAAATATCTCTTCAAGTTGAAATGGCTAGTTTCCTCTTAATTTAGAATATATAATTAAATAATATTGATATACCACACTTATCTTATCGATCAATACCTTAAAATCTATATCCATAGCTCTAGATAATATGGCCTTTAATTTATCAAACCAAAATACATTCTAACATAAGTTCCCCAAGGAATAGTAGATGTTATTTTATACCTTTTTAACTCTTTTATCCATTAGTGGTTATAATATAAGAATCTCTATCCATTAATGACCTTATTTTTTAACATATCACTTGATATAATAAACTATCCATTTTATAAAAGCATAATTATCCTTAAATGATAACATATTGAGGTTTCTAAAGTTAATTAACCATGATATCTATTTTCTTCTAATTAGCATTAGGCTTGGTACCCATGAAGAACACCTAACCTATTTTATAATGCTAGCTTTCTTCATATTATTATATAGTTAAGTGTATAGTCCTCTACTTTTTCCTATGGTGTTTTGCATTAGATTGTAAAAGGATGATATGCTTGAACAAGTTTTTTCTATTAGCCTTCATTTCATCATATGTCCATGTAAATGAATCTTGACTTGATCTTATTAGGTCAAAAAAAATCTTCTTATTTTTTATACATAATATTTACTAGCATTAATATGTGTTTTTATTCTCTAATACAAATGTTTATGAATTCATATAAAAGGATTCTAGGCATTATCTTTGGACAATATCCTATCAATGGGGTCAATTTTTTTCGATTTTTTTTTGAAAATATTATATTAAAACAAGATCATTTACAAGGTGGAATGAGACTTCTTCCAATATTAGCCAAAGAAAACACATTTTTACAATAGTAAAAGAAGATTTGCATGAGAGCCAAATCTCCTAAACCATATCTCTACAATGGTTGTTCACCTGTTTACAACTATAAAAGAAGATCTACATTGGAGTCAAATATCCTAAACCATATTTCTACAATGGTTGTCCAAATTAGCTAAACATTGGATTTGCTCACCAACCTACCTAATCATATCATCCTCAATAGTTGTTTCACTGTGCCACTAAATACCTACCTCCTTATCAGTACCCATCTTAGCCAGGAAGTCTGCCACTTTATTTAGATCTCTACTCACATAAACTGGAATCACATCATCTAATTCCCTCTACAATTCCTTAATTTGAGTGATAATAATCCTCAACCTCCATGTCTTCAAAGCAAATTTCCTCATGCAATCTAAAGCTCCTACCATTATTTGAGAATCTAATTCTAGTTTTATCCTCTTGTAACCTTGTTTTACTACCCAAATAGAAGCAAAATTGATAGCTAAGGTTTACACTTCATTATTCGTGGCCCTTCCCAGGACTTGCAGTTCCTAAGAGAGAACTATCCCAACATGATTCTTGTAAACCACTCCAATTCCAACTCTACCCAGATTACCTTTTTTAGCTCCATCAGTATTAATTTTAATCCAACCTTTTGGGGTTGGTTTCCAACTAGCTCTATCATACCCATATTACACTTCAAATTCCTTATCCATTTTCCTTATAATATCCCGAGTTTCCTCTTTAGCATGCACTACCACATTTTCTGTGACTTTGCTCCAAATGACCTACCAAACACCATCTAAAGATGAAAAGGTTTCTCTAAAAATTTTGTCATTTCTCTCCAACCAAACTTGCCACCAAATGCAGTTTAATCCAATATCCCAACTGATACAAAGGGATTTAGATTTAAATATACCCTTCAAAATAATATAAAAACTAGACCAATATTTGGGATATGATAGGTGGGTATTTATCCCATGATATTTCTCAAATATTAGTCTGGTTTAAATCATCATTAACATGAATTTTATAAGATAAAAATCATATCTCCCAAATATGACGTGTGAATGGACACTCAAACATCAAGTGGTCATATGTTTCCTCACTCTTGTAGCATAAAACACATTGATATGGACCAATGATTCCCCTACATCTAATATTATCAAAAGTAATAATTTCATTATGCATGAACTGCTAGGCAAAAAAGTTTACTTTTGACCAACCCTTGGACTGCCAAATATTTCTCCAATCATCAACCTAATATGCATTAGGAGGAGGCTCTAGAAGGATATTATTATATCCATTCTTCACCTATGTAGACACCAAGGCTTCCATAGCCCCAAGCTAATTCATACTCCTCATTTCTACCTATGAGAAATATTTTTGCCAATATTTTAGTCATGATGGGTGTCAATTTCGAAGGGATTAAAATTGGCCACTCATCCAACTTATTAAAATGATAAAAATTATAATATCCTAGATAACTAGTGTTGAAATAACTTTCAATTTGGACACAACCCCTAGTTTCCATGATTGTTTTTATTCTTTGTAGTTATGAGAATTAAATAATGATAGGTGGGTATTGATCCCATGAATCTATCCAAAATCATGCCTTCTCCCCTCTCCCCACTTTCCAAAATAATCCATATTTCACTACCTAAGATCCTAACTTTAGATCCTGCCACACTAAGGATCCATTACCATCCAAAGGGAACCCACCTCATTTGGGTTTACCTATCCCAGATATTTACTAGTTTAAACTCTACTGAATAAAGAAGTTGGTTGGGAAATCCACCTCTAGTAAAGCTTTCCAGCAAAATATTTATTATTTAAATTTGATCTCCTCAGTCCCAAATCTCATTTTACCTTGGGTTGGATTAATTTATCCCAACCTAATAAGGCCCATTTCCTCTCTCATTTTACTCCTCCCCATAAAATTTTTCTAGTCATCTTGTTCAACTCTTTCCATATGGTATGTGGGGCAACAAGGATAGAAAATTTATAAATTTGCATGGCTTGAATGAATTACTAAAAAAAGGTTAATATATCCCCATAGCTTAACCATTTGTGAGACCAATGATTGATTATTTTATTGATACAATTTAAAATATTCCTCTATATATCCATTTTCAGTTTTTTTTAAATGTAAAGGGACCCCCAAGTATACCACTGGGAGAGAAGTCCTCGTGAATCCCAAGATCTCTAAAATTCTATCCTGAAGCCTTTGATCAAGATTGAAAAATACCACTTTGGATTTTTTATCATTGATAAATTGGTTTGTGGCCCTAAGGTAGACATTAAGTGTATCTCTAATAATTCTTACTTCCCTAAAGTTGGCCACTCCCATCAATCCTTTGTCATCCACAAACTATAGGTGAGTCAAAAATTCCTCACCCACCTTAATACTTGTTAGAAAACTTTGTTATCTTCTACTCAAGATGAGTCTACCCAAACCTTCAACCCATATGAGAAAAAGATAAGGGGAACAAGGATATCCTTGATGAAGGCCTTGAGTAGCTTCGAACGGTTGTGAGGGAATACCCTTGATTAAAATTGAGTATATCAAAGTAGAAACATAGCTCATGACCCATTCTATCCAATCCTAAGAGAAACCAAAGACTGCCATAATCTTTGATAAGAAGCTCCACTCCATCCTATCATAAGCCTTTGACATATCCAATTTTATGAACATTTCCCTATTACCAGATTTTTGCATTGAATGGATTGCCTCTTGAGCTAGAACCACACCATATAATATTTGCCTACCCTCTATAAAATCCCCTTGCTTCGAGGAGATAATGATATGTAGAAGAGGTTTTATCCGCTGAGACATTACCTTTGTGATTATTTTATATATGAAATTGCATAAGGTAATAGGTCTATAATCTAAAATATGCACCCCCTACTTTCCTTTTAGAATTAAGGTAATGAAAGTATGATTTAATTCTTTAAGCATTTTTTTAATACATTTGGACTCCTCTATAACAACCATTACATTCTCCTCCAAGTTTTCTTAGAAGGCCTAAAAAAATCAATTGGAAAGCCATTTGGACCTAGAGTTTTTATGGTGCTCATTCCAAAGACTACTTTCTTCAGTTCCTCTTTATCTATAGTTTTAATTAGGGCTTTATTTTATTCTTCAGAGGTAACAAATATTATGACAAAAAGAAATTTTTTTGAGCCTCTTCATCTTGCACCATACTTAAATAGTTAAAAAAAAATAATCCATTGAATGGAAATGCATACCTGTAATTGTATCAAAGGAGTATTTATTATCATCTTGAAGAGATTCCATGTTGTTCATCTATCTCCTAGCATAGGCAATCCAATGGAAAAATTTGATATTTTTATCACCTTCTAATAACCAAGTGGTTCTTGCTCTATATTTTTAGTATATCTTTTGTTTGTCAATGTCCTCAACCAATTTACACAATGCATCATCCTCTTATTTGAGCTACTTTGTAATTGTTCCTTACCTGAAGTGTTTTTGAACCTCATCCCATCTAGCCACTAATGGATCCCTTTGGACCTGGAATTCTATCTTGTTAGCTCACTTGCATTGTTTGAGTTGATCCTTGACATAATGAAGTTGCTTATGGAATATAAACATTGTTGTCCCATATACTGGGTGAACCTCTTCCCACCACTCTAGAATTATCTTTCAAAACTCCTCTTTTTGTAATTAAAATTTTTCAACTTTGAATGGTTTGTGATGCTGCACTGTCTTGATCCCCTCTTCCAAAAAAATGGGAAAGTGATCTAAAAATAGACGCTTCAAAATCTGAAAATTTATATTCCATTTCACAAAGACCTCCTCTAAAATCCAAAAATGATCTAACTTCACCTTACTTCTATGTGGATCCTCCTCTTATTAGTCCAAGTGTAGTTGGTTCTAGGGAATTTAATATCCACCAAGTGTAGTGCATGGACTTGGGCAATCATAAATTGATCCTCTGGGTCTAAAATTGGGGTTCCCCCTTTCTGATATCTAGAAGATAATTTAGCATTAAAATACCCAGGAAAAATCTAGTCTAACTCCTCCCTTGAGACTCTCATGTTATGCACCACTTTCCATTGATGCATCTGACCATATAGGTTTTTATCCCCATAAAAAATTGTGATTAAAACCTGCTCAACTATCACATTGTTCCTAAAATGTGATGTGAGGACACCCCTCCAAGATATATGTTCTATTGACATCCATTCAAGAGAGTTCCAAAAAGTAACTATCTCCTCTAAGGACCCTTAGGCAGCCACTTCCATATGACCAGCACCCCTCCAAATTCTAATTATTATTTTACACATTAGATCCATCGATATTTTTGTCTCTTGGATAAGCAAAAAAAAATTGTTTTACATTTTTCTAAGAGTCTTCGAATAGTAGATTGATCGGTTCTATTGTTTAAACCCCTAACATTCCATTATTGTATAATCATTGGTTACCTTGAGAGCAGTAATAATGTATTGACCTCATTGATCCTCCAGTGATCAATTTGTCTCCTTGACCTGCTTTCAATTTGTTATTTTATTTTATACCCACTCCTTGAGAGCTGATATTTTTTTATCTCTTTTACACCTAAGTTATCCCTAGGGTTGGCCTTTATTTTTTATTTTTTACTATACCCATGATGACATCCTTAATTATTGACTTCTCTTGGTTATGCACTAATCTTTGATTGTGGTAACTCATTGTACTTAATTACCTGCTCTAGAATGGGAGGAGGTGAAAGATGGGCTTGAACATGGATGTTATTATTTTTATTATTCCCATCCACTCCTTCAATGAATTATTCTTCTTCTTGGTCCACTAGTGTCTTGAAGATATCATACCTATTGGAGGGCTTGAGTTGGGTTTTCTCTTTACCATATTTTTATTTTACCTTCTTCTTTTGGGTTTTTCAAAACCATCTCCCTATGCTTATTTACCTTGAGAAATGTTGGTTGTTTCTTTATTGATTTTTGACTTATCCTCCTTAGAAAGATTTGACATTCCCAGAGGAGCCTCCATTTTTATGTTCATATTATTTGGGCAGGATCAGGCCAAATACCCATATTTGTGATAAACTTTGCACCTGAAGAACAATGTCTCATAATCCAATTATTGAATCCAAGATAGTCCTACAAGTTTGAGTTCAACCTCTACTGACAAAGGCTGGCTAAGATCCATTTCCATGTAATAATCTACCATAAATGATTGTGTTTCTTTCCATTGTATCTTTGGAAACACCCAAATATATTCAAAGGGAATTATTGATAATTTCCAGTACCTACTCACTCCAAAACTCCATTGGAAGTGCATAAAAATAGATCCAAATTGGGATAGCAATGGGTTCAATTCGAGGATCAAATCCCACTCTCCAAGGTTGAACAAATAATCTTGTCAGACCATGATTCCTCTTTTTTGCTTTGAAATTCCTATTTCTATCGATAAAGTGAAGAAAAATTAACAATAAAATATCCATTTATGATAAACCACAAATAATAATCACCAAGAGGCTCCTAGTTTTGTTAGAGCCAAGAATGCAAAAAAAATAGGGTAGGGAGAATACCCATGAATTTATAGATCAAATCATGATTGGCTCTATATAAAACTATTTATTCTACCATACTTTACTCAATGAAAATATTTGGCCTTGATTCTAACTATGGCAAGCATCCATTAACTCATTGAGATGTTGATCTATTTCCAGCAGTCATAAAGAGAATTTTTAATACAATTTTTTGTGCTTCTTCAGTCTCTGTTGGAGATTTATCCTTTAAAAATATGCAAAAGAACTATGTCTATCTAAAAGAGGATCCAGATGTGTCCCCATTGGGCCATCTCAAGGAAAAAATATTGTCTTCAATTCCATAGCAACCATAAATATCTTCGGCTACCAACTGATACCTTAGTTTTCTCTTCTAGAGTATATTTTGAAAATCTAGTCTTCATTGCACTCTCATTGGGGTCAAATTTGAGTTTTAGACCAATCCTTTTTTAATTTTATTATTTTATGGTTGCATGACCTCAACTCCAACTAACGACATTTATTATCTATAATTTTATTTTAATCGTCCTAATATAGTGATTGGCTATGAATTTCTCTATTTTTTAATTGGTTATATGATATTTAAGTAGGCCCCAACCATATAGTGGTATTACAACAAATTACCTATTATGCATGTATCACTTATCAAGATTTGAACTTGGATCTCCTCCTTAGAAGTCAAGAAATTTAATCCATTAAGCTAATGTCATTTGATGACTATGAATTTAATTTTTTAAGTTGGTTATATTGGGTTGAAATAGGCCCCACATGTATTACATCATGATGATATTGTGGTATTATAATAGTTTAGAAATTATATATGTATGGCTTGAAAATTTGAAAGTTGAGAGATATAACCAATTGATTTATTGTCACTTTATGGCTATAAATTTTGTATTAGTTAACACAAATTTATATATTTTAATATCATTTTTAAATAATTGTCAACTTGTGATGCTATCAAAAGCATAGTTCTCATTTATCATTTCAATATTATATGGAAAATGTCTTTGTTTATATGTTGATACCAAAGGTAATAAGTAATCAAATACTACATTCTTGATCCTAGGGATGCAAGTAATATTGAAAGTATCTAGTGGTTCTATTGCATCCTAGATAATCCTTATATGTTATTTAATATTAGTATTGTTTGTTGCATGAATTTTCCTTGATTTGACACCAAATCAAGATCTAAAAAGTCTATAAAAAGTTGATACCATTTTTTCTGAAAGCCAAGTAAGATGTATTCATATACTATATAGTTATTAATTTATTAAAATTCTAGTCTTAAATAGAATGCTAACTCTTTATCATATAGACCTATCATGATGATTCTAGATCCTCTTATCCTAAAGAACAAGCTCTATAAAATAACATATTTAAAATATAACTAGGAAATATATGTGCTTTTATGATTTTCTACTCATCACATATTTTATTAGTAACACTGTCAATTAAATTATTCATGTTTGAATCTTCAAAATACACTTGGTGTAGCATATTTGTTTCTTTAAAAAATTTGGTTATTCGATCTCTCATATTGATGGTTTAATTAAGAGTTCAATTACATACTTCCCTTATTTGAATAATCCCATTTAAGAACCAACAATAATCTTCCTCTTGAAACATAATCCACTATAACAATGGTATTCATATTTATTTGTCTAACTATACAATTGAATATGTACCTTATATATCATACAATAAATATTTACTTCTCTAAAATATATAGTAAAGCATTTTATAAAAACCCTTGTAACCTTTACCCCAGGTTCATTCATGATTTATGATGGCACAATATTACTAGATGCTCATGAATTCATAAACTCTTGTCATAAATTTCCAATAATAATGATAATAGATGTTTAAAATTTATCTACATCTATATTAAAATTAGGAAAATGCCTAGATAAATTTTAGTAGCTTCATCTTCCAATAAAAATTTAACTTGAATCTATAAGTATAATCCTCTCTTAATTGAGTATTATTCATGAAATTTTTAAAATTAATACACTTTACCCAGGTGTTGTAGGTGAGTTGGAGAGGAGAGGGTAATCCTCTAAGGGAGGTCCCAGGTTCGAATCTCCACCCTACCAAAAATCTGAATTGGGTACCCAAAATCCAATTGATAATGTTGGTGCAGGCAAGGCTGGGTGCAACCCCCGGGTGACTTTGACGGTGTAGAACCCCCTGTTCGTGGTATCTTAGACCAAGGCATCCCCGCAAGGGATTTTTTGCTTAAAAAAAAAATTAATACACTTTGTTTTAGCTAAGAAAACTTTATAATGTTAAATAATTTACCAATCCCTCCTATTGAATGTTTATTTTTCCTCTGACATAATGTCATATGCTTTGATACATTTATAAGCACATTATTTCCTATTAGTCTTAGAACACTTGTATGTTGAGGACCCTTGTATATGTTATCAAGAGCAATATCCATGGCTTGGGATGAGTTGGGACTATTTTTATTCTTATTTTGTAGTTGAGGTCTAGGGACCTTCATATAATGGAGGTCATATTATATTTAAATGGTGATACATTTAATATTTTTTAAAGCCTAAATGTTTGCATTAGACAACTTAACATTATTTTTTTTATAAATTATTATTTCATATAATATGATCATTCAAGATTTTATTGTCTATTATTTAGAATGTTTAACTTATGAGGTTATTTTTTAACTTCATCCATGCATTCTAATAAGTCATCATCAATAAAATTTAGATGGTTGAATTCCTTATTGTCATAAAATATCTCTTATAATGACCTAAACTATGAATTTTATTGTTTTTCTAAGGATCCTTCATATGTTTTTTTGGGCCATGAATATGAATACAAATAAATAATTAATACTCACTTGATTCAAGTTGACTGTACTACAATTGATTAAGGAGATCCATATTTTCTCCTAAGGATTTGGGTTTGTTTTCCTTGTTTGGAATTAAATTCATTTTGGGATTATTATTATGATATGGAATCTCTAAATTTGAGGCACAATATAGATAATGGATGTCCCCTTAACATGTCTTTTATCTTCTTTACGCCTTGATTTATATGAAAAATATATTTGCTTCTCTAGTATTTTCCTTATTAACTAACTTTTATATGTTAAAGGACTCTCTCTTAAACTTTATTTTTTGTTTCATCAAATAAAATTCCATTCAAATCATCATAGTATATATAGTACATAAATCAAGGACATTTTTATCCTTAATGTAAAACCTCAATTTATAATTAAATGTGTTTCTATATAGGACAAATGCTATAGACTAATGGGGTCTCAATATTTCAAGAACCCTCATAAATTTTTTATTAAACTTTTAGTTGAACTCCTTGATAATTTTATTGGGATTTTCCTTGATCCTAACAATCCCATTAAGCAAAAAATTAGCATATCTCTTATCATAAAACTAATATTTAAATGTTCATTTAAATTTATTTTAGAAACTAATTTAACCAAAATCCAAATGACCATAGAAATTGTCAATTGCATCTTTAAGATTTTATGCAAATAATTTTATGACTATATACTTAATATCCAATTGAAAATCATCTACAATATTTCTAGACATATTTAAATGATATTATATTATGATAAAATTATTTTCATCAAATGTGGTGAATAAATAATTGATATTTGTTTATCTATGGAATTATCCTATCTTGTAAGTTAGGTTTTGTGCCCCCAAATCCAAGTTTCAATGAGGTTGGATGGGATTGCCAAAGACTTATACAAATGCCCAAATTTATTCTAGATTATTTTTCTCCTTGTTTGGATATCTAATATAAACTAAGTTACATGAAAAAAAGTATGAAAAGGGAAATTGCATCAAAGTGAATTGCAAAAAAAATATTTTTTTTAAGTTTAGAGCACTAAAAATGAAATCAAATACAACTATTACACCATACTAAGGAAATAGTGTGACCAATAAATATATGAGTAGTCAAATAACATCAATATCCACCCATTTGTTTGATTATGAAATAGATAAGTTAATGAAAAATAGGATAGTATGGCCATGCCATAACTTTCCTACACCTAGCAAACTAGAAGGGTAGTCCCACTAATGGGATGCATAAGAAATTTCTAATTTCTTACAACCTCATGAGTACAAAGCACAATATGGATTTCACATAGTGTAGATATAAATTATCATGGCTAAAATATGATTATAATGAGGGCCGTAGGAATCTATTTATAGAAAACATTTACCATGATTTACATAAGGTGAAAACAATTACTTATAGTAAAAGCAAAAATTTTGGGGGTAACATTAGAAAAATTTTATACCTCCAAATGTTACATTCCTATAGATATAATTTTATCAAGCTTAGAAGAATCCAAAAATACTTAGTGCACTACAAAACATCAAGAAAGTCATATTCCAATAGATTATCCTCATGATCCATGTTAATTTTTACTTTTGTGACTACTTGAGTAATTTGGTTAGGTTTATCTAGTGATTCACTTGCATTTAGAAAGTAAATTGATCAAATTTATTGAGTGAATTTATCCCTCAATACATTTAAAAATTTTAAGAAAGAATAAAACTTCTCTAAGACAATCAACTAAATTTCCCAAGTGAATTGTTACTTATCAAAATTGAGGTAAATTTTGATATCATCCATAATTGATAAAATTATAAAGGTAGTATTGAGGTACTATATTTATGGTGACTTTGTTATATGTCAAGATCAATTGGTGTGAGATCCTATATCTTGCAATTGTCCTTGAGCCTAAAGTCTATAAATTATGACTCATATCACAAAATTGATGAGTTGTTATCCCTCCTTTAGCTAGTTCTTGATCGTAGCAACAAAAATAGCTTATGTAATTCACTAGCATATACCAAATGTACTATTTTGAGATTTGTTACCTACCTCATCATTTATTTGAAAAAATATTTTGATATTTCTTCAAAATTGGTATCTAGTTTCTTTAGTTTAGCAAAAATTAGCTATAGCATCTAATAAGTTTTTGTTCCATTGCCTTGGTTGGCTTCATCCTTCTCCTCTTCAATTATTGTACTCATGAAATTATCATCTAGGATGTGTTTTATTTTATAAAAATGTTTGGCATACTAGAAAAAATTAACGCTTGCATCTTATTTTCTATTTCTCACACTTGGTTTTGCAAGGTGGTCATCTTATTTTGTTGGTCTATAGGTTCCTTTAGACATCTTGGATATTCCTTTGCTTTTTAACCATATTTATTTATTCTATCTCTTACTGCTATGCCTACTACATGGTCATGGATGCAAGGATTTTGAGGATATTATAATGTTCATTACTCATTGAAAACTGCTTGTCTACTTGCTTAATGGTATTCTAAATTGTTTGCATTAACTTTGGATCCACACCCATTTCTTCAAGAATTAATACAGCTAACTGGTTTATCTATTGGTATTTATATTCTAGAATTTCCAAAAGCTTACCTCATTCTTTCTCCATCTCTTGCATGAGTTGTTCAGTTTTTGCAAGTTGGGTCTTGAGGTCCTAAACTTACTTTTTCAACTGATCCTTTTTGTCAACCTTATTTTTTAGCCCTTCATTCTACTTGTCAAATTTAGTCTCTTTCTACCTTTAGTTGTGCTAATTATACCTCTAATTTTTTGTTTCTATTGAGTATTACTTCATTCTAAACTATAGGTTAATCATTTTCATTGGCATACCAAGTGTAAGATAGCTATCCAACTATACCATTTGGTATGGTTCCATATTTTCTAGATCTATTTGTGATACCATCATAGTTAATTCAAAAATATTTTATTCTATATTGGAGGGGTTAGTTTTTGTAGACTTGGTGAAATACAATTTGTCTCCCTCCTTCAATAGTTGAAAATGAAAGATCCTAGAAGACTTAGAGGTATTTAACTATCACTTGTACTCTTTATTTCATTCTTTATCCTTATCAAAAATAATATCTAAGACCTTGATGATAGTATACTGTTTGGATTTATATGTGTAGTTTTATCTATGCCTTTTAGATGCACTTGTTGATGGAGATCTTACAGAATCCTCTCCTTGGGTAGGAATGGTAGGCATTATCATTTATAAGAGAATTTATCATGCTTGGGATAGAGGGTAATGTAATGTGTATGGCATGGTGAGAGGTATGAATTGAGTAGTGAAAATGAGGAATGAAATGGAAATAGGAGGAGTGGTTGATCCAACTAGAGTGGTTGAAAGAGACAATTTGATATGTGGAAAAATAGTTGTAAAGTGAGAGCTTGGATGAGTGGATAAGGGAATTATGTGATGGGTATGGGACCCATTGTGACCATTATTATTAGGATTTAATTCATCTAGGAGAACCATGAATTAAGCAAACTCTTAGAGAAATAGGTATTGTATTGTTGGATTATGAGAGGAGTGTAGTAGAAGAATAAAAAAGAGGAGTGTGAGTAGAAGGGATAGAGAGAAAAGGAAGTGAAGATAGAATAATAAGAAACTATAAAGATAAGGTAGAGTAGTTGGTGGTTAAAAATAAAGGGAAGAGTGTGTAGTTGTGTTCACTAGAATGACTATTTATAACTCAAGAGGGGATCTTCCTTGAGGTATTTTACCCTTCTCAATTTGGGTTTGTTACCTCTACTATTATTTTTCTACAACTACAACCACATCACCAAACATTTACCCTTATATTTTAAATCTAATTTTCCTATTTATTATCATATATCTAACTACTACGCTGACCATTCCTAGAGCTATCAATACAACTAATATGGTAATCACTAATGATACCTATTTTATGGGTTTTTCTTTGTGTGGGGTTGAAGTACCTCTTACTACCTCCATGACGACTTTAACTATTTTCATTCATTTGAGGTCTCTCTTATCCTAGTGTGTAGGAAACTCAACATCAAAAGGACCATATATTATAGATTTGGTCATTATATTTATTTTGTAACTCATTATCTACCACACAATAATTATTTTATCCATGTACCCAAATTCTTGAATTGGCTTCACCTCTAATGTATTGGCTTGATATCTTGGTCAAAGTTATCTGTCACCTTTAGGAAAAATATATTCCATTTGGGGGCTGGTGTACCAACTTTAAACTTTATTGTTATAACCTATATTACTATCGATATTGACAAGGGTTGTCTCTTAATCTAGGATACCTTAATGTTGGGAATTATAACTTTTATCATGTGTGAAGAAGGTATCCAATTTATTGTCATGGAGGGTTTTCTCAAAAATTCTATTTAGATCGTAAGACCATTAGTCTCTAATTTTTTTAATACCTATCTCCTTCAATATTTCCTCTACCACCATCTTGTACCCATGCATCTTAAGAGTGATGTTGATGATCTATTGTTTGAGTGGGTAAAATAAAGTTTTTTATACAGTTTCAAATACTTTAAATCCACATAGTCAAGTTGTCTAACATTTATGAGGACATATACTAGCCTAGGTACTAACTTAGGTATATTATTTTATTACAACTATGAATATTATTTTATTGAACCTATGTACTTACGTGAAGCTTCTACAAGCTCACGTTCCATTGTTTAATTAAAATTAATCTTACAATAAATAATCCAATATGAGCTTGTAGAAGATTCATGTGGATACATAGGTTAAATAACTTAATATGCCTAGGTTAAATAAAATAATATACCTAAGCTAGTACCTAGGCTAGTAGATGTCCTCATCAAACATACTCTAAATTAATTATATAGTTTGAGACTCATGAAAGCAACTTGAAAAGCATGGCCAAAAAATTCATAGAGAAAAATGAAGTATTTTGTTGTCCTCAAACATAAGTACCCTTAGGCCATATTCCCTTTGTTAACAATTTTTGCATTGCATCAATCAATCTTATGCATTTTCTTTGAATTTTTCCATTATGACCTCATATACCTCATCATAAAAGTAGTATAAGGTCTTTATTGCTTCTTAATATGGTATGTTCATGCACTTCATAATGCTTAGGGTTCATCTATCTACCCCTACCTTGTGTAGTTGGAGCATGGGAAATCAATTTTTTTTTGGTATAGGATCAGCTAGATCAGGTAGGAGGTATAGGTGAACTTCATTTTATGAAGTCATTCAATTGACTATACATTTGATTTGAGGTGTACTTTATGTAGTTAATAATTTGAGAGTGCCTTTGATAGTTCTAATCTACATGCAATAGGTTGATTGTGCTCCTTATACTTATTATTGCTCCTTTTACCAAGGATAGTGACTATATCTAACATTATCTAGTAATATAACATTACATAATATGGGTATAAATTTAGTGGGATTCAAAATCTAGATGGAAGATTAGTAATATCTAATAATAGTCACTAGTTTATCCATAATAGATGTCCCTTTAGATCTTGTAGCTATAATAAATACACATGGTTAGGTAATTGATGTAGTTTAGAATGCTCCTTATGAATATTACACAAATTGAGAATGAATACTTGGTCCATTACAAAATTATAAAGCTTTTGGTAGTAGGGTCATTTTTCTCTCCTACTATATCCACCAATTCTAGGTAGTTCCATACTTATGGTACCAAATTCCTTGCTAAAATAGATGTCCAAATCTAGCTTATAATTTAGGAGTATATTTAGGATCCTAGGTTGTACCTCATTAGTAATTATTTCCTCACTTTCCCCATGGATTGTGTATAATATCCCTCCCCTATATCTCAATAAGGGTCTTTAAACTACTCTTCAAGTCTTTGGAAAATTTGGGATCTCTACCCTTTTCTCTTCCCTCTTTTCTCCATTGGGATCTACCTTTCTAGTAGACTTGTCTCATTAGTGACTATGATTGGTGAAAAATGAAATAACAAGGGTGGGATAGTGGATGTGCAACGTTGCTAATCCATATAATATTTAGGTAGTTAGGGGCTAGTGTAAGTGGATGAGGTGTCCATGGTGAATAACGACGAAAAATGGATAAAAATATTAAAAAATAGAAAACTTGTGCAAATTTGGTCTTCCTAGGATGGAGTGATTCACTTGTGAATTAAAATAAATTTTCTCTAAAATTCAAGTGACTCACTCATTTAAGAAAACCTAGATAATAGGGAAGGAGTAATTGTGTCAAAAAATGGAATTGATTCATTTGTGGAGTGAGGTAATTTACATGATAGCTAAGGGAGCAATTCACTTGATGAAGTTGAGGAATTTGCTAGAGGTTTTGAGTGATTCACTCATATTTATAGACTTATGTGACTTTTGTTTAACTAATTTCTCCTTGAACAATTTTCTTTGATATTGACAAGGAGCTCCTATAGGATTGTGAACTAATTGGCCTTTGTTGTAGAAATTGAATGAAACAAACTACAATATAATTCTATTTCCACTTAAATGAACAAAATATATAATGTAAATAATTTACAATTATAATACATACACTATGCACAACATATATCAAAATAGCTATAATAGGACCAAGATAAAATATAGGAGCACTCAATGGACTACAAAAACATTCAAGTAACTCAATATATGAATAGGAAAGTCTATCGTATTCCATACTACTATATTTTAATATACATACTTATGTCTCCATTTTGTATAATAACTCCATGTACAATAATTGTATGTACACCAATATCATATATAAGATACTCAAATGTATAATAAATTCACTACACAACTCTCATACTATTTGATGAGCATAGAAAATACTCATCTTATTTATATTTGTGGGGACATATTTATTATTTTAATTAAAATTAGATATGTATTTTGTATAAATATTGCTTATAATTAATGGAAAACTATGGTACTTATGTCTAATTGGTGTTTTTAGTTGTGCATGTGTGTAGTTATAGATTTCTTTACATTTTTGAGTTGAGGTCCTATATGGACCTAGCAATTTACATATGATTTACTACTTCTTGATATGAATACGTTTAAAACATGGTTTTTATGGGCTACAAGGTGCCTACACCTCACCAAGGGTGAAGCACCTACATCCTATAGAGTGTAGGAATGTGCCTACACCCCACCAAGAGTGAAGTGCCTATATATCGTAGAGTGTAGAAAGACACCTACACCCTACCAAATGTGTGGCACCTACTCTCAACAATAATGTAGTGTCTACACCCCACCAGAGGGTACCTATACCTCATATGTTGCAATTTCACTGATGACCACATGACATATCAAAAACTAAAAAAGTGGTTGTAAAATCTAGAAGAGCATTATTTTTTGTCACCAAAATTTGACTTCAAAGAATGACCAACATTTTTATGGAAAAGATCATAGCTACACTCATGGTTGTTGTAACAAACAAAAAATGCATGTCTAAATTTAGATTTACTAGCTGTATGTGGTTGCAACATGAGTCACTTGCATACTGTACAAAAATGCAAAGCGATCCTAGTTTAAAGTGAACAATATGTACTATAATTAAATTTTAGTAATAAATACTCAAGAGTTTTGGTGTTTTCTATTCATGTGGATTAAAAGACTCTTCCTTAGTAGTTAGTTGGGAAGATCTTCTATGGGAGCTCAAGCCCACTCTAGGCAGTAATCCTCCCCTTTGCATTCTTTTATTTCTAGTAAGGTGTGTGTGCTTTATTTATTTGGTGTGTAAATGTGTGTTTACTTTTATCTACTTTAATTTAATTATTATTTCCTTGTGCATGTGTATTTATTTTAATTTAATTTAATATGCAAGTATACATTTACTTTCCAACTTTAAATTATTGGTTGCTCTTATTTTATTAATGCATCATTTTATTTAAAATGGGTTAGAATCCTTTCATGCAAGCATAATCCCCCCTATTAAAATTTTAGGTATAGAAAGGGACTCATTCCCACACTATAGGTATATATTGTGCATGGCACCTCACAAGTCTACAATTCTTGGATTGACATGAGTTGACAGGACTCAACCATTTTAGATACACTATTTTTGCCTATCATTTTGGTACCATTATTAGGGATTTGCCAAAGCTATAGTGTTTAGTATCCATAGAGAAAGTCAACTCAAAAGTGCACATTCAAATTGCCTTACCTATAGATCCACTACCTGCAATGCATGAGTCCATGAAGAGCTAGAGGACTTGATAGGTGGTTCGTAATAAAATAGAGAAAATCCTACATAATAAGTTTAGATTATTCTAAAAAAACTTATAGAATAACTGGTGTCCCCTGAAGGGATAAAATACCCTCCACTTAAGCCACCTTGGCATGTTAACTCATTAAACAACACAGGAGTAGCTAGTGGATCAAATAGTAATCATGACTAGTCTCATGATATATTTAAATGAAGGTGGAAAGCACTAGAAGAAGGTACTATTTCAGATCTTAATCTGAGAATATTATTGAAGGATAAAAAGAATGAGTTTGATGTTGTGTTAGCTACTATATAAATAGCTTATTCATAACCTACACCACCTATAAGGAAAAAATGGTTCAAAATAATGAAGCTTCAATAAGTTTTAAGTTTTTGATTGAAGAATGTGCAAAAGAAACTAAGATGAAAAACATTTCCCTACATCTCCCTACTTTCAAGGTATTACCAACAAAGGAACCCAATTATTTCCTCTTTAAATTTAACATCCTCTATAGGTCATTTGACTATAATACGAATGCCCAAAAACTAAATTTTTTTCCTTCTACATTGGATGATATAGTGTTATGCTAGTTTATTGGCCTAGGAAATAGATAAATCAATACCTAGCAAAGTATGAAGAAATTTTCCTAGAACGATACTAGGAATTTGGACAAGTAGGGGATGCATGAGAAGAGGTTTTGGACATATCACAAAGGGAGGATGAATATTTAGAAGATTATTGGATACGATTTAATTTCAATCTCCAATGCTCACCCCATGCAAAACTAGAAAAAATATTGTTAAAAAATATATTCCTGAGGGAACTTACAAACGAATCATTGGAAGCTCTAAATTTATTTGTAGAGGGGTATGTTTACAAAGCTCAGATGTTATAAATACAACAATTTTATCAAAATTACTCTAGGAGAAAGGGGAAACCATTAACATGGAGAAAAAAAACAACTTCAATAACCAAGGTAGAAATAGAAAACTTGCTAGAAGATATGAAGAGTGATATTTTATCATCTCTTGCGTTACAATTAGACACGTTCCAACTACAAAAGAAAAAGCAAGAGATAGAAATAATATTTTAAATTTTTTTATTAAGGTGTAAGAAGAAACACACAAAGAATGAATGTCCAAAAAATAAGGTAAGAGTATGCAGGATTTGTCAGATGGATCATAAGACTAGGTTGTGTCCAAAACTAGTAACCATGAAAGAGGATCTAAAAGAAGTAGAAATGTACTTCATAGGTAATAGAAGGAATTGGAAATAGCCTCCTATACTAGTTGGAATTTTAGGTATATTGCCACCATATGGTGGCCCTAATTTCATGATCAAGGGTAGTGCCAACCACATAATATGGGTTGGTAGAGCCTACCACTTTGGATGAATGTTGCCTAGAATCCTTATCCATATATACTAAACCAATGGATTCCATACTAGTAGCCTAGAATACAATGGATAAATTTTCACATGTGGATCCGATCTCTGCAGATAGTAGCACAACCTCCATTACATCCCAATTTTCTAGCTCCACCTACTTTAAGACCACAACTATTATTGACACAACCAACTCCAAATCCTAAAAAAAATAAACTAAATCACCAACATACCAGGTAGATATGGAAATGTATCTGATGTACCATATTAGTGAAAAAATGTAGACTATAGTCCAATTTAGCTTATTTCAAGTAGAGAGGTAGGATTAGAACAAACACCTTTAGTAGTGGAGGAAGTAAATGTAGAAGAAAATCATGTTGTTGAAAAATTGTGTAAAGCAAAAACAAAAACACCAATAAAAAGCACTAGATCAAAGAAAATAATACAATATGCATAAAATGATAGATATTATTTATATTGAACTCAAGGATCCTAGATCTCCACTTTATACAATAATTTTACCCCAAATCAGGTGTTACAATGCAACTTGTGTTGATACAAATTATTATAATAAGAGGGTTTGAAACCCTCGTTCAAATGAATATTTGGTGTCTTCTAGGTCATCTTCACTCCAAACAATTTGTGAGTGGGCTTGCGTATCCCTATGGGGCCACTCTAGCTGCAACAACCATCAATGAAGATGTCTCCTGTACCTACAAATAGATCACAACACAAAAATATTAGTAGTATATGCGAGGGCTCCACTATGTGAGACCCTCTAAATAACAAATCTACAAACCCTAGGTGCAATGATGATAAAATGTAAGTCAAATACAAAAAATGTAAGTTGAAAATCAATAATACATGTTACCTTGTCAAAATATACCTGATTTGTCTGATCTATGCCTCTGCTTCCTCGATATGATGGTGCACGAATACCCAGGAGCATTTGAGGGTTTGTTGAATGCAAACTAGATGCTAGGAAATGCCCTGGAGCATTTGAGGAGAGTTGTGAACACCCTACAATATTCCTGGAATGCTAAGAAGCATTTGAGAAATGCCCTAGAGCATTTGGGGGTTTTGAGGAGGTGTACTACAGAACCAAATTTGGTTCGTAGGGGTTTTGGCGATAGAAAATGGAGGATGCAATGGTGGTGAGGAGGGAAGATGTTAGCAAAATGCTAGGGTTTGGATGATGATGGATGAAGGGCTCTAATGCTTTCTAACCTTAGGAATCACCAATCAACTTTTGAATCGATCAACCCTCATTCACAAAAATGAATGATATTTTATAACTTGCCTTCAACATGTTAGGGTTTCGATGACACCAATGGGTGACCAAGATTAAAACATGATGAAGGGCTAAGATTATAACTTTGATATGTGACATGGATCATGTTAAATGGATGGTTGAGATTAAATCATGATGGGTGGCTAAGATTTATTCATATATATATATATATATATATTTATTATATATATATATATATATATATATATAAATATATATATTATATATATATATATATATATATATATAAATAATGAATGGCTATGATTTGAGGATGTGAATGGATGACAAGTGGCTAGGATTTGGTGTCTACAGATACCCCTTTTTGTATCATGTTGCGTGAAACACAATGCGGTGCAAAAACAAGAGACACCTAGTTTGGTGAAGCAACTTCTTTTCCTTGGTGCGCAAGAAGATCCTGAAGACAAAAATTGTTGTTGTAGCTTACCCCCTCAATTGGTGAATGAGTGAAGAATGAATCTCACGAGCCAATTGATAGAAATGAGGATGATATGAATGATGTAAATGAATGTGAATGATGCAATGCATGGGAATGGTGTAATTGTGAATAGTGCAATGATTGATTCTATTTTTGCCCCAATAGAAAAAGGGGTTTTTGAAATGGGGATGATATGAATGATGTAAATGAATATGCAATGATTATGAATGGTGTAATGATTGATTATATTTTTCCCCAATAGAAAAAGGGGTTTTTGAAAGTGTGGATGATATGAATGATGTAAATGATTGTGAATATATGATTTATCCTGATGTGGGAAAACAAAATCAAATTAGGTTACCCCAAGTTTGGGGTGATTTTATGTTATTGAAAAACATGCCTATTGGTATCATTGAAATGCAAAATGATGAAAATATAAAACATCAGGAACCAATCATCCTAAGATCGGGTGATTGCTAGGAGAGAAAGTCCTAGTGACTACGCATAATTCCTACATGTGAAAGAGAATGATGTAGTAATAGTTATCCATGTTGGGGACCCCATGAAAAAGGGCATCAATGATAGATTTTAAGCAAATTAGTCTGAGCATAGTCTCACTCACAAAATGAGGGACCAAAAATATGTTTTCAAACAAGAGGATGTTGGATGATGATATGGACAAGCATCCTTATGGTGATCTACCCATCCTACCGAATTGCATGGATAACCAATCGCTGCAACCTCTAGGGAAATAGAGTAGACCACTAGATATGAGGTTCACTTGGATGATATGAATGATGTAAAGGAATGTGAATGATGTAGTGCTTATGAATATAAAGAGTGATTTTGGGTGTTTTGATTGTGAATAAGTGTAATGATTGTTTTTTGCCCCAATAGAAAAATGGGTTTTTTATTGGATGATATGAATGATGTAAATGAATGTGAATGAACAAGTATCCTTATGGTGATCTACCCATCCTATTGAGTTGCATGGATAACCAATCACTACAATCGCCAGGTGAATAGAGTAAACCACTAGATACAAGGTTCACTTGATAATGCAAGTGATTGTGACAATGTTGAGTGGAAATGCATGGAATTATGGATGATATGAATGATGTAAATGAATGTGAATATGGATGGTGCCATGAATGTGAATGATGCAATGATTGATGGGTGAATTTGATGATTTTGTAAAATTTGGAATTTGATTTGGGATATTTTGAAGCAATTTAGGGTATTTCTATGACTTTTGGTCGCAATCAAGAATTAAATACCCAAATCAATCTAAATTATCACAAAATATGATGGAATGATGTGATGAATGTTTAGAATAGTGAATGTGGTAGTTTTGTGAAATTTTGGACCGTTTTGAGGTGTTTGTATGCGATTTTGGTATTTTCATGACTTTTGGTCACAATAAAAAATGAAGCATCCAAATCGATCTGTATCTTCACAAAACATAATGGAATGATGTAATGGATGCATGGATGGAATTTGAGGTGATTTTATGGGGTTCTACTATAGTTTGAGGCCCTTTGAGTCCTTTTGCAACATTCTGGAGCCAAACATCGACCAATGTCCACATCATGCACAGATGCAGGAGAGCGTCTACCACTTGGTAGATGTAGGGGAGCATTTGAGTGCACCAGGAAGACACCCATGGGCATTTGAGTGCACAAGAATTGGTTATAAAAGGGTTACAAAGGTGAAATTTGATTCATTCTTGCATTCGAGAGTTCTAGAAGTGATGTTTGAAGAGTGAGTGAGTGAGTGAAGGAGTGTGGTGATGGTGATGGAGGGCATGGATGTGGTAGGAGTGGAGGTGCAGGTGGTTGAGGTAAGTGCCCTTAGCTCTTTTGTTTGGATTTTGCAATATTTTTTTTGCAATGAATGTGATGGTAATGTGCATTTGCATGTTTGTGTTGTGCTACAGTTGAGGATCTTGGAGGCTCGACATCGATTCTCACCCATCATACTAGGGGTGAGAAAGGTATTGTAGAAGGACCATTAGGATTGGTTGGAGTGGGTGGGATTGGTTGGGGTGTGCACGGATTGAGGTGGTGAGGGTTGATGAGGGGTACCTTTCTACCTTGGTTGAGAGGTGGGATCTAGATAGGGGACCTTCTAGCTCTTGGGAAAGTGATAGTGACACTCGAAGATGTATACCACATATTTCGAGTACCAGTGGAGGGGTTGCATGTCCAAGTTGGACATGATAAGGAGTATGAGTTGAGGTAGATTTTTGGAGATGGGTGGAGGGATGTGAGCATCAAGGGTGGAGGGATCAGGTATTTGGAGATGTATGCGAAGAAGCAGTTGGAGGCCCTACCCACCTTGGTCATGTTCCTATTGGCCAATGTATTGGTGCCTAACAACATCGGTTGTCGGTTCCCATGGAACATGATTTTGTTGGTGTATGATATGATCGATGAGCCTCGAGTGTATGCATGGGTATTGGCTCTTTTGGCTCATACTTATATGGAGTTGTATGAGGTGAGGAGGTAGGGGTGAAAGGGGTTGGGCTGTAGTGTGCTGTTGTAGGTCTAGGGCTGGGAGCACTTTAGTGTGGCTCATCCTGTGGGCCTACCCTACGAGGAGTGGGATAGGGATCAACCCTATGTATTGAGATGGTGGGTAGTTGAGGAGGTACAACCTAGCCATCCTGGTCATAGTGGCTAGGAGTGCAGAGATCTATGGGTAGGGTTGATGCTTGATCAGGTGTATTGGAGGCCATGGTGGGATGCTAGGTGGCCCAGTTATGGAGAGCAGCTACGATGGGTTAGGTAGGCTAGATGGGTGGTTGGGTGGCATGGGAGTGAGGTGGAGCTGATCCAGTTCTCATGGGTGCTATGGTAGTTTGGGATATGATAGGGAGTACCTGAGGCTCTTGTGCTCTATAGGTATCGATCTGATGAGTCAAGCCTACCTTGTGTGGAGGAGTGGTGGGTGGAGTATGAGGATGATGAGGAGATAGATCTCCTAGATGTGGATGATGTTAGGACCATGATGGAGTATGATGCTTGGTTTGCTTCACAACCTCCATGGGTACCGAGTTAGGTGGTTGAGGAGGGTAGTGGGGATGATGGGGAGATGACAATAGAGGTTGAGGAGACTCCTCAATGTTAGAGATGTCATCGATCTAGTAGTTGAGGGAGGTAGGTGAGGGTTGTAGTAGAGCAACCTCTAGATATTGGAGGTGATGGTGATGGTGGTATGGAGGAGGTTTTAGAGAGACCTCTTGGTCGAAGTGAGGAGGAGTGGGCTAGGCTTGAGGTTGAGTGAGACCAGCTTTGATAGATGGTGGTAGAGTGGGATGCAGAGATTGCTTGGCTATAGGTAGAGCTAGATGCATGAGTGGTAGTAGGTGGAGGTGAGGATGTGATTGTGAGGCTCTAAGAAGTAAATGGATGCTCGTTAGAGGTAGGATGTGCTATACCTTCGATCCTGGGAGGGGTACATCTAGGATTTAGAGGACCTGCTTATGCAGCACCACATTGGGCTACCAGAGTGGTCTTCCTCCTCCCTAGCGGGTTCTGTTAGGCATAGTGACTCTAGGTATAGTGTCTCTCGGTCTAGGGCTCCATCAGGGTCACAGGGGTCTGCCTATGGGTGCTAGTTAGTGCTTTGTGGCACTTTTTGTATATGAGCCTTGGTGCTCCATTGTATATAGCCTTCAGGCATTCATTGTACATGTGATTATATATATATATACATGGATTTTACTTTTGTGTTATGAATTTGTGTGGATGTTTGTGTGAATGCATGTGTATATGTGATGGATGATAATGTAATGATGATGTGTATGAATTGTGATAATGCAAATGAACTGATGCTCTAATGATCATTTGTAGTAGTTTAGATTTTCTTGACCATTTTTATCATTGTTGCTTAATCAGGGGCACCAAAATGGTGGTATGTGAAATGGAAGACTCATGTGATGATGTGATAATGCTATGGATGTTGTTTTGGCTTATGGATGACTAATTTTGAGTTGTTTTGTAGAGACTCAAACATCCTAGTGATTTCAAACAAACTCACTAAGTTCTATCTAATTTCTCCAAGACCAAATGTGTGTAGTGAAATGTTCATTTACCAATCATGAGCATGGTAGTGACTCAAGGCAATCAAGAACCAATGTGTGTGCAAGTGAGTTCATTAACCCATCTTGAGTAAATTGAGATGAAACCTATCATGGAGGAGACCAAGAAGCTAGCTTGTCCTTATGTGTGGTTAGAGGTCTCTTCAAGAGAGATGTGTCACCATACATGAGCATACTCCACTGCCAGTCAAGCATCTATAGCCCCAATGGAGATTAGCTCCATAGTCCAATGATCTGATCTCTAAGCTTTGGAGATTTAGACTACCTAACCATCTGGATGGAAATGTAGTTCTATCCTTATGACTTGAGGATCTGTGGTGTGTGATTTGTAAAATAATTAGAGCTTTGGGGAATCAGATTCTCAACCAAAGTATGATGAGAATTTTACCCTATCCTTACTACTCATTCTTTTATTTGGAAGTGTTGATAGTGGTGAAGACCACTATTTTTTATTTTGGACTATGTGCATAATGGGATAAGAAAGATGAATTTTTTCTTTGAGGTTCAACCTAATCATGGTGTTATCCCTCTTTGACACAAGATGTTTTTAATATGTGTGAGTGTTTGGTTCAAGATTGTTAGAGTCAACTCCTAGAACTCAATATTTTCTTAGTGAAAATGTGCCTTGGTCCTAGATAAAACTCGACATGTATTGGAGGTTGCTTGAAACACTAGGAGTGGTTGAGTGATTGAAAACACCTAGGGATGATGGAAATTTGTGTGCAAATGATGACTTGATTTATGAAATGGTAAAATGGGATGGATGTGAACTTGAGGGTGCCCCTGATTAAGGTGACAAGATTTATTGGATCAATTATTGTCTAAAATTAACAAATGACCCCTAGTATGGTGGATGGAATGTATCGGAATGATAATGAATGTGATTGTGCAAAATGAATGTGTGAAATGCAATGTGTATGAATGATATTTTTGTGTATTAGCCATGTATATATATATATATAAAATACATTAAGCATAGAATGCTCTCAAGTGGATAATGTTTAGTGGCTTGGGCTCTTCTACTCCCCCTAGACTAGCAAGCCTATATGGTTGGAATGAACCTAACTTGGATAGCAACAAGCAACACGTATAAATACAAATGACAAGGCCATGCAAATGCAATGCAAAATTTTTGTATTTTTTTTTTTTTATGTACATATGTTACATGATGTTTCGGTGAAGTGGATGAGGTGGAGGTGGTGGTTCACCGGTTGGTTCAGCTCGCTCCCTTGGGAGAAGCAAATGAAAAATGGGTTGATGGATGGGGAACATTCTGAGGTAATACTCATCTTATTCGGTGAATGGAGTGATTGGGATTGATTCCTCTTCGGATTCATTTGAAGCTATCGACATGATATCGTATTCTTCATAGAATTCCTCAAAGTCATCATTGTGATTGGTTTCCTCTTCTAAATTTAAATGGAGGTTTTGAAAATCTTGTTCAAAAGAGGAAGTGGAAGAATGAGAATGGTAACCCAAACCTGAATGGTCATGCACTTCTCGATATGGAGTTTCAATGATTTCATGCATGCCCTATTCATGTCATCCTAGGTCATATCCTTACCAATTGACTCGATGAAAGTATCGTGATGGAAAACTTGACATGTGCTCTATATTGGCAAGGATTTGCTATGTAGGTTCATCTAGGGAAGGTGGATCAAATGATGAATCGATCCCCCCATATATAAAATTAATTTTATTAGGTGTTGAACCCATGTTGTACATCTTTCCTATGGATAAGGGTGGGTCACATGGGTGACCATAATCCCTAATAGTTTGGATGCTTAGCGGTGTAACTGTGACATCTTGGACCACGTATTCACCAATGCTAGGATTGGCGAGGTGGACTACAACTTGTGTGGGTGATGAGGTGGATGGAGTGGATGTGGAGATGTGGGGCTCATGGGTGGCTTGTGGCTCCAATGAGGGAAGATATGTATGATGAAATGGCATCTCACAGTCTATCAAATCGACTTGTGAGACATCAGCTGGTGGAGATGAAGATGGATTTGGTTGAGGGGTTTGATGGATGATTGATGATGTTGATGTGGATGGAATGATAGTGGGTGTTTGTGGAGTAGGTTGGATGGATGATGATGAATGAGTGGTGATAATGGGTGATGTTGATGTTGATGATGTGGATGGTTGTCCTACTAATGTGGATGTGGAAGGTGTGGATTGGGTTTGACCACATGTACATGTAGCTGACTATGATGAAGGTGGGGGTGTGGAAGTGGAAGCTTGATGTGGGGTAGTGATGGGGAGCTCCTCAAGAATAGGAGATTTTGATGAAGAAGTGTTGTGATGTGAGGTGGATGGTGTGGTTGATGGAGTTAAGAATAGGTGGGTGGATGGAAGTGTGGATTCGTATGGATTGGAAATGAAGTTGTAGTACTTAAATGGTTTGATATCCATTGGTATGCAATGAACCTATCCCTCATGTACATATTTTAAGCATTGATGTAGTATTGAAGGGACACATTTCATCTCCCTTATCCAAGGGTGTCCAAGGAGTACATTGTAAGCCATGGACCCCTCCAGGATATGGAACATGGTATGCAATGTCTTAACCCCCACTTCTATAGGTAAGATGATAGTGCCAATTGTAGAACAAAGAGCATCATTGAATGCTCTCAAGGTGAATGTGGATTTGGTTATGTGTGAGGGTGGAAGATTGAGATGTTGAAGGGTGGAGGTGGTGATGATGTTGATGGATGAGCCAATGTTAATCAACACTCATTTAAAGGGCTTCCTATCAACTTGAGCCATAATGTGTAATGGAGGATCCAATGATTCTAATGATATTGATTTAATTTCAAAATCATAGAATGTGATAGAAGGTTCCATACACATTTGAATACTCCCCATAAAATTGTTAAATGCATTAGTGTCTTGGGATTGAAGTTCAATGGATTTTAAAATTTCCATTAATGCCTCATGGTGTGGGGGAGATTGTTGTATGAGCTCATAGATGGATAGTTTGGTTGAAGCTATTTTGAGGCTAGTTGTTAGCTAGCTACTCAGTGAGATGATGGGTCTTTGTGGATGGCTTGGGGGATGAATGGGTTGGGATGGATGATTGGTTGGGATGAATTGGTAGAAAAATGGATGGGTGATGATGAATTGGTAGGTTGTGGAGACACACTTGCTTGTGGTGCCATAGGAGGTTGAACTACCTGTTGTTGTTCATTTTTTTTATTGGTGCTTCTTTGACCTCGGGTGACTACATGGATAGCCCCCACAAAACCTTGGTACTATTGCACATGATTAACTTGGTTAGGAGGAGTCATGGTATTTGATCCCCCTATCATTTGTTGTTGTTCCTCATGATGAGGAAGTGGCGTTTGATAAATGCCAAGGTTTTGATTTTGTTGTGCCAAGGGACTATCAAACTTAATGGTCCCTAGGTCTATTAGGTCTTCCACCATGTCTTTGAATGTGAAGCAATTGTTAATTTCATGCCCATTCTATCGATGGTAAGGGCAAAACAAATGTTCCCTATAGCCCTTGCCATGTTTGGTTGGATCATCTGGTTTAACTTTGGGTAAGGTAATGGCATTTGTGTCATACAACCTATGGAAGATGGATGCATATGATTCAGGTAAGGGTGTGTAGGTGTGATTTTGTCGAACAGATTGTCGATGTTGATGATTGTCCATAGTTGGCACTGTGTTATGAAGTTGTGGTGGGGGAACCGCTTGATAAGATACTTGTTGCGGTTGTTGCAATGATTGTTGTGGTTGACTATGGGGTTGTTGAGTCATTTGGGTTTGACTCAAAACCACTTGATTCACTTGTCCTTGTTTGGATTGGCTAGAATAATTTCCTTTAGATTGACCCTTATTTTGCCATTCTTTTTTCTTTGGTTTTATCTCACCCTCTTGGATTTTTATCTCTTCAATTACGTGAGCTTGGGTGAGAGCTTCATCGAATGTTCTGTATTGCTGTAGTTGCAATAACAAGGAGATGGGTTTTAGGCAACTCCTTGCAAACATTCAGGTCAATTCTTCCATTGGTAGGGAGAATGGCAACTTAGTGATAACTACCCTCCAACGATTTCCAAAATCATAGACCGACTCTTCTTCGAATTGTCTAAGATTATATAAGTCAATCAATGTGGTTTTCTTATGAACATTGAGGGAAAACCTTTCCAAAAAATTATCTACCAATTGTTCAAATGTGAAAATGCTATGGTGTGGTAGATGATTATACCAGTCTAAGGCATCTCCCCCAATGTCTGAGGAAAAGTTTTGAGCATCAAAGCATCTTGATCTTGAATTTGAAAGCATGAGTGAATGAATGTGCTGATGTGCTCTCTAGGGTCCTCAATCCCTTTGAATTTATCAAATTTTGGTATTGTAAAGTCTACCAGATAAGGCGGTGATGGTACCAAAAAATGAATAGGTTGATTGATCAGTTATCTTAGTGTAGGCTTCTGGTACATCATACTAGGAGTATGCATAATCAAGTTGTCAATCTGTTGTTGCATGGCTTGGATTTTAGGGTCTTCCACGTGTGTGTAGAAGCCTTGAATTATTTGATGATTGTGTGGAGGTGGGGTGTGTGGAGTGGTGAATTATTGAGATGGAATGTGATGTTGATGGCTTGATGGATTGAGGGGTATTTGATGATGTTGGGTATGTTGTTGGGCTTGGTGATGGAATAACTGATGTTGATGGAGTGGAGATGAGGTTTGGGGAATGTGAATGTGTTGGGTTGTGGAAGTGGGGTTGATGTGGGTGAATGGAGGTGTGGGTATAGCAACCTAAGAAGATTGTGATACCCAGGATGGATCAAGGGTGAAGAAAGTGTGTTGGCTTGGAATGGAATGGGGTTTAAAATTTGCTACTTGTGATTGCTGTTGAGGGCAAGAACGAGCATCTTGATGGCCCATGAGCAGTTGATTGAGGTGTTGCCATGCTTATTGTATGGCAATTTCTGAAGTAGATTGTGTGGTTGTGGTGGAAGTGGATGTGGGTGAGGTGTGAGTGTTGGCAATGTTGGTGGAGGTTAATGGAGGGTAAGTTGTGAAGGGAATCACAACTGAATGAGGGGTGGTGGATGGAATGGTGGATGGAATCTATGAAGCAGCATTAACTTGTGCTTCATAGAGTGGGTTGGAATAGGTAGTGGTGTAGGTAGATGGGATGGAGGTGATTTGGCTACATTGTGGTGGAGGAATTTGGTGTGAAGGTGTGGATGATGCCTCAAAAAGAGGGTTGGTGTAGACTTGGCTGAAACTGTGGGGATGTGAGTGAGCCAGTTCCTACTGAGAAGAAGGAACATGTTTGGGTGGAATGTGAAGTGGTTCTAGAATAGGATTGGTTGGTCTTAAATAAGCTCCAACCTTTTCCATGTCTATGTAGGTGATGCGGGTATCAATGGGTGTGGATGGCTCAACTTTTGGAATGGAGGTATGGATGGCTCTTTGCTAGGGTTATGCATAAGGGGTCAGACCCAAAATATACTTGTAAAAAATTGGTGAATTCATTTTGAAACCTTTTCGAATCTTGGCCAACCTCATGTTGAAGAACATGGTGAATTACCTTATTTTTTCACCCAAAATTATAAAAAAATGGCAAATTTGATAGTTTTGGCTAGACCCAATGCAAAATAGGGACTAGCCATAAACTATCTGTAAACATGAACCAAGTAAAATAAGACCAAAATATAGATCATGTATAAAACATGAACTAAAAATAGTACCATTGCAAAATAGAATTTGGTAGTACCAACTACAAAATAGGGTCCATCAACATCGGGTGCAAAATAGGCTTTGACTTGAATAGTTTCAAAAGAGATTTCGATAATACTAGATGTAAAATAGATATCAGAGGCACCAGGTGAAACACATGGACCAGAGGAACTAGATGCAAAATAGGATCTGACTATACCAAATGCAAAGGATATTCTAATCAAGCCAGGTGTAAAATAGAGTTAGTCAGGTTGAGTACAAAATAGGTTCTACCTTTACCAGGAGCAAAACAAGATCTGATCAAAATGGGTGCAAAATAGAAACTCGCATGCTCGGGTACAGAAAATGTTTTAGCTTGACCGATTACAAATCTAGGTCTGTTGAAGCTGGTTGTATATTCTACGTGTCAAGCGATCCATAAGCCTCATTGCATACACAATGACTTGATACCATGTGTCCTCCTACACTTTATTTTGTCTATAAAAGGGCATCGATAGTCATTTTTTTCATTTTTTTTCTATGACCCAAGCAAAATTTGAACCCTCCCTATGTGACAATTACCCCACACCCTTCAGAATCTTGAATTATTATATTTTAAGAACACAATGGCCACAAATACCACCATTAATAGGATACGAAACATAAACTCCAAGAAAATTTCTTGCACCTCCATGCATGATTTGTCAACCACCCCTAGTTATGACCAAACGTAGCTCATTGATGCAAGTTTGTAGGCGTTGCTTACAATGCCCTATTTACACATAGACAAGCATATTCTATAAAGTATCATTTATGGTTATGACCATGATCACGCAATAGTGAGACTATCAATTTAGAATAAAATACTGCCTTTCGCAATCACACTTGCTAACATCGAGATATTGATAGCTCTTTCATGCAGGGGTTTTCTTGCCATCACTATGATATTAGTAAGAGATAGATCACCTAGAGGATAAATAGGATGTCAACTGGAAAATTTTGTCGATATAATTCTTGTCAATTTATTCTATTATTATTCAAAATTAATTTTTTTTTATTTTTCTAATGTATTTTTTCAACTGTCACTTCCAAGTTGAAAAGAGGGTTAACAAGCACTTATATTCAAAATTATGATCTAAATGCCATTATAAAATTTTCCAAGGAAGACTTTTTTTGCATGGAAGATCAAAATTTTCGTACTAGGCATTGGCCTATATCATTCACAACCTTCTCTACATGAAGTTTGACTGGTGCATGCACATTTTAGATCACATCAAATTTGAACTGCATGAAATCTAGACCAATAAAGTAACCACGGTCGCCACTAAAAATTTTATTTTAGATATTTATTTTGAAAGTTTACATAATTTAAAAAATGTTGATGTACCAACTGTAGTGCATCTGACACTACTAGGGCTTGGTATGACAATAGAGGGGTTTAGGGTAATTCTTTGTTTCACCACCATTTTTTAAATATTTTTGCTCTTTTTTCATTTGTTAATTTTTATTTGCACCTAAATGAAGAGTAAGGCAGTGATAAAAAGGAAAAATAGAATGTTGCAGTAAGGAGTCACATGCATGAGGTGTGTGGTGATTCTAAAGACACTACATTAGAATCATCACCAATGGTGAGGCCACAAAAACATACGTGATAGTATTATTCTCCTAATAATTGGTCTTGTTATCATCCAAATGTAGATACACAAAATGTGCAATGTGAATCTTGTCAAATCAACCCTCGTACATGTATGTTTATATTTCAATCTTTTATTTGTATATATTTTTTACATAATATTATAATAAATTTTATTAAATATTTTCATATGTTTTCAAAATTTTGCAACACCAACATTCACAATATTGTACATGATATCAAAGCATCATCAGGTGAATTAGCTTATTTATTTAGAATTAACATATATTTTTATTTTTCTCTCTTTTTTAAACTAGTTTTTGCAAGTTATTTTTGAATTGTTTGTAGGAAACTCTCAACAAAATTCGATGAGAAGATAGGATCAGCCATTCATGATGCCATAACCACCACCACAACAACCATAGTTTTAATAGGTTCAACAGGCTCAAAAGGTTCAACATATGAGAGGCCACATCAATGTGGCCCATGGAAGGAGAAAAACCCTTCCTGCAACAAGATCGCAACTTGAATTTTCCTCTTTTTTCTTTAACACTAATGTAGATGCACTCAATGTATCAACATTGGGATTAGATCAAATTCATATTGATGATGATTATTTGTTCAAGGGCAACATTTATGGCTTGGATGCGATATATGTACTTCAAGATACAAAAAAAGAAGCACAAGAAATGGCAGTAGCCCTTGCAAGTAAGAAGCAATGATCGCTTCCTACTACAAGAAGTAACCTTCATCCTAATACTGAGGATGAAAAAGTTAATTATGGTGTAATGTCTTCACTATGTTATGGTATGGAAGAAACCATCAAAGAGAGGTTGCATCAATATTTAAACATGTTTAAGTAAATGAAGAAATGAGAAATTCGAGCAAAAGTTCTTATAAAGGAAATGAATGCCCGTTATAATAATTTTTCAAAAAGGGAAGCATTTTTTTCTTTGGTTGAGCATGAACCAAAAAATCTTAGTGTTCTACAGGATAAAGCCAAATCATGATCAATAAAGTGTAGTTCTTCATGTGATGATGAAGTTTTAAAAATTAAGTTGAATAGAATTGAGAACATTAATTGTGAAGCCTAGGTGTACTATAACCAATGGGATTCTAATAAAAAAATTTGAAGTCACTAAGGCTGCACGAGCTTTGGATGAGGTGAGAATTTAGTTGCAGAATAGGTTTGATTGGACCGGGTGTAAAATAGGGTACAACCAGACTAGGTGTAAAACTGGGTCCAGTCAAAACTTGTAGAATTATGAAAACTTTCAATTTTGTCATATTGTTATTTACATTTACTCTACTAATGTTTTATTTTTATTTTGCAGTCAAATTATGAAAATTTGAAATTAGAAGTGCAAAGCATGCAAGTTAATATAGAATATGTAATGTTTGTTTTGTTAAACGTAATCTATATGAAGAAGACAACACAATCCATATATTTTTTTCTCCCAGTGGCCATGCCTTTTAGAAATTCAAGGTTGTCTTCTTTGTGGAAATTGTATCTCCATCATCTCTTGGTAGATCTACATCAAAATAAATAGTAAAATATTTTCAAACACCCTTATGGACTCTATATCTGTTGCCAATAAAGCCATCACCTTTGCTATTAAAAATTCTAAGATTTTCCCTTGTACCAAACCACTTGAGTCTGCCCTTGAGTCCACTCTATTTTGTTCTCTTAATATTCCCCATAGTCTCAGTTCTACTCCTTCTAATCCCCATCCCAAAATTGGTGCTCATTGGAATCCTTCTCCTATAGGTGTTGGCAATTTGAGTTATTTTATGTTGTCATTGATGTCACATGAATCATTGATGTCATATGGATCACATTGAGTTTTGATGGGCAGATGATATTTTGGAAAGCATGGATAAATTAAGGGTTTTTGTGAAAATCAAAATAGCCAAAATAAAAGGTTTTATTTAAAACCATGGATGGCAGGTTTTAAATGGATTTTTCTTAAAACATAGGTTGCCCTTTCTTTTCGTCGAAAAAGGTGCTCCGGTGATGGAGATATTTAATTTTAAATATTTAGTTTAAGTTTTAATTATTTAAAATTTGAATTTAAATTTTAAAATTAAAATTAAAATTAGCATCGATGTCTAAAGAAAGAGGAAAAATCAATAATGCACCGACATCATTGAAAATGATAAAACTATATAAAGGGTATCCTAAGGTTCATTTGAAATTAATCCTTGCTTGTGTTAATCATTGGCTAAGCATCCGAAGAGAGCTCGTGTGAAAATTGTTTTGAAAAGGGAGACAACGAATAAATCCAAGGTTGATCGAAAGTCCAAGACATTGTGGGTAGAGTGGCACATTGGCAATTTTTTTTTTTTTTAAGGTGTGTGGCAGCACTTTACGTCAAGGTTCGAATCTCCTTGACTGCATTTGAAGGCATTGGAAGGAAAGTGCTCGAAGCACTTTTGGTTTGCATGGAAGGGAGGAAGGACTTAAGGCATGTCGTACCTTTTCATTTCAAATGAGTGGTTAGCTTGTGTGGCAACCTTAGCCACGACTACACTGCTCACGGTGTGTGGAAGTTGGGGGTTCGATTCCCCTTGAGGAGGTAATTACGTTTTGCTCTAATTAATTTCATTGATGCCCTAGGATAGGAGTTATAAAGTGGTTAAGGAATAATTAAAGTTTTTAGTCAAACTTTATTTTTATAAGGGCTATGATTATTATTTCAGAGGTGGATGAGTTGTTGATTTATTTTGATATTCATGAAATTAAAAATTAAGATTTAGGAGAAATAAGGAGTTGTTATAAAATATTTTTGAGAGCCTTATTGATTATTATTTTTGATAAGGGTTTTATTAAAAAGGAATTTGGTGGATGTGTTTATTAAGTTGGAGTAAAAAGGTGTAAATTGAGTTATGCTTATCTTGTGATTATTATTTGAAGTCCACTAACCCTTATTGAGATTGGAAAGGAAAGTTGTATTTAGTGTGGCAGATTTTGTGGATAACTTCTTGGCATAAAAAATGTATGGGCACATTCTCCTATTGATTGTTTATGGTGGTTGATTTCTGAAATATCATTGGAGTGAAAATGATTGATTGTGGTTTCATTTTCAAAAGTGGTTGGTTAAATGCTTCAAAGTTTTCTGGTTTGAGATTTGTGTTTAAACCTTGTTTTATAAGCATAGTTATTGAAGCCCATTGGTTGTGAAAGAACTTGAAAAGAACAAGAGTATCATTGTTATATGAGATTTATGGTTGAGCATTGTTGGAAACATTTGAGTTGGTTGATACATGCTTGGACTAGGGTTTTTGTGAGAAAGAGTAGTCACTTGGGGTGATTGGTTGAGTTGAGTTGATTGAGCCTAGTCAAGTGATTGTGTGAGGTGATTGGTCAAGCTCCATGAAACAAACTATTCCATAATTCTAATTTGAGTTGAGTTGATATTAGAACATATTGAGTCTCTAACAATTCTCTTTATGCTTCTATGAGTTGATTTGATTTGAGATTGAGATTAGAACATATTGAGTCTCTAACAATTCTCTTTATGCTTCTATGAGTTGAATTAAGTTGAGTTGAGATTGAGCTTAGAACATATTGAGTCTCTAACAATTCTCTTTATGTTTCTATGAGTTTATTTGAGTTGATTTGAGTTGAGATCATTGTGGATCATTGTTGTCATCCATTGAAGAGTACATTGCCATTCATTGTTGAGTTCATATTTGAGCTTTACCTTGATATATTTGTGGATGATATTTGAGTACTACTTGAGCATGATTGATTGAGCCTTTGAGAAGGCTTTGTGGACATTTTTGGGACATCTTTGTGGACAATTTTGGGATAAATTTGTGGACAGTTTTGGACAAAATTGTGGGTAGCTTTGTGGATATTTTTGGGATAGATTTGTGGATAGTTTTGGGATAGCTTTGTGTATAGCTTTGTGGACAAATTTGTGGACAGTTTTGGGATAGATTTGAGCAAGTTCTTGGTGAGCTTCCTAGAGCATATTTGGGCAAGTTCTTGGTGAGCTTGCTAGAGCATATTTGAACAAGTTCTTGGTGAGCTTGCTAGAGCATATGTGGACAAGTTATTGGTGATTTTGTTGGAGAAAATTTGGACAAGTTTTGTGTGAGCTTGTTATTCAGTTTTGGACAAGTTCTGTGTGAGCTTGTTATTTAGTTTTGGATAAGTTTTGTGTGAGTTTGTTATTCAGATTTGGACAAGTTCTGTGTGAACTTGTTATTCATATTTGGATAAGTTCTGTGTGATATTGTTATTCATATTTGGACAAGTTTTGTGTGAACTTGTTATTGCCTAACTTTGAAAATATCAAAGAAATCATTGTATTGGATAAGGATCCTTATTTTTGTGTGAAATATTATAAGGATATTATCTGGTGGAGTACCCCACATTGGAGGAACCACGTTAAATATTGTGTCTCAATTGTGTGTGGTGACTTGTGCTCTTGCTTACTATTTCTATTTGAGTTATTAATGCACACTACTATATTTGGTTATTGCAATTAAGGACATTAATTTATATTGATTTGGAAATAAAGTAAAAAGTGATCTTATACTGTTCACCCCCCCTATTATTATAAGCTTGTGTTATTCAATTTGTATCAGAGCGGGTTTCTTCAGAAAGGGTAAGAGCTTGAGGGTAGATTATACAAGAACACAGATGGCTTCATAGAATGGATCATCTACAAATAAGGCTCCATTATTTGATGGTAACAATTATGCTTTCTGGATCATGAGGATGAATAACTACTTGATATCACAAGGATATGAGATATAGAAAATGGTTGAAAAAGAGTATAGGGTTGAAGGTGATCCTGAGGCAGATAAGACTATCAAGAAATTAGTTGAGATCAGTGCAAGAGCAATAAATTATATTTTGAGTGGGCTTCGTAAGATATATTTTACAAATTTCATGGTATGTAATCCAGCTAATGATATGTGGACCAAGTTGTAGAATACTTATGAAGAATATTCTAAGGTAAAGTTGACAAAACTACAAAATCATAGAAAAATATTTGAGGAATTGAAAATGGAAGATTTTGAAGATATTGCAAAGTTTTTACTTCGTGTTGATGAAATTGCTAACACCATGAGAGGCATAGGTTTTGAGATGAAATAATCACAAGTTACTCAAAAGGTTTTGGGATCACTTCCCATGAAATATTATTCTAAGGTTTCAACAATAGAAGAGACAATGGATATCAAAAAGCTAACAATGGAAGAATTGCAAGGAACTCTTACAACTTATGAGATGAGGGTAAGTAAGCATCAGGTTACAATAAAAGAGATTGCATTCAAGGCTTCAGAAAAAGAGAAAGGTAAAGTTTTAGAGATATATAGAGTTCCAGATAATGATGAGGAAGCTAACTTCATAAAAAGAATAAGGACTTAAGGAATTTTAGGGATATAAGGAAATTCAGATGCTACAAGTGTGGTGATCTTGGTCACTATGCATATAGGTGTCCAAATGAAGAAAATGGTGATGATGCAAAACAAGGTCATAGAAGAAAATATGGAAAGCATAAGCATGACAAAAATGACAAATACAAGCAAAACATGTATGAGAAGAAGAAAATTTTTTGTAAGGCAAAGAAATATTATTACATTGTAGAAGCAAGTGATAGCTCAGATCACAGTGATAGAGAAAATTCAGATGATGAAAAGGAAGAACATCTATTCCTAGTAATAGAAGTTAAAAGAGATCAATGCTTTATGTGTGGTCAAAGATATCATAGATCAGGATATTGCAATGGTTTCAATGATAGTGAAGATGAGATGACACATCAAGGAAACAAGCATGGTCAAATAAATATTGAGATTTTTTTTGCTATAGAAGATTATAATGGTCTCAATGACAGTGAAAACAAATAAGTCTCACTTTTGGTTATATAAAAAGAAGAGGATGAGCTAAGTAAACAAAAATTAAAAATCAAAAGGCTAAAATAAGAATACAGGAATCTTGAAAACAAGATTTGAACAAATGTAAAAATCACATAAGAACTACTCCAAACAATCAATAATATCATATAAGAGCTTCAAAATGCAAAAAGGATAGAAGAAAGGATGAATGAAGAATTAAGGGTAACCACTACAAGACATGATACATTAGATGAAAAGGTTCAAAAAGGAGTGGAAACTTATTTTAAGGTTGTATCTTACTTCCAATAAAAATCACACTCAAAAGGAAAGGAAGTTCTAAAATATGAAAGAAAGGAAGCACCTAGTATTTTTGAGGAAAGTTCTAAAGTTCCTATGGATCCAAATATTTAGTTTGGTTCTTGTTTTGAGAAAGGTGAATCAAGTTCAAAAGGAAAATAAATACTTGAAGAGAAAAACAAGGAAGAAACTAAGGAACAAGATTTAGATACTACAAATAAGGTTCAAGGATGCAATGGACAAGTTGAAAATGATCATAAGGATAATGGTGAAGAAAGGTATGAAGAACCAAGGTAGGAACAAAGGGATTTTCAAGGACATTGTTTTTCTTGTAATGGATTTGGACATATGGCTATACACTGTAGGGTCTATGGATCAAAGAAGTTTGATTTTGCTAAAAGAAACCTCAAAGGAAGAAGGTATGGTTTTTAGTGGCATTGCTTCTCATGTAACATGATTGGTCATAGAGATTTTCAGTGCAAAGGAAATGAGCAACATGGTTTTGGTTTTAGAGCTTCACAATTTAGAATTCATGGTCATAATGGTCATGAAAATAGAGCTTCACAATACAGGGTTCAGGAAAGGAATGGATGTGGAAATTATTTTAAGAATGAATTTAGGACATGGATGCCATCCAAAGGCTAAAATATCAAGTATTTTAATTGCAATAAATTTGGGCGTATTGCAAAATGGTGTAGGACTCAATTCCAAATAGGTTCAAGGCAAGAAGGTCAAATAGGTTCAAGGCAAGAAGGTCAAACAGGTTATAGAAAAGAATATCAAGTAATTCATCAAGATAAAGATATCTGAAAAACATGGAAGGAATTTGATAGAGGAAAGAAACATTGTGATATGGGAGTAAAAGTACCCCACCCCAAAATTAATCACCTCAAGAGAGAAGGTGGTGAGGGGGCTAAGTTTAAGAGTCATATATTTTAGCCCCATAGGTGTCCCTTTTTCCATTGATGTCAAAGGAGGAGATATTTAAGTAAGATGGAGAGCATTGAATTAGGGGGAGCAGCCTCCAAAGAGAGCATTGAGTTAGGGGAAGTAGCCTCCATAGAGAGTATTGAGTCAGGTGGAGCAACTTTGATTCTTAGAGATGGTTTTTGCACTGATTGTGGTTTTTGCTTTAGAGGTGTTGCCATAAATGACAAAGGGGGATATTGTTGGCAATTTGAGTTATTTTATGTTATCGTTTATGTCACATGAATCATTGATGTCATATGGATCACATTGAGTTTTGATGGGCAGATGATATTTTGGAAAGCATGGATAAATTCAGGGTTTTTGTGAAAACCAAGATAGGCAAAATAAAAGGTTTTATTTAAAACCATGGATGGCATATTTGAAATGGATTTTCTTATAACATAGGTTGGCCTTTTGTTTCGTGTAAAAAGGTGCCCTGATGATGGAGATATTTAATTTTAAATATTTAGTTTAAATTTTAATTCTTTAAAATTTAAATTTTAATATTTTTGAGGAAAGTTCTAAAGTTCCTATGGATCCAAATATTTAGTTTGGTTCTTGTTTTGAGATAGGTGAATCAAGTTCAAAAGGAAAAGAAATATTTGAGTTTTTATAAGGGCTGTGATTATTATTTCAGAGGTGGATGAGTTGTTGATTTACTTTGATATTCATGAAATTGAAAATTAAGATTTAGGAGAAATAAGGAGTTGTTATAAAATATTTTTGAGAGCCTTATTGATTATTATTTTTGATAAGGGTTTTATTAAAATGGAATTTGGTGGATGTGTTTATTAAATTGGAGTAAAAATGTGTAAATTGAGTTATGCTTATCTTGTGATTATTATTTGAAGTCCACTAACCCTTATTGAGATTGGAAAGGAAAGTTGTATTTAGTGTGGCAGATTTTGTGGACAACTTCTTGGCATAAAAAATGTATGGGTACATTCTCCTATTGATTGTTTATGGTGGTTGATTTCTGAAATATCATTGGAGTAAAAAGGATTGATTGTGGTTTCCTTTTCGAAAGTGTTTGGTTAAATGCTTCAAGGTTTTCTGGTTTGAGAGTTGTGTTTAAACCTTGTTTTATAAGCATAGTTGTTGAAGCCCATTGGTTGTGAAAGAACTTGAAAAAAACATGAGTATCATTGTTATGTGAGATTTATGGTTGAGCATTGTTGGAAAAATTTGAGTTGGTTGATACATGCTTGGACTAGGGTTTTTGTGAGAAAGAGTATTCCCTTATGGTGATTGGTTGAGTTGAGTAGATTGAGCCTAGTCAAGTGATTGTGTGAGGTGATTGGTCAAGTTCCATAAAACAAAATATTCCATAATTATGATTTGAGTTGATTTGAGATTAGAACATATTGAGTCTCTAGCAATTCTCTTTATGATTCTATGAGTTGGTTTGAGTTGAGATTGAGATTAGAACATATTGAGTCTCTAAAAATTCTCTTTATGCTTCTATGAGTTGAGTTGAGTTGATTTGAGATTGATTTGAGTTGAGTTGAGTTGAGATTGAGCTTAGAACATATTGAGTCTATAACAATTCTCTTTATGCTTCTATGAGTTGATTTGAGTTGAGTTGAGTTGAGATCATTGTGGATCATTGTTGTCATCCATTGAAGAGTACATTGTCATTCATTGTTGAGTTCATATTTGAGCTTTGCCTTAAAATATTTATGGATGAGATTTGAGTACTACTTGAGCATGATTGATTGAGCCTTTGAGAAGGCTTTGTGGACAACTTTGTGGATAATTTTTATTTTTATTTGTGGAAAACATCGCAAAAGGGATGCCACTTTCGGGTAAGACCCAAGGAGGCAGGTGTATCCATTCCATTAAAAATGCCTAGGAATCGGACCTGGCCTACCACATTTGACATACTCAAGGAGCAAAAAAACACACAAAACCAATTTAAAAATAAGTAAATAACAAAAAAAATAATAAAATAAAATAAAAAACATGCTCCTTGAGTGTGTCAAAAACAAAAGCACAACCAAACACACACAATAAGATAAAAAAACCACAACACAAACCACATAGAAAAACACAAGAACCACATAAAAAAACACAAAAAAGACAAAAACAACAGAACACTACAAAGACATAACCCAAAAAAAGTATGAAAAATAAACACAACCAAATCCTAAAAAATAAAAAATAAAATAAAATAAAAATAAAAATAAAAAACAACCAACAACATACAATAAACAAAAACAAAAAACATAGAAAACACTCACACATAAAAACACAAAATAACACAAACAAAGAGAAACCCAAGAACAAGAACGAAAAAAACATAAGAACAATAACAAAAAACATAAAAAAAAAAAAAAAAAAAAAAAAAAAACAAAAACACATGAACAACAAAAAACAACACAAAGAACACAAAAACAAAACAAAACAAAAGAACCCACCCACCTTAAAAAACTAAACAAAAAGAAAAAAGAAAAACAAAATTGAACATAACAATGACCTATCTAGACCATAAGACTATTAAGACAAGAATCAACGGAGGAAACAAAATAAAGAATAGAATGAGCTTTGGAACTAAAAAAACTGAATGAACCAAAGAGAAGCAAAAAAAAAAAAACAAGAAGAAACTAGGTACCTTCAGAACTGGAGCCATCCAAAGAAATGATAGAAAGAAGAGCTTCCCTAATTTGAGAAGCCCACCATATAGGAGGGTGGCCATAACAAGTAATATCACCTTTGTCCAAAGCCCAATTAGCTAAAGCATTAGCACTCTTTTTTTGATCTCTAACCACATGATTGTAATCAAATTTCAAAAATCCCATCTGGATTGATTGAATCTTCTCAATAATTATTTTTATTCTCCAATCCACCGTATGATTCTTAGGAGTCTTCAAGAGATTAATCATAAGTTGAGAGTCAGACTCAACTAACACCTTTTCCCATCCAACCTTAGTAGCCTCCTGAAGGCCTCTAAGGATACCATACCCCTCATCAAGGTTATTGGAAAGAATACCCAAATTCTTAGCAAAAGTAAAAACCAGGGAGCCATCTAAAATTCTACCAATTCCTCCCACACTGGCTTTTCCAGGGTTCCCTCTAGAGGCTCCATCAGTATTGACTTTTCCAAAATCTTTAGGATGAGGTTGCCAATTTCTAGTCCTATTCATATTACTAATACTCACATTCCCTTTAAGTTGGTTGCCATTAGAAGATTGATTTGGGTTGATTTGAGTTGAGATTGAGCTTAGAACATATTCAGTCTCTAACAATTCTCTTTATGCTTCTATGAGTTTATTTGAGTTGAGTTGAGTTGAGATCATTATGGATCATTGTTGTCATCCATTGAAGAGTACATTGCCATTCATTGTTGAGTTCATATTTGAGCTTTGCCTTGATATATTTTTGGATGATATTTGAGTACTACTTGAGCATGATTGATTGAGCCTTTGAGAAGGCTTTGTGGACAGCTTTGTGGACAGTTTTGGGACAACTTTTTGGACAGTTTTGGACAGCTTTGTGGACAACTTTGTGGACAGTTTTGGGACAGCTTTGTGGACATTGTTGGGATAAATTTGTGGATAGTTTTGGGATAGCTTTGTGGACATATTTGTGGACAACTTTGTGGACAGTTTTGGGACAGATTTGAGCAAGTTCTTGGTGAGCTTGCTAGATCATATTTGGGCAAGTTCTTGGTGAGCTTTCTAGAGCAGATTTGAACAAGTTCTTGGTGAGCTTGCTAGAGTAGATGTGGACAAGTTCTTGGTGAGCTTGCTAGAGCAGATGTGGACAAGTTCTTGGTGAGCTTGTTGGAGCATATTTTAACAAGTTCTATGTGAGCTTGTTATTTAGTTTTGGACAAGTTCTGTGTGAGTTTTTTTTTTAGTTTTGGACAAGTTCTGTGTGAGCTTGTTATTCAGATTTGGACAAGTTTTGTGTGAACTTGTTATTGCCTAGCTTTGAGCAGATCAAAGAAATCACTGTATTGGATAAGGATATAAATTTCTATATGAAATATTATAAGGATATTATCTGGTGGAGTATCTCACATTGGGGGAACCACGTTAAATATTGTGTCTCAATTGTGTGTGGTGACTTGTGCTCTTGCTTACTATGGCTATATGAGTTATTAATGCACACTGCTATATTTGGTTATTGCAATTAAGTAAATTAATTGATATTGATTTGGAAAGAAAGTAAAAAGTGGTCTTATATTGTTCATCCCCCCTCTTAGTATAAGCTTGTGTTCTTCAATTGGTATTAGAGCGAGTTCCTTCAGAAAGGCTAACAACTTGAGGACAGATTCTACAAGAACACATATGGCTTCACAGAATGGATCATCTACAAATAAGGCTCCATTGTTTGATGGTAACAATTATGCTTTCTGGAGCATGAGGATGAAGAACTACTTGATATCACAAGGATATGAGGTATGGCAAATGGTTGAAAAATATTATAGGGTTGAATGTGATCCTGAGGGAGATAAGACTATCAAGAAATTGGTTGAGATCAATGCAAGAGCAATAAATTTTATTTTGAGTGGGATTCGTGAGATAGATTTTGCAAAGGTCATGGTATGTAATTTAGCTAATGAGATGTGGACCAAGTTGCATAATACTTATGAAGGATATTCCAAGGTAAATTTAGCAAAACTACAAACTCATAGAAAAAGATTTGAGGAATTGAAAATGGAAGATTCTGAAGATATTGCAAAGTTTTTACTTTGTGTTGATGAGATTACTAACACCATGAGAGGCCTAGGTTTTGAGATGAAATAATCACAAGTTACTCAAAAGGTTTTGAGATCACTTCCCATGAAATATGATTCTAAGGTTTTAGCAATAGAAGAGATAATGGATATCAAGAAGCTAACAATGGAATAATTGCAAGGAACTCTTAGAGCTTATGAGATGAGGGTAAGTAAGCATCAGGTTCCAATAAAAGATATTACATTAAAGGCTTCATAAAAAAAATAAAGGGAAAGTTTTAGATATAGATAGAGTTCCAGATAATGATGAGGAAGCTAACTTCATCAAAAGGAATAAGGACTCAAGGAATTTCAGGGATACAAGGAAATTCAGATGCTACAAGTGTGGTGATCTTGGTCACTATGCATACATGTGTCCACATGAAGAAAATTATGATGATGAAAAATAGGGTCACAGAAGAAAAGAAGATGGAAAGCATAAGCATGACAAAGATTACAAATACAAGCAAAACAGGTATGAGATGAAGAATTTTTTTCGTAAGGCAAAGAAATCTTACTACATTGTAGAAGCAAGTGATAGCTCAAATCATAGTGATAGAGACAAGTAAGATTATGAAAAGGAAGAACATATATTCCTAGGAATAAAAGGTGAAAGAGAGCAGTGCTTTATGAGTGGTCAAAGAGATCACATATTAGGATATTGTAATAGTTTCAGTGATAGTGAAGATGAGATGACACATCAAGGAAACAAGCATGGTCAAAGAAATCTTGAGAGTTTTTTTGCTATAGAAGATTATAATGGTCTCAATGATAGTGGAAACAAAGAAATATCACTTTTGGTTATAGAAAATTAAGAGGATGAGCTAATTAAACAAAAATAAGAAATAAAAATGCTAAAAAAAGAATACATGAATCTTGAAAACAAGATTCGAACAAATGTCAAAATTAGAGAAGAAATACTTCAAACAATCAGTAATCTCAGAGAAGAGCTTCAAAATGCAAAAAGGAGAGAAAAAATGATGAATAAAGAACTAAGGGTAACCATGGAAAGACATGATACATTAGATGAAAAGGTTCAAAAAGGAGTGGAAACTTATTTTAAGGTTGCATCTTACTTCCAAGAAAAATCACACTCGAAAGGAAAGGAAGTTCCAAAATATGAAAGCAAGGAAGCACCTAATATTTGTGAGGAAATGTCCAAAGTTACTATGGCTCCAAATATTTAGTTTGGTTCTTGTTTTGAGATAGGTGAATCAAGTTCAAAAGGAAAAGAAATACTTGAAGAGAAAAGCAAGGAAGAAACTAAGGAACAAGATTTAGGTACTACAAATAAGGTTCAAGGATGCAATGCACAAGTTGAAAATGATCATAAGGATAATGGTCAATAAAGATATGAAAGACCAAGGTATGAACAAAGGGATTTTCAAGGACATTGTTTTTCTTGTAATGGATTTGGACACAGGGCTATACAGTGCAGGGTCTATGGATCAAAGAAGTTTTATTTTGCTAGAAGAAACCTCAAAGGAAGAAGGTATGGTTTTCAGGGGCATTGCTTCTCATGTAATAGGATTGGTCATAGATATTTTCAGTGCAAAGGAAATGAGCAACATGGTTTTGGTTTTACAGCTTCACAATTCAGAAGTCATGGTCATAATGGTCATGAAAACAAAGCTTCACAATACAAGGTTTAGGAAAGGAATGGATATGGAAATTATTTTAAGAATGAATTTAGGACATGGGCACCATACAAAGGCTACAATATCAAGTGTTTTAATTGCAATAAATTTGGGCATATTGCAAAATGGTGTAGGACTCAATTCCAAATAGGTTCAAGGCAAGAAGGTCAAAAAGGTTCAAGGCAAGAAGGTCAAACAGGTTCTAGACAAGAAGATCAAGTAATTCATCAAGAGAAGATATTAGAAAAACATGGAATGAAGTTGACAGAGGAAAGAAACAATGTGATATGGGAGAAAAAGTACTCCCACCCCCAAAATAATCACCTCAAGAGAGAAGGTGGTGAGGGGGCTAAGTTTAAGAGTTATATAGTTTAGCCCCATAGGTGTCCCTTTTTCCATTGATGTCAAAGAGGGAGATATTTGAGTAAGGGGGAGAGAATTGAGTTAGGGGGAGCAGCTTCCAAAGAGAGCATTGATTTAGGGGGAGCAGCCTCCATAGAGAGTATTGAGTGAGGGGGAGCAACTTTGATTCTCAGAGATGGTTTTTACAGTGATTGTGGTTTTTGCTTTAGAGGTGTTGCCATCAATGACAAAGGGGGAGATTATTGGAAATTTGAGTTATTTTATGTTATCATTGATGTCACATGAATCATTGATGTCATATGGATCACATTTAGTTTTGATGGGCAGATGATATTTTGGAAAGCATGGATAAATTCAGGGTTTTTATGAAAACCAAGACAGACAAAATAAAAGGTTTTATTTAAAACCATGGATGGCATATGTGAAATGGGTTTTTCTTAAAACACAGGTTGGCCTTTCCTTTCGTTTAAAAAGGTGCCCCGATGATGCAGATATTTAATTTTAAATATTTAGTTTAAATTTTAACTATTTAAAATTTAAGTTTAATTTTTAAAATTAAAATTAAAATTAGCGCCAACATCTAAAGAAAGAGGGAAAATAAATAATGCACCGACGTCATCAAAAATGAGGAGAAGACTATATAAAGGAGGATCCTAAGTTTCATTTGAAATTAATCCTTGCTTGTGTTAATCTTTGGCTAAGCATCTGAAGAGAGATCATGTGAAAATCGTTTTGAAAATGGAGACATCGAATAAATCGAAGGTTGATCAAAAGTCCAAGACATTGTGGGCAGAGTGGCGCATTGGCAATTGGTTTTTTTGTTAAGGTGTGTGGCAACGCTTTAAGTCAAGGTTTGAATCTCCTTGACTGCATTCGAAGGAATTGGAAGGAAAGCACTCAAAGCACTTTTGGTTTACGTGGAATGGAGGAAGGACTTAAGGCATGTCGTACCTTTTCCCTTCGAATGAGCGGTTACCTCATGTGGCAACCTTAGCCGTGGCTAAGGCGCTCGCGGTGTGTCCAAGTTGGGGGTTCGAATACCCTTTAGGAGGTAATTACATTTTGCTCTAATTAATTTTGTTGATGCCCTAGGATAGGATTTATAAGGTGGTTAAGGAATAATTAAAGTTTTTAATTAAACTTTATTTTTATAAGGGTTGTGATTATTATTTTAGAGGTGGATGCATTGTTGATTTATTTTGATATTCATGAAATTGAAAATTAATATTTTGGAGAAATAAAGAGTTGTTATAAAATATTTTTGAGAGCCTTATTTATTATTATTTTTGATAAGGGTTTTATTAAAAAGGACTTTTGTGGATGTGTTTATTAATTTGGAATAAAAATGTGTAAATTGAGTTATGCTTATCTTGTGATTATTATTTGAAGTCCACTAACCCTTATTGAGATTGGAAAGGAAAGTTGTATTTAGTGTGGCAGATTTTATGGAAAACTTCTTGGCATCAAAAAGGTATGGGCACATTCTCCTATTGATTGTTTATGGTGGTTGATTTTTGAAATATCATTAGAGTGAACATGATTGATTGTGGTTTCCTTTTCCAAAGTGTTTGGTTAAATGCTTCAAGGTTTTATGTTTTGAGAGTTGTGTTTAAACCTTGTTTTATAAGCATAGTTGTTGAAGCCCATTGGTTGTGAAAGAAATTCAAAAGAACATGAGTATCATTGTTATGTGAGATTTATGGTTGAGAATTTTTGAAAATATTTGCGTTGGTTGATATATGCTTGGACTAGGGTTTTTGTGAGAAAGAGTAGTCCCTTGTGGTGATTGGTTAGGTTGAGTTGATTGAGCCTAGTCAAGTTATTGTGTGAGGTGATTGGTCAAGTTCCATGAAACAAACTATTCCATAATTCTGATTTGAGTTGAGTTGATATTAGAACATATTGAGTCTCTAACAATTCTCTTTATGCTTCTATGAGTTGATTTGATTTGAGATTGAGATTAGAACATATTGAGTCTCTAACAATTCTCTTTATGCTTCTATGAGTTGACTTGAGTTTAGTTGAGATTGATTTGAGTTGAGTTGAGTTGATATTGAGATTAGAACATATTGAGTCTCTAAAAATTCTCTTTATGCTTCTATGAGTTGATTTGAGTTGAGTTGAGTTGAGATCATTGTGGATCATTGTTGTCATCCATTGAAGAGTACATTGCCATTCATTATTGAGTTCATATTTAAGATTTCCATTATAGATTTTTGGATGAGATTTGAGTACTACTTGAGCATGAATGATTGAGCCTTTGAGAAGGATTTGTGGAAAGCTTTGTGGACAGTTTTGGGACAGCTTTGTGGAAATTTTTGGACAGATTTGTGGACAACTTTGTGGATAGTTTTGGGACAACTTTGTGGACAGTTTTGGGATAGCTTTGTGGAAAGCTTTGTGGACAACTTTGTGGATAGTTTTGGGATAGATTTGTGGATAGATTTGAGCAAGTTATTGGTGAGCTTGCTAGAGCATATTTGGGCAAGTTCTTGGTGAGCTTGCTAGAGTAGATTTGAACAAGTTCTTGGTGAGCTTGCTAGAGTAGATTTGGACAAGTTCTTGGTGAGATTTTTGGAGCATATTTGGACAAGTTTTGTGTGAGCTTGTTATTTAGTTTTGGACAAGTTCTATGTGAGCTTGTTATTCAGTTTTGGACAAGTTCTATGTGAGCTTATTATTCAGATTTGGACAAGTTCTATGTGAACTTTTTATTCAATTTTGGACAAGTTCTGTGTGAGCTTGTTATTCAGATTTGGACAAGTTCTGTGTGAACTTTTTATTGCCTAACTTTTAGTAGATCAAAGATATCATTTTATTGGATAAGGATCCTTATTTCTATGTGAAATATTAGAAGGAGATTATCTGGTGGAGTACCCCACATTGGGGGAACCACGTTAAATCTTGTGTCTCAATTGTGTGTGGTGACTTGTGCTCTTTCTTACTACTGCTATCTGAGTTATTAATGCACACTACTATATTTTGTTATTGTAATTAAGGGCATTAATTGATATTTATTTGGAAATAAAGTAAAAAGTGGGCTTATATTGTTCACCCCCCTCTTAGCATAAGCTTGTGCTCTTCAATAGGATGGCTTAAAATTAACTATGATGGTGATTCTAAAAGAAATACATGTGCAACACGTGTCGAAGGTCTCGTAAAGGATCATAGTGGATGACTCATAGTGGCCTATGCTGAGTTTTTGGGCATCCAAACTAACCACTATGCTTAAGATCATGCATTATGGAGAGGACTAGAAGTTCTCAAAGACTACACAAAAAAATTACAAATTGAAGTTGATTCCATGAATGTTACAAACTCTATCATTAGCGATAGAATTCCTTCATGGAATGTGCACACTATTATTCAGGAAGCTAAGGTCTTGATGCAAAATTTTTGCAACACTACAACCTACCATGTGTATTAATAAGCTAACAAGTTTACTGATTTTCTCACCAATTTTGGGGTTAGTCATAGGAATCTATCCATATGGCACCAAAATTTCCATTAAAATGTTCTTAATGCTATTGCTGTCAACTTGGAAATGCACAATCGATCCTGAGAGGTATGCTCACCTCAAAAAGTCTGATGATAGGAGTGACAGAACTGCTTCTCTGATGAGCATCTTCAACTTGATCCATAACACCTTACTTAGTAGAATAATTAGTGGTATGGATAGCATTAGTGCCTCCATCAAACTGCTGGTCAAGAAACATGGCCAGAAGAGCTCTTTAGCTGAAGAGGTTATCGATGATTAGAGTTGGGTTGTTTTGTCTGTCAATATTTGTTTCCCTGCATGGGAATTTTGGTACTAATATTTTGACCCCTACGTGGGCACTGGTTTGATTTTACTTTATGTTCCCCTTAGGCCTTGCGTGGGATCTCTCTTTTTATCTTTTTTTTTCTATTAAAAAACCCCTGCATGGGTCTATTTTTTATTTAGTATGGTTCATGGAGCGGATAGGGTGTAGAGACACCTTGTTTTGTGCTTCTCTATGTACTTTTCATCATATGCTTATTTTTTTGGTTTTGGGCACTAGTTAAAACCCATATAATAATAATATTTTAAGAAAATATCTCAGGGATATACTTGGTACGAATTTGAATCTCTTGCTTATGGAGGTGAAGGATAAATTCTCTTTTAAAAAATTTCAAAGATCCAGCCCAAGAGGAAGGTGCATTGTTGGGAAATTTTGAGAAAGTGGAAGAGGGACTCATAAAATTTGGAGCGCTTCTAGAAAAGGGTGTACACGAAGGAGAAAGTTCAAATGAAAAGATAACTCAAGGAGAATCTACTTCAACCATCCCCCCATATCTGGAATGGAATAAAATATTTACTAGTTGACTGCATATTTTTTTGGATTACAATCAACAATTTTATACGATGTAATAAAATTTTGAATCAAATTCATGAAAAAGGCATTTACTAATTTTGTATCATGTTTCATTTGATGGTTGATTCTATTTATTATCTTTAGTTATTTTTTTTATTTTATGATGATAGAATTATATATACACTATTAATCTCAAACAACAAAAAATATTACTATATTAAACAACATAAGAACTATATTAAACAATAGTAATATTGTTGTCATTATTGTGTCATCAATGTTGTGAAATCATGGATACAATAATATTGTTGTCGAGAATCACTATTAGACAACGTAAGAACTTTGGCAATACATTAATATTTGTACATTAACAATACTATGATTTGAAAGTAGTTAAAACCATTTCAAAAACCAACAAAAATATCATAGAATTCAAATTTATCAATGTTATGAAACAATATAGTGAAATCAAATAAATTTGGAGTAATATTTATGAAATATGCTATTTAATGAATTCATGTTATTCAATGTCCATGAAAATAATTGAAAAATTACAATTCAGGTAGCTGAAACAAACAAATATCAGCTTTTCTAGAATCATTATTAAGCATAGTAGATATCTATGTCTCCACAATATGGTCACTACAAGCATCATTATCCTCCTTATCATTCGCATTTGTGGTACCCATTTTGTCTCCAATGGATTTCCAATGTGCCAATACTCTATCATGGGAAAATTTGTCCAACTGATAAGATGACACATAAAATCTCAAATAGTTTTTAAAAAAAAATTCTAGCCTATTGCGGATCTTAGATTTAACAAAAAATAGTGCATTGAAAACCCTCTCATATTCCATAGATCATAAAATCATTGCTTGACATAATTAATAAAACCAAAATTATTGACTAATTATATTTTGTAAGATAGTACTAGAATACATTTTTTTCCACAAACATGCAATGGAACCAGTATCATGGATGTTACTAAAAATTAATATTTGATAAACCATTGTGCTTCAAAAATGAGATGATTGTTCTCTTATAATTTCTTTGTTGAGTATGCCTTTGATTTCAACATCATTGACTTCCACACATTTATTGAAATGCTGAATAATCATGCGCATATATTTAATAAATATCTCATGTGCATATTTTTATTCAATACAAGGACCCCAAAACATAGGGTTAACCACACCCATGGCATCAAACAACTCATCTCTTTGAAACCAGTATCTTATTTCACTTATCAATGATTATGCTATTTTTAACAATTTAGTATTAGTATTGTGTAAAACAACTTCAAATACATTGCATGTTATGAGAACTTGTTCACCATCATCAATAAGTATATTTGAACACATTTCAAAAAAATATAGAGCTATCAAATTTCCACAAACATTAATACAAATATGATCATTGATATCAAACTTCAGAAATCTTATTGGATCATTCACATTTGTCAATGTATTCCAATTATCAAACAAGATATCTATAAAATTTCCTACATATAACCTATCAATATTCACACATATATGTTCTCATCCTCATGAAATCAAAAATATAGATGGATATTTCTTGTGCAATTTTAATCAGTCTGTTCATTTCTTGTCACATTGTAAGAATACCACATAATGTTAAAAGGGTTTCCAAGTCAGTAAAATGGAATAACAATTCTTTTGCCTTATCAAATACCCTACGATTTACGTATATAAACCTCGTTAATAATCGATATTTTGTAAAAACTATATATGCATGTTCATACAAAGAAATCCACCTTGTATCCACATATTTTAACAATTTTCTCCTTTTGTAACTCCTAGTGCAAACTATTGAAACACTACAAACCTTTTTGAACTACAAGAAAAATAAGAATGTATTTCACGAATGAGGTCTTTGAAGAACACAAGCTTATACTGAGAAAGGGGGGGTGAATAGTATATTGTCCACTTTTTACTTTCTTTCCAAACCAATATCAATTAGTGTCCTTAATTGCAATATCCAAATATAGCAATGTGCATTAATGACATAGATAGCAATAGTAAGCAAGAGCACAAATCACCACACATAATTGAGACACAATATTTAACGTGGTTCCCCCAATGTGGGGTACTCCACAAGATAATCTCCTTATAATATTTCATAAACAAATAGGGATCTTTATCCCAATACAAATGATTACTTTGATTTGCTCAAATCTAGGCTATCCACTGATCTACTCAGCAAGGCAATTCACTGATCTACTTAGCTAGGCAATCCACTGATCTACTCAGATAGGCAATCCATTCATCTAATTAGGTAGGCAATCCTGATCTGCTCGGGTAGGCAATCCACTAATCTGCTCAGCAAGGCAATTCACTGATCTGCTCAGCTAAGAAATCCACTGATTTTCTTTAGCAAGATCACCAAGAACTTAAAATTTTCTCTAGAAAGCTCACCAAGAACTTGCTCAAAATATGCTCTAGCAAGCTCACCAAGAACTTGCTCAAAATCTGCTCTAGTAAGCTCACCAAGAACTTGCTCAAATATGCTCTAACAAGCTCACCAATGACTTGCTCAAATATTCTCAGAAAGCTCACCAAGAACTTACTCAAAATTTGTGCCTAAACCTATCCAAAATCATTCTCAAAGGCTAAATAAATCATGCACAAAAGCTACCACAAATCTATCTAGAAATCTATCCAAAAACCTTATCAAAGGATCAATCAATCATGCACAAAATCTATCACAAATATGTCCAGAAACCTATCCCAAAAGCCTTCTCAAAGGCTCAATAAATAATGCTCAAGTAGCACTCAAATATCATCCACAAATCTATGAAGGCAAGGCTCAATGATGAACTCCACAATGAATGGCAATGCACTCTACAATCGATGAAAACAATGATCCACAATGATCTCAACTCAAATAAGAATATAGAATAGTTTATTTCATGGAACTTGAACAACCACTTCTCTCATTCACTTCACTAGGCTCAAACAACTCTACTCAACCAATCACAACAAGGAACAACTCTTTCTCACAATCCCTAGTCCAAGCATGTATCAACCAACTCAAAATATTTCCAACAATGCTTAACCACAAATCTCATAACAATTACACTCATGTTCTCCTCTAAGTCAAGTTCAAGTTCTTTGTACAATAAATGGGCTTCAACAACAATGCTTATAAAACATTCTTCACATAACAATGATACTCATGTTATTCTCAAACCCTATCTCAGGTTTTTCACACAACTAATGGCTTCAACAACAATGCTTTAAAATAAGGTTTAAACACAACTCTCAAACCAAAAAACCTTGAAGCATTCAACCAACCACTTTTTAAAAGGAAACCACAATCAATCCTTTTCTCTTCAATGATATTTTAGAAATCAACCACCATAAAAAAATTCAATGGAGAATATTCCTCATACCTTTTTGATGGCTTATTAGTTGTCCACTAAGTCTGCCACACTCAAAAAACTTTATTTTTTTACTTTTAATGAGGGTTAGGGATCATGATTAATAACACAACAATAATATCCAAATAACACCTTATTACTCCTACTCAATAAAATACATCATGTCCCCTCATGAAATAATTAATACTCTTTGAAAAAGAACAAAGCAACCTTCAATTTTGAACCTCTTTACACATACCATATTTCTCCCTCTAAGTAAGTTAATCAAATAGCCCTCGAAATAATCTTTCCAACGATATATAATATGATATAATTCCAATAAGAAAATCATCAGAAATATCTCTTTTTACTAAAGTGCATCATAACCCTTATTTCTCCTAGGGCAACTTTAGAAAAATAAAATATTAAAAAATATTAACTTGCCTCTGTCCCTGACAGGATTCGATCCCTTGATGCCTCCTCACTCAGTGCCTTAACCGCTTTGAGCATTTCAACAC